>CM065434.1:34302500-36759166 GCA_033030585.1 Hippophae rhamnoides
TTTATTTGTGTTTAATTTTGATTTTCCATTTATTTTTCTGCATTTTGATTTAATTTCTTTTATTTTTATTTTATTTGCATTTTACTTATTTTAATTTGCACGTTGATGATAATAATGTGATTGTGATAACAAGTAGCTTTTAGAAGACATTAAATTTTGCTTCGGTTTAAAGATAATTTCAAATGTTGATTTTATCTAGTAGGCGACTCTTTTGGTATGTGGTATGATTGGGTTGATTAGTCTAAATGCTTAGAGAAGTCTTATGTGCGAATTTTTCATGGACATTTTTGTGATCTCAACGAACTCTAGAACTCATTTGAAAACCTCTTGAGGCGAAATAATTTAGGATTGCACTGTTTAGGAGATGATGTAGGCCATTTTTGGATCGATTGTGCCATTTTAAGCCTACCTTGTTATCCTTATATCACTACTTACCTCTTTGAGCCTATTTAAATATATTGTTAGCCTTATTTTTCTTTCTTTTTGCCTTCTATAACCTACCTTTTACTGAGCCAAAAATATATATATATAATTCCTACCTTATTTGTTAAGAGCACTTAATTTTGAACACAACTTTTCAAGAGCAATTGGAGTAAGGATGGAATAATAAAAAAAAAGAGAAGAAAAGAAAAGAAAAAAAAGGGCCTTCACACTCTAGTAAATAAAAGAGTGTTAGTAATGGATGTACTGAGGTGAAAGATTGAGGAAGAATTATTGTTTATCTTTGGAAAAATGGGTTATTATCGGAAGAAACAATTTGGATTAAATGGTGTTACTCTTTTACTTAATTGGTTGTGTTTAATCTAATAAGTGCTATTATTTGTATTTTGACACTTCCCGTTCTTTCTTAACCAAATACCTAAGCCTAACATTACAAGCCTAATAAGTCCTATTGATCCGAAGTGGTGTATTTTTCTTCATTAGTGGAGAGAGTTTTGAAGAGTGAGCCTATGGAGTTTGAGATTTCACCTTTTTGTTTTGTGGATGTTCTGCATAATATTATCTGGGAATTATGGCTATGGAGTTTGAGCCTAATAAGTCCTATTCTATGTGTTGTGTGTTATTTACAATTTTTGAGACATTTGTGCAAATTAATTTTTGTGTGATTTTATTGTTTTAAGTTAGGATAGTTATAGGTAAGATGTTTGTGGGTATCATCACTGGAAGCCCTCACGAGACTACAACTTGTCCTACTAGGGCCACCTAGGGGTTTAAAGGCTTATTGCATACGCTTAATGTAATTTTGTAAATAGAATAAAATTTTCTTTGAAGTTTCTCTTAATGTCTCCTTTGAATTTATTAAATAGATCGCTTTTCTTGCTAGAGACTAGCAAGAAGCTGGTTGGGGGTTGTTGATAAGAGCTAAATTATTGCCTTTTTGTTATGATTTAAATGTTGATATTTGTGTGAAAATTGTGTTTATTTGATTATTTAATCCACAAATGTCATTTCACGGGTATTTCGTGTTTAAAGTGCAATTTCAGGTAAAATCATGATTTTGGATAAGTTAGGGACAAAATACAATGATCGGGATTGAATGAAAATAAAAAGAGAACAAAATTTCAAAATTTGGAATTTCGCCGCCGGCGAGAGTATTCTCGCCGCCGGCGAAAACCTTATGGAGAAAATGTTGAAAATCATGTAGGAAGCACGGATTTTGGCCAAGTGAATCTCGCCGCCGGCCAAAGTGTCTCGCCGCTGGCCATATTCATCTCGCTGCTGGCCAAATAATCTAGCCGTCGGCCACATTAATTTGGCCGCTGGCCAAAATCAGAAAAACAAAATTTAAATTGCCAGAAATCTCGCCGCGGCGAGAATAATGTCGCCGCCGGCTATTTTCGTCCCAAAACACATTTTTTTGTTGTTTTGTTCCAAAATTGCCCCCCAAACCCTAGATCTATATATACATTATGATGGAGAAAGAGGGGGACGGTAGAGACAGCAGAATTGAGTTATTTTTGCAGGAGAAAAGAAAATTTGGAGAAGCTTGAAGGATCATAACCATTGTTGCTACCAAGTCTTCCTCTTCAAGAGTTTTTCATCTCTTCTCCTTAGCTTTTATTTTCTGCATTTTATTCAGATTGTTTGTTCATGGATTCAATTGAGAATATGTTTGTTCTTATTTTCGTTATGAACTAATTCGTTTTTGCTAAGGCTGTGATGTAGTTGAATCAAGAAAATCTGATTTCTTGTGTTATCGTTATATGAATTTGTTGTTTTCAAGTTGAGTACTTATTTCCATGCTTAATGCTTTTAAATTTCTGATCAAGATTTTGATGATTTGTTGCATTATATTGAGACCGAGAGGAGATGTGTAATGAGTGCTTCTTGTGATAAATACCGTATGTTGAATGCGAGTTTGACACCTAATGCATGATGTATGTGGTTATTCTAGAAATTCCATAAATCGTAATGTGCTTATTTGTGATTAAATCTTCATAGAAATATAGTTGGTTTTCATAGATAAGTAATTTTAATATAACTCGAGAGAGAGTATTAGATAAGTTTGGGTTTTTCAACCATCACTTTTAACTTTGATTTTCATATAACATGACTCGAAATCGAATTGAATTAATTTAGCGAAATCAAATGCCTTAGCGTTTTTAATCATTTGTGAACAACATTAAATTTTGTTATTTGCATTTAGTTTTAAGTTAATTTACTTTTTAAACAAATTCAAAAATTCAGTTTTCAAATAAAATTAGGGTTAGTCAATTTTGGTACTTAGTAACGCCATTCCTTGTGGGTTCGATATCCGTACTTTTATACACTTTATTACTTGAACGATTCGTACACTAGCGAAAATATGCATCATGGATTCTAGAGAGCATATATCTAATTGTTATTTGCATACCTAGAAACAGGATGATCTCTGCATTCATTATTATATTTATTATTGTAAAGATCATACCTAGGCCTTTGTCTTGGAAAACAATCAATAGCATTGGCTTGTTTCTCTTGAATAATGAGACACACATCAATAAGGTGTCCCATTGTAGAGCATAAACCATATATTTTAACTATTTTGTAGCTAGTTGTTGCATTAAAGAAGTTATAGCACTTATTTATTGGTTAATATGAGAGTTAGTGTTTACCTCATTTATCATACATCTTGGGTCAATGTGAGAACCAAACTGTTAAGAGTTGGAAGCCATAGTTGCAATTAAGGCTTGCGCTACAATTGATGCTTTATTTATCAATGCCTCACTACTGGCAATATCAGTTATGTTCCTTTCTATTTGAGTTAACCCTTCATGGAAGTATTAGAGTAGCATTTGCCCACTTATTTGATGTTGTGGGCTGCTAGCCCATAATTTTTTAAATCTCTCCCAATATGTATAGAGTGTATCTCCATTTGATTATATAATTCTACATATTTGTTTTATTATTATGGTTAGATTACAAGCAAGGTAATACCTTTCTAGGAATTGTCTAACCATCACACTCCATGTAGTTATTGATATGAAGAGTAGATACTATAGCTAATCCTTAGCATTATCCTATAAAAAGAAGGGAAAATCCTAAGTTTGACTTACTTCTCTATGATCCCACCTGGTTTCAAGCTAGAGAAAACCACATGCAATTCTTTGAAGTGTTTGTTCATATATTCTCCATATAAACCCCTAAAAATAGGTAATAAGTGAATTACTTCAGATTGTTGTTCAAAATTGAACTCAAGTTAGGATTTTTTATTCACAAGGGTTGTTGGACCAAGTTAGGTGCAACCAATTCCTTAAGAGTTGGATCATTAACCGACATGTTTTGATGTTTGGTATATATCTAGAAATTATAAATTAAGAAGAGAAGTTAATAGATTAAAAGAGAAAAGAAAATTTAAAAAAATTAAATCAAATCTAAAAATTAAAATTATGAGAAAATTAAAATTAAAATTAGTCTAATAATCATAAAAAAAATTATTAAGAAAATCTAAATAAAATAAACTCTAAATAAAAAGGATAAAAATTTAAACTAATAATTAATGGAAAAATTGTTAAAAATAATCCCCGACAACGGCATTAAAAACTTCATATACTTAGATACACGAAAATATACATGATGAAATTGTACGAGTGATAAATAAATTAAGATCAAGGGTTATTGTACTCACGAGAATTGTTAACAATAATTACCACTACTAATGAGATTATTAGTAAGTTAGTGAATGGGGATTTTCAAAAATTTGTTTTAAATAAAAATAACATAAAGTAATAAATAAAATAAAACAAACACAAATTGAGAGAATTATATTATCATTGAACCATCCTTATCACTAGCTTATAATTTAAGTAATTATGTCATGAACTAGTATTTAGTTTCTAAATACAAAATTACTATCGTAATCTAGAATCATCCTCGAATCCTTAACATTAGCTTGGAAAATCTAGGCAACCAAGGGTAGACTTCATAATTCACCTTTTCTTAATTTGTAATTTATTAAATGTCTATATATTAACCTACCTAAATGATGAACAACCTAGTCATATCGTTAGATAATCCATTCATTACATTAAGTTCTAAAAAAGAGATAGCTAAACTTTGCAAGATCACAATTCTTAGTAACCTTTAATGAAGGTGTCAACTCTAGTTGTCATACTATTACAAAGTAGCAAGTTATCACTTTGAATAAGAATATTAACCAATACCATAATTAATAAAATAAATATAAATCTATTGTCTCCCAACATAGTCTAGTAACATCTTAAACTAGCATTAATAATATACTTGTAGTAAATTAGTTTGCTATCTAATTCATACATGCATAGTTCTAGAATTTAATAATAGAGTTTGAGAATCTAAACTAAAAATTTATCATAACATTTTATTAATCAAATCATGTTCTAAGGTTTAAAAATTTCTCAAAATCACAAAATAAACTTAGCCACATAGATCCTAAAAGAATCATCATTAAAATCTTTACAGTCAATAAAGAAGAAGAAGAACTATTGATTGGAGTGTACGGTGAAAATCCAATTTTTTATTGTCTCTATCTTGCTTCAACTTCAAATCTTTATTTCTTTGTATTTTTTGTGCCTCTTGGTTTTCTTTTATAATTAACCCTAATTATATATGTATAGACTAAGATTTACACACAATGTAATTAGGGTTAGGGTTGAGAGGTTTAATACATTTAAAATTCTAAATATAACAAATTTGTGCACAAATGTATTAAAAGGGTTGAAAATTAGGACAATTTTGTGAGATTCTGGTGGGTGATCCACACGCACTTACAATCATGCCACGACGCACTTACAATCATGCCAAGATGCAATATGAAGTTAATATCAGGGAACTAAGTATGAAAGATTTATGCTGCAATAAACCTCAAATCATACCACGACACGAAGCCAATGCATGTGCCAGAATATCACAATAATGTCTTCTATCACGGCCTACCTGAACTTTTGCCACAACATGCAATAGGTTTTTAGAATACCATTAGGACTTTAAAGGAATGTTCCATAACATGATTTGACTCATGCCTAGCATACTTGTTATGCTCTAAAGTAATCATTTTCTAGACTTATTTACACGTATTTGTTCCTTAATACCCGCATAACACAAAAAAAACACATACAACACATAAAGAACAATAGATTATCATAAATATATGGGAATTGATACATAAATATTTAGGTAAAATGATACTGATCACAGAAATAACAATTCAAGAATAAAAAGAAAAGAACAATGTTGGCCCAATTCTAGATTGAAAATAAGAGAATAATCTCTGAAAATTTAGTTACATATCATTATCATCTAATCATTATATAGCTACCTAATGGCTATATAGCCCATGCATTCCTTTGTCTAAGCACATTCTAGTGTCACATGCTCACTAGATGCCAAAATAGTAAAACTAACTTGTCTTGCTCTCACCCAATGAAGCACCAAAATATCCTATTGTCATATAATGCTAATTAAAAGAGCTAAAACATGAATAACTAATTTCATTAATAAGGTTTTTAAAAATAGAGTATTGAAGTAGGTAAATAAGGTTGCATTGTTAAGATGATGGTTGATGGATAGTGGCTAGAATAGGGCAATATTGTGGGGATGGTGGCTGTATCAATTATCTTCTCTTAAAGAAGATTCAACCTTGAATCTTCAATGGAAATTAGGGCTGCATTTGATGGATGATTATCATAGATATCCTTGATATTAAATGTGGAAGAAATTTGCATATCAAGAGGAATATTAAGAACATAAATAAATATTATCACTAATTTTCTTAATAATACACATAGAACAAATCATTTTAACATGGAGCTTAGAACAACTATGTTGTGGTAAATGAGCCTTACTTAAATGAACAAGAACAAGGTCCCCTTCGTGACATCATCTTGTTTTTTATATTTGGTATTGACATCAAGAATTCTTTATTTCACCTCTACAAGCATTAGTTGTGTTTCCTTAGCTAGCATACTAGTAGCTTTGCTCTTGTGATGAGGAATGGATATAAGATCAATAGAAAATTTTGGAGCCTTAGTATAGACAATAGAAAATGGAGATTTTATTCGTTTCTATTGGGTATGCTACAAAAAGCAAACTTAGCCTGGCATAATGCAATGTCCTACTATTTTGGCTTGTCAATAGCTAAACAACACAACATTGCACTAAGTGTTCTTTTCATTTACTCACTATGTCCATCAGATTGTGGATGAAAAAGAGCTACTGAATTTGAGGGTAATGTCTAGCCTTTTCTAGAGTTCACGATAAAAAACGGGCTTGTGAATGTAACATCCTTATATGAAGTGATGGAACGTGGAACACCATAAAGCTTAATTGTGTCTTTAAAGAAAAATGGAGCTACATAACTTGCATTTGCATTTTCTTACAAGGTAGGATGGGTGACATTTTTGAAAACATGTTAACAACAACCATGATAGAGTCTACATGCCTTTGGCTTCTTAGAAGGCCAAGAATAAAAGCCATACTTATGTCTTCCCAAATGTTGGCTGGTACTAGTAATTGAGTGTATAATCCTATGTTTTGAGTATAATCCTTAGTAATTTGGCATATCCCACACTTTTGAACAAAATGAATGATGTATTGTCACATATGTGGCCAATAGAACCTATCACTGAGTAAGGATTCTGTATGCGTAAAAAGTCCACCATAATGAACCTCATGAAGTAAATGTTCTTGGAGAGAGGTCTTAGGAATGCAAAGTTGCACCTGTTGAAGATGTATCCTTGATGAATGAGAAATTCATCTATAGGTATATGGTTTTGACATTGGTGCCAAAGGATGCCTAAGTTTGTATCATCCTTACATATATTAAGTAAAATGTCAAAGTTTGTAATTTGGATAGCAAACATGATTTTTTGCTCAAGGCATCTACTACTATGTTCTTGGTGTCATATTTATGTTAAAAAAACATAATTGAACTTTTGCATAAATAATCCCCATATTATATGCATGCAATTCATCAATTTTTGAGAGTTGAAAAATTATAGTGCATAATGATCTGAATGCAAAACAAATTTCCTTTAAATGAGATAATGTTCCCAATGTTTGAAACATTTGATCATAGCATAGAACTTATGTTCATAAGTGATCCATTTTTATCTTATCTTATTCAATGTTTCACTAAAAAACTTAATTGATCTTCCTTTCTGCATAAGCACAACACCTACACTAGTGCTATAGGAATCACTTTCAACCTCAAAGATCTTTTCAAAATTAGGAAGTTCCAAGGCAAGTGCACTATATGATTTTTGTTTAACTTTCTAGAAACTTTGATTTTGCAACTCTTTTCAATGAAATTTTCCTTTATTTAAAGAGTTAGTAATAATAACAATAATAGAGATAAATATTTTGAAAACTTATCCATAGAAAGTTGTTAAACCATGGTAGCTATATACCTCATGAATGTTAGAAGGAGTTTTGTACTCTTTAATGGCTTGCACTTTGTGTGGATCCACAAGATGCTATATGAACTAATGATAAAACCCAAGAACAAAAAGATGTCATTCATAAACTCAATTTTTTTTAATTCAAAAATATCTTGTTGTCTATGAGGGCTTGCAATACACTTTTTAAATGATCATGGTGTTCAATAGTGGATTTACAAAAAATCAATATGTCATCGAACTAAACAACAACATATCTGCCAATGAATGGTTTGAGAACTTGAGTCATGAATCTTATAAATGTACTTAGAGTATTTCATAAGCCAAAGAGTATAACAAGCCATTCATATATAGAGTGCATTACATGTCTTGAAGGTAGTTTCCCACTCATCTTTAGGTTTGATCTTGATTTGATGATAACCACTCTTAAGATCTAGTTTGAAAAAACACTTAGGTCATTAAGCTTATTTAGTATATCCTCCAAGTAAGGGATAGGGAACTTGTATTTGATTGTGATTTTATAGATGGTTTTGATGTACACATAAATCCTACAGGTGCTATCTTTCATAGGGACAAGTAAAGCTAATATAGCATAGAGGCTTAGGCTCTCTTGAATGTGCCTTTTACTGAGTAGATCATCTATAATGCCTTGTAAAATATCATGTTCTTATGGGCTCATTTTGTAATGGGGAATATTAGGTAGCTTTGCACCTAGAAGAATCAATTTGGTGTTGAATGTTTCTTAAGAGAGGTAAATCAACCATTACTTCTTCAGAATAGACATCATTGTATTCTTCTAACAACTGTTGTAAGCTATCAGATATAACATGAACTGTATTACTTACCTCTTTGGATACCAATATGAGTGCTATTTTATCTTTGGAAAACTCTCAAAGGAGTTTTTTGTCATTGACTATTGCTAATACCTTTTTGGCTCCCTAGTGTTAACCACTGGCTCAGGTTCAAGCATTAGAATCAAATGGATTTTTTTAGCCTTCCTAGGAAAAATATATGTGTTGTCCTTACCATGGTATGTTGCTTCAACATCAAACCACCAAGGCCTTTGCAATAAGACATGACAAGCATCTATATTGACCGCATGATAAATGGAAACGTCTTTATAATGCTTCCCTATTAAGAAAGGAACCCTACATCATTCAATAACTTTTGTTTCAACTCCTTTTTTGATCCATCCAATTCTGTAATTTTTGGTGTATGGCTTAACAATAAATCCTAAAACCTTAAAAAAAAATTGAAACAATATTCTCACTATAGCCTTTGTCTATAATGGCATTGCATAGCTTATTTATGGTGCATCTAGTTTGAAAAATAACATGCCCTTGAGTTTTCCTTTCTTGCTTTGGAATGAGTAAGAGTTTTTGCAAAATGCACACAATAGCCTAACCTTAGTCTGCCTCTTCATCCACTATCTTAGGTTTTTCTAGCTCATATTTATGAGCATTTTCATACCCTTCATCTAATTCTCCAGAATCCTCAACATAATTAAATGTTTTTCTCTAAGGACATTCACTTGATTGATATCCTGCCTATAAATACTTGAAGCACTTAGAAAATTTAAAAATAAAAAATAAAAAAATTAGAAAATATTTATTAAGAACAATAAAATATTTTCTTTATTTTAATTTTGGTTTATTTATAGTTGTATTTTTTTTACTTCATTTGTTTCTAATATTTATTTTTTTCATAGTCACAATGAATGAACTCATGCTACAATATGAGATCAAATTCACATATTCTTGAGCAAGCAATTCAGATAGATATTCCAAGTTCAAGTGAATCATCTAACAATTTGGATCATTCCATCCATGTCAAAAATGTAGTGAATAATCCCTATCACACTCTTTGGGAGATAACATCATTGACTTTAGATAAACAACCGTTGTGCAATGAATAGATGACAATGGTGATGATGTTGAATTAAAGTATGGCATGATTCATCTTTTGCCTACTTTTTGAGGTCTAGTTGGTGAGGACACAAACAAACATCTAAAGGAATTTCATTTGGTGTATTCTTGCATGTAACCTAATGGCACTATTAAAGAACAAGTAAAACTTAGAGCATTCACATTCTCTTTAGTAGATAGCCTTAAAGAGTGGTTGTATTACTTATTGTTAGGGACTATAAATAGTTAGAATGAGATGAAATAGCTCTTTTTGGAGAAATATTTTTCAGCTTCTAGGAAAACTCTAATTAGAAAAGAAATTTATGGTGTTGTACAATACAGTTGGGAGAATATATATAAGTATTCGAATCAATTCAAGAAATTATATGTAAGTTACCTTCATCATCAAGTGAATGAGTAGCTCTTAATCTAATACTTCTATGAGGGATCAATACCTATGGACAAAAGCATAATAGATGCATCAAGTACTAGAGCCTTTGTTAATATGACTCTTGAAACTGCAAGGAATTTAATTGCTACTATGGTTGCAAATACTTAACAGTTTGGCACCCATTCAAACCCACCACAAAAGGTCAATGAAGTAAAAGTTCCTAGTAATATTGAACAACAACTCACCATACTCACTTTAATTATGCAACAATTAGCAATTAGACAAGTTCAAGCTTATGGAAGTTATACTAACTTTGGACACCCAATAGACATATGCCCCAATATTGAACAAGTAAATGCTATAGAAGGATACCAAGGACATTAAAAGGAAAAAATATGATCCCTACTTTAACACTTACAATTCTGATTGAAGGGAGCATTCCAACTTTAGCTATTCTGGAGGCAATTAAGTAGCCGCCCTTGGTAATCCATAAGGTTTTCCTTTTCTAAGAGGCTAATAACCTTATGAAATGAGACCAAAAAATCCTCTTCAACCTTAAGGTACATCTTTAGAGGATTTGATAAATATGATAGCATTAAACGCTGCTCAATTCCAACAATATACTATAAAGTTCCAACAAGAATCACTTAGGTTTTAGAAATACACAAAATCTACTAACCAAAACCTTGAAAATGGATTCAGTCAGTTAACTACTTCTAATGGGAGACTAAAAGCATAATGATATGATAAACTTCCCTCTCAACCAATGGCCAATCCTCAAGAAAATGCCAATACTATATCATTGAAAATTAGTAAACAACTTGAAGAAGCTCACAAGGAACAAACCAAAGAAAATGAGAGTAAGGATGAGCTAATTTAAGAATAAACAAAAAATTCTGACAAAGTGAAAAATAAGACATCTGATAACAAGGAAGAAAAATAACCACCTAAGTTACAATCTAAATTTCTAATTTCTACTTATGAACCCTTTATTTCTTTTCCTAGTAGGTTTTCCAAATCAAAGAAGAAGGTACATGAGCAAGAAGTCTTGAAAACTTTTCAAAAATTACATGTTAATATTGCACTATTAAATGCTATCAAGCGAGTGTCATGCTATGCTAAATTTCTGAAGAAATTGTGCATCAAAAAGACAAAGCTTAAAGGCAATGAAGTGGTGAACATGGTAGAGAATGTGTAGCAGTCTTACAAAGGAAGCTTCCACAAAAATGTAAGGACCAAAGTAGTTTCACCATACCATGTGATATAGGTAACACTAAATTTGAAAGGGCTATACTAGGTTTAGGAACTTCACCATAGCCATAGTATAACCAAATGAAAAACTATTTAATTTTAAGGAATACTTTTAGTTAGTGGAGATTAAATTTTAAAGAAAATCCCATGTTATCTAATTCAACTCTAAAAATAATATTGATATTTTATAGGGAGGAAAAATGTCTCAACTTATTTATTTTAGATTATTTGACTATTGCTAATTGATTCCATATCACACCCAATTTAAGCATGATTATTATACAGTAGCTATAGAAATTGATGACTAGAGAAAATATTTAACATTTATTAGAATTTCAAATCATAATATTATTAAATAACTCAGATAAAATATAAAAAGCCATATTCTCTTAATTATAAGTGTTGAGTTTGCTCAAGAAGTAGAAAATAATAAGTGTAAGGGAGTTTGATAAGTGATATTTTATTCACATTTTTAAATATCAATTTCTTTACATTTATATATATATATATATATATATATATATATATTTCACAAATAAATATATTCAGAAAAGTAGGTGAATGTACTTACCAGTGCAATCTAAATTCCATAACTCTTATTGTCACACTCCTAATCTCTAATGTTGACATGTGGCACCTCTTTTATCGACCTAGCAAGATCGAATCTCATGTGACGTGTGATCTGCAAACAGATCAATTTTCTCAATATAAATATAAAATAATACCTTATAAAATACAAACATTATCATAATTGTACAAAAATTAAGAGAAAAAAATCAAAAATTATAGAAATTATAGAATTATTCTAGAGGTAACTATTGAGAATAAGAGGATTCAAGAAGAAATTAAAGAAGTTAAATATCAATTCAAGAATAAAAATCCTAAGATATCTTCCCCTTTCTTTATTGTTTTCTTGAATAATTTTTTGAATTTATTGTTTGCCTTGAATAGCTAATTTTATAATTGATTAAGGGTAATTTCAAAGCCCTAGACATATATTGCAAAATTTAATAAGATCTACAGTATTCTTTTCAATTATTATTTTTGATTATATATTAATTTTTAGTTTTAATTTTTGTATGAATTCATTTGATTATATAAGTATACAATTAAATAATCAAATGAATTCATCGTCAATCAATTTAGTTGATTGGGTATGTAATCGCTTGATCAATTTAAATTATTAGTAATAAATTACTTGCAATGAGAATTAATACTCAAGATAATTAAACCGAGCGTGTGTATTTAACCTTGATCCAATTTCCTTCTTTAAAATTTAATGCTTTTAATATATAAAATTTAAAGGGCTTGTTCTAGATTATCTATTAAAACGAGTTTGGATTAAGATCTTGTTTAGTTCAATGAATCATTAAGAAGAGGTAGAGATTCTTGTATTTTTGAATTTCTTTAAGTTGGTATGAGCAAAGAATAGGAGAATTGGATATGATTTTGTTGATTTGTAATATATGCTAGTTGTGAAGAATGATCATGTAATCATTCTTTTATTCGAATCTTTATATTTTGTTTCTATCTTTATTAATCTTTAGTTATTAGATTTAGTTTTAAGTTTACAAAACCAAACCCCCATCCCCTTTAATAAATAGGAGTTAGTTTCCAAAATCCTCTGTTAGAAAGGCCCTTACTTGTTATATATTAATTTAAAAAATCTTAAGCAATTTTTAAATTGACTATTTATCTGAACCGTATCATAACACTCAATCTCAAATTCTTAAACTTTGATCTCAATTATAGACACTTTATAAAGGTAATTTTTCTATTTAAGATTATTTTCTTCATGCAAAGTCTTTTATTGATCATCTAGTTGCTTTTGGAAGTCTAGTTCTTGATCATGATTTAATGTTTTATATTCTTAGAGGTCTTATTCCTAAATACATCTCATTTGTTTCCTTATCCAATATGAGAGAAACTTGTCCAACTTTAGGCATTTTGCATAATCATTTTGAATGTTATGAACATATACTAAAGAAGCAAAATCATGTTGATCGTGACACAATGTTTTCAACAAATGTTGCTCATAAGGCTAATTCTTCTTCAAATTTTAACAAAATTTCTAACAAGCATTCCAATTCTAAACCAATTTGTAGTCTCAATGGTGTATTCAAGATCATCTTAGTTAGAGTTCCTCAAAAGTTACCTTACGAAAAGCCAAAGGAAAATGTTTTCCTTCAAGTGATAAACCTACACATCAAATTTGTGAAAAACATGAACATAGTGCTTCAAATTTCTTTATCTTACATGATTTATTGAACGGTAATGATAAATGCAAGTCTCAACCATCAGCTATGGTAGCAACCTCTAACATAGTTGATACTAAGGTTAGCCTTCCCTTTACAATAGATGGTACTCAAGTTCACAATAAGTCATCTTATCATGGTTCTCATCATGTTTTTCAAGGTGATTTGATATTTTTTCTATTGCTGGCATTGGATATAGTTATTTTTTTGTTTCTGACAAATTCTTGCTTTCTTTAAATGATTTCTTACACACACTTCATACCGCCACAAATTTTCTTTTTGTTAATAAGCTTTGTGTGGATAATAAAGTGTTTGTTAAGTTTCATTCTAATGAGTTTTTTTAAGGATTTGATCACAAAGACGATGTTTTTTAGGGAATCAATGATCGTGATCTCTATAAATTACATGGCAATATGGTTGCAACAAACCTCTCAACCATTACTTCGTGATCCATTTCACCTCCTATTTATCAAATGTCTTGTCAAGCCTTTTCTGCTTCAGTCTTTCAATGGCACAATTGCATGGGACATCTTTCCTTTCCAATTTTCTAGCACGTTCTTAGTTAGTACAAGCTTCCAACTTTCTCTTCTTCTTATAAGGAATTACTTTGTAAGCCTTATTCTTTAGCTAAGTCTCATAGACTTCCTTTTCTCTTTACTCATTCATAACTATATATTCCTTTTACCTTGTTGTATTTAGATCTATGGAATTCTCCATATAGCTTTTACAGGAGATAAGTATTTTTTGTCAATTATTGATGATAATACTTGTTTTTCTTGGCTATTTCTTTTGCATTCCAAAGATCAAACATCTACTATTTTCTTAAATTTCAAATTAATGGTAGAAAATAAATCTTATACTTATATTTTGATTATTTAAACTGATGGTAGTTATGATTTTAAGCCTATGATTAGACAACTTGAAAGTTAAGGTGTTATGCATCATTGCACATGAGTCTCATTTTTCCTATGGTTCTCAATCAGTTACTTTTTCTACTAATTCTATCTCTAATGTTCTTGATTATGTTATTTTCCTTGTTTCTCCATCAACTGTTCCACTTGTTCTTGTTGATGCTTCCTTAGGTCATTCATCTGGTGTGTCCTCTCCTAGGAATTGAATTAGAGTATAAAGCATTAGTTGTAATAGTTGTAGAAATTGATTGGTTATAACTAAACTGTGTGTGTTAATTAGAAAGCCACCAATTGTGTTTTGTGACCACTTAAGCATCACTTTCTTATCACAAAATTCAGTGTTTCACGTAAGAACAAAACACATAGAGATTGATCATCACTTTGTAAGAGAGAACATAGACATATCCTATAACCTCAATTTTTTTAAGATCGTGGGCATAGGGTATGTTTATGACCATAAATTTAAATAAAGTACAATTATTAATTACAATATTAAAATTCATATTATATTAAAATTAAGAATACATTACATTTGAGAGTTTATATACTAAAACATAATAAAACATTACTAGTTAATTATAATATCTACAATGACTATGAAGAATAGCCTTACAAGGTGTATTGACTCATGACCTTGGCTTACTGCACCCTTTGTACAAATCTATGTAGAAGAGTGAACATCCTTCTCAATCTGAAGATACCATAATCCATATAGCTGAGACGATCAAGAATCACAGTAAATAGTTACCAAATATATTGCAAGTTGTAGATACGTAGAGCTTGTTGTAGGTATTCAATAGCACAAGAATAGTGTAAAAAGCCCATGAACAAAAATTCAAGATTTTCAATAGAGATAATCTGGATATATTTTTCAAAAGTGTTAGTTTGGCATGTTGGTGGGTTAACTTAGCTTGGCATGTTGATGGTTAACTGGTTTAAGTTGATGTAGTGAGATAACTTATGAGTGCTTAAAAAGCACTAAATATACCATGTTTTAATGTTATTTAATTAATAAAATGGATTTGTATTTGTTTTATTCTATTATATTCTAGACAAATCTATTTGTTCATATTAATGGGTATATTGTAGTGTTTTGTAGATATTTTAATAAATAGCTATTAAAATAAAGAAAAATACTTAAAGCATGTTTATCACACTTTTTGGAGCTTAAATGAATATCATTTATTTGATATTATCCAAAGTGAAGAAAAGAGAGAATGGAAAATAAAGAAAAATAAATGTATGTCATGACACAAGGAGGTTTGAACTAGTCAAAAATCTGATTGCAATCCGATCGTGCCGCGATAAAAACACAAGTTTTTCTTACATTCTTTACTATAAATAGGATCCCCTGTATACCAAGAAAAGAAGCCTTCAAGTTGTGTTTTCAAAAACTTTCTCAACCTCTTTTAAGTAGATTTTTATATTTTTAGCTTTTAGAATTTATTTAGTTATTCCCTTAAAGAACATTTTTATATTTTATTAGTTTTTAGTTTTCGTTCAACAAATTTTGGAGTACAATTACTATAAAAAAAATTCCAACCTTAGAATCCCATATATATGTGTTACTTTTTCCATGTCATTCTTGATTTGTATGTGATCAATTATAACATGTCTAATTGACAGTGAATATGATATAATAAAAACATTGTAACTAAAAATGTTATTTAAAAGATCAATTACTCTTAATAACAAACTTAATATGAGTTATATACAAATATGATCCCTTAATAATAAGATAACTTGCAATGCACAAATATTTATTATCATTTTACTAATAATATTTTTAACATTAAATCTCATTTGTCTATCCTGAATAATAAATTTAAATTTTGATTAATTTAAGTTAAAATGTTATTAATCCGATGATAAAGATGGTGATTGATTTGTGATGAATGGGTTGATTAATACTTACTAAAGTAATAGGCTATTAACATAGACTAACCAGCCCTTTTTCAAGCCTCATCCACGAAGATTGTGCTAATTTATATAAAAAAGAATTATTAATTTTTGAGTTATCGTTTTAATTTTATTTTTTAAATAAAATAAAATTATTCATATATTTATAATTAAAATTAAAATTTAAATATTTTATACGACTATATAAAATATTATTTTTCTTTTTAAAATGAATAATTTTAATTGAATATAAAAAAGAATATTACGAAGCCGTGATTTTAAAGTTATTTGGGGTGTGGCTTAACAATAAATCCTAAAACTTTAAAAAAAAATTGAAACAATATTCTCACTATAGCCATTGTCTATAATGACATTGCATAGCTTATTTATGGTGCATCTAGTTTGAAAAATAACATGCCCTTGAGTTTTCCTTTCTTGCTTTGGAATGAGTAAGAGTTTTTGCAAAATGCACACAATAGCCTAACCTTGGTCTGCCTCTTCATCCACTATCTTAGGTTTTTCTAGCTCATATTTATGAGCATTTTCATACCCTTCATCTAATTCTCCAGAATCCTCAACATAATTAAATGTTTTTCTCTAAGGACATTCACTTGATTGATATCCTACCTATAAATACTTGAAGCACTTAAATGAGACAGGTTTAATATAAGGGTTGGTTTTGGGTGAGTAGGTATTGGGCTTAGGTGAGTTTTTGTATTAGCTTGAGGGTTCACCAGTTTTTTTGTAAGTTGATTGGGATGGATTAGGGATGGGTTAATAAGGCTTTTAATTTATTTTAAAATGTGGTTCAACATGTTATTTTCTAGTATAAGGGGCACAAGTAGTTCTAGCCATTTGTGCTTCAAATTTGGTGGCTATTGATATAGCTTTAGCTAATGTCATTTGGGCTCCAACATCTAGCTTATCTTTTAGAGATTACTTAAGACCAATAATGAAGCATAATATCTCGAAAGAGATGTCCTCATTTAGGTTATTTCTAGCACTTAATCTATAAAATTCATTAGCATAATTAGTAATAGTTTATGTATCTTGATAACATTGAATGAATCGAGTATAAAGACTTTACTTGTAGTCACTTAGTAAGAAATTTTTTCCCATAAAATGGTTCAACCTATCCCAAGAATTAAACTATGGCTAGTCCATTTGCTTTTAAGTAAGCTCAATTCTCTCCCACCATATTAGAGCTCCTCTATGAAATTTATAAACTACCATCTTGACTATTTTCTCCTTCTGAGTCTACAAAAGTTTTAGATCACAAATCTCTTTTTGAAATTTTATATAACAAAAAGCCTAATTATCTTGCTTTGTATGTTGTTGGAAGCTCATGTTACCCTTGCATAAGGTCTTACAATTCTAATAAATTGCAACCTCGTTCTTTTGAATGTACTTTCTTGGATATACTTCAAAACAATGTGGTTTCATTTGTTTAGAATTAAAGAGAAATAAGGTCTATACCAATATAGATGTTATCTTTTATGAGCCTCATTTTTCCTACGGTTCTTAGTCATTTGCTTTTCTACTAATTGTATCTCTAATGTTCTTGATTCTACATTTTTCTAGTTTCTTCATCATCTGTTCCTCCTGTTCCTGTTGATGCTTCCTTGGGTCATTCCTCTGGTGTGTCCTCTCATTTTCCTTCACCTTATAGTGTTGATGATTTACCTTTTCTTTTACTTGTGTCAAGTGCTCCAGTGTCTACATGTTGTTCCTTCTCCTTTGATTCTTGTTTCCTTTACTAGTTTGAATACTCATCATATGACCACTAGGTCCAAAGTTGGTATTCATAAGCCTAATGTTTTTCATGCAACCATCTTGCCTTATCCATCTAGTTACAAGGTTTCCCTGAACATTCCTAAATGGAAGGCTACAATGAAACTTGAGTATGATGGTCTTGTCAAAAATGTTACTTGGGAATTGGTTCCTCTACTAGTTGGCAAGGTTACCATAACTAGCAAATGGGTTTTCCAAGTTAAACTCCTTCCTAGCAAGTTTTTGGACAAATACAAATCTCATATAGTTGTTGGAGGATTTCTATAACAAGATGGTGTGGATTATTTTGATACTTTTAGCCCTATTGTCAAATTAGTCACCATTCATGTGTAATTACAATTGCTCTTTATCAAGGTTAAAAACTTAGGCAAATTAACACAAATAATGCTTTTTTGAATAGTGAACTTTCAAAAGAGGTATATATGTATCAGCCTCCTCGTTTTGACATGTCTAGTACTACTGGTAAGGTTTTATTTTATAAGCTAAAGAAAGCTTTATATGGCCTTAAATAGACACCATGAGCATGCTTCCAGAAGTTGCACATATGTCTTCTTGGGCTTGTTTTTTCTCATGCAAAATCATATTATTCTTTATTTATTAAGCATACTTCTCAATCAACCATTTTAGTGCTTGTGTATGTTGATGACATGCTCATAAACAAAGTAATAATGCTGATATTGATGCACTAGTTTTTCAAGTTAACTCTCATTTTGTGCTAAAGGATATAGGGAAAATGGATTATTTCTTAGGTCTTGAGGTTGTTTGAGACAGTGACATAATGACTCTCAACCAACAAAAATATGTTGTGGATCTGTTGGAATCCACTAATTTGCATGAGTTTAAGTCTCTTGCTACACCAATGACTTCTGGGAGGATTATTAATAAGTTTTGAATTAATCCACTTATTGATCCTTCAAATTACAACAAATTTGTTGGCTCTTTGCTCTATTGTACTCTAACCAGGCCCAACATAGCATTTAATGTCAATAAACTTTACCAGTTTATGTCTACACTCATAGAGGTGTACTAGGCAACTGTTAAAAGACTCCTAAGATGTCTAAAGGGTACTTCCAATTATGGTTTAAATATGTTCAAGTTTACAAACTTGAATAAATAGCTTTTTGTGAATTTAACTAGGCTTCCATTTCTGATGACAAGAGAAGCAACAATGCTTACTGCATTTAATTGGGAGATAATTTGATATCTTGGCAATCTAACAAGAAACAAAATATGTCACGAAATAGTACTGAATTAGAGTATAGAGCATTAGCTCTAACAGTTGTAGAAATTGTTTGGTTATAACCAAACTATGTGTGTTAATTAGCAAGCCACTGGTTGTGTTTTGTGATCACTTAAGCACCACTTGCTTATCATAAAATTCAATATTTTATGTAAGAACGAAACACATAGCGATCGATTATCACTTTGTGAAAGATTCAGTAGTTCAAAAAATTCTTCATGTGAAGCATATCTACTTTGATGTATAGATAGCAGATGTACTAAGCCTCTTACCTAATCAGCATTTTCTATCCTTAAGAAGCAAACTATTGGTTTTTCAAAAACCTTAGGGATGATGTTGTGAAGTAAATTGTAAAGTGAAGTGTGTGTGCTTGTTAATGTGAATATAGGCTGTGATAGCTAGCATTTAAGTAATTAGTTACTACACGTGTAGGTTTTTAGACACTGCATATTGTAATATATAAGCACCTTCTTGTATGCGTTCCATACACATTGTTTGAGGTAGAAAATTTCAAATTCAAACTCTTGATTCTTTCTTCTCCCTTATGTTTACATAAGTTTAGTATGATATGGCCAGAAGATGTTTTGTTCTTTGCATGTTTGAATTAAGGAACATATTATCTAATTGGTTGTAGAGTTATAAACCTTGTTAAAGTGAATTATTATTTGTTAGGAAATTTGGATCAAATGGTATAATCACAAATTCCCCCTGCCAAGATCCTCTTTAGGAGAATATCAAATAACAGAGAAATAGAGAATACACAACACACGAATTATAGTGGAAACTCTAAATCAGAGAAAAACCACTTTCATTGTCAAAAGAAAACCAGAGAAAGAAACTTATTATATGGAAAATTGTTACAACCACACTCTCAATGATTTTCTCACACACCCAAAAGACAAGAGCAATTACAAGTCAAAGAGAATTTTCCCACAAATTTCTCACTAAAAAAACTTCTCATATAAGTTTTTCTCTATTTTTGGGATGCTTGATAATGAAGAAATGAAGCCATATTTATAGCCTTCAAGTTACCATTTCATATGCCAAACATTTCTTCATTCAACAAAATTAGGCTACCTAATTTTCCTATTCTTTATTCAAACAAGGTTAGGCATATCTATCTTTGACAATATGGTAAGTCACCTTCCATAAAATTTCTTCTAAATTAGGCACCTCCTATTTTGACTAACAAACCTAATATTATTTTTAATCAATCACAACAATCTCCACCTTGATTAAAAAATAAACATAGTTACCACTACAACACTGTCTACTCCAATAGTCATAATTCTCTACACTGAGAATTATCATACTCCACCATAAAGAGTACACCCACTTAGAATTAATCACCAATTCTAAGAATTTCACATCGGCTCATGTCGAAAAGAAAAAAAAACTTGCTAAAATTTATAGTGTAACTCTCACACTTGGTTTTCCAGAGAGTTCATTAGCCATCAACATCCTTTCCACCACACACCTTACATCTATACCAAGATAATGCCCGTGTGCAAACTTGTGTATCTGCTACTATTAACACACCCTCTTTCATGGCAATATTTAGAGACCAGCGGCATACCATGAGGATGTACAGGCTCTTTTCAAAGAGCATCACTATAGTTTTTGAAAACAAACATATTGTTAGCGTCACCATCGGTATTTAAGCTTCTTATCGAATCAGCTCCACCCTTCAGACAATTTCTTTTAAGGTGCCCAGATTGTCCACACCCCAACATACTGTCTTCTTTTTCATGAAATTGTTTTTCTTTTGGTTGTCAGCTACCAATGCTCTAGTTCAGAGACAATACCATTAAGAACACTGAGATGGTCAAACTTAATAGTTCCTTCATTTCATACGCAAAGTATGAAACTGCTCTTTCAGATACACCCGATTTGAAACGCCTTTTGCATGGTACAATTCTTCAAGGTTTTCCCAGAGTTCTTTGGCCATAGATATTCCATGCATATTTGCAAGAATATTTTTGGCCAAACAAATTCGAATTGCACTTGTAGCTCTTAGATCAAGATCTTTCCAATCTCTATCACTTATGTTGGTTTTACTAGACTCAATACCAGTAACAGGGGCTGGTTTCCCCTTTAACGCCTTGTGTAACTCGTATTGGATCAACAAATCTTTAACTTGTACTTGCCACAAGCCAAAATTGATTCTCCCATCAAATTTCTCAGTGTCAATCTTGACTCCTAACATTTCTCCTTCTTTCTTTTCTTTGAAGTTGGTCCTGATATCAGTTATTAGGAAATTTGGATCAAATGGTATAATTACATATTCCTCTTCCCAAGATCCTACTTAACAGAATATCAAATAACAGAGAAATAGAGAATACACAACACAAGAATTATAGTGAAACTCCAAATTGGAGAAAAACCATTTTCGTTGTCAAAAGACAACTAGAGAAAGAAACTTACTATGTGAAAAATTATTACAACTACACTCTCAATGCTTTTCTCACACACCCAAAAGACAAGAACAATTACAAGGCCAAGAGAATTTTCTCACAAAATTCTCACTCAAAAAACTTCTCATATAAGTTTTTCTCTATTTTTGGGATGCTTGACAATGAAGAAATGAAGCCATATTTATAGCCTTCAAGTTACCATTTCATATGCCAAACATTTCTTCGTTCAACAAAATTAGACTACTTAATTTTTTTATTATTTATTCAAACAAGGTTAGATACATCCATCTTTGACAATATGATAAGCCACGTTCCATAAATTTTCTTCTAAATTAGGCACCTCCTATTTTGACTAATAAACCTAATATTATTTTTAATGAATCGCAACATTATTTATTATTCGAATACATATATCACTAATCAAATTATTTTATCTCTATTTTTTTATTATGTAATTCTTTTAGAATAAAAAATTCTATTAATTTTAAATTTTTTAACCAAAAATATCAATTATCTTTTAATTAAAAATATGTACTACCACATATTCAATGAATAATTTCTAATTAATATGATAAACTTGCTATATATATATATGTATTTTTTTTATAGACGTGATCAACTGCCTTTAAGCCCGTGTCTTTGAGAAAGTTTGATGGTTTTTAAAATTAATTAGCTAGTTATATATTTGATTCTTAATGCAAAATGAGTTATTGGTTTTTAAAATATATTATTAATTAATTAAATATATATGTTTTTTTTTTAATTATTACATTATTTTTATATTATTTTTATTTGATATTAAATATGTAACGTATCCCGATAAACATTTACATGCTACTGTGATTCAACAATGTTACAAGGACAGTTAAATAATGGCTCGGATCTAATGAATCATTCTGTTATTATATTACGAGGTTTGAAGAGATCAAGACTTCAAGGAATTATAATAGTATCCTCTGTCCTCACCTTATGTTAAGGATTTTGGAAACCTATTCGAGAACCCGAAATGACTTGCATTTAACCACCCGATTACAAATACATCTAAAGCGAATTATTTTTTGTATCAATTATATTAAATCATGTATCATATAATTAATATGTATTCAGGTTGTTAACTACACGATCTCCCGTATATCTATAATATATTTATAATATTATATATAATTCAATTCATATCTAATTTCTTAAATTTTTTTAATAATTATTACAATTCTTAACATATAAAATTTACTAAGAACAATTTTAATTTAAAATATTATATTAATATATTTCAAAAATAATTAATAATTCTTTTGTAATACAATGTGTTCGCAGTTAACGATGAAACGTTAAAATTGTTAGACATCGTTGGTTTCTTTTTTAATATTTTATTTGGTTTTAATTTTTTATTTATATATCTATATTGTATTAAATCTTGCCCTTACATTTTTATTGAAATCTTTAATAATAATAATAATAATAATAGTTGCTTTTATATCTTATACAGAACACATGACAACCAAACCTTAATTTCACACCAAAATTACAAAAACAAAAAACAAAAAAAAATCTTAATTCCACACATCCAGAGGAAAAAAACATACACACAAACAATCTTACATCTTATTCATGAAACGTCAAGAAAGTAGAAGACATTTCTTTGATTTCTCAATAAGTGATTTCGATTGGTCTGACCTCAGGTTTCTTCATCTCTTCCTTAGGCACAGTAACAGTAAGTACACCATTCTCCAAACTAGCCTTAACTTCATCCATCTTAGCATTATCAGGCAATCTGAATCTCCTCATAAACTTCCCACTACTCCTCTCAAGTCTATGCCACTTGTCATTCTTCTCTTCCTCTTCTTTGCTTCTCTCTCCACTAATCTGCAAAATTCTGCCTTCTTCAACTTCAACTTTTACCTCTTCTTTCTTAAGACCAGGAAGGTCAGCTTTGAAAATGTGAGATTCTGGGGTTTCTTTCCAGTCAATTCTCAAGTTTGCAAAAGCAGAGGTTTCTCTTGCTGAAGAGGGCATATTAGTAATTGTATTGTTGAAGAAGCCATCATACGGGTCCCAAATGTCTAGAGAGAATGGATCAAGCACATTGGTTCTTCGACCACCAAAGAAGCTTGGAATGAGTGACATTTTTTGTTGAAAAGATTATTTAATTAAGAAAAATAGCAAGGAGAGCTTTGAAATGTTGATTGGTTTTTATGGTAAAAGAAGCTAATATGTAGCTTTATTTATAGAACCCAGCAGAGGGTTCGGGAAAATTTGAAATTTAGAAGAAAATTCTGGTACGTTCATGGTGGAATATTTTACTCTTATAATTAAAGCGTAAAAGGAGAAAAATATATATTTATGGCCCACCGTTTTTTCTTGTGCCTTCTACTACCTCCCTGAATCATGACGATTGACGAAACAGGTTTATTATTATAATAATGGTACAAAAAAATAGTAAAGCTTTGATGCTTCCCGAATTGGTATTTTTAGATTATTTTCATTATTATTTTTAGATTATTTTTTTATCATTAATATCAAATGTGATAATTAATTATCTCTATTCAATTTATGATATATTTTTTGTTTAAATTTAATAGAATTTTTTAAAAAAATTGAAATAGTATAAATATATTAACTATTGTTAAAATTAAACAAAATGTATCCTATAAATTTATATAAAAATATTTTATGTAATTCAATTAATAATAAATATAAAATATTATATTAAAATAATAATAAGTATAATTAAAAGTTATCACTTATATTAAATGATTTAGTTTTATAACATTCCATCAAAATTTGTTGGTCGAATGAAAATTTCTCATAATAAATAAAAATTTAAATATTTTTAATTAAATATTCCATGGACTCTCATGAAATGTTTAAGAAGGATATGTAATTCCATGTAATAAGACACTTTAAATGAGATTTAAGAATTTCTTACAAAGTTGATACACATTTTACGTTTTAAGTTAAAATGCACACATGGTTAGAAATTCGATTATTGGTTAGTTTTATAACATATTATACTAATTATGATCGGATTTGGATTGAAAAATATATAACCTATTCAGATTTAGATTGATATATTTTATAATTTGTTGTCATTTGATTCAAATCAAAATGCTCTTAAAATTATAAATAAATATAAAAATTATTATTTTAGTCTAAAAAATAAATATACATCTTAAATCTCTATGACAATTTAATAAATGTTCAAGTATATTTCCTATTATTTTGATTTTCTTAATTGTGATTGCAAATAATAAATTATACTAAAGATACACTAGTTTGTTGTATATATTGTGTTTTATATATGACAATAATTTATACATAAATTATAGTTTCAATCCGACCTTATCTAATCTAAAAAAATTGATATGTTTAGATTCAGATTGGTTTGAATTGATAACATCATCAAATCGAATTTGGATTTGAATCTTCAATTCAATTCTGATTAAATCGGATTTTAATTGATGAAAAACATGTGGTTTCAATTCCTTACTCTCCATTTACATTACACATTTTTTAAAACTTTTAAAAATAGTGGGCTATCTTATAAATTATACGAGCTTAATTAGAAGCATTTTATATAATATTGTGTTTATATCTACACATCTTTTATAAATAATGTTGATACCAATTTTTGTCAACACTAAGTAGGACTATTTTCCGTAGAATCTATAAGATGAACAAATTATTAGAACCTTGGACCACCTTTTGAGGGGGTGATCTTGGCCCTAAAGTCTTTAAGTAAGTAACTTTAAAATGAAGGGTTAAGGAGATCTCAATCTCACTATAGTAATTATATGAAAAGAGAGTGTTTAGCTATAATTATTTATTATGAAATGTATGATATTATGTTATGCATATGTGATTATATATAGGAGAAAGAATAAACCCAGTAGCTTATCCTTGTTTGATTAGGATTGAGCTGTTGTGTCTTTGTAGATAACTATCTGTTGTAGATAGTTATCTTTTAGACAGTTATATGTTGTAGAGATCCATTATTTGTAGACATCTATCATTTATTATCTACTAGATTATCCCTTAAAATATATAAGGATAATCTTCGTGCCTTTACCTCTTTAAGATAACTAAAATATAATTTTTGGCCCCATCTTATTAGGGTAATTATTAAGGCCCCATCCCCTTAGGATAATTATGAGCTTAGCCCATAAGGCTATTTTCTTATTATGGTTACTCTTTGACTGTCACGTGGGATATATGAAATTATCCTTAACATCAATCCCTAGGCTTTTTGGCCCTTGGGCTAGAAGGTCTGATTGTAATTTCTGTCAATACTTACATTAAATATTTCTTCCAATTTTGTTGACGATTTTGAGCTTACTGTCACGTCCCGCCCAAACTGCCCCTAAAAATCCAAATGTTGGCTGCCTAAAGGATCTAAGACACATGGAAAGTTCTAGAGAAGCCTAGAAAGGGCTGGAGTTGGATGGACTCAACTCAAGCTTGAAGACCCTAGAATGTTCTAGAGCACGCTGGAGAGTGCTAGAATGGGCTAGAACGTTCTAGAATGCGCCGGATGGTTCGGGAAGCCGCTGGAAGCTTACGGAACATCCCGGAAGGATGTAGAAGCCGCTGGAAGCTTACGGAACGTCCCGGAAGGATGTAGAAGCTGCTGGAAGTATACGGAACATCCCGGAAGGTGCATGAAGGAGCTAGACAAACCTAGAAGACTCTAGAGTTGGCTAGAAGATCCTAGAACCTTGTGGCAGCTTGTACATAGAATTCTCTTGTATATTCTAGAACTAGAAGGATCTAGAGAAATGTGGCATACTCTTAGGCTTGTTGCCACACTATAAATAGACCTCTTGGTCTTCATTTGTAATCATCTTGGGAAATCTTGGAAATCCTTGGGAATTCTTAGCAATTGTATCATAAACTCTCTCTAGAGCAATACAAAGCATTCTTTGCAAACTCTCTCTATTCTCTTTGGAGTTCCATTTTCGGATTGAAAGGCAGGCTTAGTGCGACGGACCGAGCTAAGTGCCGCACGATCGTTACTTGAGAAATTAAGGTCGTGACAGTTGGTATCAAAGCAGGTTAAAGTATCTCTATCTTTGGCAAAAATGAAGAACACCGCCCCAACTACACCAAGCATGGACGTTCCACCAATGGAACGTGGCCGTGAAGAAGTGCGGAAAGCCCCAAAGGAATCTCGAGCCAAGTCGAAAGACTTGCTTTCTAGCTTGGAAGCACGAGTGGGAAGTGCGCGGTTTGATCGGGTTGACAACTTAGAGGAGCGTTGCAATGGCTTGGAGGCCGAGGATGTGGAAATCCATGCAGCGGTTAAGATGTCACTCAATGAGCTAGACGGTGGATTGAGGCAAGAGATTGATGGGTTAAAGGCGGAACTTGCCAAGGTAAGGGATCTTGTCCAAAGAGAACTTGCTAATGTATTGCTTAGAATGGAGGATATGGGTGGTGATCTAGCTCTATGTAAGCGGGCTATGGCCGCGGGAACTGGTGCAACCACTGTAATTGAGGCTAAGAGGGTGGATGTTCCCAAGCCCAAGACCTTCAATGGCGTTAGGAACGCTAGGGAAGTGGAGAACTTCCTATGGGGGCTAGAACAATACTTTGAGGCTACTGGCATAACGGACCATGCCAGCAAGATCCGAACTGCAGCCATGTACTTATCCGACACTGCGATGTTGTGGTGGAGACGGAGACATGGAGATGTGCAACGAGGGGTTTGCACGATTGATACCTTTGATGACTTCAAAAGGGAATTCAAGATGCAGTTCTTCCCTGTAAATGCTGAGGAGGAGGCAAGGGGCCGACTGCGACGGTTAAAGCAGACGGGTAGCATAAGGGACTATGTGAAGGAGTTCACAACCTTGCTGCTTGAAGTCCCCGACACATCTGACAAGGATGCCCTATTCTTGTTCATGGACGGTCTCCAATCATGGGCCAATTTGGAGCTCAAGCGACGTGGTGTCCAAGACCTATCTTCGGCCATCGCAACCGCAGAAAGCTTCATCGACTACTCCACAAACAAGGAGGGCTCCAAAGCCACAGACAAGAAGTTTGGTGGAGAGAAGAGTAATGGAGGCCATGCCAAAAGTCAGGGATCCAAAAATCATAAAGGCAACTCCTCATTCAAGCCACGGGACAAAGGGAAGGAGAAGGAGGATCGGAATGCCTCAAAGCCCCGTGTAACGTGCTTCATTTGCGACGGACCGCATTGGGCACGTGAATGTCCGAAGAGGAAGGCCTTGAGTGCCTTAGTTGCCTCCACACATAACCAAGATGGAGGTGAGTCGGACGATGGTGCAAAGATGGGTTCTTTGCGCCTACTTGGTGCATTGCAGAGTGCCCCAAAGACCCCCAAAGGCCTGATGTACGTAGATGCAACCATCAATGGGAAGGTCGCCAAAGCCTTGGTCGACACAGGTGCGTCTCACAACTTTGTTTCGGTGGAAGAAGCAAAGCGACTCGGTCTGAAGGTTGTCAACGGAGGGGGATCTCTGAAGGCAGTTAACTCAGCAGCACTACCACTACATGGAGTCGCTCGCGGAGTTAGGGTCAGTCTTGGTGCTTGGACTGGCCAAGTAGACTTGTCAGTGGCGCCTATGGATGACTTCTCGGTTGTATTTGGCATGGAGTTCTTGGACCAGGTTAGAGCTTTCTTGGTGCCAAGCTCAAACTCCATGTGCATCATGGATGGCTCGAAGGCATGTGTGGTACCGACGGAGAGGACCACCAGATCTACTACTCAAGCTCTTTCGGCGCTTCAATTCAAGAAGGGATTGAAGAGGGATGAAGAGAGTTACTTGGCCATCCTAAAGGAGTACGACGATGAAGAGGTGTCACCAAAGCCAAGCTTGCCAACGGAAGTGCAAGCTGTCTTAGACAAGTTCCAAGAGGTGATGCCGGAGGCATTGCCAAAGCGGTTACCTCCAAGGAGGGAGGTAGACCACGAGATAGAGTTGGAACCCGGCACCAGGCCACCAGCAATGAGTCCCTATCGGATGGCGAACTCAGAGTTGGCTGAATTGCGGAAGCAACTTGATGAATTGCTGGATGCAGGCTTTATAAGGCCTTCAAAGGCCCCCTTTGGTGCCCCGGTGCTATTCCAAAAGAAGAAGGATGGCTCGCTGCGAATGTGCATCGACTATAGAGCTCTAAATAAGATCACGGTCAAGAACAAGTATCCTATCCCTCTTATTGCTGATTTGTTTGATCAATTGGGGAGTGCAAGATACTTCACAAAATTGGACCTACGATCGGGATACTACCAGGTACGCATAGCCAAGGGAGATGAGCCCAAGACTACTTGTGTAACCAGGTATGGTGCCTATGAGTTTCTTGTTATGCCGTTCGGTCTCACAAATGCACCTGCCACCTTCTGCACACTCATGAATAAGATTTTCCATCCCTACCTCGATCGGTTCGTGGTAGTATATCTTGACGACATTGTGATCTATAGTCGGACTATGGAAGAACATCTAGAACATTTGAAGAAGGTGTTTGAGGTCCTAAGGGAAAATGATCTATATGTCAAGAAGGAGAAGTGTTCCTTTGCCCAAGATGAGGTGATGTTCCTAGGGCATAGGATAAAGGATGGGAAATTGATGATGGATGGAGCAAAGGTGAAAGCCATCCAAGAATGGGAACCTCTTACCAAAGTTCCCGAACTAAGATCTTTTCTCGGACTTGTGAACTACTATAGAAGGTTCATTAAGTCCTACTCAGCGAGAGCAGCCCCACTCACTAACTTGCTCAAAAAGAACAAGGCTTGGGAATGGACAAGTGAATGCCAAGCCTCGTTTGAAGACTTGAAGAAGGCCGTTAGTGAAGAACCGGTGCTTTGCCTACCAGACCCTTCCAAGAGCTACGAGCTGCATACGGATGCATCTGATTTTGCCATTGGTGGAGTATTGATGCAGGAAGGACGCCCGATAGCCTATGAGAGCCGCAAGCTTAACGACACTGAACGCCGCTACACAGTACAAGAGAAGGAGATGACCGCTGTCATTCATTGTCTAAGGGTGTGGCGACACTACTTATTGGGCTCTCATTTTGTTATCATGACGGACAATGTTGCAACAAGTTACTTCCAGACTCAAAAGAAGTTGAGTCCCAAGCAAGCTCGGTGGCAAGATTTCTTGGCAGAGTTTGATTATAGGTTGGAGTACAAGCCTGGTAAGGCCAATGTGGTGGCTGATGCGCTGAGCCGCAAGACGGAGCTAGCAGCCTTGAGTAGGCCAAGCAGCCCTTTGCTGGATAGGATCAAAGAAGGGTTGGAGCATGATGCCCTTGCCCAAAACCTCCTTGCCCTCATCAAGGAAGGAAAGACGAGACGATTTTGGCTGAGTGACGGACTACTATATGCCAAGCAGAATCGAATCTTCGTGCCAAAATGGGGGAGCTTAAGGAAAGAGCTTATCAAGGAGTGCCATGATTCGTTATGGGCAGGACACCCCGGAATGAGGCGTACCCTTGCTTTGATCAAGTCCATCTACTATTGGCCTCAACTTCGGGACGATGTAGAAGCTTATGTGAAGACTTGTCTTGTATGCCAACAGGACAAGATTGAGCAACATGCACCCGGCGGGTTGTTAGAGCCGTTGCCCATTCCAGAGAGACCGTGGGAGAGTGTCTCTATGGACTTCATCACTTGCTTGCCAAAATCTGAGGGATTTGGCAGCATTATTGTCATCATTGACCGTTTCAGCAAATATGCGACATTCATACCTGCCTCAACGGACTGCACGGCAGATGAGACGGCGCGGTTGTTCCTCAAGAATGTTGTGAAGCATTGGGGAATTCCTTCCAATATCGTGAGTGACCGAGACCCACGATTCACGGGGAAATTTTGGACGGAACTATTCAAGCTGTTGGGATCAGACTTGAATTTCTCCACCAGCTTTCATCCACAAAGTGACGGACAAACGGAGCGCGCCAATGCATTGCTGGAACTGTATCTTAGGCACTTTGTTAGTGCCAATCAACGGGATTGGGCGAAGCTGTTGGATGTAGCCCAATTCTCGTATAATCTACAAAGAAGCGAGTCCACCGCTAAGAGTCCCTTCGAAATTGTCATGGGGCAGCAGCCCATGACCCCTCATGCCTTGGCCACGAGTTATGAAGGAAAGAGCCCAGCTGCTTTCAAGTTTGCAAAGGCTTGGCATGAACAAACGGAGTTGGCCCGAGCCTATCTGAATAAGGCGTCTAAAAAGATGAAGAAATGGGCTGACAAGAAGAGGAGGATGGTAGAGTTTCAGGAAGGTGATTTGGTCCTGGTAAAACTATTGCCCCAACAATTCAAGACCTTGCGGAAGGTTCATAAGGGGTTAGTGCGGAAGTACGAAGGACCATTTCCCGTCCTCAAGAAAGTTGGGAAGGTGTCATACAAACTGCAACTCCCTCCAAAGCTTAAAATATATCCTGTTTTTCATGTAAGTATGCTGAAACCTTACCATGGAGACGAGGATGACATAAGTCGGGGAGTATCAAAGAGAGCACCTACCGCAGTGGTAACCTCCTTCGACAGAGAAGTAGACTCTATTTTGGCGGACCGCGTGATTCGACGACGGGGCGTACCAAGTTATAAGGAATACTTGGTCAAATGGAAAAACGCCCCAGAAGTAGAGACAAGTTGGGAACCTGAGGATTCCTTGTGGCAATTCAGAGATGCTATAGAGAGGTTTCAACTTGAAGGCGCGACGAGGGCGTCGCGAACTTGAGTGGGGGAGGGTGTCACGTCCCGCCCAAACTGCCCCTAAAAATCCAAATGTTGGCTGCCTAAAGGATCTAAGACACATGGAAAGTTCTAGAGAAGCCTAGAAAGGGCTGGAGTTGGATGGACTCAACTCAAGCTTGAAGACCCTAGAATGTTCTAGAGCACGCTGGAGAGTGCTAGAATGGGCTAGAACGTTCTAGAATGCGCCGGATGGTTCGGGAAGCCGCTAGAAGCTTACGGAACATCCCGGAAGGATGTAGAAGCCGCCGGAAGCTTACGGAACGTCCCGGAAGGATGTAGAAGCTGCTGGAAGTATACGGAACATCCCGGAAGGTGCATGAAGGAGCTAGACAAACCTAGAAGACTCTAGAGTTGGCTAGAAGATCCTAGAACCTTGTGGCAGCTTGTACATAGAATTCTCTTGTATATTCTAGAACTAGAAGGATCTAGAGAAATATGGCATACTCTTAGGCTTGTTGCCACACTATAAATAGACCTCTTGGTCTTCATTTGTAATCATCTTGGGAAATCTTGTAGATCCTTGGGAATTCTTAGCAATTGTATCATAAACTCTCTCTAGAGCAATACAAAGCATTCTTTGCAAACTCTCTCTATTCTCTTTGGAGTTCCATTTTCGGATTGAAAGGCAGGCTTAATGCGACGGACCGAGCTAAGTGCCGCACGATCGTTACTTGAGAAATTAAGGTCGTGACATTACGCTTGCTTCATATTTTACCCACCCAAGTAGAAAATTTTCCACCATGTCTGGCCATTCAAAATGTGCATGACAGTGTTCTAATGCCAATGATGTCTTCAAATTTTTGATTAGAAAGTTAGGTTGAAGTAAACATTTTTATCAAGTTAAACCTTCACTTATTCTTGTAAGAAGCTTAAAATTCAAATCTTAAACCTAATCTTTGTAGGATTAACTAAGCAATCTTGATAATTTATTTTCCTTCATTTATTTTTCTTCATATAGTGTATGATAATTATTCTTCATCACCTGAACCCTTTTCACCCTAGGATCTTCGTACCATACTTTCCTTTACATGAATTTATGGATACCTGATCTATAGATATGGGTGGCAATTATTGGTGAGCAAACAGAAATTGAGCAAAGGTGTGGCCAACATACCTATAGTCAATACCATCCTAGTTGGCTTACCCATGAATAGCTCCTCTACCTTGGGTGGTGGTGTCCAAGCTAATAGTGACATGACTGGAAAATCCTTGGGTGATTAACCTCTAGGCTACAGACTTCTGGGTAGCAATTTCCTAGCTGGCACATGATGAGTGCTCAAAAAGCACTAAAATAACCATGATTTTATGCACATTAATTGATTAAAAATATATATATTTATATGTTTTATCATATATTTATATAAATTTGTCTTTTTCGGAATCACGGGTATTTTTATTGTTTTTCAGGTATTTTGGCATAAAAACGCAATTTAAAGACTCAAAGAGGAATACTTGAAGCAATACATCACAAAAATATCAATAAATAAATGGGGAAAGGTCAACAAATATGGAAAAACTGGACAAAATGGGTCAAAAAGGTCAAAAATGTCAAAAAGGAGAAAAACGCGTCATTGCGCTTCATTTCAGCCCCAAGCTGGTAGTCTTGTTCATGTGCGACCTTCTTGCGCGGGTTCTTGTTCATGTGCAAAGATCGCTGGCGGGTTCTTGTTTACGCGCGACCTACGCGCGGGGTTACTTGTTTATGCGCGCTACGCTATGAGTTCGGTTCACGCAGCGCGCGGCTCGGCCCTCGCGCGCCCAACGTTTTCACCCCATTTTTCACGTGCAGTGACAATGACGTCATCTTGACGTCATTGATGACCTCAGCATTTCCATTACACGTTTTTTAATTTTTTAATATTTTTTTTAACATTTTTTACTCATTTTTTCTCTCCATCCTCACCTATAAATACCCCCCTTCCCTTCACTTCAAAACACACCCTTCAACACCTCAAAACCACACTTCTCTCTTCTTTCTTTCTCTCCATTTCTTAGTTTTTAGTTTTTCTTATGTTTTAGCTAGTTTTTCTTATGTTTTAGCTAGTTTCTCTTAGTTTTAGAGTTCTTCCCTTTTTGGGAAGAACTAGTTATGTTTTTTTTGTAATTTATTAGCTTTTTGATTCAATAAATGGGAGTGCAAATTCCGCTTGGAGTTTTTCTAGCAACGGGAATGGCATCGAAGTACTGTAAGGATTTTATTTTCTTTGCAGTTATTTTTTATGCTTTATTCTTACATGTTATATTTAATTTATGCGTGATTAAATTTAAGCGTACTGCTAAATTGTTGTAAAAATGATGTAATAATAACGTTGTTATGCTTGCGAAATATTAAATAGGTAAAAATCTCTAAAATGAATTGATTTTATTTTTATTCAAGATTTTATATTAAGAATGTTAGAGAGAAATATATTATTTTTCATTACAAACTTAAATCTGAAAATTAGATTTTAAGGTTTAGTTATCCGATTTGATTTAGAGTAGTGCTCTTTTATTTGTTGGTACAATCGCCCGGTAGTTAGAGTGAAGCTCTATTTCAAAAGTTTTTATAAGAATTATTATCTGAAAATGTATTGACAACATGTTTTCAGTAGTGGTTTTAAAACTTGAAAGTTAGTACTCGGATAACTAAATTCTTAGGTTTAATTTGGACACCTTGAATAAAGTTTAAACTGTCTAACCCCACCAAAGGTGTCATTTAAATGGTTCATTTTCAATCTCTTAGAAAAAGGAATTAATTTAATTAACCAAATTAGTTATCAACCCCACCCATAGGTGTTAATTGATTTGTTTAGTTAACAAAGAATATCTAACCTGGTGGTATTCATACAAAAAAGGGAGAATCAATAAATATCAATTCATATCTTTAATAACCTAAATAATACGAGCAAGCATAATTAACTTAGTTATTATATCCATAAATACTCCACTATTTATAAAAGATAAAATTTGCATGAATGTTTATTGAATCTATGTTTATTTTTATGTTAGTAGATTAAAAACACAAAACCCAAAATATCGTGACAGGATGTTTAGGATTTAATTTCGTTTTTAAAAGTTTGAATAATAAATTAAAAACCACATACATTCCTTCCTTAGATCGATCTTGGGAGTATACTTATCATTTTCTACGAAATGATTCGTGCACTTGCGAGAGTTTTATAACTATAAAACCAAAGTATTGGTAGGATCGGCGATCTTGGGTTTTAGATTAATCAAGTTTTCGTTCATCAAAGTATTTGGCGATCACGACCGCTTTCATCAAGTTTTTGCAGATTCTTGGAAGGAATAGCGTTTTTAATTTATTTATCAAAAATTTTAAAAATATTTTTGTGTTGTAAATAATTGTGATTTTTTTTTGTAAACAAATAAAAAAATAAATAAAACGTTTAATCAAATTTCAAATTTCATAAGAAATAAAAAAAATTAAAAATAAATAAAAAAAAACTAAAAAAAATTTAAAAAAAAATTAAAAAAAATTAAAAAAATTAAAAAAAAATTAAAAATTAAAAAAAATAATAATAAAAAAATTGTAACGTAAATAGTACAATAATTTAGAAATTTGAAATTTGAAGTAAAATTTATTTACCGTAAATGAATAGTAAAAATAAAAAAAAAAAAATTTCTAGCGTGAATAATAAAATAATTTAGAAATTTAAAATTTTAATTAAAAAAAAAGAGTTTTATCGTTCATAAATAGTAAAAAAAATAAAAAATAAACATTTCAAAAATTTTAAGTTTAAAAATAAAAATAAAATAAAATAAAAAAAATAAAAAAAAAATAAACAAAAATAAACAAAAATAAACAAAAATAAACAAAAATAAAAAAAAAATAAAAAAAATAAAAAAAACCAAAATTTTAATTTTTTTAAGTTTAATTTTTTTTATCATAATTTTTATTTTTCTTTTTCTTTTTAAATTATTTTATTTTCTTTTACCTTTTTCAATTTTATTTTATTTTATTATTTTTTAATTTTCTTTCTTTAGCTATTATTTTTTTTGTTCTTAATTTTTATTTAACTTACTTAACTTAGTTTTTTTTTTACTTCACTTAACTTAATTAACTTAGAATTTTCTCTTGGGTATCCCTACTTTTTTAACACATAGAATTTTCTTAATAAACCTTTATGAACTTATGCACTCTCATTTCTCATTGGAAGGAAGTTACATGGAGATATAGAAGGCTGGAAAACTTTAGGAAGTAGGGGCTATATTTTGACAACCCCAAATTCTGGTAGGACCATCATCTTGGTATACTTTTATAAATTATCCCCTTAGTTTGTATCTGGACTTTGTCCAGAATGTAAACAAGTAGTTGAACCTTTAACTATGTACTTTATGAAGAAGAATATACTGAGATAAGTCACAATGGATGCCTTGAGATGACATATATTGTAGCATGACCTCTTAAGACGGTGGCCAGATCTCTATAGCCTTATTCTTTTATTACTTTATACAATTTATCTTACTTGTAACATTATTATTAGACCCAATCATCACCTCATATCTTTTGGAAGCCATAGACATTTGAGTTGACATACGAGTATGGAAGGATGCATTGGCATAAAACAAAACGTGAATCTTGAACCTAAGGTACGTTAAGATAGGGAATGATTTATCAACCATAGCTTGACCCAATCTAGTGATAAAAATGCATATAGAACCTCCCCTTAGTCTACCACACCCTAGCAAATTGACTACATTCTAAGCCAACCATTTTTCTGGCTGATGGTGACACTTTTGACCAACATCTTCCTATCCTATCACACCCCTTGTCGACCACACTCTTAGATGATGACACACTTGGTCGACCATTTTTTTGGTTGGCCAATAGCATTCTTGGTTGGTCGTACCTCCTGGTCTTGGCCTATTTGGCCAGATAGTAGTTCAATCTTTAAACCATGTGTTGGCTCTATTAGAAAAACGGTGGTTTTGACATTTGGGTGAAATTTAACTTGTACTTGTGGCCTTACTTTTATGTTTGAGTCTTGTTGTGTTTGTTTGAAATTCTTCTAAGTTAGAGGTCACTTATTGATCCAAGTGTTGCTTAGTTAAGCCCCTCGATCTGTCAACCCCCTGTTTGGAGCACTTTAACTTGTTCAAATGGTCCAAGCATTAGAAATTCTCAACTTAAGAAAATTTTAGTTACTACTTTGTTGGAGACTCATCATCTTACTCATTGAAGCCTTTTGGTCCTAAGTATGGTGTGGGACTTCAAATATAATTCCTAGATCTGAGGTAGTGTGGCTTGTGAGCCATGGCTCTTTTTAAGGCTTTATGGATAAGTCTAATGTGATATGAAATCTAATAGGTCATTCTTGGTATTAGTTATGGCCTGAAATACATGGATGACATGTTGATATTCTAAAAACATCTTTATAGTATGGCCTTGAAAGCATAGAGCTCATTTATTGGGATACCTCTTATTCACTACCTTGGCATGGGTGTATACCCTTGTTAGATATTGATGATTTTATTGCACTTAGTTCCGTCGTGTGGTAGTCTAGGCACTAGGGTGCGAGACTCATAGGTCAGGATGCTTATTTGTGTTATTTTTGAACCTGATGGAATTACCTATAATCAAGGTGCATCCTTTAGGGTTACTAAACACATTCAACTTCCATTAATCTTCTGGCGATCTAGATCCTAAGGTAAAATACTCACTCATGATGCATTGAGGGCTCTGGACTTTCTAAGTCTTGAGGTACCTCAAGCCCATCCATAGGGTTGTTTCTTATTCACTACTCACGGTAGGGGTACATTCCCAATGAGATACTATAGGCTACTCAATACTAAGGTGGCGTAGCTCTTGAGCTATGACCCTTCTTTCAAGGTCTAAAGCCAATATAGTGGTTGTTAGACCAACTTAAGTTGTTCTTTGTATAAGCTTGGACCTATATAGCACTACCTAAAACTAGGGTGCATTATTTAGGGTAACTTAATAATACTCAACATCTATATTCCATTTGGTGGTTTAGGCCCTAAGGTACATAACTCACCTATAGGGTTATTTCTTATTCACTACCCAGGCATAGGTGCAATCCCTGGCTGGGTACAGGGCACTGGGGGCTTTGGACTTTTCAAGTCCATATATCTTAGGTCTACTCTTCATCTAATTGTGGACTTCTATTCTATCGTATCTTCTAAGTGTGGCCATACATGGCCTAAGTACTTGTAAACATAATTTTTAAAGTGTTAATGGAGCATTGTTAGTCCTTTTGGTTTAGTAGGGCATTATTTCTTGCTCATGTACATTCTTTATACGTAACATCATATGCTACTTTCAATTCTTCTAGGACTACCATTACATTTAGAGTCTTAGGACGAGATGATATGTAGGGATGACAACCCTACAAATATATAGAAATGACCTTTTTGAACTTTTTTTACAAGGCCTTCTTGGTCCACATTCATCTCTTGGATTTATGTATTTTGGGCTTTTTGTGAATCTTTAATGCCGAGGAGGAGTTGAAATAAAGTTTATACTTTTGGGAATTTTATGAATCTTAATGGCCCAAGAATGGTCAAAAATTGTTCTGGACTTGATGTATCTTTCCTAGCCAAGTTCTCTTATATAGACTTGGGTAGATTTCTAGAGTATGCTCATAGGGTACTCTCATATAAAGTTGTGGCCTTTATCTCTTACATAGTTGTTCTAGACATATACATACATACATATATATATATATATATATCCTTGGCCTTGATAAAGGCCCTTCTTTACTAAGGTTGTACTGATAGCTATTTTTAAGGATGCCATGTACAGGGTGAGGACATCACTTGGTTATGGACTAGCCAACAACTATGGACTATTCAAACATTCCTTTAACTTTTCAAATGCTTTCTCATAATTCTAGTCCCTAGAAAAATAGGATTTCCCATGTAATACTTTGAAGAAAGGTCACATTTTCAGTTGCCCCTGAGGTGAAATGGTTAAAATTTCCACACTCTCTATCAATCTATGAACTTCTTTGATAGTCTTGGAAGGTTGTATATTATTTTCTCAAGGTTGGCTTCAATTCTTCTTTGGTTGAACATAAATCCTAAGAACTTTCCTAAACTTATTCTGAACACATACTTTTTCGGGTTTAGATTCATTCCATACTTTTTGAGAATGTCCAATGTTTCACCCAGGTGAGTTACATGATCCTTGGTATACTTTTTTTTACAACAATATCGTCCGCATATATCTCCATTGAATATCTAATAGGGTTTGAGAACATTTTGTTAAATAACCTCTGGTATGTAGCACCAATATTTTTCAGGCCAAAGGGCATGACTTTATAACAAAATAATCCCTATTCATTCATGAAACTTATATTTTCCCTGATTAGAGTTGTACAACTAGATTTGATTATACCTAGAATAAGCATCCATGAAAGAAAAGGCAGTATGTCTTACGGTGGATTCCACAAGCTAGTCTATGTGTGGCAATGGAAAACATTTTTTTGGAAAACCCTTATGCAAGTCAGTGAGATCCACACACATCATCCATTGCCCGTTGGCTTTTTTGACCAAGGCAACATTAGCTAGCCAATCAAGATAGTACACTTCTATTATATATCTAGCGTTCAAGAGTTTTTCAACTACTATTTTCATGGAAAAGTATCTTTCTTGATTATATGATCTTCATCTTTTGTCATACATGTTTAAATTTTAAGTCCATATTGAGGTGGTGCACAATGATTTCTTGATCTATGCTAGGCATGTTCTCATAGGACCATACAAACACATCTTTATTTTCTTCTTAGGAACTCATCTGAACTTTCTTGTTCATTCAGTGACATTGATATGCCTACGTGGATGATCTTGTGAGGCTCAAACTCATATAGGACCAAAAGATATGTTTATTATGAAGGTTCAGATGTGAGAGCATACCCCTATCGAGGGTCAAGTTCTTGGTTAAGTATAATGATGGATGGCATGTCTTAGGACAAAAGCAATATGGGTCCATCTTCCATAACCAAAGGATGGTCAACGAGTAAAGGTATACGGTAAAGGTTAACCTAGTAGGTAGTTACAAACAAATCGTACCCTGGATGGTGACATCTATCTCAAACGACTCTCCTAGGATGTCCAAGTTTGGCCAGTGGAACTTGTCCTGGACAGCAATGTATGGCGAACCAACTCCTAGGCAGCAATACTTGGATTAGGAAACACTTCCTAACTAGTCACCTCTTGGTCGGTAGTACTAGGCATAGACAGCATTCCTCGATGGTACTTAACCTGGGACTTATGTCCTATCTCAGATGATCATGTTGCTAGCCAAGCTCTGGATGGCTATGGGACTAACCTTGTGCAATCTGCATTGGAAGATGCCACAGGGATGTTCTTTGGAACGATGACTAGTTCTAGAGCTTGTGGCTTTGGTAGGCACTCCATGATGGCTTAGAGTGCATCACAATATCCTTTTCTTGGACCGTTATGGGCGAGTAGGTCTAGGTGCAATGCTTATATTTTTGGTTGGCTACAGTTGAGTTGAAAGGATGGCCTATTGGTTAGTAGGCTGGACCTCTTGACTATTTATTAGGGTCTAAAAGGTGGAGCTAGTTGTTTGATCTATGACTCTTTTTACAAGTCTAAAAATTCAAAGTAGATGAAAATAATAGTTAAGAAGATTTTGATATTCTCTTTTAAAAAAATAATGCTACTGATGGTCTTTTTTTTAATGTCACTTTTTTATTTCTTTCTTCAGAGATAAAAAACTTACAAAACTTTTTTGAGAGTCCTACAATTTTGTAATTGTTTTTCACCAAATAGAACATACTTCTTTCCTATAGATAACACCATATTTTGATACCAATTTTTGTCAACACTAAGTAGGACTATTTTTCATAGAATCTGTGAGATGAACAAACTTTCAGGACCTTAGACCACCTTGTAGGGACTGGTCTTTGGCCTATAATCCTCAATTAAGTAATTATAAGATTAAGGGTATAAGAGATCTCATTCTTGCTTTAACAATTATATGAAAATGGAGTGTTTAGTTGTGATTCTCTTTGATGAGATATATGATATTATATTATATATATATATATGATTATATGTAGGAAAAATAATAAACCTTGTCGCTTATCCTTATTTGATTAGGATTGAATTATTTGTAGCTGTGAATAACCATATGTTGTAGATAGTTATCTATTAGACAGTTATCTATTGTAAAGATCCATTATCTATAGACATCTATCATTTATTATCTGTTATATTATCCCTTAAAATAGATAGGGATAATTTTTGAGCCTTTATCACTTTAAGATAACTAAAAGATAATTGTTGAACTTCCATCCCTTTAATATAATTATATTGCTTTCACACTTGTATGATGATTAGTAATGACTCTATGAAAGTAGAGTCATTTATGCACTTTTATGTTTAATATTTGTTTTTTTATTCAACAAGTAGTATTTTTGGGGTTAAAAATATTATAATACAAACTCTTTAGTGAAGATGGATGAAAATATATTTTTTGGGAATTTTTTAGAATTGTTTGGATTTTTTATTAATTTATGTATGACACAAATTAGAAGATGCCGCATAAATGTGATGAGTGCTCAAAAAGCACTAAAATTACCATGATTTTATGCACATTAATTGATTAAATATATATATATATATTTATATGTTTTATCATATATTTATATAAATTTGTCTTTTTTGGAATCACGGGTATTTTTATTGTTTTTCAGGTATTTTCGCTTAAAAACGTCACTTAAAGACTCAAAAAGGAATACTGGAAGCAATACATCACAAATATATTAATAAATAAATGGGAAAAGGTCAACAAATATGGAAAAATTGGACAAAATGGGTCGAAAAGGTCAAAAATGTCAAAAAGGAGAAAATCGTGCCCGGAGCAGCCCACCCCGCACGCGCAGCATGGCCCACGTCCGCGCACAGATGCACGTGCCTTCCTCCAGATCCGTGCGCGCCGTAGTGCGCTATCACTGTTCACGCGCGCGTGCGCGCGCCTGTGCGCGCCCCAGCTGCCCTCCGCGTGCGCCGACGCCATTTCACCCCATTTTTCACGTGCAGCCGCCCCCATGACGTCATCAATGACCTCTATAATTGCACTACGCGTTTTCACCATTTTTTAACATTTTTTCACCCACTTTTTCTCTCCATCCTCACCTATAAATACCCCCCTTCTCTTCACTTCAAAACACACTTCTCTCTTCTTTCTTTCTCTCCATTTCTTAGTTTTTAGTTTTTCTTATGTTTTAGCTAGTTTCTCTTAGTTTTAGAGTTCTTCCCTCTTTGGGAAGAACTAGTTATGTTTTTGTAATTTATGAGCTTTTTGATTCAATAAATGGGAATGCAAATTCCGTTTGGAGGTTTTCCAGCTACGGGAATAGCATCGAAGTACTGTAAGGATTTTATTTTCTTTGCAGTTATTTTTTATGCTTATTTCTTACATGTTATATTTAATTTGTCTGTGATTAAATTTAACTGTGCTGGCTGTTTGTAAAAATCATATAATAATAACGTTGTTATGCTTGCGAAATATTAAATAGGTAAAAATCTCTAAAATGAATTGATTTTATTTTTATTCAAGATTTTATATTAAGAATGTTAGAGAGAAATATATTATTTTTCATTACAAACTTAAATCTGAAAATTAGATTTTAAGGTTTAGTTATCCGGTCTAATTTAGAGTAGTGCTCTTTTATTTGTTGGTACAATCGCCCGGTAGTTAGAATGAAGCTCTATTTCAAAAGTTTTTATAAGAATTATTATCTGAAAATGTATTGACAACATGTTTTCAGTAGTGGTTTTAAAACTTGAAAGTTAGTACTCGGATAACTAAATTCTTAGGTTTAATTTGGACACCTTGAATAAAGTTTAAACTGTCTAACCCCACCAAAGGTGGCATTTAAATGGTTCATTTTCAATCTCTTAGAACAAGGAATTAATTTAATTAACCAAATTAGTTATCAACCCCACCCATAGGTGTTAATTGATTTGTTTAGTTAACAAAGAATATCTAACCCCACCAAAGGTGGTATTCATACAAAAAAGGGAGAATCAATAAATATGAATTCATATTTTTAATAACCTAGATAATATGAGCAAGCATAATTAACTTAGTTATTATATCCATAAATACTCCACTATTTATAAAAGATAAAATTTGCATAAATGTTTATTGAATCTATGTTTATTTTTATGTAAGTAGATTAAAACACAAAAAAAAACCCAAAATATCGTGACAGGATGTTTAGGATTTAATTTCGTTTTTAAAAGTTTGAATAATAAATTAAAAACCACATACATTCCTTCCTTAGATCGACCTTGAGAGTATACTTATCATTTTCTACGAAATGATTCGTGCACTTGCGAGAGTTTTATAAATATAAAACCAAAGTATTGGTAGGATCGGCGATGCCGGTTTTCGTTTATCAAAATGCCACGTAAACAAGGGAGCTTACTTGGCATTCCACATGGATGCCATTAAGTTTATCTAGTACATCCTTCAAGCGAGGGTTAGGGAACTTGTATTTGATTGTGATTTTACTGATGGCTCTATTGTACACACATATCCTATGGTTGTTGTCTTTCGTAGGGACAAGTATAACTAGCATAACATTGAGGCTTAGTGTGACGACCTTAAATTTCAAATAGTGATCATACGTCACTTAGCACAATCCGCTACACTAAGCTTTCCTTTCACCCGAACGAAACTCTCCAAAGAGATTAGAAAGAGACTTAGAGATTGAGAGGATTCAAAAGCATATCAAGAACTAGAGAGAGTTTGTAAAGAATGCCTTGTATTGCTCTAGAGAGAGATTATCTTACAATTTCCCAAGATGAATACAAATGAAGACCAATAGGTCTATTTATAGTATGGCACCAAGCTTAAGACTATGCCACAACTTTCTAGATCCTTCTAAGTCTAGAATGTACAAAAATGCTCTAGTTTTATCTACAACATACCATAAGGTTCTAGGACTTTCTAGCCAACTCTAGAGTCTTCTAGGAGTGTCTAGTTCCTTCATGCTAGTTCTAGGATGTTCCATAAGCTTCTAGAGACTTCTACATCCTTCATGAACCATCTAACACGTTCTAAAATATTCCAGCACCTTCCAGCATACTCTAGAACATTCTAGAGTCTTCAAGGCTTGAGTTGAGTCCATCCAACTCTAGCTCCTTCTAGACATATCTATGCCACTCTAGAACTTTCTCATGTAGAAGAGTCTAGATCCTTTAGGTAACCACAATTTCTTTGGATTTTAAGGGACAATTTGAGCAGGACGTAACACCCTCCCCCACTCAAGTTTGCGACGCCCTCGTCGCGCCTTCAAGCTTGAACCTCTCTATGTAATCTTTGAATTGTCACAAAGAGTCTTTAGGTTCCCACCTTGCCTCTATGTCTGGGGCATTCTTCCACTTGACCAAGTGTTTCCAATAACTTGGTACACCCCTATGCCGAATTAGGCGATCTGCCAAGATAGAGCCCACTCCTCTATCGAAGGAGGTTACTACTACGGTTAGTGCCCTATTTGATTCTCCCCCACTTGTGTCTTCCTTGTCTCCATGATAAGGTTTTAGTATGCTTACATGAAAAACTGGATAGATTTTAAGATTCGAAGGGATTTGTAGTTTGTAGGAAACCTTATCGACTCGCTTGAGGACTAGAAATGGTCCTTCATACTTTCATACCAACCCCTTGTGAACCTTATGCAAGGACTTAAACTGTTGGGGAAATATTTTGATAAGGACCAAATCTCCTTCCTAAAATTCTATCATCCTCTTCTTCTTGTCAGCCCACTTCTTCATCTTTTTAGACGCCTTATTTAAATGGGCTCAGGCTAACTCAGCCTACTCATGCCATGCCTTGGAAAATTTAAAGGCAATAGGACTCTTCCCTTCATATCTTGTAGCCAAAGCATGAGGGGTCATGGGTTGCTATCCCATGATGATCTTGAAGGGACTCTTCAATGTGGACTCGCTTCTTTGCATATTATAAGAAAATTGGGCTACATCCAGCAACTTAGCCCAATCATGTTGATTGGCACTAACAAAATGCCTAAGGTAGAGCTCCAACATTGTGTTGGCACATTTCGTTTGTCCATCGCTTTATGGATGAAAGATTATGGAGAAATTCAAGTCTGATCCTAATAACCTGAACAATTTCATCCAAAACTTCCCAGTAAATCGAGGGTTTCGATCACTCACGATGTTGTATGGAATTCCCCAATGCTTCACAACATGCTTTAGGAACAACCGTGTGGTCTCATCCGGAGTGCAATCTGTTGAGGCAGGTATGAATGTTACATACTTACTGAAGTGATAGATGACTACAATGATACTACCAAAGCCCTATGATTTTGGCAAGCAAGTGATGAAATCCATTGAGACACTCTCCCATGGTTTCTGATGCGTAATTTCGCAAGTGTACGAATCGTTCAAGTAATAAAGTGTACAAAAGTACGGATATCGAACCCACAAGGAATGGCGTTACTAAGTATCGAAATTGACTAATTCTAATTTTATTTGAAAACCGAATTGTTGAAATTGTTTTAAAAGAAAATTAACATAAAACTAAACGCAAATAACAAAATTTAATGTTGTTCACAAATGATTTAAAAACGCTAAGGCATTTGATTTCGCTAAATCAATTCAATCCGATTTCAAGTCATGTTATATGAAAATCAAAGCTAAAAGTGATGGTTGAAAAACCCAAACTTATCTAATACTCTTTCTCAAGTTATATTAGAATTATTTATCTATGAAAACCGACTATATTTCTATGAAGATTTAATCACAAATAAGCACATTACGATTTATGGAATTTCTGGAATAACCACATACATCATGCATTAGGTGTCAAACTCGCATTCAACATACGGTATTTATCACAAGAAGCATTCATTACACATTTCCTCTCGGTCTCAATATAATGCAACAAATCATCTAAATCTTGATCAAAAATTTAAAAGCATTAAGCATGGAAATAAATACTCGACTTGAAAACAATGAATTCATATAACCATAACAAAAGAAATCAGATTTCCTTGATATAACTACATCGAAGCCTTAGCAAAAAAACGAATTAGTTCATAACAGAAATAAGAACAACCATTATTTCAATTGAATCCATGAATAAAAAATATCAATAAACTGCAGAATATAAAAACTAAGGAGAAGAGGTGAAAATCTCTAGAAGATGAAGGCTTGGTAGCAACAATGGTGAAGATCCTTCAAGTTTCTCCAAAATTTCCTTCTCTTCTCCAAAAATGCCTTTGAACTCTGCTTTCTGCCATCCCCTCCTTCTCCATCATAATGTATATATAGATCTAGGGTTTTGGAGGGCAATTTTGGAACAAAACAGCATAAAAAAAATGATTTCGAACGAAACTCGCCGGCGGCTAAGTTATTCTCGCCGCGGCGAGATTTCTGGAAAACTTACGAGTTTGGTTCCGCTAAATCTCACCGGCGGTGGGATTATTGTGGCCGGCGGCGAGATGCACTTGGCCGGCGGCGAGATGTATTTGTTTTCTTTTATTTGCACTCAATCCCGGTCATTGAAATTTGTCCCAAACTTCTCCATAATTATGATTTTACCTAAAATTGCACTTTAAACACGAAATACCCGTGAAATGACATTTGTGGATTAAATAATAAAATAAAACGCAATTTTCACACAAATATCAACCTTTAAATCATAACAAAAATGCAATAATTTGACTCCTATCAACAACCCCCAACTAGCTTCTTTCTAGTCTCTAGCAAGAAAAGCGATCTATGAATAATTTCAAAGGAGACATTAAAAGAAAAATTCAAAGGAAATTTATTCTATTTACAACATTACATTAAGCGTATGCAATAAGCCTTTAAACCCCTAGGCGGCTCTAGTAGGACGAGTTGTAGTCTCGTGAGGGCTTCCAGTGATGACACCCACAAACATCTTACCTATAACTATCCTAATTTAAAACAATAACATAACATAAAAAATAATTTGGACAAATGTCTCAAAAATTGTAAATAACACCCAACATATAGAATAATTAAATGTCACCTAAGTTTTAAGAAATCTCAAATGCCAATTTCATTTTTATTATTGACTCTTAAACATCCATCAAACCACAAACCAATAGCCATACTGCCCGGATAATATTATGCATAACATCCACAAACAGAAATGTGAAATCTAGAACTCCATAGGCTCACTTTTCAAACCTCTCTCCACTAATGAAGGAAAATACACCACTTTGGATCAATAGGACTTTATGAGGCTTGTAATGTTAGGCTTAGGTATTTGGTTAAGAAAGAACGGGAAGTGTCAAAATAAATAAGGGCACTTATTAGATTAAACACAACCAATTAAGTAAAATAGTAACACCATTTAACCCAAATTGTTTCTTCCGATCATAACCCATTTTTCCACAGATAAACAAAGTTCTTCCTCAATCTTTCACCTTAGTACATCCATCACTAACATTCTTTTATTTACTAGAATGTGAAGGCTTTCTTCTTCTTCTTCTTTTTTTTTTATTTTTTTTTTATTTTTTTTTTATTTTTTTTCATCATCCTTACAACAATTGTTCTTGAAAAGACATAACCCCCAACCAATTTCTTCCAATATATGTGGAAGATTTCTCCAATTGCTCTTGCAAAGTTTATGTTCAAAATTAAGTGCTCTTAACAAATAAGGTAGGAATTATATATATATATATATATTTCTGGCTCAATAAAAGGTAGGTTATAGAAGGCAAAAAGAAAGAAAAGTAAGGCCAACAATACATTTAAATAGGCTCAAAGAGGTAACTAGTGATATAAAGATAACAAGGTAGGCTTAAAATGGCACAATCGATCCAAAAATGGCCTACATCATATCCTATATAGTGCAATTCCAAATTATTTCGCCTCAAGAGGTTTTCAAATGAGTTCTAGAGTTTGTTGAAATCACAAAAATGTCTATGCAAAATTTACCCATAAGACTTCTCTAAGCATTTAGACTAATCAACCAAATCATACCACCTACCAAAAGAGTCGCCAACTAGGTAAAATCAACATTTGAAATTCTCTTTAAACCAAAGCAAAATTTAATATCTTCTAACAACTACTTGTTATCACAATCACATTACTATCATCAACGTGCAAATTAAAACTAGTAAAATGCAAATAATAATAATAAAATAAGACAATAAAGAAATAAAAAAAATTAAATCAAAATGCAGAAAATAAATGGAAAATCAAAATTAAACATAACTAAACACACAAACAAAACTACTAAAAATGAAGGAGAGAACAGATTTACCGTTTACCGCACCCCCAACCAAAACCTTACATGGTCCTCAATGTAAGAAGGAAAAACTGTAAATGGCTTTTTTTTACCTGCAAGACAAATAAAATAAGAAAATTTAATTAAAAATAAAATTATCATAAAATGAAGTGTAGAATTTAAAATTTCTAAAATAAAATGAGATAAAAGTTGAGAAAACAAATCTGATGGGTTGCCTCCCATTAAGCGCTTTAAGTTATAGTCATTAGCTAGAATTTTTGTCATTCTTTACTGCGGTTGTTGTAACTCTAGAGAATCTTTCTGCTTGTTGAATTCTCCGTCAAAATATGGCTTCAACCGTTGTCCATTCACCTTGAAAGTTCCCTTTGTTTCATGACTGATCTCAACTACTCCATAAGGAAACACCTTGGTTACTAGAAAAGGTCCTGACCAACGAGATTTAAGCTTTCCCGGAAAAAGTCTGAGACGGGAATTATAAAGCAGCACTTTCTATCCCACTTCAAAGTTTCACATCAAACTGTGCTTATCATGCCAAACCTTCGTCTTGTCTTTGTATATTCGGGCATTCTCATAAGCATCATTCCTCATTTCATCCATCTCATTCAATTGCAACACCCTCTTTTCACCTACTGCCTTAAGATCAAAATTCAGAATTTTAATTGCCCATTATGCCCGATGTTCCAATTCAACTGGAAGGTGACAAGCTTTTCCATACACCAATCGGTATGGAGACATGCCGATAGGTGTCTTGAAAGCTGCCCTATAGGCCTAAAGTGCATCATCTAGTTTCCTTGACCAATCCTTGCGTGAGTTATTTACGGTCTTTTCAAGGATCCTCTTCAACTCTCGGTTTGACACTTCAACCTGTCCACTTGTTTGAGGATGGTAAGGTGTTGCTATCCGGTGTGTTACTCCATATTTATCAACAAATCCTCAAATTGGTTATTGTAAAAATGCTTACCTTCATCACTTATAATTGCTCTAGGTGTGCCAAATCTGAAAAATATGTTCTTCTTGAGAAAATTGATCACAACCCTAGCATCATTGGGAGGCAAGGCAACTACTTCCACCCATTTAGAGACATAATCTACACCAACAAGAATGTATTTATTAGAGTGAGATGAAGGAAAAGGCCCCATAAAATCAATACCCCAAACATCAAATAAATCAATTATTAAAATATTATTTAAGGGCATTTCATGTCTCCGTGAAATATTTCCGCTCCTTTGGCAATCATCACACATTGAAACAAACTTGAAAGCATCTTTAAACAATGAAGGCCAATAAAATCCAGATTGCAAAATTTTTGCTGTAGTTTTTGTTCCACCAAAATGTCCCCCAACTTCCTTCGAATGGCAATGACGAAGAATGCTTTCCATTTCTTCTTTCGGCACACATCTTCTAATAATTTAATCTGCACAATGTTTATACAAGTAAGGTTCATCCCAAAAATAATGTTTCAGATTAGAAAAGAATTTCTTTTTTTGTTGATAAGATATGTCAGGAGGTAAAACTTTCTTGACCAAATAATTTGCATAATCAGCAAACCATGGAGCCATTCGGATAGCAAGCAATTGCTCATCCGGAAATGTTTCATTAATTTGGTCTTTAACCTCAATGTAATCTTCTTCCAACCTGGACAAATGGTCAGCAACCAAATTTTCGGTCCCCTTTTTGTCCCGTATTTCTAAGTTAAATTCTTGCAAGAGAAGAATCCATCTTAGTAATCGTGGTTTGGCATCTTTCTTGGCTAGCAAATACTTAAGAGTAGAATAATCAGTATAAACAATGATTTTAGACCCAATTAAATAAGATCTAAACTTATCAAATGCAAACACTACTACCAAAAGCTCTTTCTCAGTTGTTGCATAATTAAGTTGTGCATCTGTCAATGTCCTGCGTGCATAATAAATCACATGCAACAACTTATTCTTCCTTTGGCCCAGAACAGCACCTATAGCATAGTCACTAGCATCACACATTACCTCAAATGGAAGACTCCAATCTGGTGCACAAATTATAGGGGCTGAAGTGAGCTTTTCCTTCAAAAGGTTAAAAGCTTGCAAACAATCAAGAGAAAAATCAAATTGTGCATTTTTAACTAACAAACTGCAAAGAGGTTTTGTTATTTTTGAAAAATCTTTAATAAATCTTCTATAAAACCCAGCATGTCCTAAGAAACTTCTAACACCCTTTACAGTTGTTAGAGGTGGTAATTTTTCGATCACTTCCACCTTTGCACGGTCCACTTCTATTCCCTTTGTTGAAATCCGATGGCCAAGAACAATTCCTTCTTGAACCATGAAGTGACATTTCTCCCAATTTAGCACTAAATTTGTGTCTTTACAACGCTGCAAGACTAATGAGAGATTATGCAAGCAATTATCAAAAGAATGGCCAAAAATAGAAAAATCATCCATAAAAACCTCAATAAACTTTTCGACCATATCAGAGAAAATTGCTATCATGCATCTTTGGAAAGTTTCAGGTGCATTACATAAACCGAATGGCATCCTTCTGTATGCAAAAGTACCATAAGGGCATGTAAATGTTGTCTTCTCTTGATCTTCTGGTGCAATTGCAATTTGGTTGTAACCCGGATATCCATCAAGAAAACAATAATAAGCATGTCCAGCCAATCTTTCCAACATCTGTGCACTCAATCCCGGTCATTGAAATTTGTCCCAAACTTCTCCATAATTATGATTTTACCTGAAATTGCACTTTAAACACGAAATACCCGTGAAATGACATTTGTGGATTAAATAATAAAATAAAACGCAATTTTCACACAAATATCAACCTTTAAATCATAACAAAAATGGAATAATTTGACTCCTATCAGTCTCTCTAGAATAGGCAGTAGCTCTAGCAAACATCCAGGTGTATACTACTCTGTCTTATCCTGTTGGCATACAAGACAAGTCCTCACATAGGCTTCATAAGCATCACGTAGTTGTGGCTAATAGTAAATAGACGTGATTACGGAAAGGGTGTGTCTCATTCCTGGGTGTCCAGCCCATAGTAAGTCGGTACTCCTTGATGAGCTCATTTCTTAGGTTCCCCCACTTTGGTACAAAGATGCGATTCTGCTTGGCGTAGAGTAGTCCATCACTCAGCCAAAATCGCCTTGTCTTTCCTTCCTTAATAAGAGCAATGAGGTTTTGAGCTAGGGCATCATGCTCCAACCCTTCTTTGATTCTTTCCAGCAAGAGACTACTTGGTCTACTCAAGGTTGCTAACTCTGCCTTTTGACTTAGCACATCAGCCACCACGTTGGCCTTACCGGGCTTGTACTCCAACCTATATTCAAACTCTGCCAAGAAGTCTTGCCATTGAGCTTGCTTGGGACTCAACTTCTTTTGAGTCTAGAAGTAGTTGGTTGCTACATTGTCGGTCATGATAACAAAATGAGAACCCAATAAGTAGTGTCGCCACACCCTTAGGCAATGAATGATAGTTTTCATTTCTTTTTCTTGCACTGTGTAGCGGCATTCAATGTCATTAAGCTTGTGGCTCTCATAAGCTATCAGACACCCTTCTTGTATCAATACTCCAATGAAAAAGTTTGAAGCATATGTATGCAACTCGTACATCTTGGAGGGGTCTGGTAAGCAGAGAACCGGTTCTCCACTGATGGCCTTCTTCAAGTCTTTGAATGGGGCTTGGCATTCACTTGTCCATTCCCAAGAGTTGTTCTTTTTGAGCAGGTCAATCAATGAGGCTGCTCTGGTTGAGTAGGACTTGATAAACCTTATGTAGTAGTTCGCAAGTCCAAAGAAAGACCTTAACTCGGGGACCTTGGTAGAAGGTTCCCATTCTTGGATGGCTTTCACCTTAGTTCCATCCACCATAAGCTTCCCATCCTTAATCATATGCCCCAAGAACATCACCTCATCTTGGGCAAAGGAACATTTCTCCTTCTTGACATATAGCTCATTTTCCCTCAAGACCTCGAACACCTTCCTTAAGTGCTCTAGATGTTCTTCCAAAGTCTGACTATATATCACAATGTCATCAAGATATAATACCACGAACCAATCGAGGTAGGGATGGAAAATCTTGTTCATGAGGGTGCATTAGTGGGAGCAAATGGCATGACAAGGAACTCATAGGCACCGTACCTTGTCACATATGTGGTCTTGGGCTCATCCCTTTTGGCTATACGTACCTGGTAATATCCCGACCGCAAGTGCAATTTTTTAAATTATCTAGCATTCCCCAACTGATCGAATAAGTCAGCAATAAGTGGGATAGGATACTTGTTCTTTACTGTGATCTTATTTAGAGCCCGATAGCTAATGCACATTCGTAATGAGCCATCCTTCTTATTTTGAAAGAGCACTGGGGCACCATATGGGGCTTTGGAAGGCCTTATGAATCTAGCATCCAACAATTCATCGAGTTGATTTCGCAGTTATGTCAACTCTGAGTTCGACATTCGATAAAGGCTCATTGCTGGTGGCCTGATGCCGGGTTCCAACTCAATCTCATGGTCCACCTCCCTCCTTGGATGTAACCGTTTGGTATATGCCTCAGGCATCATATCGTGGAACTTATCTAAGACAACCACTACTACAAAAAGGGGTATTTAAGTCGTTGGGTAAAGTTGGTTTGGTGTAGAACCGATGCTATCCATGTTGGACGTAGGATCGATTGATGTGGAGAACCGACACTAACCGCGTGTGTAGTGTCAGTTAACGGGGTGAACCGACACTACACACGTGGCTAACGTCGGTTCGCCACGTCAACCGACGTTATCCACACAATTTAAAATTTTTTTTGTCAATTATTATTTTATTTAAACTCTGCATATACGTACAATAGAAAAAGAAAAAATAATAACTTTACAATAATATTTAATTAAAACATATACACAAAATTAAATAAAGATATATTGTACGTACATATATAAATTTAAATATCCAAACAAATAAACAAAATTATATAATTTTAAAAACTAATTGTCTAAAAAAAATTATACTATTTATATATATTTATATCCAACTTAAATTCTAAAGAGTCAAATAAAATAATAATTAATGAGCTAAAAAAATTTCAATTGTATTTACTTCATCCATTTTTTAATTTAAAAAATAGGACGTAGCATCCGTTCACCACGTCAACCGACGCTATCCATGCAATTTAAAATGTATTTTTTTTTTGTCAATTATTATTTTATTTAAACTATGCATATACGTACTATAGAAAAAGAAAAAATAATAACTTTATAATAATATTTAATTAAAACATATATACAAAATTAAATAAAGATATATTATACGTACATATATAAATTTAAATATCCAAACAAATAAACAAAATTATATAATTTTAAAAACTAATTGTTTAAAAAAAGAAAAATTATACTATTTATATCCAACGTAAATTCTAAAGAGTCAAATAAAATAATAATTAATGAGCCAAAAAAATTTCAATTGTATTTACTTCATCCATTTTTTAATTTAAAAAATAGGACGTAGCGTCAGTTGACGTGGCGAACCGATGCTACACACGTGGCTAGTGTTGGTTCGCCACATCAACCGACGCTATCCACGCAATTTAAAATGTATTTTTTTGTTAATTATTATTTTATTTAAACTATGCATATACGTACTATAGAAAAAGAAAAAATAATAACTTTACAATAATATTTAATTAAAACATATACACAAAATTAAATAAAGATATATTGTACGTACATATATAAATTTAAATATCTAAACAAATAAACAAAATTATATAATTTTAAAAACTAATTGTCTAAAAAAAAGAAAAATTATACTATTTATATATATTTATATCCAACGTAAATTCTAAAGAGTTAAATAAAATAATAATAAATGAGCTAAAAAAATTTCAATTGTATTTATTTCATCCATTTTTTAATTTAAAAAATAGGACGTAGCATCGGTTGACGTGACGAACCGATGCTACACATGTGGCTAGCGTTGGTTCGCCACATCAACCGACGCTATACACGCAATTTAAAATGCATTTTTTTTTGTCAATTATTATTTTATTTAAACTATTTATATACGTACTATAGAAAAAGAAAAAAAAATAACTTTACAATAATATTTAACTAAAACATATAAACAAAATTAAATAAAGATATATTGTACGTACATATATAAATTTAATATCCAAACAAATAAACAAAATTATATAATTTTAAAACTAATTGTAAAAAAAAAGAAAAATTATACTATTTATATATATTTATATCCAACTTAAATTCTAAAGAGTCAAATAAAATAATAATTAATGAGCTAAAAAAATTTCAATTGTATTTATTTCATTCATTTTTTAATTTAAAAAATAGGACATAGTGTCGGTTCACCACGTCAACCGACGCTATCCACGCAATTAAATTTTTTTTTTGTCAATTATTATTTTATTTAAACTATGCATATACGTACTATAGAAAAAGAAAAAAAATAATAACTTTACAATAATATTTAATTAAAACATATACACAAAATTAAATAATATATATATATATATTAATAAAAATCAAATAATAACTAAAAACTAAGTAGTATTATTATTTTTATTTATATATGCAACTTATGTGTTAAAATGTTACATATGTTACTATAGTAGCCCCAACTTCTATATAATGTTATATACGTATAATTAATATTACTTTTTAATTATGATATAATAACATATTTAGAAATTAGAATCAACCAAAGTGATTGGTTTTTATATATTCCTGTTGGCATGCTACTTATTTTTTAATTTGTATAGAAATGAGGTTGTGTGTAACTTTATATTTTCATTCCTCCTTTAGATACATATTGATTCCCAACTCTAACCCTATTATCCTTCCCAAAGTTATTTATATATAATAATACTTGAAATATATTCATTGGATACATAATTAATTAATATATTTAATTTAATGTCATTAATAGAGAATGGACAAATCTTGGATGTCAAAGTGTAGAATTGAGCAAGACTATATTTCTAGAGTTGAAAGTTTCATAGAATTTGCTTGTAAAAATAATAATACTCGAACTAGTATGATTCGATGCCCATGTGTTAAATGTAAAAATGAGCGATTTCATGAATTTGACAAGGTTAAGTATCACCTTATACGTAATGGTATTCTTTTGAGCTATAAATGTTGGTATTATCATGGAGAAAATATTGATAATACTCATGGGGAAAATATAAATAAGAATGTGAGTGGATTACATACATCTTATCATAATGTACAAACAAAAAATATGTTTCATGGTGTTGAAGGTGAATTACGCGAGGATGATCCCGAAACCTTTAAAAAACTTATAGAAGATGCCGTAAAACCGTTGTATCCAAAATGTAAAAAATACACTAAAATGTCAGGATTGGTTCATTTGTACAATATGAAGGCAAAACATGGTTTTTCTGACAAGGGATTCACAAAATTACTAAATCTACTAGTTGATATGTTTCCTAAGGGTATTGAATTACCATCTTCAATGTATGAAGTGAAGAAATCTCTTAGTCGATTTGGCATGGAATATCATAAGATTCACGCTTGTCCAAATGATTGTATTCTTTATAGAAAAGAATATGAGACATTAGATGAGTGTCCTATGTGTAAAGAATCGAGATGGAAGCATGGTACAAATGAGACAACACATAAGAAAGGTGTGCCTGCAAAGGTTCTTTGGTACTTTCCTCTAATTCCTCGCTTTCAAAGGTTAATCAATAGTAAAGATACATCAAAGATGTTGACTTGGAATTTAGATAATCGATGTGATGATGGGGTGCTATGTCATCCTTGTGATTATCCAATTGGAAAGTAGTAGATAATTTATCTCCTCAATTTTCATCTTATCTGTGCAATCTTCATCTTGCCATTACTGCTGATGGAATTAATCCACATAGTTCCCTCAGTAGTAGATATAGTTGTTGGCCAGTAATTTTGGTAACATACAACCTTCCTCCCCAGTTATGTATGAAAAGAAAATTCATGATTTTAACATTATTGATCTCAGGACCGAAACAACCCAATGTTGATATTGATATATATATTTGCAGCCTCTGATAGATAATTTAACTACATTGTGGAATAATGGTGTAAATTTTTACGATGCACATAAAAAAGAACACTTTAACTTGAAGAGGGTTCTTTTATGGACAATTAATGATTTTCCTACCTATGGAAACTTATCAGGACATGCAACAGAAGGTTACAAGGGATGCCATATATGTAGTGATGGAACTTCTGCAACTTATCTTGTTCATGGATGAAAAATGTCTTATAGAAGACATAGAAGATTTTTTCCATCTGGACACAAGTTTAGATACCAACAGAAACCATTCGATGGTGAAGAAGATCATGATCATGCAACTCGACCTTTGCGAGGTGTTGAGATATTAAGGCATTTGAATGGTATGACATTCAAACGATATGGAAAGATGAAAAAAAAACCCACTAAGGTAGGGAAACAAAAGAGGTAAACTAATGAAATGGGTGAAAATGAAAAAGAGTTTGAACCGACTTACCATGGTTGTTGAAAAGAATCAATATTTTGGGAATTACCTTATTGGAAAGACCTATGAATTCGTCAGATCTTAGATGTCATGCACATTGAAAAAAATAAATGTCAGAGCTTGATTGGTACTTTACTTAATATACCTGGAAAAACAAAGGATGGAATTAAAGCAAGATTGGATTTAAAGAAACTAGGCATACGACCTGAATTGGAACCAAGGGTGGAAAATGATAAGAATCAAACATACTTACCACCAGCATCATATACAATGTCAACAAAATAGAAGGATGTGTTTTGTAAATGTTTGGAGGGTGTGAAAGTTCCTGATGGTTACTCATCCAACTTAAGAAATTTTGTGTCTATCACCGCTAAGAAATTGTATGGATTGAAATCATATGACTTTCATATCTTAATGCAACAATTATTACCAGTTGCTATTAGATCAATTCTTCCAAAACATGTTCGATTATCAATAATTCGGCTTTGTTCATTCTTCAATACAATACGAAAGAAATCTATATTAATTGGCGAGTTAAATTCTTTACAGAAAGATGTTGTAGAGACTTTGTGTCTAATTAAAAAATATTTTCCTCCTTCTTTCTTCGATATAATGATTCACTTGTGTGTTCATTTAGTTCGAGAGGTTCAATTGTGTGGTCCTATTTACTTAAGGTGGATTTATCCTTTTGAGAGATATATGCAAGTCCTTAAAGGATATGTAAATAATAGAAATCGACCCAAAGGATGCATGGTGGAACGCTACATTGCTAAAGAGGCCATTGAGTTTTGTTCTGAATACTTTAGTGGTTGCACTGAAATTGGGAATCCTACGCACAAGTTGTTCTTGAAACGTCACATGATCCAAGTAGGTAACCCTATGCTTGGTGGAAGTAAGAAATTGTTTATTGATTGCACAAGATGGGAAAAAGCACACCGAATCATTTTGGTAAATAATAATAAGGCACAACTGTACATAGAGTAAGTGATGTTCATTGTTTCATGATTGCAAAAATCATTTTTTATTTAACTATTAATGATGATATATAACTTCATATATATTTAATAACATTATAGGATGCATTTAAACTTATTGAAGATCGATCCTCGTTATAAAAAAAAGGAGGAGAAAAATGGTTATATGATGAACATAAGCGAGAGCTTATTAATTTGTTTCGCAACCAAGTGTCACAAAAAAATCCATGCATGTATCTTCCTATATACATTCAATGTTTTAAAAATTTACTCTAAACACATTTTTGTGTTTTTGTATACATAGATTCGAGATGAACTCAAGAAACCCATTCATAAAATATCAGAAAGTTTACAATGGCTTGCACATGGGCCAAAATTCGATGTCAAATCATTTTATAGTTTCAAAATAAATGGATCGAGGTTTATGACTCAAGCTAGGGACAAAGTGCGAGTAAAATCAAAATAGTGGTTTGACGATGGTTGCACAAACTATGCAATTTTCCAATTCAAAAGATGCTAATCCTGTACTTTCTGAAAGAACATATTATGGTATAATACAAGAGATTTGAGAATTGGATTATGACGTCTTACTTGAAATAGTTTTCTTGTGTGATTCGGTCGAAGATGTTATCAATGTTGGATATAAAATAGATGATTTTGGATTTACACTTGTAAATTTATCCAAGATAAGTCACACTGATGATCCTTTCATATTAGCACTTCGTGCAACACAAGTATTTTACGTGAGCGATCAAATTGATCCAAGATGGTCTGTTGTGTTAACGCCTCCACAAAAAGAGTTTTACCATTATGATGTTGTAGAAGATGATGACTCTCTATGCTTGATACATTAACCAATATTAGTAATTTCTCAAATAAATTGCCTAATGTATGTGATGATCTAATTGATGATGATTATTATTCATCATGGGCTCGAAGTGATATTGAAGGAATATATGTATACGATCAATAACCTAATAAACATAACGTATGTTCTATATTATTGTAATAACTCTTATATATATGTATTTTCCTAAAATTGTCAATTAATTTATATTTCTTCATTGTTTGCAGATATTTCATGGATCTTCGGATAACATAGCTTGTAGATCCAAATGATCCATTTTGGTATTTGAATACATGTTCTATTTGATGCTACTGGTAATCCAATAGGGGAAAATGGTCAACAATCGAAATCCTCTATTGATTGACTTGCGAAGTCTAGTATACCGATCAATATAAATGATTGGTCTCAGGTTGATGATGTAGAAAATTTCAAAATATGGATAACCATTTGTGTAAGTCTCTTATATTTTATAATCAATATATATATATTATATCTTTTTTGTATTATATCTAATCTTTTGTACTGTGTTTTTACAAAATCGTTACAAAGTCGATGACAGTTGGAAACTTAAGTGTTATAAGATTGAAAATAAGGCATGGAAGGAATACAAGACTTCTAGATTGGCAAGAAATTATGTGTTTCCATATTTGGAACCACTTGATGAGTTAGAGCTCTACAAAATCCTTGAAGGATACCCCTGGATTACACCTCAAGTTTGGAAATTCTTTGTGGATTATAGACGTTTAGATGAATTTCAAATTATTAGGGAAGAACATCAGAATATACACATGCATAATATTCTTCCTAACCGTACTGGGAGGTCTTCAAATCTTGAAGTTAGATATAGAATGGTATTATTAATTTGTCTTAATTTATAAATATTTTTATATTTATTTTTCTCAATTTAATTTCATGTCATTGTTAATAAATTTTTCATAATTTATGTAGGAAGCTGAATTGGGTAGACCTCTTACCCGAACTGAATTGTACAAAGAAACAAAGACTCCCAAAGCGAAGAATTTAAGACCGATGACTAAGCGAGGAGAAGAACAACTAAATAAGTTGGTTAGTAATTTCGGTTGATAAAAAGTCTTAATGATTTTTAATAATTGATGTAATAATGAATGATATGTTTGTGTGCTTTATTATTTGTAGAGAGTTGTTCAAGAAAAAATATCCACGGGTGAAATGATCAAAGAGCCTGGGAGAGATGCTATATATCATGCATTCAGACGTGAGCATCCTGGTCGTGTTAGTGGAGGTAGCCAATATGATTGTTCTATGGAATATTTTAACATTCCAAAACAAAAGCCTCAGACGGTAAGTAAGGAGAAGTACACTAAAATTGAAGAAGAATTCAACTCTTTTAAGGCCTCAGTGTTAAGTGAGATTGCAATCTAAAAGAATATAAATCACAAAAAATGTCAACCATGGCATCATTCTACAACAAGGGCATGCCATATTGGCCAAGCATGCAACCATCCATGCCACCATCCATGCTAGGCATGCCACCATCCATGCTAGGCATGCCATAATCCATGCCAGGCATGCCACCATCCATGACAAGCAGGCCACCATCCATGCCAAGCATGCCACCCACGCAATCTCATTGCACTCAAACTACATCCAGTATGGGATATAGTCATCCTATTGGTCCTCACTATATACGAGGAATGCGTATGCAATCAAGTAGTGGTTCATTTTCTCCAATGCAATCTGCACATTCTTACCATCAATTAAACCACGATGAACGTTTTGGTGAGAATGTACATCTAATAGCTACCCCACATGGGAGTCCTCTTCTATTTGATGAATCATATGTGGTAAGATTTTAATTTATGGTGTATATAATCTATTATTTTTAAATTCTTATTATATGTTTTATTTTTTATATATAACACTTAAATTTTTTACAGAATGTGAAATGTTTGTTGAAACATCCTTCGTCAATGGACTTTTTTTGCTATTGGAATGGTACAACAATTGAGCGATGATTGGATGATTCATAATCAATATTTGCCTAATCATTGGTGAATAGTAATTGATCAATCATTATTTCATAATTGTCCATTACCTGTGCCTTTTGATACTACCACAGTCCAAGAGGCGGTTGGACAATATGTGGCTTGGCCGTCTGATGCATATTTTTGCAAGTGTATGAATCGTTCAAGTAATAAAGTGTACAAAAGTACGGATATTGAACCCACAAGGAATGGTGTTACTAAGTACCGAAATTGATTAATCCTAATTTTATTTGAAAACCCAATTGTTGAAATTGTTTAAGAAGCAAATTAACTTAAAAATAAACGCAAATTACACAATTGAATGTTGTTCACAAATGATTAAAAATGCTAAGGCATTTTATTTTGCTAAATCAATTCAATCCGATTTCAAGTCATGTTATATAAGAATCAAAGCTAAAAGTGATGGTTGAAAACCCCAAATTTACCTAATACTCTCTCTCGAGTTATATTAGAATTACTTATCTATGAAAACCAACTATATTTCTATGAAGATTTAATCACAAACAAGCACATTACAATTTATGGAATTTCTAGAATAACCACATACATCATGCATTAGGTCTCACACTCGCATTCAACATACGGTATTTATCACAAGAAGCATTCATCATACTTCTCCTCTCGGTCTCAATATAATGCAACAAATCATCTAAATCTTGGCCAGAAATTTAAAAGCATTAAGCATGGAAATAAATGCTCAACTTGAAAACAATGAACTCATATAACAATAACAAAAGAAATCAGATTTTCTTAATTCAACTACATCATAGACTTAGCAAAAATGAATTAGTTCATAATGGAAATAAGAACAAACATTATCTCAATTGAATCCATGAATAACAAATCGGAATAAAATGCAGAAAATGAAAGCTAATGAGAAGAGATGAAAAACTCTTGAAGATGAACACTTGGTAGTAACAATGGTGATAATCCTTCAAGCTTCTCCAAACTTTCTCTCCAAAAATTGCCTTTTGTCCTGTAAAAATATCTCAGACCTCCTCCTCTCTGTCATCTCCTCTTTCTCTATCTTATGGTATATATATAGATCTAGGGTTTTGGGGCAATTTTGGAACAAAACAAAATAAAAAATGTGTTTTCGGATGAAACTCGCCGGCGGCGACATTATTCTCGCCGCGGTGAGATTTCTGGAAAAATTAAAATTTTGGTTCCTATGATTCTCGCTGGCCGCGAGATGAATTTGGCTGGTGGCGAAAGGTGTCTCGCTGGCGGTTAGATTTTCATCTACTAAAACCCGTGCTCTCTGTAAGATTTTCGCCGACGGCGGGATTTCTAAATTTTGAAACTTTTTTTTATTCTCACTCAATCCCGATCAATAAAATTTGTCCCAAACTTCTCCAAAATCATGATTTTACCTAAAATTGTACTTTAAACATGAAATACCCGTGAAATGACATTTATGGATTAAATAATCAAATAAACACAATTTTCACACAAATATCAACATTTAAATCATAACAAAAATGCAATAATGTTGACTCTTATCACCGTCTATTCAAGTTGTTCTAAATTTTGACGTGGTACTATTTTTTAACTTAAAAGATAACACTTGTTTACTATTATTATTTTATTATATCTTATATTGTTACTAAAATACATATATAATACTTTTTTTAGTCTATTATACCAGAACTCATAAATGCAGCACATTTAAGAGATACAAAGTAAGTATCTCATGCTAAATCTATGTCTAGTGGCCAATCATCGCATACCAAGTCATTCAAGAAGAAGCCTTGGAAAAAGTATAGTCATAATCATGCTTTAAACTTCAGCATAAATCTTGGCACTTTGATGACTATTGTTGGGATGGAATTTAGCATAAATGATGGATGGACTGTGCCACTTCCTATAGAAATTTCTAGTGTAGACCTTGGCCAAACTTATATATCTATTGAGTGCATATTGCAACTATTTGAATATCAAATGATCGATTTAAGTATAATTCAAGTGTGGACAAGGTGAGTCCTCAATCTATTTATTTTTCTTTCATTTATGTAGAACATATATATATATATATATATATATATATATATATATATATATATATATATATATATATATATCTTTTATATAGGGCGTGCTATTATTGACTTCAACATAATCACTCATCACATTTAGCAATGTTCTATGATTCTTCATATGTCAATCAATATCAAGAGAAGGATGTTAGCATTAGAGCTAGACAATTATGTGATAGGGCATTAACGCTTAACAGAAATCAAAAGTTGATAATCCCTTGGCCATTAAGGTTTGAACAAGGCCAAGATCATTCAATGTTGGTAATCATTGATCTGTTCAATAATAATGCTTGGTATTGTGACTCAACTTCCATAGAATTGAGTAAAAAACAAAAGCAGTTGTTGAAATGTAAGAGTTATAGCTACATATTAGTTTCTTCTATTATTTTTTGTAATATTTAATAAAAACTAATTGTTCTAAACCTTGATAGGGCATGGAAGTTATGGAACAAGTTTAGGGGCATTTCCCTTAAAAAATCTCATAAGTTTATATGGACAAAATTTATTGTATGTACAAGCCAATATTAATAATTTTATTAATTTTACAATTATTCGAATATGAAAAATCATGTACACTTGTTTTTTATAGGTTACACAACAAAATAATGGAGTCATGTGTGGTTATTATGTCATGAAGTTTATGAGCGAAATAATCACAAATATCAAAATTCCAATTGATGATGTGGTAACATCTTTTACCCATATATATAAAATTTTTTAAAATATTTGAGTTATTTTTTGTAAATAAATGAAATTATATTCTTATTTTGATTTTAAATACATGTAGTTCTTTGGTTGGAATAAGACGGGCTACAACCAGCAAATTTTTGATGATTTAAGAGAGGAATGGGTAGAACACATGGTTTAAATTATATCATCACAAGAAGAATCAGGAGAAGATTCTGATGATCTTGAATAGTATATGACAACATAATGGTAATTTTTTTAATGAGTTAATTTCTCTATTCGTGTGTCTAAAGTCCCTTGTTTGATGGATGATTATATGCTCATGTATTTAGGGGAATGGATTGTTTTATGGACCTATTTTTGGCCCAAACTACATCTCATCTCTCTTGCCTACTTTCCTTATGACAACAATTAACACTTTATTAATCATTTGTCTATAAATATGAAGTTATCTGGAATCTTTGCTCATATTTTTAATGTTATAATGAGCTCTAAATATGAAATCAGGTGTAACTCCGATTTGTTTCTTGGTTTGTATGAGTTTTGGTGCCCATTAACGTGTTCCATACGTTTAAGGGCACCAAAACTCACACAAGCCAAGTAAGAAATCGGAGTTACACTTGATTTCATATTTAGAGCTCATTATAGCATTAAAAATACTAATAGAGATTCCAGATAACTTCATATTTATAGACAAATTATTAATAAAGTGATGATATGAGTTTGTCGAAGGGTTATATCACTCGGACGTCGATGTGGTAATCTCTTTTTGATGGTAATATTTATAATGATTTAATTTCTCCATTCGTATGTGTTGTCTCTTTCGGAGAACATAAAATCATGCAAGTATACACGGTCACAAGTAATAAAGATTTGTAAGTAAAGTATCGTTCCCACGAGGATTTGTTATTATAGTTTGTTGAGTACCAAAACAATCATTGATTGTAACAAGTTAGGCAAAAAGGTTTAAAAATAAAATAAAAGAAATCTAGGATTGTAATTTTTCACCAAATTATTCCACTCTAATCATATTATTTTCTTTTGATTTATATTTTTTGTACATTTAATTTGTCAACCGAAAACTTCTTTTTTATTCATACATCTCTTCCGAGCTCCGTATAAACACACCTCATTAAATTAATTCACTATATCTCTATGAGAATTAAATTTAATAAGATTCATTAAGTTCTAAGTTTTCAAATGGCCACACATACAATTAGGGTATATTCCTATCCTTCATCATACATGTCATTCTATTTACGAGCAATATACACAAAAATTCCTTTCTCAAGTTTATTTTTATGCCACAAATCGTTTTGATAAAATTCGTAAATAATCAAAAAGCATTAAGCACAAAATAGAACAAACAAATCGAACGTCTTATAAATCTATCAAAAATAGTTAAAATCAAAGCTTCATAAATTTAGATCAAATGCAACCCTAGAAAAATTAAATTACTTCATTAATTTAAAATAAAAATTACAGTAGATGAAGAAAAATTAGAAGAAGAAGAAGAAAGAAAATTAAAACATTTTGGATCGTAAATATTTGGCACATGTACAACACAACAGAAGCCAAAAATGGCTTCTGCGTGTTCCACCGTCCAGCCCCAAACACTACAGAATATCCAAAACTAAACTCTCCAAAAAAACTTAAACACTCCAAAAACTTTTTTTAACTCTAAAATACATCCCATATTTATAGCCTAAAAAATACATCAGAAATATTACATTTTTATTTTATTTTTTTTATCAAAACGCGTATAAATTTTTTATCAAAAAACAAAAATTACGCGAATCAATTTTCGTATCGAAAAATGTTAATTAATACACGCATGAGATAGGGCGCCAATTCTGCGTTTTTTTTAAATCAAAGTGCATACCACGTGTCAGCGTCTGATTTGCTACAGGTATTAGTGCGGACACGTGGCAGAACTTCATTGGTTGCGGGAAAACGGGCGCATGATTGCTTGTCGCACGGGAGCCAACGGCTGCATCGAGGGGTGCCATCCAACGCTGTCGTGCCCATTGTACCATGCCACGTGTAGGAAGATTATTTGCTGAAATTGTAAGTGGGACACGTGGTCTTATCTGACTCACCCAACGGATTAGTGCAAACACGTGGCACCATTTTATTAGTTGAAGATCCGGTTGCATGAAGGGATTGGTGCACCGGATGAGAGGCGTGCGACGTGAGGGACAGCGGCTGCAACACGTCAAACACGTGGGTCCCACATGCACGCTGGCCTGCGCGGCAGGTAGGCCCCACTTGGACGCCGAGCCGTGTGAAAGAGAATTTTCTGCATCCACTCGCTTTGGTCGGATGTGATCAACACGCGCCAATCCTAACCGTTTATGATTTGATCGGACGATCCACGTGCCACGCGTGCAGATTGCTGCGTGGCTTCTTCCCTGCTGCGCAAAATAAATAACTTTTGTTAATTCCATTTTCACCCACAAATATATTTCAAATTACATTTTAAACTTTGTTTAATTGTAGTATAGCCCTTTTGTTAATTTAAATTAAATTTTAAACTTTTAATAATTAAAATTAAGCCCAATTTTAATTTAAATTATATTTTCAACTTTTATAAATTGCAATTAAACACTCTTTTATTTGAAATTATATTTTTGGACAAAAATTTACAATTAAGAACGTTTTCGATACAATTTATTTAATTTTCTTAAAATATATAAAAAACAGAAAATACTAATTAATTAAACTAAAATTAACTAAAAATAAAGAAAACATAGCAATTACTATTAATAAAATAGGTGAAAATAACTATATAAAATACAGTTATGAGTATGTCTATGAAGTTTAGACTGCTTGTTTGATGGATGTTTATATGCTCATGTATGTAGGGGAATATGAATTGTTATATGGATCAGCTATTTTTTGTCAACTTTCCTTATCATAATGCTGGTGATTCTAAGCTAACCAAGTTTGCTCGCACAATCCAATTACACTTTGATGACATTATTTTATTTGTAATTTAAGTTAAATATATGTATTGTATATACATTATTTGTTTTTGTAATAAATTTAATTATCAAGTAATTAATTATATTTAAATTTATAATTATTTGTATTATTATTTATATTTTAGTTTTTTTATGCTATATATATTGATTATTGAATACGAAAAATGAGAATGAAAATAAAACAAATTCATAAAATCTAGGTGAAAGTCGGTTCACACAATGAACCGACTCTACACGTAAAGTCGGTTCATCGCGTGAACTGAATTTACATCTTAAGTCACTCAATTTAAAGTCGGTTAAAAACCAATTTTAATGCCCATTTTTGTAGTAGTGAACTTGCACTTCCGTTGGCAAGCTTGGCTTTGGTGATGCCTCCTCCTCGTCATTCTCCTTTAAGATGGCCAAGTAACTCTCTTCGTCCCTCTTCAATCCCTTATTGAATTGAAGCACTGAGAGAGCTTGGGTAGTAGGTCTGGTGGTCCTCTTTGTCGGTACCACACAAGCCTTTGATCCATCCATGATGCACATAGAGTTTGAGCATGGCATAAGAAAAGCTCTAACCTGGTCCAAGAACTCCATACTGAATACTACCGAGAAGTCATCCATAGGCGCCACTGATAAGTCTACTTGGCTAGTCCAAGCACCAAGATTGACCTTAACTCCATGAGAAACTCCTTGTAGAGGTAGTGCTGCCGAGGTAACTACTTTGAGCGATCCTCCTCCATTGACAACCTCAAGGCCGATTCTCTTTGCTTCCTCTAATGAAACAAATTTATGCGATGCATCTATGTCAACCAAAGCTTTGGCGACCTTCCCATTAATGGTTGCATCTACGAACATCAATCCCTTGGGGGTCTTTGGGGCACTCTGTAATGCACCAAGTAGGCGCAAAGAACCCATCTTTTCACCTTTGTCCGTCTCTTCTCCATCCTGGTCATGAGTGGAAGCAAATAAGGCACTCAATGCCTTTCTTTTTGGACATTCACGTGCCCAATGCGGTCCGTCGCATATGAAGCACGTCACATGGGGCTTCGAGGCACCACGATCCTCCCTTTCCTTCCCCTTATCTCATGATTTGAATGAGGAGCCTTCTTTATGATTTTTGGGACCCTGACTTTTGGCATGGCCTCCCCCACTCTTTCCTCCACCAAACTTTCTATCAGTGGCCTTTGATTTCTCTTTGTTTATGGAGTAGTCAATAAAGCTCTCTACAACTGCAATGGCCGAAGATAAGCCTTGGACACCACGTCTCCTGAGTTCCACATTAGCCCATGATTAAAGACCATCCATGAACAAGAATAAAGTGTCCTTGTCTGAAGTGTCAGGGACTTCTAGCAGCAAGGTTGTGAACTCCTTCACATAGTCCCTTATGATACTTGTTAATCATCGTAATCGACCCCTTGCCTCATCTTCAACATTTACAGGGAAGAATTGGGTTTTGAACTCCCTTTTGAAATCATCAAAGGTGTCAATTATGCATAACCCTTGTTGCACATCACCATGCCTTCGTCTCTACCATAGCATAGTAGTGTCATACAAGTACGTGGAAGCAATTCAGATCTTGCTAGTATGGTTCGTTATGCCAGTAGCCTCAAAATATTGTTCAAGCCCCCATAGGAAGTTCTCAACTTCCATAGCATTCCTAGCACCATTGAAGTTATTTGGCTTGGAAACATCCACCTTCTTGGCCTCAATGATGGTGGTTATGCTAGTTCCCACGGCCATAGCTCGCTTACAAAGAGCTAGGTCACCACCCATATCCTCCACTTTAAGCAACACATTAGTAATTTCTCTTGGGACAAGATCTCGTACCTTAGCAAGTTTGTCCTTCAACCCATTGATCTCTTGCCTTAACCCATCATCTAGCTCATTGAGGGATATATTGACTGCTGCATAGATCTCCACATCTTTGGCCTCCAAGCCATTGCAACATTCCTCCAGGTTTTCCACTAGGTCGAACAGCTCCCGTAAGCTGTCCCGTGCACTCCCAACATATGCTTCTAAGATAGAAAGTATGTATTTTGACTTGGCTTGAGACTCCTTTGGTAGTTTCCGAACTTTCTCATGCACACGTTCCATTGGTGGAACATCCATTCTTGGTGTAGCTAGGGCACTCTTCTTCATTATGCCAAGGATAGTAATGCTAAAGCTCTGATACCAACAATCACAACCTTAAATTTCAAATAGTGATCGTGCAGCACTTAGCACAGTCCGTTTCACTAAGTCTACCTTTCACCCGAACGAAACTCTCCAAAGAGACTAGAAAGAGACTTAGAGATTGAGAGGATTCAAAAGCAAAGCAAGAACTAGAGAGAGAGTTTGTAAATAATGCCTTGTATTACTCTAGAGAGATATTATCTTACAATTTCCCAAGATAAATACAAATGAAGACCAATAGGTCTATTTATAATGTGGCACCAAGCTTAAGACTATGCCACAACTTTCTAGATCCTTCTAAGTCTAGAATGTACAAGAATGCTCTAGTTTTACCTATAACATACCACCAGGTTCTAGGACCTTCTAGCCAACTCTAGAGTCTTCTAGGAGTTTCTAGTTCCTTCGTGCTAGTTCTAGGATATTCCGTAAGCTTCTAGAGACTTATACATCCTTCATGAACCATCTAACACGTTCTAAAATATTCCAGCACCTTCCAGTGTACTCTAGAACATTCTAAAGTCTTCAAGGCTTGAGTTGAGTCCATCCAACTCTAGATCCTTCTAGACATCTCTAGGCCACTCTAGAACTTTCCCATGTAGAAGAGTCTAGATCCTTTAGGCAACCACAATTTCTTTGGATTTTAAGAGACAATTTGAACGGGACGTAACATTAGGTTCTCTTGAATGTGCCTTTTACTGAGTAGATCATCTATAATGCCTTGTAAAATATCACGTTAATATGAGCTCATCTTTTAATGGGGAATATTAGGCATATTTACACCTAGAAGAATTAATTTGGTGTCGAATGTTTTTTAAGAGAGGTAAACCAGCCATTACTTCTTTAGAATAGACATCCTTTTATTCTTTTAACAACTTTTGTAGCTATCAGGTATAGTATGAATTGTATTGCTTACCTCTCTGGCTACCAATATTAGTACAATTTTATCTTTATGAATCACTTGAAGGATTTTCTTACCATTGAATGTGACTATTACCTTTTTAGCTCCATAGTGTTAACCACAGGCTCAGGTTCAGGCATTAGAATCAAATGGATTTTTTTTACCCTTCCAAGGAAAAATATATGTATTTTCCTTACCAGGGTATGTTGCTTCAACATCAAACCACCAAGTCCTTTCCAATAAAACATGACATACATCTATTTCGACCACATGAAAAATGGCTATGTCTTGATAATTCTTCCCTATTGAGAAAGGAACCCTACGTAATTTAATAACTTTTGAAACAACATTCTACAATAGTGACATTAATGACATTACATACCTTCTTATTTATGGTGCATATAGTTTGAAAAATAGCATGCCCCTGAGTTTTCCTTTCCTACTTTGGAATGAGTTAGAGTTTCTACAAAATGAACACAGTAGTTTGACCATGGTTTCCCTCTTTATCCAATATCTCCAGAATCCTCAACATAATTAAATGCTTTTCTCTGAGGGAATTCACTTGATTGATGTCCTGGCTGTAAACATTTAAAGCACTTGAATGAGATAGGTTTAGTATAAGGGTTGGTTTTGGGTGATTAGGTATTGGGCTTAGGTGAGTTTTTGTATTGGTTTGAGGGTTCACTACTTTGTTTGTAAGTTGATTGGGATGGATTAGGGATGGGTTGATAGGGTTTTGCATTTCTTTCAAATGTTGTTCAACATATTATTTTCTAATATAAGAGGCACGAGTAGTTCTAGCCATTTATGCTTCAAATTTGGTGGCTATTAATATAGTTTTAGCTAATGTCATTTGGGCTTTAACACCTACCTTATCTTTTTGAGATTCCTTAAGACCAAAAATGAAATATAATATCTCACAAGAGCAACCCTCATTCAAGTTGTTTCTAGCACTTAATCTCTAAATTTTTTTCAGCATAATCAATAATAGTTCATGTATTTTGATAGTATTGAATGAATCGAGTATAAAAAGTTTACTTGTAGTCATCTAGTAAAAAAAAGGTTTCTCATCAAATGCTACAACCTGTCCCAAGAGTTAAACTATGGTTAGTCCATTTACTGTTGAGTAAGCTCAATTATCTCCCACCATACCAGAACTGCTCCACGAAATTTATACACTACTATCTTGACTATTTTCTCCTTCTGGTACTTCCAGATAGTTGAGAAAATTTTCTGTTGTAGATTCCCAGTCAAGATAAGGAAGTTTGATACCTCCTAGAACATTTACAGCTTATTCTTCACCTCCAATGTCATTAACAACATTTTGAACTGGTTTAGTAGCTCTTCCTCATACTTTTCTTCTCCTTGCAATAAGAGGACAAATAGTTGGTTCTTCTTGACGATACGAGTGCCTAACTTCATTTTTGGTGTTTTCTCTACACATTTGGTCTAATGAATGTTGTTAATCCATAGATAGATAAGTGAACCTTGCATTAATTTGTTGTTCTTACTCCACCAAAAGCTGTGGCATTAATCTTACCAAAGTTTCTTCATTATCGTGTAGATCAATTACATCATTAATTACCATAGAAATTAATTTAAACCAAATCACTGATACCAATTTGATGCAGCTATCTAAGAAAAATTCAAGAATAAAAAGAAATGAGCAACAATAACCTAATTCTATATTGAAAATAGGAGAATAACCTTTACAATATTTGTTACACATCATTATCATCTAATCATTTAGTACATTCTATTTCCATATGATCAATAGATTCCAAAATAGCACAACTAACTTGTCTTGCTTTCACGTAATAAACACCAAAATATCCTATTGTCATATAGTGCTAATTAAAATTGGCTAAAATATGACTAACTAATTTAACTAATAACATTATTAAAATAGAGAATTGACGCATGTGAATGGGTTACATTGTTGGGAAGATGGCTAGAATAGGGTTGCATTGTGGGGATGATGACTAATCTCCCATGCTCATAATCTCTAATGTTTATACGTGGCACCCCCTTAATCCTCCTAGCGAGATTGAATCTTGTGTAACGAGTGATCTACCTATATCACTAATCCTATTCCAACTCAAAATCAAATCAGTTTTCTCAATATAAATACAAAATAACACCCTCATAAAATACTAGTATCAAAAATTATAGAATTAAGTTGGAGACATCTATTAAGAAGAAGATGATTCAAGAAGTAATTAAAGGAGTTAGAGATCAAATTTAAGAACAAAAATCCTAAGATTTCTTCATATTTCTTTTATTGTATTCATGAATAATTTTTTGAACTTATTGTTTACTATGAATAGCTAATTTTATAATTGATTATAGGTTATTTCAAAGCCCTAGACGTGGATTTCAATATCTAATAAGATTTACATTATTCTATTTATCTTTTTTTATTATGTATTAATTATTAGTTTTAATTTTTGTATGAATTTATTTGATTATTTAAGTGAATAATTAAATAATCAAATTAATTCATCATCGATCAATTTAGTTTATTGAGTACGCAATTGCTTGATCAATTTATATAATTAGTGATATATTACTTGCAATGAGAATTAATACTCAAGATAATTAAACTGAGTTTGTGTGTTTAACCTTAATATAATTTACTTTTTTAAAAATTAATGTTTTTGATAGATTAAATTTAAAGAGTTTATTCTAAGTTATCTATTAAAAAGAGTTTGAATTAATAACTTGTTTAATTCAACGAATCTGTAAGAAGAGGTAGAAATTTTTACATTTGTGAATTTCTCTTAGTTGATATAATCAAAGAATAAGAGAATATGATATCTTTTTGTTGATTTAAAATATATGCTAGTGGTGAAGAATTATCCTACAATCATTTTTTTATTTGAATCTTAATCGAAATCTTTATATTTTGTTTCTATCTTTATTAATCTTTAGTTGATATATTTAATTTTCAATTTAAAAAATCAAACCTCCTTTTTAATAAATAGAGCTAGTTTTCAAAATTCTGTACAGAAAAGACCCTTATCTGCTATATATTCATTTACGATATCTTAAGCAATTTAAAGAAAGGTTTAAATTGACTATTCATCTAAACCATATCAATTGTATCGTCGGAGATTTTCATTAAATTAACTCTTATTTACTTTTATTTATTTTTAAGTATTTTATATATTTAAAAATTTTAAAAATTTAAAAAATAAAAAAAAATTAGAAAAACTTTATTAAGAACAATAAAATATTTTCCTTATTTTGATTTTGGTTTATTTCTAGTTGTGTTTTTTTTTTACTTCATTTGTTTCTAATCTTTATTTTTTTCATAGTCATAATTAATGAACTCATACTACAATATGAGATCAAATTCACATATTCTTGAGCAAGAAATTCAGATATATATTTCAAGTTCAAGCGACTCATCTAACGATTTGGATCATTCCATCCATATGAAAAACGTTGTGAATAATCCTTATCACACTATTTGGGAGATAACATCATTGATTTTATATTAACAACCATTGTGCAATGAATAGATGACAATGGTGATGCTCTTGAATTAAAGTATGGCATGATTCATCTCTTGCCTACTTTTTGAGGTCTAGCAGGTGAGAACACAAATAAGCATCTAAAGGAATTTCAAGTGGTGTATTCTTGCATGTAACCTAATGGCACTATTAAAGAACAAATAAACTTAAAGCAATCCCATTCTCTTTAGTAGATAGCTCTAAAGAGTGGTTGTATTACTTACCCTCTGGGACTATAAATAGCTAGAATGAGATAAAACAACTCTTCTTAGAGAAATATTTTTCAGCTTCTAGGGCTACTCTAATGAGAAAAGAAATTTGTGGTCTTTTGCAGTACAATTGGGAGAATATATATAAGTATTCAAAGAAATTCAAGAAATTATATGCAAGTTACCCCATCATCAAATGAGTGAGTAGCTCTTAATCTAATACTTCTATGAGGGATTGATACCCGTGGACAAAAGCATAATAGATGCATCAAGTACTAGAGCCTTTGTTAATAAGACTCCTGAAATTGTAAGAAATTTAATTGCTACTATGGTTGCAAATACTTAGCAGTTTGGCACCCATTCAAACCCACCATAAAAGGCCAATGAAGTAAAAGTTCCTACTAATATTGAACAACAACTGAACATACTCGCTTTAATTATGCAACAATTAACAATCAAACAAGTTCAAGCTTATGGAAGTTATACTAACAATGGACACCCAATAGACATATGCCCCAATATTGAACAAGTAAATTCTATAGAAGGAACACTTACAATTCTTATTGAAGGGATAATTCCAACTTTAGCTATTCTAGAGACAATCAAGCAACTGCCCTTGGTAATCCATCAAATATTCCTTTTTCTAAGAGGCCAATAACCTTATGAAATGAGACCACAAAATCCTTCTCAACCTTAAGGAAAATCTTTAGAGGATTTGATAAATATGATAGCATCAAATTTTGCTCAATTCCAACAAGATACTATCAAGTTCCAACAAGAATCACTTAGGTTTTAGAAGGACATAAAATCTACTAACAAGAACCTTGAAAATGGATTCAGTAAGTTAATTACTGCCAATGGAAGACTAAAAGCACAAGGATCTGATAAACTCCCCTCTCAACCAATGGCCAATCCCCAAGAAAATTCCAATACTATATCATTGAAAATTAGTAAACAACTTAAAGAAGCTTATGAGGAACAAACCAAAGAAAATGAGACTAAGGATGAACTAATTCAAGAACAAACAAACAATTCTAACAAAGTGAAAAATAAGACATCTAATAACAAGGAAGAAAAAGAACCACCTAAGTTACAATCTAAAGTTCTAATTTCTACTTATGAACCCTCTATTTCTTTTCCTAGTAGGTTTTCCAAATCAAAGAAGAAGGTACACGAGCAAGAAGTCTTGAAAACTTTTCAAAAATTACATGTTAATGTTGCACTATTAAATGATATCAAGTGAGTGTCATGCTATGCTAAATTTCTCAAGGAATTTTGCATCAACAAGATAAAGCTCAAAGGAAATGAAGTGGTGAACATGGTAGAGAATGTATAGCAGTCTTTCAAAAGAAGCTTCCACAAAAATGCAAGGACCCAGATAGTTTCACCATACCATGCGATATAGGTAACATTAAATTTGAAAGGGCTATGCTAGATCTAGGAGCTTCACCATAGCTATAGTATAACCAAATGAAAGACCCTTTTAATTTTAAGGAATACTTTTAGATAGTGGAGATAATTTTTTAAAGAAAATCCCATGGTACCCAATTCAACTCTAAAAAGAATAGTGATATTTTATGGAAAGGAATAATATCTCAACTTATTTATTTTAGATGATTTGACTATTGCTAATTGATACTACATCACACACACTTTGAGCATGATTATTATACAGTAGCTATAAAAATTGATGACTAAAGACAATATTTAACATTATTATAATTTAAAATCATAATATTATTAAATCACTGAGATAAAATATGAAAAGCCATATTCTCATAATTATATGTATTGAGTTTGCTTAAGGATTAGAAAAGAGTAAGTGTAAGGGATACTCATTTTTAGATATCAATTTACACACACACACACACACACACACACACACATATATATATATATATATATATCACAGATAAATATATTTAGAAAAGTAGGTGAATGTACTTAGCAATGCAATCTAAATTCCATAACTCTTACCTTCACACTCCTAAACTCACATATGGCACCTCTTTTATCCTCCTAGCAAGATTGAACCTCACATGCCTGTATCACTAATCCTATTCTAACTCATAAACAAATCAGTTTTTTCAATATAAATATAAAATAGTACCTTATAAAATACAGACGGTATCAGAATTGTACAAAAATTAAGAGAAAAAAAATCAAAAAATACAAAAATTATAGAATTATACTAGAGGTAACTATCGAGAAGAAGAAGATTCAAGAAGTAATTAAAGAAGTTAAATATGAGTTCAAGAATAAAAATCCTAATATTTCTTCCCCTTTCTTTATTATTTTCTTGAATAATGTTTTGAATTTATTGTTTGCCATGAATAGTTAATTTTATAATTGATTATGGGTAATTTAAAAGCCCTAGACATATATTGCAAAATTTAATAAGATCTACGATATTATTTTCAACTATTATTTTTAATTATATATTAATTCTTAGTTTTAATTTTTGTATGAATTCATTTGATTATATAAGTGTATAATTAAATAATCAAATGAATTCATCATCAATCAATTTAGTTGATTGGGTACATAATTGTTTAATAGATTTAAATTATTAGTGATAAATTTCTTGCAATGAGAATTAAAACTCAAGATAATTAAACCGAGTGTGTGTATTTAACCTTAATCCAATTTTATTCTTTAAAATTTAATGCTTTTAATAGATAAAATTTAAAAGGCTTGTTCTAGGCTATCTATTAAAATGAGTTTAGATTAAGAGCTTGTTTAGTTCAAGGAATCATTAAGAAGAGGGAGAGATTTTTGTATTTGTGAATTTCTTTAAGTTGGGATAAGCAAAGAATAGCATATGCTTTTGTTGATTTGTAATATATGCTAATAATGAAGAATGAATTATTTTATTTGAATCTTTATTGTAATCTTTATATTTTGTTTCTATCTCTAGTTATTAGATTTAGTTTTCAATTTAATAAACCAAACCTTCCTCCCCTTTTAATAAATAGGAGTTAGTTTCCAAAATCCTCTCTTAGAAAAGCCCTTACTTGTTATATATTAATTTACAAAATCTTAAGCAATTTAAGGTAATGTTTAAATTGACTATTCATCTAAACCGTATCATAACACTCAATCTCAAATTCTTAAACTTTGATCTCAATTATAGACTCTTTATAAAGGTAATTTTTCTATGTAAGATTATTTTCTTCGTGCAAAGTCTCTTGCTGAACATCTAGTTGCTTTTGGAAGTCTAGTTCTTGACCATGATTTAGTGTTGTATATTCTTAGAGGTCTTGTTCCTAGATACATCTCATTTTTCCTCATTCAATATGAGAGAAACTAGTCCAACTTTAGGCATTTTACATAATCCTTTTGAATGTTATGAACGTATACTAGAAAGGCAAAATCATGTTGATCGTGACAGTGTTACCAACAAATGTTGCTCATAAGGCTAATTCTTCTTCAAATTTTAAAAAATGTTCTAACAAGCTTTCCAATGCTAAATCCAATCCGTAGTCTCAATGGTGTATTCAAGATCATCCTAGTTAGAGTTCCTCAAAAGTTACCTTACCAAAAACCAAAGGTAAATGTTTTTCTTCAAGTGATAAACCTACACATCAAATTTGTGAAAAACCTAAACATAGTGCTTCAAATTTCTTTATGTTACATGATTTGTTGAATGGTAATGATAAATTCAAGTCTCAGCCATCAGCTATGGTAGCAACCTCTAACATAGTGCCTGTACAAGACACTTGTTTTCTTGATGCTAGGGTTAGCCTTCACTTTACATCAGATGGTACTCAAGTTCACAATCAGTCATCTTATCATGGTTCTCATCATGTTTTTCAAGGTGATTTGATACTTTTTTTAACGCACAATTAATGTTGCCACAAATTTTCTTTTTGTTAAGAAGCTTTGTGTGGATAATAAAGTGTTTGTTGAGTTTCATTCTAATGAGTTTTTTTAAGGATTTTATCACAAAGACGATGGTTTAAGGAATCAATGATGGTGGTCTCTATAAATTACATGGTAATATGGTTGCAACAAACCTCTCATGTTCCACTTCACTTCATATTTCTCAAATGTCTATCAAGCCTCTTCTGCTTCATTCTTACAATGACACAATTGCATGGGACATCCTTCCTTTCCAATTTTCTTTCATGTTCTTAGTTAGCATAAGCTTCCAGCTTCCTCTTCTTCTTATAAGGAATTAGGTTGTAAGCCTTATTCTTTAGCTAAGTCTCATAGACTTCCTTTTCCCTTTACTCATTCACAAGTAGATATTCCTTTTACCTTCTTGTATTTGGATGTATGGACTTCTCCATATAGCTTGTATAGGAGATAAGTATTTTTTGTCAATTATTGATGATACATTTACTATTTTCTTAGCTATTTATTTTGCATTCCAAATATCATACATCTACTATTTTCTTAAATTTCAAATTAATGATAGAAAATAAATTTCATACTTATATTTTGGTTATTCAAATTGATGGTGGTTATGAGTTTAAGCCTATGATTAGACAGCTTGAAAGAAAGGGTGTTTGTCTGCATATTTCTTCTCAAAATGGCATCGTTGAATCACACCATAGACGCATAGTTAAAAAGTGTCTAGCAATGTTATTTACTACTTCTCTTCCCATTGATTATTGGTCTTATGCTTTTAAGGCTATTGTTTTTCTTATGAATCGAATGCCTATAAAAGTTTTAGATCACAAATCTCCTTTTGAAATTTTATATAACAAAATGCCTAATTATCTTGCTTTGTATTTTTGGTAGCTCATATTACCCTTGCATGAGGTCCTACAATTATAATAAATTGCAACCTCGTTCTGTTGAATGTGCTTTCTTGGATATACCTTAAAACAACGTGGTTTCATTTCTTTAGAATTAAAGAGTAATAAGGTCTGTGCCAATAGAGATGTTATCTTTCATGAGTCTCATTTTTCCCATGGTTTTCAATCAGTTACTTTTGCTACTAGTTCTATCTCTAATGTTCTTCATTCTATTATTTTTCTTGTTTCTCCATCAACTGTTCCACTTGTTCTTGTTGATGCTTCCTTGGGTCATTCCCCTGGTGTGTCCTCTCCTATGTAGTCCTCTCAAGTTCTTTCACCTTCTGGTGTTACTGATTTATCTCAAGTTCCAAAGTTGGTATTCATAAGCCTAAGGTTTGTCATACAACCATCTTGCCTTAGCCATCTAGTTACAAGGTTTCCTTGAACATTCCTGAATGGAAGGCTATATTGCAACTTGAGTATGATGGTCTTGTCAAAAATGCTACTTAGGAATTGGTTCCCCTACCAGTTAGCAAGGTTACCATAACCTATAAATGGATTTTTCGAGTTAAACTCCTTCCTAGCAAGTTGTTGGACAAATACAAATATCATATAGTTGTTGGAGGATTTCTGTAACAAGATGGTGTGGATTATTTGAGATTTTTATCCCTATTGTCAAATCTTCCACTATTCATGTGGTCATTGTAATTGCTCTTTATCAAGGCTAGAAACTTAGGCAGATGGACACAAATAATGCTTTTTTGAATAGTGAACTCTCAAAAGAGGTATATATGTATCAACCTATTGGTTTTGAAATGTCTAGTACTACTAGTAAGGTTTTATTTTGTAAGCTAAAGAAATCTTTATATAGCCTTAAGTAGGCACCATAAGCATGCTTCCAGAAGTTGCACATATGTCTTCTTAGGCTAGGTTTTTCTCATGCAAAATCATATTTTTCTTTCTTTATTAAGCATACTTCTCAATCAATCATTTTAGTGCTTATGTATGTTAATGAAATACTCATAAACAATGTTGAGATTGATGCACTAGTTCTTCAACTTAACTCTCATTTTACGCTAAAGGATTTAAGGAAAGTTGATTATTTCTTAGGTCTTAAGATTGTTCGAGATAGGGACAAAATGACAATCACCAGGCCTCCACTGATTTGCATGAGTCTAAGTCTCTTGCTACTCTCATTTTGCATGACTCTAGGTCCAATATAGCCTTTAATGTCAATAAACTTTGCCAGTTTATGTCTACACCAATAGAGGTGCATTGGGCAGCTGTGAAAAGACTCCTAAGCAAAATATAGTGTCACAAAGTAGTATTGAATTAGAGTATAGAGCATTAGTTGTAATAGTTGTAGAAATTGATTGGTTATAACCAAACTGTGTGTTAATTAGCAAGCCACCAATTGTGTTTTGTGACCACTTAAGCACCACTTTCTTATCACAAAATTCAGTGTTTCATGTAAGAACAAAACACAGAGATCGATCATCACTTTGTAAGAGAGAACATAGGCATACCCTATGACCTCAGTTTTTTAAAATCGTGGACATAGGGTATGTCTATGGCCATAAATTTAAATAAAATACAATTATTAATTACAATATAAAAAATCAATATAAATTACAATAATTTATTAATTATAATACTAAAAGTCATATTATAGTAAAATTAAGAATACATTACATTTGAAAGTTTATACACTAAAACATAATAAAACCTTACTAGCTAATTCTAATATTTACAATGATTATGAAGAATAACCTTACAAGGTGTATTGACTCATGACCTTGGTTTAATGCACCATTTGTACAAATCTTTGCAGAAGATTGAGCACCCTTCTCAATCTGAAGATACCATAATCCATATAGTTGAGACGATCAAGAATGATGACAAATAGTTACCAAATAGATTTCAAGTTATAGACATGTAGAGCGTGTTGTAGGTATTCAATAGCATTAGAATAGTGTAAAAAGCCAATGAATAAAAATTCAAGATTGTTAATAGAGATAATCTAGATATATTTTTCAAAAGTGTGAGCTTGGCATGTTGATGGGTTAACTGCTTTAAGGTGATGTAGTGAGATAACTTATGAGTGCTTAAAAAGTACTAAATATACTAAGTTTTAATGTCATTTAATTAATAAAATGAATTTATATTTATATTTATTATATTATATTATATTTTAGACAAGTCTATTTGTTCAGATTTATGAGTATATTATAATGTTTTGCAGATATTTTAATATATAGCTATTAAAATAAAGAAAAATATTTAAAGCATATTTATCACACTTTTTGAAGCTTAAATGAATATCATTTATTTGATATTATCCAAAGTGAAGAAAAGAGATAATGAAAAATAAGAAAAAATAATTATATGGCATAGCACAAGGAGGTTTGAACTAACCAAAAATTTAGTTACGATCCAATCGCGTCGCGATAAAAATACAAGTTTTTCTCACATTCTTTCCTATAAATAGGAAAGCTTCCAAGTTACGTTTTCAACAACTTTCTTAACTCCTTTTATGTAGATTTTTATATTTTTAACTTTTAGAATTTATTTAGTTCTTCCTTCAATGAAAAAAACATATTTATATTTTATTATAATTTTTTATTCAACAAATTTTAGAATGTAATTATTATCAAAGTTTTTTCAATCTTAGAATCAACTATTCAAAGTTATGTAAAGATATTGTTAAGGTATTAATTATATTCTTTTTATAATCCATGTATATATGTTATTTCTTCGGTGACATTCTTAATTTGTATGTGATCAATTATAATATATCAACTTGATAATGAATATGATATAATAATAACGTTGTTATGCTTGCATAAGTAAAATATTTTTTTAAAATAAATTAATTTTTTTTATTCAAGATTTTAAACTTAATAATAATAATAATAATAATAATTGCTTTTATATCTTATAAATAACACGTGACAACCAAACCTTAATTTCACACCAAAATTACAAAAAACAAAAACAAAAAAAAAACCATAATTCCCCACATCCATAGGAAAAAACATACACACAAACAATCTTACATCTTATTCATGAAACGTCAAGAAAGAAGAAGACATTTCTTTGATTTCTCAAGAAGTGATTTCAATTGGTCTGACCTCAGGTTTCTTCATCTCTTCCTTAGGCACAGTAACAGTAAGTACACCATTCTCCAAACTAGCCTTAACTTCATCCATCTTAGCATTATCAGGCAATCTGAATCTCCTCATAAACTTCCCACTACTCCTCTCAAGTCTATGCCACTTGTCATTCTTCTCTTCCTCTTCTTTGCTTCTCTCTCCACTAATCTGCAAAATTCTGCCTTCTTCAACTTCAACTTTTACCTCTTCTTTCTTAAGACCAGGAAGGTCAGCTTTGAAAATGTGAGATTCTGGGGTTTCTTTCCAATCAATTCTCAAGTTGGCAAAAGCAGAGGTTTCTCTTCCTGAAGAGGGCATATTAGTAACTGTATTGTTGAAGAAGCCATCATACGGGTCCCAAATGTCTAGAGAGAATGGATCAAGCACATTGGTTCTTCGACCACCAAAGAAGCTTGGAATGAGTGACATTTTTTGTTGAAAAGATTATTTAATTAAGAAAAATAGCAAGGAGAGCTTTGAAATGTTGATTGGTTTTTATGGTAAAAGAAGCTAACATGTAGCTTTATTTATAGAACCCAGCAGAGAGTTCGGGAAAATTTGAAATTTAGAAGAAAATTCTGGTACGTTCATGGTGGAATATTTTACTCTTATAATTAAAAAATATAGATTTTTAGGCCCACCGTTTTTCTTGTGCCTTCTACTACCTCCCTGAATCATGTCGATTGACGAAACATGTTTATTATTATAATAATGTACAAAAAAAAAAAAAAGAGCAAAGCTTGGATGCTTCGGTATTTTCAGATCATTTTTATTATTATTTTCATATTTTTTTATCATTAATAATTATCTATATTTAAGTTGTTGATATGTTTTTTTGTTTAAATTTAACAATATTTTCAAAAAATTGAAATAGTATAGATATATTAATTATTGTTAAAATTAATTAAAATGTAAATTATGAACTTAAAAGTAATATTTGATATATTTTAATTAATAATAAATGTAAAAAATGATACTAAAATAATAATAAAGATAATTCAAAACTATCATTTTTATTTGATGAGTTAGTTTTATAAAAGAGAAAAAAAATAAAGCTTTGATGCTTCACAAATTGGTATTTTTAGATTATTTTTATTATTATTTTGACATTTTTTATCATTAATATCAAATGTGATAATTAATTATCTCTATTTAATTTATTGATATATTTTTTATTTAAATTTAATAATATTTTTAAAAAATATAAAATAGTATAGATATATTAATTGTTGTTAAAATTGAACAAAATCTACCTTATAAATTTAGAAATAATATATGATATATCTTAATTAATAATAAACGTATTAAAATAATAATAAAGATAATTCAAATTCATCAAAATTTGAATGAAATTAGTTTTAAGATAATTCAAATTCATCAAAATTTGAATTAATAGTCAATTAAAATTTGTTTAAGAGTCAATCAAAATTAGTTTTATAACACTCAATCAAAATTTGTTGGTTGAATGAAAGTATTCTCATGAAATGTTTAAGAAGGATATGTAATTCCATGAAATAAGACACTTTAAACGAGATCAAGGAATTTCGTACAAAGTTGATACACATTGTACATTTAAAGTTAAATTCTACACATTATTAGAAATTGATTAACGTATCTTGAATACCCTTTTCACATCCTAGTATGAACTTGTTTTAATTTTACTAACGTTTTGAAATAAAATGGTAATAATTTGGCCTAAAAACAATATGTTTTAAACATGAATGAATTTTCTTGGGATATGTTTTAAACATGAATGAAATTTCATGAGATTTGATACATACGGAGGTTTCAATTTAATTGTGATCGTAGGTCTATGATCAATATTATATGAACCGAGTCTTAAGTAAAAGAGACCATAGATTATTACTTGTAACCTTGTTTTTTTAACCGGGGCTATAGATATACCTTATGACCTAGGTTTTCTAATAACCAAGGCCATAGACATGTAATCAAAATGATATCTATTATCTCAATTACACTTAAACCGTAACCATATAAATCTCAATTAACCTCATTTTTCAATATAAATTAAAATAAATTGAAAAAATTAAGAGTCATTAAATTAAACTTTAAAATATATTGCATTAATTAAGAGTTTAATAGATACACTAAACATAATAAAACCTTAATATAACTAGCTAATTAAAGTGTTCCAAAAATATAAAAATATATATGAAAAAGATTTACTAATATAACTAATCAAATTGTCTACAATCTAAATCAATCTGAAAATATTTTACATGTCCCATTTTACATAAGCAGATTTTCAATTTTATAATTTCATGCAGATCTTTGATGCCCTGATGAAGCCATAAGAATGGCAACAGCTACAACATAAGCAACATGCTTACAAGTAGTATGTATGTTCTTCGATGTATATACGATACATGTTGTCTCTTTTAGAGAACATAAAATCGTGCAAGTATACACGGTCACAAGTAATAAAGATTTGTAAGTAGAGTATCGTTCCCATGGAGATTTGTTACTATAGTTTGTTGATTACTAAAATTGTATCGCTCTGATTTTATCCAAAACAATCATTGATTTAGAAAAAGTTAAGAAAAAGGTTTAATAAGAAAATAAAAGAAATCTAGGATTACAATTTTTTACCAAATTATTCCACTCTAATGATATTATTTTCTTTTGATTTATATTTTTTTGTATATTTAATTTGTCAACCGAAAACTTCTAATTTTATTCATACAGCTCTTCCGAGCTCCGTATAAACACACCTCGTTAAATTAATTCACTATATCTCTATGAGAATTAAATTCAATAAGATTCATTAAATTCTAAGTTCTCAAATGGCCACACATACAATTAGGGTATATTCCTATCCTCCATCATATATGTCATTCTATTTACGAGCAATACACACACAAATGCCTCTTCCAAGTTTATTTATGTGCCACAGATCGTTTTGATAAGATTCGCACGGGATAAGAGCGCGAAACGTGGGGGACAGCGGCTGGAACAGGTGCGAGATTCTGCACTTTTGCATTCACCGAAATGTACCACGCGTCCGCTCTTGATTCGTGCAAGGGGAACGTTGGACACGTGGCATACTTTAAATGGCTAGAGGGAACGATTGCATGTGGTTCAGCCGCACGAGATCACAACCTTTGGCAGACGCGTAACAGACACGTGGGTCCCACCCTACACGTAGGCCTGCGCGGTAGGTGGGCCTAACTGGTGCCGAGCCGCGTGAAGAATAAAGACCTGCACCCACTCGCTTTGGTCGGGTGTGATAAGGACGCACGAATCTCAGCCGTTTCTTCTTTGATCGAACGGTCCACGTTTCAAGAGTGCAGATTGGCACGTGGATTCTTCTCACCTGCGCAGAAAATCAAACTTTAATTAATTGCATTTTGACCCACAAATTTAATCCAATTACATTTTTAAACTTTCTTTAATTACAGTTCAACCCTTTTCAAAATTTAAATTAAATTTTCAAACTTTTAATAATTGCAATTAAGCCCAAATTTAATTTAAATTACATTTTCAACTTTTATAAATTGTAATTAAGAACTCTATTATTTGAAATTATATTTGTGGACATTAATTGCAAAATAAGTACGATTTCGATTCAAATCATTTAATTTTATTAAAAATATATTTCTTAACACAAAAAAGGTAAATATTAATTTATTTAACTAAAATTAAACAAAATGTCAAGAACATAGAAATTATCATTAATAAAGTTGACGAAAATAACTATATAAAATACAGTTATCAATGCCCCCAAAAGTAGTATGTATGTTCTCCCCGAAAAATACGATGCCCCAAAAAGTGCTCACAAGAGGAAGTACTTGTTATTATGATCCAAAATTCAAAGGGCATCAACTGATGTTAAATACAAAAGTACAGTATATACCGAGATGACAATCGTGATTTCAGAAAAGAAAAACACTTTTAGGAAAAGGCACATTATTTGTGCTTATGAGAACTGAAAACTACGGTAAATGATAACACTTTTAGGAAAAAGCACATGATGTTTAAAAGATCTTATAAATAGAAATTAACACATAATCAAGATCAACAAACTTGAACAGCGTCAACTACAGCATATCCTACAACTTGTCCTCCTATAAATTGAAGACCATTAATGAAACGACATAACAAGCTGGCCAACAAGGCCCAACTTCTGCCATTCCAGTCATTCACAAAAGCCTTGAATGATGTTCTTGGTAAGTTAAGAATAGGGTAGTAAAGAAAGGTGATGTTGAGAATTATAGCAATTATAAAACAAGATATTGAAAAGTAGAAGAATGCAATATATACAACCAAATATAGAACTCCTTCCTTAAGAGTATGCAAGTGAAAAAAAGTGAGAAATAAAACCCGGCAAAGAAAGTTATGCCTAGTCCTATAAAAGTGCTTTTGCCAAAAACCTACAATCAGAATTATGAATATTGTAATGGATAGATATCCAAGCATTTATATAGAAAATAATATAATAAATTGATATGTCCCAGTCTTTGCCTTTTCATTAGAAACACTTCCATTCTCCACATCTTTTGATCCAAATTTTCAAAAAAAAAAAGAAAAAGTTTTAACATTTTAGAAATAATAATAAAGAATTTGAAGGCTCCAAAAATATTCTTACCCTTATTTGTAACTTTAGAAATATGTGATGACTTATATAATTCATTAAAACAATATTATCAATGTCAAAAAAATATATAAATAAAGAAAATAAAGAGAACATAAATTTCTCCATCTATGTACTCAAGCTTTGCTTTATTATCAGCTGCATTGGAAAGGTTTCCTAGGCTGAGGAAAATGTCGCCTACCATTGCGAACAAAACATAGGGCCAATTATCCTGAACCAATCACCACGTATATTTGAAAGCAGTTATAAGTTGTACTCTACTAATGAAAGTAGATAGCATAGCCATAAAAAGGTTGTATTGTTCATGATAGTCAATGCGATTGCTGCGCCTAGTGCCTGGTGTGCTGGTGCGCCTGGTGTGCTAGTGAGCCTGGTAAGCTGGTGTGCTACTGTACTGGTATGCCTAGTGCTTGGTGCTAGGTGTTGCTGCGTCTCGTTCCTACCATGAAAAAGAAAACAACAAAAAAAATTAGAATAGCATGTGTGCATAGATAGTAATCAATCTTTAATAGACCACTTGCTATTAACATCACTAAACTTAATTATGCTAACTCAAAATTGAAGTGGTAGAGAAGGGCAAATAGAGGTATGAAATAAGTTCTAGATCATCAAATTATAAGAAAATAAACATGAATAAGAAGGTAGCATACTAGTGGTAAGCAAACACTAGCAAATTATAAGTTACAGTAACCTTGAGATTGTTTAGATGATGATAATGGGATGTCATCAAGGTTTTTCATAATAAAGAAAAATAAAATCCTCAAAACTTTAACAAATATTATCAGTGAATATGAAGCACATAGGTGACTTACAGAATGGCAATAAATAATGAAATGTATATAGATGATATGGAAGAAGATGAACTCCATAAGCGTGAGCATACAAGCTGGGAGTGGCACATTACCAGGCACCAACACACGCATCGGCACAGGCACAACACCAGGACCAGGCACCAGGCACTAGGCACAACACCAGGACCAACACTAGCACTCGACTAAGTATCAAGCACCAACACCAGACCAAGCACCAGTTACCAGACATAAGTAGATCAATGGATAAAGCCAGCAAATAATTTTAAACAAACTCACTTAAAAATTAGAGTAAGAATAGTGAAGTAAATCTCAATTACACCTAAACAAATTTACAAGTATGAATTACAAGATAATTGGTAAATAGTATATCAATAAAATTTTCTAAAAATACTATTTTCAGTCCTCTTTGTTTATCCTTACAGAAATGCTAGGGTGAAACAACTTAATAGAAGGGAAAGAATAAAACAATATAAATCTACAAGGGCTTCAGAAGCTTGGAAGATTTATCAAGTAACCCAGTGATGAAGTGGGAACCATCTGCAGATTTTGTAAGTGATGTAATAGCTTTCTTGTGACCAGTTTCCTTGTCTGACTCTTTGATTAGTTTGCATGTCTACAAAAATTTAACATAGACTCAATAAGAAGTTACAGTTAGAAAAGGACATAACCTTTAGTATGCTTGAACATTTTGAAGGATACGTAATTCTAGCAAGTGTGTAACAAGAAGCATTAAGATTTGAAATTCCCATGCATAACTATGAGAGACATGGAATCAGATTTGAACATAAAGTAAAGGAAAATGAATAACATAGTATATAACATGTGAACAAAGAAATAAGGGTTAAAGATCAATAAACATGTTTTAAGATCCCAAAAGTGGCAAACCCTCAATTGAAAATTGAGAAGAGTGACAAACATAGCAACTCAAAATAAAGTCTGAGCTGAGAAACCAGCTACTCGGGGAAGAGGAAAAAGATGCATATCGTGTAGCTAGCGCTGGGGAAATGCTTACATAGCAATCGGGGAAAGGCTGGCGTATGTGAACCTAGGGGTTTGAGTGGAATGAGAGGGCATGAATCCACCACCGGCGAAGGCTGCTCTACCATAAAATTCGCTATTGCCAATGATAGCTTCGACAAAACCCTATATTGATTTTTTATAACAAAAAGAGAGAGAGTGTGAGCAGCAATCGAGCTACAGCCAGGAAAAGAAGAAATAAAAATAAAAAGAGAGGATCAAAAATTTGGGAAAAGGAAGAAATAAAAAAAATAAAAAATACATAAAAAAAAGAGGAAAAAGGAAAAAGGAAAAAGAATAGCGGAAAAAGAATAGCGGAAAAAGGAAAACAATTAATAAAAAAATTTAATATTTGATGTAAAAGAAATAAAATTAATATGGTATGTATATGACCTCGATTTTTAAAATAACCAAGGCTAAATTTCCGAGACCATAAGACACTATTGTAGTAGTGTGTGATTCATTAGAGCCAGCTTTTTATCTTTTATTGTTTAATAGATACAGAGTAATTTTCTTCCTTTCAACGCTCCAAGAGAAAGAAAATATGTATATGATGTCCTTTAATGGTGATTTTAGCTTTATATTACACTCTTAAATAAATAATTTGATTAAACAAATAATCTGATCAATTATTCTGATTTGAGAAATCCAATATGATTAGTTAGATTTAGATTAGATTGGATTAATAGATTTTATAGTTTGATCATATTTGGATTGGAAAATATATAATCCATTTAGATTTAGATTGATAGAATTTATAATCTGTTGCAATTCAAACCAAATCAAAATGCTATTAAAATTATAAATAAATTTATAAATTCTTTTATAATTTGTTATATTTAAATATTATAAATACCACAATTACATTAAATTACTATTTTAGTCTAAAAAAATAAATGTACATCTTAAATCTCTATAACAATTTAATAAGTGTCCAAGTATACTTCTTATTATTTTGATTTTTTTAATTGTGATTGCATATAATAAATTATACAAAAGATGCACTAGTTTAAAATTTAAATGTTGTATATATTGTGTTTTATATATAAAAATAATTTATAAACAAATTATAGTTTCAATCTAACCTTCTCTAATCCAAAAAAAAAATTAATCTATTTGGATTCAGATTGGTTTGAATTAATTACAACATTAAATCTAATTTGGATTTAAATTTTTAATTCAATTCTAATTAAATCGGATTTTAATTGATGAAAAAACATGTGGTTTCAATTCACTGCTCTCACCCTACATTACACATTTTTTAAAACTTTTAAAAATAATGGGCTATCTTATAAATTTTATAAGCTTATTTAAAAGCATTTTATATAATATTGTGTTTATCTCTACACATCTTTTATAAATAATATTGATACCAATTTTTGTCAACACTAAGTATGGCTATTCTCCATAGAATCTATAAGATGAAAAAATTGTTAGAACCTTGTACCACCTTTTGAGAGGGTGATCTTGGGCCCTAAATATTTTAAGTCAGTAACTTTAAAATGAAGGATTGAGGAGATCTCAGTTTCACTCTGGTAAGTATATGAAAAGAGAGTGTTTAGTTGTAATTCTCTATTATGAGATGTATGGTATTATGTTATGCACATGTGACTATTTATAGGGGAAATAATAAACTCATTAGCTTATCCTTGTTTGATTAGGATTGAGCTATTGTAGCTTTATGGAAAACTATCTGTTGTAGATAGTTATCTTTTAGACAGTTATATGTTATAAATATCCATTATCTATAAACATATATCATTTATTATCTACTAGATTATCTCTTAAAATATAGAAGGATAATCTTCACACCTTTACCTCTTTAAGATAACTAAAATATAATTTTTGGCCCCATTCTATTAGGGTAATTATTGGGGCCCCATCCCCTTAGGATAATTATGGGCTTAGACCATAAGGCTATTTGCTTATTATGATTACTTTTTGACTGTCATGTGGGATATATGATATTATCCCCAACATCAGGCTCTCTAACCCTAGGCTTAGAAGGTATGATTGTAATTTTTGTCAATACTTGCATTAAATATTTCTTCTAATTTTTGTTAACGATTCTGAGCTTACGCTTGCTTGATATTTTACCCATCGAAGTAGAAAACTTTCCATCATGTCTGGCCATTTGAAATGTGCATGATAGTGTTCTAATGTCGGTGATGTCTTCAGATTTTTGGTTAGAAAGTTAGGTTGAAGTAAACATTTTATCAAGAAAGTTAAACCTTCACTTTATTCTTGTAAGTAGTTTAAAATTCAAATCTTAAACCTAATCCTTGGAGGATTAACTAAGAAATCTTGACAATTTATTTTTCTTCATATAGTGTATGATAATTATTCTTCATCACCCAAACCCTTTTCACCCCAGGACCTTTGTACCACACTTCCCTTCACAGGAAGTTATGGATACCGAATCTATAAATGTATAGTATGAGGTTTGGACATCGTGGATGTGTGCCAATGCCGATAAGGGTTGGTATGGATGGGAATTATTTGTGAGCAAACAGAAATTGAGTGAAGGTGTGGCCAACCCACCTCTAGTCGATATGATCTTGGCCAGCTCACCTATGAATAGCACTACCATGGGTGGCGATGTCCAAGCTAGTAGTGACATGGCCGGCATTAGGTGACTAACCTCTGGGATGTAGAATTCTGGGTAGCACTTTCCTAGCTGGTGAGTCCTTGGTCTGTGGTGGCCTGGCTGGTAACAGTATTGGTTAAGAGCAAGTCATACTAAATGATGCCTCTAGACCATCTCGACATTGTGCTTCTTTTAGTTCTATCCATAGAGGTCATTCAAGCATCTATTGAGTATAGGTTGAGTATTGACAATAAAAGTTCTTACCAACAAAGTCTTGTCTAACAAAGTTCTGACCAACGAAGTTCTAGCCAATGAAATTTTGTGAACCAAGTATTGGTAGGCGATGTCCTTTCCAATGACATCTTAGGGGGTTACATTCTGGTTGGCCCATTCCTGGCACATTTATTCTTAGTCGATATGCCTATGAATGGTAATATTTTAATTAGGAGGTCCATATCGATTGATGGGTCTGATCTTTCCAATTAATGCAATATTTTTTTCGCTATTTCTATACAAACAATCCTGGGTTCCTAGGAGGATCTATGAATGAGACAATTTCCTTCTGTTCAAAAGAATTTGCATAAGTGTGGGGATCCTTAATATTGTTCTCTTGGGTATCCCTCCTTTTTAACACTTAGACTTTTCTTAATAAACCTTTTCTTAACTTATGCATTCTCATTTCTCATTGGAAGGAAGTTACACGGAGATATAGAAGGCTGGAAACCTTTAAGAAGTCTAGGAAGTAGGAGCTATATTTTAACATCCCTAAATTATGGTAGGACCATCATCTTGGTATACTTTTATAAATTATCCCCTTAGTTTGTATATGGACTTTGTCCAGAGTGTAAATAAGTAGTTGAACCCTTAACTAGGTACTAATGAAGAAGAATACGCTGAGATAAGTCCCAATGGATGCCTTGAGATGACATGTATTGCTGGGGCTATATGGCCTTAGTCTTATGACATTATTATTGGACCCAATCATCACCCCATATCTTTTGGAAGCCATAGACCTTTGAGTTGACATCGAGTATGGAATGATGCATTCGCATAACACAAAACGTGAATCTTGAACCTAAGGTACGTTAAGTTAGGGAATGATTTCTCAACCATAGCTTGGGCCAGTCTAGTGAGAAAAATGCATATAGAACCTCCCTTTAGTCGACCACACCCTAGCCAATCAACTACATTCCAAGCCAACATTTTTATGGCTGATGGTGACACTTTTGACCAAAAACTTCCTATCCTATCACACCCTTTATAGACCATACTCTTAGCTGGTGACACCCTTGGTCGGCCATTTTTTTTGGTTGGCCAGTAGCATTCTTGGTTGGTCGTACCTCCTGGTCTTGGCCTATTTGGATGGATAATGGTTCAATCTTTAAACCATATGTTGGCTCCATTAGAAAAATGGTGGTTTTGACATTTGGGTGACATTTAACTTGTACTCATGGCCTTAATTTTATGTTTGAGTCTTGTTGTGTTTGTTTGAAATTATTCTAAGTTGGAAGTCACTTATTGATCCAAGTGTTGCTTAGTTAAGCCCCTCGATTTTTCAACCCCCTGTTTGGAGAACTTGAACTTTTTCAAGTGATCCAAGCATTATAAATTCTCAACTTAAGAAACTTTTTAGTTACCCCTTTGTTGGAGACTCATCATGTTACTCATTGAAGTATGGTGTAGGAGTTCAAATATAATTCCTAGATCTGAGGTAGTGTGGCTTATGAGCCATGGCTCTTTTTAAGGCTTTATGGCTAAGTCTAATGTGATATGAAATCTAATAGGCCATTCATGTTATTAGTTATGGCCTGAAACATATGGATGACATGCTGATCTTCTAAAAACAACTTTATGGTATGGCCTTGAAAGCATAGAGCTCATATATTAGGATACCTCTTATTCTCTACCTTGGTAGGGCTGTATACCCTTGTTGGATACCTCTTATTCACTACCTTGGTAGGGGTGGTAGTCTAGGCAGTAGGGTGCGAGACTCATAGGTTAGGATCTTCTTTATATTATTTTTGACCCGAATGTAATTACTTATAATCAGAGTGCGTCCTTTAGGGTTACTAAACACATCAACTTCCATTGATCTTCTGGCCATATGGATCCTAAAGTACAATACTCACTCATGATGCATTGAATGCTCTGGACTCTCTAAGTCTAGAGGTACCCCAAGCCAATCCATAAGGTTGTTTCTTATGCACTACCCATGGTAGGGGTACATTCCTAATGAGATAATATGGGCTACTCAATACTAGGTGGCATAGCTCTCGATCCACGACCCTTCTTTCAAGGTCTAAAGCCAATATAGTGGCTGTTAGACCAATTTAAGTTGTTCTTTGTATAAGCTTGGACCTGGACGGCACTACCTAAAAGTAGGGTGCATTGTTTAGGGTAACTTAGTAATACTCAACATCTATATTCCGTTTGGTGGTCTAGGCCCTAAGGTACATTACTTACCTATAGGGTTGTTTCTTATTCACTACTCGGGCAAGGATGCAATCCCTGGCTAGGTATAGGGCACTGAGGGCTTTGGACTTTTTCAAGCCCACATATCTTAGGTATACTCTTCATCTGATTGTGGACTTTTTTTCTATCGTATCTTCTAAGTATGGCCATACATGACCTAGGTACTAGCAAACATATTTTTTAAAGTGTTAGTATAGCATTGGCTGTCCTTCTGGTTTAGTAGGGCATTATTTCTAGCTCATGTACATTATTCATACGTAACATTATATGCTACTTTTAATTCTTCCAAGACTACCATTATATTTGGAGTCTTAAGACGAGATGATATGTAGGGATGATAGCCTTGGAAATATATAGAAATGACATTTCTGAACTTTTTTTACAGGGCCTTCTTAGTCCACATTCATCTCTTGGATTTATGTATTTTGGGATTTTTTTTGAATCTATAATGCCCAAGAGGAGTTGAATACATTTTAGAATTTCAGGCATTTTATGAATCTTAATGTCCCAAGAATGGTCAAAAAATGTTCTACACTTGATGTATCTTTCCTACCCAAGTTCTATTATAGGAGACTTGGGTAGATTTCTAGAGTACGCTCATAGGGTACTCTCATATAAAATTATGGAATTTATCTCTTATATAGACATTCTAGACATATACATATATATATATATATATATATATATCCTTGGCCTTGATTCATGCCCTTCTTTACTAAGGTTGTACTGATAGCTATTTTTAAGGATGCCATATACAGGGTGAGGACATCACTTGGTTATGGACCAGCCAACAACTATGGACTATTCAAACATTCCTTTAACTCTTCAAATGCTTTCTCATAATTCTAGTCCCTAGAAAAATAGGATTTCCCATGTAATACTTTGAAGAAACGTCACATTTTCAGTTGCCCCTAAGATGAAATGGTTAAGAATTACCACACTATCTATCAATCTATGAACTTCTTTGATAGTCTTGGAAGGTTATATATTATTTTCTCAAGGTTGGCTTCAATTCCTCTTTGGTTGACCATAAATCCCAAGAACATTCCTAAACCATTTTTGAACACATACTTGTTCGAGTTTAGATTCATTCCATACTTTTTAAGAATGTCCAATATTTCACCCAAGTGAGTTACATGACCCTTGGTATACTTGTTTTTTACAACCATATCATCCACATATACCTCCATTGAATATCCAGTGGGGTTTGAGAACATTTTGTTAACTAACCTTTGATATATAGCACCAATATTTTTCAAGCCAAAGGGCATGACTTTATAACAAAATAATCCATATCCAGTCATGAAACTTATCTTTTCCCTGATTAGAGTTGTACAACTAGATTTGATTAAACTCAGAATAAGCATCCACGAAAGAGAAGGCAGTATGTCTTACAATAGCATCCATAAGCTAGTCTATGTGTGGCAATGGGAAACATTCTTTTGGAAAACCCTTTGTGCAAGTCAATGAGATCCACACACATCCTTCATTGCACGTTGGCTTTTTTTACCAAGACAACATTAGCTAGCCAATCAAGATAGTACACTTCTATTATATATCTAGCTTTCAAGAGTTTTTCAACTACTATTTTCATGGAAAAGTATCTTATTTGATTATATGATCTTCATCTTTTGTCAGACATGTTTAAATTTTAAGTCCATTATGAGGTGGTGCACAATGATTTCTTGATCTATGCTAGGCATGTCTTTATGGGACCATACAAACACATCTTTATTTTTTTCTTAGGAACTCATCTAACCTTTCTTGTTCATTCGGTGACATCGATATACCTAAGCGGATAATCTTGTGAGGCTCAAACTCATATAGGACAAAAAGACATGTTTATTATGTAGGTTTAGATGTGAGAACCTGCCTCTGTCAAGGGTCAAGTTCTTGGTTAAGCATAATGATGGGTTCACCTTCCATAACTAGAGGATGGTCAATGAGTAAAGGTATATGATAAAGGTCAACCTAACAGGTAGTTCCAAATGAATCTTACCATGGATGGTGACATCTATCTCAAACGAATCTCTTTAGATGTCTAAGTTTGGCAGGTGGAACTTGTCCTAGGCATCAATGTATGGCGAACCAAATCCTGGGCAGCAATACTTGTATTGGGTAACACTTCCTAACTAGTCACCTCTTGGTCGGTAGTACTGGGCCCAGATGGCATTCCTCAATGGTACTTAACCTGGGAGTCGTGTCCTATCTTAGATGATCATCTTGCTAGCCAAGCTCTGGATGGCTATGGGTCTGACCTTGTGCAATTTAGGCATTGGAAGATGCCACAGGGATGTTCTTTGGAATGATGACTAGTCCTAGAACTATTGGCTTTGGTAGGCACTCTAGGATGGCTTGGAGTGCATCATAATCTCCTTTTCCTGGACTGTTATGGGCAAGTAGGTCTAGGTACAATGCTTATATTTCTGGCTAGCTACGGTGGAGATGAAAGGATGACCTATTGGTTAGTAGACTGGACCTCTTGACTAGTTATCGGGGTCTAAGAGGTAGAGCTAGAATCATTGACTATGACTATTACCTTTTTGGCTCCCTAGTGTTAACCACATGCTCAAGTTCAAGCACTAGAATCAAATGGATTTTTTTTTACCCTTGCAAGGAAATATATATTTATTGTCCTTACCATGGTATGTTACTTCAACATCAAACCACCATGGCCTTTCCAATAAGACATGGCATGCATCTATATCGACCACATGAAGAATGGCCATGTCTTGATAATGCTTCCCTATTGAGAAAGGAACCCTACGTAATTCAATAACTTTTGTTTCAACTCCATTTTTGATCCATCCAATTCTGTAAGTTTTTGGGTATGGCTCAACAATCAATCCCAAAACCTGAAGCAAAATTTGAAACAACATTCTTACTATATCCATTGTCTATAATGACATTATATACCTTCTTATTTATGGTGCATATAGTTTGAAAAATAGCATGCCTTTAAGTTTTCCTTGCCTACTTTGGAGTGAGTAGGATTTTGTACAAAATTCACATAGTAGTTTGACCATGGTCTCCCTCTTCATCCACTATCTTAGGTTTTTCTCGCTCATATTCATGAGCATCTTCATACCCTTTAATGTTGATTTCACCATGAAATATTGGAATCTCATTTTTGAAATGAAAATAAAATTCATGGTGGTTTCTCATTTTTGGCTTTAAAACTTCTTGTTAAGGAAGTTTGATACCTCCTATAACATTTACTGTTTCTTCTACTTCTCCAATGTCATCAACAACATTTTGAATTGGTTTAGCAACTCTTCCTCATCCTTTACTTATCCTTGCAATAGGAGGACAAATAGATAGTTCTTCTTGAAGATACGGGTGCCTAACTTCATTTTTGGTGTTTTCTCTGCGCATTTAGTTTAATGAATGTTGTAAATCCATATATTGTTTAGTGAACCTTGCATTAATTTTTGTTCTTACTCCACCAAAAGCTCTCACATTAATCTTACCAAATTTTCTTCATTACTATGTTGATCAATTGCATCATTAATTACCATGGAAATTAAGGTAAACCAAATCACGGATACCAATTTGATGCAGCTATAGGAGAACAATTCAAGAATAAAAAGAAAGGAGCAACACTAACCTAATTCTTTATTGAAAATCGGAGAATAACCTTTAAAATTTTTGTTACAAATCATTATCATCTAATCATTCTATAGCTTCCTAATGGTTATATAACCCACACATTCCTTTGGTTGAGCATATTCTATTCCCATACGCTCATTAGATTCCAAAATAGCACAACTAACTTGTCTTGCTTTCATATAATAAAGCACCAAAATATCCTATTGTCATATAATGCTAATTAAAATAGATAAAATATGACTAATTAATTTAACTAATAACATTATTAAAATAGATTATTGAAGCATGTGAATGGGGTTGCATTGTTGGGATGGTGGCTGGAATAAGGTTGCATTGTGGGGATGATGACTAGTCTCCCATGCTCTTAATCTCTAATTATGATATGTGGCACCTCATTAATCCTCCTAGTGAGATTGAATCTTGTGTATTGAGTGATCTGCATATATGACTAATCCTATTTCAACTCAAAATTAAATCATTTTTCTCCATATAAATACAAAATAACACCCCCATAAAATACTAGTATAAAAAATTATAGAATTAAGATGGAGACATCAATTGAGAAGAAGATGATTCAAGAAGAAATTAAAGGAGTTAAAGATCATATTTAAGAACAAAAATCCTAAGATTTCTTCCTCTTTCTTTTATTGTATTCATGAATAATTTTTTGAACTTATTATTTACCATGAATAGCTAATTTTATAATTAGTTATAGGTTATTTCAAAGCCTTAAATGTGGATTGTAATATCTAATAAGATTTATATTATTTTATTTATCTTTTTTTAATTATGTATTAATTCTTAGTTTTAATTTTTGTATGAATTTATTTGATTATTTAAGTGAATAATTAAATAATCAAATTAATTTATCACCAATCAATTTAGTTTATTGAGTACGCAATTGTTTGATAAATTTAAATAATTAGTGATAAATTACTTGCAATGAGAATTAATACTCAAGATAATTAAACCAGGTTTGTTAATTTAGAATATATGCTAGTGGTGAAGAATAATCCTACGATCATTCTTTTATTTGAATCTTAATCTTTAGTTGTTATATTTAATTTTAAATTTAAAAAATCAAATCTCCTTTTTAATAAATCGAGCTAGTTTTCAAAATTCTCTCCACAAAGACCCTTACCTAGTATATATTCATTTACAATATCTAAAGCAATTTAAAGTCACGTTTAAATTGACTACTCATCTAAACTGTATCAATCTTATCGATACAGATTTTCATTAAATTAACTATTATTTACTTTTATTTATTTTTAAATATTTTATATATTTAAAAAATTTAAAAATAAAAAATAAAAAAATTAGAAAATATTTATTAAGAACAATAAAATATTTTCTTTACTTTGATTTTGGTTTATTTATTGTTGTGTTTTTTTTACTTCATTTGTTTCTAATATTTATTTTTTTCATAGTCACAATGAATGAACTCATGCTACAATATGAGATCAAATTCACATATTCTTGAGCAAGCAATTCAGATAGATATTCCAAGTTCAAGCGAATCATCTAACGATTTGGATTATTCCATCCATGTCAAAAATGTAGTGAATAATCCCTATCACACTCTTTGGGAGATAACATCATTGACTTTAGATAAACAACCATTGTGCAATGAATAGATGACAATGGTGATGATCTTGAATTAAAGTATGGCATGATTCATCTTTTGCCTACTTTTTGAGGTCTAGTTGGTGAGGACACAAACAAACATCTAAAGGAATTTCATTTGGTGTATTCTTGCATGTAACCTAATGGCACTATTAAAGAACAAGTAAAACTTAGAGCATTCACATTCTCTTTAGTGGATAGCCTTAAAGAGTGGTTGTATTACTTACTGTTTGGGACTATAAATAGTTAGAATGAGATGAAATAGCTCTTCTTGGAGAAATATTTTTCAGCTTCTAGGACCACTCTAATTAGAAAAGAAATTTATGGTGTTGTATAGTACAGTTGGGAGAATATATATAAGTATTCGAATCAATTCAAGAAATTATATGTAAGTTACCTTCATCATCAAATGAATGAGTAGCTCTTAATCTAATACTTCTATGAGGGATCAATACCTATGGACAAAAGCATAATAGATGCATCAAGTACTAGAGCCTTTGTTAATATGACTCTTGAAACTGCAAGGAATTTAATTGCTACTATGGTTGCAAATACTTAACAGTTTGGCACCCATTCAAACCCACCACAAAAGGTCAATGAAGTAAAAGTTCCTAGTAATATTGAACAACAACTCACCATACTCACTTTAATTATGCAACAATTAGCAATTAGACAAGTTCAAGCTTATGGAAGTTATACTAACATTAGACACCCAATAGACATATGCCCCAATATTGAACAAGTAAATGCTATAGAAGGATACTAAGGACATTAAAAGGAAAAAAAATATGATCCCTACTTTAACACTTACAATTCTGATTGAAGGGAGCATTCCAACTTTAGCTATTCTGGAGGCAATCAAGCAGCCGCCCTTGGTAATCCATAATGTTTTCCATTTCTAAGAGGCTAATAACTTTATGAAATAAGACCAAAAAATCCTCCTCAACCTTAAGGTAAATCTTTAGAGGATTTGATAAATATGATAGCATTAAACGTTTCTCAATTCCAACAGTATACTATCAAGTTCCAACAAGAATCACTTACGTTTTAGAAATACACAAAATCTACTAACCAGAACCATGAAAATGGATTCAGTCAGTTAACTACTTCTAATGGGAGACTAAAAGCATAATGATATGATAAACTTCCCTCTCAACCATTGGCTAATCCTCAAGAAAATGCCAATACTATATCATTGAAAATTAGTAAACAACTTGAAGAAGCTCACAAGGAACAAACCAAAGAAAATGAGACTAAGGATGAGCTAATTTAAGAATAAACAAAAAATTCAGACAAAGTGAAAAATAAGACATCTGATAACAAGGAAGAAAAATAACCACCTAAGTTACAATTTAAAGTTCTAATTTCTACTTATGAACCCTCTATTTCTTTTCCTAGTAGGTTTTCCAAATCAAAGAAAAAGGTACATGAGCAAGAAGTCTTGAAAACTTTTCAAAAATTACATGTTAATATTGCATTATTAAATGCTATCAAGCGAGTGTCATGCTATGCTAAATTTCTCAAGGAATTGTGCATCAACAAGACAAAGCTTAAAGGCAATGAAGTGGTGAACATGGTAGAGAATGTGTAGCAGTCTTACAAAAGAAGCTTCCACAAAAATGTAAGGACCAAGGTAGTTTCACCATATCATGTGCTATAGGTAACACTAAATTTGAAAGGGCTATACTAGGTCTAGGAACTTCACCATAGCCATAGTATAACCAAATGAAAAACCATTTAATTTTAAGGAATACTTTTAGTTAGTGGAGATTAAATTTTAAAGAAAATCCGATGTTATCTAATTCAACTCTAAAAATAATATTGATATTTTATAGGGATGAAAAATGTCTCAACTTATTTATTTTAGATGATTTGACTATTGCTAATTGATTCCACATCACACCCAATTTGAGCATGATTATTATACAGTAGCTATAGAAATTGATGACTAGAGAAAATATTTAACATGTATTAGAATTTCAAATCATAATATTATTAAATCACTCGGATAAAATATCAAAAGCCATATTCTCTTAATTATGAGTGTTGAGTTTGCTCAAGAAGTAGAAAATAATAACTATAAGGGAGTTTGATAAGTGATATTTTATACACATTTTTAAATATCAATTTCTTTACATTTATATATATATATATATATATATATATATATATATTTCAGAAAAGTAGGTGAATGTACTTACCAGTGCAATCTAAATTCCATAACTCTTACTGTCACACTCCTAATCTCTAATGTTGACATATGGCACCTCTTTTATCGACCTAGCAAGATTGAATCTCATGTGACGTGTGATCTACAAACAGATCAATTTTCTCAATATAAATATAAAATAATACCTTATAAAATACAAACATTATCATACTTGTACAAAAATTAAGAGAGAAAAATCAAAAATTATAGAAATTATAGAATTATTCTAGAGGTAACTATTGAGAAGAAGAGGATTCAAGAAGCAATTAAAGAAGTTAAATATCAATTCAAGAATAAAAATCCTAAGATATCTTCCCCTTCCTTTATTGTTTTCTTGAATAATTTTTTGAATTTATTGCTTGCCTTGAATAACTAATTTTATAATTGATTATGGGTAATTTCAAAGCCCTAGACATATATTTCAAAATTTAATAAGATCTACAGTATTCTTTTCAACTATTATTTTTGATTATATATTAATTTTTAGTTTTAATTTTTGTATGAATTCATTTGATTATATAAGTATACAATTAAATAATCAAATGAATTCATCGTCAATCAATTTAGTTGATTGGGTACGTAATCGCTTGATCAATTTAAATTATTAGTAATAAATTACTTGCAATGAGAATTAATACTCAAGATAATTAAACCGAGCGTGTGTATTTAACCTTGATCCAATTTCCTTCTTTAAAATTTAATGCTTTTAATATATAAAATTTAAAAGGCTTGTTCTAGATTATCTATTAAAATGAGTTTGGATTAAGATCTTGTTTAGTTCAATGAATCATTAAGAAGAGGTAGAGATTCTTGTATTTGTGAATTTCTTTAAGTTGGTATGAGCAAAGAATAGGAGAATTGGATATGATTTTGTTGATTTGTAATTTATGCTAGTTATGAAGAATGATCATGTAATCATTCTTTTATTCGAATCTTTATATTTTGTTTGTAGCTTTATTAATCTTTAGTTATTAGATTTAGTTTTTAGTTTACAAAACCAAACCCCCATCCCCTTTAATAAATAGGAGTTAGTTTCCAAAATCCTCTGTTAGAAAGGCCCTTACTTGTTATATATTAATTTAAAAAATCTTAAGCAATTTTTAAATTGACTATTCATCTGAACCGTATCATAACACTCAATCTCAAATTCTTAAACTTTGATCTCAATTATAGACTCTTTATAAAGTTAATTTTTCTATTTAAGATTATTTTCTTCATGCAAAGTCTTTTATTGATCATCTAGTTGCTTTTGGAAGTCTAGTTCTTGATCATGATTTAATGTTTTATATTCTTAGAGGTCTTATTCCTAAATACATCTCATTTGTTTCCTTATCCAATATGAGAGAAACTCGTCCAACTTTAGGCATTTTGCATAATCATTTTGAATGTTATGAACGTATACTAAAGAGGCAAAATCATGTTGATCGTGACACAATGTTTTCAACAAATGTTGCTCATAAGGCTAATTCTTCTTCAAATTTTAACAAAGGTTCTAACAAGCTTTCCAATGCTAAACCAATTTGTAGTCTCAATGGTGTATTCAAGATCATCTTAGTTAGAGTTCCTCAAAAGTTACCTTACCAAAAGCCAAAGGAAAATGTTTTCCTTCAAGTGACAAACCTACACATCAAATTTGTGAAAAACATGAACATAGTGCTTCAAATTTCTTTATCTTACATAATTTGTTGAATGGTAATGATAAATGCAAGTCTCAACCATCAGCTATGGTAGCAACCTCTAACATAGTTGATACTAAGGTTAGCCTTCACTTTACAACGGATGGTACTCGAGTTCATAATAAGTCATCTTATCATGGTTCTCATCATGTTTTTCAAGGTGATTTGATATTTTTTCTATTGCTGGCATTGGATATAGTTATTTTTTTGTTTTTGACAAATTCTTGCTTTCTTTAAATGATTTCTTACACACACTTAATGCTGCCACAAATTTTCTTTTTGTTAATAAGCTTTGTGTGGATAATAAAGTGTTTGTTAAGTTTAATTCTAATGAGTTTTTTTTAAGGATTTGATCACAAAGACGATGTTTGTTTAGGGAATCAATGATCGTGATCTCTATAAATTACATGGAAATATGGTTGCAACAAACCTCTCAACCATTACTTCGTGATCCATTTCACCTCCTATTTATCAAATGTCTTGTCAAGCCTTTTCTGCTTCAGTCTTTCAATGGCACAATTGCATGGGACATCCTTCCTTTCCAATTTTCTAGCACGTTCTTAGTTAGCACAAGCTTCCAACTTTCTCTTCTTCTTATAAGGAATTACTTTGTAAGCCTTATTCTTTAGCTAAGTCTCATAGACTTCCTTTTCCCTTTACTCATTCATAAGTAGATATTCCTTTTACCTTGTTGTATTTAGATCTATGGAATTCTCCATACAGCTTTTACAGGAGATAAGTATTTTTTGTCAATTATTGATGATAATACTTGTTTTTCTTGGCTATTTCTTTTGCATTCCAAATATCAAACATCTACTATTTTCTTAAATTTCAAATTAATGGTAGAAATTAAATCTTATAGGGTGCCCTTACTACTGAAAAACCAATACAGTCTACTCCTCCTACTGAAGATGCAACTAAGGATTTAGACACCTGGATGCAAAATGATTTTCTACGCAAAAATTATATTCTTAATGGTTTAGCTGATGATCTGTATGACTATTATAACTTTGATAAATCTGCTAAGGAAATTTGGGAAGCACTTCAAAAGAAGTACGACATTGAAGAAGCTGGAACTAAAAAGTATGATGTCAGTAGGTACATGAAGTTTCAAATGATTGATGGCAAATCAGTGGAAGCTCAATCACACGAACTGTAGAAGATAGCACACGAAATAACTTCTGAAGGTATGACTTTAGATGAACAATTTTAAGTAGATGTTATTATAGATAAATTACCCCCTGCTTGGAAAGATTTTAAGAATACACTTAGGCATAAAACTAAGGAATTTTCTTTAGAAAGTCTTATAACCCGATTAAGAATAGAAGAAGAAGCTCAAAAATAAGACCAAAGAGATGAAATACTCGTAGTCTCAAATAACAGTACCAATAAGAAACCCTCATCTACAATTCTGAAACCTAAAGGTAGAAATATGAAAACTCAGAATCGTAATAATAACCAGAACCGCAACCACCAAAAATAGAAATAGAAACTATCCTCCCCAGAATGGACCTCAACCCCCCTTAAGGAATAACACATTCATGTGTTATAGTTGTAACAGACCTGGCCACTTGGCTAGAAATTGCCGGAACAGGAATTGTCCTACCCCACAGGCGAACCTTACCGAAGATCAACTTATTACTATGATATCTAAAGTCAATTTTGTTGGTGGATCCGAGGGGTGGTGGGTGGACACCAATGCTTCTCGCCATGTTTGCTATGATCGAGACATGTTCAAGTCCTATTCTGATTCTGAGGATAAGAAAGTGCTACTGGGCGACTCCCACTCCACTAAAGTTGATGGTACTAGTGAGGTGGTATTGAAGTTTACCTCTGGAAAGACTGTCATCTTGAAAGATGTCCTGCATACTCCAGAGATGAGAAAGAACTTGGTTTCAGGCTATCTTCTTAACAAAGATGGGTTTACTCAAACTATAGGGGCTGATTTATATACTATGACTAAAAATAATATATTTGTTGGAAAAGGGTACGCCACTGATGGCATGTTTAAATTAAACGTTGAAATCAATAAAACCTCATCTTCTGCTTACATGTTGAGCTCTTTTAATATTTGGCATGCTAGACTTTGTCATGTTAATAAACGCATAATCAAGAACATGAGTAGCTTAGAACTAATTCCTAAACTATCTTTAAATGATTTTGAAAAATGTGATTTTTGTAGTCAAGCTAAAATAACCAAAACTTCACATAAATCAGTAGTTAGAGAATTTGAACCTTTAGAATTAATTCATTCTGATATATGTGAACTTGATGGAAATTTAACAAGAAATGGAAAATGTTATTTTATAACTTTTATAGATAACTGTTCAGATTACACTTATGTATATCTAATGAAAAATAAAAGTGAAGGGTTTGACATGTTTAAAATATTTATGACTGAGATTGAAAATCAACTTAATAGGAAAATAAAAAGGTTTTGAAGTGATAGAGGCACCGAATATGATTCCAATATCTTCAATGATTTTTATAAAACTCATGGAATCATTCATGAAAAAACTACACCTTATTCTCCGGAAATAAATGGAAAAGCTGAAAGAAAAAATAGAACTTTTACTGAATCAGTTGTTGCAATTTTATTAAACTCTGGTGTTGCTTCCCATTGGTGGGGAGAAATTTTATTAACTGTTTGCTATGTGCTAAATAGAGTGCCAAAATCTACAAATAAAATTTCACCCTATGAAATTTTGAAAAATAAGAAACCTAATTTAACTTATTTTAAAACTTGGGGTTGTTTAGCCTATGTTAGAATCCCTAATCCTAAAAGAAATAAACTTGTTAGTAGAGCTTATGAATGTGTATTCATAGGATACGCTGTGAATAGTAAATCTTATAAATTCTATGACTTAAAAGATCAGGTAGTTATAGAATCAAATGATGTTGATTTCTATGAACATAGGTTTCCCTTTAAATTTAAGAATATTGGGGGCTCATCTTCTAGTAGTTTACCTATAACTAGAACTAGTGAACAAACTGAAGAATTAAACCCTGAAATTAGAAGAAGTAAACGAGCTCGAACCCTTAAGGATTTTGGGTCTGATTTTTATGCTTATACCTTAGAGGAAGATCCCCAAACTATTAAAGAAGCATTATCTTATTTAGATGCCAACTTATGGGAAGAAGCCATAAATGATGAAATGGACTCACTTAAGTATAATAAGACTTGGCATTTAGTTGACTTACCTCCTGGTTGCAAAACCATTGGATGTAAATGGATACTAAAAAAGAAATTAAAACCCGATGGTACTATTGAAAAATATAAAGCTCGTCTTGTAGTTAAAGGATATAGGCAAAGGGAAAATGTAGATTTCTTTGATACCTTTTCACCAGTTACACGAATAACTTCCATACGTGTACTTTTCTCTCTCGCTGCTATCCATGATTTAGTAGTACATCAAATGGATGTTAAAACTGCTTTCTTAAATGGTGATTTAGAAGAAGAAATTTATATGGATCAACCTGAAGGTTTTGTTATCCCAGGTCAAGAAAATAAAGTTTGTAAATTAGATAAATCTCTTTATGGTCTAAAACAAGCACCTAAGCAATGGCATGAAAAATTCGATAATCTAGTTATCTCACATGGATTCAAAATATATGAAAGTGACAAATGCATTTATTATAAATTAGAAGATAATATTTGCACTATTATATGTTTATATGTGGATGACATGCTTATTTTTGGATCAAATATTTATGTTGTGAATAAAGTGAAAACATTGTTAAGAGCTAATTTTGATATGAAAGATCTCGGAGAAGCGAGTGTAATCCTTGGTATAAAAATAACTAGGTCTGAAAAGGGAATTTCTCTAGATCAATCTCACTACATTGAGAAGATCTTAAAGAAATATAATTACTTTAACTATAAACCTGCATGTACTCCTTACGATCCTAGTGTAAAGTTGTTCAAGAACACAGGAGATAGTGTTAGACAAACTGAGTATGCGAGCATCATCGGTAGCTTACGTTACGCTAATGACTTCACTAGACCAGACATAGCTTATGTTGTGGGACTACTATGTAGGTTTACCAGTAGACCTAGTATAGAGCATTGGAATGCTATTGAAAGAGTTATGAGATACCTTAAGAGAACTATGAACCTTGGATTACATTATAAAAAATTTTCCGCTGTTTTAGAAGGATACAGCGATGCAGATTGGAACACTTTATCAGAAGACTTCAAAGCAACTAGTGGCTATATTTTTAATATAGTTGGTGGAGCTGTTTCCTGGAAGTCTAAGAAACAAACAATATTGGCTCAATCTATAATGGAGTCTGAAATGATAGCACTAGCCACTGCTAGTGAAGAAGCAGGCTGGCTAAGAACTCTGTTAGCTGAGATCCCTTTGTGCGAAAGACCGATAGCAGCTGTTTTGATCCACAGTGATAGTATCGCGGCTATTGCAAAGATTCAGAACCGTTACTACAACGGCAAAAGACGATAGATACGTCGTAAGCAAAGTACTGTTAGAGAATTTCTCTCTACGGGAGTTGTAAGAGTGGATCATGTACGTTCTAATGAAAATTTGGCAGATCCTTTGACGAAAGGATTACCAAGAGAGAAGGTTTTCAAAACCTCAAAAGGAATGGGATTAATTCCCTTAGAATGAAGACTCACTTATGATGGTAACCCAACTTATAGACTGCAGATCCCAAGAAATAAGTTCAAAGGGTAATAAAAAGTCATGAAGTGATATGAGATGTATCATGCTATTTATCAAATCCCATTCTATATTGTTGAAAGCATAAAGTCCTGAAGTGATAGAAAAGGATGAGTTAATTGTTAAACTCTTAATGAGTTCTATACTCTATGTGGAGTGGAGTACATAGCTACAGGAGTACTCTTGATAGACTCACCTATGTGAATGTGGAAGTATGGCCGCTTCCTATGAAAATTTTTTGGGCAAAATTTACTAGAGCGTTCACTATACTAGGATACACGTGCATGGCCGTAAAGCACGAGCTTTTTTAAACTACACCTTGGAAAGGTTGTGTGTGTGATGATTTTTAGAGATAGAGTTCAAAACTACGAGTTACTCTAGTATATTCTAAAGCATCAACACTATGCAAAGGTTCAAGTTGATAGACACATTTTTGCTTATGCACAATCTTATAATTGATCGGTTGTTCGATCAAAATTATTTTTATATAAAATTCAAGTGGAGGATTGTTGGAAAAAGATGAAATTTAATAAAAAATTGATTGTTGGAAAATGTGTCTTGTCCCACATTAATTTTTTACATTATTTTAAAAAGGTATAAATAGTTAAGAGTTGGCTATTGGGATTGGGCCCCAAGGGGCACCCACTTTTGTGGAAGGGGAGAGGACCTAGGCAAATGTAATACCACACACGCGTACGCGCGCACTACCGCCGTCCAACCAGCCGTGCCGTGCCTAGCCGAGTCCGAGTCTGAGTGCGTGTGTGTGAGGTGAGGTGGTATTTTATTTTTTGGTAAAATATTCTTTTAAGGAAAACTTTTTCACTTACAAAAATGGTTTTTATATATATATATATATATATTTTCTTCAGAAAAATGATCGTTATTTTCTTTTATTAAGAATATGGTCGTTTGTCTTCTTTATTCAGAAAAACAGTTGTTGCTCGTATTTACTCACAAAAATATCCGTTACTCGTCTTTAATATGAAAATGGCTGTTACTCTTCATTACTCAGAATGGCCGTTACACTCTTAATTCCCAAACATTACCGTTTTATTCATAATTGTCGCACGGTTTCTAAAACCTATAAAAAGAGGGCTTCAGCTCTCATTTACAATACAACAATCTCAGCAAACAATTCTCACTACAAACAATTCTCTCTGCAACTCTAAGTTATTTTTTAGTTTTTCGAGCAACAAATTCTTTCAGGTGTAGCATTTCGGTCTTCATCAGTGCTGAAGTTCCTAGACAGAGAAAAAAGATTCTGGGTTGTTTTATCTTGGGGACGACGAGGCTGTGTTTGCTTGCACAAATTGAGCATAGCCGCGAAACGTCTTAAAGAGAGCGACCTAGTCCGTGACTCAACCCAAGCAGTTCATACCAGTTTTTCCGATAATATTGTTTCAGTACTGTTATTAACAAACTTGTTTCAACAATATCCGCGGCTCAACCCAAGCAGTTCATACCAGTTTTTCCGATAATATTGTTTCAATACTACTATTAACAAACTTGTTTCAACACGGTATATGCCACTTTTCATTCTTCTCTTCCTCTTCTTTGCTTCTCTCTCCACTAATCTGCAAAATTCTGCCTTCTTCAACTTCAACTTTTACCTCCTCTTTCTTAAGACCAGGAAGGTCAGCTTTGAAAATGTGAGATTCTGGGGTTTCTTTCCAGTCAATTCTCAAGTTGGCAAAAGCAGAGGTTTCTCTTGCTGAAGAGGGCATATTAGTAACTGTATTGTTGAAGAAGCCATCATACGGGTCCCAAATGTCTAGAGAGAATGGATCAAGCACATTGGTTCTTCGACCACCAAAGAAGCTTGGAATGAGTGACATTTTTTGTTGAAAAGATTATTTAATTAAGAAAAATAGCAAGGAGAGCTTTGAAATGTTGATTGGTTTTTATGGTAAAAGAAGCTAACATGTAGCTTTATTTATAGAACCCAGCAGAGAGTTCGGGAAAATTTGAAATTTAGAAGAAAATTCTGGTACGTTCATGGTGGAATATTTTACTCTTATAATTAAAAAATATAGATTTTTAGGCCCACCGTTTTTCTTGTGCCTTCTACTACCTCCCTGAATCATGTAGATTGACGAAACATGTTTATTATATAATTATGTACAAACAAAAATAAAGCTATGATGCTTTGGTATTTTTCATTTTTATTATTATTTTGATATTTTTTTATCATTAATAATTACCTATATTTAAGTTATTTATATATATTTTTTTTGTTTAAATTTAACAATATTTTCAAAAAATTAAAATAATATAGATATATTAATTATTGTTAAAATTAATCAAAATGTAAATTATGAACTTAAAAGTAATATTTGATGTATTTTAATTAATAATAAAGATAATTCAAAATTATCATTTTTATTTTATGAGTTAGTTTTATAAGGAGATAAATGTATTGGTTGAATGAAAATTTCTCATAGTAAATAAAAATTTGAATATTTTTAGTTAGATATTCCACATATATTCTCATCAAATGTTTAAGAAGACACCACATAATATGCAATTCATGAAATAAGACACTTTAAATTAGAGAGAGGACTTTGGTACAAAGTTGATACACATTATACATTTAAATTTAAATTGCACATATTATTAGAAATTGAATATTACTGTATCTTGAATACCCTTTTTACATCCTACTATGAACTTGTTTTAATATTCCTAACATATTGAAATAAAATTAGATGGTAATAATTTGGTTTAAAAACAATATGTTTTAAACATGAATGAATTTTTGTGGGATTTGCTTCATGAATGTATTTTCGTGAGATTTGTAATATACGGAGGTTCAAATTTCATAGTGTCATTCATTATAGTCAGTTTTTTTAATTTTTAGTTTTTAAGATATAAAAAGTCATTTTCTTCATTTCAATGCTAATTTTAGCTTTATATTATACTAGATTATTATTAAATAAATAATCTGATTGAGTAAATTATTTGATTAATCCATTTAATTTGAAAAATCTGATATGATTGATTAAATTCGAATCAGATTATATTGACAAATGTTATAATCTAATTGGATTTGGATTAGAAATTATATAATATGTTCATATTTAAATTAACAAATTTTATCGACCACAATTCGACACCAAAATATTATTAAAATTATAAATAAATATATATTTTATTTTATCATTTATTATATTTAAATATTATATATATCACAATTACATTAAATTATTATTTTAGTATAAAAAAATAAATATGCATCTTAAAAATCTATAACAATTTAATAAGTGTCCTTATACTTCTTATTATTTTGATTCTCTTAATTGTGATTGCAAGTAACAAATTTTTCTAAAAATGTATTAGTTTAAAATTTAAATGGTGTATATATTGTGTTTTATACGTGACAATAATTTATAAATAAGTTATAGTTTCAATCTAATCTTATCTAATAAAAAAAAATTAATCTATTTAGATTTAAATTATTTTGAATTATTTATATCATCAAATCGAATTTGGAATGAAATCTTCAATTCAATTCTGATTAAATAGAATTTTAATTGATAAAAAACATGTGGTTTCAATTCATTGGTCTGCCTCTAAATTACATTTTTTTAACTTTTAAAAATGGTGGGCTGTCATATAAATTATAAGAACTTTTTTAAAAAAAATTTATATAATATTTTGTCTATCTCTACACATCTTTTATATATAACTTGATACTGATTTTTGTGGACACTAAGTATGACTATTCTCTATGAAATCTGTAAGATGAAAAAATTGTTAAGACCTTGGACCATCTTGTGAGGGGTGGTTAATGACTCTATGAATAGTATTTTTATATCCAAAAATATTAAAATATAAATTTTTTAGTGAAATGTGATGAAAATATAATTTCTGGAATTTTTATGAATTTTTAACTCAAGGCCAATCAAGAGCTACCACATGACCAGCCACGAAAGCATATGAGCTAATTGGAAAAGCCACGTAGATGCCACGCAAGCAGGGACAATGAATCATGTTATGCCACGTGTAAGGAGGACGAATCGCGTGCCACATGTAATTTACTTTCTACATGCTAGATTAGATTTAATTGATCATGTAATTAATTGATAATTATATTGGGAGATTTTAGTGATTCACATGTGTTTGGAGAGAATTTCAAGTGTTAGGAATTCTAGTGATTTTTAGAAAGAAATAAAAAATATGGACAAATGAATAGATTTCTGTATTCTTCCCATTAAAGGGTTATAAATAGCACATACTAAATAGGTGTTATGGTTACATAGATTGGAGCTCTCAAACAGCCAAAATATATACAATTTAGCTCCTAACAAATCTGGTCGTCATAGGTGTTACATAAATAGGCTGTTATATTCATACAGCTTAAGGTTCTATAATAAGACGTGACCCAAGTCGTTAGGACAGTGTACTAGGTCGTTTACGTCTTAGCTATCAGGTCTTACCCATCAGGTCTTAGCCATCAGGTCTTGATCCTCAGCTCTAGATCACCAGGTCTTGATTTTCTGGTTTATCAGGTCATTATTTAGAGATTATCCTTAATGTGAACAAGGCATCTTAGGTCACTAGGGTCGTGTACCTATTACATAAATAATACCAAACATTAACTCCCATATTCTCTTGATTTTGAGAAGTCAAGAGAATAATACATTATTGTCAATTTTAATTTAAATAAACCATATTAAACGATTCAATGTATCTAAGTATATAATGGCCACTCATACGTTACAATTTTCAGTTGCGAGGTTATTTAACTACAAATAATATTCCTTTAATTAATTTCATTTTTGGTTAAACCTCTCAGCTCTCCCTTTATAAATAGTGGAGGAATTTATTTTTACCATACGTTTAACTTAAATTTATTTTCAGAAAATTTTGGCGTGTTATGTGTCTTCCTCTTAATTTTATTTAACATGTCTTAAAATGGGAAAGAGGTGGTTCATCCTATGGCAATGTGATCTAGGTCACTGAGGTTGCATACATGATACTTATATAATATCAAACATTATATTAACTCCCTTATTTGCTAGGTTACCAAGTTGTTAAGAGTATATTCCTATTATTAATCCGAGTTTGAAAGGGTAAACCCTTCAGGCTCTCCTTAGGTCTCGTTATTAACTCTAAAGTCAGGTTATCATTTAAGTGCTTCCTGATCTCCATATAAACATTGCCTAATCAAGTTTTCATATAAGTGTTGTTTGATTAGGTCTTGTATGCATAGGTAACCCAAGTCGTTTACTTTGACTTGAAGTTCTTGGCCTTTAGGTCTTGACTCTCAGGTCACTAGGAAAATGCTACTATACCACTCCATCATCACAGAGGAACAATTGGAATAATCCTTACAAATAAGGAAGGTGGATGGCCTTGCTATTGGAAGCCATATATCTAAGCCCTTATTGGTCACGCGTCATTATTAAAACTCTCCAATAGTTCGTCTCCTCTCAGTGAGCTCCTCACTAATTTAGGACGAGTTCATTTATTTTGCAGGCATGGATTATACAAAGATCGACCTTGAAGGTTCAATCTATGTGTGGTATCTACGACTTATAGCCCATAATGCCAAGGACTAGTTGAAATATCTTCTCTACTGAAACTCCAGTCGTGTAGCCTAACAAGTTGGGCTTTTATTATACCATACTACACCATAATATGGTCTTTTCAAACTAGTAGGAGTAAAGCACTACCTTATAATGGAAATATGTCTCATATAACCTAAATACCTTTTAAAAGAGTAAAAGAATCAACAAAGAGTCGTCTTTTCATAAGTATCAAGGTGAGCCATAGACCTATACGCCCTACCTCACTAAATGAAAAATCTATAGATTGCCACGTCTATATTGCTTCTAATACTGAAGTAGTGGGAAAATTGAGGTCTGTTGCAAACAAAATGGGGGAACTTCTCTGAAGAAATTAGTAGCCCACATTCGGACGCAACATGTAAGGGTGAAATATCCAATCCCTCACATGTGCTTCCATAAAAGGAGTGGTTCACCATGGAGCTCAAGTCTCTTTCTTAGGATGTATTTCGGATTGTGAGTTGATCACTTGATAATGCATGCTTTTTTATTATGTTAGAACATATTTGGCTTCTCAAGTAGGGGGGTCAGGGGACTCCACCTCCAATCATGAGGCATAAGACGTGTTTGGCATCCCAAGCGAGAAGATCGAATGAAGTTTTCCAACTTAGGGGTATGAAATAAGGTGCATGAGAAATGCGATGTGGAGAGGTGAATATATGCCCCATACATGTACTCTTTTGGGTATATTTCACATCTCAATTGGGGGGTCATGGGAATCTACCTCCAATCATGAGGCATGGGATGAATCCCGCATCCCAAGCGAGAAGTTTGTTCGACTATTTCTAACTTGGGGGTTCATTAAATAATTTACAAGAGGTGTACGTCATACAAGGGTAAGCATCCATCCTTTTGCATGTACTCCTTTGAATGTACTTTGCATCTCAAGTAGGAGGGTCAGGGGACTCCACCTCTAATCATGAGGCATAAGACATATCCCGCATTTCAAGTGGGGGTCAGGGGACTCCACCTCCAATCATGAGGCATATGACGTGTCCTGCATCCTAAGCGAGAAGGTTAAATGACGTTTTCCAACTTGGGGGCATGAAATAAGGTGCTCTAGACAAGCGATGTGGAGAGGTGAATATCTTCCCCATGCATGTTTTCCCACATATAGTTCCAAATGTTTGAAGAGAATTTCAGGTGTTAGGGATTCTAGTGATTTTTAAAGAGAAGTAGAAAATATGGATAAATGAATAGATCTTTGTATTCTCCCCCATTAAAGGGGTATAAATAGCACCTATTAAATAGGTGTCATGGTTACATAGGTTGGAACTCTCAAACGTCCAAAATATATACAATTCAGCTCCTAAAAAATCTGGTCACCATAGGCGTTACATAAACAGGCCGTTATATTCATACGGCTTGAGGTTCTACAATAAGACGTGACCCAGGTCATTAGGACGATGTACCAGGGCATTACATCTTAGCTATCAAGTCTTACACATCAGGTCTTAGCCATCAGGTCTTAGCCATCAGATCTTACCTATCAGGTCTTACCTATCAAGTCTTGATTCTCAGCTCTAGATCACCAGGTCTTGATTTTCTGGTTTATCAGGTTATTAGTTAGAGATTATCCTTAATGTAAGCGAGGTATCTTAGGTCATTGGGGTCATGTACCTGTTACATAAATAATATCAAACAACATGTTTAGAAAATTGGGGGATTAAGTATTCCTAGATATTTTCTCAAATGTCTTCTTGGTTACCAAATTCGATTTAATTTATTATTGCTATTTACTTTTAGTTATTTTAATTTTTCTTTCTTAAAATATAAAAACACAAAAAAATTGATTTTTATTTTTTTAGTTTTAAAAATTAGTTTCTAATAAAATAATCTCTATGGGAACGATATTTTCTTATCATTATATTACTTGTTGTGATACATATACTTGCGTATTCATTGCACACACTTCGTGTGTGGTGATCAAGAATGAGAATTTAACGTCTAGTCAAGGAAGTTAAATATGACGCTAGTTTAAAGGCAACCAAATGTTATTTTACTTATATTTTCATTATTTTGTTTTGTAGGTGATTAAATGTGAAGAGAAATGGAGCAACAAGAATAAGCATTTCGGTGACAGATGTGATGTTCCATGTTTAAAAGAGTTTTCTTTTCTTTTACCTTTTCATATTTATATGTGCACATTGGGTACGATATGTAATTTAAGTTTGGGGGAGGGAACTTTGATCTCTACATTAGTATTTAGTATGCATTTTAAATTTTTAGGGAATTTTTAAAAAAAAATTTGGATGTTTTTTTTATCATGATTTGGGTAGAAATTAATAAATATATGGAAACTAAATCCATGAATACTTGATATGAAACATATAAACTTAATGATAAAAATTAGTTGTCATGACTAGGATAAGAAATGTAACATATTTGTTAAGATATTTACATTAATCGTGTAATATGCTTGCTAGTTTTGATTGAATTGATTCATCATTTTATGCACATGTTTATGATTGATTTGGGTGTGCTTATTGAGAGAAAATTTGTAGTGAGTTATGCTAGTTGATGAGATCTACCAAGTTTTAGAATATATTTGATCATCCTTTAAGGCGAAATCCTAAATATTATTTAGCAAGATAAATGATTTAGGCCTTATTTAGATCGGTTGAACCTTTCAAGCTAACCATTGTTAATATCTGTAGTCACCCATTTGAGCCTAACAAAGAATCATTCATATCTTTAAACCATATTTAATGCCTAACTAGTAAGAATTACCTTTATCCTTGCACCTTTAGCTTGTATGAAAAGAAAAAAATGCAATCATGTGTTATGCTATAGAATAAGGTGAAATGTAATATACACTATAAATAAAAAAAGAAAAAAAGAAGAAGCAAAACTCACAACACAATGATCTCTCTAAAGAAATAGAAAATAGAATTGAAAATAAGTTTGGGGATGTTGTGAAGTTACAAAAAAAAGAAGAGAAAAGAGATATGGAATAAAAGAATATGAAAAGAAAAACAAAAGAGGGTGCACTGAAATATCAAGTAAAAGCTCAATTGTAGTTAAAAATTGCATGATAAAAGAAAGAAAGTTAAGGTGTGGAAAGAACCTAAATGTCTTCATTTATCAACCCCTTACTTAAGCCTTACATTACAACCATTTAAAGTCCTTATTGATTTTGAGCTAAGTGCATATTTATATTAGTGGAGAGGGATGTGAAATATAGACTTATTAGACTTGTTCTAAGATTGAATTGGTTAGCATGCCCATAAAGGTTGATTTCATGAGTGCATTGGATGATATCATGTGCAACACACACACACACAAATCAATGGTCTTCAAATCTACAATTTTTAAGTTAGTAACTTTAAGACGAAGAGTAGTAGAGATCTCAGTCTCGCTCTAGTAATTATATGAAAAGAGAGTTTATAGCTATAATTATCTATTATGATATGTATGATATTATATTATGCATATGTAACTATATATAGGGGAAAGAATTAACCTGGTAGCTTATCCTTTTCTGATTAGAATCGAGTTGTTGTAGCTTTGTGGATAACTATTTGTTATAGATAGTTATCTGTTGTAGAAATTCATTATCTGTAAACATCTATCCTTTATTATCTACATAAATTATCCCTTAAAATATATAAGGATCATTTTTGGACATTTATCTCTTTAAAATAACTAAAAGATAATTATTGGGCCCCCATCCCATTAGAATAATTACTGAACCCTCATCACTTCAGGATAATTATAAACTTAACCAATAAGGCTATTTTTTGATTAAGATTACTCTTTAACTACTACATAGGATATATGAAATTATCCCAAACATTAGCCCCCCAAACTTTCTAGCCCTTGGGCTAAAAGGTATGATTGTAATTTCTGTCAATACTTGCATTAAATATTTCATCCAATTTTGTTGAAGATTTTGAGCTTACGCTTGCTAGATGTTTTACCCACCCAAGTAGAATACTTTCCACCATGTCTGGCCATTCGAAACATGCACGATGGCATTTTGATGTCGGTGATATCTTCAATTTTTTGGTTAGAAAGTTAGGTTGAAATCAACATTTTTATCAAGAAAGTAAAACATTCACTTATTCTTATAGGAAGCTAAAAATTCAAATCTTAAATCTAATCCTTGTAGGAATAACTAAGAAATCTTAACAATTTATTTTCCTTCATTTATTTTTCTTTATGTAGTGTAGGATAATTATTCTTCATCAGCCAAACACTTTGCACCCTAGGATTTTCGTATCACACTTTCCTCTGCAACTTTCCTTCATAGGAAGTGATAGATACCAAATCTATGGATGTACAGGATTAGGTTTGACCATAGTGGATATGAACCAATGCAGATAAGGATTGGTATAGGTGACGAGTGTTGGTGAGCGAAAAAAATTGAGCGAAGATGTGGCTAACCCATCTTTAACTAGCACCATCCTACTAGTTCACCCCTTGCTAGCACCACCATGGGAAACGGTGTCCAAGCCAATAGTGACCGGGTTGGAAAATCCTTGGGTAGCTTACCTTTGGGCTACAAAATTCTAGGTATCACTTTCTTGACCGACACCTCCTTGATCGATGGCGACTTGGCTGGTAGTACTAGTGGCTGAAAGCATGTCATATTGGATTATGCCTCTAGACCATCTTGATGTTGTGGTTCTTTCAATTCTATACATAGAGGCCATTCAAGCATCCATTGAGTATAAGTTATGTCTTGGTAAACAAAGTTATAGCCAACTAGGTATTGGCCAACCAAGTTCTACCCAATAAAGTCTTTGCTAGCAATGTTCTAGCCAATGAAATCCTAGTTAATGACATCTTAGGTCACATTAATTCTAGGCCATCATGCCTCTAACTGGTGATGTTCTAGTTTGAAGGTCAAGATCGATTGATTGGTCTGGTCTTTACAGTCAATGCAATCTTTTTTGGCTATTTGTATAAAAACAATCCTAGGTTCTTAGCTAGTTCCATCAATGAGACAACTTCCTTCTTTCCATAAGGATGCGTAAGTGTGGGGATCCTTGATATTATTCTCTTAGGAATCCCATACTTTCTAACACTTAGACTTTTCTTCATAAACCTTTTCTCAACTCATACACTCACATTTCTCATAAGAATGAAGTTGCATGGAGATATAAAAGTTTGGACACCTTTAGAAAGTTTCGAAAGTAGGGGTCATATTTTGACCACCGCAAATTCTAGTAGGAACAGTATCTTGGTATACTTTAAAAATTATCCTCTTGGTTTATGCTTGGATTTTGTCCAAAATGTAGACAAGTAGTTTAACCTTTAACTAGATACTTGATGAAGAATAATGCATTGAGATGTGTCCTAATGGGTGTTTAGAGGACATATATTGTAGCATAACCTAGTAAAATCGTTGCCAGGGCTCGATGGCCTTGGTCTTGTATTACTTTATACAATTTATCTTACTTGTAACATTATTTTTGGACCTGATCGTAACCCTATATATTTTGGAGGCCATAGACCTTTGAGTTGACATGCAAGTATGGAAATATGCATTGGCATAAAATGTAATATGAATCCTGGATCCGAGGTGTGTTAAGACAAGGAATGATTTCTCGACCATAATTTGACCCGATCTAGTAAAAAAAATGTGTATAGAACCTCCCCTTAGTCAGTCACCTTCCTGGTTGGCTAATAACATTATTAGCTAATTGTACCTCCTAGTCCTGGCCTATCTAGTTGGATGATGGTTCAATCTTTAGACCATGCTCTATTGGGAAACTAGTGGCTTTGACATTTAGGTGACGTTTAACTTGTACTCATGGCCTTACTTTTATGTTCGGGCCTTATTGTGTTTGTTTGAAATTCTTCTAAGTTAGAGGTTACTTGTTGATCCAAGTATTGCTTAGTTAAGCCCTTCGATATATCAACCCATCTATTTGGAGTACTTGAACTTATTCAAGTGGTCCAAGCATGAGATAATTCTCAACTTAGGAAATTTTTAGTTACCACTTTATTGGAGACTTATCATCTTGCTCATTGAAGCCATGTGCGCCAAAGTATGGTGTAGAGATTCATATATAATTCTTGGACCTGAGGTGGTATTGCTTGTAAACCATGGCTCTTTTTAAGGCTTTATGGCTAATAAGAAATCTGATTGGTTATTCTTGGTGTTAGCTGTGGCGTGAAACATATGGACAACATGTTAATCTTTTGAAAAACAACTTTATAGTCTGGCCTTGAAAGCACAAAGCTCATATATTGGGATACCTATTATTCACTACCTTGGAAGGGGTGTATGCTTTGGCTGGATATTGAGGCTTTTATTGCACTTAGTTCTACTTTGTGGTAGTTTGGGCACTAGAGTGTGGAACTCATAGGTTAGGATGCTTCTTTACATTATTTTTAACCCGAATGACACTACCTGTGATCAGGGTGCGTCCTTTAGAATTACTAAACACGTTTAGCTTCCATTGATCTGCTGACGATCTGGACCCTAAGGTGTAGTACTCACCCATGGTGCATTGAGGGATTTGGACTCTCTAAGTCTAGAGGTAGCTTAAGCCCATCCATAGGGTTGTTTCTTATTCATAACTCATGGAAGGGGTACATTCCCAATGAGATATTGAGGGCTACTCAATACTAGGGTAGCATAACTCTCGAGTCATGACCCCTATTTCAAGGTCTAAAGCAGATTAAATGGTTATTAGACCAAGTTAAGTTGTTCTTTGTTAATATATGATTTATGAGAAGTACATAACATTCTATGTGTGTGATATAATTGAATTAGATGATGGATGCATCACATTATCATACTTTATCACATTGAGCTAAGACAAATGAATTATTTTTCTTTTCTTTTTCTTCTTTATCTTTGATTTACATTGATACATTAAAGACAATGTAAATTATAGGTTGGAGATGGAGGAAAAGTTACACATGAGGAAATTTTTAGTGCATGAATTACCCTGAGTGAATCAAATTACCAATATATGGTCCCAATTGATGAAAATACAAATTGTAGAAAGATACAAAATCTCATACAATCGTGGTAAGACCAAGCCACCTGCAAAACCGAATGAAGGCTATGAGAAATGGTATGCTGAAAATCAAAAAGTTAAATGGAAGCTATTAAGTCTATGACTCCAAAGATAATGAGATGTTACTTACGCTTACCTACTACTTATGACATTTGGATTGCACTGTTAAAAGCATTATATGATGGAAGTAACGAATTGCAAGTCTTTACTTTGAATCATAAAGCCTTTTCGACAAGATAAAATGGGAGAGTCCTTTATGTGTATTACGAAGAGATTACTAAAATTTTTTAAGAGTTGGGCCATCATGATAAGGTGGTTATGAAGGATCCAGATGATGTCATAGTCCATCGAAAGATTATTGAAAAATTAAGAGTCTGTATATTTCTCACTGGATTAGACAAGGATTTTGATTCAATTCGACGAGACATATTAGGTAAAACCCCAATGCCAAACCTTGATGAATGTTACTCTTTAGTTCGACAGGAAGTTATATGTAATACCGTTCTAAAAGATGACTATGAAGCATCTAAATCTAGTGCCATATTTACTCGGAATAGATCTAACTTAGGTCAACAAGATCAAGCATGATCCAACAAAAGTAGACCTACCAATGGAATTGATAAGTCTTCCTATAAATACACTCATTACAATCAGATTGGTAATACCAAAAATTTCTATTTTGAGTTGGAAGAAATGGTGGGATCCAAGTCACGTAAAGAAAAATCAAAAAGGGCCTTCCATTGTTACAGTTGCTCAAACAAAGATGGAAGAAGAACTTATTGACAAAGTCTCAACATTCGTAATATCTATAGAGAATAATGGTAAGGTTTAAATATTTCTACATTTATTTTGAATAATGCATGAATAATTGACTTTGGTATAACAGATCATATGATAAATAATTGTATACATGTCTCAACATTTCAACCCTCTACAAAAAAACTGATTTTATTACAAATGGAACTTCAATCCTAATTAATTGGAGAGGGATCTTTAATTCTGACTGATACATCAAATTTAGATTTTATTTTAGTTGATTCATCTTTAAATTATAATCTTGTGTCTACTTCTCAAATAACCACTCTCTTATTTTGTGTTGTAACTTTTTGTCTTGATTATTGTATGTTTAAGGACATCGAAACTAGGGAGATGATTGGTTGTGATATTAGAATAAAAAAATTGTATTATTTGGATTTGGAATAAAATAGTACTACAAGCCTACAAGAAGCTCTAACAGCAAGTGGTTCTATAGAAACAAAAAATAAATAAATGAAGTTGTGGCATCCCTATTTTGGTCATATTTTCTTTGGGTATATCAAAAAATTATTTTCTAGTTTATTTGTAGAAATTGATGTTTTTAATTTTCGATGTGATATATGTAAACTTACAAGAATCCATCGTGCTTTATATCCATTCAATTGAATAAAAGTCCACTTCATTTATGATTTTTCATTTTGATGTATGGGGTCCATCTAAAGTCACTATTTTGGGTTAGACACATTAAATTGTAACATTTATTGATAATTGTACAAGAATGACTTGGTTATGCTTAATGAAATCTAAAAGTGAAATAAATTCATTATTCCAAAATTTTCATAAAAGGATTGAGATGCTGTATAATATAAAGATTCAAGTTCTTGGTAGTAATAATGGTGGAGAATACCAAAGTATTGAACTTCAATAATATTTGCAAACACAAGGAATAATACATCACACAACTTACTCCAACATACCCAACAAAATGGAGTGCAGAGTGTAAGAATAAACACTTGTTGGCAATTGTATACCTTCATTAATTAAAGCCTATATGCCATTATCCTATTGGAAAGAAGCACTCAATTCTACAGCTTATTTAATCAATTAAATTCCCTCTAGTATCATCAATTTCAAAACATCATTCAAAAAACTCACTCACGCGGTTGTTGCTTTAATTGTCTCAAATTCAACTTCTCATGTCTTTTGTTGTATGGTGTTTATACATCTACCCAAGCATTGCAATATGTTTTTATTAGGTATGCCACTCATAAAAAAGGGATATAAGTGTTACCATCCTTAAACTCATTGATTATTTATTATAATGGATGTTGTCTTTTATGAATATACAATGTGTTTCTCTGAATTTGAATTTCAAGGGAAGTACTAGAAGGAAATTCAAACTAAATTATGAAGAAGGTGATTACCAAAACATGAGTAACTTGGATATAAGTGGTATAACACTAGATTACGTTGTTAATGACTTACAAATTAAAATAAACCAGAGAATGAATGAATTAGATTTAAGTGATATAACATTATATCAAAATATCAATGAGAACCCAATAACAAAGAAGTAAGTAATGAACATCTAATTGAAGAAGTGAGTGCTTCTCAACTTTCAACTGAGTCTCTAGATAATATGGCTTCATCTCCTGTCAACACATTACACCAACCACTTACTAAAGTTGTTCCTGAGTCACATAGAAGATAGTTACTATAGCGTTACTCAAGAGGTATTCCTAAACCCACATATGAACCTAAAATATCTAATAAAGCAAAATATCCAATGAGCCATTATGTGTTTAATCATTGTTTGTTAAAATCAAACATATCATTTATGAATCAATTATATGTTATATCTATTCCTAACAGTGTGTAGGAAACCTTAGCTAATCTTAGATGGAAAGCAACTATGAATAAGGAAATAATTCTCTAAAAAATGAAACGTGGGAACTAATTGATCCTCTATCAAGAAAGAAACAAGTTAGATGTCCGTGGATTTACACTATGAAATAGAATGTTGACAACACAAGTGAATGCTTTAAGGCAAGACTGGTAGTAAAGGGATACACTCAAACCTATGGATTGATTACAAAGAAATATTTGCATCTGTAGCCAAAACGAACATTTTTCTTATCCTATTATCTTTAGCTGCAAACTTGAATTGGTCATTACAACAATTTGATGTAAAGAATGTTTTTCTACATAGTGAATCATATGTAGAAATATACATGGATCTCCCACCAAGATATATGATACAAAAAAGGTACAACTAGAAGGTATATAGATTAAATAAATTGTTGTGTGGGCTGAAACAATCTCCAAGAGCATGGTTTAGAAGGATCAAAAAATATATGAATGCCTTCGAATGCTATCAAAGCAACTCAAATCATACTCTTTTCTTAAAAATAGCAAGGTAAGATCACTATACCCATTATGTATGTAAATGACATAGTCGTTATAGGGAATAACCTTAAATAAAAAAAAGGCATTACATAATTACTTATCCAAAGAATTTGAAATGAAATATCTAAGTCATCTAAAATATTTTCTTAGGATCAAAGTATCTTGATCTAATAAAGGAATAGTTTTATCTCAAAAAAATACACCTTAGATCTATTACAAGAGATTGGTATGCCATCATGTCAACTAGTTGACACACTAGTAGAAGAATGTTTGGAATTATGTGTTGAGTCCAATCAGGTACCAGTGGATAAAGGAATATACCAAAGATTATAGGGATATTGATGTACTTGTCACATACCAGACCAAATTTGACTTATGCTTTAAGTATTGTCATCCTATTCATGCATAATCTTGGAGGGCTGCACATTTTGAGGTATTTGAAGTCTGCTCCAAGAAAATGAATATTATTAACTAAAACATATACTATCAAAGTATAAAAGCATATACTAATGCTAATTGGGTTGGTGATAAGGGTGATAGACGATCTACTTCTGGATGCTTTACTTTTATAAGTGGTAATCTTGTGACATGGAGAAGCAGGAAACAAAATATTGTAGCTCATTCAAATACAAAAGCTAAATTCAAAGGTTTGGTAAATGTATTTTGTAGGGTATTATGGCTTAACTCTTCTTACAAGATTTGGGTTTTCTATCTGAACAACCTATTCAAATATTTTGTGATAATAAAACCGTATATAATATCACATATAATCCAATTTAATATGATCATACAAGGTACACAGAGATAAATTTTTCATCAAGAAAAAGTTAGATAAAAAGATTGTAAAATTACTTGGGATTCGTTCAAAAAATCAATTGATTGACAGTCGTACAACTATCTCATATCAAGTGTTATTAAAGTTTTAAGACAAGTTGTCATGTGAAATATCTATGCATCAAGTTGATGATAATGTTAAATTAATTATTATATTAGCTATAATTAGTGGACAATAATTATCCTTAATTAGTGTTTATTGTATAGAATAAATGATATAGTTGTTATATTTTTTATGATTTAGATGTTATTGGATCAAATTTAAGAGGGGTCACTGCGGTAATGGAACTGGGTTAATAGTTGACAAATTCATATTCCATTTCAATAGATCTCAAACTTTTAAGCTTAAGGATATTTCATCATCGCTTATCTTGTTTGGGCTTTAGTAGTATGGATGGTATAATAGCCCATCTAGTGGGCCTTGATGATCAATATTGATATAGTGGATAAATTGGTAAACAAGTCTCGGTAACAATTATTTGTTAGACTGATTAAGACTTTCACATGATGTGGACGTTGTAGTTTGTTGTAGTTAGAGCGGTGAAAGGCGAACATGACATAATAATTTGTGGGTTTTAGATGGGTTTGTATTTATTATTATTAAATTTGGTTAAAAACTGATCGATTTATTTAATAAAAACATTGAGGACACGTATCAGTTTAATAATCCATTTAATAAAAATATATCATTTTATTTTATTTTAATTGATTACATACTATATGTATTTAAGTTATAATTTTACTATATTTATGTGTTATAATATAAAATATTTTTTTATCATTACTAGAATATATATATTTTTATTTTATATATTAATATTTAAATTAGGTTGAGTTGATCCAATAAGTAAATACTTAGTTTAATCATTTATAAATTATTATTTTTCACTTATCCATCATATTTTCTTGCTTATATTTTTAAAATATTAAAATGTTAAAATAAGAAAGAATATTAACTTTGTTATAGGAAATTTCTCATTTAATTTACGTAAATCATAACATTCTTATGTTTTTTCCCGGTATATATATATATATGAAAAGGGAAGAAAAAAGAACTAATATATAAGTACACTAGCATTGATAAAAATATTGTTTTTATTATCTTTTATTCTCATTCAACATAATCACTTCTTATACATGAGAAATATATTTCTTACTTATTGGGATAATAAAATTGTTAGTATTATTAATTATATCATTGTTTTTTTATTTAAATTTTTCAATTATTTTATAATTATAACTAAAGATTAACAAATAATTTAGTTAATCCTCTTAAATTTAAAAATCTAATCAGATTTATAGGATTGATAAATTTTATAGTAAGATAGTATCCGATTCGAATTAAATTATTATTAAATTAAAAATAAATATATATTTTATTTTATAATATATTTAAATATTATATTATTATTTTAGTTTAAAAATAAATATAAATTTTATAATAATTTAAAAATTATATAAATATAATTCTTATTCTTTTGATTTTTTTACTCGTGATTATAAATAATAAATTTTCCTTCAAATATATCAATTTAAGATTTAGATATTATATGTATAATATTTTACGTATAATAATAATTTATAAATAAATTTTAATATTAATCTGACTTTATTCAATCTGTTATCTACTCGAATTCATATTAATTAAAATTAATTATATCATCAGATTAAATTCAGATTAAAAATTTTTAAATTTAATTATTATCGATTCGAATTTAGAGTCGACAAAAATAAACAATTTTAATCCGTACTCATGCCTAATTCTAATTTCATTTTATTTTTCTTTCGAATTAGTAAATGCTCTATTTTAAAAACCAAATATAACTCAATCAATATATAGACGCACTGTACACAGGGGACTTGAATTCATCCTTCTCCTCACTTGGTACACTGTACACACTTTTACTGTTATTATCTCTCTAATCTCTAACTAGATATTTAATATAACTTCAAAACACATTTAAGCACATCAAATGTACAAAAGCTGAGCTAGATATTTGTTAATTATCGACATAATAGCTATCTTATTATAATAGTGGTTCTTGTTTGTTGGAAACTAGACGTCACTATATATATGGTGGTGCATCTATTCCATTATTGTTAGTATATAATATAATAATTCAGTTTGTTTGAAAAATTAGATGATATTTTAAATTTATGATTTAAAACGAAAAAAATAAATAAATCCTAACATATCACGTATCCACTCTATTTTTGACAAAAAAAAAATGATTTTAGTATAATATTTATAAAATTATACGTAAATTCATACATAAAATTAAATTACTTAATTATTAACTTTTAATATAAATTTAATAATTTAAATATATTTATAATATAACAAAAAATATTTTTTTTGGTTGCTATCATTCTAAATTCAAATTCTAGATCCGGATAGTGACTAGGTGAACACATCGTCCATAAGTTACTTGGGGAGAGGGTCGAGAGGTCTCTTTTACATGTAACGAAGAAAAGATTATTTTTATATATTATAATTATAAATAAGGTGATAGTTTTTTTAATTATATAAATTTGATTTTATATATTATAATTATAAATAAGTTGATAGTTTTTTTTTATATAATTATATAAATTTGATTTTATTTAAAAATAATATTATATTACATCATTCGTAATTTATTTAAAAAATTATTATAAATAAATTTTTTCTAAGCCAAAATATTCAGAGGTGTAGTTATATAGATATATATATATATATATATATATATATATATATTTTTTTTTTTTTTTTTTCAAAACAAAATCCTCATTGGGAAGGAAGTTCATCGTCTCGTAGAGCATTAACGATATGTCTCGCCCAAATCATTGGAAGAATTGTATTATGATGATATGCAGTATGTTATTATCTTTTTAATAATTATTCGACCTAGCATATTTTAATTATTTAATTTAGTATTATAATATAAATTATTATTATTTATTAATTATAATTTCAACGATATATAATTAATAATAAAAATAAAATTGCCAAAAATCATCCTTCGTTAGAAAGGTTAGGTGATGGTATCCGGTGACAGTTCAGCAACTATAATAGCAACTACTCTTACTAAATTGTCAAAGTAGTTTATCAATAAATATAGACACGTAATCATAGATGAAAAAAATTGATATATATTTTGGGATATTTTCAGAAATTTTAATAAATTTCTTGTTATGTATGAGATAGAAATCGATTTCAATTAAAATATAAAAAATATTAATAAAAATATCAACTTTGATAATTGTTTGTTTCTTATTTTCTGAAATATGGTTGTAAACTTCTATAAATTCTGGTTAAAAAAAAACAGTTTGTATCAATCCATTAACAATATCAATTTGATTATTTAATGTATTTTTTTTTTTTTGTGGATGCCAATTGAAAAAAGAAATATTAATGGATGATGGTTCTTTTTTATTTAATATTGCAATGGAGAGATGTAGGGATTGCGATGAAGAGAAACTAACAAAGATCTCATGATCACGTTTTGGTTTTGTTTATTCGAATTTTTTGTCTCTTGGATTTGATCATGTGTTCATCCATGTTGAATCGAAACTTCGTAATCCACATAATTCTCATCTTCGTAATATATATTACTTTTGTTAAGTAAATATGATTCATAATTTTCTTTAATTGATTCAAATTATTTTTAATTATGGATATTTCCTTACATACGTGACCATTGGAGCATTCTAGTTCATTATTTATCAACAGTACTTTAATCTCTATTTTGTTCAAAGTACAAATACTTTAGTTTTTTATTGAATGATAATATATAAATGAGTTATCCGATCTCATCTTATATTTTCATTTAATGTTTTTAATGAACTAATAATATAATATTATCTCATCTTATTTAGATTGTAATTTTAATGAACATAACTTTAAACATATGTTATATTATTTTTCTTATTAAATTTATATTATAAATTATAATTTATTATTTTTGTATTCTTACTTGTCTCATTTAGATTCATTATAAACAAATAATACATCTCGGTTAGTACTGTTTCATTATTATATCATCTTATTAAAAATTAATTAAAACAAGATAACATAAATTTTAAAAATTAATATATAATCTCATGATTTTATTAACATTTTATATTAATTTATACACAGCATTTTAGTTTTCAACGTGGACTATGTAGCACATAAATCTTATATGTTAAGCATAGACAAAAAAAGAAAAAGTGCTCCCATATACTGTTCAAGTGTTCATGATACTAAATTTAGGTTTTGGTGGTTAGAATTTATTGTTAATCCTATTTTCTTCTTAAAAATTTAGTCTTTTTAGGTTAAACGATGATGTAATTTGAGATTGGTAAAATATATTATTATTTGTTAGACTACAAAGCCAATCATGTACACTCATGAAAATTAAGTTACGCGGCCAAAACACAGTTCTTTTTTCTCAAAATTTTCAATGGTTAATAAATAAACTACTTCTTACACCTTGAATAATAAGAATGTGACTGAAGTCATTTACTTTAAAATATTAATGTAAATATTAGTTTCTTACTATATAAAAAATAAAAATAAATAAATATTGTGTTTTATTTATTTTAAGTAAGGAAGAAATAAAAAAAAAACATTATTTTCAAAAATGGTTAGCAAAAAAAAATAATAACAAAGTAAGGGAGTTGAGCTATAAATTAATATAGGGAACAGGTGAGCTAGCCTATTGAACTAAAAAAAATTGTTGTGATTAATTAATTGAACTCCAATTATGGTTAAGTTTATACTTCGCTTTGGCTTGAGCATCACGATTCACAAAGGATCTTATTCGGTCACAAAATCAGGAACCTAATGCTTATGGCAAAATAAACAAATAAATAAAAGAAGGAAAGAAAAAGAAAACAAAAGCAGGGACCTAATGTTTCCTCAAAGATTACGGTTTGCCAAAGAAAAGTAATGTTCCAATCTATAGCTACCAATACCGATTAATTTGTGGAAATTGGAAAAAGGGAATAAACTTTGCTCTCTTATTTATTAATTTTTTATATATTTTTGAGAAATTATAAAAAAATAATATCTTTAAAATTTATAACAATAAAAATATCATATTTCATAATAATGAACAAGATATAATTAGACATGATTCAATATTGAACAGGTATAAATGATCGTAATTCAACTTGAACGGTATTCAATTGGATGAAGTATAAACTTTACGTACTATTAAAATTTTAGTAGATCAATGAGTCAAGAAAAAAATTAATAGGTCTCACACATAAAAAAAATGTATAGGAAACTTCCAAAAAGATATAAAAATAAATGATCTAAATAGAATTATAATATAATAAAATATGTTAAACTACTAAATGTTGGGTCAAATGAAACATATTTCGAGAAAGATGTTAGTTATAAAAATATTATCCAATATTGATTAAGAAATATTATATTATTATAAGTAATACGAGAATTAACATGGGTTAAGTATTTGATGATTTATATTTGTTATATACTATACAAAAATTACAAAATGATAAGATGAATTTTTTTTAATAGTAATAATATATAATATAAGGATAATGGGTTTTATTTTAATGGCTATTAGTTTGATGGGTGCGTAGTAGTAGCAATGAACGTGGGACGATTATGCTGATAACTATAATTATTTCGTATAAGTTTTTGATACATTCGGATAATAACCATCGATTATGATTCAGTAAATATTTTTCTACGATTTAACCACGTTTATTTTGTTTAAAATTTATTCAAAAATATATTTTATTTTAAAAAATTAAATCTTAACATAATTCTTACTCTAGTATATTATTTTAAAAAATAACATTAATTTTCATTTTTTAACTATTTAGCACGTATTTCTAAGTAAAATAAAATAATAAATAAAAGTATCTAACTATTTCACATATTATGTATTTTATTGTTAAAATGTATTTTTTATTTAATTATATCTATATAAAAAATATTAATATATATTCGGTTTCGATTAACTACAATTTCAATAATACAATAACCATTCTCACTCCACACCTTATGGATTATTGTTATTTTAAGAAGAAGAAAAAAAGATCAAATTTTATAAAGTGTAAATTTAAGACTTCATATCTATTTCTATCGTAAATATTTGATGAATGGTTTTATGTATTATTAGTATTTGCTCCATTGTTAAGTTAATGCCCATTTAGAAAATATTCTCTACACATAGATAAGTTTTTCATGAAAAAAACAAACAAGTAGTCAATGTTTGTTAATTTTAACGAAAATGTATTTTAATATTTTATTTATTAAATGAGACGTACAATTCCAACACTTTTATAAAAAAATCCAGAGAAATCTATTTAGTAAATTAATAAACTTATGGCCCCAGTTTCAAATTGGTCAAGTTGTAATATAAGTTTATTAGTTTATAAAATAGACTTGTACGATCCTTTTGTAAAAGAATTGAACTTGTGTTGTTCTTCCTAATAGATATGAACAATGACAAAACATCTTGAGAATACACAAGATTGTAGCCCAAAATATTATAAAAAATTGATTATATATATTATGTCTAATTTTTCTGTGCATGTTTTACTATATCATTGTATATTTCACCAATATTTAGCATATATGTGGAAAAAATGACATAAATAAATTATGAGTAAAATATCATTTATTTATTTATTTGGTAAACATTAATTAGTTGCATACAAAAGTCACTAAAATGGTTAAACATATGTATTTTTGTTCACATATTTGACGTTCATTAATTAGTTGCACACATAGAATTATAATAGTATATATTATATAAAAATATTTCTTAAATCAATATAGTATAATCTAAAAATATTTCATATTAAATTTAATTTATGAAAACAAAATGTTAGTGTCAAAAATTTTAAGAGTAAAAAAAAAGCACGATGAAAATTTTCAAATCAAATCTTTTAAGTGAGAATGAGACTAGAATGGAAACACTTTTCTTTGGTTTGATAACTATAATGAAAGAAGAAATTAGTAATATGATATTTGGTTTACACTTGGAATGAAATGGAAAATAGTGTATATTACCTTAATACCCTTATATTCAGTAAAGTTTAAACAATATCATTTAATTATTATTTTTTCGTCAGACAAAATATATTATTAAAATCATTATTTTTTTAAATAATTATTACTTAAAAATAAAATATATTATTGAAATTCTTATTTTTCTAAATAGGGTTTAGGGTTTTGAGGTTTGGGATTTAGGATTTTGGGATTTAGGGTTTTGGGTTTTGGGGTTTGAGGTTTAGGGTTATATTTGTGAGTGGGTTAAAATTATTATTTTTCTAACTAGGGTTTTGGATTTTGGGATTTAGGATTTAGGATTTAGGGTTTTAGGTTTTGGGTTTTGGGGTTTTGGGTTTAGGGTTTAGGGTTATATTTGTGGATTAAGGTTTAAGGTTAAAATTATTATTTTTCTAAATAAAGTTTTGGGTTTAAGGTTTTGAGATTTGAGATTTAAGGTTTAAGGTTTATTGTTATAATTGTATCCATTCAAGTCAACCAAATATGCACTTAAGCTTTTTGTTATTCATATCGTTAATATTTTTTATATTTTATTTAACTTTAAATTTTAATTTTATCTAATATTTTATTATTTCATATTTTATTTTAATAATTTTTACTTTATTTAAAATGTTTTAATATGAATATTCTAATATTTTCTCCCTAGCTCTTAAAACTAATTTATTTCGTTGCTTCAAGAAAATTGATGAAATAATGACTCATTTTTTTATTCCTTTATTTTTTAACAATATATATTTTTAAATATATTCTTAATTTTGAAATACTAAATCATATTTTATTATTTATAATTTAATATGTTTCTTTGAATTTTAATTTATGACACTTATATACGTATAATATTAATACTTATTAAATTATTATATTTTTATGTTTTTATTTATGTTAGATAATTTTTCATTATAAGTTATTATACCCTAGATCTATTTCTCTAATGTAATGTGATTTAAAAAATTTGTATTTGATTGAGAAGAGTCTATTATAACTCTTGACTTCTTATTGTATCTATATTATAATATATTTTTTATTCTTAAATATTTAAATATAATCCTCATTTTGTATAAAAAAAAATATACTTCAATCTTTTAAAAACAATTTAGCTTTATTTCGGAGTACGAAATATAATTTTGTTAAATATAATAAATTTATATAAATTTTTATCTTAAAAAAATAAAAATATTGAGGGAGGTAAAAGAAATGGATAATGGATTATTTTTGTTAGTATAAATTAAGAAATTATAGTTATATAATTATTAAAAATAATGTTTTTAATACATTTATTATTATGAAAGTATTGCATCTAAATTTTTATTAATCTTACTAAAAACATGACAAAAATATTTATAAAAAAAGAAAGAAAGAAGGAAGATGTTCTGTTATTGTATACATCCCTCATTTTTTGTGCAATTTTTAAGAGAAAATAATTAATTGTTATGATTTATGGTATATTTCGATTGACATAATAGAATTAAATTGATTTAAATTAAATTCAAGTCTGCAAATTTTAGTCTACTGTATCAGTTTAGATGTATGTCATATAATATTGCTATTTTCTAATTTCTCACGCCACACAAAGCAACCTCATCTGTCGATCTCAATTAGTTTATGCACCTTTTCAGTGCCTTGTCCAAAGATGAACAGCACTGTCTAACCTGCCACTGAAACGTTTAACGCTATTTTGTTGTCACGTCGTCATTGACCGATTTGGTAATTTACGTACAATCTTTTAATAAAAGGTATTATATCTGAAAATTATCGTTTATGTATATACAGTTTTCTTAAAATTTATAAAAAAATCAATTATTTTTAAATTTTTTAATTAATATCGTTAATTTCTTTAATAGTTAATTTTCTATCCAATAACATATTTTTCTTTTATACAACTCAGATATCAAATTATAAGTAACAATAGTTATTAATTTTATAGATTATTATTTAAAAACAAAGATTTAAATTTCATATTAAAATATTATTTCCTTATATTTATTTTGACATAGATTTATACCTAATTTTTATCTTTTTTTTATTATTTATCTATTTTACAAATGTTATAAATAAATATTTAATTATTCAATATCATTAATTAACTTAGAATTATAATTATTACATCTAAATTTAATTGGTCTATAACAATCTTTTCTTCCATTGTTCGTCTTCTTTTGTTACATCTTATATGTCTCAATTTGCTCAAATCTTAATATACTTCTAGTAACGGTGAAACTCTTAAATCCGTTCATAGTATGATGTCCAAATTAGATTTAATAGAAAATATTAAAAAAAGTTATTATACTCTATTTTTATTCATAATATTAATAATTATTATAATTTTAAAATTCAACTAAAATTCTTGAAGATATTCTTAACTGCTTATAGTTTCTATGATACATAATTACTAGATGAATAATTTTTAGAGCATAGATTTTGTTATTGATGAAGTTTTATCAAACTAATAGAAATAAAGGTTCTTTTATATAACAAAAAATCTTTGTTTACAATAGTGAGAAACCATTGTTTTATAGTTATTTTAATAATTCACCTAAATTTATGCTTTTAGCTTTTAAATTTGAGCATTTTATTTCTTTGACATGATCTACCAATTGAAGATATGAGTTCTACATCTTTATTCATCTTTGTCATTTTCCATAAACAATCGTTTTTGATGACGTAGATGATGATGTATCTTTATCTTTTCTATCTTCAATGAAGTAAATGCATTTATGATATATAGTGGTTTTCATAGCGTAAAAAATATATTTCTTGTTTCTTAACAAATTTTTAAATTATTACTGTTGAAATTTGTTTTAAACTTATTGATTTTCTCACTATCAATGAGGGTCATATTGCTATGGAAAATTATTATAATTTTACTAGTTGAGTAATTTACTTTAACTTTAAAAGAATTACAATTTTTCTAATTTTTTTGCTAAATTTGACTTAACATTTGTTCTTTTAGAATACATAGTTAATTTGAATTTAATTCCTTTTATAGAAGCGCCATTAGTTATCAAACTTCTCTATTAGTGTTTAAAATCCTTAATTTGAGAAAATGGTAGGAACTAATGTAACTTTATTCATTCTAGTCTATAAATGAACTGAAAAATCTGAGATAAGTAGGCTTCTCACTTATTCTAATCTTCTTCCCGAAAGTCTCTATAACATTCTTGAAATTTTTAGAAAAATAACTTAATACATTTACATTAATTCATAGATATAGATTCTAAATTAAACTTGCATAGAAAGCTTTATAAACAAAAATTGGATTAACTCCTTCAAGAATATTAAATTTACTACATATAAAAAATTCTTTTTCTATTGTCTAAAATTTGATACCTTCGATATGTTTCTTAGTAGATTTTATGGCTAAGTTATAGAGACTCAATTATTATGGTTTACATTAATTCTTGTATTGGTTTTTTCCATCTTTAATGACCAATGTATTCTTGAGGGATGTTTTCCTGAATAGTATTGGTGGTCATACTATATTTATTATCTATATGAAAGGCGTTTCTCTAAATAGTACTGATGGTCATACTATCTTTCCTAGGGTCTTCAACCTACTAGGCGACAATAATTATTGTTGTAATGTTGCAAAAAAAAATTAATTATATCCTCTGACGTTATTAGTTTTGGTACACTATAATTGCATAATTGCATTCGGTTTTTATTCTATAAGTGAAAGTTTTGTGAGTTATTCCATTAAATCCAATAATAGTTTTGCTTGATGTAAGCCAATTGATGTAAATTCCTGGTTTTGGAGTATTATAGACCACATAAGTCTTTGTTTGATCTTTTTTTCTACTTCTTTAGCCCAATTAAGCTTTTCTTTTTTTCTTTTCAAATGTGTTACACTCTTTTGAAATGTTAGGTTCTCCTTTCCCATTTTAAATTATTTTTTAGAAGTTTTACCTTTTTAAAAATAAATCTCTAGGATGGATTCTACTTTAGAGTTTTTGGACTATAATGTTGGTTTTAAACTGTTAAGTTCTTTCTGTTTAATTCATGTCTCCAAAATAGACTTCTCTAGGTATAAAACCTCAAATATTTTTTGAAGAATTCTTATCTAATTTTTCTTTATCTTGATCTTGATACCAAGATGTTCTATTACTATAAGAATAAAAATAGTTAAATGTGTTAATTCTCTTATAAGGCATCTACTAAACTATTCTTGTTTCCTTAAAGATATTCGACATCAAAATTATAATAGTTAAAACATTGTTGTCATATGACTAATCTTATTTATTTAAAAATACTTACAATATTAGTTCTTAAGAAAGAACCAAAATCATGTTATCAATGTTAATAATGAATATGAAATTTATTACATATATTATAAATTTTTTAATAATTTTTTTGAAAATTAATATTCCTTTTTATTATTATGATAATTTAATTCTGAATCATAGAAAGATCCTTATATACTTATATATATCTGCAAATATATTCATATTTGTTATTTACTTTTGCTTTTAGAATTACTCCCTAATATTCATATGAAACATTTGTTTCAATTATCATTTTAACTGGACTTGGATCGTATAAAGTTGATAAAGTTTTTAACTATGCTTTCAATTTATCCATATACAAAATATTTTGTTCTATCCATTTTCAAACATGATATTTTTTTAATTTTATTTTTAAAGATTTTTTATTTCTGCAAGTTTCATAATGTATGCTTTAGAATATGTTAAACATTTTAAAAATCTTTATAATTGATTTTTCTCTTTTAATTCACTAAAACATTCTTCGATGTTATTTAGTATATGAAGTTGTAGATTATGTTTTCCATCTTCAATTTCAAACCCTAAATATTTATTTTTTTATTAAGAAATTATTGTTTTCTTCTCATAAAGTATAATGTCTTATTTTTTACATTCTTATAGAATATCAATAATATCTAAATAATGTTTATTTAATTCATTACTTAAAACTAAAAAAACATTTATGTAAACATAACAAATATTTTTTTAATTACTTAAAGATATTATCTATATACCTTTAAAAGATAACTAGAACTTGAATGATATAATAGTTTATTAGAATTGTCCTTAGGACAACTAAATGCTATTAGTTTTTAAGATTCCTCATCCAACCTTATTTGTCAATATCCACTTTTACAATCATGCAAAATATTTATTTTTCTTTTATTAATAATAATAATTAATCTCTCTTTGAAATAAAGTATACATCATAAATATTTTCTTTATTCAATACTTTTAAAGTTTATTACCATTCTCTTTTTTTAACTTCATTTTTAACTAAAAATGTTGGAGTAGAATGAGATAAATTACTTGATATTATGACTTTTAGTTTCAAATGTTGTTGAATTTGTTAGTTTATGCAATGCTAGTTACAATATTATAGCTAGAATTTAGTTCACTAGTATGATAAAGTAAAACAAAAATTCTATATCAAATATGTTTATGAAGTTCTTACTCAAAATAGAGTCCAAAATGTACATATTGATTTTTGGAGGAAAATTTGAAATGTTTCAATTCATGAACGACATAAAATTATCTTTTGAAATTTTTTTAATAACTATTTAAGTAAAAAAAATAAATTTAATATCTTCCTAACTATTGAAGTTCTAAATTATTATTTATGTGAAAAGGAAGTAGAAGATATGTAACATCTTTTCATAAGATATGAAGTACTCATATCTTAGTAGTATAGCTACAATTGAAATATTATTTAGAAATTTATTGAAAAGGTGGATACTATACTTATCTTTTATATTAAATCTTACCATAAATAGTTAACTAAAGAGATGGATAAAAATACATTTACTCTCACTCCATTTATCATGTTTAAATGAATTTAATAATTATGTAATAAAATAATCTATAATAAAAAACTATTATTCATTAATTTCAAATCAATATAGTTTTTAAGAGAATAATGAATTCTCTCAACTTCATCGTGACACAAAGAAGCAAAAGAAAACTTTTTTACTTAAATTTAAAATTAAAAAAAATCTAAAATTTAAAATTTAAATCCTAAAATTTAAATAAATCAATATTTTATACTTAGTGTGTGTTTGTAAAGTGAATCACCTAACGCACTATCATATTCATTTCATTTCATTTTATATATGTTTATGTATATGAAACGTGTTCAATGGCTCAAAATTTTTACTATTTTTGTTTTAATTATTTAGATTTAAATTAATAATTTTATTTTATTTTCTTATAAATTTAGATCCTTGAAATAATTGAGCGAAGATTTCATATAAAAATCACACATGTATATATATATTAAAATATTTACAACACTGATCTTTTAAATGAAAAATAAAAATATATTATGGATAAGAGGCAAGGTTTGATTGTATTTCACAACAATGAATATTTTCTCATGAAAATAATATAATTTATTATAAAAATAATAACTATCTCCTATACTTTATATATAATAAAATCATATTATTCTTATTAAAAAATGATTTTAAATAATAAAAAATATTCAACATTATTAAATAAATATTATTTTAATTTAAATAAGATGTACTCGAAAGAATTAAAAAAATATATAAAAAATAAATAAAAATATAAAAATAATTACACTATCACATTTTGATAATTATAAAATTAAACTATCATAAAAAAGCTATAATAATAATAATAATAATAATAATAATAATAATATGCTATAATTTAATTTGTTAGAAGATTAATGAAATCTATTCTAACAAGTTTTATTAATTAATATTAAATATTAAATGTTAATCAGTAGATTTTGAACATTATAGATATAAGTAAATTAATATGAATGAATTAAATTAAAATAAAATATATTAAAAAATAAAATAATATTTTTAAAATTTATAATTATAAAAACAACGTTTGTATGTTATTCTTATTTTTTTACTATTAAATAAAATATAATCTATTATTTCACGTCGAATAATGTTTAATAAAACGACGTTAAAATTAAATTATGACTATATAAACTCATTTAATATTGAATTCTATTTAATTTAATATACTACTTGTAAGTTTTAAAAATATTATTTTATATAATCTTTTTTAAATATTTTTCAATTTTCTTAACATATATTATATTATTCAACAACCCATTTTGAAGCGAATTTGTTTTAAAATTTGAATAACTTTTACGTGTTTAAAAATATTTTTTATTACAATAAGCCATAAATCAATTTATATAATATAATTTAGATATTTTGATAAATAGTCTTAAAATTACTTATAATTATATATTTTTTACTTAAAATAAATAATAAAAAGTATATATTATCTTAATGCATAACACTACTATTTGCATTGTTTTTGTCACTTCTATATTACTAAGTTTCGTTTAAAAAAAATAATAAAAATGATTTTATTTTTATTATTCAATCAAATACTATCACATTATTTAAGATAGAGGATGATGAGAAGACTTAAAAAAATAAAAAATAAAAAAATCACTAAGTTAGTTTGGAAAATTAATATAAAGTCGTGCGACTGGGCTTTAGACAAAGACTCGTGACTCGTCCTTAAACTTCTGCAAAATTGGGCCATCTGTACTACTTAAAGAATCTAAATACTATACTGCCCGGTAATGCGGTAAATATCTGACTGCTGCCCGTAAAATGCCTTATTGTTGACACTGTCAGCTATCTACCTTCTTTCTCTCTCTGGTATCTGGGCAGCTCCAAACTCCAACACTCTCTTATCCCTCTCTTAATGTCTTAAGCTTTCTCTATCTACACTTCAGAATTTACATAAATATGAGCTCTTTATCCTGAGAAATATCGAGGCCACACCTTCCGGGTAAGGTGGCGCATGATAGAGATCGAGCGTTACCTCACCTAACGGTGTAAAAGTGCGCTCATTGGTACTGAGAGAGGTAAGAAAAAATGGGTCAAGCACTGAGTTGTGGTTCCAGCCAAGAGCATGAAATTTTTCTAGCCGTTCAGATTGGAGACAAGGAAACTGTGGAAGCTATGCTTGAGAGCGACCCTTCTCTATTGCATCAGACTACTGTCTATGATCGCCAATCTCTTCTTCATATAGCTGCTGCTAATGGCCAGATCCACGTGCGTTCCATGCTTCCATTACTTTCTTTCTTTCTTTCTTTCTTTCTTATTTTAATAGATTTTTGAGTTTTAAGGAAATGGGTTTGTGTTGATTGAGTTGCTTGGATGTATCTCTTTCTGTTTTGTTTAATAACAGTTTCTGAGTATTTCGTTTTGCAGATTCTCTGTATGATTTTGGAACGATCTGTAAATCCGGACATATTGAATCGTTATAAACAGGTAATGCGTGTGATTGAAATTCTGTTTTTGGGAATGTTGATTTTTTATATTTCATTTTTGTATCTTTCTGATTGTTTTGTGGTTGGTGGTTTTGAATGGTTAAGACCCCACTTATGTTAGCTTCCATCCATGGCAAGATCGACTGTGTGAAAAAGCTCCTTGAAGTCCAAGCAAATGTATGAGAAATTCCCAGTTGTTGCTTGTAATTTTTCAATATTTTTTTCCCAGATTTGAACTTTAGAGAATGTGTAATTAATGTGGTATAAATATTTCAGATTTTGATGTTTGATTCTATTCATAGAAGAACCTGTTTGCACTATGCTGCTTACTATGGTCATTCCGATTGCCTTCAAGTCATTCTTTCTTCTGCTCATTCAAGTCATGTTGCAGTTTCTTGGTTAATCCTTTTCCTGGAATTGGTTTTTGATTCCTCTAATGCATTTGACATTTATTAATACCAACTATTTTGATTAATTTACAGGGGATTTGCTCGATTTGTGAATATTAGAGATGAGAAGGGGGCAACACCTTTGCATTTAGCAGCTCGTCAAAGTCGTCCCGAATGTGTACGTATTCTTTTAGATAGTGGAGCTCTTGCTAGTGCTTTGAGCGGTGGATATAGGTAATTAATCTCTCAAAATCCCTTATAACTAGTGATTTATGGAGTTCATGTTGTTTAGTAGATTGATGATTTTACTTCAACAGTTTCCCAGGAAGCACTCCTCTTCATTTGGCAGCCAGAGGGGGATCTCTTGAGTGCATAAGAGAATTGTTGGCTTGGGGTGCGGATCGTCTTCAAAGAGATGCATCTGGGTATATTCAACTTCCTTCAAGATTTGAATACCAAAGTCTGCACAAATTGGGATCGTATTGTTGTTATCTATACATAGTTCCTACTGTTTGAATTAACTAATTTTGAATGCCAATGTGATTATTAACTTTGTTCAGCTATCCTTTTATATTTACTTAATTTGGCATACTTATCATTTTACTTTCTGATTAGTGTTCTTAATATTTGAACAATAATTACTAGGGAGTTTTGGTTGTCCTATTGATTTTCTTTGAAGCTAAGATGTCATAAACATCTATGTTGTTGCTAAAGCTTATTGAATTTTTAATTGGTAGCTTTTATGTAAGAAAGCCTTATCTTGATGGTGTAAACTTCATATTTATCCGATTCCAAACAGCTTATTTCACTCCCTATTGAGCTCATTTCTATGTCATATCCTGTGTCTTTGATTTAGTTATAAGAGGTATTTGGAGTGAACTTTTGTCATGTGCTTATCTATACATAGGAGGATACCATATGCCGTTGCTTTGAAGTACAAACATGGAGCATGTGCAGCATTGCTAAATCCTTCATCGGCAGAGCCTCTTGTCTGGCCCTCACCGTTGAAGTTCATTAGTGAGCTTAATCAAGAGGCAAAAAAGCTACTAGAACAGGCCCTGATGGAGGCAAACAGAGAGAGGGAGAAGAACATCCTGAAGGCTACTGCTTATTCTCTTCCTTCTCCGTCACATTCTAACGAAGGAACCGATGACAACATGTCTGAGGTAATTTCCTCCTCATTGATCCTTTTCTAGAAAATTTTGTTTAAACTAGCCTGGAGATTTAAAACTCAGCCTTTGAATTTTAGGAGTTTGTTTATTCAGAAATTAAACTTTCATTGAGTTTCTGAACTTTGGTTATCATAGTACGAATTAAATGGTGATAGACTTGCATATCTAAGCAAGTGAACTTCTATTTTCCTGCATACTAACATCAACAGTCGAGCATGTTCTGTCCTATTTTCTCAATTTTCAGATCAAGTTTTTGGTTTTAAGGTTTTGTCTTTAATATTTTCAATGCGGCTTAGGTTCAAATTTCACCATTGTAGCTCAATTATGTTTCATAGATTCCTCACCCTAGTGAAATGAATTATTGTTAATGCAATGGGACTAAACAACTCATCATTGTCTTAACTACAGGTTAGTGATTCAGAGCTATGCTGCATTTGCTTCGATCAAACTTGTACAATAGAAATCCAGGATTGTGGGCATCAAATGTGTGCACAATGCACCTTAGCCCTCTGCTGCCATAACAAGCCCAACCCAAGCACGGCATGCTTAACCCCACCAGTTTGCCCATTTTGCCGAAGCCCCATTGCTCGACTGGTTATGGCAAAGATCAAAATATGTGATGATCCTGATCACCACAATGGCGATACCAATTCCCCCAGGCTGAGAAAGTCAAGGAAGTCCCGAAACTTCAATGAGGGGAGCAGTAGTTTCAAGGGCTTATCGGCGATGGGACCTTTTGGAAAGGTGGGTGGACGCAGCTCTGGAAGGATTGCTGCAGAGAATGAGTGGATGGACAAGCCTTAATACCACACTAGCTTGTGATATAAAGGATTTTCCATTTGTGCAGTTGAGGAAGAGAGAGCAAAAAGGACTAGGAATTCAATGTTGGTGCTGGATCCATTTGGTACGTATAGATCAATCTTCTATGAAAATAAGCATAAAAAATGAGAGGGCAGTGTTGAAGTCAAATAATTGTTATTCATGAGTTATGTTGTAATATTTGTATGAGATTGCAGAAGCATTAATGATTTGAAGGGGTCCTGATTTAGTTATTATGTGAAAGAAAATAAAAAAATGTCTTTTCTCGTAATTGGTATCTTTGTATTATTGATATTTTTATTTTGATATTCTTGTCTATCTATATTCTCAACTAAATACATCAAATATGTCTAGTTAATTTACTAGTATATATTTTGAACAATTTCAACAGTAATATCAAAAAAATGGGATAATTCAAAAATATCAGTTATTATTAAAATTGATAAAAATGTGTATTAGTAATCTAAGTACGAGTATTTGATATATCACAAGATTGAGGTTGATAATAAGAATCAAAATGATAAAAAAAATAAAAAAGTACCCCATACCCAATTCTTTTCTCCATCAAAATAAAAGTTCAAGAAACCTGAATTGCTGCTGGTGGATAGTTTTCAACACCTTTTGGAAGAAGTCAAGGATATCAAGCACTTTGTACTCTTTATCTTTTTTTATTTGGTGAGTTGTAATGTCCTTATACTCCTCTATTTGTTTATATAAATTCAACAAAAAATAAAAAATGAAAATGGTCCCCCATTGTCAAATTGGTTAGTGTCAATGTGTGATATCTATGTTATTTGTGAGTGTCATGCTTGATTGAAAATTTAGATAAGTCGATCACCAACTTGGGAGTCAGATCAGAATTCGACAGTGGGACACAGTGGACACTGGCAGGTATTGGCATGATTTCGACACGTGGAGTAAAAGATGGGCCTATCTGTGATCGTAAGAAAAACAATGAAAATGCAGGCTCACCATATTGTATTTATGGGCCATTTTAGTAGGTGCATTATGTATGCACCTTTTCAAGTTTCTAGGTAGAATGACATTGTTAACCAGTGCAGTATGAGCCTCGGCACATAATGTATTTTACACATTATGGTATGTTCATTGAAGAATTTATTTTTGAAATAAAAGATATATTATTATGTTAATGTTCAAGAACAACAATTTCAAATATACTTTACGTGTTACCAATAGTTGGTAAACATATTAACAAAATGACACCTTTGTTGTATAAAAGGACTCATCTTTCCGGTTATTTTTGCTCACATGTCCGTTGTGTATTGGAGACTGATGTATTGACACACAAAAAGATACGTGAGAATTGGACTACCGAATGTCTACCATTTCCTGCTATACAAGTATTTTATAGGCGGCCAAGCGCCAAACTGAAAATGGAAGTTTAACACTTCCTGGTGATTTATATTTCATTTTTCAAAGTTCTTTTTGGTATGTCACTATTGAAAATATGCATTGATGAGATGATGATTCGCTTTTGCTATTCTAATTCAAGTCACGGTTTGTTTTCATTTTATAAACAACCTGATTGAACTAGACATAATGTTACGAATTAGCAAATGTGTATGTGAAAAGCATGAATTAAATTGGATTGCAGGAATACTTATTAATGAAATACGGTAAAATAATAGACAATAAAAAAATAAACGACACAAAAATATTGTTAGAAATACCGAATAATAGTATTGTATTTCATATCTTAAGGAATATACATGTTGTTTTTATATAGGAGTCACAAGTAAACTAGATATGCGTAAATCACATAATATGATATACATTAGCATATATGATATACATTGACAGCCCTCTTCAAACTCAACGTAGATGTGAGACCAACTTGAGGTTGTCAACCAAATTACGAGTACGTCCCTTAGGAAGTGTCTTGGTGAAAATATCTACAAGTTGGTCGTTGGAGGAGACGAGGAAAAGCTTAAGAGCACCATGGATAAGATGAGAACGAATAAAATGACAATTAATCTTGATGTGTTTAGTCCATTCATGGAAGACATCATTGTGAGCAATATGAATGACACTCTCATTGTCACAATATATGTGAGTAGTAGAGGATGTGGACACACACAAATCCTTAAGAAGCCATCGTAGCCAAAGGAGCCCAGATGTGGTATCAGCAAAAACACGATATTCAGCTTCAATACTAGAACGGGCCACAAAATTTTGTTTCTTACTTCGCCAAGAAATTAAAGAAGAACCAAGAAGAAAGCAATAACCTGTAGTGGGGGAAAGATTGATAGTGGACCAGCGATCAATGGGATCTCTTGCCTAATCAGCATCAGAAAATGCATGAAGTACAAGAGGAGACTGAGTTGAGTAGAAAAGGCAATGCAAGAGAAAGCCCTTCAAGTATCGTAGAATGAGTAGAACAGCATCATAGTGAGTCGATCGTGGAGTAAACAGATACTGGCTCACCTGATGAACAACATAAGAAATGTCTGGATGAGTAACTGTAAGATAAATCAGGCTACCAACGAATCGTCTGTAAAGAGAGGGATTAGACAATGGTTCCCCCCTCCCCCTCCAAGGGTGTCAGATGTGTATTAAGTTCAACTGGAATGTCAATAATCTTGCTGTCAGTGAGTCCAGCTTGAGATAAAAGGTTGGATCCATACTTGGCTTGAGTAATATAGAGACCATTTATAGAATGAGTGATCTCAAGACCCAAGAAATAGCTGAGATGTCTAAGGTCTTTCATCTCAAACTGCTGGCTAAGAAAATCCTTGAGTTTTTGAATGCCACTGAGGTCATCACCAGTTATGATCATATCATCCATATATAGGAGAAGCAAAATGGTGCCTTTATCATTGCGACAAATAAGGAAGACATTTTTAACATCCATCTAAACAAGGTCCCATTTACAAGCAACGGTGACAACTAAGAGGGCACGAACAAAAGAGATACGGGCAACTAGAGCAAAAGTGTCTTCATAATCAATCTCATACTCTTATGTAAAACCTTTTGCAACAAGATGAGCCTTGTAATGCTTAATGGACCCATCAGAGCGAGTCTTGATCTTATAGATCCACTTACAACCAACCATAGATTGACCAGGAGAAAGAGTAACCAAATCCCAATTATGGGATTTGGTTAATGCATCAATTTCCTCTTTCATTGCAATTTGACATAAAGGGTTAGTAGATGCCTCATGATAGGTGTCAAGATCATGGAGTGTAGCAAGGGCAGTGTAACAATGATAGTCAAGTAAATGTGTAGGAATGGATCTTACCCGGGTTGAGTGGCAAGGTGGCACTACTACAAAAGGGGTATTAAAGTCGGTTAAAACACGACTTTAATTTGGTTTAAAGTTGTTTCGTTGAACCGACTTTAAATGAAATGACTTAAAATATAAAGTCGGTTCACGCGATGAACCGACTTTACGTTTAAAGTCATTTCATGCGGTGAACCGACTTTAAATTTTTAATTTTTTTTATAAAATTTACCAATTTTCTATTATACTCAAATTAAAACCTATATTAGATAACTAAATAATAGCAGGAAAAAATCTGTTTAACAAATAGTTTAAATAATACAAAAAATTGAAGAAAAAAATATTAATTAATAGTAAAAAATTACCATGATGTTGTTCTATGTTATTCAAGATCACCATATTCTTCTCCTGATGTTATAATACAAACCTACATATATAATACAAAAATTTATACACATAAATAATAACAGAAAAAATATGAATAATAAGTGTGTAGGATTAATAGAAATACTTACAAGAGTAAATGAAGTGACAAAATGAAGAAAATGAAAAAAATGGTGTTTTGTCAATGAGAAATGGGTATAAAATATTTGAGTATTTTGCTCAAAAAAATAGGGGATTTAAAATATTAGTTAGAAAGGAAGAAAACCCACTAACCGGCGCTGAAATTGGTGGTCGTAGGTGGCCAAAAATGAGAAAGAGTGGAGGAGAAGTGGAGGAGTTTTTGGGTTTTTGAGAGTTATGCAGTGCATAGAATTTTTCTGGGGAAGAAAGAAGAGAAAAGAATTTATCTACGTGTGTAGCGTCGGTTCTACGTGTCAACCGACGCTACACTACGTGGATAGCGTCTGTTCTAGGTGTCAACTGATGCTATGCTACATGGATAGCGTCGGTTCCATGTGTCAACCGATGCTATGTCCACGTGTAACATCGGTTTGACACATCAACTGACACTACGTTCTACGTGGATAGCATCGATTCTACATCGAACTAACTTTAAATTCATTATAAGTCGGTTTTTCCAAAAACTGAGTTTACATATCGACTTAAATACCCCTTTTTGTGGTAGTGTGGAATGTCTTATGAAGGATTTTTAGGCAGAGCAAGAGTAGGGGACCTATGCTCAAGATGGGATATCTCATCATCAACCTGTTCATCTACAACATGTCTAGGAGAATCATCAAAAATATCTAAAGATTGAATAGAGAAGTCCAAAGAAGGATCAAGAGTATCTGTATAAGGAACATGAGACTCATATGGAAATATTTATAAAACATAAGAGTTAGTTAAGGAAGAATAAAAGTGAGAGAGTTCAAAAAATAAGTGGTGTTTTCAAAAGACAACATTATGGGAAACACAAAGATGATGCGAGATAGGATCATAGCACATATACCCTTTTTGAGTTTTACCATAACCAAGAAAATGACAAAGTCTAGATCAAGGCTCAAGTTTGTTGTGCTCATGAGGCTGAAGAAGAATGAAACATGTAGATCCAAAGGAGCAAAGGTAATGATAGTTAGGGGATGACCCAAAAAGGTACTCATACGAAGTCTGATTATGAATGACAATGCTTGGAATGCGATTAATGGCATGAACAACATGAAGAGCGGCTTCACCCTAAAATGGGGCAGGATCTTTAGAAAAAAGAAGAAAAGTATGAATAATGTCAAGAATATGATGAAGTTTTCTTTTGGCTCGACTATTTTGTTGAGAGGTGCCTGGATAGGTTAGACGATGTACAATGTCATAAGAATGTAACAGAGCTTGAAAAGCATATTGAGTATATTCAAGAGCATTATCATATCAAAAGGTTTTGATATGTTTGGAGAATTGTGTTTCAATCATTTTTGTAAAGTTATTGTATATTGGTAAGATTTCAAAATGAGATTTCATAGGAAAGATCCAACTATAAAGAGAATAATCATCAATAAAAACAACAAAATAACGAGATCTACCAATACTAGTAATAGGAGAAGGTCCCCAAACATCAGAATGAATTAACTCAAAATACTATTAGAGATAGATTCACTTTTATTGAAAGGTAAAGCTGGCTATTTTCCTAACTAGCATGAAGTACAATCAAAATTGTCTTTGGACACAGAACCCAACAGACCTTTAGAAGCTAACTGTTGTACCCGAATGGATAAGGCATGACCAAGACGAAAATTACAGAGTGAGAGAAAAGGTAAGGAATAAATTGCAACAGCTGCAGCAGCAATAGAGACAGGAGCAACAGGTGGAAGATGAAGATTGTTCACTAGAAACATACGCCCAACCTTAGGACTAGTCCTAAGCTCTTGCCCCGTCCTCAGATCCTACACAATACAGCTAAAATAGTCAAAAATAAGGCAATATCCTAGTTCAGCTAATTGTCCCACAAAGCATAAATTATAGGATATGTTAGGTACATGAAAGACCCCAGGAATAAAGAGGTTAGAGGTAAAAAAAAACCTAGACTATTCTCATGCATGATGGAACCATCAGCTATATGAATATTAAGAGGATGTAGTGCAAGGTAAAGTTTGTAGAATAAATATGAGTGAGGTGTCATGTGATTACAACAGGTAGAATAAAAAAGCCAAGTTTGAGATTTACCAGGCAGAATTGAGAGAGTAGTGGAAAGAGATGCATTTCTAGCCATATGAATAGCCTAAGTTATGATATCCTGTAGTTTAGTGGGGGAGAGATTGATAGTGGATCCAAAAGACTAGGACTCAGTAGAAATGAAAGGCATGAGTAGAGTAGGCTCAGTATTAGCAACAACAACAATAGATTCGTTGTGACGGTAATAAGTCTCAATGGTGTGGCCAGGACGTTTGCAATAATTGCAGAACCTCTTGTTAGTCTGCCTGCAATGATTGCTAGAGCTAAAGGAATCACCTGACTGCTGAGGTTGCTCAATAACAGGAGCAGAAGCACAAGGAGTAATAGCCAAAACATTGAACTTATTCTGGGCTTGTAGGGTTGCAAGCCAAGATTTTTCTCTAACCAACTAGTTTACGACAATATCAAGAGAGGAAAACGGACTATGATTGAGAAGCTGACCTCGGATAGGCTCAAATTCCTTGTGAAGTGACATCAGGAACCTATAAAGACAAAACTCATATCTAACTGCAATATATTGCTGAGCATCCTTTAAGCATGCCCAAATTGGATCACAACGGTCAATTCAGTCCCAAAGAAAGCAAAGCTGATCATTGTAGTCATTGATGGATTGTCCTAGTTTTTGTCAAAGTTGATGCAATTCAACTACTAACTGATATTTCATAGAACCGTGAGTAGTGGAGTACCTTTTTCCAGTATATCCGATGCTAATTTTGCATCATCAAAGTTGCCTAATAGATTGGAGATGGAGGGAATAGAAGTATTCTTAATCCATGTGAGGATCATGTGGTTGTGACTATCCCATTCAATCATACGACCAAGGTAAACAACATCTTCATCACTAGCTCCTTTGACAGGAATGGTAATTGAACCAATACAATAATTCCAGAGCATGCGATCCTTAAGAAAATTGTGCATAGCTTAAGACTAGGATAAGTAACTCTTGGTCCCCTCCAATACAATATTGATGGGGCGAGGAAGAAAAAAAATCCTTTTCATCCATTTAGAAAAAAAATATGCAAAAACCGACTGCATAAAATGAGGTCTACGTAAAAAACTAGGTAGGGAGAACCTTATCTACAAAAATCAATCCTATAGAAAAGTCAACGATCAATAGACACAGTCAACAGGTAGGGTCAACGATCACAGCAGTCAACATAGGTCAACGGTTAATAGCAATCAAATGGTAATGGTCAAAGGTCACGGTCAATGGTGGTCAACGATGGTCAATAGTCAATAGTGAAGGTGATATCAACAAGTGGCGATGATGACATCAATCCTAGAGGACGTGTCACTGATGACGTCACAAGACCTGAGTGTGACGGAGACGGTGATTGTAATGATCTTTGTGGTATGGGACTCCTCAATGACGGAGACTATTGGCTCAGAACCCAAGGACAATGGTTGAGAGACGTCAAAGGTTCAACGGTGAGTGACTACAGCGATTGTTGTGACGACAGAAGCGATAAGGGTGGAGTCACACTTGAAGAGACAAGACTACTAAAAGAAAGGTCAGAGCAATGACTCTGATACCATGTTAAAAATATTGAATGATTGTATTATATTTCATATCTTAAAGAATATATATGATGCCTTTATATAGGAGTTATAATTAAATTAGATACGGCTAAGGCCCATAACATGATATATATGAGCAAATACGATATAAATTAATAGATATATATTAACAAATATAAATAATTCAACTTTTTAATATGAAAAACCTATGCGTTTATCGTCAAAATATAAAAAAAATATACTAATAATTAAATAGGAATATAAACACCAATATACAAAACAAATCATTCAAAACCAAATCCACGAATACACCCTATTGTTATAACAAAACAATAAGACTAGTTGCTGGACACAAAGGTTAGTCTATGATATAGTTGATATTAGTGGCAGCTTGAAACTTTATGGCTTCAATCTCTGTTCGATTAGGAGCAAATAGGATAATATAAATATATTATTAAACCCTAATATCAATGATCAAATATTTAGCTAGAAAACTAAATAAATAACATTCTTATCCAATAAAAAAAACAACACATTTTATAACTATAATATTATTAGAAATACAATTCTAATTATTCTAAAACATTTTAAAATTAACTAAATAACAAATCTACACATTGAATTAAATTGAAACCAAATTCTTTAAATAAAAAAATTCTTCCAAATACCAAATGGTGGTCACTCAAAAGGCAACCATCTATTGCAAATTGGAGTGACACTTTATGGTATAGATTGATCGTCCAAACCAAACATGAATTGAAAAACATGAATCAAACACAATAGAATTAAATTTGGGTTTAATTTGGGACAATCCGAATAACAAAAAAAATTAAGATTAGATTAGGACCAGCATGATAATAGGAAATAAAAGTAAGTATAATTATTGCTATTATATTTTTTATATATATGTTGAATTTGTTAATTATGTCATGAAAAATTTATTGCATTTCTCCAAGTATCTTTATTGTAACTTTTTTTGTTTTTATATGTTGATTATTCAATTATTCATAAGAATTATATAATATTTCATCAACAATATACATGACTAGTTCTATGAGCATTTTTTAATTTCATTTAAAAATGAGATATATCACAGTTTATTTTGAATTCATGAATTATTTTATATAAAAAATTTATGACGAGTTTACTGATTTGTTCGTAGATCTATCAAATTGACTTATAATTTTATTATTCTTAGTTACATGTGCAAATAAATTACGTTATCACTAATTATAATTACATGAAGTCTAAGTCTAAAATATTATTTACTTTAATTTTATGTAGTGTTTCCTTGAGTTATTTTGTAAAATACTTATGGCTTTGAAACTTTTACTTTTTAATTTGTAAAATCTTGTAACAAATTTTTTATTAGTATATTTAATGTTGTTAGAATACATTGAGCTTGGTTTAAAGCTTTTATTATTTTCATTAAATTAACAATTATAAGAAAAATTATAATATTTTAAATTAACATCGATTTAAATAAGGTAAAAAAGATTAATTAATTCACATCAATAAAAATTTAAGCCAATTTGAGCTAGTTTGGACCAATCCGAATTTTTTTTTGTTTGGGTTAAGGTTAGGGTTGACAATTTATGACACAAATTAAATTCGATTTGAGTTAGGGTTTGACCAATTTAACTATGTTAATTTGGGACAATCCAAACCAACCCAACCTGTACTAATTGACACCTCTAGCTATAAACACCAAGTAAGTTCAAACATCGTCAATAAGAATACGCTTGGTTAATACTATTGTTGGAATCTCTGAAGTAACTATCTTCTTCATAATTATGTCGCTATAAGATATAATGTCACCAACAAAGTAATATCTAACATTAGAGTGTTTGGCTTTCTCAGGATACATATTATTTATGAAATGTATTGAACTCTAGTTATCATAAAATACAATAAAAATATTATGTTGTAAACTCAGATTAAAAATCAAACATCCAAACAAAACAACTTCATTCACTAATTATGTTGTTGTCATATATTTTGTCTATGTAGTAGATGATCAACCTGTAAACTATAAAGTCATTTTTCAACTAATAACACAATAAAAACTGAAGATAGAATTTGTCAGAAAGCTTCCAATCAAATTACCAGCAAAAATAGAGTCCATAAAATCAATCACACCATAACTATTGTTAAAAACTTACCAAAAATCAAGCAAAAAATTAAAGTGTCAATCAAATTTCATTTCATAGCTTTCAAAATATCTTTGTAAAAATTATCCACAAAACAAATGGCAATACACACTATATGTAAAATGTTTAGACAAATACAAATCATAGCATATAGTAAATTAGTAAAAGCACTAACATATGTAATGTTATAACTAAAGAGCAACAAATAAACAAATGAATCAATGCAAAGCCAACTTGCCTTTTACCAATGAAAATATTGTATGGCTGTTCTAGTTGCTCCTTTACCAAATTAATAGTAAAATAATCTAGCTTGTTCACAAAAGGTTAAACAGAAGTCTTCATTCGCATTTTGTTAGCTATCCACTTTTAAGCTTTACCTACCCTTTTACACTATTGTTTTTAAATGCCAAAATAGGCTTCTTCTTTTTCTCAAGTGAAGTATTCAATTCAAATGTAGTCAATGAAGACCAATTTATCAAATAACAAGCATTATAAGCTTCATTTCAAAAGAATCTATCTAAAATAGACTGAAAGTGCATGCAACATGCTCTTTTGAAAAGTGCCAAACTCTCCAAATGTAAGCCACAAACTTGCCATGAATTTTTTATGTGTAAACTTATTTTTAAGTTTATTATCAAGTTCATCAAGCAAAACCAAAGAAACGTTAAAGTTTTGAATAATTGTACTTCAGGTATATCTTTCATAAGTATTACACTCATACATTTTATTAACACATGCTCATAACACATAACTAGTTTTGGTTAGCGGTGAGCAAAATATCTGATCAATCCGATCAATCCAAAAAATCCAATCAAATTCGATAAAATTAAGTGGTTTCTATCCGAAGTCGGATCGGATTTGGATTGGATTTTATCAATCCACTCTGATTCGGATTCGGATTCAAATTCAGATTAGAAATATTCAAATCCGTATAATCCGATCTGATCCGATATATTTAATAATTAATATATTATTTAAAAATATATATATAATAATTATTTAACCTAACTATTAAAGAAGCTAGCGTATATCTAAATCTTAACCCTAAACCTAATATATTTTTACAACTGCCTCCATCTCTCTAAATCTTAACATAAAACCTAATATATTTTTCCAACTACCTCCATCTCTCTCCCTGCCTACCTGCCTCCATTGTTAAGTGCTTCTCTACTTCTCTGCTTCATAGATGCTTGTGCTTCTCTACTGCTCGTGCTTCTCTGCTTCGCTTGTGCTTCTCTGCTTTGAAAATGCTTGTGCTTCTATGCTCGCTCGCTGCTGCTCGTGCTTCTCTGCTTGCTCGCCACTACTACTTGTTGCTGCTCACCACTGCTGCTACCTGCTCACCGATGCTGCTGCTATTGCTCGTTGTTCATTGTTCTTCATAATCCTGAACAAGAAGGTTATATTTTTTTTTCCTTTTTTCCTTTTTCTGAATTTTGATTTCAGATCTAATATTCAAATGCTCTATTTTGGCTATTATTGATAGTTATTGCTTTTGTTTCAAATGGATGTGTGAAGCAATAAGCTATCTAGATTCTAGAACATATTGTGTGATTTACTGTTTTTGTATAGTAATTTTCTAGAGCTATGAGATGAAATTACGAGTCTGAATGAAAATGTGATTGTATTGTAGAACAAAAATTAGATGACATTATAAGAAAACTTTGAACGGTCATAACTTTGTGTTGTGAAATCTATTTTGGACGAATTTTTTTATGATTCCATATAACTTTTCGATATCTAGGCACACCAAACTATCAAAGGCAGTTTGTCTAGAGTTTTCCCCCAAAAATGTTATTTTCATGTTTTAATTGAGCTATAACAATTTTTAAACTATTTTTAAAATATTGAGGTTTATCGTGGCTTGGTAGAACAAATGTCAGCATTGTAGTACATCATGGTTATTTACATAATTATAAAAATCAATATCATAAAACATTGTTCTATAAATGGTGCATGTTAATTGAACATTTCATTCGTATTATAAAATTTTTAGTTATATTATATATAAATGTTCAATACATATTTTAAATCACATGAACGCAAACATGTCCAACATCACCCCACATCTATTTGCACATTTTTACAATTATTTATTACAAATGTTTAATATTTTTTTCTGCAACTATACAGATGGCTTTAGATAAAGATAATGATACACTTTATGTGATTGAAGAAGTAAATAAAGATGAAAGTGCAACATAACCAACTCAAGAAGAAGATTATGTAAGTACTCCAATTCCTGATCTATGCATTGCTTCTAAAGAAGAATGTAAAAAAGTTTCCTCTAGATCTAGTAGTGAAGCATGGATTCATTTTACTATAGAAGAGGTAGGGCAACATCGCAAAGCTATATGCAAATATTGTAAGAAACAATATAAGTATGTGCCAAGCAAATCTGGCACGTCAAAATTTGCTTGCACACATTGCCATTGGATGTGATAAGTTTCCCGGTAGAGTTCTTAAGAAACAAAAAATTTAGCTTTTCATAAGGAAAGAAATCTTGTACCTCACAGTTTTAATGTCGAAAGATGTAAAGAAAAATTGGTAAGGATGATAATAAAAGATGAATTGCCATTTATTATTGTAGAAGGTGAAGGATTTAAGGAGTTTATTGAAGAATTACAACCTTTGTTTAAAATCCCTTCTCGGTGGACTAATAGCAAGAGATTGCTTGAATTTGTACGTTACTGAAAGAGTAAAATTAAAAGAGTTGTTGAATAGAACTAATAAAAGAATATGTCTTACCACTGATACATGGACATCTTGTCAGAATTTATGTTATATATGTTTAACTGCTCATTTTGTTGATAATGGTTAGAATTTACAAAAGAGAATCTTGAACTTTTGTCAAGTTCCAAATCATAAAGGTGATACACTTGGTAGAGCGATTGAAGCATGTGTGTTAGATTGGGGCATTGATAGGATATTATGTATTATAGTTGATAATGCAAGTTCTAATGATACTGCACTTACTTATTTGAAAAAATCTGTTAATGGTTAGGGTAATGCAATTTTAGAATCAAAACATTTGCACATGCGATGTGTTGCATATATTTTGAATTTAATTGTTGAGTAGGGTTTGAAAGAGTATAACATATCAATAAATAGGATTCGTACTGTTGTAAGATACGTGAGAGGATCACCAATTAGACTACAAAAATTTAAGAGTGCTACTGAAATGGAAAAACTCTCTACTCAAAAACTCGTTTGTTTAGATGTTACGACAAGGTGTAATTCAACTTATTTGATGTTGGATTCTGCAACTTATTTTCAAAAAGCATTTGAAAGGTTAGAGATCACTGATTTGTGATACTCTCAAGAGTTTTGTCGAGGTGAAATTAAACAAGCTCCGACTATAATGGATTGGGATAATGCTAGACATTTTGTCCAATTTTTGAAAGTTTTTTATGAAGCTACATTAATATTTTCTAGATCTTTATATGTGACTTTTAATTTCTTCTTGCATCGTATTTGTTTTATTCATGATCAACTTGATATGTGGAGTAAATATGAGGATTATATTATGATGAAGATGGCTAGTGATATGAAGGTAAAGTTTGACAAATATTGGGGAGGAATATCTAAAATGAATATGATGTTATTTGAGTCTGTTTTACTTGATCCTAGGCATAAAGAGTGTTATTTACATCTAAGTTTGCTAGAATTGTGTAATGGGGATGAGATTGAGGCTTCAATGAGTTCAAAAAGGGTAAAAAAAACTTTGGAAGATATGTACGAGGAGTATCGTAAAGCGTATTTTCCCTCAAACATAGAAGAATCTTCTCAACCTTTAGAAATGGATACAGAAGGTTTTGGTTTAGAAGCAGATGCATTCCAACTTTATGCTTCTCGTAAGAGAAAGCATTTAAAAGAAGTTCATACTATGGAAAACAAATCTGAAGTGGAAAAATACTTACAAGAAGCATTGGCTGATATGGATGATGATAAATTTGATCTTTTAAGTTGGTGGAATGTTCATTCCTCAAGATTTAAGATTTTTTCTTTGATAGCTCGAGATTTATTGGCCATACCGGTATCTACCGTAGCATTTGAATCTGTATTCTCTATTGGTGGTCGTACAATTAGTCCATACAGGAGTTCTTTATCTTCTAAAACTGTACAATCTTTGATTTGCACTCAAAATTGGATTCGTTCATCTCCAATCATTAATATCCAAGAGTCACTTGATGAAATTGAAGCTCTAGAATCAAGTATATTGCATAAAAATTTCAAATATATATAGATTTATTTGTTATCAAATATATATTATTATGTTTATTAGCTCAATATTTATGTAAATTTTTAACTTTTTAATTTTTCATCGTGCAGATATTCTTGATGGTATTGGTGACTTAAACCTTGAATGATTATCAAAAAGAGTTGTTATTAATGTTCGTAGAGTGAAATTAATTTATGTAATTGATATTTAATTTTTTAGATTTAAATTATTACTATGTATATTTGGAGTTAAATTATGTAATTGATGTTTAATTTTTTCTTTTTGTTTATTTTTGTTGAATTATTTTTAATCATGTTGTTACCTACTTTTTAATTTGTATAAAAAATATTTTTATTTTAGATTTTTTTTTATTTTATGTAATTTTTTATTTTATATGTTGAAATTATATCAGATTTAGATTTGTTTGGATTAACGTTTATACTGGTTCAAATTGGATTGATATTTCATAATTTTCTTATTTATGTAATTTTTTTTAATAGATTTAAATTAAAATTTCATATTGAATAATTTTCAGATTGGATTGGATTCGGATTGACTTAAAATTAGCAAATTCGGATTTGTTCGGATTGGCATGTACAACAGATTGGATTTGGATTGTATAATTTTCAAATTGAATAATTTTTGGATTGAATAATTTTCGGATCGGATCGGATTCGGATTGACTTAAAATTGGCGGATTTGGATTTGTTCGGATTGGCATATACATCGGATCGGATTCGGATTGAATAATTCATAATTTGCTTCGGATCGGATCGGATCGGATTCGGATTGACCTAAAATTTGCGGTTTCGAACCGATACTCACCCCTAGTTTTGGTGCTAAAGTTTGCATTAGTCGATCAATCGACGAAGGGTATCGATCGATCTAGATAGTTTTTGGATTTACTCAATCGATTAGCTTTCGCATAACTTTGATCGAGTACTCTTAGGTCATATGTTAATGATTCTTGATCGATTGAGCAAAGGACTCAATCGATTGAACGAGTACTTAAAGAGATTTAAAAACTTTTTAATCTTTATTTTAATTAATTGTTTTAAAACGTCATGGTAGTATTTTTCAACCTTTCCTTAGACATCTAAGTTTAGGGTCTCAAAATTCTTTATATATTCAAATATTGGCTCACTTTTAACAACACATAGAATATAAATTTTTGATAGTTATTGTCTTCATATCTGTGTTTCATCACTTCATAACTTCTTTGTCAAATTCATATCGTTGTAATCTTATTGCTAATATTGATACACAAATCATTGTAGAAAATAGTATAAGATTAAATTTGTATTTAAATATTAAATTTTTATAGTTGATAGATTAGATGATCCGATAAATCAATAATTTTTCTCTTATAACATTGTTATAACTTGATTGTTTTTACTTAGAAATTTTTTTTTGTTTAAACACGATTATATATGTGAATGATGTAATTAAGTTACGGATTTATAATTTGATAACATTTAAAATAATATATTTACTCCCTTTTAAGTCTATTTGAATAGTTTTAGAACTTACATTTATAAATTGATAAATATGAAAATAAAAAACAAAAACCAATTTAGATTACATAAATAAATTATAATAATGGATTAAAAATATATAATAAAAAAATAATTACATATAAAGGTTAATTGATTCGATTTTTTAATACGAAATACTTAATCCATTGATTACTATATATGTAAAAAAAATTAACAAATAATATCAAAAACAAAAAAAAAAAGCCTCAAAATCGGAACTACAAATACACCTTAAACTCTCTCAAATAGCAGTAAGAATATAAAAGCAAGAATAATATCTAAATCTTGAAGAAGAAAAAAACTAAAATTGCTTATTATGGAAGCACAAACGAGAGAACTAAACAGAAATATAATTGCCACACACAAGACAAATCTTTAAAGCCTCGTGCGTTACGAAGAGGTTGAATGAAGCGCTAAAGAAGGCAGGTAGGTTGTTGAATTTCGACTTGAACAGTACATACTCGTGGTTGTGGCTGTGGCTGTGGCCTGCGGCTATTTTTCAACACAGCTAGTTATATATATATATACACTACTGAAACTAACTCCTGTATTCCCAAAAGAACCCACGTATTCTTATAATTCAATTGGGATATTGTGCAAATTGTTATTTTTATAAAATTTTACTAATAATAATTTTATTTAATAATATAATATTAATATGTAATTAATATAATAAATAAAATATTTTTATGTAAAATATACTATTTATTATCTTTTGGATTATACTTGAATTAGTCAATGTCCTACTTGAATAGGAAGACAGAAATAACGACATAGGCTAAGGCTTGATAGAAAATTACCCAATTGCCATTAAAAATAACGTTTTGGGACATAGCAATTAACACATAGGATACCGTATCTATCATATCTTTGTGCAGCAGCAGCAGCAGCTATATTTGAATTTTGAGTCATGTCACTTCACCTTGGCCCAGGCATACGTTGGATGTGTTTGTCCTTATTTCATAGACATTTATATATATGCTGTCTCTGTCTAATTGAAAGCATTTCAAACTTTCTATTTTCATTTGCTATATTGTCCTTATTCTTCTGATTTAGTGTTTCTCCACCCAATAGAGTCATGAAATGAAAGCAAATACTAGTGTACCTTAATTTTAAGATGCAATTGAATATATGTAGTAATAATAAACCTTTAATTTTCTTCATATTTCTCATCCTCAAAATCAAATAAAGCTCAATAATCAACCCAAGTGGAGCAGTAGGGAAAAGACATTGGCTACTGAAATATATGCTGAATCAATCAGAGTCGACCAGTGTCCAAACAAGCTTGAAAGCAGTAATGAAATCCCAAACTCAGTGACTCAAATCGTCTGGTTTCTCTCATGTCAACTTCAGTACTTGACTGAGGTAGTTCAATAAATAGTGAGATGGGCTCGGGAATTGAATGGTCAAATTTCATAAATGTTAAGATTTTGGTTTGTTAGGTTAGTTTATTAATGATAGTTAATTATATACTAAAAAATAAGTTTTATTATTTTAGTTATTAATTATCTATTATATTATAATTATACAGTATTTATAGTACTGCTTGAACACAAGGACAAACACAACCGTGTTCTGGGCCTATTTCTCCTTTTAATGTTATTAGTGTCTTCACTTGTAACATGAGTTTTTGTTATTCTTAATGATCTTGAGAGCTTTAGGAAGCTAAAGGATGGCAATGAGCCAGTTTCGTTCGGATCTAAACCGAACCAAATTTAAGATAAATTGAACTAAACCATTTAAGTAATTTTGGATTCAGTTGATATTCGTGAACTGACACAACTTAAACTGATATTACAAATAATTTAGAATGAAATGAATCATTCGAAACTCAAACTGATGTTTCTTGAATTGACCGGATTAGAATGGATTCTATTAGGGTGCTGATCCAATAGTAATAAATATTTGTTGGGCACAGCGGGTAAATACAAAATGAATTCAACAGAGTAGAATAATGACACTGGAAATTTAACGTGGTTCACCCTTTAATTTGGGCTAAGTCTACGGGACAAACTCCGAAAATATTTCTTCCACTAATAAGATTAATGGGTACAAAGTGAGAGGCAATACAACAAATTGAGATAAACCCAAAATAGTGTCACACAATTGTTTCCCAAACTCACTATTTTGTCACTCCCCTTTTAGAAAAATATCCCAATATTTTTCTAAGATATTCTCTCCCACTTTCTCACACAATACTATTTTTCTTCAAAGGAAATTGTTCCTTTGGCTTTGCTTAGCTTCTCTTCTTGTTTGTTGTGTTGATGTTTCTCTAAGGCAAATACATTGCCTATTTATAGGCAAAATTGCATATCAATGTTAGATACACCTACCATTGTGGTTGTACCTACCATTGTTGGTTGCACCTACCATTGGTGGTTATACCTACCATTGGTGGTTGCACCTACCACTTGTGTTTTCTTTCTCTTAAATGTAGGAGGGACTCACAAATCTCCCCCTCCTGACTACATAGAGGGCTCCACCAATCCAGCAGCTAAACGACAGTATTCAAAATTTTGTCTCGGGAGAATTTTTGTTAACATGTCTGATCCATTTTCTTCTGTATGGATCTTCTCAAGTTGTAATAGCTTCTTCTCCATTACATCCCTAATCCAGTGATATCTCACATCAATATGTTTTGATCTCGAATGAAAGGAGGCATTCTTTCCAAGATGGATAACCTTTCGACTATCACAAAATAATCGATAATTGTCTTGTTGTAACCCAAGTTCTTTCAAGAACTTTTTCATCCATAACAACTCTTTACATGCTTCCGTTCTTTGCTATGAATTAACTTCGGTAGTGGACAATGCAACACATTTTTGTAACTTTGATTGCCGTGACCATGACTCCACTGCAAATGTAATCAAGTAACCTGAAGTGGATTTTCTGGAATCCATATCACCAGCCATATCTGCATCTGTGTATCCAACTAACACAGGTTTATCATTTCCAAAACATAGACATATTTTGGAAGAACCTCGAAGATACCTGAAAATCCATTTCACTGCAGCCCAATGTTCCTTTCCAGGATTTGAAAGGAATCTACTCACAATTCAAACTGCATGAGTGATATCTGGTACGTGTACAAACCATGGCATACATTAGACTTCCAGCTATTTGAAGCATATGGAACCTCTTCCATCTCTTCCTTCTCTTTGTCTGTAGAAGGGCTCTGCTTAGAACTTAGCTTAAAGTGATTAGCAAGAGGACAACTAATCGCTTTAGCCTTATTCATATGAAATCTCTGAAGTACTTTCTCAATGTACTTCTCCTGTGACAACCATAATTTCTTGGCGCCTCTGTCTCTAATAATAGTCATGCCAAGAATCTGTTTTGCTGGTCCTAAGTCTTTCATGGAAAAAGACTTACTCAACTGCGTTTTCAAGTTGTTGATTCTGGAAATATTTTGGCCAACAATCAACATATCATCCACATAGAGCAAAAGAATAATAAAATCATCATTAGAGAATTTCTGCACAAAAACACAATGGTCTGAAGTAGTCTTTTTGTAGCCTTGCTCCCCCATAACAGACTCGAACTTCTTGTACCATTGTCTTAGTGCCTGTTTTAAGCCGTAGAGACTTTTCTTCAATTTGTAGACATAATCTTCTTTTCCCTTTTGATGAAAACCCTCTGGCTACTCCATGTATATCTCTTCTTCGAAGTCACCATGTAGGAAGGCAGTTTTGACATCCATTTGCTCAACCTCTAAGTCAAGACTTGCTGCTAATCCTAGCACAACACGGATGGATGTCATTTTTACAACTGGAGAGAAAATCTCGTCAAAGTCAATACCTTTTCTTTGGCTGAATCCTTTGACAACCAATCTGGCTTTGTATCGCGGACTGGAACTGTGTCCTTCATGCTTCACCCTAAACACCCATTTATTTTTCAAGGCCTTCTTCCCTTTGGGCAGCTTCATCAACTCAAAGGTTTTGTTCTCATGCAAGGACTTCATCTCATCTTGCATGGCTTCAATCCATTTTTGTTTGGATTCGTCATCCATGGCCTCTTCATAACTCTCAGGTTCTCCCCCATCAGTGAAAGTTACATACTCATCTGGAGGATATGAGATAGAGGGTCGTCTCACTCTATCACTTCTTCTCAATGGAACAGGAGAAGCCGCAGGTGTTGGTACTGGATAATGAACATCATTATTTCCCTCATCTTCAGAACCAACTTCTATGGGGGCATCATCTTCATCAGGTGGATAAACCTGGTCTTCATCTCCAACTTGTCTTGGCACTATGTTAGAGGAATTAATTCCAAATCTGATGAGTCACCATTGGAATTAGTAACATCTTTCTTCATTTTGATAATATCTTCAATGGTCTCATCTTCAACAAATATAGCATCACGGCTCCTGACAAGTCTCTTTGCAACTGAATCGTAAAATCTATAGCCAAATTGATCTTGACCATAGCCAATAAAAATACACTGTCTTGTTTTGGCATCAAGTTTGGATCTCTCATCCTTGGGGATATGAACAAAAGCTTTGCTGACCAAACACTCATGAGATGATCATAGGAAACATCCTTTCACGACCACTTTATTTGGAACATCCATCTTGAGAGGAGTACAAGGTGAAAGATTCAACACATGTGCAATGTGAGTATGGTTTCACCCCAAAAAGTTTTAGGCAACTTTGCATGTGAGAGTAGACATCTAACTCTCTCCATCAAAGTTCTAGTCATCCTCTCGGCTAAGCCATTCAAGCTGCGGTGTCTTTGGAGGTGTCATCTAATGTTGAATACCATGCTTTTGTAGTAAGCATGGAAAGGTCCAGTGTATTCTCCACCATTGTCTGTCCGGATGCACTTTAGCTTCTTTCCAGTCTGTCTCTCAACTGAGGCATGAAATTCTTTGAAGACATCTAGCACATGATCCTTTGTCTTTAGAAGATATACCCACGTCTTCCTTGAATGATCATCAATGAAAGTCACAAAGTATTGAGCACCACCAAGTGACTTTGGCATTGGTCCACATAAATCTGAATGAATCAGATCTAAAATATTATTCATTCTGGAAGGAGGGAAGCTCTTGAAAGCAACCCTATTTTGCTTTCCTCCTAGGCAATGAACACATTTCTCCAAATGTACTTCATCCATTCCAGGCAATATCTTCTTTTTGGCTAGACTTGTCAAACCTTTTTCACCCATGTGACTGAGTCTCTTATGCCATAGCTCAGCTGCACTATCTTTCTCTATGGCATTTACTGTGTCGGTAGAGAGTTTCGCTTGCATTATATACAAAGTTGTATGCTTCTCACCTCTGGCCACTACTAAGAAGCCTTTTGTAAGTTTCCATTTGTCATAAATGAAGGAGCTACAATATCCTTCATTTGCAAGTCGGCCTGAGAGATCAAATTCAGGCGCATATCTGGAATATGCCTGACATCCTTCAGAAATAGTCTGGTTCCGTTCTCTGTTTCCAAGCAAACGTCTCCTTTACCTACTACCTTTGACAGACCTTAATTTCCCATTCTAACAACACCAAAACTTCCAGGTGTGTATGATGAGAAAAATTCTCTACGCGATGTAGCGTGAACTGTAGCACCACTATCAATCACCCAATTGGTCTCGTGTGATGCAAGATTGACAAAATCTTCATCATAAACGATATTGAACTCGTCTATGGTATTTGTTTGCTCATCATCACTGCTGTCATACTTGTGGTAAATATCACTTGCGGAGATAATATAAAGCAAGCAACAATGAGAATTTTTTTCCCAGCAGAGTTATCGTGTTTCTATCATTATTCTCAGAAAAACCAAAACAATCCGATGCTTATTAGCCTGATAAATTGATATATGCCAAAAAAAAAAAATTAATAAATTCAATATGATGCAAAATTGATCATAAGCTTGTTTTAATTTAACTGTTAGTTTTATATATATATATATATATATATATGATATCAATAGCTAATACAATTTATAGAACTTACTTAGTATATTAAATATTAAAATAAAACTTAAAAATAAGTTTAATATAACAATTACATCACATATTTATATACTAATAACATATATCCATAACTTATTATAATATAACTTCACGTCTAAGAAATTTTTTAATTTAATCATCTTTGTTCTCATCAAGTAAGTCGAAAAATATATTTATTTTTACGAGTTTATCAACAATAAAAATTGTAGCAAAACACCAAGGCTCTTCATTATCATTATATGGTAAATATATTCAATTCAAAATTCGAACAATAAAATCATATAAGGAATGGAATCATAATTCTTGAAATTTTGATTCATTCTTTTTTAAGAATTGATTTCATTCATGATCTATTTTTTAACACAATTAAATATATAAATGGAAGGAATCAATTTTGATTTTTTTATTTCATACAACCAAATACATCATAATTAAATTGATTTTTCTAAAATTGTATTATGTTGTAGTGTTCTTGTGACGTGAATATATATGCTCTTAAATTGTCTTAAACCTTGGGCTTGTAATTTGTATACTGTGTTACCGTACAATTTTGCTGTTAAAATAATCATTTAGTACTTTTATATTATAATATGCATGTCTTAGAAGTTAATGAATTTTAAATTTATAAATAATAAATCAAAAGAATTATGAATATTATAAAAAAAAAAATTGTTATTATAAAATTAAAAGAGAAATTCAAAAGTCACTCAAATATGTATTAAATTTTAAATCATTTCAAATTACATTTAGTGTACAAAAATAATTGATTTTTATATATTAATTATCTTTCACTAAATGAAAAAAAGAAAAAAGGAAAAAACTTTTAAAATAATTGGTTATATATTAATAGATTTAAAATTTATAAATTATTTTTGAGTAGAAATTTTAAAAGAGAAAATTAAAAGATCTATGAAAATTATAAAAATTATTTATTATGATAAAATTAAAAAAAATAACTCTCCTTATATGTTAAATTTTAATTTATTTTCTAAATTATATTAGAGTAAAAAAATAATTGATTCTATATATTTTATATTTTTGGAGAAAATTAAAAAAAACGATTTTTTTTTTAAAATAATTGATTTTCCTTCAAGTATTTTTTTCCCATTTTTTATTATTAATTACATATTAGTCAAACACTACCCAGATCGATCATACAAAACAACTCTTCTTGTTTCCAAAACCAAAATGTTTTGGAGTAAAATATACATTTACTTACTTACATCTGTGTCTAAATATGCATAACAAGTTGAAGAAGCAGAACGTATTTAGTGTTGAATGAAATTGATCCAAAAATTTCACTGTTTTTAACCAATCCTGCTCTTTCATTTACTGCCTGCAAACCCAGTGGCCACCTTTCTTCCCTATAATCAACGTCATGTCAGTTAATAACTTTATGAATCAAAATTGAAAAATAAATTATTATTTATTTATTTATTTATTTATTTTTACCATAAATTGGTAGCTATTCAATGATATGAGGAAGAGAACCTTTTTTTTTCTATAGTAAGAGAAAAATCCTAGGAAAAAGACATACTAAAACAAACAGATCTCTGCCTAAAGAAACCCAAAAAGAATGAGACAGAGGACAAGAATTTGACTGAGGAGTACTAGAACAATTAACCCAAGTTTATGGACTCTAGTGAATGATGTCTAATTAAGTCATTTCAATCTCTGGAGACTTCATATTAATGAATTAGGAAGAAAAAAAAAACACTGTCATTTCTGTTTTTAAATTGTTTTAAGAAATTTAAAATATATATTTAAATAATTTTTTATTTTTACATTATTATTTTTATATTAAATTTAATTTTTGTTATTTTCCAATGTATGTATTTTAATTATTTATTAAAAAAATAATTTAATTCGTTATAATTAATTTTTAAATAAAAATAATAACTAAATTACATCATATATTCTTAAAAACAGTATCATTTTATTTTATTTTTACTCGGTGCTGATGCTTGCTATCAAGAAAAACCAAATCATCTTGTTTTGAGAAGAGAAAAACGTCCCGATATCATTTTTATAGTAAAAATATTATTTATAACTTTAATTTTAAAAAGATATTTATTAATTATTTTACTTGTAAACACATATAATTATTAATCATTTTACTATTAAAAATATATTTATTAATTATTTTACTTAAAAAAAAAAGAATCACAAAAAAATATTTATTGATCAAAAATTTTAAATAGATATAATAAATTTATTTTCATCATTTATCATTATCTATCAAACAAAAAAAAAACTAATCGGTGAAGTTATTATCGTCTTTTATCTCCATTTTATAATTGAAATACTCTTAATAATTTTTTAAAATAAATTTAAAATTAATAAATATCTCTTTTTATATAATTTTTATAAATAAAGAAATTAAACACTTTCTAAACCTAAGAGATTAAATAAAAGCATCAATGTTAAATTACACCCAAAAATACATTGGATTTATCAGGCATTGTAGTATTTTAGAAGTTTTCTTAAATTTGGGTATTTACTTAGAAAATTTAAACGTAGATATGATTTATCCTCTCTTTTTTTTTTTGTGAAGAGTACAGATATCCATGAATTACTTTATATATATATAATTTCTTTTTTTTAACATGAATGTTACTTCAGATAAACAAAAAAAAAATATCCAAATTTATTCTCTTTAAGATTATATGTATTAAAATTAATATGCTAGTAATTTTTAAGAAGATATATATAAATAAAGTGAATATTAATTTTCATTTCTTGTTTTTATAAGTTTTATGATTTTTTTTTATAATTGGATCAAGTATTTTTATTTAAACATTTTGCAATTTTAATATGGTTTATGTAATCTATTACTTAAAATATAATTTTAAAGTATGTGATATTTATCTTTTTTAGTTTATGTATTTACTTGGTACTCGTTTTGTCTTTCTTTTTAAGTCTTCGTGAATGAAATTTGTGAAGATATTTTGTACTCAAAACAATATCGATTTTAAGTATAAATATAATAGCTTAAAATCAAGTTTGTGAAAATTTCATTCGACAGAGAAATAAATCACTAAAAACGGGACAATTATCAAACTATTTGATCAAGTTTTAGAATTATAAATCTATCTAAACTTTTAAACATAACATTGAATTCTTTGTTCTCATAATAATAATTTTTCTTCATATGTCTATAAATATTTCTGTTTATCTTCTATTTAGATAGATATTAAGTTGAGAGTTTTATTTCTTATTTATTTTAGCAAATGATTGTTAGTCTTTATAATATATTTTTTAATTAATGTATCAAGGTTTTAAGATGAAAAAAATATATATAGATATGGTTTTATTCAAGAAAGATAATGGCATGAATTTAGTTAAAAATATATCTAAAATATTTATTTAGTTATAATTATATAATAACTATAGATAACAATAAAATATGTAAAATTTTAAACATGTTTTATTATTATTTATACTTTATCCATAATAATAAGAAGCCCCATTGTAGAAATGGACCCGTAGAAGGTAAGGTTTTGGAGAAAGAATGATCCAACAATCAAAGTGAATGATATGGAAAATACAGTCCGGGATATATGCTTTGGTGGATGCAATAAGAAGCATTTGACAAAGCCCATTTTTCTTGAATGTGCATTCTTCTTGACCTAGCATCTGTATTAATTACTTAAAATAATATCATAATAAAAAATTATGTATATTTTATTTAAATAATATTACACTTTGTTTTAAATTTTGGAGTCTATTTTTTTTACCTTTAATTATCTTTATTCAATTTTAAATCTAACTTTCTTGACTAACTTACTTATATTATTAGTTTTTTTGTTTTTTAATCTTATTTTGTTTTTATTTATTTAACAACAATACATAGTTATCATATGTGTATATATATTATGTTCTTTTAAAAATATATTTATAAAACTTATATATATATTTTTAAAATATATATGTGAATCTTACATTCTCTTTAAAAATATTTATATAAAATATAGATATTCTTTTAAAAATATTTATGTAAAACTTACATATTCTTTTAAAAATATGTATATAAACTTTACATAACTTTTAAAATGTGATTCCACCAAGTTGTTAGAGGCCTAGAAAGGTCTTCCATTGTTGATCATATATTTTTTATTTGTTAGCAATATATTATGAGTATTGGATCTTTTTGATATATATGATAAGTTAAAATGGTGAGTTTTATGTTTTATTTGTTCTATTTAAATAAAATTAATATTTTTTAATAAATTTATTTTATTTAAATAAAAAATGTTATTCTATCTTCTCGTTGTTCTAACTAAATCCTAGGGGTTTAATCAATAAAATAAATTGATTAAAAAAAATCTTATGTTATTATTATTTTAAAATAAGTAAGCTAAAATAATCACGATAATACCTAATAAACTCATTAACTCAAGCTTAATAATGTCAACGGGATGAAATAAGATATAAATGTTGTATTTAATATCAAAAATGAAATACGAATGTATACATTTAGGAATCACTATAGTGAAATGGTTACCTATTTAGACTTAAAAAATGGTTACTCATTTGGACTTTAAAAAATCAAATTTTAATATATTTTTAATTTAAAATAGTTTAAAATCATAAAATTTTAATTAAAAAAATAACAAATTAAAATAATAATATATTATGTACCTTAATATATTTTGTTTTTTTATTCATAAATATTAAAATATAAGTATTTTAACTTGTACATGTATAAAAAATATAAAATTTAATAAAATATAAATTTATAATTTTAAATATTTGAGTTCAAATTATCCTATCCACGTGCAAAAATCAAACCCAAAACTTTAAATAAAAGAATAATCGAACTAAAAAATCGGTTCAAAATTTATCATCAAAATCTAACACAGGAAATTCTTTGTCCAATACATACTTATAAGTTAAAGATTGATATATATTACTAAGAAAAATTAACAAAACAATAAAAATGAAAAACATTATTACTACCAACTCGTAGTTTGGTATTACCTTATTTTACAAAAAAAAAAGTTGTAAACCGTACATCTTTATTATTTTTGCTGTTTTTATCTTTTGTTAGTTTTATTTGTAAACACATTATACATGTCTTTAACTGGTTAGATCGTTTATTATACTTTTTCTCTTGAGGTTTCCCCAGTTTTAACTTTTAAGGTAGCCTTATTTGCTCTACGAAAGCTACTTTCCTGGGAATTTTCTGGTGCATGGCATATCCTACTGCACATACCATATATATGTAGGTTTTCTTACGTTCTTTTCCTTATGATAGCATCGTCATCCACCTGTCCCAAGTAATAATATGCAGAGAACTATATTTTTATGCAATATGCAATCATTACTACAATTAAGATTGGTTTCGTAACTTTGTTTCCACCGGCTAATAAACAAACCGGCTTGAAAAAGTGTTTTTGTCGGTTCACAAAAAAGTGGCAATTTTTTATTTTTTACTTTTTAACCGGTTTAAATCGACTAAATTTTATTATTGAAATATTTTATAAATACAATATCGGTTTAAAACTGATGAATTCTTTTTTAAACCATACCAATATCACCTTTCTATTCACATTTCAAAATTTCTAACCAAACTTTATTATTTAATATTAATTATATCAAAATATATTTGATTGTATTTTTTATTAATTAATAGAAAGTTAATTAACCCAATAAGATATATAAAAAATTCTTACTATTAATTGTTAAGGCTTTATTCTTACGACTAATTATTAAGACTTTATTGTTACGATTAATTGTAAAGGCTTTTTATCCTCTAAAGAACCTTTGGACTTGATCGAATTCATACTGTTTTTGGGCTTGGTCTGTCTAAAGCTCAAGCTGCCATTGGACTTGATCTGTCTAAAGCTCGAGCTGTAATTGGACTCGATTTATACCATGGGTAGGATGTCTAGAGTACTTTTTATTCCGTCTTTGAGTTGAACTTGATTTGGGTAAACTACAAAGTTTGTTTTTTTTTTGTGGATCTGGATGTCCAAACAATAATAATACTAAAATGATATGTAAATCATACTAAATATAATGTAGTATATCTTATGATGTTAACATATATTCAAATTAATTAATTTAGAACATTTAAATTAATATTTATTAGTTAAATATTTTAATATTATTTTATGGTAAATATGAATTTGTGAATTTGAATATCCTTTTAAGATAAATTTAGATTTCTTTTGTTGCTGTTGTTCTTTTAATTATTATTTTAAATGCAGGTTGAACGCTACAAAAACAGTCAAAATTTATATTAAGAAAATAATTTTTTTATTGGTTTTTTGAAAAAAAAATGGATAAATTTTATTATTTTAAAAAAACCAGCCAGCTAATTTATATCAGTTCTTGAAAACTGACAAAAATAAAAATAAAAAAATCGTCGGTTTCTAAAGAACAAGTGAAAATTATCCTGCCCGATTTTTTTAAAAAACGGGCAAATTTTTTATTTTATATTTTTTTTGGAAAATAAATTCAAATAAAAAAAAACGGACAGATTTTAAGACAGTATTGAATGAGGAATTGAAGTGGCAATTCCAGATCATTTTGAGCAAATGAAGAGTCTAATTCGTGTGTTTTTAAGTCTAGTTTTTAATGTTGAAGTTTTCAGGTCATTTGGTATTACCTACAATAAGTTATAGAAGTTTTAGCAAGGAAGGGTTAGAATTTACTGTTTTGTTTAAAGCTGTTTTTTAATACGAATTTTAAGAGTCTTGTTTAGGTCTATAAATAGAGTTGTATTATGTTGTAAGAATGCAAGAAGAGAGAAATAAAAAAGAGTGTTTGATTAGTAAGAAAAAAAATTGTTTTTTGTCTCTCTTCCCTCCACCAAAATAGTTATAAAATATCAACAAATTGGTATCAGAGCCGATGGCGAATGTGATGGGACAAATGCCGCTACCACGACTAACGAAGGCGAACTACGAGAACTGGAGCATTCAAATGAAAGCTCTTCTCGGATCGCAAGATGCGTGGGAGGTGGTCGAAGAAGGTTTCAAAGAACCAACAAATACCACGGGATATACGGCGGCTCAAAACAAGGGGTTGAAAGAGGAGCGATCAAAGGATAAGGCGGCACTATACATGTTGTTCCGAGCCGTTGACGAGTCGGGCTTTAAGAAGATTGCCAAGGCAACTACTTCAAAAAAGGCGTGGGACATTTTAGAAAAAGTGTTCAAAGGAGCCGACCGAGTAAAGCAAGTAAGACTCAAACTCTACGCGGTGAATTGGAGAGTATGAAGATGAAGATGTCGAAGGTGTATCCGACTACATCTCGCGTGTGCAAACAGTGGTGAATCAACTAAAACGAAATGGAGAAATTCTAGCGATGCAAGAGTGGTGGAGAAAATTTTGCGGTCGTTAACCGAGAATTTTGAGAATGTCGTTTGTGCAATTGAGGAGTCGAAAAATGCGGAGGAGATGACCTTGATGATCTCGGCGGTTCTCTTGTGGCGCGTGAACGGCGGAAGAAGAAGAAGAAGAACGAGTCACTTGAGGAAGCACGCAAGCCAAGGTATCTGTCAAAGATGAAAAGGTACTCTATACTCAAAACTTTCGTGGTAGAGGGCGCGGCCGTGGAGGTCGCGGTAATGGTCGTGGCGGTGGAGGCCGCGGTCGAGATGCACACTGAGGAGAAGGGCGGTCAAGCCAACAAAATTGGCGAGGTAGAGGGACGTGGTCATGGGAGGCGGTCGGTCAAATCATTCAAATGTTGAGTGCTTACAATGTGTGACGTACATGGGCACTACGCAAAGAGTGCAAATCAAATATCGAATGCTATAATTGTGGCAAGCATGGGCACTATGCAAAGGAGTGCTATTACGAGAAAAGGTAGAAGAAAACGCGAATCTAGTCGCGGAAGAGGAGACAAGAGAAGATGGTGTTCTCGCGATGGCCTACAAAAATACCATTCCCGACAGGTGACACGGTGTGGTATCTCGATACGGCGCTAGTAATCATATGTGCGGGCACAAACACCTCTTTGTGGAAATGCAAGAGATAGAGGTTGGGCACGTGTCATTTGGAGATGCGTCAAAGATTCAAGTGAAAGGTCAAGGTACAATATCATATTTGCAAAAGAATGGTTTAAAGGGATTAATTGAGAATGTTTATTATGTACCTGATCTCAAGAGCAACATCCTGAGCATGGGACAACTCATGGAGAAAGGATACTCGGTGTTTATGAAAAATCGAGTATTACAACTGAAAGACAAGAAAGAGCGAGTAATAGCACGAGTTGAGATGGCGAAGAATCGAATGTACAAAATCAACCTGTGTTATGTGCGAGAAAGGTGTTTGCGAGTTAATGTAGAAGACAAGGCGTTCCTGTGGCATTTGCGATATGGTCATTTTCACTATGGTGGTTTACAAAAATTGTCGAAGAAAGGAATGGTACATGGGTTACCCGAGATTGACTACATCGAGAATTTTTTGCGAGTGTGTACTCGGGAAGCACTCGAGACACTCATTTCGGAAGAAGGCGAATCTACACCAGATCATCTCGCATTAATACATACCGACATTTGTGGGCCAATCACTCCTGAGTCATTCAGCGGTAAAAAATATTTCATTACTTTTATCGATGACTATTCCAGAAAGACTTGGGTTTATTTCCTGAAAGAAAAATCTGAAGCATTCGAAGTGTTTAAAAAGTTCAAAGTAATGGTAGAGAAGGCAACTGGCAAGTTTATTAGAGCTCTACGTTCTGATCGAGGTGGAGAATACAACTCCACAGAATTTGCGAGATACTGCGCAGAACATGGAATAAGAAGGTTCCTAACCGCACCGTACTCTCCTCAACAAAATGGTGTGGCAGAGAGAAAGAATCGGACCATTCTCGACATGGTTCGATCAATGCTGAAAAGTAAGAAGTTGCCAAAAGAATTTTGGGCGGAAGCTGTGCAATGCGCAATTTATGTGCAAAACCGATGTCCACATGCGAGTTTAGAAGATAAAACTCCACAAGAAAATTGGAGTGGTAGAAAGCGGCAGTCTCACACTTGAGAATATTCGGTAGTGTGGCTTATGCACACGTCTTAGGATCGGCGAAGAACAAAGCTAGAAGATAAGAGCAAGAAATTTGTGTTCATTGGTTATGACGAGAAGACTAAAGGTTTCAAGCTTCTCGATCCAATAAACAAGAAGGTAATAATAAGCCGAGATGTTAAGGTGAATGAAGCAAGCGAGTGGGACTGGAAAAACTCTTCCGAGGTGATAGTAGAAAGGGAGAATCATCAACCACATCAACAACAAACCTCGAGATCGAGATAGCAAGAAGCCCTCGAACAATCGATAATGAGGAAGAGCCAAGACAACCAAAAATGCGAAGCATGCAAGATTTGTACGACTCGACAAGTGAGGTACATTTAATTTGTCTTTTGGCGGATCTGAAATAATTACATTTGAAGAAGCGATGCGGAATGAGAAGTGGCAAGCGGCCGTGGATGAAGAAATAAAAGCAATTGAGCGAAACCAAACTTGGGAGTTGGTTGAATTACCAAAAGGATGTCGGCCATGGAGTAAAATGGATATACAAAAAGAAGATGAATGCTCAAGGCGAGATAGAGCGGTACAAGGCAAGGCTAGTTGCAAAGGGCTATCGACAAAAGGCGGGGATAGACTATGATGAAGTCTTTGCCCCAGTTACAAGAATGGAGACGATTCGCCTTCTCATTGCTCAAGCAGCTCAATTCAAATGGAAATTTTTTCAAATGGATGTCAAATCAGCTTTTTTGAATGGTGTGCTAGAAGAAGAGGTGTATGTAGAGAAACCACCCGGGTACACAAAAATTGGGGAAGAAAAGAAGGTGCTGAAATTGAAGAAGGCACTTTATGGACTAAAGCAAGCACCTCGAGCTTGGAATACCCGTATCGACACTTACTTCAAGAAGAACGGATTTACTCAATGCCTATATGAACATGCTTTGTACGTGAAGAAAGAAGAAGGTAACTTGTTGTTTGTAGCTCTTTATGTTGATGATCTTATATTCATAGGGAATAATGAGGAGATGATAAAAGATTTTAAAGAGTCTTTGTCTCGGGAGTTCGAAATAATGATTTGGGTTTGATGAAATATTTCCTTGGTCTGGAGGTTAGACAAGAAAATAATGGGATTTTTGTATCACAAGAAACATATGCAAAAGAAATTCTAAAAAGGAATAAAATGGAGAAGTGCAACCCGGTATTGACACCAATGGAACCTGGGGCTAAACTTTCTACGTTTGACGGTGGAGAGCAGTAGATGCGACCAAATACCGAAGTTTGGTGGGAAGTCTGCGTTATCTCACATGCACGAGACCAGACATATCTTACAGTGTTGGAGTGGTAAGTCGGTTTATGGAAGAACCAGTCTATACACATTGGAAAGCGTTGAAGAGAATTCTGCGATATATCCGAAGTACAGAATCACTCGGGTTATTTTTCTCGAGAACAGAAGAGTATAAACTGGTGGGATACTCTGATAGTGACTGGTGCGGAGACATAGATGATCGAAAGAGTACATCGGGATACGTATTCTTTATGGGAGACACAGCGTTCACATGGATGTCGAAAAAACAACCCATCGTGACACTCTCGACATGCGAAGCAGAATATGTGGCAGCATCATGGTGTGTGCGACATGCAGTTTGGCTAAGGAAACTTTTAAGCGAGTTGAATCTCAGACAAGAAGAAGCAACCGAGATCCGAGTTGATAGCAGGTCGGCAATTGAACTCGCAAAGAATCCAGTACATCACGAAAGGAGCAAGCATATCGATGTGAAATTTCATTTCATTCGAGAACAAATCCGGGAAGGGAGTGTGAAGTTGAATCATGTAGCGAGTCATGATCAAATAGCCGACATGTTCACAAAGTCGTTACCCACGGTTTTTCTGGATAAATGCAAGATGGCAGTAGGCATGAAGGATGGAAGAAATTTGAGTTTAAGGGAGGAATTTGTGGAAAATAAACTCAAATAAAAAAAACGGACAGATTTTAAGACAGTATTGAATGAGGAATTGAAGTGGCAATTCCAGATCATTTTGAGCAAATGAAGAGTCTAATTCGTGTGTTTTTAAGTCTAGTTTTTAATGTTGAAGGTTTCAGGTCATTTGGTATTACCTACAATAAGTTATGGAAGTTTTAGCAAGGAAGGGTCAGAATTTACTAAAAACGGACAGACATTATTGAATGAGGAATTGAAGGGGCAATTCCAGATCGTTCTGAGCAAATGAAAAGTCTATTTCGTGTGTTTTTAAGTCTAGTTTTTTAATAGTGAAGGTTTCAGGTCATTTGGTATTACCTACAATAAGTTATGGAAGTTTTAACAAGGAAGGGTCAGAATTTACTGTTTTGTTTAAAGCTGTTTTTTAATACGAATTTTAAGAGTCTTATTTAGGTCTATAAATAGAGTTGTATTATGTTGTAAGAATGCAAGAAGAGAGAAATAAAAAAGAGTGTTTGATTAGTAAGAAAAAAAAATTGTTTTTTGTCTCTCTTCCCTCCACCAAAATAGTTATAAAATATAAACATTTTTATCTGCTCTTATTTAATCGATTTTTATGAAAAATGGGCAAAAATCTTCGTTTTAATCAATTAAAAACCAGCGAATCCAGTTCTTTTCTTAGTAGTGATTAAAACTGAATTTCCATGCTTTGTTTTTGATGATACGAGGATGTCCGGCCCATCTATTGTACACAGGAAGTGCTTCTAAATATGCAATATGGTGTAGGGAAACAAGGTGTTTTTTTTTTAATTGTATAGCATAATTAGTGTGTGATATAAGATTGGTTTTATTTTTAACCTTTTTTTTTATTTATAATTTTTTTTATATATAACATAAAAGCATATTTTTTTCATATAAATAAATAAGTTATATAAAAAAATGGGTTTATTTGTTTATATAATTCTCTCAATTTTTAATTGTATAATATTGTTGGAAAAATCAAAAATTAAGAGACAGTAGAGGTTATTTCCAAGATATTTGATTCTACACTAAAAAAATGTATTACCTCGACCGTAAATTATTTTGATTTTATGACCATATTAAAAGAATAAATAAGATTTAATATTTAATTCAAAAATTTGCATATTAACATTTGGACTAAAATTATGTATAAAATTTCAAGTAAACAACAATAACTTCAGAAAATGAATAAAGCATTGAAAATTCGAGAATAAAAAAATAATTTAATAATTTATAAAAATAAACACACAAAAAATAATAATATTAAATTACATCAAATCAAATCAAATCAAAATTGTCAATAAGTTATTTAGTTAGATGATGAGGAAAAGTTTGAATTGCAACGCTATGAGTGGTGCATTTGGCTAAAACATTGCTAACTAGTCATGAAGGCTTGTATTAATTACTAATTAGAATTATATTTTTTGATTTAAAATTACTTGGGATTATTTTAGAATGTAATGAAAATAATTTTTTAATATAATTTAGTTATTAAAATTAAAAATTTTGTCATGATATCATAGCTATGTTTTATTGTTATTTGTTATGTTATCAGAATAATATTGAGTTATGTGAGTTTTAAATATTTAAAAAAAATAAAAAACTTTATCGCATGACGATGTTGTTCGAAATCCAACAAATACACCACATGCATGTTGATCCAAAACTAATTCAAAAAATCTCAACTTTTCAAAAATATCTTAGTAACTATTAAGCTTGATAATAACAACTATAGTATCCAAAAGCATCATATCTTAAAAAAAATTAAGAAACTTGGAGTTAGAGACATTTTTTCTTGAGGAGTCTTATGATAAGTTTCTTTCAACTAGAGATTTGAATCCAGAATTCAAGTTTTTATTTGAGCAAGACGTAAAGCTAGGTTGTTGGTTCATATCATGTATGACTAATGAAGTGTTAAAACATAATTTTTAATAAACTTTAAAATTATAATTTTTTAAATTCATGCTAGAAATTATAAAATATTTATATTATTATTATATATAAATAATAATTTAAAATTTTAATTTATAATATATTTAATTTTACGAAAAAAAAGAACACAACAAGGATAATTTTTTTAATTGAATGTAATTTAATTAACATATAAGTTAAACAAAAAAGGGTTGTAGTGGTGATAAATACATAATGTTCTATACAAACTTAAGATAAGTGTCGTGTCACGATGTGGGGGCGTAAAAAAGGGGTAGGTCTTGCAGTCAAGTTCCCTTATGCTTTTGCACTCGAGGGTCAATCTCCGTCTGGTCCGAGGAAACCTTTGCACGCCTCCGTTACCTTTTGGGAGGCCTATGCCTCATAGAAACTATTTACTTGTGACTGTCCCTTGGCCCATAGGTCCTGACATAAGGTTAGAATTCGTCTTTCGATTCAAAGAATCTCCGTTTTCAGAACCGTACATGAGTTTTTCATCTCATACGGCTCCTCCCTTATGTGCATAATGAGAATAATCTATTACATGAAATAAAAAAAGATTAAAATAGTCTCATTATAAACTGAACGGGACTGTTGCTTTTACAAGAAATAGCTAACCAACGTATTATTATTATTTATATTTTATTCATTAAAGATTGATACATGAAAAGGTAAAAAATAAAAATAAAGAAGAAGAGGAAGAAATGATGTTAACGAACAAAAATAATAAAAATAAAACTTATTTAAATGATTAACAAATAAAAGAATGAATTTTTAGGTGTAATTTATAGTAAAATTATAAGTATAGAGTGTCACGTTTAAAAGTATAAGCTAAAGTCTTGATATTATCATTATTTATAAATATTATATTATAGATCTAATTTTTACATAAATAGTGTTTTAAAAATTTATTAATTTAAAAAAATTAGTCATAGTTCTATTGTCAAATGATAAGTATAAAGTATTACATTTAAAAATTTAATTTTAAAAACTATGGTACAAATTTAAAAGTTTTGATTTTATCGTTATATACAATACATAATTTTATTATTATTATTATTATTATGTGTATTTATATTATAAATAGATAAATAATTTAATATAAAATATTCTATAAAAAGAATTTGAATAATGATATTATCACATAATTTTAATATTATTATTATTATGTATATTTTTATTAAAAAATTATTCTTTAAAAATTTGTTTTTCTATATTATAGTATTAATTTAATTTTATAAGTAGAATCATCATGCCTCAATAAACTTTCATTAGATTAACACTACTGGACAAGGATGGAGGCAAGTTTCTCAAATCAATTCGCTCCTCGTGGACATTGACCGTGATTCAAAGCCATCATCTTGGAAGATTTTATATAAGTTAATGAAATGATATAGATATATACTGATATTTAATAAATATGTTGATAGATTAATAGATGCTTCTAACATGCATTGGATGAGTATAATTTAAACAAATATACTTTTAATATGTTTTTTATATAAAAAATATAGGCATATGACGAGTATAATTCAAACAAATATATATTTAAGCATGATATGTTTTTTAAATAAAATACGATAAAAATATAAATATGATTCATTTAATTTTAAAAAATATTTTATTAAAAATATAATAATAAATAAATAAATATATATATAATAAAAATATAAAGATATTATTTGATTTTTTATAATTATATAATATATAAATCATAAATTTAAAATAAATATATTATAATCGAAGATAAGTGAACAACTAGCATCAAACTTAATTTAATTTTAACTTTATTTGTTAAACGTTTGACCAATAAAATTTTGTATTAAAAATTCTTATTTTATTTTTTTAATTTTTTAATGTGTTTTATAATTATATATTTAATTTAAATATTTAGATTCAATGATATTAAAAAAATTCTTATTTATTTCTATGAGTTGATGAAGAAATTTTTTATTATTTCAATAAAAAATAAAAATTATAATTTAAATATAATTAATAATTATTTTTATTATATGTTATTATATAATAATAATAATAATAGATATTTAATAAAAATCTAATATTTTTTACTTATATTATACGAATAATATTATTTATATATAATAATTTTTAATTCAAAGTATAAGTATTTTATTTATAAATTTAAAAATTATTTGAAAAATAAATAATATTTGTTATTAATTTATACATTAGATATAATACATACATAACTAACTAACTTGGCTACAAGGTCAACGATGATCTATCTTAGTCACTCTTTCAAGTTTATTTTACCTAAAGACTGACTAATTAATTTATTCTTTTCTTGAATGTTCCTGCTAATTGCTATCAAACGCGGTTTCTGCGTTAGTTCTTTTCCTGGTTTTGAATTCTAACAATTTGTTACAATTGTTAATGTAATGTAATTTGATTTGATACAATATATTTTATATTTGTATTAAACTAATTTAATTTTTTTTTAATAAAAAATAAAAAATAAAAGAAGTGGGAAAGATTACTCGAAGTTTTGTTTCGTAGAAATACAGGGAGAACGCAGAAAGAGAGAGGAAAAGGGGTTCTACGAATTAAGTTTTAGAAAAATAAAAGAATTTTTGTAAACCTTTTCTCAATAATTGTTTTGTTTGAGAGAAGAATTGTATTAAATATATAATATATAAAAGTATGTCTAGGTTCAATGAATCTTGAGTTAATAACAAACTAACAAATTAAGATACTAATAAATTATTGTTAAGTGTAAACACTTTCATCCCCCTCGAGTGAAAGGGTTTGGGAGTTAGATAGAGTTTGGATTTCAAAATGAGAAACCTTGAATTTGGTAAGTGTTTAGTTAACAGATCTACTGTTTGATCTTCACTGGCAATATAATGAAGTTGAAGACTCTTTTTGAAGACTAAATCACGAATGAAATGAAGATCAATGGCTATGTGTTTTGTTCTGGTATGAAATACGGGGTTGGCTATCATATAACTTGAGCTGATATTATCATACCACAACAAAGGTACTTGCTAAATAGGTACACATAATTCTTTGAGGATGGAAAGAGTCCAAACAATTTCTGAGGTTGCAATTGCCATTCCTCGATATTCTGATTCTGCACTGCTTCTAGAAACTACCTTTTGTTTTGTGGCTGACCAGGAAACAAGATTTGGACCTAGATATAAACAATAGCCACTAGAGCTCCTCCCATCATCTGTGCTAGTGCCCCAGTCTGCATCAGTAAAAGCCTATATATCAAGGTTTTCAAATATTTGTAGCTTCAAGCCATCTTGCATTGTTCCTTTTAGGTACCTCAAAATTCTCTTTACTACAAACCAATGAGTTGTTGTTGGCTGATGCATAAACTGACATGCTCTATTTACAGCAAAAGAAATATCTGGTCTTGTGAGAGTAACATATTGCAAAGCACCTACTATACTTCTATACTGCGTTTGATCTTCAAACAACTCACCATCATACTTTGATAGACTCTTTCCAATAACACAAGGTGTTTTGGTTAGCTTACATTCTAACATATCTGTTCTGGCAAGTAAGTCAGCAACATACTTGGTTTGACATAAATGAATGGAATCTACATCATATGAAACTTCAATGACTAGAAAATAAGAGAGCTTGCCCAGATCTCTCAAAGCAAAATTGGCATGTAACTTGTCTATAAGTCATTGAATCTGATCTGGTGAACTTCCAGTAATCAGAATATCATCAACATAAACTAAGAAAATTAATGTTGAAGTTTTACCAAAATAGAGAAACATAGAACTGTCATATCTTGAACACCTAAAACCCCATGATTGAAGAGCATGACTTAATTTAGTAAACCAAGTTCTTGGTGCTTGTTTAAGACCATAAAGAGCTTTCCTTAGTCTGCAAACTTTATCAGGAAACTTGTTATTTATAAAACCGAGTGGCTGAGACATAAAAACCTCCTCTTCAAGTTCTCCATTAAGGAATGCGTTTTGAACATCAAGCTGCCTTATATTCCATCCTGAAGATAGGGTAATCGTTAGAACAATTCGTATGGTTGCAGGCTTTACAACAGGACTAAAGGTCTCATAATAGTCCAATCCATATGTTTGGTTATACCCTTTTGCCACCAACCTTGCTTTATATCTTTCTATAGATCCATCTGGTTTATATTTGAGTTTGAAAACCCATTTGCAACCAATTACACTTGCATTAGTAGGGATATCCACTAGATCCCACGTTTCTGTTTTCTGCAGAGCATCATATTCTCTATTCATTGTTGCAGTCCAGTTGGGATCCTTCAAGGCTTGTTTGTAAGTTCTTGGCTCTGTCTCTTTATGTGCTAAGAAGATTTTCTTCTTGAAAATTCCATGTTGAGACCTTGTAACCATTCTTCTTTCTGATTGAGCAGGTTCCTGTATCATATCAAGTGTTTCAGATTATGATATAACAGCAGGCAAAGGAGTAGAACAAGCAGGTGGTTCAGATACATGTAACTCAGTAGCACCAACATGTGGTGAAGTATTGATTGGTGGAGTAATAGGAACATTTATAAGAGCAGGAGTGAAAGATTCTTGTGCAGCAGGAGGTGACTTTGTAGAACCTTGTGCCATGGGGAATATATTCTCATCAAACACAACATGCCTAGTGATATACACTCTTCCAGAATTGGAATCTAAACAGAGATACCCCTTGTGATTTTGGCTATACCCAATAAACAAGCATTTTTGAGATCTGTATTGCAGTTTGTGAGCATTATAGGGTCGAAGAAAGGGATAACATAAACATCCAAATACTTTCATCATATTATAATCAGGAACTTTATGAAAAAGTATAGAGTAAGGGGATTCAAACTCCAGTAGTTTTGATGGCATTCTATTGATCAGATACATAACAGCTTGGAAGGCATAGACCCAGTATTTTTGAGGCATAGAGGCATGTGCTAGAAGAGCAAGACCAGTTTCTACAACATGACGATGCTTCCTTTCTACCCTGCCATTTTAAGGAGAAGTGTAGGGACAAGAAAAACGATGAGAGATACCACATGAACTTAAGAATGATTCAAAAGCTTTAAATTCACCTCCATTATCAGATTGTAAACATTTGATCTTCATGCTAAACTGATTTTCAACAAGTCTTTTAAACTGAATGAACTTGTTGAGAGCTTGATCCTTCGTTTGTAATGAAAATAGCCAAGTAAACCTGTTGTAATCATCTACAAAAAGAATAAAATATCTCGCACCAGAAGTAGAAATCATAGGAGTAGGTCCCCAAACATCAGTGTGAACTAATTCTAAAGGTTGAGAAGCTCTAGAAGTAGACAATTTGAAAGGAAGTCTGTGACTCTTTGCAAATTGACAAGATGAACAAACTGATCCTTTATTTAAGGTAGCAGAAACATTACATTGTCGCATTATTCTTTGAACAATTTCAAAAGAAGCATGTCCAACACGACTATTCCATAGATCACACTGTCTTTAACAAGTGAAAAAGCAACAAGATTATTATTATTACAAGTAAACGAGGAATTAGAAACCTCTTTATAAGAAGCTATTGGAAACTTATAGAGTCCATTCTCAAGGTTGCCTTGAGTTAGAACCTCCTTCGTAAACCGATCCTTCACAAAGAAAAAATTGGAATGAAACTAAACAAATGAATTGTTATCAGAATAGAGCTTGGCTACACTTATTAGATTGGAAGATAGAGAAGGAACATGAAGCACTTTCTTAAGAGAAAACACATGAGATGCAGAAGGAAGAAAGACAGATCCAACACTGGAGATAGAGATTTTCTTACCACTACCAACAGTAACACGATCTTGTCCAGTGTAAGGTGTAGTGGTAGACATGTTTCCAGAGTTCTGTGTCATATGGTGAGTAGCTCCAGAATCAAGGAACCATGCATCATTATTGACTGTATTTTGAGATGCTACCATAGCAGAGATCTGACTTTGATTAGAATTCTGATTCTCCGAGTTAGAGGCTTGAAAGGATATGTCAAATCTGTGATAACAATTATGGACAGTATGTCCAAATTTTCCACAAAGCTGACATTGAGGTTTATTGTTGTTGCCTCTTCCACCTTGATTGTTCCTTCCACCACGACCACGTCCTCTAGTGTAGGAATGGTTGTGATTCTGCCCTGAATTCTGATTTGGAGACCTTAGGAAGCCTTGATTATTCTTAGGATAAGGCTTGTTTCCAGCATACTTGTTTTGCACAAAATTAGCTACTATATTAGATCCTTCTTCAATAGAATTCTGTTGCTCAAGACGATGCTCAAAAGACATGAGCATACTATGAACTGCCTCTAAAGAGATCTTATCATCTCTGGCATTGATCGATGTAACAACTGCATTGTAGTCAGCACCAAGACCACTAAGGAGATTCATAACTTGATCCTGTTCAGAGACATGTTCTCCTATTGTAGCCAAACTGTCAGAAACACCTTTGAGTTTCATGATATAATCAATCATTGACATAGAATTCTTCTTCGTTGTTTGCAATTGCAGTCTTAATTGCATAATTCTTGCTCTAGAGGAGGAAGAGAAGATCTGCTCAAGAGCGACCCAAGCTGAGTGAGAGGTAGTATGACCAATAATCTGAACCATAATTTCTGGGGTGAGAGAAGAGTAAATCCAACTCAAGATCATTCGATCCTGTCTTCGCCATAAAACAAACTCTGGATTGAGATTTCCTGTAGTTAGTAACAACTGTTGGTGGACAGATCGAGATTCCTTCGATGAAATCCTCAAATCCATTGGCAAAAATCACATTATCCATTTAAGATCGCCAGAGAACATAGTTCATTCGATCTAGTTTCACAAGCAAGGCATGATTGAGTAGATGCGACGCTGGAGAGGAAATCGATCCTGAAATTTGAGAGGCTTCTAACGAAGAAGTAGTAGATCTAGTAGCCATGATCGGACGAAGTAATTATTGTTGCCTTAGAACCCTAACTTATTTCTTCGCGAGCCAACAGATGAAGAAACAAGAAGAAAGCAGAAAAGACTCGGATACCAAATTAAGTTTTAGAAAAATAAAAGAATTTCTATAAACCTTTTCTCAATAATTGTTTTGAGAGAGGAATTGTATTAAATATATAATATACAAAAATATGTCCAGGTTCAATGAACTTTGAGTTGTAACAAACTAACAAATTAACATATTAATAAATTATTGTTAAGTGTAAACACTTTCACTATATTCTTTGTACACACTTTTCATAGGTGCGTTTTCCAACATACGGTTAAATTACGTTCGATATAAATATTTTAAAAATGTTGTTTAATTGTTCGTAACTAAAAATACATTTAATATTAAATATTTTTAAATTTATAATTATATCTAGATAATAATAAAAATATATCATATAATTTTATCATTATTGTATATAGTTATTATATCTAAATATATAATATATTTTTTTTACATATTTATAACTAATTTTATAGTTTTTAATTTAAATTTTTTAATCTTATAATTTTTAAAAATATATATTTTAATTTTAAAAGGATAGATTATGTTAAATTTATAGAATTAAAATATTATAATTCAATCAAAACAAACTAAAACAATGTTTTTAAAAAACCGTGAGAAGTTACGTACCCTCTACCCCACAATTTAAATGTAGAGTGTGACCTGTTACGGTCCGTCTAAAGTTGTGCCTTGCCGAAGCGGGAGAAAAATAGCTGGATTGAATTTTGCTACGTGGGCTTCACATTTTGAGACTTTTTATGACCACAATGACCATGACCATGTTTTTAAGTTGATTTTGATGTCTTTCTGCCGAGAGAATAGTTTAAAATGCATGGTGTTTTAATATTTATCTTTATATATTAATTTTTTTATCATATTTATAATAGTAAAAATTAATAATTTTAAAGATATAAAAAAATTACAATTCACTTTTGAGAAAACAATAAAAATAATAACTTTATTTTATATATTTTTATTATTATAAATTTTAAAAATATTATTTTCCTCTGTATAAAAAAATTTCACTCCAACAAACAATTTCTTTGATTTCTTTTAAATCTCACATCGAAACTCACTTTATTGGCCACAAATTATGTTTGTAAAATAGGGAATATTATAATACATGCTCTATGACTATCACTACCGTCGGAAAAGATGAAATTCTATTAAAAAACATTTGTAAAGCCTTACCTTGTCCTTATTACCTTTTTACAATATTTATAAGACATATAAATAGTGAATACTTGTGATTCGCCTCAAATAGTAACCATTTTTATGGAAGTGTAAAGAACCTAATTAAATGTGATACCACACACGCGCGCGTGCTGTCGCTGTCGTCGATCGTGCCGAGTCGAGTCCGTGTGAGGTGTTATTTTATTTTTTTTTTAGAAAATATTTTTTCTTTTTAAGGAAAACTTTTCCACCTAAAAAAAATAATGTTATATATATATATATTTCTCAGAAAAACAACTGTTATTTTCTTTTATCAGAATATGGCCGTTAAATGGCCGTTTGTTTTCTTTATTAAGAAAAAGAGCCGTTGCCCGTATTTACTCACAAAAATATCTGTTAATCGTCTTTACTCTAAAAATGATCGTTACTCTTCATTACTCAGAATGATCGTTACGCTCTTAATTCCCAAACATTACCGTAATTATCATAATTTCCATACAGTTTTTAAAACCTATAAAAGAAAGGCCTCGGCTCTCAATTTCATATAACAATCTTTGCAAACTCTTCTCACTACAAACAACTCTCTCTACAACTATAAGTTATTTTCCAGTTTTCCGAACAACAAATTTTTTCAGGTGTAGTATTCCGATCTTCATCAATGTAGTGAAGTTTCGAGACAGAGAAAAAAGATTCTGGACTGTTTTATCTTGGGGACGACGGGACTGTGTTTACTTGCACAAATTTAGGCAGAACCGCGAAACATCTTAAAAAGAGCGATCTAGTCCGCAACTCAACCCAAGCAGTTTCATTTCAGATTATCAATAATATTGTTCCAATACTATTTTAACATACTTGTATCAACAATCACTTTATAATTATATTATTTATAAAATATATTTTTTATATTTTCATTAAATATTTATTTTTAATTTAATTATACGATATAATCTAATTTATATATAGAATTTTATTTTTATTTTTTCTTAAAATATATATATTTATTTTTTTATAATGTAAATAAATAAATATTTTTAGTATTATAAAAAAAATATTTTTTTATTGTGAAAGTTAAAGTAAAATTAATAGGATAATTTGATTATTTATATAATAAAAATTATAATAATATTAAATTTTATTAACGTAACGGGAAGATATATTTATTACTTCGTACTGTATTAGGATGGACTGTGGAGGTGAAGTGTCTATAATAAAACAAATATAGGAGGTAACTTCATTGAGGAAGGTGACGTTTCTAATAAAACAAACATAGGAGGCAACTTCATTGAGGAAGACAAACATGGGAGGTAACATAATTGCACGAGGAAAATTAAATATTTTTTTTAAAATAATATTTTTAAAATTTATAATTATAAAAATAATATATTTTATATTTAATTTATATATTTTTATAATTAAAAATTCATACCATAATTACATATTAAACACTATTTAAATTTAATAATAATTATTTAAATTCATTGAATATATTAAATTCGTCGTAAATATATTTTATTCGATATTATTAAAATATTATTTTTATTAATAACAAAAATTTATAATTAAAATATCTAATCTTATAATTAATTATAATTTAATAAAAATATTATTATAATAAAATATAATTATAATAATAATTTAAACTATATTCATATCTTCGTAATAATTTTTAACAAAACAGAGATAAATTCATTACTCAATGAAATAAAATTAATTAAGTGTATAATACCATTATATAAAATAATAATTTATAAGTAAGGTTTCTTTTGTGAAGTAAACAATTCGATCGTAATTTAATAATAAATTACTAAAAAATATGTTATGAAAAAAATATAAAAAAATAATAATTTAAAATTTATAATAATAAAAATAATATATTAATATAAAATGATATATATATATATATTTTAAATTAAAAGGGTGTTTTAAAGATAATCTTTTTATAATTATAAATTTTAAAATTATTATTTTTATTGTTTTCAAAAATTAACTTTCGTTAATTACATGCAAGGAAAGATCATTAATTAATTTTAGGGAGACAAAGACTTTAACACTCTGAAGTAAAAATAAAAATAATTTACAAAGCAAGGAAAGACATTCTTTCACTATTTCCAGTCTCCATCGGGATCAAATGAGCACAAAATGTCAAGCTTCGTGTGGAAAGCAAGAATACCAACAAAATATCACCTTCACCTAAACCCATTTGAATTATATTAATACGTGACAATTACATGCTATCACATCCCACAAAGCTGAAATCTTAAACTTCCTCTTATCCGTCACCGGCTTTCGATGATCCTTCATCTTCTTGCTCAATATGGACCTCTACCCTCCTAAGAATGGTCCTTCCCTGCAGTCCCTTTCTGCGTTATCTTCTCCGGTGAGTTTTCGTCGTGGTTTATACCGGCCGGTCACTTCCGAGTTACCTGAGATTATTGAAGGAGATGAAAATAAGGTATATGTGGCTGTTGGAAGGCCCGTGGAAAAAGCTTTGAGCTTGCTCGATTGGACTTTCAGACATTTCAAAGGAGAAGAAGTTTGTATTCTTCATGTTTATCAGCCTTCTCCTTTCATTCCAACTCTTTGTAAGTGCCTTCCTTTGAAATGGTCTTTTAATTGTGGTCAATTTATCTTCATTTTCTGGCACTTGTGTACATTATCTGATAAATGGTTTTAGATAACATTCTTTAAAACTAATGGGTTTTGTCACCCCTTGATTTGCAAAGAAAAAAAAGGGTATTTTGCTTAAATTTTATCCTAAAATGAGGTATTAATTAAATGAATGGAAAACTGAGAATCATGATTCCATTTCTTATATAACGCAGTAGGAAAACTTCCAGCAAGTAAAGCTAATCCTGAAATGGTTTTCTTTGTTTCTATTTTTATTGTTTTGAAGTCTAAAAATTGTTTCTAAGCATGCCCTTTTCGTACTTATGTAACGCAGTAGGAAAACTTCCAGCAAGTAAAGCTAATCCTGAAATGGTTTCGGCTTACAGAGAGGAGGAGAGGGATCAGACAACGAAACTTCTACGTAATTATCTGAGCATTTGCTCCGGGAAAAAGGTCTACTTCAACTAATTTTTCTTTTCAGATATCTTATGCATAGCGTATTGCTTGGTAGAGTATCTAACACATTGGATGTTTCATTGGCTTTCAAGTAATTGATTTCGCGTGTTGTTCTTTAGAAATCATTCGTTTCCAAGATTTAGAAAAGTATAAACGGCTTGGAGAATGCAATCATAGCAGAATAGTGTTGATCTTGTTTCAATGACTACATGCTTTTTAAGATAACATTGGATATGTTTTGTATCACGCCATGCTAGGGCATCGAAGACTTGCAAACGAGGAAAAATCATTTTTCCCATATAAACTGCATTATCTATTGAATTGTAAAAGCAGCAGCGTTTATTTTTCAGGTTAAAGCAAGCACCATTATGATTGAAACTGACAAAGTTCAGAAAGGAATTGTGGATCTTGTGAACGCACATGATATTAAAAAGCTTGTCATGGGGGCTTTGCCAGAGAAGTAAGCAATATGTTAATGGTTTTAGTTGTCCTCTACTGCTAATAATAAAGTGTAATTTTGTCTTGGTTTTCACAGTATTTTTTCTTCATTTTCCATGGGGACTTGCGTGAAGCCAGATGACTGCATGCAAGTTCTGAAATTGGTTATGTGTGTGCTATATCAAATTGAAGTCTTAATTGCCTCTCATATGTCTATAAGTGTACATTCAGATGTTACGGTGTTAACGTATTTAACATATTATGAAGGTAACCGTTATAAATTGTGATGAGCTATCGAATTTCCCCCCTTTGCTCCTTACCTAGTTTGATCACTCAATCCTTAATGCAATGCTTTAAAACAATGGTCCTGTTACGGGGCATGTTGTAAATTGAATTCCAGATCGGTAAAAATCAATATATGTTGTAAATTGATGTTAAAAAATACCAGGCCTTCCCACACAAAACAAGTTTTCTTAAAGTTGTATTCTTCTTATTTCTTTCTTCTGTTTTTCATTCTCTGATACAGATCATATATATATATATATATTAATGTTATAACTAAAATACACCGCTGTAATACACTAAAATATAGTTGGAATACACTAATACAAAGTGAGAAATAAAGCTAAAAATTGAGCTAGAAATAAAACTGAAAGTTATCCTTAAAATCAGGAAACTAACCTCCTAAAAATTAGGAAACTCCCTCCTGGAAATCAGGAGTTGATTTCACCCTGAAAATCAGGAAACTACTTCTTGAAAATCAAGAGTTGCTTAAGAATCAATCATACGTCTAGATTGATTTCCTACACTCCCCCTAAAGTTAGGCGATATATGTTTTTCAAACCAAGTGCTATACTTAATTCTCATAAACAAAGCTTTGGTTAAGATAACTACTACTTGTTGTTTAGATGGAACATAGGCCTTCAATTTTCTCCTTGAATTAAGGGTTAACATTCAATACTCTTACTCAAGTTGCTAAGAAGAATACAACTTTAAGAGAACTTGTTTTGTGTGAGAAGGCCTTTGGCCTTGGTATTTTTCAACACCAATTTACAACATCTACTGATTTTTACCAATCTAGAATTCAATTTACAACATGGTATCAGAGCATTAGGTTCAAAAACTACTGCTCTTAACCTCCTCATCAATGGCCCTCCTTTCTTGCCATTAATCTGAACCAATGGCTTTACTATTATGGTTTCTATAGCTCTAAAAGTCCTTGCCAAGTTTCCCATAGCTCTAATACATGTGGAAGTTGGTTTAAAAGCAGAGTGTCTCAAATCATAATTTTGTCCAACTACTTCTCTATTTAAATTTGGCTCTGCTTCAACTATTGATATATCATTTTCTTCTCCTCCCTCGAATAACTTGTTGATTTTTCATTTGTGGAGCTGAATCCTTGTTGGATATCTTTGTATTGGCATTCCAAAACTTTTCAGGAAGCTTCACAACCATCTTGTCATTTGCTCATGCTCACAACAAACCTATTCCTGCTCATGCTTCTGGAATTCCTGGGCAACCAATGCATGTTATAAATAACCCACCCACAGTTGCATAAGCTAGCAACTAATCAACATTTTCACTAGGTGTTTCCCCTGGATTGGCCATCAATGGTTGTAATTTCTTTGTCAATATTTATGGAGTAAGGAAAAGGCCAAGAATTCAGCATGAGCACAACTTGCTGTTGCAGTTGTAATCTGCATATATCAGGTCCAGCAGCTACAATCTGCACTCTTTAGAGGTCAGGGTGCATCAGGGGGTGAGGTTGATAAGAATCAACGATACCAATCAAATTTGCAATTTTCCGCTAATCTACTCCTTCAAATTCAGTAGCAAGAGCAAATTGGTACATCAATTTCTTTAATCTTGATGAAAGTATGAGCAAGCAGGACGAAGAGTGTCATTCCTTGAACTCTCCAAGGGCTCTTGGGTCATCTTATTCTAAAGTTGCTGTAGAAACAAAAATTGGTTCTACAGAGCGGCACTTTATATCCAACACCCTCAGAAATGATTCAACTGTACTGAGATCACAAACAACTCTCTTTGCATCAGCGTTCCATGCTTTAATACTACCATCAGCAATGCCTATGAGAAATTCAGCAATAGCAGCAAATTGGTACTCAAGCATCAAGCATTAAGTTCGACTTTCAAAGAAATTTCTTCACTATTAAATTGGCCATAGAAAGATTAAACGTCAATGCAGTAACTTCCGTTTTCTATATTTGGTAAAGCAGCAAGCCTTTCCATTTCAAGGAAATAATCCATGAGAATGACTTCATCTTAAGGGACCGTTCGATTTCTTTCAATAAACTTCTCATTCTAAAGATGAAGTTATGTGATTAGAAGACGTCCCTGAATCTAATTGGCCTTTATGACATTCATTTGTATCAATGTTACTTGTTTGGTCTATATCAAATTCAACTGGATATAGCCACTCTCCAAGCTACAGGAAATTCAAGTGCATTGCTTCACTCGGATTTGGTGGTTAAATCATATACTTTCTCATCATCCTAATTTTCAGGATACTTAGCAACATGATCTGTAATCCTTTTTGGGATGTCATCATATACCAAGCTTAGATCCATAAATCTTCAAGATCCAGTTTGAGTGGGAGTGTGGAAAGTTAATCCTTTCATCATCTTCCTCATCATCCCAATCTTCAGGCTACTTAGCAACATGATTAGTAATATTTTTTGGGATGTCATCATATACCAAGCTTAGATCCATAAACCTTTGGAATCCAGCTTGAGTGGGAGTATTGAATGTTAACCCTTTTACTAACTTCCTTATCATCCCAATCTTCAGGCTGCTTAGCAACAAGATTAATAATCCTTTTTGGGATGTCATCATATACTAAGATTAGATTCATAAACCTTTGGGATCTAGCTTGAGTGGGAGCATTGAATGTTAATCTTTTCACTAACTTCCTCATTATCCCAATCTTTAGGCTACTTAGCAACATGATCAGTAATCCTTTTTTGGGATGTCATCATATACAAAGCTTAGCTAGCAATGAACCTATTTGAAACAAAAGAAGCCCTCTATTGAAGCCATTCAACAAGCAACTTAGCTGCTTTATCCAAGTCCATTGTTCGACAATCAAGAACCTCTATAGTGTTGGCTCTCCAAATTTCTCCGTAGAAAAAAAACCAAGCTTTTTTGTGGGTTCCTCATTTTGGCGACCTTTTTGGTCAAGATGGTATAATATTTGGTTCACATCCTGGTGCTTTGTTTGTCAAGATTGTGAATTGAATAATTCCTAATTTGTCAAATTTTTGGATTATGTTTGTAAATTATGACATTATGTTATATTGGTTGAAGTTTCTACTTGATTGATCGAAGATTCTTGTTTGAAGTTATCACATGCCCTATTTTAAAAAGTCTATGTCTCCCATACACTAGATCTTAGGGACTTTAGTGGGTCTCCTGTAGATTCTTAAGGATTTTAATGTATCTCCCCTACACTCTTGGGGACATTACTGTGTCTGTCCTATGAGTTTAAATTTTTTTCTACCACATGTTGCCTACAACTTCAATCAATAATAGCATCATCAACAAAGTGGCATAATTTATTATTTCTTATGAGCTTAATCACAAGTACTCTAAGCAGGAATACCAAATGTTTCAAACTACTACAAGTGGCTTCTCTATGTTCAAATTCAACTGTGGCTGGTCTGTTGGTTACTTATGACATTATTTAGTGTCTAAGTTTATTCTCTTTTGCAATTGTACATGTTGGGAAATAACACAAATTCCCGATAAGCCAGATTTATGAGAAAGCAAGAATAGAAAAATAACACACAAAATTTGATAACGGAGTTCGGCCAATCTTGCTTACGTCTCCGGACCTGCTGCAGATCTTTTATGAAAAGGGAGAAATTACACAAGGTGTTTACAACACTCACAACTCACAACCCAATTACACCCAAGAAAATTACTCTCAATTTTCTCTCACAAAAGCTTTTCTCTCTAAGCTTTTCTCTCAATTGGAATGAACACTTTGGATGATTAATTCATTACAATTACACATCTATTTATAGGAAAATTCACTCCTTGAATTACTCCTTAAATTAATGGTTCCTTAAATTGCTCCTTGAATTAAGCTCCTTGTTTTGCTCCATGAATTGCTCCATGTTTTGCTCCTTGTTTTGCTCCATGAATTGCTCCATGTTTTGCTCCTTGTTTTGCTCCATGTTTTGCTCCATGTTTTGCTCCATGTTTGCTCCTTAAATTAAGGAGCTTTATAACAATCTCCCACTTGAAGACTGATTTCAATCTGTCTTCACACCTTGATCAATGCAGCAGCTTTTCTAGTCTTTGTTACTCTAGCAGACCAACTGAAGTTGAGCACAACTTCAGTTTGTCAATAGTCACCACCTTTGTTAACATATCTGCTGGATTTTTGCTTCCTTGAATCTTCTCCAAGATAACACATCATCTTCCAATAGAGATCGATGAAGTGATAACGAAGTCCAATATGCTTTGTTATAGAATGAAATCTTTGAATTCTTCGCCAAATGTGTTGCACTTTGACTATCAGTATGCAGAACATTCTTCTCTTGTTTGCATCCCAGCTCAATTAACAAACCTTGAAGCCATATCATCTCTTTACTAGCTTCGATTCTTGCTACATACTCACCTACGTAGTGGATGAGTGACAATTTTACGTATTTGTGACATCCAACTAACGGTAGTTCAACAAGAATATATAACCGGTGGTGCTTCTTCGGTGATCAACTTCACCTCCAAAGTCCGCGTCTACGTACCCTTGTACTTTTAACTCTCCTTTACTAAAGTACAAGCACTTTTCTGTGGTGCCTCGCAGATACCTCAAAATCCACTTGACTGCTTCCCAATGAGTTTTTCCTGGATTTGACATAAATCTGCTAACAACTCCCACTGCATGGCCAATGTCTGGTCTCGTACAGACCATTGCGTACATTAAACTTCCAATGGCTGAGGCATAAGGAACCTTAGCCATGAATTCTCCCTCTTCTTCTGTCTGAGGGGACTGATCCTTGGATAGGCGAAAATGACTGGCCAAGGGTGTTTTAACTGTCTTGGCTTCGCCCATGTTGAATCTTTGCAAAACACGATTAATGTACACTGCCTGAGATAACTGCAAGGATCCTTTCTTCTTATTTCTTGTGATTTGCATTCCAAGAATCTTCTTTCTTTGGACGCAAGTCTTTCATGTCAAATTCCTTTGACAATTGCTGCTTCAACCTTTTAATATCATCCATATCTGAACCTGCTACTAACATATCATCAACATAAAGTAGTAAAATGATATAACTGGACTTATATCTCTTGAAGTAGCAACAATGATCAGCATTGCACTTCGGAAACCTTCCTCAGGTGAAGTCACAAATTTTTGTACCATTGTCTCGGGGCTTGTTTCGTGCCATACAAACTCTTCTTAAGTCTGCACACCATGTTCTTCTTCCCCTTTCTCGAGAAACCTTCCGGTGGTACATGTAAATCTCTTCATCTAAATCTCCACGAAGGAATGCGCCTTCACATCCAACTGTTCAAGATGAAGATCTTCGATGGCTACAATACTCAATACTGATCTGATAGTATTGAGCTTCACAACGGGAGCAAAAATGTCAGTGTAGTCAACTCCTTCCTTCTGTTGAAACCCTTTGACAACTAGGCGGGCTTTGTATCTCTTGGAACCATCATGCTCTTCTTTCACCCGGTACACCCATTTGTTATGAAGTGCCTTCTTTCCCATAGGTAACTCAGCTAGTTCCCATGTCTGGTTGGAGATGAGAGATTTCATTTCTTCTTTCATAGCAAGCTCCCACTTGTTGGAATCTCGAGTCTGACAAGCTTCATCATAGCATTCAGGCTCCCCTCCATCAGTCAGCAACATATAGTTCATGTATCTCCTGTTAGGCACATGAGGTCGAGAAGACCTTCTCAATACAGGAGCTGGAGTAAGAGGTTGTGGTGTGTCGGAATGCTGTGTACTGCTTTGTCCAACAAGTTCCTCTGGCTGAGGACTTGTTACAATTGGTTCTGTTGCGGAAGTATCTGGGACATCATCTGCATCTGCAAATACTGACTCATTCTGCTCTGAGTCATTGGCGTCTATTTTATGCATGTCCTTATACATCACCCTTTCGTTGAAAATCACATCTCTGCTACGGATAACTTTCTTCTTTTCGTCATCCCAAATGCGGTAGCCAAACTCATCCTCACCATAGCCAATGAATGTGCATTTCTTGGATTTGGGATCAAGCTTATTCCTGCCTTGATCACTGATATGCACAAATGCTACACAACCGAAAACTTTTAGATGTGATAGTTTCACCTCTTTTCCGTTCCATACCTCCTCTGGTATTCTATGCTCCAATGGAACAGATGGGCCTCGGTTGATCAAGTAAGCCGCCGTGTTGACTGCTTCTGCCCAGAATTGCTTCGGTAGACCTGACTGTATACGAATGCTTCTGGCTCTTTCTGTCAACGTTCGGTTCATACGCTCAGCTACACCATTGTGTTGAGGCGTTCCTGGCACAGTTCTTTCCATTCTAATTCCGTGCTCATAGCAGAAATTTTTGAATCTGGTGTCTTCATATTCACCACCATTATCGGTTCTGAGCTTTTTGATCTTTAAACCCGTCTCATTTTCCACCATAGCTTTCCATCTTTTGAAAGCCTCAAATACTTCAGACTTATGCTTTAGAAAGTAAACCCATACCTTCCGAGAGTGATCATCGATGAAAGTCACGAAGTAGTGTTTCCCACCAATAGATGAGACGGTCGTTGGTCCCCAAACATCAGAGTGAATAAGCTCTAGCCTTTCCTTCTTTGGGATTCTGCAACTTGTCTGAAAGCTGACTCTCTTTTGCTTTCCAAGTATGCAATCTTCGCACATGTCTATCTCCGTAGACTGTAGACCTGGAAGTTTTCCCTTCGAGTGCATAATCTTCATCCCCTTCTCACTCATATGGCCTAGTCTCTGGTGCCATAGATTTGGTGTTTCATTGCTTGCTGCAACTGTAATTGAACAACGTGCCTCTGCTGTCATGTAAAGAGTGCCACTTTTCTTGCCTCGAGCAACTGTCATTGCACCCTTTGAAATCTTCCAATCATCACCATGGAAGATTGTAGTGTAGCCTTCACTGGCCAACTGCCCCACTGAGATTAAGTTCCTTCTGAGATCGGGAATATGCCTGACATCCTTCAGTTCCCAAACAGATCCGTTCAACTTAATCTTCACTACACCTTTGCCAATAATAGCACATGGTTGATCATCACCAAGATATACCTTTCCAAGGTTTCCGGGGACATATTTCTCGAAGAATTCTTTTTGTGAAGTAGCATGGAACGATGCTCCAGAGTCTAACACCCAAGATTCTTCCTTGCTCTCCAAAGAGCATATCAATGCATCGTCTCCTCCTGAGGTGGAAGTAACATTTGCCTCTGCCTTCACTTGTTTGTCCTTCGGTGCACTCTTGCACTGATTTTTGTAATGCCCGGTTCTTCCACAATTCCAACACTCGATAGTCTTCGAGCTATGGGAATTATTAGGATTCCTGGATTTGGACCTCCTGTCTTTTGATCTACCTCGGTAGTCAGTTCTACCATGTCCATTTCCTTTGGTTGAATTTCTTCCTCTTGACTCTGTATGCAAAACTGAAGAGGTTGACGATTCACCTGTCTCTCTACGTCGGATCTCTTCACTGAGAACCAAATCACGAACATCGTCAAATTTCAACTTATTGCTTCCCGATGAGCTACTCACAGCCGTGACAGTAGCATTCCAACTTCTGGTAGAAGACAAAAGTATCAATGCTCGTACTTCTTCATCGAATTCAATTTCCACTGAACTCAACTGGGTTGTAACTGTGTTGAGTTCATTGAGATGTTGAGCTACCGATGCACCTTCAGTCATCCGCAAATTGAACAAGCGCCTCATCAAGTGCACTTTGTTTGAGGCTGATGGCTTCTCATACATATTGGAGAGAGCTGCCATAAGACCCGCCGTGGTCTTTTCCTTTGCTATGTTAAAAGCAACATTACGGGATAACGTCAATCGAATAACTCCGAGGGCTTGTCTGTCTAGAAGATTCCAATCTTCTTCCTTCATAGCCTCTGGCTTCTTCCCTGAGAGAGGTTGATATAGATTTCTTTGATACAGATAATCCTCTATCTGCATTTTCCAAAACCCGAAATCTGTGCCATCAAATTTCTCGAGTTTCACCCTTCCTTCATCTGCGGCCATTGCTCCCACTAAAATCTGACTTCCTCTGGATCGTTTCTGATTATTTCTTGCAGAAAATTGACAGAAATCACTACCAATAGCTCTGATACCAGTTGTTGGGAAATAACGCAAATTCCCGATAAGCCAGATTTATGAGAAAGCAAGAATAGAAAAATAACACACAAAATTTGATAACGGAGTTCGGCCAATCTTGCTTACGTCTCCGGACCTGCTGCAGATCTTTTTACTGAAAGGGGAGAAATTACACAAGGTGTTTACAACACTCACAACTCACAACCCAATTACACCCAAGAAAATTACTCTCAATTTTCTCTCACAAAAGCTTTTCTCTCTAAGCTTTTCTCTCAATTGGAATGAACACTTTGGATGATTAATTCATTACAATTACACATCTATTTATAGGAAAATTCACTCCTTGAATTACTCCTTAAATTAATGGTTCCTTAAATTGCTCCTTGAATTAAGCTCCTTGTTTTGCTCCATGAATTGCTCCATGTTTTGCTCCTTGTTTTGCTCCATGAATTGCTCCATGTTTTGCTCCTTGTTTTGCTCCATGTTTTGCTCCATGTTTTGCTCCATGTTTGCTCCTTAAATTAAGGAGCTTTATAACAGTACAAGCTGAACTTAGTTAGTATCTATGTCCAGCTTGAGAGGTGTGTTGAAAATTAAAATATTTATATTTAATTTCTTTATGTGTTTATGTGTTCGCTAGGGTTTTGTATTACTGGGATTGGTGTCGTAGCTTATCCATAAATAGGCAATTGTACTCGTTAATATTTATCATTGAAATAACAATGAGCTTATTCCACTTTCTCATCCTCCTCTCCAATACGTTTGATTTTTCAACACACCTGTTTTATTGGATATCTATATTTGTGCAAAGATTTCTGTTATTCTTTTCCTGTGCTTGATTGATACTATGATTTATCTGAGTTTCCTTTGGGTTGCATTTGCTTTTATGTTGTAGCAGTACATTTTTTCTAGATATTTTTTCATTCCATTTATTTTAAAATTGTTAATGCTTAGTTGTTATTTGATATATACAGTTGCATAAAAGTGAAAAGGAGCTCCACCAAAGCACATTACACTGCTAAAAATGCTCCCTTGTTCTGTGAAATATGGTTTATCAACAAAGGGAAACATGTATGGACTAGGGAAGCTTCTGAATGCCGTAGTTCTATTCCTTCATGTGGTCAGTTGCATATTGGAACTGCAAAAATCTTTAGTTCCAATTCATTCCGATGTGATGAGAGTAAGTCAGTCCACCTGGATTCTTTTAGATCTGTTTCTGCCCGGAGAGCAGAATGTGCTGGAGCTTACAATTCAGTTCTGAGCGAAGCTGTTGATGCAGTATTTCCATCATCACCAACTTTATCATGTTCTACAGACATATGTTTTCAACGAAATCTCCGCTGTTCATTTAACCCAACAAGTGCTAGTAGTTCAGGAAGTAATTCTGCTAAAACAAGGGTGTCTCCAGATTCTGATTTGAATGTTGAGGAACAAAGCTTATATCTTCAGCTTATAGATGCCAATATAGAAGCAGAGGTTTTAAGGAAGGAAACATTTCTACAGGTACTGAAGCGCAGAAAATTGGAATCAGAAGCTTCGGAAGCTATCTACAAGGCAAGATTAAAACCCTTACCAGGAATAGGGACTTCCATTTAAAATATTATGTTCTTCAAGAGATAGTTTCAGCTTAGAAATATTTCAGGTCAATTGAGAGTATTACATGGATTGAAATTTGCATGCTGAATATTTTTAATTAATTTTTTTTTTTTTACAGATTTTGTCTTATTGATTTCTAGGTAAAATTTGTTTACTAATATGTATCATAAATCTGTTATTTGGAGTTCCTATTGAAAAAAACATTGATATATATATATATATATGTATGTATTTTATATTGACATGGAAGTTAGATCTTAAAATTATAGTATAATTTCCAAACCATATGACAACGTAGCTATTTTCTCTGTATTCTTCAGATGAAAGCATTGGAGAGTGCCCGTTTGCATGAGTTTATACTTCAAAAGGTGGCTGAGGGTGAACTTAGAACAATATTAGAGGAGAAAGAAAAGCTACTGCAAGAAAGAGGAAACACTGTGAAAGAACTTCAGAGGACTCTGAGAAGTGTTGCTCTTCTAGACAGTCGAGGACATGAAGCAAATCGTAGGCATGATGAAGCTGTTGGAGAACTGAAAGTAATTCAATCATCAATTGCAACATTGAGGCAGGAAAAGCAGCAGATTCAACGACAGAAGATGGAAGCCTTACACTGGCTCAATCGATGGAGAAATCGCAGATTAGCTGGAGCTACACAGTGCAATGATCTCATTGGGTTTGTTGAGGAGCTACCAGAGTTGGCAGAATTCTCATTGTCAGATCTGCAAACTGCAACGTGTGATTTTTCAGAGAGCTTCAAAATTGGCCAGGGAGGTTATGGTTGTGTTTATAAGGGGGAAATGTTGGGTAGAACTGTTGCAATTAGGAAGCTCCATCCACATAATGTGCAAGGACAATCAGAATTTCAGCAAGAGGTTCTCTCTCTCCTTCCTCTCCCCATTTTCTTTCTACATGTATGGGACCCTTGCATATTTGCTAGACATTGTTCATAACAAGGTCAAGATGATAAGTAGGTCATATGATTTCAACTTTATCCTTAGACGGTTAGATGGTTGGTTGGATTACTTACTGTGTTTTACTGTCGTCTGTTTTTATGAGGTTTTGAATATAATTTTCACCTGCTAAAAAAGCCTAGCAAAGCTGGCAGTAAAATGATGCAAAGTTGTTATTTGACTTGAGTTTTTCTCCTTGTCTTGCTTATTGAACTTCATTGATTTTTATTTTTTACATTTAGGTAAAAGTTCTTGGCAAACTTCAGCATCCTCATCTAGTTAATTTGCTTGGTGTGTGCCCTGAAGCCTGGTCACTTGTGTATGAGTACTTGTCCAATGGCAGTCTCCAAGACCACCTTTTTCGGAAGACAAATGTTTCTCCTTTTGTATGGAAGGCCAGAGTGCGAATTATTGCTGAAATTGCTAGTGCTCTTTGCTTCTTGCACTCTTCTAAACCTGAAAAGATTGTTCATGGGCATTTGAAGCTTCAAAACATAATATTAGATTCTGAAGTTAGCTGCAAGATTTGTGATTTTGGGATCTGCAGGCTGATAAATGAGGACAACTTACCCTGCCCAGGTTTCCAGAGAAGGATTGAGCCAAAGAGTGCTTTTCCTTACACTGATCCAGAGTATCAGAGAACGGGAGTCCTGACACCCAAGTCTGATGTTTACTCATTAGGACTAATTATTCTCCAGTTACTCACAAGACGACCCCCAGTTGGCTTAGCAAGTGAGGTTCGAAGGGCAGTTACATGTGGAACATTACTATCACTCTTGGATACATCGGCTGGAGAATGGCCTATTTCTGTGGCAAGACAATTGGCTGACCTTGGACTGCAGTGTTGTGAATTGAATGGTAGAAAAAGACCTAATATATCTCCTTCTCTTGTGAGAGAACTGGAGAAGTTACATGTCCCTGAAGAGAGAGTGGTGCCGCCTTTGTTTATATGCCCAATTCTTAAGGTCAGTGATACTTGATTTCTTGTGTATGTAATTAGGGAACAGCGCCATTAGAACTATTATTAGTTTCAAAAAACGTTTTTATGAAGACAAATGATTAACCATTTGATAACTCCAAATCCTCCCATTGGCTTTGAAAAGTCTGATGACCTCTCATCCCAAGTTGTCATTCCTATTTCATTGACGTGGGATTTGTTTGCTTCATTTCCCAATACCATTCGTTTTATTTTAACAAGTTAGGCCTTCTTCTAAAGTTCTCAGGAACTCTTTCCTTAGCCTAAGCTAGTTGGATGTTAGATAACAGTTTCGATCTATGTGGCTAAATGTTCCGACATCTTATGAAATATTTATGCCCATGAGTTGAGGAAGGCATAGACTTCAATTTAGCTGGATAGGAATTTTCAAATAGTAAACATGTTTGAGCATCCTTATGTTCCATTAACTAGGTTTTGGGACTCACAAACCGATATCATCTAATGAAGTAGGTCCAAGATTTCAAAACACCAATAACACCGATCTTACATGCATATTTGTGCTATATGCAGGAAATAATGCATGATCCTCTGGTGGCAGCTGACGGCTACACTTACGAGGGGGAAGCTATGCGTGAATGGTTGGGGGGTGGTAAAGAGATTTCTCCTATGACAAATTTGAAATTGAGTCACCTGCATCTTACACCCAACCACTCCCTGAGGCTTGCCATTCAGGACTGGCTTTGCAAATTATGAAATATTGATAATCATGCCTTCTCAATGTTTATATAGGGTATATACACATGTTTAGTAGTTGTAGCTCATTATTCATTGTATCTTTCTTTTGTTTCTCGTAGCTACTTAGAATAAACAAAGAAGCTCACTTAGTATGTGTATCTATTCTTTGAATAAACCAGCGAAGAACTGTTGTGAGATCCAAAGCATTGTATTACTAAAGGTATCATGACCTTCCTCAACTGAAATGTCATTTGTGGACTCATCTGTTTTGCCATCCAAATTTGGGTTAGACTCTTCCATATCTGTTTTTCTAAGATCAACTTATTCAACAGGTTTGAAAAAGAACCCCATCCCACCCCAATTTGAAGGCTCAAAATAACATTATATATTATTCGTAATTAAATTGACCCTAATATAAGATGTTATTGTATATAATATTTAGTATATATATTTAATTTATGTACACTCTTTCTAATTTTGTCCCTGTCATGTTTGTTCCGGTCTAATTTTTTCCAGGTTCAATCCAATATTATCCCTATCATGTTTTTTCAGTCTAATTTTCTTCAATTAGATGTAATCTAATCCCATCAAATCGAAACCATTCACATATATGCCCTTTTTAATCCAATAAAATTTAGTCCAATTTGTACAGTCCAATCCACTTCTATCTAGTATTATCAAATCTAATTCAATCCACTTCTATCTCCCATTTAGTACACTTTTTTCTAATTCAATCCAATCTATTCCGATCAATCCTATCCCATCTTATCGATTATAATATTCCAATCGAATCAATTTCAACTCTTCCTTTTTCTAACGGTATCCAACAATACATTTCAATCCATTTTTGTTTACTTAAGTCCAATTTAGCCATCTCAGTCCATTTATGTCCTATTCTCGAGAAATTTATTTCAATTCCATAAAATTCAATTTAATTCAATCTAGTTCTAAATATTTTCATTTTTCTAGTAAAACAAATATATTAAACTAAAAATTAGTAATTAAATGACAAGTCTTATCTCGTCCGTTCTACATCCGTTATACTCCATGTTCTACTCCATTTTGATCAATCCACTTACATTCTAACCAATCTTATTCAATTCGATCTTATATCTTAAAATCTAATCCAATCTAATCCTATCAATCCAATTTAATCTAAGTCATTCTAATCTTGTCGCATCATATTGAAGGTAATAGTTCAATCAAGTAAGTTTAGTCTATTTTGTCCACTCGTATACAATCTTGTACATTCCATTAAGTCCACTTTTATCTAATTCAATCTACCAATCTAGCCCATTGCAATCCAATTCACTAAGTTGGCTTATTTCCTATCTAGTCCAATCAAGCCCAATTTTGTCCAATCTAATCAGCCCAACTCTTTTTAATCCAATCTAATCCAATTTCAATCTAACCCAGTCAAACTCTATCCAACCTTATTCAAGTCAATCCAGTTATGTCCTATCGAATCCAATCTAATTCGCTTATATCCTATCCGTTCCAAACAATCCAATTCTATCAAATCCAATCCAATCCAACACTATCAAATCCAATCCAATTATATCGTATGCAATCAAATCCATTCTTTCAAATTATGTCCTAGTCATGTTTCTTCCAGTCCAATCCCATCAATTTAATACCACTCCTATCTAGTACAGTCAGTCCATTTGTGTCCTATTTATTCATGTGAAATCCAACTCTATCTAATCCAATACACTTTTGTTCAATCTGATCCATTTCAATGTTGTCTAAACTAGTCCAATCTTGTCTAGTCTAATTCGATCATATCTCTTAAAATCTTGTCCAATTTGATTCTTTCTCCTAAAATTCAGTCCAACTTAATCCAATTTTGTCTCATCTTATTGAAGAAAATAGTCAAATTTAGTTACATCACTGCTTGTCCATTTATATATAGTATTATCCATTCCATTCTAGGTCACTTTTTTCCAATTCATCAATTAATCCGTTCGCTTATAGTGGAGCGGAACCCACTATACGTGGTATGATATTTTTCATTTTGGTTCATAACTATAAGTTCAGCAGACCCACAATCATGACTTGATAGTTCAACAAGACCTCACGACTTTGCTTCTAGGAATAAACCCCAACATGCATCATGCCATTTAGAGAGTGTTCATCCCTTATAAGTACATCATCACTTAGCTTTTTAAGCAATGTAAGACATGTGAATGCATACTGCATCATACACTCCTACTTAGGGAGTCTTACATCCTAGTAAGAATGTAAGTACACATGGCTCTAATGCACCTGATGTAAAACGAAAGCTTGAAAACACCAATAATATGGAAGCACTTGAGAAATAAAGAAAGAGATGAGCAAAGTTTAGACTAGTTATACTCACTCTCTAACAAAAGGTTCTCGTATTAGTGTTATGAAACAAACACAATGAAATTATTATCTAAGCAAACGCTTTAACAAATCTATAATAGGAAAAATCTAGTTATATTATCTATCTTTAGACGAGCACTCTAACAACTCTAAAATATGACTAGCCTAAAGATATTCTTCTATCTTACTGATAAGAGGACTTCAACTTACAAACGGAAGAAAGAATAACAATTCATAAAATATTAGAAAAAAGAGAAAAAAGAAAGATAAGAACTTATTTAATATTACTAAGTTGATTATTTTCTATAATCCTTATACAAGCTTATGGTCTAGTTATTTATAGTTGAAAAATCCCTAGAATAATTTATAAAGTTTCTATGTGAGACTAGTAATGCACACAAAAAAACTCTAAAAAAATGTTTTTATTTGTAACTTTAGTAGTATATAAAAATTAAAACTCTAAATAAAATAAACTACTTTTTCTTTTATAATCTTGTCCAATATTACCATTCCATTCCACTTTTATCCAATCCATCAATTCTAGTTCACTCAATATACTTATGTCCTATCTAATAGTGGGAAATTCAGTCCAGTTTGTTAAGTCCAATCCAGTTCTATCCAATCAAATCCAATCCTTAGCTCTAATGTATTGCATTTTTCTCTACTAACTAATCAATAATCAATAATTTAATGGCCTCTCATTTTTGTCTAGTCTAATATATTCCAATCCAACCAAATATAGTCTAGTCCTATCTGAGCTATGCTACTTATGTCCTATTAATCCTATGAAATCCAATCTAGTTTTTTCCAATTTGATCCATTCTAATCCGGTCTAGTCTGTCCAATTCTATCCCAGTCATGTTCATCAGTCCAATTTTTTCCAATATAATCAAATCCAACTCCATCTAATCAAGATCACTCTAACCCGGTTCGATCCCCTGAAATCCAATCCATTCAAATTCAGTTCTATGTAACAATCTATTGTTGTCTAATCCATTCTCATCATATCTCCTAAAATTCAATTCAATTCAATCTAGTCTCGTTCTTTACCAAATTAGGCCAGGATCTACTAAGTTATAAAAATGATAAAGAAAATAGAAAAGATATATAAACTGAAGGATATTTATTCATATGAATATATTACAAAGAGTATTAGGCAGAATTTACAAAAAGAAAATATATGAAATTCTTTGGATACTGATGCGTATTTTCGCAAGTGTACGAATCGTTCAAGTAATAAAGTGTACAAAAGTATGGATATCGAACCCACAAGGAATGGCGTTACTAAGTACCGAAATTGACTAACCCTAATTTTATTTGAAAACCGAATTTTTGAATTTGTTTAAAAAGTAAATTAACTTAAAACTAAACACAAATAACAAAATTTAATGTTGTTCACAAATGATTAAAAACGCTAAGGCATTTGATTTCGCTAAATCAATTCAATCCGATTTCAAGTTATGTTATATGAGAATCAAAGTTAAAAGTGATGGTTGAAAAACCCAAACTTATTTAATACTCTTTCTCAAGTTATATTAGAATTACTTATCTATGAAAACCGACTATATTTCTATGAAGATTTAATCACAAATAAGCACATTACGATTTATGGAATTTCTGGAATAACCACATACATCATGCATTAGGTGTCAAACTCGCATTCAATATACGGTATTTATCACAAGAAGCATTCATTACACATCTCCTCTCGATCTCAATATAATGCAACAAATCATCTAAATCTTGATCGAAATTTAAAAGCATTAAGCATACGGAAATAAATACTGACTTGAAAACAATGAATTCATATAACCATAACAAAGAAATCATATTTTCACATTCAACTACATCATAGCCTTAGCAAAAAGCGAATTAGTTCATAATCTAAAATAAGAACAAACATTATTTCAATTGAATCCATTAATAACAAATATCAATAAACTACAGAATATAAAAACTAAGGAGAAGAGATGAAAAACTCTAAGATGAAGGCTTGGTAGCAACAATGCGTAAGATCCTTCAAGTTTCTCCAAAAGTTCCTTCTCTTCTCCAAAAATGCCTTTGAACGTGCTTTCTTCGCCGTGGCCTCCTTCTCCATCATAATGTATATATAGGTCTAGGGTTTTGGAGGGCAATTTTGGAACAAAACAAAGCATAAAAATTTTTCGAATCGAAACTACTTGCTGGCGGCGAGTTATTCTCGCCGCATGGCGAGATTTCTAAACTTACGATTTCGGTTCCGCGAAATCTCGCCGTGGGGATTATTGTGGGCGGCGGCGAGATGTATTTGGTGGCGAGATTGCTTTGCCAAAATCCGTGTTTCTGAAGATTTTCAACATTTTCTCGTAAGGTTTTCGTCACGGCGAGAATATTCTCCGGCCGTGAAATTCCAAATTTTGAAATTTTGTTTTCTTTTATTTGATTCAATCCCGATCATTGTAGTTTGTCCCTAACTTCTCCAAAATCATGATTTTACCTGAAATTGCACTTTAAACACGAAATAACCGTGAAATGACATTTCAGTGGATTAAATAATCAAATAAACACAATTTTCACACAAATATCAACATTTAAATCATAACAAAAATGCAATAATTTAGCTCTTATCAACAACTGACGACTTCTTGCTAGTCTCTAGCAAGAAAAGCGATCTATTTAATAAATTCAAAGGAGACATTAAGAGAAACTTCAAAGGAAATTTATTATATTTACAACATTACATTAAGCAGATGCAATAAGCCTTTAAACCCCTGGCGGCCTGCAGTAGGATGAGTTGTAGTCTCGTGAGGGCTTCCAAAGATGACACCCACAAACATCTTACCTATAACTATCCTAACTTAAAACAATAACATAACATAAAAAATAATTTGCACAAATGTCTCAAAAATTGAAAATAACACCCAACATATATAGAATAATTAAATGTCACCTAAGTTTTAAGAAATCTCAAATGCCAATTTCACTTTTATTATTGACTCTTAAACATCCATCAAACCACAAAACCAATAGCCATAATGCCCGTATAATATTATGCAGAACATCCACAAACAAAAAGTGAAATCTCAAACTCCATAGGCTCACTCTTCAAAACTCTCTCCACTAAGAAAAATACACCACTTCTGATCAATAGGACTTTATTAGGCTTGTAATGTTAGCTTAGGTATTTGGTTAAGAAATAACGGAAGTGTCAAAATACAAATAATAGCACTTATTAGATTAAACACAACCAATTAAGTAAAAGAGTAACACCATTTAACCCAAATTGTTTCTTCCGATCATAACCCATTTTTCCAAAGATAAACAAAATTCTTCCTCGATCTTTCACCTCAGTACATCCATTACTAACACTCTTTTATTTACTAGAGTGTGAAGGCCCTTTTTTCTCTTTCTCTTTTTCTTTTCTTTTCTTTTTTTTCTTTTCTTTTCTTCGTTGTTTTTTTTAAACATAACCCCCAACCAATTTCTTCCAATATATGTGGAAGATGTCTTTTTTTTTATTCCATCCTTACTCCAATTTCTCTTAAAAAGTTTGTGTTCAAAATTAAGTGCTCTTAACAAATAAGGTAGGAATTATATATATATATATATATTGGCTAAATAAAAGGTAGGTTATAGAAGGCAAAAAGAAAGAAAAATAAGGCTAACAATATATTTAAATCGGCTCGATGAGGTAACTAGTGATATAAAGATAACAAGGTAGGCTTAAAATGGCACAATCGATCCAAAAATGGCCTATATCCTATCCTAAACAGTGCAATTCCAAATTATTTCGCCTCAAGAGGTTTTCAAATGAGTTCTAGAGTTTGTTGAGATCACAAAAATGTCCATGAAAAATTCGCACATAAGACTTCTCTAAGCATTTAGACTAATCAACCAAATCATACCACATACCAAAATAGTCGCCAACTAGGTAAAATCAAAATGCAGAAAAATAAATGGAAAATCAAAATTAAACACAAATAAACACACAAACAAAACTAATAAAAATGAAGGGAAGAAAAGATTTACCTGCCATCACCGCACCCAACCAAAACCTTACATTGTCCTCAATGTAAGAAAGAAAAATCAGATATGGTTTTTTTTCTTACGTGCAAGACAAATAAAATAAGCAAATTTAATTAAAAATAAAATTATCATAAAATGAAGTGCAGAATTTAAAATTTCTAAAATAAAATGAGATAAAAGATAAGAAAACAAATCTGATGGGTTGCCTCCCATTAAGCGCTTTAAGTTATAGCCATTAGCTAAGCTTTTTTGTTATCTTTCTCGTCATGGAATTCTCCGCCAAAATATGGCCTCAACTGTTGTCCATTTACCTTGAAAGTTCCCTTTGTTTCATGACTGATCTCAATTGTTCCATAAGGAAACACATTGGTTACTAGAAAAGGTCCTGACCAATGAGATTATAGTTTTCTTGGAAAAAGTCTGAGACGGGATTTATAAAGCAGCACTTTCTGTCCCACCTCAAAGTTTTGCCTAAAAATGTGCTTATCATGCCAAACCTTCATCTTGTCCTTGTATATTTGGTCATTCTCATAAGCATCATTCCTCATTTCATCCATCTCATTTGTTACAGATTTCACAAGGCAAGCTTCTAGTGGTAGCAATGGAGTTCTCTCTTCAAAAGTCTCCGAGATTAACTTGTCAAGAGTGTTAATTTGAAAACAAGAATGTACCTCACTTGGAAATTTCATTGCTTCAAAAACATCAAAAGTCACTTGTTCATCTTGCATCCGTAGAATGAGCTTTCCTTGCTGAACATCAATCAATGTTCTTCCAGTTGCAAGGAACGGTCTCCCCAATAGCAACGGTACCTCTCTATCTTCCTCCATGTCAAGCACCACGAAATCTACAGGGAAAATAAATTTGTCAACTTTAATTAAAACATCCTCAATTACCCCTAGATGATATTTCACCGATCGATCCGCTAATTGTAGAGAGATTGAAGTGGGTTTTACTTCTCCCAACCCTAGTTTTCTGAAAATAGAAAGTGGCATCAAATTAATGCTTGCTTCTAAATGATGAGTGCTCAAAAAGCACTAAAATTACCATGATTTTATGAACATTAATTGATTAAAAATATATATATTTATATGTTTTATCATATATTTATATAAATTTTTCTTTTTCGGAATCACGGGTATTTTTATTGTTTTTCAAGTATTTTCGCTTAAAAACGTCACTTAAAGACTCAAAAAGGAATAGTGGAAGCAATACATAACAAATATATTAATAAATAAATGGGGAAAGGTCAACAAATATGGAAAAATTGGACAAAATGGGTCGAAAAGGTCAAAAATGTCAAAAAGGAGAAAATCGCGCCGAGTACCATCCCGCTACGCGCGCAATGACGTGCCCACGTCAGCAGCGATCCGCGCGCACCTTCCTCCGCTTCGCGCGGCGCCGGTGCCCCTCGCACCCCATTTTCCTCCGCCGTGCCGACGCCATTTCGCCCCATTTTTCACGTCTGACCACCCCAGTACGACGTCATCAATGACCTCACCACGTGCACTACGCGCTTTCACCATTTTTTAACATTTTTTTCACCCACTTTTTCTCTCCATTCTCACCTATAAATACCCCCCTTTTCTTCACTTCATAAAACACCTCAAAACACAATTCTCTCTTCTTTCTTTCTCTCCATTTCTTAGTTTTTAGTTTTTTTTTTAGTTTTTCTTATGTTTTAGTTAGTTTTGCTTAGTTTTAGAGTTCTTCCCTTTTTGGGAAGAACTAGTTATGTTTTTTTAATTTATTAGTTTTTTTTTATTCAATAAATGGGAGTGCAAATTCCGTTTGGAGGTTTTCTAGCAACGGGAATAGCATCAAAGTACTGTAAGGATTTTATTTTCTTTGTAGTTATTTTTTATGCTTTATTCTTACATGTTATATTTAATTTGTCTCTGTGATTAAATTTAACATCGTTGCTGCTTGTAAAAATGATATAATAATAACGTTGTTATGCTTGCGAAATATTAAATAGGTAAAAATATCTAAAATGAATTGATTTGATTTTTACTCAAGATTTTATATTAAGAATGTTAGAGAGAAATATATTATTTTTCATTACAAACTTAAATCTGAAAATTAGATTTTAAGGTTTAGTTATCCTATTCGATTTAGAGTAGTGCTTTTTTTTATTTGTTGAATCGCCTACAATCGCCGTAGTTAGAGTAAGCTCTATTTCAAAAGTTTTTATAAGAATTATTATGTGAAAATGTATTGACAACACGTTTTCGGTAGTAGTTTTAAAACTTGAAAGTTAGTGCTTTGATAACTAAATTCTTAGGTTTAATTTAGACACCTTGAATAAAGTTTAAATCTGCCTAACCCCCAAATAAGGTGGGCATTTAAATGATTCATTTTCAATCTCTTAGAAAAAGGAATTAATTTAATTAACCAAATTAGTTATTAACCCCACCCATAGGTTTTAATTGATTTGTTTAGTTAACAAAGAATATCTAACCCCACCAAAGGTGGTATTCATACAAAAAAGGGAGAATCAATAAATATCAATTCATATCTTTAATAACCTAAATAATATGAGCAAGCATAATTAACTTAGTTATTATATCCATAAATACTCAACTATTATAAATGATAAAATTTGCATAAATATTTATTGAATCTATGTTTATTTTTATGTTAGTAGATTAAAAACACGAAACCCAAAATATCGTGACAGGATGTTTAGGATTTAATTTCGTTTTTAATAGTTTGAATAATAAATTAAAAACCACATACATTCCTTCCTTAGATCAACCTTGGGAGTATACTTATCATTTTCTACGAAATGATTCATGCACTTGCGAGAGTTTTATAAATATAAAACCAAAGTATTGGCAGGATCGGCGATGCCGGTTTTCGCTCATCAAAGTTTTTGACAATCCCGATTCTGCTCATCACTAAATCACATAGGACTTTATCAAAATTGCAACTTCCTATAGTACAAGGTATAGTAAAACTCCTTGGGTCTTTCAATTTCTGTGGCAGTTTTCTTTGAAGAACTGCACTACACTCCTCATTTAGTACATGTCAGCTTTCATAATCTCCCAAATTTTCCTCTTCTTTGATAGAATTTCCTTCATGAATTTTGCATACTTGGGCATTTGTTCCAACATCTCTGCAAAAGGAATGTTAATATGCAATTTCTTAAAAATATGCAAAAATTTATCAAATTGATTATCAATCTTTTTCTTATTCAATCTTTGAGGATATGGGATAGGAGGCTCATATTTCGCATTTGGGGAAGGTTGAAAATCTTGGATGTTGATGGCTTTTCTTTAGATTTTTCCATCATTTTCTCTGATTTCCCTTGCCATTCAAGTTCTTTACCACTTCTCAATGTGATAGCCTTTACATGCTCTTTGGGATTAATTGTGTCACTGGGCAACGATCCTTTAGACGCTACGCAACCGCCTTTTTCTGGTTGGTTTCTTGGATGTCCCCGTTTATCGCTTCGATTTAAATTTGTTCTGTCTCCTCAATGAACTTTCCCAAAATTCCTTCCAAATCTATTTGTTTCTTCTCTTGGGGTTGGTAGGAAGATGATGACGGTTTGAATCCCCCTTGGTTATTTCCCATGAAAAATTTGGATGATTTCTCCAACCTGGATCACTGTAGGTGTTCTAATATGGGTTATTTTGAGGTTTTTGGAAATTTGAAACATAATTTGCTTGCTCAAAGATTTGGTGAAGCAAATGGATTTCCAGCTTGGCACTCAATACCAGCATGATTTCCACCACATAAATCACATTGTACTTGGTTTGGATTCGAATTTGGATGAAAAAGAATCCATCTTTCTTGAAAGAAGCAGAACTCGAGCCGACAAAGCATTCATGAATCAATTTCATGCCTGACCGTTTAGTCTTTTGCAATTACCCGCTACCGAATGCCACCGATTATTGTTTTCTACCATAATCTCTAATAACTCATGAGCATTCTCCTGTTTTTCCCATTAAAGACCCTCCACCGGCAAAGATCAATCATTGCATGATAGTTTGAAACGAACCCATTATAAAATGTAGAGACTTGCAGCCAAATTGGTATACCATGATGCTGGCACTTCCTCAACATTTCTTTGAATCTTTCCCAAGCTTCATACAATGATTCTTGGTCATATTGTGTAAAAGATGTGATTTCATTTCTCAATTTTTTGCCGCCTTAGGGAGGAAAGAACTTGGACAAGAATTTCTGAACCAATTCATTCCATGTTGTAATTGATCCCGGTGGTAATGAATTTAGCCACTCCTTGCTTTATCCCGAAGTGAAAAAGGAAAAACCCTCAATCTTATAGCATCTTCGTACACACCATTTATCTTGTAAAGATCACTCACCTCCAAAAATTAAGCTATATGTGCATTTGGATCATCCTTGACATTCCCCAAACTAATTTGATTGAACCATTTGGATATAAGGATGGTTTTATCTCAAAGTTATTTGCTTGAATCTGGGTTGGCCTCCTTATACCCGAAGTAGTTCCGGAACATTAGGCACAAGATAATCCCCTCAAAGCTCTATGATTTCCACCTCCTCAACAAAATGGTGGATCCATAGTTGATTGCCTATTTAGGAGGTGACGTTAAACGCTCTTCTCGTTTTAGACGCCTAAATGTTCTATCAATCTTAGTGGTCAAATGGAAATTGGTTAAGGGTTCTCAGACGTCTCATACAACAATCCTACGACAATTTAAAATTAACTAGCACAAAAACAACACAAAATTACCCCTTTTTTTATGATAAATGAATTAAAAGACCAAATTAAACAAAATTAAAAATGAAACAATGATAAAGAAAATTAACTTCAAATTAAAACTAAGATTAGGTAGTATCCAAATTAATAAAATCAAACCATTCTCAAGAATCCGCCAAAAACTTGATGCGTATTTTCGCAAGTGTACGAATCGTTCAAGTAATAAAGTGTACAAAAGTACGGATATCGAACCCACAAGGAATGGCGTTACTAAGTACCGAAATTTACTAACCCTAATTTTATTTGAAAACCGAATTTTTGAATTTGTTTAAAAAGTAAATTAACTTAAAACTAAACGCAAATAACAAAATTTAATGTTGTTTGCAAATGATTAAAAATGCTAAGGCATTTGATTTCGCTAAATCAATTCAATCCGATTTCAAGTTATGTTATATGATAATCAAAGTTAAAAGTGATGGTTGAAAAACCCAAACTTATTTAATACTCTTTCTCAAGTTATATTAGAATTACTTATCTATGAAAACCGACTATATTTCTATGAAGATTTAATCACAAATAAGCACATTACGATTTATGGAATTTCTGGAATAACCACATACATCATGCATTAGGTGTCAAACTCGCACTCAACATACGGTATTTATCACAAGAAGCATTCATTACACATCTCCTCTCGGTCTCAATATAATGCAACAAATCATCTAAATCTTGATCAGAAATTTAAAAGCATTAAGCATGGAAATAAATACTCGACTTGAAAACAATGAATTCATATAACCATAACAAAAGAAATCAGATTTTCATGATTCAACTACATCATAGCCTTAGCAAAAACGAATTAGTTCATAACGAAAATAAGAACAAACATTATTTCAATTGAATCCATGAATAACAAATATCAATAAACTATAGAATATAAAAACTAAGGAGAAGAGATGAAAAACTCTAAGATGAAGGCTCGTAGCAACAATGGCGAAGATCCTTCAAGTTTCTCCAAAATTTCCTTCTTCTTCCAAAAATGCCTTGAACTCGCTTTCTTCCGTGGCCTTCTTCTTCATCATAATGTATATATAGGTCTAGGGTTTTGGAGGGCAATTTTGGAACAAAACAAAGATAAAAAAATGTTTTCGAACGAAACTCGCCGGCACGGTTATTCTCACAAGGGCGAGATTTCTCGAAAACTTACGATTTCGGATCCACTAAATCTTCGCCGGTAGCAAGGGATTATTATGGCAATGAGATGTATTTGGTCATGGCGAGATTTCTTTGGCCTAGCCGAGATTGCTTTGCCAAAAATTGCTTTTCGGGAAGATTTTCAACATTTTCTCCGTAAGGTTTTCACGGGCTACGAGAATATTCTACCAAGGCCATAAATTCCAAATTTTGAAATTTTGTTTTCTTTTTCTTTGATTCAATCCCGATCATTGTACTTTGTCCCTAACTTCTCCAAAATCATGATTTTACCTGAAATTGGACTTTAAACACGAAATACCCGTGAAATGACATTTGTGGATTAAATAATCAAATAAACACAATTTTCACACAAATATCAACATTTAAATCATAACAAAAATGCAATAATTTAGCTCTTATCAGATACTTTCCTCATAAATCTAAGAGCCTTATCTAGATAAAGAGGCTCATCACAAAACAAAATACAATAATTCACAAGATAAGTCTAGTAAGACTTTTCTTAAAAGCATATGCTATCCCATATGAATAGTGGACCCTTTGTTCTGGTGGTGTGTCCTTGTTTAAGTTTTGGATTCGTTCGTCCAGAGTGCTTTGTGGGTCTCTTTAATGTCGGCCACTTTCTTTAGTGGATGGTTGGCTTGGCTTTTAGCTTGAGTTGGTCATCTGTAAGTCACTTTCAGAAGACTCTAGATCTAATTTTTCATTAGAGTGTGTGGAGCTTTCTTCTTTTTTAGAATATAATTTGTCTAATTTTTTAGAGATATACTCGTCACTTTTTCCCTTTTCTTTTAGGGTTTCTATAACAATTTCTACTTTAATTTTACCCTTAAGTGATTTAGGGTCAGTAGTTTCTTTCAATTTGAGTGCTTGGAATAATTCAATAATTTTAACATTATAAAACTATTCTAGTGGAGTTTTATCCTACCATCTTCCCCATGATCGTCTTATAAGATAATAGATTTCATCCCAATGAGTTACTGCATAATCACATTTCTATATCCATGGGACTTTATATAATGCAAAGAAGAAAAATAATGAATGATCTTCATTTTTAGTAGAGTTTAAATTAAACTCTTCAAATAATATAAAAGCTTCTAAAACCTTTTGAGGAAATATATCATTAGTTGGTCCGAAAAATAAGAACCAATCTTTGAACCAAGTGGGAAAATCATTAAAGGCATAATGATCCCCTGTTAAAAACTGGATAAACCACGTATGAGTTTTTTTAGTTTTGATAGAAGAGCGTGTTTTCCCACACCTGTATATAATCAAAATAGTCATATGAGACTGGATTCATCCGTTTATTTTTAAATCTTTCTCTAACGAATAAGTTATAATACCAATCTGATTTAGATAAAATATTTTTTATCTTAAAAGTTGAATAAGCAATTTCATGAGAATTTCTCATATTATGAATTATATCAATCGAATTAGTTTCTTTTAAGATTAATTCAAAATATTCCCTAGATTTAGGGATAGTATTTGCTGGTAAATTATCTTTAAGATATATATTAGCTATCTGTTCAGTGATTTGTCCATATCTTCATCTTCATGATTATCATACTCCTTTTGAGGAGCCTTTTATTTCTTTAGTGCCTGAAAATAATTTTTTTTTCATGGCCCTGTAAGTATTCCCTAGTGAGGAAATCTGGGAGTCAGTTCTCTTCCTCCTTAATATATAGATATGATGGCTTTCCACCTAGCAAAAATCTGTTTTGATGCTAGATTTTTAACATCTTTCTGAAGTACTTCTTTAGCACTTTTGCAATCAACTCTAAGTAAAAAAAAATTATTTAGAAGGTCGTCTTGGAATTTAGTAATGCTCAGAACAATGGCCAATATTTATTTTTTGATTGTAGAATAATTTTTCTGAGTTAGTTTCCATGTACCTGAGGTATATCTTATTAAGACCTCTTTTATAGGAATTTTTTACTTTAGAATGCCTCCATAGCCTAACTCTGAAGCATTAGTCTCCACTACTTTTAGAGCTTCGGGATCAGATAAAGCTAGGCATGAGAGCTCTTTAGCTCGAAGCTTGATCTTTTGGATAGCTGTTATGCAAGCTGTATTCCATTCTAGAGGATTCTTTTTTAGTCTTTGAAATAATGAGCTGGCGTCTTGTGCAAGATTTTTATAAAAATCTACAATATAATTAAGACTCCCTAAGAATCTTTGCAACTATTTCTTATCTTTTATTTCATCCGAAATTTTTTCTACAAAGACTATTGATCTCTCAATAGGAATTATAAGTCCATGTTCTATGTTATGGCACAAGAACCTTACTTGGGTCTAGAATAACTTCATTTTTTTAGATGATACAACAAGCCCATTGGACTTAACTATTTTAAAAAATACTTCTAAGTGTTTCCAGTGTTGATCTACTGTATTTGAGTAGACCAGAACATCGTCTATGTAGACAATAGTGAACCCTAAATAAGGGTTGAAAAAATCATTCATAATTCTCTGGTACTCACTTGGGGCATTCTTAAGCCCAAATGGCATAACATTCCATTCGTAAAGCCCAAATGGAACAGTAAATGATGTTTTATAGCGATCTTTTTCTGCTACTTGTATTTGCCAGTATCCACTTTTCATATCGAATTTAGAGAATACTAGAGTTTTGTTTAGTCGACTAAGTAAGTCTTTTTTATTGGGTAATAGATATCTTATCCATCTAAGTACCTTGTTTAAGGGCTTTTAATTAATCACGAGTCGAGGAAATCCTCTCTCAATTTTAGCACTGTTCTCCACATAGAATGTTGGGCAGGACCAAGGAGAAGTACTAGGCCTTATTAACTTCTTTTTTAGAAGGTTTTCTATTTACTGTTTACATATGAGTAAATTTATTTCATTCATTTGGATGGGCCTAACCTTTGTATTGATTTGGGCCTCTGTAAAGTTAGGTTCATATGACAATTCTACCACATGTTTCTTCCTTTCCCAAAATGCACTAGGGATTTCAGCGCATATTGTTTTTTCAAATTTCTCTTTGAGAGATTGAATTTTCTCTTGTATTCCTTTAGAGAAAATCTTCTGCTGAATTGTTTTAAAATTCACTTCTTCTTTTAAGGAAAAAAGAAATTTTTCCTTTTCAGTAATCTTACCTTTGAGGCAATTTACTTCATATATCTGAGGTTCTTTTGTGAACTTGAAAATAATGGGATATCCATCAATTTTTGTTTTGATCCCTTCTGTCATAGTTTTGAAAGGATATAGCATGTTGATGAATGGTGTGCCTAGAATTACAATTCTTGATAATTTTTTACTTAGTAAAAATGTAGTTTCTAGGCATACTCCATTGTTACATACAACTCGCATTGGACATCTTATAATGTATAGGCATTCTTCCACCATTAGCAATATTTAATACTTGAGTGGTTTTTGTAAAATACCTTGTAGGCATAATGCCTTCACTAATGTTGTTTAAATCAGCTCCTGTATCTATTAGGGTTCTGCACCGAAAGATCACTTACTGTTGGTTCCTGAATTCCAGGAGGAGTATTCCTAACCCTTTTAAAAATTCATTGAAGGGATATTGTTGTATTTGAGCTTGTAATCCCTTTTTATTTTTTCTTTGAGGGACTTCTTTTTTAGCAACTTCTATATACCTTGCTAAAGTTTTTCTTTTTTTTCTGGATCTTGAATTTTGTCTATAATATCCAGAATGAAATTTTCTTTTTTTGTTAAGACATTTAAATCTAAACCATTCATTTTAATGATGGCTTTATAGTAATCGCATTCAAAGTCTTCTTGACTTTTTTCATCTTCTTTAGATGAGGAAGATTAGGATCTATTATAGTCTTCTTCATTATCTTCTTCTTCAGAAGATTACTCTGTTAAGAGTATTTGTAGAAACTGATTTTTAAGTTTCTCATCAATATTTAATTCATTGAATTTTTTTTGAATTCTACAATTTAGGTAATAGTGTCCCTGCTTTCCACACTTATAACAAGTGGGTATTTTATTTTGAGCAAATCAGGCTTCATTATTGGGCTTTTTAGTCAAATTAAATCTTTTAGATTTTTTCCTTCTTTTAGAAGGATAAGTTCTTGATTCTTTAAACCAAGGTTTTTTATAAGCCTTTTGGATTTTATGGGCTTTCTTTTGAGATAATCCTTTAAGGATATTTGATACCCATACTATTCGCAGAAGTCTCCTAAGGCTTGCTTGCTTTGGACTTTTTCTTTGTCCATTTGTCTTTTGAGCTTCATATCAGTACAGAATGCTAATCCTTCTACCACTATTTCAACGGCTAATTCTCCAAATGTATACATCCCATAGGGTATGGAACCACCATGTTTGGCTCAAAGTCTTGCATGAATTTTATCTACAAATAGGGTAGGTAACCTTGTAATGAATCTTTCTTTCCAGAAGTTGCTATTAGAGTCTTCTCTTGTGAAAACTTTAGAGAAGAAAACATCCTTATACCATTTGAAATGTGATATGGTAGGACACCATAAGCATATAAGTTATTCATGACTTCTATCTTGTTGCAAAGTTGTACTTCCCACAAAGTGCAACAATATTGTGTAGACCAGTGTGTTGATTGTGTCTTCTATTTGGAAAACATCACCATTTTCATTTACTTCTTGCTTAATTGAGCTAAGAATTGTATGACGTTCTTGGGGACCTAAGTGAGTATCCCACCAGCCTTGTAATTGTCCAACAAAACCTGCTATTATTGCTAATGTTGCTTGCTTATCTGAGTTTCCTTGAAACTTAATTGCAGTTGCATACATAAGCATATTTTTAATTAACCGAATAACTTGATATTCAGATAGTCCGTCTATACTCCATTCTTGAATGGTACTACCAGAATATACTGTTATGTTGTATAGCTCTTCTTCAATTTGTAAATCGACTGGAGATTGCCTAGGATAATAAGGCTTTGCTTTGTAAACTGGAATTGGTCTTTCCAATTTATTTATTTCTGCAAAATCATTTTTATAACATTCTTTTAGATAATGATAAATTTCATCTACCTCTTTTTCAGATATCTCATTTAGATCTTCAAGCATTTGTACATATTTTCCTTTATTTGTAGTGTCTAATTTAGACATTTTTTCTAATAATTCTATTAAGAATTTTGAGTTATCTTCTCGCCTTAATTTAAACTCTAGAATAGGTTTAAAGAAGGTTGGTTTTACTTCTTTCTTAGAAATAGATGGCAAAATTTCAGTCTGCTTTTGAACTGATTTTTCAATTCTCGTTAACTGACTCCCAACTGTTTGTAAGAATAAGTTGGTGTAATTTCCTTGTTCTAAAACTTGATTCACAGATTCGTCTGTGGCTTATAACTCTGGTTTTATTGAGTTTCCTTTGTAAGGAAATGCTTGCACCTTTTCTGATATCTTAATGACTGCTTCTGGAGGATGAGCTGCCATTATCTTATCACCAGATTCTAAGGTATATGTTTGATGAACCTTTTCAAGGTTATAAACTTTAGGAATTATGATTTCATTATTTTCAGAATATTTGATAATAAAATCGAAGAAATTTAATTCTCCTTCTCTATTCTTCTTTTCAACATACTTTAAGAATGCTTTATACTTTTCATAAAACATTTTTTGTTGTTCTCTATTTAGAGAATAAAATATTTTTCTTTTTTCTGAATTTTTTGGATCATAAAACATCTCTTTTAGAGATTCATTAAATGACATTTTTTGTAATACCGTAACACTCTGAAACCTAGTGTTTGATTCATATCCCATATCAGAGAGTGTTGGACTCATTGGTCTTTCTGTCTGATCTTCAAATCTATTAGATCTTTCTTCTATCGTTTCATATATTTTAGATCCTTCATTTTGATAGACTGGTAAGTTTATTCCCATAGGAAGCCTCTGAGTTCCTTCAAAATTGGTCTCTCTTGAGGAATTTATAGAAACATTTGAGAATCTTTCCGAAATGTTTCAGAACCGATTGCTTGAAGTTGATGGTCTTGACTCATATATTCTTACTTTTCTTGTTGAGTCAAATATGATTTCTACTAAGCCATCTTCGTGTTCTATTATTTGAAAGACTTTAGTATTTTGAGGGGTTTTAACCTTTTCAGGTTCTTGTTGTATCAACCAGCTTTCTGGAAGGGTAATTTTATCACATGCTACCCTTTTAGGTGTAGCTAATTTGGTTTTTTCACTATTTGTTTGAAATAGTGCTGTTTATCCTCTTTTATCTCTTATGAGAGATTTTAAATTGATGTCTGGGCAGATAGTGTTCATGACTTTGAAATATACTCTATATATGAGAGCAATATTACTAGTTCATTTCTCCATGTCGAAACCATGTGTCTGCACATCTACCTTTAAACATCTTAAAACATTTGCATCTTTAATGCACACAGAGACATTAGGTAAACAATTAAAATATATAGGTCCTGAGCTTAAGGATGATTCAATACATCCTAACATCGAATCTTTAATCCGATTGTGTCTTTTATCTCTAACACAAATAAGAACTGAATTATTAAGTCCTTCTCTAGTAAGAGGTTTAACTGCAATTTGTACTAAACCAACATGCAGATAATTATATTTTTCTCTATATTGATCTATAAGACTTTGAGATAATAAGCTTAAGTCTAAAGACTCTTTAGCTAAAGGATATGTTTCTTCTACTATTTTTATTATATAATTAGATTTAAAAAGAAAACTACCCTTATTATAGACTTGTGAAGTTCCTACTTTAGGAACATTCCAGTTAGCTAAATCTTGTTCAATATTTTCTATATTTACTATTTCTTTATTTTTTGCAGATCTAGCTAAAGTAGAAGTAGAGTTAGTGCTAGAGGATGAAAAAGTAGAGTTTCTAGAGAATGATCTTACTAATCTTGCCATTGCAAAAGATTAGAGAATACCTTAATAGGATCAGATAAAGTCTCATGCGTCTTACCACTGCCTCTCTTGGGTCTTACTTATGCGCTGCTCGTCGAAGTCCTAGTACCTCGAAGTCTCTTTTTAATATCAAGATTATTAAGATTACAAACTATAATTCTACTATCTTTCCCAACTTAGATAGCTCTGATACCCAATTAGGCCAGGATCTGCTAAGTTATAAAAATGATAAAGAAAATAGAAAAGATATATAAACTGAAGGATATTTATTCATATGAATATATTACAGAGAGTATTAGGTGGAATTTACAAAAAGAAAATATATGAAATTCCAAGACCTAAGTAAGGTTCTTGGGCCATAACATAGAACATGTACTTATAAGTCCTATTGAGAGATCAATAGTCTTTTCAGAAAAGTTTCTGGATGAAATAAAAGATAAAAAATAGTTGCAAAGATTCTTAGGGAGTCTTAATTATATTGTAGATTTTTATAAAAATCTTGCATTCCAGCCCATTATTTCAAAGACTAAAAAAGAATCCTCCAGAATGGAATACAACTTGCATAACAACTATCCAAAAGATCAAACTTCGAGCTAAAGCGCTCCCATGCCTAACTTTATCTGATCCTGAAGCTCCAAAAGTAGTGGAGACTGATGCTTCGGAGTTAGGCTATGGAGGCATTCTAAAGCTAAAAATGCCTATAAAAGAGGTCTTAATAAGATATACCTCAGGTACATGGAAACCAACTCAAAAAAATTATTCTACAATCAAAAAATAAATATTGGCCATTTTTTTTAGTATTACTAAATTCCAAGGTGACCTTCTAAATAAGAAATTTTTACTTAGAGTTGATTGCAAAAGTGCTAAAGAAGTACTTCAGAAAGACGTTAAAAATCTAGCATCAAAACATATTTTTGCTAGGTGGCAAGCCATCCTATCTATATTCGATTTTGATATCGAATATATTAAGGGGGAAGAGAACTTACTCCTAGATTTCCTCACTAGGGAATACTTACAGGGCCATGAAGAAAATAAATTATTTTCAGGCACTAAAGAAAGAAAAGGCTCCTCAAAAGGAGTACGAATGACATAAGATCACCCATAAATCTATTATCTCAGTTGAAGATGAAGATATGGCCAAATCACCTGAACAAGTAGCTAATATATATATATATATATATATATATATATATATATATATATATCTTAAAAATAATTTACCAGCAAATACTATCCCTAAATCCGGGGATATTTTGAATTAATCTTAAAAGAAACTAATTCAGTTGATATAATTTATAATATGAGAAATTCTCATGAAATATCTTATTCAACTTTTAAGATAAAAAATATTTTATCTAAATCGGATTGGAATTCTAACTTATTCGTTAGAGAAAGATTTAAAAATAAACGGATGAATCCAGTCTCATATGACTATTTTGATTATATACAGGCGTGAGAAAACACGCTCTTATATCAAAACTCAAAGAAAACCCATACGTGGTTTATCCAGTTTTTAACAGGGGATCATTATGCCTTTAATGATTTTCCTACTTAGTTCAGAGATTGATTCTTATTTTTTGAACCAACTAAAGATATATTTCCTCAAAATGTTTTAGAAGCTTTTATATTATTTGAAGAGTTTAATTTAAACTCTACTAAAAATGAAAATTATTTATTATTGTTCTTATTTACATTATATAAAGTCTCGTGGATATGGAAATAGGATTATGCAGTAACTCATTGGGATGAAATCTATTATCTTATAAGACGATCATGGAGAAGATGGTGGGATAAAACTCCACTAGAACAGTTTGATAATGTTAAAATTATTGAATTATTTCAAGCACTCAAATTAAAGTAGAAATTGTTTGATAATGCTAAAAGCCAAGCCAATCAACCACTAAATAAAGTGGTCGACATCAAAGGGACCCACAAAGCACTCTAGATAGACGACTCCAAAACTTAAACAGGGACACAACACCATAACAAATGGTTCATTCTTCACATGTGTGAGCATGTGATTTTAAGAAAAGTCTTACTAGATTTATAATAAGATAATAAATATTTATTAATAATAATTTAATTTAAGTATTAAAATATAATTAATTAGATATAATTTATATATTTTATTATATTAATAATAAAAATAATTATAATAATATTATCTTAGGTAATATTTTCACACAAAATTTACGATATAATATTTTATGTTTGTATTGTATATTGTAAAAAGTTGGATAGAAATACTTCACAATATTTTTTAATAATTTAATTTTTTTTATGAATATTATTTTTTATATCATAATTATAATTAATATTATAATTATAATTATATTTAATAAAAATAATAATGTATTATATTATTTATAAATTATCAAAATACTTAGCATATCATTTTTAATATGTATAAATTTATATTTATTTTATTATAAAATAAATTATTTTTTATTTTTCGAAATAAAATTTTAATATATGATATGATAAAAGATATTTGTGTATTTAAAATTAATTATAAATTTATAAAATATTAATATTTTATTATGTTTATAATAATTATGTTTTATAAAATAGAATTAAAATATTTTTTTAACTTTTTTAAATAAAATTGATAAAAAAAATGTGATTTCAAATTTAAGGTTATATTTAACCTATTTTTAAACTAAAACATAACTAATCTTATTATTAAACTATTGAATTACAAATGCCCGTTATAACAAAAGCTGGACGATTAACTTAAATGAATTTGCATCTCCCACACGGCAAAATAGGAATCGAACAAATAAGAAATAAATGGGACCATGTGATGATGCGAGACTTTTCGCAGCATATAGCTAACGAATAATGATGATTATTGGAATTAAGTCTTTAAAGTTTTCGCACACTTTTATTTTGTTATTATTGGAATAGGTTTATTTAATTTTATAATTTAAAAATATGATTAAATAAAAAATAAGTCTTTCTTTTCCCCTTCTTTTTTCTATATTTTATAAATAAAATAAAATAAAAAATTTAAAAATAATTACCCAGTCGGCTCTCTCTTCTTTCTCTTATCTTTCCTTCGTTTTTTAGAGAGAGAAAAATAAGAGAAGGAGACGACAAGGCTGTTGGAAATATATATATTTTTTATTAATAAACTACATAAATCATATTATTTTAATTTAATAGATTATATTTTAAATTATAAAATTAAATAAACTTATCTCATTAATTAAATAAAAAAGATGTATAAAAATTAGAGTCATGTAACCCAAATAACTCCTAAATTATCGGTGACTTTTCATGTAATTTATTATATGCTTAATTACTTATTTGAATAGTTTTACTTCAAACTTAAAATTTCACAAATGTTTTTTTAATGTAACTACATTTTACTAATATAAATTATTTGTATTATAAAAATATTTAATTAATATTAACTTTATTTAATAATAATAAAATTAAAATATAATTAACATTAGAGATAAAATTGATATTTTATATATTTTTACTGTAACACCATCTTTATTCTCTATTTGTCATTCTAGTACATTAGATTTAACCACAAAAAAGTTCAATAAAATCATCTTTAAGAAAAAATATTCATTGTTTTTGAAATATGTGATGATTTAATACTTAAAATTAATAAAATATAAGATAATATTTTTTTAATAAAACACAAATATCTAATAATTAACTATAAAAATAAAAAAAATCAATTGATTAAAAATATAAACTTATCATTAAAAATAATGAATAATTCTTCTTAAACAATCTTTATAGTTTGTACCCAAAATTTTGCATGGAGATGCTTTTCTCCATCATCAACGAAGGAATTGATTGGTATAAGGCAATTAATGGGTATCCACACAATTGAATGACTGAAAATCATGGTTTGGGATTCAATGCAACATGACAGGTTTTACATATTTATAAGGTTTGATATCCTGCCTCATCTAACTCCTCCTGTGCATTAACTATCAATTCAGAAGTAGCTAACAGTTAGGAGAATACTAGCAATTAAATCAACAAAAATGCCCTTTTAAGCCGACATAAAACACAAGATTTTGTAGTTTAAGTATTAATTACATATATATATATGAATGTTGTAGTTATTTTTAAAATACAAAAAATACATATTTTTTTTTTTTTAAATTTTGTTTTGAAACATCGAAAAGTGTCTTTATTGGAGGCTGTTGGGAGAATTTGCTCATTGATTGGTAGGTGGTACTTCAATTTAATGATATTTATGTTTGATGCTGATATATATATTATTTTCTTCACAATGTGTTAAATATTTTTTTTTTTTTTGTAAAATTTAACTGCACTCCTAGTTTTGTTTTGTTTTGTTTTATCAGACCTAACAACAAACAATAATATTTAAGTGTACCTGTTTATTCATGAAGTAGTAAATAATAACTCTATTTTAAATATATATATATATATAAAAGGTAAATCTTACAATTAATGTGTTTGGTCAGAGTACACAATTTACTTATTTTTAGAATAATGAATATTTTCTCCTGTTTTTTTTTTATTATTGCATAAATGTGAACAAATTTGATATATATGATCATAAAAAAAATTATTCTTTTTTTCAGCAAAAATGGTTATATTTATTCCATTTACATAAAAGTCTTCAAATAATCTAATCTTGAAAATAGAGTCCAGAAAAAAGCAATAGTCCAGAAATTTATTCCATTTATAAGTTATCAAGGATTTTTATTACATTTGTATAATAGACGTGAGCAATTAATGACTTGTTCAATCACTTCAACCCTTAATTGCACAAGTGCATTAGAAAAAGAAGAAGCAATAGTACAAATTTGTGTACGATCGACTGCTTATACCAAAATAGAGTCCAGAAAATGATTGATTTAATCCATCCAATTTCTTTTTTCTTTCTTTTTTTTTTCATTATAGAAGACATTATTTTAAAACACGACTCTATCACTTAATATTATTTACTTATCAATCTATCTTATTTCTATGTCATTACTTGGTAGTGGGGACAGATAGTCTCACATGAGATTCGAACCATGACTCATAAATTTTAACACAAAGGGGTGGAAAATACAAAGAACATGTTGGTTATGGAATAGATGCAACACAATCTAAAGTGCTCAGCTTTTTTGAGCAACCAATGTATCCTAAACATACTGAAAAGTGAAGAGGTTTGCTACAAGTAGAAGAACCTAGTAATTCTTTTATGGCATAAAGTAATTCTTTTATGGCATAATTTTGGTAAATAATGAAGAAAGATTCAGACGATGAGGTAACTAAAGTTGACAATCCTTCATATACTTCTCATGAATATAAAAGGATGGCTTAAAGTGGGGTACAGAACAAAACCCTCTTTTTTTTATTAGAAATTAAACAAATTTTCTTTTTCTATGTTTATATATTGAACAAGATTCATCCAGCTTTTACACCTTTACAGTCCTTACCACCCAGTAAATTGCACAATAAAGTTCCTCAGCATTCTCTGAAGCTTAATTGGGTATTTTACAAAGGTGAAAGAAGAAGAAGAAAAAAAAAAGAAAGAAAGAAAATATGGAAATGCCTGAATTTTGGTAGATGCCTCTATAATTCTCTTCTATTTATAGCTTGCTTTGTTCTATACGCAAGATCTCCATATCCTTCCTTCTAAAGAAATAACAATTATGGAAACATCATCGTGGTACCGCCTTCTGTCACCTTGAGGTATTTCAAGCAACTCATGGAAGTCCATACCTAGGATTTAGAAAAAGGCCAAAATTTAGTACATTAGTTTTCAGCAGCATATACAAAACCAGAATTAGAAAGTAGACATAGTAGCTCATTTTCATTGGTATGTACACTTACCAGCTTTCTTTGCAGCTCTGAACAAGAGCTCTTCAACCAGATGCTGCGCCGGATCACCTTCGGGTTGCAATTGGATAAAAAGTTCAACTTCTGAAACAGCTTCTTCATTTGTAAAATATTGATATAACCCATCAGAGGATAATATCAGAAACCTATCTATTGGGCGTAATCTGTGGTGGTGAAGAAATGGGAAGCAATTGATGTATGGTGAGGTTCCTATGTAGTCAATACTGAACATCTTCAAGAGTGCATCATTCCATTTAGGCTGCAGAGATACCAGATATAAATTACAAATAGTTTTGTGATAACACACTCTTGAATATTCAATTATCACCAAAACTTGTGATCCCATCTTTCACATCTCAAAATTTTATATAAGAAAAGCAAAGTTTTCGATTTTTATGTACACTATCATTGTAATCTAACATAAGAACCCATTTTACATTCATAGATGACTAAATCAAAGTAGCTAAAAATCTAAAAGGGTTTGAATTAATATCATAAACTGATTAAATACCAACAAGAGATAAAGAGTAGTTACCTGTTTGAGAAAACCAGCACCAAATGCTCGAGTGACCTTCAATGATCCTTTGACGCGGTCTTTCATCAAAGCACAAGCATCATCAGGGTGTTCATTCCTTATTCTTTCAACTTCCTGATATAAACCAAGAATGAGATCAAGCAAAGCAAAAAACACAATAAATTAAAACATAGAAGAAACACCATTAATACTAGGAGCTAGAGTTGTACCTCTTCAATATCGGTGCTATGATCTTTGGTTAGCTGAAGAGCAGTTAAAGTAGGAACCAAATTGGGCCTATCAGCATCTGAGGTTTCAAGATCATGCAATGTCTCTTCATTAATCCTTTCTAAATCTTGTCTAATCTTCCCAAACCAGTAATCAGGTTCAGCCTTCTGAGCCATTACTGCTCTACTATCACCCACATTCATCACATACACATCTTCTCCTTTCAATAACATCACAAGAACACAAGAACCCATGAGAGCCAATTCAGGATTTACCATAACCATTTTATCTGCAATATCCAAATAGGCTTCTTCTGTTTTCTTCAAAGCTTGTGACAGAGCTTTCAACACAGCTGCATGGTCAATCTGACTTGATCCATCAGACCCAGATAAATTAACTTGTTCCTTTAAACTCCTATCAAGCTCTAAGCTTTCCCTATCCCACTCACATCTCCATCTTTTTTTATTATCCTCCCAGGTCTGAGCTGCATCTCTGTGCTTACCTTTTGAATTCCTACATTTCTTTCTATTGGAATAGGAATTTTCATCCCCACTTGGACAAGGATGATTATTCTCTTGATCAACACAATGAGAACAAGAATCACCTATTTGATTCCTTCCCAAATCACTTTCACTACTGTTAGAGGAATCTTCCAATTCTGAATTGGAATTTTCACATCGAACAGGAGAGGTCGATGGAGCTTCCACCGGAGCGGCAGACTCGTACTTCTCATCCCATAGCAAGCCTTTTAGCTCCTTATGAACAGCAGAGTACAAGTTTGATAGGAGATAATCCGGCGCATCTGGACCGTTGAATCCATCGTAAATTCCTACAAAAACCCAGCCGTGTTCTTCTGAAACAACTACATGTACTCGATCTTCCCCTGCTTTTCCTTGAGCCCATTGAAGATTCTGACTTTCCATCGAATCATAATCTTCTAAACTACCTTCGCTGCTGAAATTCACACTATTAACAGTCAAATTTTCATTGTGTTTCTCTGACCCAATAATCCAATCTGGCTCTTTTACAGAAACGACTCCTTTAATCGGAGCAACAATCGAGTTCTGACCCCGATATATGGTCTTAGATATCGCTCTCTGAAGAGTCCGAATCAAATTAAATTTTCTTGATCTGGGTCTAAGAGCAAAACCCCCGTGAGAAAAACTCCTCTGAAACTGATCGGAACTGAGTTTCTCCATAGGCCCAGAGTAAATCCCACGATCCATTGGACCAGACATGAAACCCCTTTCAATCGGACCCGACATGAAGCCTCTTTCAAGAGGACACGAACCAGGAATTACGCCGATATTTCCAGAAAAAGGACCGGAATTCATCAAGTTTCTCGGAATCGGTTGCAAAGGAATCGAAGCAAAAGAGGTTGAGCTCTCGAAAGCCGCAGCTCGATCAATACTGTTGTATGAATAGAGATCAACTAAAGATGTAGAGAGAGGTGTTGAAGTGTTGGCACTCACAGAAGCTCCAGAAATGGTTCTGAAGGTAGTAGTTTCTTCTGAGTAAACTTTAGAAGATGAAATCCGAGATGGGTCAGGTCTTACATAGCAAAAGGAGTGACCTATTCCCTCATCGAGAGGATCTGATACTAAAACTGGGAATTCCTGCTTCCGGCGATTTCCTCCGGCGCCGATGAAGCAAGCGCTTAGCTTTCCAACACCGTTACCCATCCGATGAAAAATCAGAACTTTAAAAAAGATTCTCAGTAATAGAATCGTCAATACTGATGTTTCATGGCCAATTTCTCTAAAGAGATAGAAAATACAAGAACAAATAGAAGCTAAGAAGAAGAGGAAAAACAATAAGAGGTAGAGAAAGACAGAGAAGCGTTGACTTTTGGGTATGGTTTTGAAATGAAGAGTTTTTCACATTATTTTAACTTTCCCAATTTCCCGAACCAAAAAATTGAGTCTTTTTTTTATTTTATTTTAGACTTTCCATGGCTGCCAAGAGGTTCGGATTAACTGCTTTGCGAGGAAAAGCAGAACGGTTTTGATGCTAAATCGTGCTTTGGTTTGCTTATAAAAAAAAATTACTTGTAGAAATTATTTTTTATTTTTAAAATATATGATTATTTGATATTTAAAATTAATATAATTTTTTTTAAATTAAATATAATAAAAACATAATAATCTAATTGATATAATTTATATTCTTTTAATAACAACTCTACGCTGTTGACTAAGGTTAGGTTATTAAGTAAACTCAATGGGTTTAGGATTTTCACTTTCTTGGGAGAAGCGTGTAATATACGCTTTGTATTATGGTTATACAACAGAGCAAGTTATTGTCACGCGTGTATATCCATGTAAAGATGGTAAATTCTTAAAGGGGGGGTCATAAATTCTGGTAAGTATCAAAAAGTCAGAGAGAATAAAAAAGCTAATAAATAGGCGTGGTTAGGGGTGACATGATCACCGTTGGATCGCCTCTTTCATATTGATTAGGAACAAAGTTGACTGCCACTTGGCAACTCATTATTGAACTGAAGCCCAGATGTTCTTTGTCAACTCAATACCGATTACTTCTATCTCCACGTAATTTCGTCTTGACTTTTTTTAAGATTTCTGTTGTTATGCGTCACAAATTTAAAATATGTGTATTTTAAAATATATACATAATGATGAAAGATAATAACAGTGCAATAATTACGATAAAATATATAAATTTATTAATTATAAAAAATATTAAAAATTTAAAAATAAAAAAAATATTAGAAATAAAATACATATATATTTTTGAATAGTTATATATTCTCTAAATTAATTATAATTAAAAAAATATAAATTTATATAGATTTAAATATATAATAATTTATTTATAAACACATATATCAACTTAAAAATATATGTATTCGAGTATTTTATTTATAATATTTTTTTTATCTTTAAAATTTTAATATAATTTTTAATAATTGATGCATTTATATTATTCTATCTAAAAATTAATATATTTTTATCATAATTAATATTTTTTTCTATCAAATAATGTCAAAAAATATAATTTGAGAATTAGTATATTCATACCATAAAACACTAATATTAAAATAATTAAATATTTTATAACATAATTTAATGCTATAAGATTTTTAAACATGAAAATCTTATTATGTCATTAATAAAATTTACTTTGATAATATGAATATTATATAATTTAGATGTGTTATTCTCACTTCTCATGCATATTATATTTAATGGAAGTCTTAAATATTAATAAAAATATCTTTAAAATTAATTGAATTTGCGTAGAAAATACAATAAAGGTAATTATTAATTTAAAATATTAACATTAAATAAAATGTGAAAGAAAAAAAAGCTGTGACAATAACCCCACGGTATAATTTAGATCAAAGTTATTTTCAATTTTTTACAAAAATATAAATAATTTAAATAAATAATATTAATAAATGACATTAATCTTTAGATAAAATAATATTAATAAAAATATCAATTTAAATTAATTATTTATTCTTAAAATTAAGAAGAAAAAAATATTTATTTTTAACTATAAATACATATATTATCATATTGTGTTTATTCAAAAATTAAAATTATTTGATAAAAACATGTATCTAAATCATTTGTATTAGAAAAATTGTCTTTTAATACTAATTTAATAAATTGACAAAAGTATTGATTTATTTTTAATAATATTATTATTATTATATTTTTATTATTGTAACAATAAGAATATATAAAATATTTATTATAATTTTACCATTAATTGCATTTTAATGTTAAGTTGTTATTAATAAAATAATAATTTAGATAATATTGTTTTCATATAGTATATAATTTATTCCAATATAATTTTTTTCAAACTAGAAAAAAATCATAATTTTATACGTATAGATATTACAATATTTGTGTAATATAAATTCAATAAAATAAAAATAAGAATAAATTTCAAAGATTTATGATGACTTATCGAAATTTCAACAACCCTTTGAAGTTTCGGTAACCAACGAGATGTAATATATTACATTTACATATATCTTTCGTATAACTTATCAAATCTATTATAATTTCGATGATTTACCGAATGTAACATATTACATTTACATATATCTTTTATATGTAATATGTTACATGTATCGAAACTGCAATAGAGCATTGGATTTTGATGGGGTCGTCAAAAATGTATAGGTGTAACCTTGTTTTCATTTTATTAAAATTATAAAATGAGGATTCTTTTATGTCTTTTTGTTACATGATTTAGGTTGAGTTGTTACTAGTTATAACAAATTTACAATTTATTAAAAATTAAGTTATTTATATAAAAAATTTAATAATTTTATCACGATAATATTATTATTATTTGTTAATAAATTTATTCTTTACCCATTAAAATTTTATAATAGCATTTTTATCAATTTAAAGTTGATATTAAATATGGTATGAAATCAATAAAAATAATTACGAAAATAAACATCAATAAATTTTATAAAATTATAATATATTTTAAAATTGATATATATTTGTGGACTTTTTCTTTGTAAGTTATAAAGTAATAATTATATCATATTTTTAAAAAACATTAATTAAACTTTTTTTATTCTAACATTAATTAAACTCACTTTGCCTTTTTTTTGTCTTGATTAAGCTTAATTTTAGATTACAAAGACATCACCTAGATTTTATTAAATTTAATTACAAATTTACCTTTTTTTCGCATTTTTAACAAGAATACAAAATTTTAGACTTTAGTTTTTTAATTTATTTCTTTTAATTTAAATAAAATATTTTTTTTATTTTTCTTCATTTTTTTATTACATTTGATGAGTGGGGTTTTGTTGTACATGTGACGGATATATATAATTATGCTAATAATTATAATTATTTTTAATAATAACCATGAGTTAATTGGTAACAATTTTTTTATAATTTAATCATAATTAAAAATTATTTAATATTTATTTAAATATATATTTAATTTAATAAAATTAAATATTTACGTAATTCTTACCCTTATTTAAAATATTATTTTTAAGTACAATTAAAATTATAAAAATAAAAATAAATAAAATTTAATTTAATTATTTTAAAAATTATATATTTTATTATATAATTATATGTATATAAAAAATATATATTCGATTTCGATTAATCATATTTATAAATATTTATTAATAAGAAGTTGTTTATTAAAGAATAATAAATACATACCACAAATAAAACAAACAATGTACATTTCAATGTACCATATAATAAACACGTTGATGAGGAAATGTCAAAGTTTCAAGCTTACACTTGCAAACTTTATTTTCTTTTTAATTTTTAAGCTTTATGGATCGATCATCTTCTCTTTGAAAGACTCATCATATGGGTTTTGCTACAATCAAGTGTGGATGCCTTGTCTCCTCGCTACAAGAGTCATCTACTTGACATTATTTTTTATTATTAAATTTTTTTTTTTTTGCACTTGTCTTTCTTTTAGCAAAATCAATGTAATTGGAAAAAGAAAATTATGAGAGCATCTAAACCAGTCCACTTTTTTTACAAGTTAATCCACTCAATAAGTTTCCAATTGAAAAAAAAAAATATTTTTATCCCTTCCTTTTTCTATGATAAAGAAGGGTTAGGGTTAGAAGTTTATCCCTTATTATCTTTAACAACTAATTTTATCAATTTTTTAAGTGTGCAAAAAGAGTCTAGATCTTTTGTCCCAAATTATATATCTGTCCCTTTTTGTCACCCTAATCATAAAAAAAAACATATGTTTTAATTTAACCCTTGTTATTAAAGTTATTTACAGAATTTTTATTTAAGATTTAAAGTATATATATATATATATATATATATATCAAGTTATGATTAAGGACAGAGAAGGGACATATAATTTAGGAGATAATATTTAGAATTTGTTTGAGAGTATATGCTCTTTATTAATTAAATAAATTTTAAAATCATAAAAATATATTCTTCTCCTTTTATTTCACAACTTTTCTAAATAAAATATACTTCATTTGAGAATTCAAACCCATCATCATTAAACATTATGCAAGTGGAGAAACCTTGCTAAGCCACCATCCCCATATCCACTTCATTGACCCACCCACTCTTCCACACCTCTCATGAATTTGTCTCTTTTAATCAGAAACATAATCTCAACCTTCCATAATTAAATATTAAATAAATTTGTTAGCGCAACACAACTTCAATTAGGCACTCATTAATGTTTTTTTTAGACTTTTGACAAAGTATTGTAGTTTAATTATTATCGCATTGCGACGATGCTTAGAATTTAATTATTATTAATTATGTGCTCTTATTTTAAGCCCATTGGTTTTTGGCAAATCTTTGAAGATTTGCATCCCATCAAAAATTCAAAATGGACACATACTTAATTGTGCTCTAGTGCTTCTAAACAACCTTGATCGAGCTTCACAACCACCAGGTGGGATTTTCTAATTGTTGCTTATTGAAAGTAATGATACAAAAAGAGATCAGCTTTATTTAAACCTTATTAATTAATTTAAAAACTTTGGTATTTAACCACCATAATTAGATTTCAAACGATAACGATTAAATGCATTAAGTTAATCATTTTTATAAATTATTGGATGTGTTTACGACTCAATATATATATATATATATATATATATATATATTGTCTACTTAAAACTCCAAGAAACTTGAATCGTCTTTTTTATTTTATTTTTTTAATTATGACTTTCCAGCAGCAAATTTTGTAATTTATTAAGATCAAAATATGGGTTGTCTTCTTAATTAAACATCTCTATTAATAAAAAAAAAAAAGATTATCATTTGATGCATTGACTTATCATCAACTTAAAACTTTAAATTATTAGTTTTGCTTTGGATCTAAGTCAGTCTTCTTCATTATAATATTTAGGTAAATCGTAAGGAGGTAGGTTTTGTTTTGTTTTAATGGTTTCTTCTCTTTTCTCCATTCATTCGGCCAACTGGGAAAGTTTTTTTTTTTTTTTTCTGGTCAATTTGGTGGGTTTTACATATTACGTAGTCGAATGTTTCCTCTTTTTTAATTATTATTTTTTATTTTTTAAAAAATCTAATGATATTTTTCTGGTCAATTATGTGTAATTCTAAAATATGACTTAAAACGAAAAGCATAAGTCTACCAAGATAAACACAATTATAATAACAATTTTTATTTATTATTTTTTTTTTGGCTAACACTAGCTTTTTTTAAAAGAATAATTTAACTTTCTTCTAATTAATTTTCCTTTGTAATTTTATTTCAAATCACATCAGCTATTATTACATTTTAATTTACATTTTCTAAATTAATCATTTTATCATAAAAATATCACATTCAGATACAAATTATTTACAAACTTTTGTTTTTTTTTCTTCCACATTTTTTCATAAATAACAGTTATGTGATTTCTTTTTATGGATCTCACTTGTTAGTAACTAAAAAATTATCATTTGCAAAATAAAATAAATATATTATTTCATTTTATTAAAAAATTAGATAATTTTTTTTAAATCAAACAATATTTGATATGTTTTGAATCTATAACTTCAACCACTTAAAAATTAAATAATAGAATAATAGGTTTTTCTTTTTTTTTTCCTTGAACAATAGGTTTTTTTTTACGCTTGTTTCCTTGAATATTTTAATTTGAAATGATTTAATCGAATTTATTTTAAAGATAGATCCAACGATTTGCTATAATATATTTATTATTATTATTATTATTTTTAAGTAAACTAGCTGCGATAAATTCTTTTGACCGAACTTACTTTTTTTTCATTTTTCACACTAAAGATTAATATTTTTTTTATTTACCTTTGATTTTTATATTATTTATATAATTTTACTTTCAACCTTCTAAAACAACAACTTATGTTTATATAAAAAAAATATTCATAACACATCTTAAAATTTATAATTATAAATAATAATATCTTTTATATTCCGTTAATATATTTTCATTATAAAAAGTTCTTTAATATAAAATTTTAATAATATTTAATTTAAAAAAAATTTAAGTTAAATTTTAATTAATTATAAAATTACTTTAATTATAAGGTTTAAAGATTTATTTTATATATATAATTTCCAAATTAGTTAGAGGTTTTATATCTTATATTCAATCAAGTGAACAATACAAAAACAAATGGAATCATCTAAAAGAGATTGAATGTTATACATTTGATCGATACAGTACACATCCACTGTCTTGCACAAGAAAATCATGTGACTGCATGAAAAGAATTAAAAATATATAAAAAAGAAGAAGACAATTTAGTTATTTTAACACAGCTCATCTTTCTAGCTTAAACTACAATTAAGTTTATGTTCAAACTAAGTACAAACAAAATATTTTTGGGGTACGAAAAAAAGGTTTCACTTTAAGAAAGTATATATAGGAATTATGAGTTTTTATTCTTAAAAGTTTAATTCCATAGGTATAGGTATCTTTTTTTATAAACATTGTCATAATATTGTAATTTATGGATATAAGACTTTCGTTTTGTTTAACATTATTTTTTAAAGTGTGGAATAATATTTTTATCATATTTTATTACATTCTATTTATATTTTATTTGTCTTTTTCTTTTTGAAATGAGCATTTATCTTCTATTTTTGTTCGTGGGGATGCTAAATAATTCCTTTTTTTTGACTCGTTAATTTACTGAAATTTTAATACAATGTAAAAGTAATTTAAAGAACTACCGATCTTTTAATTTTAAAAATTAAACCCAATTGATAGAAATATTATTATTTTTTTATAAATTATATTATTGTATTATATTTTATCATTCTTTCACTTTTTCTAACTAGTAACTTAATTTGCAAGAATATAAAAAAAAAAGTAGAGGAATTAGTACACCAAGAAAGGGTTATAATTGTCTAACTAAAATTATTTAAATAAATATAATGCCAGGCATTAAGCAAACACAATTTTCAACTTCAAACAGGTTGAAATATAAGAAGGAATTTTCAAAGTTAATAGGGTCACTATCACTAGCCGTCACGAGCACCACCACTATTTCCACTAGATACCACAAATATTATTAGATTATTTTTGTTGTCTTTTAACATCATCTCCATATTTGGTCATGTGCACATGTTGGTCCTTAAGATTGGCTAGTTTGACGATAGGAGGGTCTCAAAGACTTGCGTATTGCTTCTTTTTCTTAATTTACTTAAAAGCTTTTTGACCCCTTCAATTGTGAACCCTTTGGGTTTTACATTATGAGCAATGATATGTACAACCTTAATATGAGAGCATTTGCACTAAGTTGGTGTATTGGGTGCAAATTATTAGATATCAATAATGAATGTTATTAGTCATTAAAATAATTCCAATAATATTGATTGTTGATATGAATATATCAGTTGGATAATTATCTAATGAGATAAATAAATATTAAATATCTCTTAATTATTTATAAGATATAATTAATGAAAGATAAACATAATATTATAAAAAGAAACATTAGTTTATTCTATTTCTTTACAAATCTCTTGATAACTTAAGCATTAGAATGTCTTTGAAATTAAACATTATATTAATGTCCCAATTATCTTTTCTTATAGGTTTCAAGAAAATCAACTTATTTAACGTTGATAAAAATTGATATCAATATTATATTTAATTAATTATTTCAAAAATATCTTAATAGTTGTAATCTCATTTTATATATATATATATATATATATATATATATATATTAATTAATTAAAAATATTATCATAATTTTTCAAAGTAAATATTTAAAATTTAAAGGATTTTGTCCAAATTTTTAATTTTAATTATGAGTTTTGATCTTATTATTAATTTAATATATTTTAATTTTATTACTTATTTTAAATTTAGAAATAAATTATTGGAAAAATATTATTTATAATAACTCTTAAAATTATAACTACAAAATAATACTTCTCGCATCTAACTCATAGTTTTTAATGTAAAAAATAATATGTTCATAAATTTCATAATTAATGTCATCTAATTGAGTATCATTAAACTTATATTATAATTAATTAAATACATTCAATGTTAAGCTCCATTTAATTAAATATTTTGTAATGTTATTTAGATATTTATTTTTACTATTATAAATTTTAATAATATTATTTTATATAATTTTTTAAAATTATTTTATATTAATTTATTAGGTTTTTGAATTACATGTTTAGATATTTTTAGATAAAAAAATCAATATCTTGATTTATGAATTATCTAGTTTAACATATTATTTTAATATTATTGGTAGCATATTGATTATCATATTATTTTTTTATATCCTTTAGTGTTCTAGATAGAATAAATTACTTATTTTATTTGATATATTCAAATTACGTTATCATCTATGCGTTAATACGTGATTAAAATTATAAATTCTTATTACATAGATATTTTTATCAAAGTATTTACTTATTATTGATAACATATAGAATGTTAGGTTAAAAATAAAATAAGTAAATTGCTAACTTTAAAATTACATAACCATGTTAGGATGTTTTTTCATAGTTTCTGTTCGGCTGGAGAGTACCAAACAAAATTTGACCTTTTACAGCAAAATAGGTGATGCTAATGACATAACATGGATTGATCACGCCACGCTTCTTGGATAATTGAAACTTGACATAGCAATAATGTTTCACCAAGACACAAAAAAAAAATAAAAAAAATAAATATTAATTGAATCCTTTAATGGTTGAAATAATATTACTATTCTCATTTTCGATGATTATATGATTAAATCCAGCTGATATAGCAATCTGAAAAGACATTAAAATTGAAAGCAGTTTGGCTTCCTCCCCAGAATTAGATTTACCTTACTACACCAAATGCCAACCACATTACAAAGAGTATCTCTGTCAAGAATTGCAATAACAGTTTGACTATTACCCCAATTAAGTAGCATCAATGTTAAATTTAATGTAATGTAAAGGTGGATTTGACAGGCATGAGCTTTACTTGAATGTAATTGCAAGTATAATATCACACTGTTGGAAGCAACGAGAAAAACTTGACATCCACATAGAGGACACAAGATGTCTTCCTGTTTCGTAAAATGATTCAACTTACTTCTTGTAGGGAGGCTATTTGTTATAACTTGCCAGAAGAAGATTCAAAATCTTAAACGTAATTTTGTCTTCCACAAAAGCTTACAAAGAGTAGAATATGTAAAAGAACTATAATCATTCTTAGAAACCCAGGCCTAACTCTTAACCCAAAAGCCAGCTTGTGAGTTAGAGGATTGCCTAGACTTATAAGGAGCATTGTTGCTTTACTCTTAGCCAATATGGGACTTAACATCCCCCCTCCACATCGGCTAGAGTCAATTCTGACGGTCCGGATTTACTGCACGAGGGCCAACGGGAGTCTGAGGAAGCCAAGAGCTCACCGATACCATCTTAGAAACCCAGGCCTAACTCTTAACCCAAAAGCCAGCTTGTGAGTTAGAGGATTGCCTAGACTTATAAGGAGCATTGTTGCTTTACTCTTAGCCAATGTGGGACTTAACAATCATGAATAATTAAACTATGATAAGCCTCTTTTACAAAAAAATGATTTTGATATTGTCCCATCCAACACCAATAATCCTCGTCAGAATTCCTTGGATTTATTTTTAAAATCTCCTCAATAGTATGTGTTCAAATATAGAATCAAGAAGATTTAAATCCCAATTTCTAAGATCATTCTTCAAATCAACTACACACATAGAAAAAATCTTGATGTCCTCCCAAATTTAATTTCGGAATGAAACCATCTAAATTAGGTAACCATGGATCTGTCCAAACCTTAGTATGAAGATCATTTCTAATGATTTTACAGGAAGATTTTTGTGAAAGCTTTATGGATTTACAAAGACCTTGCTAAACAGCTTATACAAATAAAATAAATTCAAGAGAATAAAATATAACAATGGTAATTTAACATAATTTATCCTTTAATTTGGACTAAGTACACGGGATAAATATCAAAATATTTCTTTCACTAATAAAATTAATGGGTACAAAGTGAAAGACAATACAACAAATTGAGATAAACCCAAAATAGTGTCACATAAGTGTTTCCCAAAATTACTATTTTGTTACTCCCCTTTTAGAAAAATATCCCAATATTTTTCTAAAATATTCTCTCACTCTCTTGCACAAACAATAATATTTTTTTCAATGGAAATTGTTCCTTTGGCTTTGCTTCTCTTCTCTTCTTTTGGTGCGTTGATGTGTCTCTCTAAGGTGAAAATATTGTCTATTTATAAGCAAAATTGCATATCCCTTATGTGGCTAGAAATTGGCCACATAGCTAACCAAATTTTAGCCGCAAAAATATTTGATGCATTTGTCAAATGTGGTTGCACTTACTTTTATTTTGTCAAACGTAATTGTATCTAACATTTTTATTTTGTCAAATATGATTTCACCTAACATTTTTATTTTCTTCCTCTTCCATGTGGGAAGGACCTACAAATCTCTCTTTCCTACTACATAGAGGGCTCCACCAATCCAGCAGCTAAACGACATTATTCAAAATTCTATCTTGGAAGAATTTTCGTCAACATGTCTGATCCATTTTCCTCTGTATAGATCTTCTCAAGTTGTAGTAGATTCTTCTCCATTACATCCATAATCCAATGATATCTCACATCAATATGTTTTGATCTCCAATGAAATGAGGCATTCTTTCCAAGGTAGATAACACTCTGACTATTACAAAATATTTGATAACTATATTGTTGTAAACCAAATTCTTTCAAGAAGTTTTTCATCCATAGCAACTCTTTACATGCTTCCGTTGCTGATATAAACTCTACTTCTGTAGTGGACAGTGCAACACATTTTTGTAACTTTGACTACCATGACACAACTCCCACTACAAATGTAATCAGGTAATTTGAAGTGGATTTTTTGGAATCTATATTGCCAGCCATATCTGCATCTATGATCCAACTAACATAGGTTTGTCATTTCCAAAACATAGGCATATTTTTGGAAAAACCTCGAAGATACCTGAATATCCATTTCACTACATCCCAATGTTCCTTTCCAAGATTTGAAATAAATTTACTCACAATTCTAACTGCATGAGCGATATCTGGTCATGTACAAGTCAGGGCATACATCAAAATTTGAACTGCTGAAGCATATGGAACCTTTTACATCTCTTCCTTCTCTTTGTCTATATAAAGGCTTTGCTTAGAATTTAGCTTAAAGTGATTAACAAGAGAACATATAATCTTTTTAACATTGTCCATATGAAATCTCTTAAGTACTTTCTCAATGTACTTCTCCTATGGCAACCATAATTTCTTGGCGCCTTTGTCTCTAATAATACTTATGCCAAAAATATGTTTTGTTGGCCTTAAGTATTTCATGAAAAAAGACTTACTCAAATGTTTTTTCAAGTTGTTGATTCTAGAAATATTTCAACCAACATTCAATATATCATCCACATAGAGTAAAAGAATAAGTAAATCATCATCAAAGAATTTCTACATAAAAACATAATGGTCTGAAGTAGTCTTTTTGTAGTCTTGCTCTCCCATAACATACTCAAACTTCTTGTACCATTGTCTTTATGTCTGTTTTAAGCCGTAAAGGCTTTTCTTCAATTTACAAACATAATCCTCTTTTCCATTTTGCTTGAAACCCTCTAGATACTCCATGTATATCTCTTCTTCCAAGTCACCATGTAGGAAGGTAGTTTTGACATCCATTTGCTCTACCTCCAAGTCAAGACTTGCTGCTAACCCCAACACAGTACAGATGGATGATATTTTCACAACTGGTGAGAAAATCTCGTCAAAGTCAACTCATTTTTCTTTGGCTGAATCCCTTGACAACCAATATGGCTTTGTATCGTGAACTAGAGCTGTGTTCTTCATGCTTCACTCTGAACACCCATTTATTTTTCAAAGCCTTCTTCTCTTTGAGCAGCTTCATCAGCTCAAAAGTTTTATTATCATGCAAGGACTTCATCTCATCTTGTATAGCTTCAATCCATTTTTGTTTGAATTTTTCATCCATGGATTCTTCATAACTCTCATATTCTCCCTCATCATTGAAAGTTACATACTCATTTAAAGGATATGTGGTAGAAGGTCGTCTCAATCTAGCACTTCTTCTCAGTGGAATAAGAGAAACCACAAGTGTTGTTGCTGAATAATGAACATCATCATTTCTCTCATCTTTAGAACCAAATTCTATGGAAGCATCATCTTCATCAGATGGATAAACCTAGTCTTCATCTCTAACTTGTCTTGGCACTAATGTGGGAGGAATTAAGTCCAAATCTGATGAGTCGCCATTGGAATTAGGGACATCCTTCTTCATTTTAACAATATCTTCAATGGTCTCATCTTTAACAAATATTGTATCATGGCTCCTAACAAGTCTTTTTGCAACCATATCATAAAATCTATAGCCAAATTGATCTTGACCATAGCCAATAAAAAACATTGTCTTGTCTTGACATCAAGTTTGGATCTTTCATCCTTGGGAATATGAACAAATTCTTTGCATCCAAACACCCGCAGATAATCATAAGAAAAATCCTTTCTTGACCACACTTTATCTAGAACATCCATCTTGAGAGGAGTACAGGGTGAAAGATTCAACACATGTGCAACTGTAAGTATGGCTTCAACCCAAAAATTTTTAGGCAACTTTGCATGTGAGAGTAGACATCTGACTATCTCCATTAAATTTATATTCATCCTCTCAGCTAAGTCATTGAACAGCGGTGTCTTTAGAGGTATCATCTTATCCCGAATACCATGCTTTTTGTAGTAAGCATGAAAAGGTCCTATGTATTCTCCACCATTGTGTGTTCAGATGCACTTAAGCTTTTTCTTAATCTGTTTCTCAATTGAGGCATGAAATTCTTTGAAGACATGTAACACCTGATCCTTTGTCTTCAGTAGATATACCTACGTCTTCCTTAAATGATCATCAATGAAAGTCACAAATTATTTAGCACCACCAAGTGACTTGGCATTGGTCCATACAAATATGAATGAATCAGATCTAAAATAATATTCATCTTTGAAGGAGGGGAACTCCTGAAAGAAACTATGTTTTGCTTTCTTGCTAGACAATCAACACATTTTTTCAAATGTACTTCATTCGTTCCAGGCAGTATCTTCTTCCTGGCTAGACTTGTCATAACTTTTTCACCCATGTGATTGAGTCTCATATGCCATAATTCAGTTGCTCTGTCTTTCTCCATGAAATTTACTATGTCGGTGGAGAGCTTCGCTTGCATTAAATACAGAGTTGTATGCTTCTCTCATTTAGCCACTACTAAGGAACCTTTTGTAAGTTTCCATTTGTTATAAATGAAGGAGCTGCAATATCCTTCATTTGCAAGTTTGCGTACATAAATCAAATTTAGACGCATATTTGGAATATGCCTGACATCCTTCAGAAATAGTCTGGTTCTATTCTCTATTTCCAAGCAAACATCACATTTGCCAAAAAACTTTGACAGGCCTTCATTTCCCATTCTAGCAACACCAAAACTTTCAGGTGTGTATGATCAGAAAAATTCTCTATGCAATGTAGCGTAAATTGTAGCACCACTATCAATCACCCAACTAGTCTCTTGTGATGCAAGATTGACAAAATCTTCATCATAAATGATATTGAACTCGTCTATGGTACTTGTTTGCTCATCATCACTACTGTCGTCTTTCTTCACTTCTTTGCTTTTGTTCGTTTCCTATTCGATATGACCTTTCCTCTTATAATGATGGCATTCAACATTGGCAAATTTGTTTAATTTGCCTCTACTCTTGCTTCGGGGTTTTTGTTCTCTATACTGTCTCCTTTCTCTGGACTATATGATAAAGGCTTGTGCTTTTGAATCTCTCTCCCTGTTTTGTTTCTCATATGAAAACAATGCTTCTACAACAACTTCAAACTCCATCTTGTCCTTCACATAAGTCATAGTTGTTGTGAGATGATTATATGATAAGGGTAGTGATGCTAGGAACATCATAACTTTCTCTTCATCATTGAAACTCACATTGAATCTTGCTAAGTGAGAAAGCTTGTTGTTGAAATCACTAACGTGTTGCACATGTTCACATTATATTCCTTCCTCATCTGATATAGCTCCTTCTAAAAATAAAATTTATTGGCAAGGTTTTTTGACATGTACACATTTTCTAGAGTCTCCTATATTTCTTTTGCAGTCTTGCAATTTTTTTGATTCAATATTTTGCAAGAAACTATTTGAGAGATTTAGACGGATTGTACTGGCTGCAATCACATCTATCTCCTTCCATTATTCCTCAAGAGAATATCTTTCATCCTTCTTTTCCACAAAGAGAAATTATTATTGCCATTAAATTTCTCAATATCTACTTTCTGGCTTGACATTTTTTTTTCGCTGTGTTTCTTTTCTACAAATAAATACGCTCTTGATCTAATAAAATCTTTTTTGATCTGGCATATCAATCTATGTTACAACCATAAAGTATACTAAGAATTTTACTTGACCGGCTCTGATACCAGTTGTTGGAATATAATAAATACAAATAAAATAAATTCAATATAGTAAAATAATGATACTGACAACACAACAAATTAATGGGTACAAAGTGAGAGGCAATACAACAAATTGAGATAAACCCAAAATAATGTCACATAAGTTTTTTTCAAATTCACCATTTTGTTACTCCACTTTTAGAAAAATATCTCAATATTTTTCTAAAATATTCTCTCCTACTCTCTTACACATACAACACTATTTTTCTTCAAAGAAAATTATTTATTTAGCTTTGTTTTACTTCTCTTCTTTTGGTGTGTTGATGTGTTTTTCTAAGTCAAAAACATTGTCTATTTATAAACAAAATTACATATCATTTATATGGCTAGAAATTGGCCACGTAGCTAAACAAATTTTAACCACAAAAATATTTTATGCCATTTGTCAAATGTGTTTACACTTAATTTTATTTTGTCAAATGTATTTGCACTTAACATTTTTATTTTCTTCAAGGGACCTAGAAAATATTCCGTCCCAATTTTGAAATAACAGACATGTTTATGTCTTTAAACTTTCGAAAACCTAGTCCTCGTATCTCTTTTTGTAAACAAATATCATTCTATTTTATAAGAGATATGCCCTGTTTGAATAAGAAACTGAAGCAACACATGAAGAGATTTAACTTAAAATATGATTCCCAAAACCTATTTGCTTCACATCTTGGAGGATAAGTTCCCAGTTCATTTTGGCCATATCAATTTTGATACCCATTAAAGAGCCTCTTCCTTTTTTCTTCTTCAGTGTAGAACTATTTCTTGTGCCAAAATCACATTTTCAGAAATCTATCTTTTTGGAGCAAAAGAACTTTGAAAAGGGGAAATAAATCTATTCAAAAAAAGGTTTGATTCGATTAAGACTTTTGCTATTACTTGATAACTGACATTACACAAACTGATTGGACGAAAGCCATGCACTTTACTTGAATTATTACCTTTTGGAAGAAGAAAAAAGAAATATTTCATTGATCTCTCTTGGTAGATGTCCCTGCTAGAAAAATTGTTTAACCAAATTGATAAAAAATTTCCCAAACAGTATCCCAGAATTTCTTGTAAAAAAGAACTGGCATTCCATCTTTGCTTGGAGCTTTTAAGTTATGCATTTTCCAACGAGTGTTCTTGATTTCTAAAGCATGTGGAGGTTTTGAAAATTTCTTGTTGTTCCTCTAAAGTAATACAAAAATGGAATAAATTTTCCAAATCCTCCGAGATCTGGTTCATATGATATTGTTTAAAAATGTTAAGAGTATTGAACTAAATGATTCCCAATCTGATTTCTATCCCATAACCAGCAATTATGATCATCTTGTAACCAAAAAAATCAAATTTGTTTTCCTTGTATTCAAGGTATACAAATGAAAAAAAAATTGTATTTGCATCACATTGTTTAATCCAAAGGTCTCTGGATTTTTAAATAGATAGATATTTTTCTGTGATGCCAATTATATTACAAAATTGAGCTGCAAAAATCAAATGAAGTAGATTTTTTCCAAGCCTTTTGAACCACTGTTCTAGAAGAATCAGCTCTACATATGCCTCTATAAAACGAAAAGGTGGTTATTAACCTTGTTTGTTCAAAATTAAGATCAAGTAAAATATCATGTTAGGACCAAAAAAGTTGACATCTAAAACCACCAACAGAGCCTACAAATAGTTTTATTTTACTAATCTTTTGAAAAGTACAACCCCTATTTTCATCATCTTGTGATAAAATATCGTTTCAGTCACCATTACATAACCATTCACCCACATATGCAGAAACCAAACCAGATAGATAATACCAAAAGTCTTCTTTCTCATTCTAATATCCAGGGCATAGAAATTCTAAGGCTACTGTAGTATCTTTTACTGCTATTATATTAACCGAGACATCAACTTTCCAAAATAAAGAGAACCCCCGAGCTGTTTGGTTCGAAGGAATGATGATTGAGTGATGATAATTGAGAACTCTTCGTTTTACACGATTGTTCACTATTAAACATAATTTCATTTCTCATAATTACGTACACTCAAATCTATACTCTCTCTAAATATTTCTCAACATAGCGAGAGATACTAGCTCTTTATTCTTTTCTGGACTTATTTAAGCATCAGATGTTCAAAGGTAATCACACCCAATGGTAATCCAAGGTCATAATATTATGTTTTCGGTTCTTAGGTCCACTAGAAATAAAAAAGCATACAATTATTAGTGTCGATAAAAATCAAAAACAATATAACATGAACATAAATTCAATTTATTATTGTTTTGGTTTAGATGCTGACTTTTTTCAAGATATAAATGCAAATTTATAATAAAATAAACAAATCAATTGATTTGAATTTATACACAGAAAATGAAGAGAATATTTTTGATTTGATTGGAGTTGACAAAGTATTTTTATAAATAAAAAATTTATAATATTCAAATCAAACTAACCTAATATTTTTGATTTGATTGGAGTTGACAAAATTCTATAAAAATAAGAATCAATTTAAACCAATAAAAAATATTAGGTTGATTTGATTTAAATATTATAAATTTCTGTTAATTCTTTTAAATTTTGCATACTCTTATTACACAAAGTTAAATAAGCTATAAGGAAAAATTATTTATTATTTATTATTTATAAATTAAGTAATAATATGATACTTCATATTAATAAAATACATTATTAATGTAATTATTTAAAAAAAATAAAAAAAAATATTTAATTAATGATATTTTATGACAAAATGTATAATGTTCGAATTATCGTAATAAATATATTTAAAACGTTTAAAATATTACTATATACTCCTAACATTTATATAATGCAATCTTACCCAACAATATATACTATAACACTCATATAATGCAATATATTCTTAACATTTCAAAAATTGCATTCAGACGTAACAATTAATTTCCATCTACTAAGTTAACAGGAAATAAATCATGTGTCCTATCATATTTTTGAGGTTAATTTGGTAAATATGTCTCCTAAATATAAGGTAAGCTATGTTTTATACTCATTTATGCCTCTCCTTTTTAATTACTGTCCAAGAAGTGTCGAGTAGTTAAACTCAAGCAACTCTGACATGTGGCACTATCAACAGCAAACGCCCACATGTATCTCACTCTTTCCTTGAAATTGAGGCGTTTAAACTACACTTATTAAGTATCCATCTCCACTGTAATCTTTCACCATTGTCAGATGATAACTCGTGTTTCGTTTGATCTATAATAATGAGGGTGAGGATTGAGGACATTCAACAACAATACTCAAGTTTTTTATTTACTTTTTATTAATTTTTAAACTTAATTAATAAAAAGTAGTCATTAAAATATCATGATAGTATGCAGATAATACATGATTTATAAAATATCAAAAATATTCTTATATTTTAATAATGTTAATTTTTTATCTATTACTATTTATATCACTATTCTTAGGTTTTGATACCAATTTTTATTAATTGATACAATTTTTAATCAGAGATTAATATTAACCTAATTGATGGTCTTTATCTATTTATTGAGGGTAATAATTTGTCTAAAAAGTTTATTATTTTGCTGTATAAGTCTAATTTTTTTATGTTCATTACAATTGCATAGTATATTATGTTATTTGCTTAATTCTAATCCTGAATCTATTAATTGTCTTTTAAAATTAAAAATTACTCTTTTATTTGTTAGATCTAATAATTCTAATTTATGTATCAATGATTCGATATTCATAGAGTATTATCTTAATAAATTATATTTGTTGAATATATATTATTTTGTCTTATTCGTAGTATACAATCAGGTTTTTCTTGTATACATACAGTATATTTATAATCTTTAAAGGTTGATTTCCATTAGAATTATTAATTGTTTATTTCAAAAAATAATTTTCATTTTCCTATCTTAACAATCTTATTGTAAGCAAATATTTAAAAATTCAAGATTTTTAACTAGCTTAAATTTATAATTAGTATACCTGAATTTGATAGGTCCACCACGGTCATCCCTTCTGTTCGTCTTCTTTTGTTACACATGTTATGCCTCAGCTTTGTTCAAACTTCAATGCCCTTCTAACAATGATGAGCTTTTTACATCCATACATAAATGGTGTCAAATAGTTGACATACTATAGAAGAGTAAATGAACTCTATTTTATTTATAGTATAATAATTATTACAACTTAAAGCCAACTAAGAATCTTGAAAGGGGTGCTTAGCCGTTGATAATTATTGGGTATAACATTATTGTTTTTGAGATTTCTAGATAGAGAAGTTTTCTATGCTAGAGTGTTTTAGAGTAGAGAGCTCTAAATTTATGTGTTTTTTTGTGTGTGTCCCTGAAATGATAATAAGGGTTCCTTTTATAGAACAAAGAATCTTTGTTTACAAGACTAAAATTATTATTTTATCCTTATTTTAATAATTCATCTACTTTTCTACTTTAAAAGATAGTCATTACTTTTTTCCTTGGAACATGTTGCCGACTAAGATATGGGGTCTACATCTTTATTTCTTTTGTAGTCTTCTGCCGACAGTTTCTTTTCTTATTTTTCTTTATCATTTTCTGTCGACGATTCTTTTGATGACGTTGATGATGACACATCTTTTGATGACGTTGATGATGACACATCTTCATCTTCTTGGTCTTTGATGTAGAGAATGTTGTGGTCTTTGGTGGCTTTTTTGGCATAGAAGTAGAATACATTCTTTGTTTCTTGACTATGGGAAATGATGATGACTTTACTAGTTGAATAATTTACTTTAATCTCAGTAGAATTATCAATCTTAGAGAGTTTATAGTAAATTTGGCTTAGCATTTGACCTTTTAATACACAGTTTTTGTGTTGAATTAATTTTCTAGAAGTGCCATTGATTTGAGAACTTCTCTGTTTGTTGGAAATCCCTATATTAATGAAGTGATAGGGACTAATACTTCCTTCCTCATTCCATTCCATTAATGAACTGAAAAATCTAAGATAAACAAGTTTATCATCTGCTTTAATTTTTCTTCTGAAATTTTGATTGCTCTTTTAAAATTTTATGGGAAATAATTTAACTCACTTAAATTAATTCCTAGATATATATTTTCTATTAGTCCTACATGAAATGCTTTATACACAAATATTGGATCAACTCCTTCTAATATATTGAATTTGCTTCCTATAGAAAATTCATTGTCTGTAGTATAGAATTTCATATCTTCAATATGTTCTTGGGTAGATTTTTTGGACAAATTATAGAGACTCAACCATTGTAGTTCGTTGAGGTTTCTATATTGGTCTTTTTCATCTTCAATGATTGGAGTAGTTCTAGGAGATGTCTCCCTGAATAATACTGAATGTTTTACTACTTTTGATGTCTCTGGAGGAGATGTTTCTCTAAATAACATTGTAGACCTTGCTATCTTTCCAAGATTTGTCAATTTGCTTAGAGCTATTGCTTGTTGTTGTAGTGCTGCAGAATAATTTCTTACTATCTCCTCTGGATTTATTAGTTTTGGTGTTTTGTAATTGGCATAACTACCCTTCAGCTTCTATTCTGTTGGTGAAGGCTCTATGAGTTACTCCACTAATTCCTAAAATAGATTTGCTAGCTTCTGTCCAGTTGTTATAAATTCCTGGTTTTAGGCCATTATAGACCATATATAATTTTTTATGTGCTTCTTTTTCTACCTCATCTGCCCAATTGAGCTTTGTGGTTTCAGAAATTTTTTGTGAACTGTTAGGTTCTTCCTTTTTTAATGGAGATTTCTCATTTGAGCTTATGGTCTCTAGAGGTTGTTTTGAACAATTCAGTTCTTCTTGTTTCTTTCCTATCTCCATAAGAAATTTCTCAAGATATAGCAACTCAAGTTGTTCCTGTATGATTTTTATCTCATTTTATTTTATCTTGATTTTGATATCAAGATGTTCCATTCCTGAATTTGATCTTTTTCAATTTTTCTTGTAATGGTTTTCTCATTTCTACAAGTTTCTTGATATAGTTTTCTACATATGTTAAACATCTTAAAAATCTTTGCAATTGGTTTTTATCTTTTAATTCACTAGGAAAACCTTGAATATTATTTAGTATATGGGGTTATAGATTATGTTTTCCATCTTCAATTTCCAACCCTAAGTATTTAATTTTTTTGTTGAGCAAGTACTACTTTCTTTTCAGAGAATACAATGCCTTCTTTTCTACATTCATGTAGAATATTAATAATATCTAAATAATGTTTATTTAATTCATTACTGAAAACCAAAATATCATCTTTGTAAATAAAACAAATATCTTATAATTTCTTAAAGATGTTATCCATATATCTTTGAAAAATACCTAGAGCTTGTTTTAATCTAAATGGTATAACTGTCCATTGGAATTGTCCTTGAGGACAACTAAATATTGTTAATTTTTGGGATTTTTCATCCAGTCGTATTTGCCAAAATCCACTTTTGCAATCAAAACTTGAGAAATATTTCTTTTATTTTATTAATGATAGTAGTTCTTCCTTTTTTTGGAATGAAGTATCCATTGTTAATGGTTTTTTTTTATTTTGTGCTTTAAAGTTTATTATCATTCTCTTTTTTCCTCTTCTTTTCTCAACTTCTTTTTCAACTAAGAATGTTGGACTAGAGTGAGGTGAATTACTTGGTATTATGATTTTTAATTCCAAAGATTATTGAATTTGTTTTCCAAATTCAATCCTGTCTTCTGGAGTATAAATCATTGGCTTTAGTCTTATGATCTTGTTAGGATCTATTAATTTTATGTTCACTATTGTTTTAGATTTATTTATTTTTGGATCCAAAGATTTTTCTAAACTAATTGTTTTTAATATTTTTCTAATGTCTGTTAGGGCTTTGTCTTCTTGTATTTCATTGAGAAAAGAATTTTGTTTTTCTTCTATATCTAATTAAATATTTTCTAAATAAGGTTTTTGTCGGTCTTCTATCTCACAACGTTTTCGCTTTTTATGTTATTGCATAAAAGTTGGGTTTGATACAGTTAAAGCTTTTCTTACTTTAGAAACATAGATGGTATCTCCTTATAAGGTTGTGAGACTTATTTTGTCAAAATATTGTGTGAAAGGTTAATATAAATTTAAGAAATTATTTTCTATTAACAAATCTATTCTTGTTTCTTGTTGATATATGGTAGGAATATGAAAGTTTTATCCTCCTATTATTATATCAATATTTTTTAATACCTGATTGAGTTTTATTATAGTATTTTTAGAAATTCTTACAATTAAATCTTTTGGTGCTTGTTTCCAGTTGTCTTTTGGAAATACATATCTACTGACTACACATATACAAGTTTCTGTATCTTTATATGCATGTAAATGATAAGTGTTATAGCCTTTAAATTTTGGTCCTACTTTAATGTAAGTACTGTTTGGATTTGTAATACTATACAAATCATTCATCTTCTGATGAAAAATATTCATAATTTGAGTGTTCATATTCTAAGTAAGTTATTTCTTCCTCAGTTTCTTCCAATAGATAGATACTATAAGTATTATCTATATCAGATTTCATGATTGGTTCTAATTCTATTTTGAAAGCTTCTTCTAAGATTTTTTCTTTTTGTGGAAATTCTTTTTTATGTTGAAGTCTGCTTTGACATTCATTAGCATAATGTTATTCTTTATTACAGATCCAACATCTGCATTTTTTCTTTCCTGAAGGGCAATAATTCCTTTTTTAGAAGGTTTATAATTCTTTTTTCTAAAATATTTTTTCTTGTAGTTTTCTCTATTAATTTTTTTTATATATTTTTGGAAATTTTGTTTTCTGAATTTATATTTTTTATATTTATATTTTTGTTTATAAGATTTTATATTACATCTAAAGTTTTTTGTATCATAACAGATTTTATCATTTCCTCTTATTTGTTTATATTCTTTTCTTTCTTGGCATTTAATAATGATCCAATCTTTAAGGCTTCTTATTCTTCCTCCTAGAGTATCTGGTATAGTTTCTTTATTCCTTTGTTCCCAATTTTCTGTTAAGATTTTATATAGTGTTTCGTGTAATTTTTGAAAAAAACATTTCTTTATAAGTTGTTTGCATAAAGGGTGGTAATTTATGGTAATACATTTCATATTCACAAATAAAAGAATCTATATAACACATACTACAAATTTTCATATTTGTTAGATGTCATTTAGCTTCATTGATTTCATTTTCACTAGATTCATTGATAGTTCTTCCTTTATCTTCTCCAATAAATTCTTTGTATATTTCATTTATTACTGTATCCAAGTATTCTCTTCCTGTGAAAGCATTTCCTTGCATTGACAAATGTTGTTGATCTGTTAAGTTTGAAAACCAAACTTTAACATTTCCTGTCATTTTATGTGCTATAAGGGCTCTACAAGTTAAGGGACTTGTTTGGGTAGTTTGAGAAGTTCGTATGAGCACACTTATTCCATTAGCACATTCATCTAAGACTTTTTTCCTATCTCTTATACAATCTAAATCTAGGAGTTTAGATTTATAATTATCATGGAGTTTGAACTCTGGTGGAATACTACCTCTAGCTCCCCAATGAAACCATTCCTCCATTTTAAATGATTGTCTTCTTCTATATGTGGTATCAGGTTGTTCTGTTCTTTTCATATTTCTTTTTCTCCTATGTGGGTTAAATGTTTCTTCTTGGTAAGGAATTGGTAATGAAATTGGTTTCATATGACTTTTGGAGGTCATGTTTTCTGGTTCAGAATTAGTTTCACTGATTATTATCATATCATCCTCTTCTTTGTTAGTACAAAGTTTTTCATTATAATGTTCTTATTTTTCTTCATTGGTTAATGTCAATAAACTGACCAATGTTTCTATATCTATATTTTTAGGGTCCATGAATTTTCTTTCTAATTCTTTTCTATATTCCATTAAATTGGAAGTATCACTTTATTCTTAGATTGTTCCTCATTTTTCGGAATCAGAGAATTTGATCTCCTTGGTGATTCTTTTCTTAATCCTTCTAAGGGGTCATATTTATAACCTATTATTTCATTATTCCTATATATGGTGTATACATCTTTTCTCCGTTATGAAAATTTCTTGTGCATATCTTGTTGTAGTTTATTATAACCACATTCTTTTATTTCCTTTAGTAATTATTTTTGTATATCTATTATTTCCTGTAAATATTTTGTATTTGATTCTTGGACTAAATCCATTTCCTCTGTTAATAATTGTACAATTTTAAATAATGTTGCTTGATTTTTTGTTACACCTATTAGGCTTGCATTTACTTCTAAATACATATTTTTTTATTTTATCTCTAAACATTATTTTTCCCTAATATACAATCATGAACTAATGCCTTTATTATTTTAACTTTATTTTCTAGTTTTTTAACTTCTTCATGGTCTATAAAAATAAATCTTGGTATGCTATTAGTTTTAACAATATTCCTATTTCTTCCTGTTGTTAAGGGTTTTTCTTTAATACCTAAATTTCATTCTTCTGGTATTTCAAAGTCTGTTAGTATTTTTGGTTTTATTATTTGTCCAAGTTCCTTAAAAGTTTTATCTATTATTTCCTGTAAATATTTTGTATTTGATTTTTTTTGTTACACCTATTAGGCTTGCATTCACTTCTAAATGCATATTTTTTTATTTTATCTCTAAACATTATTTTTCCCTAATATACAATCATGAACTAATGCCTTTATTATTTTAACTTTATTTTCTAGTTTTTTAACTTCTTCATGGTCTATAAAAATAAATCTTGGTATGCTATTAGTTTTAACAATATTCCTATTTCTTCCTGTTGTTAAGGGTTTTTCCTTAATATCTAATTTTCATTCTTCTGGTATTTCAAAGTCTGTTAGTATTTTTGGTTTTATTATTTGTCCAAGTTCCTTAAAAGTTTTATCTATTATTTCCTGTAAATATTTTGTATTTGATTTTTTTGTTACACCTATTAGGCTTGCATTCACTTCTAAATGCATATTTTTTTATTTTATCTCTAAAAATTATTTTTCCCTAATATACAATCATGAACTAATGCCTTTATTATTTTAACTTTATTTTATAGTTTTTTAACTTCTTCATGGTCTATAAAAATAAATCTTGGTATGTTATTAGTTTTAACAATATTCCTATTTCTTCATGTTGTTAAGGGTTTTCCTTTAATATCTAATTTTCATTCTTCTGGTATTTCAAAGTCTGTTAGTATTTTTGGTTTTATTATTTGTCCAAGTTCCTTAAAAGTTTTATCTATTTCTACAAAATCATTTTGTCCATATATTGAACTATTATTACTATTTGTTAAAGAATATACAACTAGATAATGTCTTGAAAATTGATAATTTATTTCTTTCATTAGATCTCCTATTTCAAATTCATAAGTTAGACTTAATACTTGATTTAGATTTTTATCATGTATATTTATAACAAATCTAAGATATGCTGTAAATTTTAGCTTTTGGTATCTTGAATTACCATAGATAATTCCTAATAAGACATCATATCTATTTATTATTCATTTATCTAATAATGTTATTTTTATTGGTGTATCTATTCCTCCTCTAAAGTGAGATTTTATTAATATTTCAATTCTTCCTAAATGAATGTATCCAATTTTTTTTTATCTTTATGAGGAATTTTTGATAGCTTGTTTAATATAGTTTTTTGTATCAATTAATGGAATATTATATATTCTTTTTGCATCTATAATCTTAATACTCATTTTCTTTATTACTTATGCCGTAATAGATTATATTTTTTCTAGGGAATAATTTTCTTAATAAAAATTATGGATCTTTAAATTCATCTTCTTTTTTAAGATTTAGCTTTGCTTTTTGAATTTTTCAAATTTCTTTTTACTTATTATCTTTTCTTGTGAAAAACATCCTGAAATGTCTTCTATTTTTTATGTCTATTATTTCTTGGTTTATTTTTTCTTTTTTCTTTTTTTTAACCTTAGAAATATTTTTGATAACTGTTATACTTAACCTCCATTATGTTTTCAGGGATATCTTTGAATATTTTGAAACCTTGAAGATATTTTTAAAGATTTATTAAACGGGGGTATTTTTTATTTTTTGTCTAAAAAATGATTACAAGAATAAGATATTATTCTTTTTTTCTCTTATTTAAGTGGATAGAAACTAATTATCGAGTATTGAAAGTTTATAAATTATGGACCTAATTAACTTAGAGGAGGTGAATAGGTTATTTTTAATTTTTACTAATTTATAATTTAATAACCTAAACAAACCAGTCAGGCATGCAATCGTGTGTAAATATAAGTGTGAAAATAAAATAATAACACGCGATATTTTTAGGTGGAAACAATCTAGGCCATAACTATGGCCTAAGAGGAAAACCACCGGTATATCGGTCCACCGGACCACCTAACTTTTCACTATGAAAATCAAATGTTCAAGTACAAACTTGGTCTTATGCTACCCTTCCTAGGATACTGCCCCAATGTACTTCACTTACGAGCCCCTACTCTATTTTCACAGTTTCCAATATTAGCGTGAACGGTTTTTAGACCAACGTTTCAATAAAAATAGCTTCTTTAAATATTAATAATCAAATCAAATAATTATGATATGATAAAAACAATTATTTGATCTAAGAATTTAAGAACAAAAATAAAGAAGAAGCCATAAGAACATATTATCAAAATATCATAAAATAATTAGGCTTATTCATCAATCAAACATAACAACCAATATTTTATAGATTAACTAAATAAAGAAGCCTAAAGAATTAGGATCTTATATTTGCAAAACAAGAGAGAGAATTTAAGAAGATTAAAATAATACTCTTATGTGGTTGATTGAAACAATGAGCAATGTGTTTTATTTATAAGAAAAATTAAAACCCTTAATTTTATGTAATTGATAAATATTTTTTTATTACAAATAGGATTAGTAATTCTCATTAATTAAGATAACTCTCATTTAAAATAGATTTCTTTTAAAATAGATTTTATGCTATATTTTATGATAAAGATTTTAAATATAATTTAAAGTATATATTATCTAATATCTTTTAGCATATCTTATTTTAGAGTATATATATCTTATCTAATATCTTTTAATATATCTTATTTTAGAGTATATATTATTTAATATCTTTTAGCATATCTTATTCCATATTTTAGCACTAAAAATAATTTTAGATTTATAAGCATGTGCTATTAAATGCATAAATATAATCCTATCTGTCGTAGTTATCAAAGATATATCTGAAGTATAATTATCTGAAACTTGAGCATTTGTTTGGCTTTTCTTGATAGACTTGATAGTAGGCTTAAAAACAAATTTACATATAAATATTTTATCCACGAAAATAACCAACACTCATAATACTTGAAAGTATAATAATAACAACGTTGTTGAAACATTATGTGTGAAAAAAAGAAGAAGAAGAATATCTTAACACCATTAAGTTTTGAATATCTTAACACCATTAAGTTTTGAATATCTTAAAGCGTATTTGTCACTGATCCAATAATAAAATTAGTCTTGTATATTAACTCAACTCAACTACACCACTAATACCAAGCAACATTTCATGGGCACTCATTAGATTCCAAGTGGCGCTCAATAGTCTCCCCAACTCTCCTAGGACACTGTCATTTGACAGCCCATCAACATATCACAAAATTTATTTGATGTATATTCATACAACTAAAATTATTATTATTATTATTATTATTATTATTATTATTATTATTATTATTATTATTATTATATCAATAATTTATTAATAAATTATTTTATTCATTTATATTAACGTTAAGATATAATTAGGAGTAAATTGAAACAAAATAAAAATAAATAAATTAAACATCTTATATATTTTTATTTAAAATGAAAAGTTTAAATGATTATTTTATTTAAATTAAATATGTTATTTAATCTCTTTTATTTGTAAAAAATTGTATTATATAAGTTTTTTTATTTGTAAAAAATATAAATTTAACTTTTTATGTTAAAAATATTAGATGTGTGATGCATCACATATCTAAAATTATAATAAAATTTGATTTAAATTTAATCGAAATATTTGTTAAAAAAATTGAGTAAATTTTTAATAAAAAATATAAATATTATATATATTATATTTAATAAAAAATTAGATAAAAAAATTAATTTAATTATTAATTGACACAATTTTTTATAAATAAATAAATTCAACAATATTTAATGTCTAAACAAAATCTTTTCACTTTTATTTACTGTGAATTATTTATACTATCATAATTGAATAGACATGATAAGAAACCACCAATTTAAGAGACAGATTATGAACGATTAATGAAATGCTGACACTTTAATTACGATGATTATAATTTTTTGATAAATATCATTTTTACCAATCGGTATAAAAGATCGCAAAAGATTCAAAACAATAATAGCTCTTTAATGGTGGAAAGGAGAAAAAAAAGGATTTTTAATCCTAAGTAGAATTGTTCTCTTCAAAGCTACAAGATTAAATATTTGAATCATGGATAATAAAAAATATATATAATTATACGCATATATTTTTAAATAATTATAATTTATTATCGATAATTAATAATAATTATTATAATATCGTTATAAATAAAATTAAACATATATCAATATTATTTTTTATATATATAATTATACGATAAAACAAGTAATAATTTAAATAATTACATTAAAATTTATTTATTTTTATATTTAAACAATTAAAAGATGTAAAGTAAATATTATGTAATTAATATTTTAATTTTTTTAAATTAAATATATTTTTAAATAAATATTAAAAAATAAAAATTATTAAATTATTAAAAAATATTAATTATTTATAACTTATTATCTAAATCTAATTAAAATTAATATAAAACAATATGATTATTAATATAATTGTTACCGTACACGGACACCTCATCCACTTGTACTCTCTATTTCCCTTGAATTTTCTTTTATTTTTCCACTATTGATATGATTTGCTCTCTATAAATATAAAGATAAAGGAATCGAACTAGTCCCTTCTTGAGTTTTTTTTTAATTATATTTATTTACCAAAAAATGTTATAAAATTAATTTTTTAAAATATAACAAAATCATATACGTAAAATATTCATAGCTAATAATATATGTAATGAAATAATTTTTAATTTTTAAAAAAATATTATTCAAAATTTTAATTTAAATAAAAAAAATTGATAAAATTTAAACAAAGTTTTTGTATCCAATATATATAAATTCAAACTCAACATAATTTCATAGTTTTATTATTGTTTAAACTACGATCGAATAGTTATTTGGTAAGTTTTTTTTTAATCGATGAAAAATAAATATTTTAAAAAATTAAGTATTTTTTTCTGATTAAAAATTAGTTTATTATATGTATTATTATCGAAAAAAATATAAATATACACATTATATTATAATTAGTAAAAAATTAAATTTTTTATTAAATTTTATTATTACTTTTTAAAAAATAAATAAACTTAAAATAATATTTTAAACTAATGTACTAAACAGCATTTCAAGTTTTAACAAAAAGAGTTGGCTGCACTTTCTCTCTAATTTAATTTCAAAAATTGTCCCGCAAAACTTTATTTAAAGAGTGATGCTATTTTATGTATTCAAAATAAAAAGTAAAAAATAAAATACACTTATAAACTAAAAATTATAATATAATTCTTTTATGCTTGGATAGGATTTAATATAAACCAAAATTGTTGAAATATATAAATGTTGGATAGGATTTAAGATAAACGTTAATATTATTTAATTTTTTATATATCATAATTATTTTAAAAATATTTAATTTTCTAAATAATATTTACACATCATAAAATTTAAATAATATATAGAAAAAATGGTAGTCTAATATTAAGTAGAACGTTACAAGTTTTAAATATTTACAAAAAAAAAATCTTAAAAATCTATTTTATAAAAATAATTAACTTTTATTGTTTTAATTTGAAAGAAAGTAAGACAAAAAAATTTTACAGACTTTTATAATTATTAATAAATATAAAATTAAAATATATTTTAATTAAAAATAATAAATTTGAATAATTATTTTTTAATATATATATATATATAAACTTACATTTTAGGTACGTTCACCATTTATTCAATCAGACTGCTGAAAGGTTCTCTTCTAAAAAGGAGAAATTATAATAAACTCTAACTGGTTTTATTCCCAATCTGGAAGTCTGAGCTGAGCCCAATCAAATTATAAATAAAGAAACAAAATCTAGCAGCTGCAAGATTCTCTGCCCGAGCAGTAGAAAATCGGATAGCTAATCCTGCAGGCTGCAGCTCATAATATTTTTTTGATTTTTTTATTAACTTGTTAAATCGGTTGGTTTATTCGGACAATAAGTAATTTTTAGTTTTTCAACTTTAAAAAGATGTATTTAAATTAATTTAATTATTTAATATAATATTATATATATATATATATAACTTTATTAAATATATATATATATATATATATATATATTATTTTTATAATATAAATAAACATATATTTTTTTTAATGTTTTACACATATTTTTTTTATTGAATTATCTTAAAAGTAAAATTATGTTAAATAATTGAATCATTTATATTCGAAATATTTTAAACCTATTTATTTATAAAAAAAATATTTAAAATAATTTTATTTGTAAAAAATTAAAAATTAATTTTGTTCTTGCTCAGTTTTTACAGACAAAAAAATTTTAAAACAAAAAAAATTAAAATACTTTTCATAAGTAAAATAAATTAAAAACATATTTTTTAAATTAAATAACTAAACTAAAATTTTCTCTTAATATTACCCTATAACATTTTTCCCTATTCTTTTTTTCATATTTTACTCTCAATGAGTTTAAACTTTTTGCGTACTTATTATATAAATCGTGGTAAAATTATTTAAAAATTAATTTTGTATTTAAAAATATTTGTTTTATTTATTAATGTCATAATATAAATAATGTTTGCTTAAATTTTATGCATTTTTAACATTCAACCTTTTATAATCAAGTAATTTGATGCTTCATTGGTAGTTTCGGGTTAAAAAAATCCATTCCTTACGGTACAGTAGATTTAAAAAAATTATTGAATAAATAAATTATTTTATTATTCAACTTCAAAAATTATTATAAAAATACCATCAAAATTTAACTTTTTACTTTTATAATTTATAAAATATTATATTATAAATTTTAAATTTTAATGATACATAAATAACAAAAAAAATTTATCATGTTATTGTAACAATTATAAAGTTTATTATTACATAAGTAACAAATTAAAATTCGATGATATTTTTATAATAATTTTAAAATTCGATGGTAAAAAAATCTATTTAATTATATTTATTAAAAATAATTTTGGTCACAGTATAAAAAATTGTGTCTTAATAACAATCATAAAATAAAAAGTGTTAATTTAAAATAAAAAAATAACAAATATTTTAATTTTTAATAGTAATATTTTTTAAAATAATTTTACTTAACTCATACACATCGAGAATCGAATTCCAACAGTTAATTTTGCGCATTTCACAATGAAGCTTATTGTCATTACTCTACAACAAGATCAAGATCGATAACAAATTACTTAAAAATCATATTTTTAAACATCTTTTGAAGATTTTCCAAGTAAAATATTTATTATGCAATCTAAAAAAACGAAGCATATCTTAAAATCAAAACTTCAAACTTAAATAAAATATTTAATTGTAACCACTACAAATAATATATATAGTATTATATTATGCAAGTTTACCAAAATCATATAAAATAATATAATAGTTTAGAAATAATTTTTAACTATTCAATTTTATTTCAACCCCAAGAAAATAACTAATATTTATATGCAACTCTATTATACGATAATCATGAGTTGTAAAGTAGGTAAATGTATAAGAAATAACACTAATATATTAGTGATAATCATTTATTTTATATACTCACAAATAAAAAATTAATAAAAGAAAGAAAAAAATATAAATTATGCCAAATAAATAGTCATCATATGAGATCAATAATGGAAAAAATTGTAGTATGTGGTGATAAATTGATATGATATTTTTTGTAGTCCATTTTAATAATTTCTTTTGATAAGAATATATTTTAATCATCAAATCAAAAATAAATAAAAAATATCAAAGAAAATAGAAGTTACAAATAAAATTCAACAAATGATGGATATAAAATAAATAAATAAATAAATAAAATGAAAGAACTTTTGTTTCACACTTAAGATAAGGATCAAAGTACCCAAAAATACAAAAGACATAATGGTTAGACTGTTATCTAAATTAGGCTCTCTCAATTCTATTATAGGCTATATCTACCGCATTTATTATTCCTTTAAAAAAAATTCTTTTATAATTATAAAAATAAAGAAAAGATTAAATAAAATTATTATCAAATAAATATTATGGAGTAACTTTTCTTTATTTGTCAAAACAAATGTTATTTGATAAAGGATAGCAGGTAAGGGCAAGTAAAATTGTATTTTTTTTAAGACTTTAATATTGTATATTACTTTATTTTTATTACAACATAATAAAAAAAATCAAAAATCAAATAAATTATTTATCAAACAAATATGTTTGGTATAGGAGAGCAACTATCCTTTTTAATTAGATGACTAATAAATAGATATATAACAAAGAAACTTTAAATTTAAGAATATAAAGTAAAATCTACTTCTTCTTTTTTAGTTTTGTTAATTGTTCATCGTATCATCTGATTATTAATAATAAATCTATACGTTTTATCAAAAAAATAAAGAAAATGAAAGTTTTAATACAATAAAATACCTCCTTACTTTAACTTTCTTACTTATCTCATCAACTTTTCTTTTCTTTTTTCATTCTAAAATTATAAAAAAAATATTAAACAAATTACATGTCAAGCTTCAAACAAAATAAAATTAAACTCTCCATAGATATTTACAAGTTACCAAATTATTTTGCATCCAAGATAAAATTAAATAAATTAGCCAATTATACACACAGCTTGAAATTAATAAGTTTTTAATTCAACGTGAAATATACTTCCAGCACATTAAAGTGAGTAATTTACTACTGGGATGATTATTTTACTAATCATAACTATCTTACATCATTTTTTTTTTTAGTATAACTGATTAATAACCGTTTGTTATAAAACGATAGTAAATTAACCACACTTTTTATTATATTTGATTTTTAAAAAATAAATGTTAAAATATTCATTACTCTGCTACATTACTTAAAATATTAAATATTAATTTTTATTTTTAACTATTTATCACATATTTATAAATAAAAAATATATAAAAAAAAATTCAATCTAATTATTTCAAATATTGTGTGTTATATTATGTTCTTTATGTTAAAATAAAATTTAATTTAATTATTTCAAATATTTTGTTCTATTGTGTTTTATGTATATAATATTAACATATATTTAATTTCGATTAACCATAATTTTAATATTACAATAATTATCTTCAACTCACACCTTATTAGTTACTGTTATTTGTGCGAAAAAACCGTTAAAATTCTACAAATAACCATAATTTTAATTATCTACGGTTAAAATATTCATGCTTAAACATACTATACAACTTCTTGAGATATTACTTACTTAAAGTAATATCAATCAAAATGATATCTCAGTAATATTAAATAAAATTTTATTAAACGAATATATATAATCATAATTTAATATGAATGATGAATTAATTTTTTAAATATTAAAAACATATAAATTATAAATAAAATATATTATTTTTTTGGTTATAAATTTTAAAGAAAATGATTTTTGTTATTTTTTTTTCTATTTTCTTTTTATTTTTTTATTATAAGTTGTAACCTAATTATTTAAAAAATTAATTTATACAAGTGTGTAGTTAATAATAAAAAATATTTCAATGATATTTAGAAAAAAAATTTCAAATAAAAGCAACTAGATTAATAATCGAGTATAAAAGTGAAAAAAAAAACACTAGCAGAAACATTTACCATTAAATATATTAGGCTTAAATAGTAGCTAAATTATCCCATTTAACTTTTTTATGATTTATTAATTCAAAAATTTAAAATAAATATAAAAAATATAAGAAAAAAATATAAAAATAACGCCATTTAAAACTTGTAATTACAAAAATAATATCCCTTGTATCCAATTTATATATTTTTAATATGAAAAAAATATCGTACATAAATTCTATTGAATACTATTGAAATTTAAGTTTTATATTTTTGTCATTTCTCTAGTATAAAATATGAAGAAAAAAAACTGAGGTAATATTTCAATAATTCAACCAATGATGGATCTAGAATTTCAACCCAAGAAAAGCATTATAAAAATGTTAAAAATAATATTACTTCTTTCTTATTAAATAAATATTTTTATATGTGTTGATTTGGATATAAATATGTTAAAATTATTGAATTTGTAAAGAATTTTAAATAATAAAAACTTAAAACTCAGGAAAATAAATCTATTTTATATATAAATTTGTATATAATTCTATAAATATAATATTTAATTATTTTGTTTTTTATAAAAATGAGTGGCACGCTCCCCTCCCCATTCTATAGATCCACCACCACTAGTTTCAACCAATAAATTATTGTCTATACTTCTGAAAGAATACTTAAAAAAACACTTTTGGGTGTCGTATTCAATAAATTTGCGTATTTTATTTTGTTTGGCGTTTGCTTGGATTTTAGGAACTCCGATGGGTTAATGACTCAGAATCTCAGTTAATGAACTATATATATATATATAAATGCATAACATTTTTCATGGCAAATGTAAAAAAATTATCTCAATCTTGAAATTCAATCTGACAGGTAACGAGCCAATCAGGCAGGCAACATACATTTTCTCTACTTCATAGTTTCTACCGTTCAAAATAAAATTAGTATTTTCTTTGTTAAGTAATAACTGAGGTATGGCTAGAACAAAAAAATAGTTTAATTATATTATCTAATTATAACATGAAACACAAGTTATAAATCATTACTAGAGTAAATTGTAATAGTATAACTCATTAAAAAAATGGTATAATTTATTAATTTTGTAATTATATTTCTCTTATTCTACTTATTTTTTTATGAGTTTTCGTTATATTAAAACAGGATATACCATTTATTATTAATTGATTTAAATGAAGAGTAAAATTATAAAAAAAATATATATTAATCTATAATAAACATATTTATCGTAGATAAACATGATTCTTTATAATAATTCTGAAACTACGATGTATAAGATTTAAGTAGAATGAAATGAATTTATCTCATAAATTCATGATGGGGTATGAGATCGTAAAACTCATTTGGGTTAAAATAAAATATATATAGCAAATAAATATAAAAATTAAAATAAACTTTCATTATACAGCAGCAAATCCAGGAATCAAAATGGAAATTTCTGATTTTATAAATAAACTATTGATACAAGCGGGGAGAAAAATGTTAAATGCATATAAATTTCCTCTCTTAATAATTAATTATTACATAGTATGTGCACCATCCTGACATTTTTTTTTTAAAATAAATAAATAAATAAATAATTTTATTATTTTTAAAAGCTATTTCACTACGTTATATTAATATATAGGTATAAATTTATATTTTATCATTCCTCATTTACACTCAGACAAAATTAACATGCAATCTGTCTACTTGCGTAGATAAAAATGAGGAAAAGAAAAAATGGCTGCTTCTTGCTTACGTAGTAGCCTAATTCAATTCACCGTGTGAACGAAACAGTGGAAAAAGAGGAAAGTTAAAAAAAATATTATAATCTCGAAAAAACAAATTAGAAGGAAAAGAATCTCATACCAGTAGATACAATCCTATACAGCACAGAGCAAGTCCCAAGCTCTGCAATCCTCTATCCGAACCATCAGATCGGACGTCTGCTCTAAAACTCGGCGGAGAAGAGAGATGTGATTGAGGACCGTCAAATCCCGGCGACGTCTCTGGAGATAAGGAATTATCCGGTGGCTGAGATCTGCCCATCACAGAAGTACCAGAACCAGTCCCAGGTTTTGCAGTCACAATAGGGTTCTTCCCAAAGATCTCCCTCGGTAACAAAACCTCCGAAACCCCAAAAATAGCTACTGGGTTCTGATCAAAGACCGTCTGAGTTACCGAGGCTTGGACAATCCCAGTATCAATTGCCACTGATCCATTAAACCTCGAAATATTAAGAGTAAATCTTCCAGCTCCCATGTCCTCTGTTGCTAATGTTGGTTGAACCGGGTTCACAATCGATTCAAGAGAACCCAATGGGTAGTAGGAATGCAACACATGAAACTTCAACACCACAGCTTTCTTATCCGCCGGCAAAGATTGAAGTCTCACATTCGATGGAAGATCAGAGTAAGCTGCGTCAGTGGGTACGAAAAGCGTAATCCCAGCACCACCCTCGTCAGCTTCGAATTCCTCGACCACGCCGGAGGCAGCCAACATCGACGCTGCAACGTTGAAGTTATGGCCATCGATCAATGCCCTGGTGATGTTCAAACCCAACGGCGGTCGAGTCTCGGAAGCCATGAGATCAACCCCGTAAGGCACAATTAAGGAATTAACGGCGATGATACTGACATTGTACGGCACTGTCTTGAGAATGTCGAGAAGGGTAGCGTTTGATGGAGAATAAGGAGCTGGGGATCTGATCGAAACGGTGCCGGTTAATGGATCACGAGTAACGTTGACGGAGCCGAAGTTGCTAGTGGCTCGACCAGTGGTTTGGAGGAGGGTGGTGACAAGTTTTCCGGATGGTCCGAACCGGTGAAGCTCCGAGTTGGAGAGATACTCGAGGAGAACGTGGTAACGAAGAATATCGGCGCGTGAGGTGGAAGAGAGGAGGCGCGTGAGGTCAGAGGAGGAGGATAGGTAGGTGTTGGGAACAACAAGGAGTGTTAGGGAGGAACGACGGGAGAGATCGGAAGTGAGAGAAGAGGAAGAGAGAAGGGAATTGAAATCAGAGAGATCAGGGAAGGAAGAGAGGAGGTGGGTGATGTTGAGGCAGAGAATCGGGGTAGTGGTAATGGAGAAAGATAGGAGGAGAAAATATAGTAGGGATGTAGGGGCAAAATTGGAATAAATAAATTTAGTTGCCATTTCTATTATATGGGGGGGAGTTTTTCTCTCTACTGAGAAAAAAGCTTTGTGTTTTTGGTCTGTTAGATTATTAGTAGCAGAGAATGAGTGGCGAGTGAGCGAGTTTGGTGTGTCTGATTTATGATGATTATGACTCATGGATAATTAATGAAAATGGTATTTGTTGCACCACATGTCTACAAGGTGGTTGGCAATGGATATCTGTCATATGCATTGACGCATTTATGCTCGGTTTATATTTTATTAGGTATTTAGGAATTAATTCTGCAATAAACTCAAACAAATAAATAAAACTCTGCTTTAAACTGAAAATATTACATTTATAATTAGTTAGAGTGCATTTGAAATATTTTATATTTGAAAAGTGTGAAGGCTTTAATTTTTCTTTAATTTTTTTTTGTGTTTCTTACAAACCAATAAATATATTAAAAAAAAATCATATAATAAATATATTATATTATTATAAATAATTGTAGTTGATATTTTTATTGTATATTTTCTCGAAAAAATAATAAAAATATCATCTTTAAAATTTATAATTATAATTCAAAACTATTAATTATCTCACTGTATTCCCTAACTTGTTTTATTTTAGTGTTAAATATGTTTTGGTGTGTTAACATTTTAAACCTACAGTAAAAATGCTTATAACATTTAACTTATTGTAAAAATACTTTTAATATTTATGTTCTTTAATCATTTTTGCTAATAAAATTAATTTTTTTAATATCATGTTCAAATCATTAGTAAAAACCATTTTGCATTATTCAATTTTTTTTCCTTTTTTTTTCTTACATGACATGCTATCCTCTTTTTTTACAATTATTAGGTTTGGACGAGCACATATGTGTTGTACTCTTATGTACTTTGATTTTTAAATTTTTAAATTTGTTAATAAAATTTTAATTTTTAAATAATATATAATTTAAAACTTTCATATAATCAATTGCTTATTTAATGAAAACATCATGATTTTTATGCTTCTGCATAATTCATTTAAAATTAGAGGAGGCATATATAAGAAGACAGTTATATTAAAAAAATTAATAATAATTTTGGATCTCTAATAATTCAAAAATAATCTATAAAACTTTTTAATGTTAGTTGTTTTCTACTGATAATATAATAATAGTTACGATTTATTTTATAAATTAGATTTATGATAGGTAGATAATTTGTGAAAACTACAATAATAAATTTAATAAATGAATTATGTTTCACACATTAATACATCGTGCTAATTATTAATACAAAATATATTATTTCAATTAAAAGACTACTCATTAAGTTCACGTTTACATTGTTTGTTTGTGTGATATAATTATCATTTGTATATATAGGAGTGAGATAGAAAAATATATTGGGGATTGAAAATTAATTTTTTACTCTCATGCTAAAATGAAATACTTAGAGTTTTCATGTTAACATTTCATTCTAAATTTTTAAGAAAATTATTTAAAATAAAAAAAATATTAATATAATTTAGGTATTAAAATCTAAAAAAAAATATTAAAAAAATACTTAAAAAAATTAAAAAAATTATTAAAATAAGATGTAAAATAATATTATAACATGATTTAAATATATATATATATTTAAAATTATAATTAAAAGATAATAAAATATTATATGTCTTATATTTTATGCCCCTAATAATAAATATATAGATTTAATATCATTTATTATTCTTTTAATTTATTATAAACATGAATGAATGGTTATAATAAATATTTTTATTATTTAACAATATATATACCTTGTTTTATATAATATTTTTTCTTAAAATATATGTATGTAAATTTATTTTGAGTAAAAAATTATTTCATTTTTATTAGTCTTTTTAAGTATAAATAATAATCTATTTATAAATGTGAATATGAATATTTAAAAAAAATAATAAAATAATAAAAAAATTATTCAAATTATAAATATATTAAAAAGTATAGCAGCATTAAACTCGGGTAAAATTAAAATGAAATAATATTTATCAAATTAGTTTATATTATCATATCATGTTATTTTTTTTGTATTTAAAAGTTATTTATATTTCGTCTCGTATCGTATTAAATAATATATATTTTATTGTATTTAGATGAAGATAAACGTATGCATTTACTTTATATTATCTGTTAGAGAACAAAAATTAAAGAAATAAATATAAAATAAAAGTGCAAAAAATAACAAATAAAAAAGATCGCAAGCAAGGGCAAAACAAATTAACTATAAAGGTGAGTTATTTTGGCATCCTTTTTTCCCACAATATATATAACGTGAACATGAAAAAAAATATATAATTAAAAGATTTAATTGACAAGAGAATAAATGTATTAAAGAAAAAAAAATAGTATTTTTATCAATTTAAAAAATTAACATTAAATATATTATAGAAACAACTAAAATGGTTGCCGCACAATTATTGGATTACATTACACTTTGGATTTTCTGTAATCCAATTATACATATAATTAAAAATAATATCTTTTTAAGTTATATAAAAAATATATATGCATTGTATTTTTTAATATGAAAAAAATAATATGTTTTTACTTCGTACAAAGAAAACATACGTGCAATGGGTAAATAAGTTATAAATAAAATTTTATTTACAAGAAATTATATTATATAAATAAACCATTAAAATATTAGGCTTTATGAAGAGATTGATGTTATAATTATTTTCTAAATTTTCACAATTATTTGTTTGAATCAATATTATACCAATAACGAAATTCAACTTAATTTAACATGTATTTTAGTATAATTTTGTTGAAGGAGGGAGGGTCTTTGCGAAAAAAAAAAGTGATAGAAAAAGGGCTTATCGAACTAATTAAGTGCCTAATCTTCTCAATTACAAAAGCAACTAATGGATACATAATTGCATGAAATAAAATACATACTTCATACTAATTTATTTTATCACATACATATTAAAATAATTATTTAACTTATATTAATGATGTATTTTGTCTAACATAATGAAATTTTTAACAATTTAACTTACAATAACAACCCATAAATATTCAATTGAAAATGTTAACAATTTTTATTTTTTTATAAAATTTAGAATCCTATTCATTTATATTTAATAGCATGAAGTTTCGTACAAAGATGATTTGTCAAGAGGAATTATTAATTACTTTTAGAGTACATATATATACAATAATATCATATTTTAATTTAATAAAATATAAAATTAATATAATTATTTTTTAAAAAATATAAATATTTAATACTTAATAAGGTGAATGATAAACATAATTAGTAAAAATTATAATATATAAATAATGAATAGTAAATCATTGCATTTATACTCTACTTATATTGAAAAAAACATGAATAGCAACTTCTTCTTTCTCTTTGATGTAGTAGCACGAAATACGAAATAGTTGGTCGGATATATTTAGTTATTAGGAAAAAAAAGTTCGATATATTCAAAACTAGTAAAGTCTTACTTTTTTAAACATGATATTTTATATAATTTTATCATTTTATCGTAACATTTTTTATATTCAGAATATAGTATGACAAAATAAATACTATTTTTTAAAAAATAAAGTTAATGATAATTAAGTGTTAAAACTCATGTATGAGTTATTTAAATATATTTTAGATCAAATATGGTCTAGCATGTGTATCGAAATAAAAAATAGTAAAATTTACATTTGAATTGATATTAAGCTTTTAAAAATAAAAATAAATACACTTTTTTTACCATTGAATTTTGAAAGTTGTTACAAGAATACTATCAAATTTTGATTTATTATTTTCATATAATTAAACTTTATAATTATTACAAAAATATCATTAATTTTTTTATTACTTTTATACCATTAAATTTTATAAAATATTAAAAAATAACATCAATATCGATCAACTATAGACAAGTTGCAAGTATGTTAATGGTATTTATATAACAATTGTAAAGTTTAATGATACGAATGTAACAAAAAAATTGATATTATTTTTATAATATTTGTAAAATTTAATAATATGAAAGTAATAAATCAAATTGTGTTACTTAGTCCTCTAGGTTATAAATTGTGTTAATTAAACTTTTTTTACGAAAAATGTGTTATTTAATCTTTTTTTTTATAAAAAAACTACTTAAGGACTTTTGACAAATAATTTTAATAATAAAATAATATTTAAAAAACAACAAATTTCCTTTATTGACACATTTTTCATAAAAAAACTAAAAATCATCTAAGTGATTAAATAACAATTTTATCAAAACAAAGTGACTAGTTTTACTCTTCATCCATTTTTGTAATAATTCATAAAATTTCATGATAAAAAAAATATTTATTATAAAAATAATCAATATATAAGATATTATTTTGTCATATTTAGCACGTGAATAACTTCACCGATCAATTTCTCAATATTCATTATACACATTTTAATTAGTATATGTTTGGAGGAAATTATTATATATTATATAGTGAGTGAGAATGGTCTTAATTACTAAAATATCTTGTAAATCAGTCCAATGAATTTTGAGTCATCAAATTAACCTATCTATTAGATAACTTCTAATAGAGATAAATAACTGATAAATATAACTTAATTATGCTCAAGTCATATCATCGTACTTCAAAAATCTATAGAAATTTCTTTTAAGAGCACATGTAAAAATCAACATAATTAATCAAGTTTGTGTATAAGCTTAATAAAGCAATATATCTTTCCTAAACGCATATCATCCAATAATAGGACGATTCATTTATTTACTCATATACTAGATGTTCAGAATGATATTCCAATTCTTCCCAAATGAATTAAATTCATACAAGAGATGAGCGCAAGACAAAACCACCCCACAACATAAGTTTAGAAAGGTTATTTCTACACATAGCCACTTCCATCGTCCTTACATATAATCTCTAAATACAATAATAGTCTCATGAGAGTAAAAATCAACATGTAATATAGCATATATAGAATCTATATAGGATAGAAATGATGTCATACCATAATAGAAGGATAAATAATACTTCACTAACACTTGTATTTAGGTAAGAATTGTGTATTTATAGGTAGTTAGGCCACATATGGCACTCTTGGAGGATTTAACGAATGGATAAGTCAAACAGAAAATCGACAGAGAGATTAAGCTACCTAGATTCTAAGAAGTGAACAAAGGGGTCAATACCCCATATGCACTGCCACTTACAAGACCAGGAATAAAAAGCACCACGACATGTATTTTTTGTCCCTTTCAAGCCAAGGTTAGCTCATAGAGTTTAAAAGTTGAGCACGGCGCATTATATACATGATGCATTTTAATCATAAGTTATACGATCAACACCATAATTGATGAAGAAAGTAGCTTAACAAGTTCTTTATTGCCTCTAAATTGGCCATAAACTATGATGGTTGGCCATGGCTAAAAAGCTATATCCTATTGTATCTAGGAATCACCAAGGACTATATGTTTTTGAAAAAGAGGTGAACATATACCATGAGAAGAGAAATGTGGTGCACTAATACTCCTAACTGGATGGATGAATCTACCAAGGAACATAATTGTCATTTAGCCAACTTCCATTTGCCCACATGCTAATCAACTATATGTCATGCATCAAAGTATGGAATGCTACATGTTATACAATTATGAGCCATCCAACCATGGGTCATCTAATCATTTCCTATCTATTACTATCATGCCTTTCATCCTCACTTATCAACACCATAATCCATGTGCATACCACCAGTGGCTCAACTAGAGATCTATACTAGATAAATTTCAAAAATATCATTAGACTTTAACATAACTCTCTAATCGGGAGTCCAATTGGTAATTAAAAAAATACTACTACCAATAAGAAAACACTGCACATGTTTCAAACAGTGGGATATAACATATAATCTTTTTCCTGTAAAATTAAACAATGCACGAAAGCAAGCACAATACTACTAGTGTGGTTAAAATGGTCATAAACCATGATATCGATGAAGCTACATACATATTTCCTTTTCCATTCATCCAAGTCTAAAAGGCTTGAGGTTGACATTAAGCATAAATTAATACATGTTATATGATAAACAAGTGGTAAAATGCTTTATAGGCCAAGTCAATAGGTATTGAGTTATCAGATATTTATTGGATAATCTCTGTAAGAGATAAATGGATGATAAATATCTCCTAATTATTCGAAATATATAATTACAATCCTGTATAAAGTCTATCTAAATAGGTAAGAGATACACATCTGGGTAACTATAATCCTTTTATATGTTCACCATTATACATTTTACACATATCTCATAACTTGAATCTCATATCATAACTAAGAATAACCATAAACACTTTATTTTCTTTAATTATAGAGTGAGATCTTGATTTCCTCTGTCATATACAATTATCTATAATGACTTAAGCATCATAGAGTCAAAGGTTGCTACCTCTGTGGTGATCAGAGGTCTCAACAAGTTTCTTTCATGATCGCAGGATGACAGGTAAGACAAAAATGTCTCTTATTAGATGTTGATAAAAATTGATATTAACAGTATCTAAAATAGTTAGGAATGTAAAATGAACATGATTTAATCCTACTAATCATTTTCCTTCTCTAACAAGTGTTTTTTGATTGATTTTTTTAGATAGATTTGTGCCTAGCTATGTGCTACAAACAACACAACCCCTAATGTGTTTTCAAATCAATTTTTTTTTCATTAAGGCATTTTACTTTAAGCCTTTGAATGATGTTTTTTTTCATACGAAAATGATATTTTCTTAAAATGAGCTATAGAGGCAATAAATGACCGGTTAATACATGTAAGTGTGTTTTTTATAAAACATTAATATGTTTTATTACTTGTAATAAACTGTTAGGATAAATCTACAAATACCACTAAATAATTGTGTTTATATTGTTTGTACTACCAAACTAATTTTCTTATTTCTATCATCATATTATAAAATTGTTTCATTCATGTCACTCTATCATTTTTTCTATCCATTTGGCTCTTAAAAATAAAATAAAATAAATATATTAAAAGGTATGGTTCATCATCTTCCTTGTTAGTTTTTGAACAAATAACCTACTTAAGGTAATTTCTAACCTACATCTTCTCCTCTGTGAACTTATTTCCATGTTGAGATAACAAATACCAAACTACAAAAGAATTTTTTGTATGAGATTAAACTATCCACGTTCAAAATACAAAATATTTTATGTAATATGTTTGGTGACAACAAGGTTTTAATTGTTTATGATTTCCTAAAACACACAAAAGCATATTATTTCACATATTTTGAAAACACCTTTATCTCAAACCTCTTTTCTATTGTTTTCTTTCTTTATAAGATTTTTTTGTTCTGTATACCTTCCATTTGGAAAAATAGATCTTAGGGAACTAATGACGAAAAATTTGAAGGAAAAAAGAGAAGAGATAGGTTAACAATTATCATAAGAGTGTTATTTGTTTAAGAAGTGACGAAGAAGATGATTAATAGTGACTAGGTTTAAGGAAAAAAAGAGAAGATATAAGTTAAAAAATGACGGTTATTTGTTCAAGAATTTGTGAAGAAGATGATGAACAATAATTTTTATAAATTTTTTATTTTAATTTTTTTAATGATGTAATAATGGATAGAAAATTATTAAAATTATATGAATGAAATATTTTGTATAATTTTATGGTAGAAATGAAATAAAAATTAATTTAATAATATAAACAGTTATTAAAATATCAAGAAAATATCAACTTATCATGATTATCATTTTCAACCATCTTTAAAAAAAAATTTAACTTTCTAACAACTATTTTTCAACCCTTGCTCGACTATTAAGCCAAAAGCGAGTTAAGATCTAAAAAAAAAAAAAACACATTTATGAGCTCAACATTGAAGTGCCAATAACTTAGTAGCTCAATAGCATAAATAAAGTTGTGGTTATTGGTTCAAATCCTTCTATCCTATAAAAATATCCCATTGGGGGAAAGAAAAAAAAAAGAGCTCAACTGAAGTTTTCCAAATTCCAAGTCAATTTGTGCATTTTTAAGGCAAAAGTTAGACAGTATCTTTAAGCCGAGAATCAGTACGGTGGTCGAACGTCACGGACCAGCAAATTTCTCATTCACACCGTACGTGCTAAGCTCTTCTTTTCCCATTCATTGTCTTTCTTATTCTTCCTCTTTTTTGCTTTCGATTTATGCTTCAAGACTTTGAAAATTATATCGAATCAATATAAATATTCTTATAAACGTAATATACTTATAAATATTCTATGCTTCATCGATCTCCATATCTCTGTGGGGATCCCTCTCTCCACTATCTTTGTCCTTTACAATTTCATTTTTTTTCGGTTCGATTTGGAATGAACTGCTTTAAAGTATATGATATGTAAGTTTCAGACTTCACTAAATGTTTTAAATGATTCTAGTCGGGAAATGCATACTATATGTTCGACGAATTGTCTGCCTAGACAGTTTATGAGTTTATTTCGTTTTAATTTCTTGGGAAGTACATTTCATCTGTGTGTATATCATTGATGATTGATTTCACATTAATTGACTGAACTGAGAAGTTGGAAGGATGTCCAACACCCTATTGATAAGAAGAGTGATGTTAGGGACACAAATTTGTACCAATTTTTGTACTCCACACTACTTAGAGGTTTTGTGAGTCCCTCCTACATTTAAGAGGAAGAAAACACAAGTGGTAGGTGCAACCACCAATGGTAGGTGCATCTAACATTGATATGCAATTTTGCCTATAAATAGGCAATGTCTTTGTCTTAGAGAAACATCAACACAACAAACAAGAAGAGAAGCTAAGCAAAGCCAAAGGAACAATTTCCTTTGAAGAAAAATAGTGTTGTGTGAGAAAGTGGGAGAGAATATCTTAGAAAAATATTGGGATATTTTTCTAAAAGGGGAGTGACAAAATAGTGAGTTTGGGAAACACTTGTGTGACACTATTTTGGGTTTATCTCAATTTGTTGTATTGCCTCTCACTTTGTACCCATTAATCTTATTAGTGGAAGAAATATTTTCGGAGTTTGTCACGTGGACTTAGCCCAAATTAAAGGGTGAACCACGTTAAATTTCCGGTGTCATTATTCTACTCTGTTGAATTCATTTTGTTTTTACCCACTGTGCCCAACAACTGGTATCAGAGTTGGTCTAGTAAAATTCTTAATATGCTCTGTGGTTGCAGCATAGACTGATCTTTCACATCAGAAAAGATTTTATTAGGTCCAGGGCGTAATTATTTACAGAAAAAAAGAAACACAACGGAAAAAAAATGTCAAGCCAAAAGGTAGATATTGAGAAATTTAATGGCAATAATAATTTCTCTTTATGGCAAAGGAGGATGAAAGATATTCTCATTCAACAGAAGGTCCATAAGGCGTTGCTGGGAAAAGAAAAGAAGGTAGCAACCGTCACCGAGGAACAATGGGAGGAAATAGATGAGATTGCAGCTAGTACAATTCGTCTAAATCTCTCAGACAGTGTCTTGCAAAACATTGAATCAAAAAATTGCAAGACTGCTAAAGAAACATGGGAGACTCTAGAAAACGTGTACATGTCAAAGAACCTTGCCAATAAATTTTATTTGTGGAAGGAGCTATATCAGATGAGGAAGGAAGATAATGTGAGCATGATGCAGCATGTTAGCAATTTCAACAGCAAGCTTTCTCACTTAGCAAGATTTAATGTGAGTTTTGGCGATGAAGAGAAAGCTGTGATGTTATTGGCATCACTACCCTCATCATATAATCATATCACAACAACTCTGACTTATGCAAAAGACAAGATGGAGTTTGAAGTTGTTGTAGAAGCCTTGTTCTCATATGAGAAACAAAACAAGGAAAGAGATTCAGAAGCACAAGCCCTTATCACAGAGTCTAGAGGAAGGAGACTGTACAAAGAACAAAAACCGAGAAGTAAGAGCAGAGGCAAATCAAACAAATTTGCCAATGTTGAATGCCATCATTGTAAGAAGAAGGGTCACATTAAGAAATTTTGTCGGGTGTTCAAGAAGGAACAAGAAACGAACACAGGCAAAGTAACAAAAAAGGATGACAGAGAGATGATGAGCAAACAAATACCATAGACGAGTTCAATATCGTTTATGCGATGAAGATTTTGTCAATCTTGCATCACACGAGACCAATTGGGTGATTGATAGTGGTGCATTACAGCTCACGCTACATCGCGTAGAGAATTTTTCTCATCATACACACCTGAAGTTTTGGTGTTGTTAGAATGGAAATGAAGGTCCACAAAGGTAGTAGGTAAAGCGAGACGTTTGCATTGGAAACAGTAGAACGGAACCAGACTATTTCTCGAAGGATGTCGCATATTCCAGATATGCTACTGAATTTGATCTCTGTACCGACTTGCAAATGAAGGATATTGTAGCTCCTTCATTTTATGACAAATGGAAACTTACAAAAGGCTCCTTAGTAAAGTGGCCAGAGGTGAGAAGCATACAACTTTGTATATAATGCAAGCAAACTCTCTACCGACACAAAGAAATGCCATGTAGAAAGATAGTACCGGGAAGCTATGGCATAAGAGACTCACCACGGGTGAAAAGGTTTGACAAGTCTAGCCAAAAGAAGATATTGCCCTGGAATGGGATGAAGTACATTTGGAGAAATGTGTCACGCTTGGAGAAAGCAAAATAGTGGTTGCTTTCAAGAGTTTCCTCCTTCCGCATGAATAATATTTTAGATCCTGATTCATTCAGATTTACGTGCACCAATGCCAAAGTCACTGGTGGTGCTCAATACTTTGTGACTTTCATTGATGATCATTCAAGGAAGACGGGGTATATCTTCTAAAGACAAAGGATCGCGTGCTAGATGTCTTCAAAGATTTCATGTCTCAAATGGAGAGACAGACTGGAAAGAAGCTAAAGTGCATCCGGACAGACAATGGTGGAGAATACACTGGACCTTTCCATGCTTATTGCAAAAGACGGTATTCGGCATCGATGACACCTCCAAAGACACAATCGCCAGCTTGAATGGCTTAGCGAGAGGATGAATAGAACTTTGATGGAGAGAGTTAGATGTTCTACTCTCACATGCAAAGTTGCCTAAACCTTTTTGGGTGAAACCATACTCACAGCCGCACATGTGTTGAATCTTTCACCTTGTACTCCTCTCAAGATGGATGTTCCAAATAAAGTGTGGTCGTGAAAGGATGCTTTCCTATGATCATTCAGTGTTTGGTCAAGCAAAGCTTTTGTTCATATCCCAAGGATGAGAGATCCAAACTTGATGCCAAAACAAGATGTTGTATTTTTATTGGCTATGGTCAAGATCAATTTGGCTATAGATTTTACGATCAAGTTGCAAAGAGACTTGTCGTGAGCCGTGATGCTATATTTGTTGAAGACGAGACCATTGAAGATATTATCAAAATGAAGAAAGATGTTCCTAATTCCAATGGTGACTCATCGATTTGGAATTAATTCCTCCAACATCGTGCCAAGACAAGTTGGAGATGAAGACCAGGTTTATCCACCCGATGAAGATGATGCCCCCATGTGTTGGTTCGAAGATGAGGGAAATAATGATGTTCATTATCCAGTAGACTAACACCGCGTTTCTCCTGCTCCACCGAAGAAGTGATAGAGTCAGACGACCCTCTATCTCATATCCTCCGTACGAAAGTATGTAACTTTCACCTATGAGGAGAACCTCGAGAGTTACGAAGAGGCCACGATGATGAATCCAAACAAAAATGGATTGAAGCCATGCAAGATGAGATGAAGTCCTTGTACGAGAACAAAACCTTTGAGTTGATTTGCTGCCCAAAGTGGAAGAAGGCCTTGAAAAATAAATGGTGTTCGGGTGAAGCATGAAGGACACGCTCCACCGCGATACAAAGCCAGATTGGTTGTCAAAGGATTCAGCCAAAGAAAAGGTATTGACTTTGACGAGATTTTCTCTCCAGTTGTAAAAATGACATCCATCCGTGTTGTGCTAGGGTTAGCAGCAAGTCTTGACTTAGAGGTTGAGCAAATGGATGTCAAAACTGCCTTCCTACATGGTGACTTGGAAGAAGAGATATACATGGAGCAGCCAGAGGGTTTTCATCAAAAGGGAAAAGAAGATTATGTCTGCAAATTGAAGAAAAGTCTCTACGGCTTAAAACAGGCACCAAGACAATGGTACAAGAAGTTCGAGTCTATTATGGGGAGCAAGGCTACAAAAAGACTACTTCAGACCATTGTGTTTTGTGCAAGTGTAAATTCTAATGATGATTTTATTATTCTTTTGCTCTATGTGGATGATATGTTGATTGTCAGTCGAAATATTTCCAGAATCAACAACTTGAAAACACAGTTGAGTAAGTCTTTTCCATGAAAGACTTAGGACCAAGAAATGCATTCTTGGCATGACTATTATTAGATACAGTAGGCGCCAAGAAATTACGGTTAATCGCTGTAAGAAGTACATTGAAAGAGAACTTCAGAGATTTCATATGAATAAGGCTAAAGCGATTAGTTGTCCTCTTGCTATTCACTTTAAGCTAATTTCTAAGCAGAGCCCTTCTATAGACAAAGAGAAGGAAGAGATGGAAAAGGTTCCATATGCTTCAACATTTGGAAGTCTGATGTATGCCATGGTTTGTACACGGCCATATATCACTCATGCAGTTGGAATCGTGAGTATATTCCTTTCAAATCCTAGAAAGGAACATTGGGTCACAGTGAAATGGATTTTCAGGTATGTTCGAGGGTCTTCCAAAATATGTCTATGTTTTGGAAATGGTAAACATGTGTTAGTTGGATACACAGATGGAGATAAGGCTGGTGATACGGATTCCGTAAAAATCCACTTCAGGTTACTTGATTACATTCGCAGTGGGAGTCATGGTCAGCAATCAAAGTTACAAAAATGTGTTGCATTGTCCACTACCGGCTAATTCATAGCAAAGCAACGGAAGCATGTAAAGAGTTGTTATGGATGAAAAAGTTCTTGAAAGAACTTGGGTTACTACAAGACGGTTATCAGTTATTTTGTGGTAGTTAGAGTGCTATCCATCTTGGAAAGAATGCCTCCTTTCATTCGAGATCAAAACATATTGATGTGAGATATCACTGGATTAGGGATGTAATTTGGAGAAGAAGCTATTACAACTCGGAAGATCCATACAGAAAATGGATCGACATGTTAACAAAAATTCTCCCGAGACAAAATTTTGAATACCGTCATAGCGGGCTGGATTGGTGGAGCCTCTATGTAGTCGGGAGGGGAGATTTCATGAAGTCCCTCCTACATTTAAGAGGAAGAAAACACAAGTGGTAGGTGCAACCACCAATGGTAGGTGCAACAACCAATGGTAGGTACAACCACAATGGTAGGTGTATCTAACATTGATATGCAATTTTGCCTATAAATAGGCAATGTCTTTGCCTTAGAGAAACATCAACACAACAAATAAGAAGAGAAGCTAAGCAAAGCCAAAGGAACAATTTCCTTTGAAGAAAAATAGTGTTGTGTGAGAAAGTGGGAGAGAATATCTTAGAAAAATATTAGGATATTTTTCTAAAGAGTTGACAAAAAAATAGTGAGTTTGGGAAACACTTGTGTGACACTATTTTGGGTTTATCTCAATTTGTTGTATTGCCTCTCACTTTGTACCCATTAATCTTATTAGTGGAAGAAATATTTTCGGAGTTTGTCCCGTGGACTTAGCCCAAATTAAAAGGTGAACCACGTTAAATTTCTGGTGTCATTATTCTACTCTGTTGAATTCATTTTGTTTTTACCCGCTGTGGCCAACAAGTTTCTCTATGTGTTAATATTATCTAGAAAATTGAATCATTTTTTAAATCTTTTAAAAAAATAAAAAAATGACACATGCTAGTATATAAAAGATACGAGTGCAAAAATCTCTGTAAAATTAGGTGATATTAATATTTCTCTTTAAAAGAAAAGCATACTGCCCATTATTTGAAATTTTAGATGATTCAAAATGCATATGATTTTTTTTTGGAAATTACATAAAATCGCCCTAAAACTTATGATAACAAAAATAATACTCTAATAATATTGAACGTGTCTAATTGAATGATGTTCAATATTTAACGAATCTAAATAACCGTAATTTAATCGGACAACATTTAATATATAAAATGATGGGTATATGAGCCGTACATAATGGATGCTATTTTTATGATTACAATTTTGAAGGACGTTATTTTTGTTGTTTTTTAAAATTGTTTTTAAGTGAAACACCTAATTGGTACACTTGCAGTCTTGCAGCCTAGTTGAAAAAACTAGAGAGCAAAAATGGAGTATATTTAACCAGAGCAGATTTGTTTACAACTCACTCAATTGAGCAACTACGGTTAGCAACTATGATTGTATGGTTACTAATATCATCTTAGGTATGTTTTCTCTCTATAATTTCCTAGGATCAGAAAGAGAGAAATTAAGGAATAGCTTAGATTATAATTTATGGAATCATAGTTTTACTAAACTTTATGAGAAACTGATTATTCTGGTGCCCTGTTCAAAATCTATTGGGCACTTAGAATCCATAATTAAGGAAATCGATCCACTTGGAATGTTCATGGCTCTTTTTCTGTTATTTTCTTCTTATTGTCCCCCGAAGAAGGCAAAGCTTGCCTCTCTACAGGTTGCTGTTCTCCTCTGCTTCTCTTAAATGAGTTAGCTATATGTCATCTAGCTGGGGTATGCGTGCATTGGTTTATTTATGTAATTAGTTCTTTTTTCAGGAGAAGAGAATGAATAATGGACAGGTCTAAAGTACTCCACATCAAATGAGGTGATGGTGGTAGTGGCAGCTCCAGCTTCCACCATAGCCTGCATGATCACCTTGTTAAACCTGATCATGTTAGGTTCTTTAATTATACTTAAGTTTTTCTAGACACTGTGTGCCCTATTGTATTTCTGATCCTATATATCACGGTATCACCCATCTCTTAACTATTGTAGGTGGGAAAATGTGAATTTGAAGAGAGCATAAATCACTTTTGACTCACAACATAAGGCTGACTCTACAATCAGGGGTTTGAAGCCGTGGAAGGCCCACCATATGACAATGGTATTATGCTAATCATTCAACTTTTTATGGCATGTTTCACTTTCTTCATCTTTAATTCCCTCCATACGCATCACTTGTATTTTCACTTTTTTTTTTCTTTTTGCATTTTTCATTTTCCATTAGTGGAAATTGGAAAAGGGGATTTTATATATAGAGATAATATTACTTGTCTTGTTGCTTAAAGGGATAATAATGCAAATGCAGCATCCAGTTCAAATTCCCTCACCACTCTTAGGCTCTCAGTGGATGAAATGGAAGTATGGAACTTTAGAAAGTCCCCTTTACCTTTGCCTTTTATTCGAGGATTTTTTTTGGGTTAAAAGAGAAATCAACTTTTATTAAACCAGGCCAAATCAGTACAATCCTAAACAAAACCATAGCTTTAAAAAAAACACTAGCGGGGACTTCATCTTCAATAGCCATCACAACTATCCACGGACTCCAATAGCAGGGACTTATAGAAAGCTATTAGTAAATGCTTTAAAAGAAGCTCATAAAACTCATTGGCGTAATTCAGCATTGTTTAGAACACAACAAATGCAACAGATAGAGACCCCCTAAAGCAGAAAAAGAAACCAAAAATCTCTAAACGTTTATTTGTTTTTTCTTTTCTCAAAATCAAAAGAAAACATGATAAAATTGAAACTAAGCAGAACAAAAGAGATTTCTACCATAAGGGATCAAAATCAGAATAATGTCACATGAACAACCTGTTGTGGGCGGAAGCAATAAATAGCGGTATATGAATATATCAAAGCGATAAAATGAACACACAGAATTTACGTGGTTCGGCAATTCAACTAGGTACACGGGAGGCAGTAGATATTATTTGAATCGAAAGAGGAAATATACGTAATACGTATACGATTTCTCACTAATAATATCTCTCAAGTGTTTCCCCAAATTCACAAGTATTTTCTCTCTTTGAGTTTGCTTATACTCTCTCTGATTTTTTCTGATTTTTGCCTTGTTCTTCAATGCATGAACTCTTCCCTATTAATAGATGAAAAAAGGCTCCCTTTCCTTAAATTATGCCACAATTTAAGCCTTAAATTATGCCAATAATTTCCTTAAATCATGACACAAATTATGCCACAAATTAGGCCATTAATTTCCTTAAATTATGCCACTAATTTATTACTTTTAGAGCCAATATTCAACACAACCTACTCATCATTACTTGAAGGCCAAGTCCTTATCCATTGCAGCAGGGTCATCCATCACAACACCAAAGCCAGTTTGAACTCCAGATAAACCAGGAAAGAGACCCTCAATGATTAAGGGAGAGAAAACCCCATTAAACCCAGGGGAGACCAACTTAGCTACTGTAGGAGCAGCAACCCAATCAAACCATGAACAAAAGACCTCAAAAAAGAAAAAAACCTAATAGGCAATGATAATAGAGTGGATCCAGAAAGGTTAGGCATAATCGCAGGAGAAGAATTGAAGTGATAAGATGAAAAATAAAAGTGAATGAAAGGAAATTGGTGTAGATTGGACCCTCCATTATCTTGCAAACTTAGACCAGACACTTCCACAATTTATTCTAATTATTTTTGCAAATGAAAAACTAGAAAACAGAGCTGGAGCTCCATACAAAAAATTTGGCAAAAGAATGGAGGGTTTGAGAGGGAGGAGAGAAAATAGAAAGATTTTGTGGAAGATTTGGGTAGAAAGGAGATGAAAGGAGGAAGGGAAGGGAAGAAGGGATAAAGCCCTAAAACAACTCTTATTAGATCTACTTTATGTAAAGGATCAAACTAACATTGGACGGTCGATTGGTAGATGAAATGCAACCTAATATAGATCAATAAAAGTGAAATAAAAGAAAAGTATGAGAAATTATGGAAGATGACAAATGTAGTAGTAGATTTACGGTGAAATCCATGGATTTTGGCTAGAGTATATGAAGAAATTATTCATTATTTCTTAAATATGTAATGTCATAGTACTCGAAATAATAAAATTCACTATTAGTATAACTTTTTCTTCGAACTATCCAATTAGTGAGGAATATATTTAAAGAATAAATTTCTTAAATATGTAATGTCATAGTACTCGAAATAATGAAATTCACTATTAGTATAACTTTTTCTTCAAACAATCTAATTAGTGAGGAATATATTTAAAGAATAATGATAACAGTTCAATGGGATGAAGAAAAAAAAACCCTAAAAAAGTTTTTTTTTTACTCTTAGTCAACAACTTTGTTTTCTTTATATCTATTTAGAAAAAGAGCAAAGTTATGAAACAAATTTGATATGATAATTTTATTACCAAGAAGTATTTTAGACGAGGGTTATTAAACCAATGTTTCTTCTCAATAGAACAAAGTGATTAGATTGCTCTTAGTGGAATGAGGAAAATAAAAAAATAAAATTGATTGAAATCTTATTTATTGAGAAAATATCAATTTAGTCCCATAATTACTGTAAAATAGGTATTTATTCTTGTAATCATTGGATTAGGTTAATAATGTCCTATAATTTAACAAAATAATTAAATTGGTCTAATGAATATAAAATCATCAAAATTAAACATTAGACATTATACATAACAAAAGTGCATTTGTGAAGTATATGTCTAATTAAATAAGGCTAACTTAGTAATTTTAAGTTACAATAGATACAAAATTTTGAAAAAAATATTCATGTATAACAAAAAATTTAGAATCTCTTTTTCCCACGATACAAAAAAAAACATTGATTTGATAATGATTGAATTTAAGGGTATTATAACTTCATTTTACAACAAAATGGTTAAAATTTGTCCAATATTCATGAAGAAAAAAAAAATCATGCATCTATCACATATATTATTATTTTTTATTTAAACAAAAAACGATTTAAATTTATTTAGTTTTTTCTTGAAAATTTTGGGACCAATCGATCTCAATCCAAAAATAACATGACTAAACTTGTAATACCCACAAAGTTATCATAGTTTTAATACATAATACAAGGCATTAACCATTATAGTGGTTAATGCATAAATTCTTAATTAGTGGTTATCTGGAATTACAACAAATTACGATGAGAGTAAAATTCCCAGTAAGTAAATGGAGTACACAAAAATACAAACAGAAACAAAGCTGAAGTATAATCACTCGTATTGACTAGATACTATTATGTTGAAAATGCATCATTTCCAAACACAAAAAAGCAAATAGAAGATTTTTTTCGCCCAAAAAATTCAGTTTAGTCTAACAGAAAATAAACGTATATGGAGCCAGAAAATCGCTCGTGAGCAATCGAATGTGTATGCAAAAAAGTGCAATGGGGAAATGCGTAACCCATAGAAAACTAGGGGTCCGTTCTCAAGCATTAATACATCACACTAAAAGTGCATACTCTTGTATCTCCATGGGTATCTCTACTTGGGAGGAGATGCTTTTCATAAATAGTCACACATAATAGCAACAAAAATACCACCTAGTGGGTAGCTAGAAATCACAGATGTTCTAATCAAAAGGGCCCAAAACACAAAGACGATTGTAAACTAATCGATTAAAACATATTAAAAAATTCTTATCACATGCATGCCATATCAAAATACTGTAGGGGCAGTTCTCAAAATAATTGCATGCTATTGGAGAATACACGAGTAAAAGCATGCAAAGTTTATCACATGCAAAATTTGTTAGAGATTGTTATAAAGCTCGTTAATTTAAGGAGTAAATTAAGGAGCAAAACATGGAAAAACAAGGAGTTCAATTCAAGAAACCATTAATTTAAGGAGTAATTCAAGGAGTGAATTTTCCTATAAATAGATGTGTAATTGTAATGAATTAATCAACCAAATGTTCATTCCAATTGAGAGAAAAGTTTTGTGAGAGAAAATTGAGAGTAATTTTCTTGGGTGTAATTGGGTTGTGGGTTGTGGGTTGTGAGTGTTGTAAACACCTTGTATAATTTCTCTACTTTCAGTAAAAAGGTCTACAGTAGGTCCAGAGACGTAAGCAAGATTGACCGAACTCCGTTATCAAATTTGAGTGTTATTTTTCTATTTTTGCTTTCTCATAAATCTGGTTTATCGAAAATTTGCGTAATTTTCCAACAACTGATATTAGAGCATTTGGTGATGATTTCTGTCAATTTCCTATAAGATTACTATTCACGTGAATAGTGAATTATGTGAATAGTGAAATTTTGTTGACGATATTTGTTTGTTGACGTAAGTGTTCTAATACACAATGGTTTGCAGAAATAGTCAGAAACGATCTGGAGGAAGTTAGATTTGAGTGGGAGCAATGGCCGCAGATGAAGGAAAAGTGAAACTCGAGAACTTTGATGACACAGATTTCGGGTTTTGGAAAATACAGATAGAGGATTATCTGTATTAAAGAAATCTGTATCAATCTCTCTCAGGGAAGAAGCCAGAAACTATGAAGAAAGAAGATTGGAATCTTCTAGACAGATAAACCCTTGGAGTTATTCGATTGACGTTATCCCGCAATGTTGCTTTCAACATAGTAAAGAAAAAGACCACGGTGTGTCTTATGTTAGCTCTCTCTAATATGTATGAGAAGCCATTGACCTCAAACAAAGTGCATTTGATGAGGTGTTTGTTCAACTTGTGGATAACAGGAGGCGCATCGGTAGCTCAACATCTCAATGAACTCAACACAGTCACAACCTAATTGAGTTCAGTTGAAATTGAATTCGATGAAAAAGTACGAGCATTGATACTTTTGTCTTCTTTACCAGAAAGTTGAAATGCTACTGTCACGGCTGTGAGTAGCTCGTCAGGAAGCAATAAGTTGAAATTTAACGATGTTCGTGATCTAGTTCTCAATGAAGAGATTCGATGTAGAGAGTCAGGTGAATCATCAACTTCTTCAGTTTTGCATACAGAGTCAAGAGGAAGAAATTCAATCAGAGAGAATAGACGTGGCAGAACAGACTACCGAGGTAGATCAAAGGACAGTAGGTCTAAATCCAGGAATCCTAATAATTCCTATAGCTCTAAGACTATCAAGTGTTGGAATTATGGGAGAACCGGGCACTACAGAAATCAATGCAAGAGTGCACCGAAGGACAAACAAGTGAAGGTAGAGGCAAATGTTACTTCCATTTCAGGAGGAGATAATGCATTGATATGCTCTTTGGAGAGCAAGGAAGAATCTTGGGTGTTAGACTCTAGAGCATCGTTCCATGCTACTTCATAGAAAGAATTTTTCGATAAATGTTCCCGGAAACCTTGGAAAGGTATATCTTGGTGATGATCAATCATGTGCTATTATTAGCAAATGTGTAGTGAAGATTAAGTGAACTGGTCTGTTTGGGAGCTGAAGGATGTCAGACATATTCCTGACCTAAGAAAGAACTTAATCTCAGTAGGGCAATTGGCTAGTGAAGGCTACACTACAGTTTTCCATGGTGATGATTGGAAAATTTCAAAGGGTGCAATGACAGTTGCTCGAGACAAAAAGAGTGACACTTTTTACATGATAACAGAAGCATGTTATTCAATTGCAGTTGCAGCAAGCAATGAAACACCAAATTTGTGGCACCAGAGACTAGGCCACATGAGTGAGAAGGGGATGAAGATTATGCATTAAAAGGGAAAACTTTTACGCCTTCAGTCTGCAGAGATAGACATGTGCGAAGATTGCATACTTAGAAAGAAAAAGAGAGTTAGCTTTCAAACAATTGGTAGAACCCTAAAGAAAGAAAGGCTAGAGCTCATTCACTTTGATGTTCGGGGACCAACGACCATCTCATCCATTGGTGGGAAAAACTACTTCGTGACTTTCATTGATGATCACTCTCGGAAGGTATGAGTTTACTTTCTAAAGCATAAGTTTGAAGTATTTGAGGCTTTCAGAAGATGGAAAGCTATGGTGGAAAATGAGACAGGTTTGAAGATCAAAAAGCTTAGAATCGACAATGGTGGTGAATATGAAGACACTAGATTCAAAAGTTTCTACTATGGGATTAGAATGGAAAGAACTGTACCAGGAACGCCTCAACATAAGGGTATATCTGAGCGTATGAACTGAATGTTGACAGAAAGAGTCAGAAGCATTTGTATACAATCAGGTCTATCGAAGCAGTTCTAGGTAGAAGCAGTCAACATGACAGTTTATTTGATCAATCGAGATCCATCTGTTCCATTGGAGCACAAAATACCAGAGGAGGTATGGAGTAGAAAAGATAAAAGTTTTCGGCTGTGTAGCATTTGTGCATATTAGTGATCAAGGCAGGAATAAGCTTGATCCCAAATCTAAGAAATTCACCTTCATCGGTTATGGTGAGGATGAGTTTGGCTACTGCATTTGGGATGCCGAAAACAAGAAAGTGATCCGTAGCATAGATGTGATTTTCAATGAAAGAGTGATGTATAAGGACATGCATAAAACAAACACCAACGACTCAAAGCAGAATGAGTCAGTATTTGTAGATGCAGATGATGTTCTAGATAGTTCCGTGAAGGAACCAATTGTAGCAAGTCTTCAGCCAGAGGAACTCGTTGGATAGAGCAGTGCGCAACAGTCTGACACACCACATCCTCCTACTATAGCTCCTATATTGTGAAGGTCTTCTCGACCTCATGTGCCTAACAGGAGATGCATGAACTATATGTTGTTGAATGATGGAAGAGAGCTTGAATGCTACGATGAAGCTTGTCAAACTCGAGATACCAGCAAGTGAGAACTTGCCATGAAATTGAAGTTGTGCTCAACTTCAGTTGATCTGCTTGAGTAACAAGACTAGAAAAGTTGTTGCATTGATCGAGGTGTGAAAACAGATTGAAATCAGTCTGCAAGTGAGAGATTGTTAGAGATTGCTATAAAACTCCTTAATTTAAGGAGCAAAATATGGAGCAAAACAATAAGCTCAATTCAAGAAGCAATTCAAGGAACTATTAATTTAAGGAGTAATTCAAGGAGTAAATTTTCCTATAAATATATGTGTAATTGTAATGAATTAATCAACTAAGTGTTCATTCTAATTGAGAGAAAGTTTAGTGAGAGAAAATTGAGAGTAATTTTTTTGGATGTAATTGGGTTGTAGATTGTGAGTTGTGAGTGTTGTAAATACCTTGTATAATTTCTACACTTTCAGTAAAAAGATCTGTAGCGGGTCCAAAGACGTAAGTAAGATTGATCAAACTCCGTTATCAAATTTGAGTGTTATTTCTCTATTCTTGTTTTCTCATAAATCTAACTTATGGAAAATTTGTGTAATTTTCTAACAAAATCAAGCATTAACATATATGTATTTTTAGATTACAACAAATATTGTAATTTGTTGTAATCCCAAAAAGATTTGTTTACTTAACTCAAATACTTTGTAAAATTCCACAATATCATAGATTTTAGACACCATCAATATTATCCTATTATTTTCAAGAATAAAAAACAATCAACTCATAATCTTAACTATATAGATAAAACTATATTTTTTCTTTATTGGTTCTTAAATTCTATTCCATTTGTGTTTCCATAACCTATAGTCATTTTGTTAACTAATTTATGTTTTCAAAGCCCTTTTTATACTTGCCCTTAAATAAAATCTAAGATATTCATTAGAGTTCAGAACACTACTGATCTGAGTATGTACTATTGTAAGATTTTTTCCATAAAATGAAAATCACATTTGATGTGAAATTTATTGGAGTAAAACCAGACACATAGATATAGTAGTACAAATATTTTCAAACCCAAAGCGTTAATAAATCATGTTCAACTCGTGTTTTAATAACAATTTACAAAATCCATTTGCAGTTTTATTGATCATAGTTCCCTTATTGACAAACATTCTGAATATTCTACAAAAAATAGTTTGGCTCCAAAAATTCAGATGAAAATAACACATAATGCGAATCATTTATTAAAATTTCAGATTAAACTAAATAGTTTAAAGTGTTTAAAATTATTTTTAATTCGGGTCTTGATTCAAAATCTTCAAAATTTCAAGTTTTCAAATTCAACTTCGAAAAGTCACGAAAATTAGAAAACAAAACCTTTTTGAGTGATTCAAAATACATTAGACTCGAAAACATGGCTATCTTCACTAGTAAAAATTTTGGATCCTAATTCCAACTAGAAGTAATTCGAAATGATATAAATGTTCATTTGATTCAGAATTTTAAGATCTTGAATTTTGTTCTAACATATTTATTTTTCTCTTAATTTTAGTACTTAAAATTACCACGAAAATTCCCAAAAATGTACATTACATTATACCAAATTTCATTATATAAATTTAGCATTTTTAATCCCCATTGAAACCTTAAATAAAATCATGAAAATCTAATCGAAATTATTGGCATTGAGACTTAGATTCTTGCCTTAAGACTCTACTTTGCACCCAAATATTATGTGGTTGCTTGAAGACATAGAAACCAAAGTGAATGGAAGACGAGAGAAAGAGAATGGCATGAAATATTTTCAAGCTCATATTGTATTTAAACTCTATCTTTCTCCTTTTATTTGGTTTCCTATTTCCATACAAACTCTATTTTCTATCTTCTTTTTTCCCCCTATTTCCCTACAAACTCTAGTTTTAAAAGAATACTTATTTATTTAAGTGATTTAATCCTAATCATATCCCAACACAAATATCTTATTTTTTTTTAATATTTTCAAAAATAATGGGGCTAATTTATCCTGTCAATCATTATTTACTAGAAAGAGCAAGACAAAGTTTCTTCAAAAAATATTAAAACAAAAGATATCCGCACAACATTATAAAGAAAAAACATGAAGGACAACTAAATACGAGACTTATGTCTATTTGTTTCTGCAACTAAGACCAAAAGTGCTTCTAACAGCAAAAAAAAAAAAAAATTTGGATCCAAACAATACAATTTGTCACAAGTGCTTTAAAAGATCAGAAAATACATTTTATGCTTTACAACAAAACACAAAAGGGTGAACTTTACAAATAATCTCTACAATTTTCATACTTTGATCTATTTACCATTTTTTCTTATAATTTAGTTCATTTATTTTTTAATTTTTACACTTTGATTTATTACTTTTTTTATATATACTTTTTAAGTTTAATTTCAATTTTTTACTAAATGTATAAAAATTAAAAATATAAGGAAGCCAAATAATGGTAATGTAGGGGTAGTCACCCCGGTAGTCCAGTTAAGGAACTGATAGTTAGGACTATCTACGTTACTTCGTCATGGACGACCAATTAAATATACTGAAAAATATGTTTATTAATCTACATTACAATGAATGATAATACAAGTATAAATACAGGAAGATATGAATCTGCTTTTTAGGAAAAGTGCTTATATTATTTGTATACAACTAATATAGCACTAATAATAATTTATTAACACTCCTCCTCAAGTACGCATGATAGATGATCATGCCCTAACTTCGCTTAATGAACCATATAAAGGCTTTCTTAGAAACTCCTTTGCGGTTAAGATATCCGCAAGTCGTTCTTCAGCTGGGAACAAAAGGAAAACTAATCATTGCATCTAGCTTTTCTTTATAAAAAGCGACGATCAACCTCTACATGCTAATACATCATTGCCAGGATTTTGCGGATATATCAACGGTCACCCGATTGTCGCAATACAATTACATAGTATTTTTCGAGTTCTAAACCCAAATCGATAACAAAGTTCTTATCCATAGTAATTCACAAACCCCTACGAGCCATACCTCTATACTCTCTACCAAAGACTAGATCGCTACCACTACTGCTTTCTTACTTTTCCATGTAACTAAATTTCCACCCACAAAGGTGAAATAGCCCGATGTTGACTTTCTATCCTAATACTTCCACCACCGCATCTCATGCACTTCAAGATGATTGTCAGTGTTTAGAGAACATTACTCCCTTCCGGTACCGATTTCAAATACCTTAAAATTCTCAAAATAAGATTCATATGGTTCTCACTACATGCATGAATCGACTCACCACACTTAATCGCATATGCAACATCCGGTCTAAGATGAGCCAAGTAAATCAAACGCCCAACCAATCTCTCGATAATGTAGCTCGATCAACTGGTATCCGATCCTGATACTCGCTAAACAATGGTTTTGCTAACAGAGTGTCAATAGGTTTGCAATCCAACATACCGTTTCTGCTACAGATCAATAATGTACTTCCTTTCGACACAAATATATTCTTCTTCTTCCCTAGCTACCCCAATTCCTAAGAAGTACCTTTAGTTCACCTAAGTTCTTCATCTCGACCCAGAGGCTAGGCCTTTGTAATTTATCCATCTCAACAAGATTCATCACCAAAGGATTACCATATCATCAACATAAATTATTGTGGTCGTTACCTTCCCTCGTCGATGCTCGAGAAATAGAGCTGGTCCGAATTACTCTTGTAACCAACCTTGTACGAATCCATGAGAATCTTCCAAACCAGGCTCAGGGGATCATTGAGACCATACAAAGACTTCCTCGCCATACAAAATTACCAGAGAATCAACTACATACCTGCGTGGAAGACTCATGTATACTTCCTCTAGCTAATTCTCCATAAAGAAATGCATTCTCGACATCAAACCGCCGCAGTTGACCGCTTAGATTAACTGCAGTAGCAAGACCCGAATGGTGTTTCATTTTGGCAACAGTGAGCAAAGGTCTCATCGTAGTTCTACACCCATACGCTCGAGTAAACCCTTTGCTACAAGACGAGCTTTATACCGATTTACATGATCCATCACCATTATGTTTTACAAGAACACCCATCGACAACCAACTCCGCCTTTTTCCTCGCGCTGGGTACTGCCAAGTATCATTCTTCCGTAACGCTCCATCTCTTCTCATTGCCTTTCTCCATATTGATCTCCCAACGCATCCCGCACTTTGTTGTGTACCGATACACTAGATATTTGATTCACAAAATGATTCATATGACTTAGATAATCTTTTAAAGGGACATGTAATCAATTGCCACTGGTATTTTGATTTTGCATGAATATTTGGTTCATACCTTTGGTCAAGCCGACTCGAGTAGACTGCTGTCAGACACATATTGTCCAACATTAGACTCAACGTTATTAGTATCACGGGTATACATACTCGTACGAGCGACCTTCGCACTGCGGTGAGCTCGTCGATCACGGCAGTGAGAGTAATGCCTAAGTGAACAACAGGTGTCTTCCACTTCATTCAGAAGCGACCTAAGCTGACTACTGGAAGATCTCGTCGCAATGATTCCGATTCTTCTAATGCCTTCCCCTCACTACGATACAGCTTCTTCGAATATGTATTCACCCCGACGAGCGCATTTAAAGTAGGAAAAATAACTGTGTCCTCAAAGAAGGTAACATCCATAAGTGACATAGTACTTTCTCGGTTGGATGGAAGCACTTGCACTTTTTGATAACTTCCATAACCAACAAACACACATTTAATCGCCTCGAGCATCTAATTTAGACCTTGATTTTTAGAACACGTACAAAAACAACACAACCAAATACACTGCAGTGAGGATTACGAAGGATGATAAGGAGACGTAAGATGCGAGAATTTGGAATGGATTTTTCCGTTAAGGACACTAGACGAGACGATTAGACGGGCTAAGCTATGCAAAGATCACCCCCAAAGGTTTTTGGCATATAAGACAAATAAAGTGCACGAGCCATATCAAGTAAATGACGATTTTTCTTTCGTACACTCCATTTTGTTCCTGTTTCAGGACAATTAGTTTGGTGAATAATCCCACGTGTTTTGAAAAAATCTTGAAAACATGATTAACATATTCCCCCCCATTGTCGAATCCAGGATCCGAACGATGCCTTTGTATCAGGTTTGAACGAGGCTATGAAAATTTTGAAAATCGAAAAACTTCATCTTTTGTTCTAAGAAGGGATATCCACGATAACCTCAGACAATCATCGATAAACGAAACAAAATATCTCATACCCGATATAAATGGCTCTTTTTAATGGTCCCCAAACATCGAATGAATTAATTCAAAAGGAATAGTACTTTTATTAGAAATACTGTGAGAATAAGTAATACGATGGCTCTCTTGGCCAAAACACAAGTCTCACAATGTAAAACATTCTCACTAACACCAATAAATAAAGTAGGCATGGTTTTTTTTCATAAGACTAAAAGAGACGGATGCCCTAATGCGCGATGCCACAACCAAATTTCACTTAGCTTATCGTAATCCTAGAAGTCACGCAAAGGCGTGCTTCTTGCTCCCGGTTTCTCCCCTCCGTAGCTCGATCTAAACCGAACAACCCGCTCTCGATACCCTCGACCAATTATTTCCCGGTAAAGGTCCCGAAAAAATCACATACATGGATAAAAGGTTACAACATTTAGACTCAATATTTAACCGTGGGATGAGTATTAAGTGACAGATAAGTCGCACATATAAAACATTGAGCTCAGTAAAGATGGAGTGATACGAATCGACCCCTTTCCTAAGACAAGAGTGCCTCACCATTAGCATTTGTAACATAAGACACTCATGTGGAGATAACTCAAGCAAAATAAGATTTATCATGTGTCATGATCGACGCACTTAATCAATAATCCAAGTATTGACCCAACAGAGCGAGATACATTTAAGATCATACCAATCTTACCACGATTTCACCCATGGAAGTCGTAGTAGGATACCTCCACATTCCATAGGATGATTCCGTCCATGCGTAGTCCGGTTCTCGGGACAAGTCAGACCGCACTTTTGCTTTAGCAATGATACCCCCGTTGTCGTTTTGGTTTCAAGCGTGGATACAGCTCCAACAAATCTCACGAAGATGCCCATGTCCATTGCACAAGAAAGCAGCGAGAATGACGGCGATTGGGAAAGCTCTCGCGAGGTCCCCCGCCGATGCGTGGAACCGAATTTTGTCACGGAGACAAGTGTGCCTTTGATTTGGCTTGAATGGCTAGACTTGATACCTCAACTTCAGGCTCGATTTCGAAGACTTTCCCGCCGAGATTCGCCTTTACGAATGTATGTAAAGGCAAGAGTCAAGCTCGAGGTCCTGCATTCAAGCACCCGCCTTAGCACTATTATGTTTTGCATCGCGCCCTTAAAAAGGCATGTACTGCTCAAGCTCCTTCTCCTTCCGTACCACGTAAGATCTCAGGATTTTTAATTTTGCATAGGCGTTGATCAATTTCTGCCTCATACATTTTCTCACCTTGGTAAAAATAGAGATACCGGTCGCCTATTCTGGCCGCACGCCAAAATTGATTACGAGTTCGCTTAACTTGAATAAAGTCGACTCATTTATATAAAGATCGCTAAGGTATTCCATAATGGACTCAGTAGCCACATTCTTCCACCATTTGTAATATATCATCAAATGGCTCTAAATAGAATTGACATTACAAAGCCATCATCATCTTCCCACCTAGTATAAGCTTCTATATCATTCGACTAGAGCCTGATTGATCCGTATACATGTCCCATCTTACGATCCCATCTAAGATAAACAGACATAACTTTTTTCCATGTTCGAAAATTTGTACCATTAAGTTTAAGACTTCAAAGAACCAATTCTCGAACTCTTAATGTAAACTTCAAAATTTGGAACCTCATGAATTTTGGAAACTTCGATGTCATTTCAATCTTCCATTGAAATAATAATAAAAATATATCATGGCAAATGGAATAAAAATTTTTGTTTTTTTTTTCAGGTGCCGAAATGGGCTTGAGTCCGGGTTTGGTCGCTGGGCTAAAACTAAACCGCTGGGTCATGGTTTTGGGTCAATGGGCTAAAATTAAAATCGCTGGGCTGCACGTGGCTAAAATTAAAACCGTTGTCAGCGGGTTTGGAGTCAGGATGGGCTAAACTTAAACCTCGTCAATGGGTTGTCATTTGACCAAGAAAGATTGGGTCGTCGAATGACGGTCGTCGGGGTCACGGGTAGGTCAAACAGAATAAAATAAACTAAAGGTCAAAAAATTCAGGATACAAGTAAATTTTTTGCGTAACTACGGACACAAAAAATGAACTAATGAACTGAGGACTCACAAATTCGCATTTAAGTCGTTTCTAAGTCGGGACTACGCAGAAAAGTGCGAGTGCCGCCGGAAATGGAAAGCTATGCAGTATTTGGGCGTCAGGATGGCCGGATGGCGCAGTACGCCGGGAGCCGTCGCGCGGGCTTCGATGGCGCAGGGTCGAGCCGGCCGCGCGGCCGGACGACGCAGAGCCCAGGTCGAGCGCGAAATGGGGCCAACAATGGTATCGGAGACAACACAGCGAACTGCGCGGGAGCCTGACGTCGCGTTAGGGTCGACAAATAGTTGAACTGCGCAGCTAATCTGCCAGAGTCGGACATCGCAGCCGAATGCAGCGCCGAATGAACAGTCACAGTAATGGCACCACATCGATGCTGCGCTCGTATTGGCGCGTCGCCGTATTAAGGCAAGGACTGGACGGCGGCCATTGCCGTAAACTCGAAATCGGAAATTTTTTTTTCCTTTTCTTTCCTGCTCTGATACCAAATTAAATATACTGAAAAATATGTTTATTAATCTACATTACAATGAATGATAATACAAGTATAAATACAGGAAGATATGAATCTACTTTTTAGGAAAAGTGCTTATATTATTTGTATACAACTAATATAGCACTAATAATAATTTATTAACACGACCTACATTACTCATCTTATGGAGGATCTATGTTTGTCGAAGATCTTTGTCACCCCGCTTTTGTGTATGGACGATTAACATCACGTCACTTGTATAACACAACTCCCCGTCGACGGGACTTGTATAACATAACTCCCTGTTAACGGGGAGGTCTTTCTCATGTTAGAAGGAGTAGGGGTGTCCATGGTTCCGGTTTTGTTTAATTTTTTTAACTAAATCGGACCGTTTATATTATTCGGACCGGATCGTTTGAAACGGTTTTAAGAAATAAAAATCGGACCGAATCGTTTAATTTATAAAACAGTTCGGTCCGATTTATTTTCTGATTTGGTCCGATTTTTTTATAATTTAATGAAAAATAATGTAAATTTTTTAATATATTATTAAACCGGTTCGGTCCGGTTTGAACGGTTTAAAATTAATACAAACTAAATCGGACCGTTTGATTAGTAAAATCGTTTGGTTTTATCTGATCCAATCTGATTTTACGGTTTGGTTCGATTCGGATCGGTTTATGGAAACCCCTGATAAGGAGTGAGTCCAATTGAACCTATTAATCCATACAAAACTTATTCTGACACACGACAAATTCCTAAGGCAGTGAGTCACTTTTGCCACTTTTTTTTTCTCACCAATCAGGACACATGCATATAACCTTGCATATAAATACCCTCTTGTATATCTTTAAAGGGATCCGAAATCTCCTTACTAATATCTAGTGTTCGAAATACTCTCTAAACAACTCCAAATTATGAAAATTTAAAATAAAATAAACAAATCAAAATAAAGAAAATAATAAGATATCAAACTGTAGTTCAACCTCAAAAGAAATATAAAAAAAGCAGTGAGATTAAAATGTAAAAATTAAAATATAAATGGATTAAATTATAAGAAAAAAGTAAGAGAATTAAAGCGTAAAAATTAAAAAATAAAAGTATTAAATTATAAAAATAATAGTAAATAAATTAAAGTATAGAATATATAAAAATTTGGAGAATATTTGTAAAGTTTACTCAAATATAAATATTGTTATTTCAAAAAATGAATCACAATTTTTTTTTATATAAATCCTTTTAACATAAAACACAAGTAAACAAACTCATAATTCCTTATACGATTAGAATTTTTAACACAATTTTGTCAGTCATTAACATTTCATCACAGACAATATGCCAAAGACTAGTTTGCAAACCTCCGAAGATAACCCATTTGAATTTACAAGAAAACACAAACGAAATACAAATAATAATATAATCTTCTGGACCTTAGAGAAAAGAACGTAATGCATCTTTTATTCTCATATATGTTGTTTTCTTGTATTTAACAAATGGGGACAAAAGCTTCGAGGTTAACAAGAGCAAGTCAGATGAAACATCACTTTGATCAGATATTTTTGTCTCCAAGTGAGACAGTGCCAAATTAGATGAAGGTGAATTTTGTCATAAAAAGTTTTCCCTTTCAATATAATTTTAGTTCTTAGAAACAACGCCTAGTCAAATGTAAATTTCTTGACCATTGTGAAGTTAGGTTGTGTGTGTGTGGTTAATGATAATAATTGAAAGGATTTATAATATTTAATGAGTTGATTATTAATCTTAAATATAATGTAAAGATTACAACATCACACTCTTCGATAACAGGTTGAAATGATTTATCTTTTAACGTATTTGTATAATTATTTATTATTTTTATCGTTATATCTCATTTTAAAATTTTAAAAATTATTTTTTAATTTTGTTTTGTTTATAATTTTATAAATTTTATTTTAATATTTATTATTATTTTAATTATACTGCTTATTAAATATAATAACAATAATATTTACATTAAATTTAATTTTTAATTTAATTTTTATTCTAATTACGTTACCATTTTACAAAACAAATATAATATTAAAGTACATAACATAAAATTTTAGCCTTCGAAATTTAATTATTGAAAATGAAAATGACCGCCCCCACTCCACCCCTTTTTCTATCAAAGAAAACGACTCCCATCTTCCTTAGAAGACTTTCTTGTTATCTTATCCACATCAATTGTAGGTTGATTATAACAATGCTCTGAGTGGCCCTTTTGATGTATTTCAGCTTCTCAGTTTCATCTATGAGTATAGTATATATTATAGAAAAATATAGATTAGACAAGTTGACATTTTTTTATGATTTTTTTAATTCATCATCCAGAAATTATCTGAGGCCAATTACACAGGAAATGAGACCCAAAATTGCAATTATAATTAAACATTAGGGAAATCATCAAAGCATTTGTAATCTTAAATTTATGAAAACGTATCTGATGACTCTACTCGTATTTTTTATTTAATATTTTATTATTTTATTCAATAAATAATATTTTTTAGATTAAAAATATTAAAATATAAACTTTTTAGTAAAAATAGTTGAAAATATAATTTATGAAATTTTTTGGGATTTTTATGAATTTATTATGAATTTTCAACGTAAGACCAATCATGAGTTACAACGGGGACGCCGTACCAGTAGAGACGACGAATCGTAGATCGACGCATGTTAGGAGTGAGTGTCACGTGTCGCCACGCTATTTGTCAACGCCATCTGTTTCTACAAACAACATTGCGTCGTGTGGCGCTGACTTAGCATGCGTTGACACTGATCGATCTCCCCTTCCACGTGTCGTGCTCTAATTCGTCCTATAAATTCTGCGGCCACGTGTCAAACTTCTATTCGCTGGCAATGTTAGTTTTTCTTGTTTTGATCTCAGCCCTTGAGCTGAAGATGATTTGACGATTAAGGTTCCATTTGAGTTATACTTAACCCTCTAATCACCCCATAAACCTTAATGAGCTGTAATTAATATATTTTTCATCAATTTTTGGAGTTAAGAATAGAAAAAAATTATAGAAAAATTCATAATGAAATACAATTTTGGTATAAATTTAAGAGGATATTGGTACTATAATTCAAGAGATTAATTGTATTTCTTCTTCTATTCATTTCTTTATCCATTTTTGTCTTTGTATAATGAAAAATATGAGCTTTATGAATACAATTATGTTTGTTTAATTTATTAAGGATCTTATGAACTTAATTTTGTACATATAATGATTTAATATTTTACTCCAATTATGAATTCAATTTAATTATATTATTTAATCTAATTTTTATGCTATTAATTGTTTGGCCAACAATTTATCTATAGAGATAATTAAATAGATTTGAGAGAATTATTTAATTGTTTGTCTTGATTAAATAACATGCATAGTTTCTTGGCAAAAATATATAATTGATATGTATGTAAACTATAATTGACGAACTTAATGAGTAGTATGTAATTTAATTGACATGAGAGTGCAATTAGGTTAATTACTATATAGTGTGTAGTTTAATTGAGAGTAGAATATATGTTATATTATATTCAATTGATCATGTAATTGATTGATAATTATATTGGAGAGATTTTAGTGATTTATATGTTTATATAATTGAGTAATTAAGTATTTTTAAATATTTTCTCATATATTTTCTTAGTTATCAAATTTGATTTAATTAATTATTGTTATTTATTTTAATTATGTTTTCTTAAAATATTAAAAACACACAAAAAAAATGATTTTTATTTTTTTGTTTTAAAAATTAATTTTTAATTATATAATATTATGAGAACGATATCTTATTATTAATATTATTTGTTGCGATACATATATTTACGTATTCATCGAACACAATTCGTAAAAAGATCATTATCCTCTTTTGGTGTTGGGCACATCTATGCTTATGTTGATATCTTGCGTGGATGCGGGTAACCAAGAGTCCAAACTATTCTATCAGAGCAAGATACGTGAAATATTTGCATAATGACTTTTGTTGTGATTTGTTTTGGCTTATGTACTCTTATTGTAACTTTGCGTGGAGGAAAGGAAGCCGTATAATGTATTAGTATTTTTTTGCTATTATAAATATCCTCTTCTTCATTATTATATAATATATTAGAATGCCATATCTAAGATTCACCCACGTGTACGGTGGATGATTCTGCTTTAATCCTCAGCTGCTCTATAAATTGCGGATTGCTCTTTGTCAAAGAACTCGTCCAAAGTTGTACATCCAAACTTCTCAGTTAAAAGTCTTAAGAATTAATTTCAGATTAATATCATAAGAAATGTCTTGCTCATGTGGAGATAGCTGTGGCTGTGGCTCTGGATGCAAGTGTAATAAGTAATCAATCCTTCTATCATTCTTATATGCGTTGCACAACTTTTCCAAAACCCTGAAATTCCTAATTCCATTAATATATGGCTGATCAAACTTCTACTATTTTATCATAAATCTCTATTTGCATCCAGTCTTGCAAGTATATAAAAGGTTTATGACTAAGAGATTTTCACATCATCTTCTACAAATAATTGTGGTTCAACACATATTGTTGTACATATAGCTTAACAAATTAATTGCCATGGTTTCTTGCTTTTTTCCCCCTTATATGCAGATCTAGCATGTATCCAAACCTAGGTTTCTCAGAGACGACCACTACTCAGACCATTATTGCTGGGGTTGCACCTGCAAAGATGTACGTATTTATTAATTTCTCAGCTCATCATATCTTCGTACAAATAAAAAACTCAGTGTTAGTAGATAAAATAATCTATTACCATACATTATATTACTGGGGATTTTACTTTTTGTGAAGTATTTGTAGTTAAGTCATACGATATGGATATGTACATGGATATTCAGATACTTTAATTTGGTTTAAATTTACAAAAAATTGAAAAAAGTGGACGTGTTTAATACTCAGATAGGTATACAAAAAAAATCGACTATTTGGATCCTAAGAACTCCAGGTAACATATGCTATTCTTCAGGAAATTCCTGATTCAATTCCCCCACCCCGAAATAATAATAAATAAATACAAATAAGCAATACTTTGGGCTGGATCTTCATGGCTGTTAATTATCTTGATTATGCCCTTATTATTTAAATTATTTTTGCAGGCACTATGAGGGGTCAGAGATGAGCTTTGAAGCAGCAGACGGTGGCTGCAAGTGTGGCTCAAACTGCACCTGTGACCCATGCAATTGCTAGTGTGGCTGAAGCTATTTGTATAATAAAATATCATAGAAATTAATGTTGGAATAGCTACCTAGCTGGTTTTGTTTAAGCCCCATCGAGTGTACTGTTGTATATCAATAAGTGTGCCATAAGACCTGCAAAACCAACTTGTTTGGATTTTTCTAGGTCTATTTGATGGTCTTCTTGTGTCCTTTTTTCTGTTTTGTGAGTGCTGGGTTATTGGATTTATGTTATGTATCTGTTTCCAGTTTGAAAGAAATGATTTTTACTGTTTTTTAACTTTTTACATGATTCATAAGGAAAGGAAGCTTTTACGGGGTCGAAAAGCTCTACATGTTGGTCTCTGCTTTTCTGATCATCGCTCACAATTTTATTTAGATAGGAGATTTTGATTCATAGCTCTTCTGAGAATCTTATTTCCACAATTTAATTCAATAGGCTCAGGAGCACCACCATTCTTTATTATCTTGTGTTAGCCCAGCACATCTATTGAAAATGTTAAAATTGACTTTAAACGAGTGGCAACTGATGATGCCCCAATATCTCGATTCTTCTTACATGTAATCGGATTTCAATGTCTGATTGATTTTCCCTACTAAATGGATTTCGTTTTTTTCTTTCTTTTTTGTTTTTGTGGAAAGTGAAATAAATAAATGAAAATCTTTTAAATAAGAAACCAGACATAAATGACACAAAAAGCAATGGGACTGGCCACAAGAAACATCCCCATTGAAACTGAACCGCCCCAGTTAACTCGTTGACTTCATACCAAAACAAGAACAGCTAGCTGATTGATTATTGGTTTGTTTAATTAGTATTTTTAAATGCTAATAACCAATAAAATCAACTCATGCGATTATATAAATTAATCTATTTAAAGTTTATTAAATTCAATCTCTTTTTGATCTGTTAATTTTTTTATCAATTACTCTTAAAAAAAGGGATCTAACTCCTAACACATTTATCTTAGTCCCCATTAGACCAAGGTCTTCCCCCCCCCCCCCTTATATTTACTGAAAGGATAAGCCGTTTAGGATTTGCATTTCAATTTGAATAATCCCTGTTAACTAGGATATAGGTTTAGTGCTTTGACTAGTTCTTTCATTAATTACCACGTTTAGATAGATGTAACTATGGGCTGCATTTTTTTTTTTGTTAAAAGGTTATTTAACATTCGAGACTGTTCAATGAATAATAAGTCAATCTCTCGTAATTGTTGGGTTTTTCATTCTTAACATTATACTATCAGAGTTCCTACTACGCCTCACAAAACAAAGCAGAGTCTTTGTGGTTTGCAATAGCAAAGGAGATGACGACCGAAAGAAACTTTGTGCAGCCAATTATTCCTGGTTTTGATGGTCATTATGATCATTAGAAATGCTGATGAAAAACTTTCTGAAGTCTAAGAAATAGTGGAACGTAGTGGAGACTGGTTATATTAAGCTAGAAAATAGAGCAATGTTGACAGAGGCACAACAGAAGAAACTTGATGAGGTCAAGTTGAAGGACTTAAAGCTGAAGAATTATCTCTTTCAAGCTATAGGTCACACCATTTTGGAAACTATACACCAGAAGGATATCTCTAAGCAAATTTGGAACTCTATGACTAAGAAATTTGAAGGGAATACAAGAGTTAAAAGATCCCATCTTCAAGCTCTCCGTAGAGAATTTGAAACCTTAAAGATGAGGTCTGGTGAAGGTGTATCTGATTACTCGTTGACGTCTATTGCCAACGAGACGAGGGAGTTCATGGAGAACAAACGCAAGATATCACAATGGTGGAGAAAATTCTTCGTTCATTGAGTGAGAAGCTCAATTATGTCGTTTTGTCAATCGAGGAGTCAAAGGATATCGATCAACTCTCAATTTTTCTTTAATTGTCCATGAGCAAAATTTTCAAAAGAACACTAGAGAATAGAAAGCTTTGAAGATAACCTATGAAGATAGGTCGAGGATCATTCAAAGGTAGAGGAAGGGCTAGAGGACTCTTGGAAAAGATGAAGTTTATAAAAAAAAAATTAGTAAAGCCTTGTCCCACATTACTTTTTTATATTATTTTAAATATGTGTAAATAGTAAACAGTTAGCTATTGAGATTGGGCCTCAAGGGGTACCCACTTTTGTGAAATGGGATAGGACCTAGGAAAATATGATACCATACGTGCGCACGTCGCCGCCGTCTGGCCGTGCCGAGTCGAGTCCGTATGTGTATGTGTGGTGGCATTTTATTTTTTGGAAAAATATTTTTTCTCAAAAAAATAATTGTTACTCTTCATTACTCAGAATGACTGTTACGCTTTCCATCCCCAAATATTACCGTTATTATCATAATGGCCACACGGTTTCTAAAACCTATAAATAGAGGGCCTCAGCTCTCAATTTCTATACAACAATCTGTAAACTCATCTTACTAAGAAAAAATTCTCTCTACAATTCTAAGTTACTTTTTAGTTTTCCGAGCAACAAAATTTTCAGGTGTAGTATTCTGGTCTTCATTAGTGTAGTGAAGTTCCGAGACAGAGAAAAAAGATTCTGGGCTATTTTATCCTGGAGATGACGGGACTGTGTTTGCTTGCACAATTTGGGCAGAGCCGTGAAACATCTTAAAGAGAGCGACCTAGTCCGCGACTCAACCCAAACAGTTCATTTCAGTTTATCGGTAATATTATTCCAACACTGTTTTAACAAACTTATGTCAACAAGGATGTCAACCCTATAACAGAGTAACTATAGAGTGTTTCAAGTGTCACAAACTTGGACACTTTGAGTTTAAATGTCCAAGTTGGGATAATGAGGCTAACTACATAGAGTTTGGGAAGGAATAAGAGAAGCTGCTAATGTCATACGTGGAGATGAATGAAGTTAGAAAGGAAGATGTTTGGTTCTTGGACTCAGAATACAATAACCACATGTGTGGAGACAAGGCTTTGTTTTGTGATCTCAATGAGAGGTTTGACCATTTTTATCAATGTAAAGATGCAAGACATATCATCTTGAGAATGGTCTAATAATTTAGACTGAAATGATTGCAAACCAAATGTTTTTTCTGCTTGCAATGTCACACTATAGCATTATAGCCCCATCCAATGTATGCACTGATTGTATGATTAGAAAGCAGCATAAGGATCCATCCCAATAGAAGAGTAGTTGGAAAGTTACACAAAAGCTTCAGCTTGTCCACACATACATTTCTGGACCTATCTCACCCACTTCAAACAGCAAGAAGAGGTATCTCATAAGCTTTATTGATAATTTACTAGGAAAGCATGGATTGATTTCTTAGTTGAGAAATTTGAGGCTTTCTTTACTTTTAAGCAATATAATAATTGTGTTGAGAAGAAAATTGATTGTTATATAAAGTGCCTACATACTAACCGAGGAGAAGAATTCACTTCAAAACAAAAAGGAGTAGTTAAAAGGAAAAATCAAACTATTATGAATATGGTTCGATGCATGCTCTTAGAGAAGAAGATTCCAAAGATTTTCTAGCTAGAAGCTGTTAATTGGACAACATATGTTCTAAATCAAAGCCCTATACTAGTTGTGAAGAATATGATGCCTAAAGAAGCTTAGAGTGGAAGCAATCCCTCAATTGAACACTTTAGGATTTTTGGATGTGTTGTAAATATGCACATACTTGATATAAAGAGAATCAAGCTGGAAGATAAAAGTTCTATTTGTGTTCTTTTAGGAGGGAGAGAGTGAGGAGTTTAAAGCATATGGACTCTATCATCATGTAGTCAAAAAGATTGTGGTTATAAGGTGATCGATACAAATGGTGTACAATAGGTACGCAAGTATATGTATTGCAAACAAGTAATATAATGATAAAAAGATTGATCTCACAGAGATTATGTTATTAGAAACTAATTTTAAAAGTAAAAAAGTAAAGATCAATTTAATGTTTTGAGAAAACAAAATTAAAAGAATTAAAAATAAATAGTAATAATTGATTATCTCAAAATTCAAAGCTAAGAAGATATATAAGAATATTTATGAATACTTAATCTTCTAATTTTCTAAGCACATGAATCACGAAAATCCCCCCAATATAATTACCAATCATTTACATGATCAATTGAATTTAACCTAGTATTTATACCTCTCTCAATTAAACTACACAACATATATTAATTGACCTAATCACTCTCATATCAATTAAATTATATACTACCAATTAAGTTCATCAATTATGGATCATATGCATAAGAATCATACATCTCTTACTAGAAACTATGTATGTTATATAATCAAGACAAGTAATTAAATAATTCTCTTAAATCTATTTAATTGCCTTTGTTTGGAGAGAATTTAGGTATCTCATTTTAGTGATTTTTAGTGAGAAGTGAGAAATAGCAAAACTAGAACATATCCTATATTCTTCTCATTTAAGGGGTATATATATGTATATCTTACGTACATAGTGGGGTGCGTATTAAGCGATCTGGATAGCACAAACTAGTTTACTACAAAAATCATATCGTTACAAGCATTTACAAACAAGGGGAGGTCGTTTATGTGCAGGTTGCTCATGGAGGAGGACTATGATAGTGTCAGGATACAATAGCTTTCACTAGGTCTTGACATCTAAGACCTCGTTGTTTGATAACGAGGTACTTTTATCGACTGGGTTTGTATGCTTTACCAAGTTTGTTGGGCGCAGACTATTTGTTGAGCCAGGCTTATATCCTTGCTTTACCCTAATGGGGTACTTGCACTTATTAGCTCATATGTTTGTTACATATTTAATACCAAACATTAACTCCCCCATTCTCTTTGATTGAAAAGTCAAGAGAATAATATGGTCGCATATTCCTCATATAAATAACGGCCACTCAGATAATGCAAATTTATACTATGTTTTACTATTATTTTTATTATTTTCTTACTTAAAAGACTTTTCAACTTCTCGTTTTCCTTTATATAAATAGTAAGAGAACTTACTTTTACCTTTTATCTGTTTTTTAACTAAGTAATTATATTCAGAGGATTTCAACCCGTTGATTACTCAAAGGTCATTTTATTCTTTCGTAAGGTCGCTCAAAAATTATTTGATAGTCATCTTAACTCGTTTATTTAACATCGTTTGGTGGGATTCAAGTCGCTGCTATATCATTTACTCCTTGATTTGATATGAACTTCTCAATTTAGGTAATTATTCCTCCTCTTTCTTAATGTCGCATAAAGGAAAATAAGTGAGGTCTTCAAAGGGAGATCTTTCCAAAAATATTTCTCCCAGTCGTATTCCCTTGAGGTTGTTACCAACCAAACGACCTAAAATGATGGGGAATAGTGATAGTAGGCCCTCCCCGAGGATTGTTAAGGAAGGGATTCTCGCTCTTCCTGCTTCCTCGGGGTCCAAAGTGGTGTCTACCTTATCCTCACAGGGTTCAATTCCTAATATCAGGATTCCCGTGTCCACATCTACCAAAGTACCTCGCCCAAAAAAGAAAAGGGAAAACAAGGGGAAACCTACACATAGAACCAAAGATTGAAAAGATGATGAGTGTCTTAACAGTTAAAGATTTGGAAGAAATTAGACAAATATATGACATTTCAGCCCGTGTAGGGTTAATGCCAATACCTCCCCATTTATGTGATGCTGATGATCCACCACCGGGGTGGTAGGTGATACATTTAGCAGCTTTTAAAATAGGTTTACATTACCCTTTTCCCAAATTGGTGGCTCGTGCTTTAAGCACTTTTGATATCAATTTTTCACAAATAAATCCAAACGGGTGGCGAACTCTTCTATGTCTTTCCGTGGTAGTTGGAGAGCACAGAATAGACCTCAAAAATGATGAATTAAGGTGTTTATATTGTTTAAAAAGGAACGTGTTAGATAAAGGGAGGGCGTACATATCTTGTGTTATAGGTCATAGATTGCATCTCAGACTGCCTAATAACACCTCGGTCTGAAAAGATAAATACTTTTATATTACTGGGGATATTTGGGGTGACATGGTGGATTATCCAATTCGACACACCTAGAACCCTAATTTTAACACTTCACTACCTCAGGCTAGCGAGCTCATGAGTAAACTGGATATTAGTGGTAAAGAAAAAATGAGGTGGATTGAGCTACAAAATACCTCGAATGAAGGTTACCACGATATCCTGACTATAGCTCGCTTAAAGAGTCTGGGGTGTGGTGAGGTTACATGAACAAATATCAAGGTCGTTAATTTATTTATATATATATTTTTGTTTTTATGTTTGTATATATATTTACACATCATTGATGAAATTTATTAATGTGTGTATATATATCTTGCACGGATGGATTATTCGCATGTTGATTTAAGATATCTTATTGACACTTCAGGTGTATAAGAGTTGGCTCCTACCTATCTGTGTCTGGAACGCATGACCCCTTCACCTACTCAAGAAGATCTGTTCAATAATTTAGAGGTCGAAGCTACCCCAGAAACTGTAATTCCTTCATCTAATTTGGGTAATCCGAGCTTGGTATCACTCGTGAACTGGAAATGTCAAAAAAGAGGAAAGTTGGGGATTATACCCCAAGAATGGTAGCAATGGATATGGATGATTTTGAATTTGATGATGTCATCTTGAAGGATGCCGTTATTTTGGAGACCCTCATTACTTATTTTAGCAAGGGGATTTTTGAACGAACAGATCTTAAAAGAGATTTGTACCATCATTTTGGAATAGAAATTAAGAGGGCGCAAGTGAGAGCAGCCCGTAAGAACGAAGGGGGAACACATGGGGAAATGATTGCAGATCGTCTGTTGGAGGTAGATAAACGTATTAATTTCATTCCGCAATTTTGATATATAACTTTTATTATTTTGTTTAACTTATGTTATTTGTAGGCGGTGTGTTTGGCGAGAGAAGCCAAGTTGTCATTGCAGGATTATAAATGCGAGGTGTAGGCTAGCCGGTTACAAATAGCCAACTATGAGAGATTGGTAAAAGACAAGGATGTCTTGATTACTGAGAAGGATACAAAAAATTTTAACTTAGAGAACAAAGTGATTGATAAGGTGGAGAAATTAAGAAAAGTGGACACGTACTATTTTGAGAAGGGTAAAGTTGTTAAACACTTTGAAAATATTACAAAAGATGTCTATGAAAAGAACATCGTGTTTCAAGAGAAAAATCTTCCATGTCAACTCAAGTCAGCTCGCTATCTACACTAGTAGATACCGCTAAGAGCAGAATGTACTAAGGCATATCGTAATGGTGTGAGCTTTGTAATAAATAACCTCAAACTGCATGTTGAAAAACTAGGTTTGACTGCTACACCACAAGGTTCACCTTGTGATACTGGGGCCACCTCAGGTCGTCAACGTGATGGAGTAGTAGTGGAAGATGCTACTCTGTGATAAATTTATATATATATTTTTTGGAAGTCAAATGTAAATGAAATTTTTGGACTTAGAAATCATTTAATTTTAAATGTTACATTTATTTACATATATATTTTCCTTGTTTAAAATCTATATATTTTTTAAGTTTATGTGTTAGTGTGGTATATATAACTTAGAGGATTTGAGTCCGTGTTGATCTTAAAAATTATTTACCGAGTGAGCAAATAATTTTTAAGAAGTAATCGTAGTCCGGTTAACTTAATGGATTATAGTAAAGTAAATTTTAGATGATTTGTTTGAAACGACGGGGTTATTATCATCTGAAAAGTACTTCTTGTAATAAGAGGGCGAGCTATTTCTAATCAGGGTGAGAAGATAAGTTTAACCTTAGTAATGATGCCAATTTTGTCTGATACAATAAAATGAGTTTTTTCCCCTACTCATAGTGAGGAGGTTAATCAAACTCCTTCGAAGGTTGCGAAGGGGAAAATGAATGAAAGACGCCCTACAATTACTAGGTCGTCTACTCCCTTTGTGAGTAAGGCGTGTATTGAAAAATCACCGCATAACGAGGTGTCCAATTTAAAGGATATTAAGCCTTTACAGAGTCTATATCCTCCCCCCTGAAAGAAAGAGGTGAGATAAGCAAGGTGAAGAATATTTTCAAAGATGGTATGTTTAACGCACCTCATGCGCAAGAAGAATTATGTCATCATTTTGGAGTGCCTGAAGATCGTCCTTCCATTTACACAGCCCGCAAGAGAGAGAGAGGCCTATGTGGCATATGATAGTGAGACGTATGTTTGATGTAAGTGATGCAAAATGAATATATAACAAAATGGATTGGTATGTATTTATTAATATTTAATGAAGTCTATTTTTTAGGCCAATTCGTCAACGAAAGATGCAGAGAAAGAAGCAAAACTATGTCAAGAAACAAATGAATGTAAAGATCAAGAGTTACGTGTGTGGAAAGCATGATGTAACTTGAAAGAAGATTTAGCAGATTCTTGAGAAGATTTGAAGTTAGCGCTTCTTGAGCAAGAAAAATATAAAAATGAGGGGGACGAATTGTGCAAATTAGTGGAGTATTGGAAAAATAGGGCGCTTGGGAAGGAACAAACATAAGATTTCTTCATAAGTGTGTTAGTAATAATTTGTTTATAGTAATGTTTGAGCAATCTACGATATCATATGGTTTTAGTAATAATTTGTTTGTTATAATGCTTAACAATCTATGATATAATATGGACCAAATTTGGTAAACGTGTTATCCAAAAGCATGATGACATTCTTGCGATCGTATTTCACATCTCGAGTGGGGGGTTAGGGGACTCCACCTCTAATCACGAGGCATAGGACGTATCACGTATCCCGTATCCCGAGTGAGAGGGTCAGGAGACTCCTCCTCTAATCACGAAGTGATGGGATGTCTTGCATCTCAAGTGAGAAGGTCAAATGACTTGTCCCTACTTGGGGCACGGAATAAGACACCCAAAACACAATTGCGAGCATATTTCGCATCTTGAGTGGGGGGGTCAGGGGACTCCTCCTCCAATCACAAAGCAATAGGATGTCTTGCATCTCAAGTGAGAAGGTAAAATGACTTGTCCCCACTTGGAGCATGAAATAAGATGCCCAAAACATAATTGTGAGCATATTTCGCATCTTGAGTGAGGGGGTCAGGGGACTCCTCCTCCAATCACGAGGCATAGGATATATCTCGTATCCTGAGTGGGGGGTTAGGGGAATCCTCCTCTAATCACGGGGCATAAGATATGCCACATGTTGAGTGTGGGGGTCAGGGGACTCCTTCTCCAATCACGAAGCAATGGGATGTCTTGCATCTCAAGTGAGAAGGTCAAATGACTTGTCCCCACTTAGGGCACAAAATAAGACGCCTAAAACACAATTGCGAGCATATTTTGCATCTCGAGTGAGGAGGTCACGTGACTGCTCTTCCAATCATGAGGCATAGGATGTATCCTGCATCCCGAGTGAGGGGTCAGAGGACTCCTCCTCCAATCACGGGGCATAAGGCATGCTGCATGTCGAGTGTGGGGTCAGGGGACTCCTCTTCCAATCATGATTTAACCTTGCTGGAAATTACCGATTAGAATTCATCTCATAAATAAATATTTATTTCATATAAAGTATTTACATGTGATATTTCTTAAGAAGTTCTCTGTTCCAGCTCAAACCCTCCTTTATGCCATCACATTCTATTAAGTATGATCCTACTGGCATGATATCATATATTTGATACGGGCCTTCCCATGTGGCGGCAAATTTACCTGCGTTAGTTTCAACTTTGTTGCCCAATGCTCTTCGCAAGACCCATTCCCCGATACCAAAGCTCTTGTACCTGACGAATTTGTTATATGTCTTTTGGAGTGTTCTTTTTTGCAATTCAAGTCTTATTATAGCCTCTTCTCATTTTTCTTTGGATAACAACAAGTCTTCTCGTCGTAAGCAATCATTTTCTTCATGATCAATATTGGATTGAAGGGTAGGTTCTAATATAACAAGGAGTATGAACACTTCAGTACCATAAACGAGAGAAAAAGAGTTTCTCTTGTTGTAGTTTTGGGAGTAGTTCGTGTTGCCCAAGGGCACCAGACAACACATCCACCCATTTTCCTTTAGCTCCCTCCAAACGTTTTCTTAGTATATTAATGAGGGTCTTATTAGATGATTTAGCTTGACCATTTTCTTGTGGGTGGTAAGGGGTGGAATGAGATAATTTGATACCTTTCTTGTCGTAGAAAGATATAATTTTTTGGCAGGTGAATTGTCTACCATTATCAGTAACCAGTTCATGAGGTAGGCTATACCTGCATATAATGTTACGTCATATGAATCTCTCCACATACGATTCTTGAATTTAAGCTAAAGGTTCTGCCTCTATCCATTTAGTAAGATAATCAGTTGTGACAATGATAAACTTTATTTGGCCTGAAGCGATGGGTAATGGTCCCATAATGTCCGAACCCCATTTCTAAAATGGCCAGGGGTTGATAATAGATCTTAGGTCAGTACTGGATGGTGTGGCACATTGGTATGTCGTTGGCATTTATCCCACCTTTTGACATAAGAGATGCAATCTTTGAAAAGCGTGGGCCAGTAATAACCTTGTCGAATAATCCTCTAAGAAAGTGTTCTTCCACCAGAATGAGCTCCATACTGGCCATCATGTAAATCACTTAAGACCATCTGAGCCTCAGCTACAGGTAAGCACTTAAGCCACGGGCCACCATGATTCTTCCTATACAAAGCTCCCTGAATGATGGCATATCTCCCTGCTTTTGTCATGAGCTTGCGAGCTAATTGCTTGTCTTCGGGTAGAGTACCATTAATAAGATATTATGTATATGGAGTCAACCAAGAATCATGAATAGTGTGTATGAAATTTGTTCGCATTTGAAGTTTTAATTCACCTGGGGTAACACTAGGTCTTGATAAACAAGATATTGGGATGACTCTCTTTAAATCCGAGTTTATTGTCGATGCTAACATGGCTAAGGAATCAATGTGGGTGTTTTCTCCTAGTGGTATCTATTTGATTTGAAAAGTTTTAAATGCAACCTTTGCTTTTTTCACCTCCAGTGCATAGAGTTTCATCTTCTCCTCTTTGGCCTCAAAATCGTCATTGACTCAGTTTACTACCAGTCGTGAATCGCTATGAATTAACACCTTTTTAGCTCCAAGGGTTATCAATTGTTGTAATGCCAAAATTAAGGCTTTATATTCCGTGATATTGTTAGTTGGCTGGATGGTGATCCGAAGGCATTTCTCTATCAAGGCTCCCATCGGGGTGAAGATTACTATTCCAACTCCTGCTCCACGTGAGTTTCTTGTGCCATCCACGTATACTTTTCATAAATCCACTTCAGGGGATGATGTTTCTACTGTGAGGGTTGGCCCTATTTCATGTATGGAATTACATTCTTTTGTATTCTCATTCGTCCATTCCGCAATAAAATATGCTAAGGCTTGTCCTTTGATCGCAACCAAAGGTTTATAATGTATTTGAAATTCGCTAAGCTCAATAGCTATTTGAGAAAGACGGCCAGACAGATCAGGTTTTCCCACAATGTTTTTTAAGGGATAAGGAGTAAGGACCAAAATAATGTCTGAGTTTACGCGCCATCATTCTTATAGTAAATGTCGCTTTATCTAGAGAAATATATCGCCTTTGAGCTCCTGTTAATGAATGACTCACATAATACACTTGGTATTGAGTTCCCCCACGGTCGACCACTAATACCACATTAGAAGTTTTGTCTGTAAAGGACATGTATATGTATAGGTCTTCACCCGCCATTGGACTAACCAAAAGAGGTGCTTTTCCCAAGGAATCTTTAATGGATTGGAAAGCTTGTTTGCACTCGATAGCCCATAAGTACTCAGTGTTTTTTTAAGCAACCGAAAGAACGGTAATCATTTTTCAATGCACATAAAGATGAAATGACTTAATGCTACAATAAGCCCATTCAATTGTTGGACTTCCTGAAGACACCTTGGGGATTTCATGTTGACCAAGGCTGAAATTTTATCTAGATTGGCTTCGATACCCTTTGACGTGACTAAGTATCCTAGAAACTTCCCTGAGGCTACGCCAAACACACACTTTTTTGGATTGAGATACATTTTATAATTCTGAATTATATCAAAGACTTCTTGGAGGTCATTAATATGGTCTGTTGCACATTTAGTTTTAACCAACTTGTCATCGACGTATACCTCCATATTTTGGCCTATTTTGTTTTGGAACATCTTATTCATCATTCTCTGATATGTAGCACTGACATTTTTTTAACTGAATGGCATTTTTGTGTAACCGAATGTCCCTTCTTCCATGATAAACGTTGTTTTCTCTTCGTCCCTAGGATGCATTTGGATTTGGTGGTAACCTGAATAAGCATCCATAAAGCTCATTGATTCGAATTCGGTAGTGGCATCTACTAATTGGTCTATATTTGGCAAAGGGAAACAATCTTTTAGTGTTGCTTTATTCAAATATGTGAAATCCATACACATTATGTACTCGCCTCCTGCTTTGTTTACTAACACCACATTTGATATCCATGTTGGATACCGGATCTCTCAAACCCAATCTATATTTTTTAAGTACTCAATCTTCTTTTTGATGATTTCATTCTTCTTTCTAGCAAATTTTCGCTTTCTTTGTTGGATTGGCTTTTTGGTATGATCTAAACACAACTCATGGGAGATGATATCTGAATCTATGCCGGCATGTCCTCAGGTTTCCAAGCGAACAAATCTTTGTTATTTTTCAAGAAATAAACAAGGGTAATTTTAAATGAAGAAGATAGTGCACCATTTATTTTAACATATTGTTCGCTCCCCGTGTCTCCTATAAGGATTATATCATACTCATCATGAACCTCCATGGTGGTTCGCTCACTTGTATGAACCTTTTGAATTTATGGAAGTGACTTGCAACCTTTAGTTGCTATTTCAAGGTTTGGGGTAATGCATTCTTCGTGGAAGCATTGTAGCAACTTTATGCCCTATCTTGTTCCCGTTCAATTTGTCGTATCCCAACAGTGGTAGGATATTTTATCAACTGATGATACATCGAAAGTACTGTTTCATTTTGTGTATCCATGGGCGTTCCAAAATAGCATTATAAGATGTGTGAGTATTTAAAACAACGAAGGTTGTTAAAACTATGGATCCTTCTACTAACACTGGTAGGCGTATGGTTTCTACCGACATTGTTATGCTTCCATTGAAACCAACAAGAGGCATTTGTTGCGAGGTGATTTCTTTGGGATCTATGTTCATGTCAAGAAGAGTGGATAAATATAAGAGATCGGAGGAATTGACATTGTCAACTAATATCCTATACACCTCATAATGAGCTATTCGCACTGTGATTACGAGAGGATGTAGGCATTCTTTGTCTTCAAAAATAATAGGATACGAGGTCCTTCCAGTCTCATGCCATATATTAAACATCCCGTGTCTCGAGCTTCTCTTGCATATCTTTTTCTGGAATTATTAGAGTGACCAGCCATGGTGGGACTACCATGTATGGTGTGTATTATCTGCACATCCCCTGGTGGAATGATGTGTTGTTGTGTCCTTTAAGAGAACATAAAATCGTGCAAGTATACACGGTCATAAGTAATAAAATTTGATAAGTAGATTATCGTTCCCACAAAGATTTGTCACTATAGTTTGTAGAGTACTAAAATTATTTCAATTTGATTTTATCAAAAACAAGGGAAAGTTTATGAAAGTTTAACAACTAATTAAGAGTTTTATAACAAATTATAAAAAATATTCTAGGATTGAAGTTTTACCAAATTAATCCACTCGAATCAAATTATTTTCTCTTGATTTTTTTTTTGTAAATTTAATTTGTCAACTAAGAACTTCTAATTTTATTCATACATCTCTTTAGAGCTCAGTATAGACAAATCCCGTGTCTCGAGCTTCTCTTGCATATCTTTTTCTGGAATTATTAGAGTGACCAGCCATGGTGGGACTACCATGTATGGTGTGTATTATCTGCACATCCCCTGGTGGAATGATGTGTTGTTGTGTCCTTTAGGAGAACATAAAATCGTGCAAGTATACACGGTCATAAGTAATAAAATTTGATAAGTAGATTATCGTTCCTACGGAGATTTGTCACTATAGTTTGTAGAGTACTAAAATTATTTCAATTTGATTTTATCAAAAACAAGCGAAAGTTTATGAAAGTTTAACAACTAATTAAGAGTTTTATAACAAATTATAAAAAATATTCTAGGATCGCAGTTTTACCAAATTAATCCACTCGAATCAAATTATTTTCTCTTGATTTTTTTTTTGTAAATTTAATTTGTCAACTAAGAACTTTTAATTTGATTCATACATCTCTTTAGAGCTCAGTATAGACAAATCCCGTGTCTCGAGCTTCTCTTGCATATCTTTTTTTGGAATTATTAGAGTGACCAGCCATGGTGGGACTACCATGTATGGTGTGTATTATCTGCACATCCCCTGGTGGAATGATGTGTTGTTGTGTCCTTTAGGAGAACATAAAATCGTGCAAGTATACACGGTCATAAGTAATAAAATTTGATAAGTAGATTATCGTTCCCACGGAGATTTGTCACTATAGTTTGTAGAGTACTAAAATTATTTCAATTTGATTTTATCAAAAACAAGCGAAAGTTTATGAAAGTTTAACAACTAATTAAGAGTTTTATAACAAATTATAAAAAATATTCTAGGATTGCAGTTTTACCAAATTAATCCACTCGAATCAAATTATTTTCTCTTGATTTTTTTTTGTAAATTTAATTTGTCAACTAAGAACTTCTAATTTTATTCATACATCTCTTTAGAGCTCAGTATAGACAAATCCCGTGTCTCGAGCTTCTCTTGCATATCTTTTTCTAGAATTATTAGAGTGACCAGCCATGGTGGGACTACCATGTATGGTGTGTATTATCTGCACATCCCCTGGTGGAATGATGTGTTGTTGTGTTCTTTAGGAGAACATAAAATCGTGCAAGTATACACGATCATAAGTAATAAAATTTGATAAGTAGATTATCGTTCCCATGGAGATTTGTTACTATAGTTTGTGGAGTACTACAATTAATTCAATTTAATTTTATCGAAAACAAGCGAAAGTTAATGAAAGTTTAACAACTAATTAAGAGTTTTATAACAAATTATAAAAAATATTCTAGGATTGGAGTTTTACCAAATTAATCCACTCGAATCAAATTATTTTCTCTTGATTTATTTTTTTGTAAATTTAATTTGTCAACTAAGAATTTCTAATTTTATTCATACATCTCTTTTGAGCTCAGTATAGACACATCTCGCTAAATTAATTCACTATATTCCTATTAGAATTAAATTCACCAAGATTCATTATGTTCTAAGTTCTCAAATGATCACACATACGATAAATGTATATTTCTATCCTTCATATATACATATTATTCTATCCACGAGCAATACACAAAAATGTCTCTTCCAAGTTTATTTAAGTGCCAAAGATCAATTAATAAATTTTCCAATAATCAAAAGCATTAAGCACAAATAGAATAAACAAATTAAAAATATAATAAATCGTTCAAAAATGATTAAATCCAAGTTTCATAAATTTAGATAAAATACAACCCTAGAAAAATTAAATTACTCCATACGAAAAATTAAAATTATAGAAATTAAGGAATATCAGTTGAAGAACAACACAAAGAAAATTAAAATTTCATCTACGTTCTATAAACTTTATGGCACACACGGAACACAACATAAGCCAAAAATGGCTTATGCGTGTACCATTGTCCAGAACTTTAAAATTCTCCAAATGAACCCCGCAATTTATCACAAAAATCCCTTATTTATAGCTCCACACTCTAAAAAAAATACATCATAAAACATATTTTTTTTACACACACGGGGGACAGATAATACATTGAAAATATTAATTTATACACGTGTGGGGGACATTCTTGAAATACGAAGAAGGAATATTGTGCGATTCAAAATAGAGGACAGCGTGTGCCATTTATGATTTATTTTTACTTCAAAATGCATACCACATGTTAGCATTTGATTGGCTGAAAGAATAATCGAGACACGTGGCAACGTTTAATTGGTGGAAGGGAAAGCTTGCACACGGTTGTGCTGCACCGGATTATTGCTTTTCGAAGACACATGGTGACGTAGGAGTTGGTGGAAGCGTGCGCTCTTTTGATGTTTTTATTTCAACCAACACATGCCACGTGTCATCTCCTGATTTGTTGAAAGAATATTTGAGACACGTAGCAATGTCTGATTAGTTGGAATGTCAGGGCACACGATATTCATCTGGACCGCGTCGCATGGGACACTTTGTGCAATGACACGTGGGCCCAATAAGGCGCACCAAACATCGTGCGATCTTGAAAACCTGGGTCCACTTGAGTTTGTCGCATCTGGATCCACACAACATTGATTGCCTGATCAGACGGTGGCCTCCTTTTCCTGCACAGAAAATAAATTTCCTTAATTACATTTTAGCCCTTCAATTTAATTCAAATTAACTTTTAAACTTTTATTAATTGCAATTAAGCCCCTTTTCTAATTTAAATGAACTTTTACACTTTTGTTAAAAGTTAATTGTAATTAAACACTCTTTTAATTTAAATTATATTTTCAGACATTTATTATTTGCAATTAAGTCCTTTTTCGATTCAAATTCTTTCATTTTCTTAAAAATATATTCCTTAAAAAATATATAGTAAATTTAATTTATTCCATTAAAATTAACTAAAAATGTCAAGAACATAGCAATTATAATTAATAAAATAGACGAAAATAACTGTATAAAATACAGTTATCAAGTGTCCTCTATTTGGCTTATTTTGGATCAAAATCGATTTGTCTAAGTTCTTGACCCTTCGATGTGAATTTTCCCTCCGAATTTCTTCTCATGGATTCTTGGCTTTATCAACTATATCCCCTAGATACCCTTCTGAAATTAGGTGCTCAATTTCCCATTTTAAATGGCAACAGTCTTGAGTCCAATGCCCCGTGTCTCTATGGACCGCGCTGTATTTGTAGAGGTTCCTAAGCGGAGCTTTCATAACTGGTGGCTAATTTACATTTTTGAGGCATTTTATACGACACACTACTTCCACTAATGTTACACATAATGGGGGTCCACGAAAGGGAGACAAAGCTTGGTTCCAAGTGTTTGGATTATTATTTGGTCTAAATATGGGTTTGAAATGGGAAAATTTAGTGCGCTTATTTCCCACAAGCCTTTTGTCTTCTTCATTCGTACTAAAAGAGGGTCGTCTCTGGTTTTTATTAACTGATGGTTTGCTTGATTTCATCTCCTTGCCCACATTAACAAAATTTTGAGTTTTCTCATAAACTACATCTAATGAACATGGTGTGGATGTCATCAATTCTATGAAAAGGCCATTATCACGTTTTATGCCCTTTTGAAAAGCTTCTATGGCTATTGAATCGGGGCATTGACTAATTTCCATCTTTTCCATTTTAAATCTTCGCATGTAAGTTTCAATTGATTCATCCTCTTCTTGGATAATCGAGAATAGGTGATGTGACTCCTTCTTGATAGGTTTGTTACGACACACTATTTGACGCAAAGAGTGGGGTGTACCTATCTATGTATTCCGGCACGTATAGTGGGGCCCACCTATTTGCGTAGATGGTTTTCATAAGACGCATCTCCTTCACCCACCGTCATATCAAACAACGAACAGCCCAGATCTTGCGTGCGTCCCATGTTGCACGCGAGTAAAGGCCAACTGTTGTGCACAGATCAGCGCATATATTTCTCATGTGATACAGTCCACATAATCTATGTGCGCCCTCTTATCCCGCCCAATACAAATCTGCCATATGTCTTATTGTTCTTTCAACGAGTCAGGTGTCGCCACGTGTCACACGTATTGTAAAATAAAAACACAAAATATTTTTCTTGCCAACTACATTTTTCATGCTTTGTCTCCCACTACATGCGTGTTTTGAACAATTTTAGGGGATGTATATTTTGGAGACGCAGGGGAAGAAATGAAAGAGTTTTTTAGTTTCTAGTTTTTAGTTTTTACTCTACGTGTTTGAAAAGATAGAGAGAACACGCAGAAGCTATTTTTTTTACTTGTGTTGTTATTTTGTTAGGAAAAAATACAGAGAAAGGAGACAACAAAGAAGAAGAAAAGGGAATGAATTTTATTTTTCATTTAGGATTGTGAAAGAGTTTCTTTTAATTTTATTTCTCTGAAATGTCTAAATATTTTCGTATTGTAATATCTATTTTTGTTATGAACTAATTTATTTGTTCTAGGGTTGCAGTGTAGTTTAAATTATGAAGCTTGAATTAATTATTTTTGAATGATTTATAGGATGTTTTTAAGTTGTTTATTTTATATGTGCTTAATGCTTTTGATTGTTGGAAGATTAATTAATTTATCTGTGACACTTAAATAAACTTGGAAAATGCATTTTTGTGTGTTGCTCATGGATAGAATAACATATATATATATAAGGGATAGGAATATACATTTATTGTACGTGTAGCTATTTGAAAACTTTGAATTTAATGAATCTTGGTAAATTTAATTCGCATAGGAATATAGTGAATTATTTTAGCAAGATGTGTCTATTTGTTATCGGAAGAGACATATGGATAAATTAGGAGTTATTGGTTAACAAATTAAATGCGAGAACATAAATCAAGAGAAAGTAATATGATTCAAGTGGATTAATTTGGTGAAACTGCAATTCTAGAATTTTCTTTTAAACTGTTATAAAAAATTAGTTAGTTAAACTCCATCCAACTATTGATTGTTTGGATAAAATTAGGTTGAAACCATTTTAGTACTTAACGAATATTAGTAAAATTTTTTGGTGGGAACGATATCTTACTTATCATTTATTACTTGTGACCGTGCATACTTACACGTTTATGTTCTCTTAAAGAGACAACAGTGTGCAACATGATCTTTAGTCCCCTTGTACGCGGGACATTTAAGGGCACTAAATTTAGGAGGAGGTATCGTTAACTCAATGAAGTCAGAGAAAGGAGACGTAGATAATTGATTACAAATGTTTTCTATATCACCCCATGGTTTTGCCTTTTCCTATCTTGCAAATCTATCATTACCTTTGATCCACATCTTTTCTTCCATCTCTTTTAATCTTTTGTCTAACTCTCCACTCGGATTATGCAGTGGAATGGACTCAATTATCGGTCTATGAGTTGGTGGATTTGGGTAAGAAGTCCCTCCAATGATGGGAGGATAATATGCAGGTGTTGTTCCCTCACTGCACATTGATGAGGATTTGAAGTATGAGTTGCATGCTCTCTTCTGGGAGGTTGACGTATCATCTGAGGGTTACGAGGTGTAAAAAGGGAACTAGTTGTGTCTGAGTAGGTGTTTCGTTCTAATCGAGATCTTAATTCCTTATTATCCTTTTGACATTCAATGAAAACTTGTTGTAATTCTGTAATTTATTTTTGAATTCCTCATATTATCGCATCTTCTTCATAAGGAGGACTATCATGCAAGTTTGACAATTTCTCTTCGCTAGCTGAAGTGGGTCTTATGGCACGGTTTGATAGCGACCTGATGAGTGAGGAGTGAAGTGTTTTATTATTAAGGTCACATTCTAGAGCCTCTAGAACAAGGTCGTTTGGTTCTTGAGCCTTTGGGACGAGGTCATTTGGTTCTAAAGCTTCTGGAATGAGGTCGTTTGGTTGGATAATGAACGGATGATCCATCTAGAGTTGAAAGCGACACCTGTAAATTCTCTTAAAATAAAGCAGTTCTCAAATACTGGATTACAAAATTTTAGTTTCCCACAGACGGTGCCAATTGTTTAGAGAAAATTTAGGTATCTGATTTTAGTGATTTTTAGTGAAAAGTGAGAAATAACAAAAGTGGAACATATCATGTATTCTCCTTATTTAAGGGGTATATATATGTATATCTTACGTACATAGTAGGGTGCGTATTAAGCGACCTGGATAGCACAAACGAGTTTACTATAGAAATCAAATTGTTACAAGCATTTACAAACAAGGGGAGGTCGTTTAGGTGCAAGTCGCTCATGGAGGAGGACTCTAATCATGTCGAGATACAATAGCTTTCACGAGGTCTTGACATCCAAGACCTCGTTGTTTGATGACGAGGTACTTTTATCGACTAGGTTTGTATGCTTTACCAAGTTTGTTGGACACATGCTATTTGTTGAGTCAGTTGTGGTACACAAATAATAGCATAAAAATCAGATTAAATAATATAATTAAATTATAATTAAAGTCAAATATTATATCATTACACGTAAAAAATATGGTTCATAAAATACCTATATTATTAAATTAACTAGACATAATTAAGTTCATGAATTTTATATTATTCGATAAAAAAGTCATACAAATTAATAAAAAAATGAGAAATAGAATAAATATAATCGACCTTTTGAATTATAGCATCAATTTCATCTTAAATTTTTACCAAATTGTATCTTGTTTGAATTTTTTTTTTTGTACAACTATTGTATTTTTTCTTTGAATCTTATGTTTTTTGATATTATTTTATATCTATATTTAGAAAATTGATTTATTTTATAGCTCTATTCAGACTAGGATGAAAAAAAACGACGTACAAATGAGACGCCAATTGCGCTGGAATCACGCCGACGAAAAAGGATATATTGGAAGACACGTGTTAGCTCATGGAATTAAGAAGATATAATATACTGTTCACGCGTGAAGGTGCTGCGTTTAGAGGCTTTGGATTTTTTCCTAATAGCACCCACGTGTGTTTTTAAGTATATCCTACTGTAAAATAAAAATAATAAAAAATCTATAAAAAATTCAATAAATAAATATTTTCTCAATAAATAGAAAATAAATAATTTTTGGCCCGTTTTACCTATATTGACATGATTATATATTAATACATACATATTTGACAAAAATTATCTCTATCAAAATTCATATAATTTTCATTACAATGAGTTTCATATATCTATCAATCTAATTATATACAAGTTTTTGGATGAATTGATTAATGCGTGTTGTACATAATATCATTCAACATACTTATAAAATTAACCTATATGAACATCTTAATTAATTCAATTTTAAAACAAGTCATATAAGTTTATTTTTCACATTCCTTTTTACTAATATAAATATACGTTTAGTTAAATATCAATAAGAGCTTTATCTAAGGCTTTAAATAGGAATCGATAAATGAAAACATTTAAATTATTTCCACATCTTAGCATTTTGTTTTATTCATCATGCACTTTTGAATTACAATTGAACTTTACTTATATTTTAGTACACATTATCATATCATTATTTTCATATTTTTTTATTCTACATCTTTTTTATGATCTCACAACATTCTCAAACTTATTTTTTATTTAGATAAATAATTGTGTTGTGAGTATTTTTTAAATATAGTGCATTATATTTGAACTCACTCTATAGCATAACATATGATTGCATTTTTATCTTTTCGTATAAGCTAAAGATAATGCTTTGTTGGTCTCTTAAAAGAACATCAACTTGCAAGTATACACAGTCACAAGTAATAAGTGATAAATACAATATCGTTTCCACTGATATTTGTTACTAATCTTTGTTAAGTACGAAAATTATCTCAACCTAATTTTGTATACTATATGAGAGGACAAATTATGGTTTGTATTCTATGAATAAGACAAAATAATATACATTTAACACATATAATTTATCAAAATAATACTCTATGAATATCAAATCATTAGTACATAAATTAAAACTATTAGATTTAACAAATGAAAGAATAATTTTAAATTTTAAAAGATAATTAATAGATTCAGGATTATAATTAAGTAAGCAAAATAATGAAGAACATAATATACTATGTAATTATAATGAATATAGAAAAAAATTAGATTTATATTAAAATAGAATAATATTTTTATACAAATTATTGCCTTTAGTAAATAGATAAAGACTATAAACTTCAATATTAACCCCTCAATTAAAAATTGTATTGATCCGTAAAAATTGGTATCAGAACCTAAGAATAGTAGTCTAAATAGTAATGAATGGAAAATTAACACCATTAAAATCTAAGGATATTTTGATATTTTATAAACCTCGAAGACATAATTGAAGATATGTCAAATCTTAGGAACATTTGAGATATTATTCCAATAAAAAGAGAAAAAATAATATGATTTATTTTTTTAATTTATAATTATTTATCATATTAATTATTATATAACTAACATAAATATTTTTATATAAACTTTGAGACTTTTAATCACGGGAGAGGTGAGTCTAACAATACCTAAATACAAAAACTACGGTCATAATTTATTTTGTTAATAAGAATACACCACAAATACTTCTAGGAAAAAAATCACAATACAACGAAATAAAAATTTAAATATCATAAATTAATGATATATTTTGAATAAAAAAAGAGAATGGTCATGATTCATCAACTTTGATAAAAATATATAATAATCTATTAACTTTTGGGTAGAATATTAGAAGTTTAGAAACCTAAAATTTTTAAACTTTTTAAAGAGAAATCAAGTGAACTAATATGTATTATTTTAATAAGGATAATATTATTTTTTTCTTGCTTATTTCCATTGAAAATATGAAAAAATTAGAGGATATAATATTTGTTTTACAACAATATGTTTACAACAATATTTTTGAGATCTATAATCCTCCAAACTAGTATCTATTTTTGGTCAAACAAGTTTAGAAAGGGAAAAAATCACAATATAAATTTATCAAGTTATTATAAGTAGATGAAAAAAGCCTTATAAAAAATTGATCTAATAACTTGCAATGAAACTAGAAACTCATGATAGAGAAGTTGATTTGTGATGAAAGAATTTAGACGTCGATTCTATCTTTTGAAGGAAAATGAATGACTTTAGTGATTTTATTTTTTTTATTAATCACATTTAAGTATAAATTAAAAATGATAATATTATTCTTAATAAAATAACACATGTTACTTCAGGTTATATCTCTTTCATAATTTTAAAAGTTTTAGATTTTTAGTGTTTTTTTAATAGTTATTGAAATTCTAATATTCCATTCAAAATTTATTAAATTTTTATAATATTTTATTAAAATTAATAGAAAATTGCTAACTTTTATTCTCTTAAATAATATGTAATAATTTAATTAGATAATAAAATTAATCTCGTTAAATTATATTAAACGTGATTGTGTAAAATCAACAGTGACGTTTTGTAATTTATAATAATGCACTAATGCTTCGTATGAAAACTCAAATAACACATAATCATGATGAGGCAAAAAAATATACAACTATTATATAATACAAATATATAACCACAATTTTATAGTTAATGTAATATTTTTTATTGAATATATAAATTTAGTTATAATTATTAATAATATTATTTTACATTATTTTAAATTTAAGATATATATATTAAAAAATATGGATACGCGTGTGCTATTTCACTGTTTGGTAGCAGTAGTTCTAACATGGGTTTAATGAATAGTGCAAACTCATGCACACATGTAACCTATTAATTGGTGTTCCGCCCATATCTAACGGTGGGATCCATAGCAATTTGTGTATTATTTATTTTTACTTTTTAAGTAAGAATAGAGTATATATATATATATAGACACGATGAATGGTAGTATAGTTTTCTTATTTTAAATTATTTGTTTTCATTTCAAATAATATTTAATTTATTATATATATATATATATATTTTATATTTTAAAAATACATAATTTTAATTTATGTATTTAGTATAATTTAAATCTATAAATTATAATTTTTATATAATTATATAAAAAATTATATGATTAATTTTTTTATTACCCTAATACAATTTTCGGTTTGGCTTTGGAGTAAACATATAAATATTTTCCAATAAAAAGTGAATTTTTTATCCTAATGTTCAAAAGCGGATTAATTATTAAAAATGTGTTTTTAAGGTTTTTTTTATAGATATGCTTTTTTAAAAGTTCTAATTAAAGTTATTCTATCTACAAATTAAATTAGATCATTCAAAATATTTAAAAAATAATTATTCTGATATTTATATAAATATAAATAAAAATTTTCCTTAACAAATTTTTTTATTCTAATTTATTTGAAAATAAAAATAAAACTATAGTGATAATTAGGGCTAAAACACAAAAAAAAAATATAAATTATTTTTTAATTAAAATTAATCATTAACTTTTATTTATAAAGATATTTTATTTTATTATAAAAAATAATTTAATTTTATTAATATTAAAAATATGCAAATAATACCATCATAAACACGTATAATATGATATAAACGTAGAAAAATATTTAAATTTTTTGACAATATTTATATTCTACTGGTTTTGAACATGCAAATACATTATCTTTAATAATATCAACAAAATATCAATTAATAACATCATTTAATAATATAAATATCATTAATAAAATATTGAATAACATCGATAAAATATCATTTAAAATTAATTTTATTTGTTTTTTAAAATAATTTATCATTAAATTTTTTATTGAATTTTATTAATATAAATAATTATTTTAATGTTTTAATTACATATTTTATAAAATTTTAATTTATTTATTAAAATAAATGTAAAATATAGTTAAAAAACCAGTAATCAATGTTTTGATATTTTTAAAATATTATTAAAAAAATTATAATTTTATTTATCTCACACAATATTATCAACATATTCATGAAATTTAATCCTCAGTCATTAAAGTCACATCAATATGTCAAACCTTCCAACAGAAAGCAGAAATTGACATATGACATGAATCATATTTGCACTTGCCAAGGTTTGGAAGGGAAAAAAAAAAAAAAAGGGTAAGGCCCGTAGCCATTGTTTGGGACTTATTACGACCTATTCAGCTGCATTCACAAGAAACAGAGACCTTGCGTCGTCGCCGGTTTGCTTGCTACCCGTCGCTCTCGCCAGCTGCAGATTCATGAAATATTTTTTTAGCTTTCCTCTGAGATTGGGTCTACTTACCGAACTCTCTTTCGTGTCTCCCGCTTCTCCAATCTTTCCCCATCTGTGTGCTCCCTTTGAATAACAAGAAATAAGCAGTGGTGAAGCCCTCAGAAAGCTGTTCGCCTATGATTCAGAGAATTTGCAATTAGAATGGAGAACTAGAAGGGTAACTGAATTTGTGCACATTAGCTGTTTGATTATATGCCTACCAGATGTTACATGGTGTTAGATACGTCATAAATGATCTTAGATATGATTTTGTGTTTTGAGTGTTCTAAGTGTTCATTTTTATTCTTTTTTTCATTTGTTTGTCTTCAATTTTCTTTGGCTCTGCTTTAAAAATTTGACACTGCTGCAAAGATATATGTCAGTAATTTCATTTCTTTGTCGTGTAGAAATTTTTACTTGTAATTGTTTGATGAATGTGGTAGAAAACCTCTTTGTTAATTATTTGATATGGATATATTTATTTATATATAGAAGGATTATTTTAATATAAATACTAATAATATATATAATTTTTTTTTTCTTTAATTGCAGCTTTGGGACTTCAATTTCTTTAGTCAAACTTGAGGTGTAGGTACCTTAATTTTCTCGAAAAGTTGGCAATTTCTCTCATCAGTTTAATTTCTGAGAATGCCGGCAGTCGTTTTTCTCCTCCAACGAAGAGTCTTTCTGGCAATTCGTCAAACGCTTTGTTTCCAGTATGCGCCTTACATCCAATTTCCCTCTAGATTCGCCTTTCTCTGCACCCAAGTGCCTAGGGATTTTCCTGATAGTGTATTGGAATCAAAACAAGAAGAACCCAAATCTTGCTTATCTTACAGGATCGAGAAGCTGCCAAAAGGTAAACCAATCCTCTTTGCTTTTCAAAGCTGGATGGGTGATGGCTTTCCCATTCATAGAGGTGATATTTTCCACACCATTAACCGTCTCAGGAAGCTCAAAATGAACAGGCGTGCTCTTGAGGTGCCTCTCTCTCTCACACACGCACAATGCGTGTACCCCTGCTGTTGTATACAATTTGATCACTTAAATATGGATTTTGCTTCTTTTGTTTTTCCAACTTTGTGGAGATATTGATATGTGCTTCTTCTAAAATGAATCTTCTGTCAAGTTTCATAGCTATGAATAATAAAAGCATATGAGTTTAATTGTATATTACTGTAGTTTTTGAAATGAGTGGTTTTCATTGCTTGATCTGATGAGGAAGAAGACTTTGACTGAGTTTTAGCCACCTAAAACATTTAGGGAAGGAAACCATATTCAAACTTAAGGAAGCTATAATAAAAGGAAATTTTGAATGTTATGTTTGCTAATTGGTTTGGCTTCTTCCTAATTTCCTATGTGAGTATAGGATCCTCTTAAACTAGCCAATAAGGTTTAGCCAGGATCATGTGCTATGATTTTTTGTGTTGTGAACTGAAACACAGACATACGTAAATATATGTCTCTATTGCCTTTTCTCTCTGCATTTTCTTGACAATCAATCAGATCATCAACATCCTGAATGCTGATGTGAATATCAAAGCAATTGCCCCAAGAATTAGGCGAAGTTAGTGAAATAATTTCAACATTATACTCCATTTTATATGCTTTAATGTATATATCTTTTAGTTTATGTTCTGATTCATACTCACGGTGCCATCATAATTTCCTTCTCCTTTTTACTTTTTGGCTGCCTTATCTACAATGTTCAAATGTAAGCATGATTTATGGATGTGAAGTTGTTTTGTCTTTACAGGTAATGGAATGGGTGATAAGAGAGAGGCCATATATGCCAAAAGAATTAGACTACTCATACTTGTTGGAGTTTACAATCAAACATCATGGGATATCACACGGTGAGAAACTATTTTCTTGTGTCCCTGCAGAGTTTCAAAATGAGCTTCTTTACAACAATCTGGTGATGTCATGCTTGGATAGAGGGGTGATGAGGCTTCCACTTGAATACATGAAGAAAATGAGGGAACTGGGCTACCCCATCTCGTACTTGGTTTTCAATCGTCTCATAATCCTCCATTCATCCTCCAGACGCCGAAAATTAATCCCAAAAATCCTTGCTCAAATGAGGGCTGATAAAGTGTCCCCACATGTATCCACCTTCAACATTCTTTTGAAAATGGAAGCCAATGAGCACAACATTGAAGGATTGATGAAAGTATACAGTGATATGAAGTGTGCAAAGGTTGAGCCAAATGAAATATCTTACTGCATAATAGCTGTGGCACATGCAGTTGCAAGGTTGTATACTGTGGCTGAAGCCTATGTTGAAGCTATAGAGAAGTCTGCTACAGGGGATAACTGGTCAACACTAGATGTTCTAATCATGTTGTATGGATATCTAGGAAAGGGTGAAGAACTGGAGAGAACTTGGAGAATTATACAGGGACATCCCCATGTTAGGTCAAAAAGCTACGTACTGGCAATTGAAGCGTTTGGTCGGATTGGCCAACTCAGTCGAGCTGAAGAACTATGGACAGAAATGAAGTCCAGAAAGGGGTTGAATGCCACGGAGCAGTTTAATTCTATAATATCTGTTTATTGCAGGCATGGGCTTATCAAAGAAGCAACTGGACTTTTCAGGGAAATTGGGACTTACGAGTGCAAACCCAACGCAATAACTTACAGGCATCTTGCTTTGGGTTGCTTAAAAGCAGAACTGGTGGAAGAAGCTGTAAAAACTCTGGATTTGGGGATGGATTTAACAACAAGCAATGTGGTAAGGAATTCAACCCCTTGGTTAGAGACAACTTTATCAATGATTGAGATTTTTGCGAAGAATGGTGATATAGAAAACGTTGAGAAGCTATTTGAAGAACTGAAAAAAGCAAAGTATACCAGACATACGTTTGTTTACAACACATTGATTAAGGCTTATGTTAAGGCCAAGGTTTATGATTCAAAACTTTTGAAGAGGATGATTTTAGGAGGAGCTAGACCAGATGCTGAGACTTATAGCCTATTGAAACTTGCTGAACAATTTCAGACTTAGATTCTAATTAGCCAGTCAATAGATATATGCTTTATCATTTTTGTTGATTCATCTATGTAAAACATCTGTATCAAAAATGTTATAAAAATGTAAGGTTAACGTAGTTTCTTTTCCAGGCATATTTGTTAATCAGTTTTAGTTATTCTGATGATAAGAAGAATGATCATCTTATTGTGTTGTTGCTTTAACTGAGACAAAGTAACTACGGCAAAACCAGGCAGCTGAATTGCAAAAGGAACGTGCACGGAGCCTATCAATCCCCTTTCCAGTTAAATATTTTGATGTATCATAAATCTACATGAATACTACTCAACTATATATTTATTTTGTAAGTTATTTACATCACTTAATTATTCTATTTGTTTCATTTAAATCAATTTTTTATTCTCCGTCTAAGACGTTAGATAAGTAGTAGATTTAAAACAACCCAGATAATTAAATTGTTATATCTGAAAAATTGTTGTGTTAAATATAACACTTAACTCAATTATTCTAAATACAATATTTAACTATCGAAGTTATTTCAAATCTATCACTTATGTGTGATGCAGTTAGACGAATATTAAAAAAATGATATAAATAGAACAAATGTAATAGTTAAATAGTATAAATATGATAAAAAATAGTTTCATGGTATAAATGAAACAAATGTAATAATTATATGAGATTTTTGTAGATTTATCCTATATAATATTAATAAAAAAATCTAATTTTCTCTTTAAAAAATTGTCTTAAAGATATAAAAATAATTTTTTTTTGACTAAACCTAATAGTTAAAGTGTCAATTTGGTAAAACTTCGGGATTAAATCGACTCAAAACTCTCATTTAAGCATATTTTTAAAATAATTAATCATATCAACTTTTTTTTCAATTCAGTTATACTGGTAATCAAATATTGGATATCCAACTGGGTGTCCATTTTCTAAAATTTAGATATAAAAAAGTAAACTTTTTATGCTGACAGAGATATTTTGAGAACATTTAGAGATAATAAAAGTTTGGGGTTTGAATTTTAATTTTATAAGTGTAAGTTTGAATTGTATTAAAAAACATTTTGGGACTTGGGCACTTGGTATGTTGCTAAATATACATTTAGTTCAATTAAATTTCAATATATTTAATTATATCTATATTGTATATAAAAATTTAAATTATATTTAAAATAATTATGGATATAAATATCCTTATATTTTAAAATAATAATATTTCTTGCCATTTTATGTTTTATTTTAAATTTCATAAAAAATTAATTACATTACATTAATTAAAAAGACAAATAGTTATAAAGTAGCTTACTTTATAACTTATTACATTTTTTTTAATTCAAAGATTTTAATTAATAATATTTATCATATTTATTTTCAATACCAATTTTTAATTAACTAAAAAATTTATATTTAATTTTTTTTTATCTCGTATTATATAAATTGTAAACATGTAATACATAAAAGCACGTGAGTTTTACCACAACTTTAAAGTGATGATGGGCCTATTAGAACTCTGAAACTATGTATTTCAAGTCCATTCATATCGCACCGAACGGCCCAACCTTTTGATATTTTCAATTTTTTAAATTATTTTAAAATAGTTTTTCACATACGCATACACCACAGGAAGGTAACTATGTTCTGATTGCCCCGGTAATGTCTTAAGGAAGTCACTACTAAAAGAAAATTGGTTATCTTAATATAATTTTTATTATCGATTAATATAATTTTCAATAAATTAAAATCCCAATTAGGATGTAATCGTTAGAAGTGTATAAACTTGAGTTGGTTTTGTTTTTAGATCAAAATTAAAATTAAATTAATACGATCAATTCTTGAAAAATAAGAAACAATTTAAATTAATAAAATTTAAAAATCAATATAATTCTATTTAATTGTTTTAGTTTGATTTGAGTTGGGTTAAATAGTTTTATAAAAGAAAATAAACTTTCATTCTTTTCTAATAAATTTTATTTATTAATTTTTTTTAAACTCTTGTATTATAATTTCTAGTAAACTTAAAGTTAATTTGAGAATTTGAATATAATATCCAAATTTGAATATTTTAGGGTTTTTTAATTATTTAATATCTTTAAGTTCAAGTAATTAAAATTTGAATATTTAAAATTAGAACATAAGACCAAAGGTTTTGAGATAATAAATATCCTATAATTTTTCAAAATAAACAATTTATTATCATAATTTATAAGTTAGGAACTACTAGTATTATTATTATAAAAAATAAGTATTTTTAGTTATATAACTTATTAAAATAAACACATTTGGTTCATTAAAAGTATTAAAAATGAGTACTTATAATGCCTAACTTTCATAAATAACAAGACTATATGTATCAAATTCAAAAATTACAAAACTAAAGTACTCATTTGCACGTAATAATACGACTATTATGAATTTAAAAAAAAAAATTATAAAACCTTTAGTGTCCAAACCACTTTAATTAAATAATTATGTGACATATGGTACTAAGTTTCTTTAAATATAATTTTAAATATTATAGAAAATAAAAAAATTAAAAAATATTACTAATGATTTATTATACATATCAGTTATAAAAATTGAACCGGATGAAGTTTCGTTAGAAGAGTTAGTTCACTACCTCTAAGGTGAAGTAGTGGGCGAGGAATGATGAGCGAGGAGAGATAATTTTTTTTATAGATAATGTGCTTTTATAAAAATAGAAGGAAAAGAATAAATAACAGAGATAAGAAGAAAATTATGAATGATACATTAAAAAATTATATAAAATAAAATATATATGTATGGGTGGTTTGGTTAAGTTTTTATAAGGTTTCTGAAGATTCCTATACGTAGGAACCATTATACAAAAATTAATTGTTATTCTGACTCAAATAGGTAACAAAAACCTAGATAAGTGGTAGAGACAACAACTCATGAAATCATTTTAAGAGTTCTATATCAATTTAACCAAATTGATCTTATAAACGTGAATTAAGAAAATTAAACAACAAATGTACAAAACAACATGCTTAATTCAACGCACAATTAAAACACTCAGAAGATACATAAACAATAATCTGTAGTAAATAAACTAGTGATTGTATAACTCACAAGCTCCTATCTAGACTAGCAATATCCATACATGAAAATCAACATACATCATGTGATACATACATACATATCAAAAAGCTAAAAGGGTTTTCAATCACTTTAAGACCTTATATATGTGAACATATTTAGTAAATAATGATTGTACTCTCATAGCGTGCAAACATACATAACAAACTATAATAAAAAGTATGACACCTAGTACAATTTTAAGGTAAGTAGATGTAGACTATTTAGAGATTTACACCAACATTGTACGTAGAAAAAAAGAAAATTAAACTAGTGCACAATCTAATTATGCATGATTACAATGAAGGAGTCCAAGACCCAATACACAATCAAGTTAAGGATATGCTAACTCCTTAAGGACTCAGCCCAAACTTGCAAGCAACGAAGATATAAGCACCTGACAAATAATGACAATTACATTATAATTAAACATAGACATGCAATATAATAAAGCAATAGATATAGAATTCAATAAACAAAAAGCAGATGATAAATATTAAAATCTTTCTATTCAAAGTTTAAACTTTAGTTTGTAGAGACATATATCATTTAAACTCTAATTATACCAACCATACATTCAAACATGCTGATCGAACTTGAATTGTGTTCAATGAATACATAAGTATAAGTATCACAACAAGTAATATAATGATAAGAAAATATCATTCCCACAGAAATTATGTTATTAGAAACTAATTTTTAAAACTAAAAAAATAAAAATCAATTGTTTTTGCGTTTTTTATATTTTAAGAAAAAAAAAATTAAAAAGACAAAAAATAAATAACAATAATTAATTATAGCACATCTTCTATCATACCCCGATGTCTCTTAATTGATTTATTTGCCATTTGTAATGTTAATGAAGTAGATTTGGCTTTACTAGTCTCCAATCTCTTGAAAATCGAAAATGACATAAGGTTAATGTTGGAACCCAAGTCACATAGTGCCTTGTTAAAATGGTTATTTCTAATAGTGCAAGGAATGTCAAAACTACTTGAATCTTTCAATTTTTGGGGTACCTTTCCAACAAGGATGACACTACAACCTTCAGTCAGGGTAATTGTTTCATTATCTCTAGGCCTCATTTTCTTAGATAAGATGTCCTTCTAAAATTTTGAATAAGAAGGTGTACGTTTGTTAAAGTGCATCTATAAATGATATATTTATGTGCAGCTTCTTGAAGACATCCAGAAATTTTGAAAATTGCATATCTAACTTTTGCTTTTGCAGTCTTTGAGAAAAATGAATAGTGGATTTGTAGAGATTTCTCTTTTTTGGCTGAATTATTTTCTTTTCTTTACTTTCTTTATCCACTATTTCTTGACTCTTTTTATCCACTAATTCCTCCTCATCCTTGTCAGTTTTTGGTTCTTCCTTATCCTTTTTAGTTTTATGGTCCTTCTCATCATTTTGAGTCTTTATCATCCTCCTTTAAAGTTTTACCATTCCTCATGGATATGGCATTGCAATGCTCTTTACCTTCTTTTCTTAGGTTTATAATTGTGTCACTTGGAAGGTTACATTAAGGCCTTTGACTTATGGCTTGGGCAAGTTGCCCTTTTTAGTTTTCCAAATTTTGAATTGAAGCCTCTTGAGTGGACACATTTGTATTTACTGATTGGATGAAGTCTTTTATCATCCCCATCAAAGAATTTGTATTGTCTTCAGTAAGTGGCTTCTTCTCTTAGGCTTGTGATTACTATGGTTGTTGGAAATCATATGGTGGAAATGATTTACAGTTGAATTGATTACCACCCTAATTATTGTTATTCTATGGGAAATTTGGATGTTGTCTCTATCCTAGGTTATATGTGTTTGAGTATGAATTATTATTTCAGTTCATATTACCCACATAGAATACTGATTTAGGATTATTTGGACAATCATTGTACAAATGGGCTCTACCACAAAACACATAAGACACCCATAAATCTTGGACTTGGTTTATACTCGTTGGTGAGTTTTGAGTCTTCAAAAGATTTACCAAAGATGACACTTGAGTTGTAAGTGTCATGATATCATTTACCTTATGTACTTTGGCTATTTTTTTGGTATCTTCCATTATGTCCATTGGCCATTGATAAATATTGCAAGCTATTTTTTCAAGTAAATCATAAGCTTGATTATAGGATTTGACTAGCAAAGTTCCATTAGCAGATGCATCAACAACGATTCTTGTTTGAGCATTGAGATCATTGCAAAAAGTCTCCATTTGGATCTAATAAGGGATACCATGGTAAGGACACTTCCTAAGTAATTCTTTGAATTTTTTCCATGCTTCATATGAAGAGTCTCCTTCATATTGTTGATAGGAGGTAATGTCATTCCTAAACTTGGCATTCTTTGTTGGTGAGAAATATTTCATCAAGAATTTCTTCACCAAATTATTCCAAGTTGTAATGGAATTAGGTGGCAAAGAGTTTAGTAAAACTTGAGCACGGTCTCGCAAAGAGTAAGAGAATAATCTAACCTAAATGCCTCTTTTGTTACATCACTAAATTTGAATGAATCTCCAACTTCAATAAACAATTTGAGATGTAAATGATGATTCTCTATTGGTAATCTGCTGAATTGTCCAACTATTTATAGCATTTGAAAAATTAATAGCTTTAGTTTAAACTGATTAGCTTGAATGTTTGGTCTTGTAATACTTAGATTCAGTCCTTCTATCATAGGTCTTGCATATTCGTTTGTGGCTATATCCCTATCATCTATTAAAAGAATCTGGTTGATCAAATTTTACTTATGATTGTTTATTTCTAATGGGTTACCCATTTTTTTTACTTAGGTGACAACTTGTTTTTTTCTTATCGATCTTAAAGTGCGCTTGATTTTGTGATCTAGAGGCAAATTTCTCCCTTAAGGACTTTGCTCATGCAATAGATTGAAATACATTTCTAATAGCACTAAAGGAGATGTCTAAATTAAAACTAAATAAAAATGAAAAATAAAAGAAATTAAAATTAAAATAAAATAAAAGAAATTAACTGAAATAAGTAAATAAAAATAAATAACTAATCAACTAGATAACTAAATAAAATAAAATAAAATTAAAATTATGAAAAATAAAATAAAAATAATTAAAATAAAATAAAAATTAATTTATAATCCCCAACAACGGTTCCAAAAACTTGATCGAACATGAATTGTGTTTAATGAATATGCAAGTATACATATCACAATAAATAATATAATGATAATAAAAGATTGTTCCCACGAAAATTATGTTATTAGAAACTAATTTTTAAAACAATAAAAAATAAAAATCAATTTTTTTGTGTTTTGATATTTTAAAAAAGAAAAATTAAAAGAACTAAAAATAAATAACAATAATTAATTAAATCAGATTTAACAGCTAAAAATATATATGAGAAAATGTCTACGAATACTTAATTTCTAAATTTTTTAAACATGTGAATTACTAAAATTCCCATAATATAATTATTAATTAATTACATGATCAATTGAACCTAAACTAGCATGTATTTTTCTCTTAAGTAAACTATACACCGTATAGTAATTAACTTAATTACATTTTCATGTTAATTAAATTAGATATTATTTATTAAGTTTATCAATTATGGATCACATACATAAGAATCATACATCTTTGTTTAGAAACTATGTATGTTATTTAATCAAGACAAACGATTAAATATTTCTCTCAAATATATTTAATTACCTCTATAGATCAATTATTAGCCAAACAATTAATAATATAGAAATCAGATTAAATAATATAATTAAATTAAAATCTAATCGGGATAAAATATTAGATCATCACATGTTGAAAATTAGTTCACAAGACTCTTACATTAATAAATTAACCAGACATAATTTTGTTCAGAAAACTCATATTTTTCATAAAGAAAAACATAAAATTGATAAAGAAATAAAAAAGAATAAGAAATACAATCAATATTTTGAATTGTAATACCAATCGTCCTTTGAATCTCCACTAAAATTGAATATCTTTTTTGAATTTTCTATGTTTTTCTCTATTATTGGTTCCAAAAACTGATAAAAATTATGTTAATTTCAACTCCTTAGGGTTTATGTGCTAATTAGAGAGTTAAATATAACTCAGGTAGAATCTAGACGGTCAGATCATCTTTAGTTCAAGGGCTGAGATGAAAAAAGGCAAAATTAACAATGCTAGCTAATAGGGATGTGACACGTGGCACATGAGGTTCATTGGACGAATTAGTGTACGACGCGTGACAAGGGAGATTAGTCTTGGTCAATGCATGTTGAGTCAGTTACACGTGGTGAGACATGATTCTCAATTCTGAATGGCGTGACACGATGGTGTAAAGAGTGGATGAATCGCTTGAAGACATGTGGAAAGACTTTTGATTGTAGGACGAAGTCAAAATAAATTCCATATTGACATATGGCATAGTACTTTGTCACAGTACACACACGACATTTTATGATTGGGCCTCTCTACTTGCATGGTATTTGTGTGGCTTGCCTAATTAACTCTTATGCTTGTGTGACATCCACGTTCCATCTTTTGATTGGTTATACGTTAAAAATTTATAAAAAATCTCAAAAATTTGAAAAATTATATTTTTACTAGAAAGTTCATATTTTAATATTTTTAACATCAAAAATACTATTTATTGAATAAAACAAGCAAATATTATGTAAAAAAGTGCACTAATAATTCTACTTTCATAGAATCATCACATACATAGCATCAGATATAATGAGATAAACCCATATAGAATTCCTATCTATATGGTAAAATCTTCGAATTGGTTATGAAAATCATTCGATAGCAAACAAATCTACTATGCAATAAAATAGTTACAATCTTGACATAAATAAAATCCTCGTTACCTATATTAGTTAGGATCTCTATTCGAACTGTCTATTACTACTCTCACTTGCGGTCTCCTAACAACTTGACTCGATACACAAACTCGACTCTCTTCCAAAGCCAACACCATCCAAAATGATGTGATTAGTAACTAAAGACCTGTTATGTATAAAATGAATAAGCAAATTTTACACAAAGGAAACCACCAATCGACACACAACTTATAGCTATACATGCTCTTTACATAAGAAAAAATTGCACGAAGAAAACTACCAGTTGACACATGGCTCAACACATAAAAATCACTCGCAAACACTACCTTGAGTACTCATCACTCATAAGCACGATTTTACTTACATAGCCATTAATTGCTAATACTGAATAGCACTCGATGTATTAGTGATTTGAAAATAGAAAAATAAGATGTTAATTTGACAAAACTTTGCTACATATTTTTTAGATAAGAAACAAGAAGAAATAGGGGTATTTATAGAACTTAATCGGCCACCTTGTCATGAACCTTGGCAACCACCTTGCTTGGTAGTGGTTGGTGAGGTGCTAAAAAATAATATTTTTTCATTCCAAAAATTATTGAGTATTTTTAATAAATACTTGCACCTGAAACAAAACAAAAACACTAGCGATAACAATGGTGAGCTTGTGTGCGTACGAGCATACATACTACGAAAATCAATCCCGTGATGTGTGTAAACATGTTTACATACAAAGTAAGTTAATTTTATGTGTGTATGCATTACTGATCTGCAATAACTAACCTTATACAGAGGAAGACAAAATATTGAATAAAATGAAATAAATATTGTGTTGCACATAGTAATCCAACACACGAACACCGAATACAAAAAAAAAACTTGCATTTTTAAAAGATGAGTAGTGAATCAACTCAATAAAAACTGGTCTTATAAAAATAAGAATTAATCAAAATTAATAAAAATCTAAAATCGGAAATATTGAATTAATTGGTTTTAACGATAAGAGTTGGTTGATTATAATAAATTTTGCACAACTCGTAATCCTTTCAAACTTAAAATTATCTTAATAAAATAATGCAACTTTTGTTGCAAAAGTTACTACAACCCATCCCAAAACTTCACACCAAAAAATAGTAAAATGAACAATGTCGTGCCAAGTTTGGCTTGACATTTTTCACCTCTATTTTTCTAATAAAATTTTTAAAAATATTATTTTATTTATTTATTATATATAATAAATTAAAATTAATTATATTATATAAAATTAATTAATTAATTGATTGAATATAATTATTATTAAGGAATTAGTTAAAAATAAAATAAAAAAATCTTATATTTTATAAAAATATACTTTTATTTTAATATTTGATGATGTTGATTAGAAAGTAAATAATATATAATGTAATTTTTGTAATAAAATAATTTAAAAATTGGATACAATATCATAGTGATATCCAAGTTAATTTGATTGATACCTAATTTTTTCTATATTTTTAAAGTATCATAATTTAGTATTCTAATCTATAAAATTTTTCCGACCTAGTTAAATTAAAACAATAACATCATTTAATTTAAAAATTTTACTTATACATTTTCTATGACAAAATAATCAAGGGTAATTTTATCATTTATTTTTTTCTTGTTTTATTTGGTTTCTCTCTCTTTTTTTTCTTCATCTTCCTTTTTTATATATGTAATTTCTTTTTTTCCCCTTATTTTTAAATTTTGTACTATCATCTCATAAAAGAATCAAAAAAATATAATCTGGCATGGAAGACACGTACTCAAAGTATAGCTCTCTAGAAGAGAATTCCTTATGCCAACAAAAATACTGAGTTAAAAAAGAAACTGAATAAATAAATATGACAAAACTTGATTTATATTAAATTGCAAAAAATTGAATACAAAACATAGGAAGATGAAGAATTAAAAAAAAAAAGAAAAAAATTAAATAATAAAATTTTCCTAATTGTTTTGTCTATACGTTAAATTTTTTAAATTAAATGATATTTTGTTTTAATTTAACAACGTAAGAATACAATAAAATATTAAATTAAAATACTTTAAAATCATAATTAAAATTGGGTAACTTGGTACCACTACTGAACGCACGAAAGTAGTACAGAATAGTGCCAAGGTTGGAATTATTCTAATAATTGTTCTGTAACTCTGATTAAAAAAGTAAAATCCCATCCAGATGCTTCCAGTACTTTACCAAGTTCACCTGTAGCCTGTAAGTCCTTATTCATTTACTGGTATCAGATTGTCGTCAAATCTATTACTCAACGAAAGATGGTGAGGAAGTTCTTCGTCGGCGGTAACTGGAAATGCGTATGTCTGATATACAAATCTTGATATTCCGTTAATTGTTTCGTTTTCGCTTCTACTATACTATTTCTTTTGCTTGTTAGAAACCAATTTTGAGCAATCCACTATTCAGTGCCTTAAATTTGTCTTGATTTTAGTTATTTGTCTGAATTTCTTTTTGCTAAAATTTTTGAACTTTATATAATTTGAAGTGTATGGTTTCAATTGTTTGATCGATTATCCACAACTGATATTTCCGGATTACCCTTTGTTCTCAAAGAAATGGTTATTAGCTGCTATCTGGCCAGAAGCCTAGAATTGCTATTGATATTTTCAATAATTGGTATGACCAGAAAACGTAAAACATGCAATTTTGTTCGGTTTGATAGTAATTTTCTTTTGGAGTTTGATCCATTAAGGTAGAGATACAGACACCATGTACGTTTTTGGTATCAAATAATTGGTCATATTGGTAAAAATGTATAGATTGTCGAATTGAAAAAGCTAAAAGTACCAAATTGGTCAAATTAGTATTTGGGACTAATTCGGTAGGTGACAAAAGTTTGGTACCAAATTGGTTACTCAGCCTAAAGTTTAATTTTCTTTTGAAGTTTGGTGCATATGGTATGGTAGAGATCCCAAGTACACTCTACTTTAAACCGTTAACTGAGCAAGGGGTTTTGCTTGGTTTTGGTTTCGTTACAGAATGGAACTCCTCAGGAAGTGAAAAAGATTGTCACCACTTTAAATGAAGCTGAAGTCCCTTCAGAAGATGTTGTAGGTAAGCTTTTAATGAGCTATCATTCATTGCGTTATATTACTTGTTCCTAAGCTTTACTAACATTGATATGAGGGTTGACTTATGTATTATGTTTCTTCTATTTCATCTTTTACGCTGTGTGCACTTTTGTTTTATTTATGTTGCAGAGGTTGTTGTTAGTCCTCCGTTTGTATTTCTTCCTCTGGTGAAGAGTTTACTGCGGTCTGATTTCCATGTAGCAGCACAAAACTGTTGGGTTCGCAAGGGCGGTGCTTTTACTGGAGAAGTTAGGTATGCTTTATAGACAGAATGGGCAATATGTTGGTTATTCTTTGGATCTGTTAAACATGTTTCTCTAGCCAGTTTGAAGTCTACTAGCAGAGAAAATCTTAAATTAACTCTATCCACTAGCAACATGCCATAATGCTTTTAACTTTCCTAGTTTAGCATTTTACTAGTTAATCTTGTGTAGATAATAGCTTGAGTTATTTTATATTTTTATCTGCTTGGCAAGGCTATTCCTTTCACACCTCTCTCTATCTCTTTACTTCAATCGAATTAATCATGTCTCTTCTTTTTAAAGTGCTGAGATGATTGTCAATTTGGGCATTCCATGGGTCATTCTAGGTCATTCTGAGAGAAGACTTCTTTTGAATGAGTCCAATGATGTAAGAAGGGTTCATGTGCTATCTTTTTCTTTTCTTTTATTTTTTTCCTGTCATTACATCATATTGTTTTTATCCTTTTTTTGCTACGGGTTGATGTTAAAACACAAGTTTCTTTGTGCAGTTTGTTGGAGATAAAGTTGCATATGCACTCTCCCAAGGCTTAAAGGTTATTGCTTGTGTTGGGGAGACTCTTGAGCAGAGAGACTCAGGATCTACAGTAGCTGTTGTTGCTGCACAAACCAAAGCAATTTCAGGTACTTTCTAGCTCTTGACAAAGCATGATTTTCGATTTCAGGTGTTTAATAAGTTGGTTTTTGGTTGTCGAGTTTGTTTTATTTTGTTTTAGGTCAAATTTTCTTTAGTGTATAGGAATTCATATATTTTTTTCAGTTTCTAGACTCTAGTCTCCTTCCATTGGGGATCATCTTTTTCATGTTTTCAATATGTTACTAAGTAATTGTCACGTCTTCTCATGCAGACATGGTGTCAAATTGGGATAACATTGTCTTGGCTTATGAACCAGTTTGGGCTATTGGAACTGGAAAGGTTGCAACCCCTGCCCAGGCTCAGGAAGTAAGTTCGGACTTAGCCTATCCTGATAAATCAGATTACAGCTTAACTAGCTCTAGTTATGGGATTTTATGTGTTGTGTGAGTGTGTGGAGATCTATGCTGGTAACCCTCAACTTGTTAGAAAGCAACTAACGTCAGGACCTCATGTTTTGGCTAACTTAGAGATCTATGGAAAACCTCATGTTATGTATGCTTGTACACATTTCCTTTTTAATTGTATTCGATATCTGTACTGTTTGGGGGAAATGATAAATGCTTTCATGTCCAATGCAATATTCCTTGGGCTCTTGATGCTGTAAATGGTACATAATCGTTATCTTGCCTAAACGCCATGGATAATCTGTATGTGGACTGTATTGTGTTCGATGATAAGCATGTTCTGCTTTTCATAGCAATCCACATGTTTCTGACACCAGGTCAATTATGTGATGAAGAGTATATTTAAGAATATCTAAGAATGCCGAAAGCATATTATAGTGTATTTCAATCATGGCTCATTTCACCTTCTACTTCTCTTTCTTTTGCATTCTAGATGTATGCTTGTTTATTGTGTTTCTATTTTTAGGCTTGATAAATGGCTGTAGTGGTTCTTAGTTAAGTTTTCCTGATGTTTTCTAACAACATAGCATATGGTGCTTTTAATAGGTTCATTCTGAGTTGAGGAAATGGCTCCATGACAATGCTGGTGCTGAAGTTTCTGCTTCAACTAGAATCATTTATGGAGGTAACTTGTCCATTTTCTACAACTATTTTGACTTTATTTTTAAAGGTAATTTTCTTTTTTCTGTAAACAACAAGACCTAGGAAGTTCCATATAAGAAAATGTCCCTAAATTTTTCAGTTATGTTGAAACTTTGTAAGCACTGTTGCATTTGTTCTAAACCTGATGTCGTAACCTGCTAATATGAAATGCGTTTTGACTTCAGGTTCTGTAAATGGAGCAAACTGCAAAGAATTGGCAGCTCAGCCAGATGTTGATGGATTTTTGGTTGGTGGAGCTTCCCTAAAGGTATTGATTTTACTCTTTTGGGCTCTCCTCGATTAGATTTCTCTGATGACTCCCTAACCCATTATTTCTTTGATTAGCCGGAGTTCATCGACATTATTAAATCTGCCACAGTGAAGAAGAATCCCTGAATCCACATTCATTAGCGGTATATCTGCCTGTGATCTGTCTGGATCTTCCTAGCTACAATTCATTTGGAACGTTTTATAAAACAGTTGAGTGATTGTGGTCTGTTGCTTGGGACTTAATGCTGTCTATGTTATTGTATAACAAGTCTGTTTTCTATACTTTTCTATGTTATTTTCAATCTCATTTTTTCTAATCATGTGGTAACTCTTCATATTGGTTTACGGGGGTGGGAAAGACTTGTGAGGGTTAAGGAAGTTATATACAGAGGAAAAAAGGTTGAATTATTTAGTAATTATTGCAAAATATATATTTATTGGGTTTGGATGATTTGGTCTGTATGATAACAAAAAGAGTCAACTTGGTAGTTAAAATTAGACGTTATACATAAAGAAAAATACAATTGCTTGGCTAGGGTTAAGGTAACTTATTCTTCATAGAATTAATTTTAAAAAGTATCCATTTATTCAACATATAGGGCTTGGAGAAATGTGACGTTATTCAAGGTTTAACGAGTTTTATTAAGGGTAAAAAGTCTTGTAGTATTAGGTATCATAATTTTTTTTTTTGCAAGTTTATAAATTCGTATTAAAATTATTGATATCTTATTTTATGTGTGGATATTTGGTTGTCTTTTTTTTTTGGCTGATGTCTAAGAGGAATTGAAGAAGATGGATGGATAAATTTATCATTTAAAAACCAAAATAATAAGTGTCTGTCTGCTTTTCTTTATAAATTGTCCCTAATTCAAAAACGTATCTTGTTTCATTTATCGATTGATTTATTTTGTTAAAATTATGAATGTAATTTTAAAAAGATTGTTATAGATTTAATATAGGTAGAATTGTTAATTTATAAAATTGTGTTAAACTGTTAAAAGAATTTGTGTAAACATATTGTGTTTAAAATGTATTAAAATAGATTCTGTTTATATTATGTAAATAATTATAGTTGCAAATAGTTTGTGCTAAAAATATTTTATTTTAAAATTATTTTATCACGTGTTTATTCATTTTACTTCTTTAATGGTACACAAATTATTAAAAAAAAAATGAAAAAAACGAGTGGGTGTGTGAGAAAATACGAAGGGGAAAGGTTAAAAAAACTGAATTTGACACTAATATGTGTGGACAGATTTGGTAGACATTTATTTTTTTTATAATTATTTTAAATTAAATTATATCTATTTAAAGAAAACAGGATTTATTATATATTTTTATGCATTTTTTTTAAAAGCTAAATTACCAATAGTTCCCTTCTTTTGCCATGTAACTAAAAGAAACAGACGAAATTGCTGGAATATGGTGCACGTGAATTGGTTTTGCCACCTTCCATATATATAAGTTTTAAAATGTTTTAGGTTTTTTGTTACTCTTATCTCCTTGTATTTTCAATTTCCATTTACCTTTTGTACACATACTTTTAAACTACCATTAAAAAATTAAACTATATGAAGTACAAAAAATAAAAATAAAAATGATAATAATTATTTTATACACCCTTCGTTTGCGGATGTCTATGGCCTCCAGGAAATAGAATTCTTTGTTCCTACCATGGAGAATGGCGAACACTACTTTAATCTTTAGCAATACAAATATAATTAGATGCAACTTATTGATCAATTCAATTCATTAGCCAAAAAGATTAAAAAACTAAAATTCTAGTATCATTATGTAAATTGTGTAACATCGTAATTTGTTATTAAAGGAGTAGTTTCTTCACGTAGATGTGTTGAAGATAATTTTATTTTCTAATACCATCATTTATATATTATAATAATAATAAAAATTACATAATAATACCGTGCATTTTTATCAAAAATAATATTAAAATCTTTTTTTATTAAATAAGTAAAAATTATACGATAAGATTTCAATTTAAATTAAAGGTGACAGAGTAGAGAGTCATATCATCCATGAATGAGTAGACTTAAAATTTTATGATACTAAAAATAACATTATATGAAATTAATTTAAACGAAAACAACTATGAAGTAATCATGGAATTAGATTGTAACGAAGACATGGATTGAGTTGATTATGAGGCATGTTCAGTATTAAAATATGGATACAAAGACATGCCATGTGAATGAGGTAAAGAAGACAATGAAACGTCAGCAGATATACAAGTTGATGGGGACTTAACAAGAACATGTAAGAATGTGTTTATAGGCTTATGAGTTGTCACAGAAGAGAAAATAATAGAAGAATTGGCGAAAGGAAATTTATGTTCATTACAAAGACAAACTTTGTGTCTTGGACTAGCCCAAAAAAATGCAAGGAAGAGATCAAGCCTTAAGTTTATTAGATACATAAGGTCATAAACAAGGCAAACAAAAATAACCAAATGCCTTTAAGAAATGATAGTTTGGTCTTTGAGAAAGTAGATTTTCCAGATTACTGATACCATTAAGATTAGAAATGGGTAATCTGTTTATGATATAAACATCTGAGAAGAAGTATTCATGCCAATATCTCAGAGGCGTGAAAGCATGAGATATCATAGACATTCATAGTTCCACAATATGTGGATGGGAAGAAGGACAAGAAGTTTGATGTTTGATGCCACAGTTAACAATAACATACACCAAGCCTTGATATTCACCATCCCAATCAAATTGTAAGACCTTAATTTTTTGCATTAAACTGAATAAAAAGCTTGAGTTGCTCTAGGTTTAGTTTTTGAGAAACAAATCCGACTGAGTAAACTCATTCATGAAATGAATATAGTAATTGAAAGTTTGTTTTTCATTATGGATCTAAATATCTATCAACAAAAAGCATGGTAAATTAAAATTTTGTAAGCGGTCAAATAACTAATCACATGTATGTAAAGTAATGCAAAAATAAAAATATCAACGTATGAGATTTTTAGGTGGAAACAACCGAGACCATACCAATGATCTAAGATGAAAACCATCAGTCCATCGGATCACCTAATTATACACTATGAAAAATAAGTATATAGTTACAAGGTTAGGATTAAAACTACTCACCCAGTTAATCTCCCAAGTAACCTACTTATAAGCCACTGTTTTGATCATAATCTCTACAAGATAGGCATTTAGATCCAAACCATCATTCTAACGAACTCGAGTCCTACAAGTTAAACGATAACGTACTACTATCACCTAAAACGTTAGCACATAAACACAAGTTCAAGTGTGTGTCATAGAGTATATTCAATAATGAAAAATCCTAACTAGTTAATTTAAATAATATATTAGATAAATCGAAAACAACTAACAACTCTAAAACAATCATTTAAAAGCAAAATAACACAATTATTATTGTAGGCTTATTAATCCATCAAACACAACCACAAATATTTGATAAATTAACTTAATGAAAAAGTCTACTTGAAAACTTTTAGCAAAATAAGAGAGAGACTAAAAGATGAAGAGAATAAGCACAATTAAACTCTTGTGTGCTTAGGTTTGTATTTATAGAATATTTTGAAGTACATTAGGCTAAATGGAATTACCATATTTCTTATAAAACCAGTTAAAATAATTTTAAGAAATAAGGATAATACTATAAAAATCAATCCAATTCATATTAAAAATATGTTAATTAGATAATTGGCTGCTTGATCAATCAAACCAAGTGCTCGATCGATCGATCTAATATCCTCTCAATCGATCCAATGATTATTTACTTAATATTCAAAAAGTGGTGGATCGATCCAGTGATTTAACTCGATCAATCGAGTAAATCCCTCGATTGATCTAAAAATGCATTAAAATCAATTTAATAAGGTATTATTGCTCAATTGATCTAGTCACAACTCAATAGATCAAGTAGCCTATTTTCACATTGTTCCTATTGTGTCTAATATGTAATATAATGTATACGAGAACAAAAATATATCTGATATGTGATCGTTGAGGTTCGATAGTTTCCTCGACTTGAAAATACTCTTCTAAGACACACCTAGAAACTAAAATTATAATTATACATTTTGTTTACGAATATCGTCAACACTAACATAAATCTTTCAATCTCTCAATTTAGAATATTTATGAGACAAACCTCTCACTCACTATAGGAAAAATAAATTTTAATATAGTAGTATTATTCTATGATTTGGTGGAACCATCTTTGCTTGATTCTTAAAGGCTTATATGAACACAGAAGAACAAAAACATAAACATTAAAAAAACTTGTCCCAACTCGTTGTTTATTAGTTCAATGTCATATAATAATATAAAGTGAAGAATATACATAAGAGTGAGTAATCAACAGATAGAAATTGAAAAACATAACTCCCCTATGTGTACTATCTCCAAAAAGGATTTTCAAAGTAATTATTCCTCTAAGTTAGCTCTCTCTTTTTTGTAGATTTTCAATTAGTGTTTCAAATTTTTCTCCCCCTTTTTGTCATAGAAAAAAACAATATAATCAAGAAGCAATGACAACAGGTTTAGCAAGCAAGCAATGTATTTAATGACTGAAAAGAGGAGTACACAATCTGAAAAGTTCAGTAAGAATCAAAACAGAGAGCTAAAAATAATATCTTTTTTAAAAATGAATAAATTCCCCCTAAGTTCTACGATTAGTTAAATAAATTAGTTAATTTTTTTTATAAAAATAGATATATATCTTTTTGAAATGAGGGTAGTAAACTTAGCTTAATATGATTACAACAGTACACACAAATGATGAAATTAATTTTGTTCAAGGTGTGACTATTCATTTATAACATAAATATATGTAGACAGGACGTGCAAACATACTAACACATATAGTGACATAACGATAATCACCAAAAATAAAATATATGTTGGAATTATAATAGGATGTCAATTTGTTTAGTTATGATTAATTGTGAAGTACTCAAATGAAGGAGTATCACTTATCATAAAAAATTTATAGTTGAATTCACACTTGCACAAAATAAAACTTACTTACCAAAAGAGAACTTTAATCTATTTTTTTTATACGAGGGATTGTTTTTTTTTCATTTTTTATAGCCAATTGTGGCTCTTTCTTTTTTGTGCATGCAAAAGATTTTGTATTTTTCTTTTTTCCTTTAATATTATTATTATGATTATTATTAAGAAAATATGCACAAGTATGTATACCTAGTATGGTGAATTTCATACTAGTTGTGAGATAGCCTACTCCCTCATTATAGTAGCTTTCACACATCACAGTAGGTAACCCTCTCAAAACTTGGTGTCTCACTATATCAACATTTTATACAGTGAAAGATAGATTTCATCCATAATATTTACAGTCAAGGTTACCTCATGCCCTAAAGTCTCACATAATTAATTATAAACTTCTAACATGACATACTTATGTGTCTAGTAAGTATGTGAATATGTTCATATTAACATTTATCACCAGAGGTGAGAAGTATGTAAATGTACAAGTCACAATATCCATTTACATAATGTATATTTAAAAATAAATAAATATAAATGGAGAATGTAATGATCACGTTAATGTTAACACATGTATACTTCCCTCTTTTTATTTTTTATTTGAAACTAAAAAAACATCAATAAAAATAAAAATAAAAACAAACAAAAGATGTTCACTTAAGGTCAACTAAGTACTCAAACAAATTATCTTGGTAAAACAATAAAGAATGATGGTCAGGTGACAGGAAAGAGATAATCTTTCATAACCCATGCTTTCTTGAATTTTGGTTTCTTTATATCTTTGGGTTGAAAATCAACTGTCTTAGTTGTCATAGACATATTCTTAGACTTACCTTTAGATTTCTCATTCATCCTAGATGAAAATGAAACATGCATGAAAATATGATAGTAATTAGTTTTAAAATTGCGAGTGTTGAAATTTATATGCCTCTTTGAACCAACAACTTCATGTTTTCTAGTAGAATTTTTGAACATGTTGCTATAATTTTAATTCATCCTAGAATATGATGCAATATGCATAGATGGATGATGGTTAGGTGTCCTACTATGTGAAGCAAGGAAAGTATTATTAAATTTAGGAGTATTTATCAAAAATCTATACTTAGGCCTAATATGACATTTCCTGCTACAATGATGACAGACATGCACAAAATTAATAGATTTTTTAATCATAGGTGCAATTGTTCTTTGTATATAATGAGTAATATTAGGAGTAGGGTTAGAAAGCCTTACATATGTGATTTTTGATGTTGAAGGAGTAGAGCTCTGCTCCTTATATGTAGCCTAATTGCCACACATGAAGTGTACAATGAATACACAAGTATACGTATTGTAAAAGTAATATAATGATACGTGATAACTGTATTTTATACAGTTATTTTCATCAATTTTAGTAACGATAATTGCTATGTTCTATTAATATTTAGTTAATTTTTGTTAATAAATTAATATTTTCCTCTTATGTGCTAAAAATACATTTTTAATAAAATTAAATAATTTGTATCGAAAATGTACTTAATTTCATATTTCTGTCCATAAATATAATTTATGATAATATAGTTTCTTAATTACAATTTATAAAAAATCGAAAATATAATTTAAATTAAATTTGGGCTTAATTATAATTATTAAAAGTTTAAAAATTTAATTTAAAATTAGCAAAGGGCTTAACTGTAATTTAAGAAAGTGCAAAATGTAATTTGGATTAAATTTGTGGGTCAAAATATAATTAATAAAAGTTTGAATTTTCCGCGAAGGAAAGGAATCGCACTCGCACAAATCACGACGTTCATCACCCACCGTCCGATCGAAGCATCAACGGTCCAGATTTGGCGAGTGCAACCAGACGAGGCAAAATCGCGTGTAAAACCTTCGCGCGGCTCGGCATGTTAGTGGGCCCCACCTGTCGCGGCCAAATGGGCGTCGAAATGGGACCCATACATGTCGGCCGCAGATTTCCCGAGGCCATCACGACCGGCCGGATCTCTCGAACGGTCCCGTACTGGAACGCGTGGATCCAAGCCGTCGCGCACTTCGAACCGTTAGTCACACCAGGCGTGACGCGGGTTACAGAAGCGGCGTGCATCCTCGCTGCTAATAATAATCTGCCATGTGTCCCACTAATATTTAAGCAAATCATGTCCCGACACGTGATATTTTACAATGCGCGCGACCGCGCTGGATCACGCCCCGTTTCCAACCGTTGCCTCACTTTTTCGGCGCCCCAATGCCGTGCGCCGTTCATGCGTGCATCCGGTTTGTTCACCCAATGGTATGCTGCCACGTGGCCATAGGGAATCTTGCAGCGAATCAGATTTTGACACGTGGCACGCACAATGAATAAAAAAATATATGCAGAAACGGCTCCTTGTCTCGCGTGAATTAAAATATGTTTTTAATTTTCGCGTGACCCCGGATTTTAAGGAGAATGTCGGGGTTTTGTTTTCGATATAATTTTTTTACGCGTTTAAAAAATGTATTATTTTTGATGTGTTTTTTAGCTATAAATAGGTGATGTTATGATAGAGTTAAGAAGTTTTTTTTAGTTTAGAAATTTTGTGGTGTTCGGTTTTGGACTGCAGAACACGCAGAAGCCATTTTTTGGCTTTTGTTGTGTTCTGCGTGTGCCAAATATTTTCGTTTCTTGATGTTTTAATTTTCCTTATTCTTCATCTTATTTTTCTAAATCTGTTGTAATTTTAATTTTAATTTTATGGAGTAATTTAATTTTTCTAGGGTTGCATTTGATCTAAATTTATGAAGCTTTTATTTTAATTATTTTTTTTATAGATTTATAAGACGTTCAATTTGTTCGTTCTATTTTGTGCTTAATGCTTTTTGATTATTTACGAATTTTATCAAAACGATTTGTGGCATAAAAATAAACTTGAGAAATGCATTTTTGTGTAAATTGCTCGTAAATAGAATGACATGTATGATGAAGGATAGGAATATACCCTAATTGTATGTACCATTATCGAGAACTTAGAACTTAATAATCTTATTAAATTTAATTTCATGTAGAGATATAGTGAATTAACTTAAAGAGGTGTGTTTATACCTGAGTTTCGGTAGAGATGTATGAATAAAAAAGAAGTTTTCGGTTGACAAATTAAATGTACCAAAAAATATAAATCAAAAGAAAATAATATGATTTGAGTGGATTAGTTTGGTGAAAAATTGCAATCCTAGATTTCTCTTATTTTATTTTTAAACCTTTTTGTTAAATCAACGATTGTTTTGGATAAAATCAGAAAGATACAATTTTAGTACTCAACAAACTATAGTACAAATCCTCGTGGGAACGATACTCTACTTACAAATCTTTATTACTTGTGACCGTGTATACTTGCACGATTTTTTGTGTGTTGCAAAAAAACACAACAATAAGAAAAGATCGTTCGCATAGAGATTATTTTATTAGAAACTAACTTTTAAAACTAAAAATAATAAAAATCAATTTTTTTGGTGTTTTTATATTTTAAGAAAGCAAAATTAAAATAACTAAAAGTAAATTGCAATAATTAATTAAATAAGATTTGGTAACTAAAAAGATATATGAGAATGGATAAGTCAACGCTCGCTGAGTTAGCAACACGTGGTGCAACATGATTCGCGGAAACAGATGGCGTGGCACATAGGTGAAACGCGCAGAGTAATGGCATAATGACACGTGGCATGACACATTGACCAATTTCTGAACTTGGATTGAATGTCGTGCTGACATGTGACACACATTTAGTCCCCTCACACACGGCATAACATGATTCACTCTCGGTGCTTATGTGGCACCTGTGTGGCATGCCACGTGGTAGCTCTTGATTGGTCTTGCGTTACAAATTCATAAAAAATCCATAAAGATTCTAGAAAAATCCCAAAAATTATATTTTCACCCCTTTTCATTAAAAAATTTATATTTTAATATTTTTTTTTCCATAAAAATACTATTTATTGAATAAAAATATTAAGTAAAAAAATGTGCTAATGATTATTTTCATAGAGTCATCATAGCCTGTGAAGAAAAAGGGTTAAAGGGTTTTACAAACTCAGTTGTTTTTGAAGATAATGATGTAGAATCCTCATCTATATAGCTTTGTCTTTTCTTGTCTCGAACAGGTTTTCTATATTAGCCTTTCAGCTCCAATGGTTAACCTCTTCAAAACGTTTTTTGATTATTCAAGTTCCTGTATAAGATTCTTGTTTTCCTATTTAACATATGCAAGGCTTGAATTCAAAACATTAGCATGTTTAGACATTTCAATTTTTTCTTTTTATATAATTGAGGAATTTATTTCAACAGATTTAATTTTTTCATTTAGTTTAGCTACTTCACTTTCACATCTTACATATTGTATGAACACTTCATTAATACTAGCGACACTAAATTGTAGAGTAGAAATTCAGCATCATTTTTCTCATCATCTAAATCAATGTCAAACTTACTAGATTGTCTACATATAGTTGTAGTAAATTCCAATTAGTTAGTGCTAGATTCAACTAGATTATCATTATCACTTTCAGAGTCAAAAAGTGTAGCATTGAAAGCTCTTCTAGTTTGCACAGTCAACTACAAAGTGACCAAAACCCATACATTCAAAATATTGAAGTTCAGTGGTTTAGATTTCTCACTATCAGAACTCACAGATTTGATTACTCTCAGGTTTTGATTCTTTTGACAACTTGATTGTCCTTTGTTTCGAGGATTCTTGTTATTGAGGATTTTGTTTAATATTTTGGTTAAGAGTGTCAGTTCTTTATCATCATTGTCATTGTCTTCAATCATAGCAGTTTTGAAAGCGATACCTTACTAGTTCTTCTATTTTTATGGTACCTACATTCTTGCTTTCGTCAATGACAGTGAGCTTTGCATGGAAGCAATCTAGTAATGAGCAAAGAATTTTTTGAACTATCCTAAAATCATCAATTTTTCTCCAAGATTGGGAGAGATGTTAGTAATATCACATAATCTAATATAAAATTTAGAGAAAGTTTCCTCCTCTTTCAACCTAATATTAATAAATTAAGTACTATTATACAAAGTTTTGTTCGTTTAACTTAAAAGGTACCCTCATGGGCAACCTCCAAAATATTCCAAGCATGTTTAGAAATTTCAAAATGAGAAATACGACAAAGAAGTGATTACATTATCTTTGGTGGTCAAGACACTTTCATTCCTAGGCTTAGAAGTGATTACATTATCTTTGGTACCCGTACGTGGGTTCCCACCATAAAGCACAGAGTTCAAGACACTTACATCTATAAATCGTAAAAAGACTCTCATACGAGCCTTCCAATATGAGTAATTAGACCCATCAAAGCAAGGTGCATGAGTTGTAGACGAATCCTCTATTAAATTATCCATAATAAGGTCCTAGACACATTGAGTGTATCTAGTTATGGATCTAAATATCTAGTTAATGGAAGTATGGCACATTAAAATTTTGGAAGTAGTCAAACAACTAATCACATGTACGTAAAGTAATGTGAAAATAAAAATATCAGCACATAAGTTTTTTAGGTGAAAACAACCTTAGCCACACCAATGACCTAAAAGAAAAACCACAGGTCCACTGGACTACCTAACTATCCATTATGAAAAATAAGTATCCAGTTACAATGCTTGAACTTGAACTACCCACCTAGTTAATTTTTAATATTGAAGAGTTACATAGAATTAACTAACTCCTTTTTTTTTTTACTAATATAGTTAAATGGTTTTATATGAGATAACTATAATATATGATTAATTTATCCTATTTTTATTACTAGTTATAATTATGGTTTTATAGTGCAGATAAAAAAATTAAAATTCACTTAATTCTTGTCTTTAGATTGTTATATGCACTTTTGATTACTAATTATAATTATGGTTTGCATGTATATCTGTGACACATGATCATCTTGAATTTGATTTATTCTTCAATTATCTAATGCTTTAATGGGTTAGGGTGATCTACTGCATCTTTGTGACATGTGATTGTCCCAAATTCAGCTTGAACTTGGGTGCTCTACATTGGTATTAAAACACTATGATCAACCCGAATAAACACATTGCAGGGAGTTGAGAAATACTACCTCTCTCTTGAGCAAGTTCTTTTCTTTTTATTTTTGGGATATTTTACCTTATTAGTGGCATTAGGTTATCAACCTAAGCAAATGGACCATCGTGTGGCCTCGTTGTCTCCTCTTTAGGTTGGGCCACCTCATTACACCTGAATTTTTCTTAGGGGAGTTGATCTATTTCTCGTGTAAGCTTCCTTTTTGGAGTTCTACTTTATCAGTAGCATCACGTGATCAACCCATTATCCTAGGTATAGACGCTCTACTTGGCCTATTTGAGTCGAAGTGAACAATTTATTTTGCTAATTGCATACATAAAATTGTATTCTCACAAAACCCCCCAAATCACTACATGGAAACACATCTATTACATTAACTTGCAACAAAATAGATATATTTTTAGGTACTTTACATTCCAATTGTATCCTTCTTTCCTTCCACAACCTTGACCAACAAGTAAAATCCTTGTAGAGAAATTCTCTCAATTTGGTAAGGTCGTTCCCATTTGGAATCGAGCTCCCCCTCATTGACCTATCTTCAGCCTTGGAAGGTTTTCCTTAGTACCCATTCTCCTATCTTGAAGATATTAAAATGCACATATTTTTTTTAATAAGTTCCTACCTTTTGTTTCTAGCATTGGACCCAACGTAGGGTAGTATTCCTTTTTTCTTCGACAAGCAATAAATCTACTCTTCTTCCTAGGTCATTATCTTCCTCAAATAAGCATGATCTAGGAGATGGCTACACGATTTTCATAGGGAGAACTGCTTCTATTCTATATGTTAATAAAAAGGAGTTTCTCATGTTGCACCTCTAAGAATGGTTTGGATTGCCCAGAGTATACTAGGTAATTCTTCAGCCTAGTTTCCATTGGTTAAAACCAACTTCTTTTCTAATAAATATAACACCAACTTGTAGGACAATTCTGCCAACCGATTGATCTAAAGGTAGTAAAGGGTTAAATAACATAGTGTTAAGGGATAATACAATTTAGAGAGAGAAACTAAAGAGATGTTATGGAATGAGAATCCATTAGTTTTGGTTAGACTTAGGTAGATGTCTCGCTTTACGAAGGTCAGGCAACAAGTTATTCTGTATGCTCAAACACATAGTTTAATGGATATTTATAAAAAATATTCACAAGCTTTAAAGTAATATTTAAAATACTCTCAAGGTTTAAAAAATATCGAAAATATCCCTCAAACTTAATAGAGTTGATAGTAATCTTATATACATAAACATGATAGAAATAATAGAAAATCAAGAAATAATAGAAATATAAATATAAGACATCTCAGGATGTTTCTTACAAGAAATGATAATTAGTAAATTTGTTTTTTGAAGAAATACAAAAAATAAGATTAAATCTGAAGGAAGAAGATAAATTTAAAAATCTATCATTCTCAAGAATATGGAAAATATTTCCAAGAAAAAATATAGTTTATTATAGAATGAGTAATAATATTATAGATGCAAACATAATGCTTAATATATCATTAATTGATAAACAAATCATTATAGATCAACTATCAAAAAATCCCTCAAAAGGACAAAAGAAAAATTAGATATATCATATAGGAGAAATCTAAATATTAATAAAAGTATATTTTAGAGAAAAATAATATATCAATAAAATTATTACTATTAGACGATAGAATAATAAATAGAAAACATGCTTTATTAGGAATGACCCGTGGGAATCTTGCATAGCACACATTAATGTTCACAACATAGTTTAGTTTTGTCAATAATATTAATGATAAGAATTTAAATTAGCTAATGGATTTGATCGAAAGAGAAGTTTTAATGAAAGAAGAAAATTGTCCATTTTTATTATATTACATAGTAGGATATTCATTGATAAACGACTATAATAGTTCAATCTATTGATAAAATAAATTCATAGAAATAGATAAAAAAAATCATGAAATTGGACAAAAATAAAAATATAAATAATAACAGACTTTAAAATACCATTAGAATAGAACTTATATGTTAAGGAAAAACCTCTAATACTAGAAATAAAAAGTAATATAGTAAGAAAAAGTACCGTGTCAATGTTTAAATTTATAGATCCTAAAAGAGAAAACTCTAACAAAGAAAGATGGGTGACATATATAAAACAAGAAGTTGAAGTCATGAAAGCATTATCCCATGGCATAGTATTAGGAAGAAAAATATATTATTATCCTAATAATGTTCAAAACCAAACTATAGAATATAGAATTAGATCTTAATGGAAGCCTAGCTAGCATATCAAAAGCCCAAATAACAATAGTAAAAGCGTTAATTCTTTTAGCATAAGAAATGAATATAGCACAACAATTAAACATTAAGTTCTTACAAGACATAAATTAGATACAAAAAGAACTCCTAACAAAAATATGAGAATATAGTTATAATAAATAAACTACAACAAGACATACACAAATAATTTATAGAATTAAGAATAGATGTAAATAACATATCTAGAAATAATAAAATTATATGTTATAAGTTAGATCAATTTACATGATTAAAGGAAGAATCACCTGGGAGATCAGATGCATTGATATCTAGGAATGTGAAAAAAAAAGAATCAGGAAAAACTCAAAGATAAAAAAGAAGCTATAATCTCAGTTTAATGGAATATAGAAAAGAATTAGAAGAACAATTTATGAATCTTGAGAATAGGGATATAGAAAAATTAGTTAGTATATTAACCTTAACATGTGAAGAACTAGGAAGACATTATGATGAAAAAATTTGTACAAACAAAGAAGAAGATGATATGACAGTAATCAATAAAACTAATTTTGAATTAGAAAATATGATCCGAAAAAATCATATGAAGCCAATTTCTTTACCAGTTTATTATTAAGAAGGAACATTTGATCCACATAGATAAGAAAGAAATAGGGAAAGGCCAAAAGAATCTGACATTCCTTACAGAATAAAACAATAACTTAAAGTGGAGAAAAGATTACATTGGGAAACTAGAGCTAGTATCCCACCATAATTTAAACTTCATGAAAGTTATAGCTATGATATTTTATATTTAGATTGTATACAAGATAAAAAAAAGCCTTAGATGAATAATCAAGTGGTGTGAGTGTAATCATACAATTTTCTCCAACCACACTATCAAACTCTTTAACTTATAGAATCTTAGCAGCTCACAAAATGATAAGAGATATTAAAGCTTGATTTACTAATTTAATATAACAATAACATTTAAAAATGTAGGGGAATGCTCCCATGGTAAGAAATACTTAGATACTATAGTAAATTAAATATACAAGGAATTTGTTAGAAAAGATAAAGGTAGAAATATCACGAATGAAAATAAATTTTAGGAATCCAAATGGCATTTAACAAATATGAAAATATATGACATATGTTATATAGATTCCTTTAATATGAAATATATTATCATAAGTTACCATCCTTTATGTAAGAAACTTATAAGAATTTGTTTTCCAAAAATTACAGGGAACATTACACAAAACCATAATAGAAGGATGAAATAAAAGAAACATGAAAACTATACCAATTCCTTTAGGAGGAAGAATAAGAAGTCTTAAAAATTTGATGTCAATAAAAATAGGAATATAAAAAAATAAGAGGAAATGATAAAATTTGTTATGATACACGAGATTTTAGAATGCCAAAAAAATGGATGTAACATATAATCTTGCAAGCAAATGTATAAAAAATATATAAAAAATACAAAACATTCAAAATATATAAATTTAGGAAACATAACTTTTAAAAATATTAGATAAGATATAATAAAAAACCTTAAAGGAAAAAAATATTTTAGGAGAAAAAGATATAAGTTATAAAAAAATAAAAATTATTGCTCATAAAGGAAAAAAGAAATGCAAATATTGCATCTGCAATGAGGAAGGACATTATGTTAATGAATGCCCTAACATGCTTCAACATAAAAAAGAATTTTCAGAGAAAGCAAAAGCTTAGAAGAAACTTTTAAGATGGAATTAGAACTAGTAGAGAAATTGAATATATATAATACATGTAGTATTTATCTATTAGAAGAAACTAAGGAAAAATAACTGACTCAAAATATAAATATTATTCATCAAAAGATAATGATTTGGATAGTATTTCAAATCCAAACAATACCTATATTAAGGTAGGATTGAAATTTAAAGGTTACACAAGTTATTATTTACATGCATGGATAGATACAATAGTTAGTATGTGTGTAGCTAGTAAATATGTATTCCTTGAAGAACTATGAAAACAAGCAACAAAAGATTTAATTGTAAGAATTGCTAACAATACTACATTAAATATTAATAAAATCTTAAAACATATAGATATAATGATAGGAAGAGAGAAATTTCATATTCCTGTAATATGTTAACAAAAAACAAGAGTTGATTTATTAATAGGAAATAATTTTCTAAACTTATATCAACATTTTACACAATATTTAGGAAAAATAAGTCTAACAATACTAGATAGTGAAACCATTTATTTGCCAAAAATAAGAATTGATTTGAGTGTATCAAACCCAACTTTTATGCAATAACATAAAAAAGTAAAAACATGATGAGATAGACATAAATCACTAACAAAAACCTTATTTAGAAAATATTTTATTAGATATAGAAGAGAAACAAAACTCTTTTTAAGAATAGTAAGCTCAGAAAATCCTTTAAATCTAAAAGTAAATAAATCTAAAATGATTGTTAACATAAAACTAATAGACCCTAACAAAGTCATTAGAGTAAAATCTATGATTTATACTCTAGAAGAAAGGATTGAATTTGAAAACTAAATTCAAGAACTTTTGAAACTAAACATCCTAATACCATATAGTTCACCACAATCTAGTCTAGCATTCTTAGTTGAAAAAGAGGCTAAAAAAAGAAGAGAAAAAAAGAGAATGGTAATAAACTTCAACACATTGAATAAATATATCATTGATGATTGATACTTTATTCGAAAAAAGAATAATTATTATCATTAATAAAAGGAAATAAATGTTTCTTAAGTTTTGATTGAAAAGTGAATTTTTGCAAATAAGGCTAGATGAAGAATATCAAAAATTATTGACATTTAGTTTTCCACAAGGACAATTCCAATAGACTGTTGTACCATTCAAATTAAAACAATCTCCAATTATTTTTGAAAGGTATATAGACATCTTTAAGAAATTAAAAAATATTTGTTGTATTTACATAGATAATATTTTTATTTTTAGTAATAAATTAAATAAAAATTATTTGGATATTATTAATATTTTTCAAGAATGCCAGAAAGAATGCATAGTATTTTCTAAGAAGAAAACAATAATTACTTAGTAAAAAATTAAATATTTAGGGTTAGAAATTTAAGATGAAAAACATAATCTACACCCCATATATTAAATCATATTCAAGTATTTCCTAGTGAATTAAAAGAAAAAATCAATTACAAAGATTCTTAGGATGTTTAACATATACTCATTAAGAACTTAAAGAAATGCAAAAAACCTTTATAAACAAAGTTGACAAAATATCATGTTTGGAAATGGATGGAACAAGATACTTTGTATAAGGATAAGGTAGAAGTATTGGTACACAATTTACCAACTTTATACCATCCAAGTTCAGATGATAAAATGATAATTAAAACAGATGCTTCACTTGAATATTAGGGAGTAGTTTTAAAAGCAAAAGTATATGACAAAGATAAATATCTTTGTAGATATACACCAGGATATTTCCATGGTCTAGAATTAAATTATCATAGTAATGAAAAAAATATTTAGGTTTCAAAAAAGCTATAAGAAATTTGCAATATATATAATAAGTTCTAGATTTATTATTGGAACTGATAACAAGAATTTTGGTTTTTTTTAAGAAGTAATATTGCAAGTGATTATAAATAAGGAATATTAGTTAGATGAAAACAAAGGTTTAACCACTATAATTAGTACAACCACTATTATTATTCAAGGAAACATCTCCCAGGAATATATTGGTTATTGAAGATGAAAAAAACTAGTATAAGAATTTAAATAAACCACAATGGTTGAGTCTCTATAACTTAGCCAAAAATTATATCTAGGAACCTATCGAATAAATGAAATTTTATTCCGCAGAAAAATAATTCCCTACAGGTAGTAAATTTAATATTCTTGAATGAGCTTATCCAATTTTTGTTTATAAAGCTTTTCATGCAGATTTAATCGAGAACCTATAATCAGGAATTAATTTAAGTAAATTAAATTATTTTCCTAAAAATTTCAAGAAGGCTATCAAGAACTTTAGAAAAATGACTAAAGTAAGTGACAAACCATTCTATATCATATTTTTTTAGTTCAGTTATAGACTGGAATAAATAAGGTTGTGTTAGTCCCTATTATTTTATTAAATTAGGGATTTCTAATAATAATAAAATACTTTCCAAACCAAGAGCGCTTCTAGAAAAAGAATTCAATACATATGAACTCTATATACTAAGAGGACATATGTTAGGTCAAATTTATTACGAACTCAAAAAATTGATAATTCTTCTAAAATTAAAGAAAATTATTCGATTATTAAAGTCATAATCACTTCCCATAACATATGGTCCTCAATGAAGAATATGGTGGGAAAATCAATAAGTTTGAGGCATATTTTAACAGTAATAACCTAAAAATTTGTTAAGAAACAAGAAAGATATTTGTTTTTACTCCAAGAAAACCACTAAGGATTACAAATGCATTTACTGCATTAGAGATAAAGAAGATGAAGATGCATGATCATCTACTTCATCAAAACGATTGTTGGCTGAAAATAACAAAGAGGAATAAAGTTATGGAACCCACTTCTTTAGTTGGTAGGTAATGCCAAGGAAATGAAAGTCTTAAATTCAAAAGCCAAAAGCAAAAGGTTAGGTAAATTATTAAAATAGGGATAAAATAGTGATTTCTCCCTATTATTAACAGAGATTCCTTGCCCTATAAATAGAACTATTATTTCCATTAGTTGGACATAGCTTTAGCAATAACAGCCTCTCTACTCTAAAAATTATTCATTTAGTAACTATGTATGTAGAAACTATAAGTGGCTAATAATCTCTTCAAGGTTCTTAGTTGGCTTTTACAATTATGGTGATTATTTATATTATGAAAAAAATGGATTGCAGTCACTATTTTTCTATTTTATAGTAAGTATAATTTTGATTGCATATTATGTACGAATGCAAAGGCTTCACCATTATCAGGAAGGTATTAAGGTTTGAGTAAGCTGAGGTGTAACAAAAGAAGATGAACAACATAAGGGAATACTGTAATTGACCCATTAAATTCAATTATGATAATTATAATTCTAAGTCAATTAAGAATATTGAATGATTAAATATTTGTTTATAACATTTATAAAACTGATAAATAAGAAAATGAATACAAAAAATGTTTCCATAAGTCTATATGAACATAAAAATAAGGATATTATAAAAATAAAATAATGTTTTAATTAAAAACTTAAAGTTTTTCTTTTAAAAAATAATTTACAGAAATTAACAACTACTATTATAAAATAACTAGCCACAATTTGGTAACAGAGCCATAAAAGAGAAAAATACATCATTTGACAAAAAGTTAACATCGATAACCATTTGAGGACATTAGTGATATTAACTATAAACCTCAAGGGTATTAGAGATCTTTTGATAAATTTAATGGTGCATAAATGAAGATATGTTGAATCTCAAGGGTATTAGTGATAAATTTTCTATTTTAATATGTATTCCTCTAGAAAGGCAATGAACCTTTCACTAATGATATATTTTCCATCATCCATGGCAGACTACATCGACAAGCTAAGCTAACATATAATATTCTTTTAGATGAAACTGATTACTTCTTTCTTCCTAACACGAGCTAAAGCTTCAATGTCAATCACCTTGGTGAAATAGTTAGTTGTACTGAGCATGAAATTTATTTTCCCCAGTGCCTGGGGTAATGGTTCTACTATATCTTGCCTCCATTTAAAGAATGGTCATAGGGGGAAATATGGGAAGATGAGAAACCAAGAGTACCTTTGGCACTTTTCAAAAGTTTTATGATACTTTGTGTAATATACTAGCATAGTTTTCCAATAATAACCTTGTCATATGATTCATAGGGATAATTTTCTTCCTTCAGAGTGGGATCCACATTTCCCATTGTGTGCCTCTCTTACTATCTAAGCTACAACATTGGCTGATATACACCATAAAACAGTTCTTATGGGAATTTTCTTGTACAACTGGTTTCCTTGGACCATATACATTTGGGATTTGCTTTCCACAATCTTGGCAAGGCTTTTGTATTAAAGTAGGAATTTCTTAAGTAAGTAGTCTAATTTTAGAGTAAATTAAGAGGAAGTTTAAGTACAGACCTATTGGACATCTAGTTTGGCTTCCTTCGTGTTAGTTTTGAATAGTATGGTCACAATGATAGTTCAGGAGGCTCGAGTCTCATATATTGCTACCGTAATTGCTAGGGCATCTACATGGAAATTATTTCCTTTGGGAATATTCTCAAGTTTGAAGACTTTGAGCTCACCAGCCTTTTTCTTTAACTGGTCAAGATATTTTTACACTTTTCTTCCTTTGTTTCAAACTACTTTACAAAATGATTAACTACGAACTTAAAGTCACTATAGATCGAGACTAATTCGGCACCTAAAACTCCTACTATCAAAAAGAAATAATGGTTGTTTGATATTTTTCCACATTGTTTATTATTTTGAAGTTGATTTGTATCAAATACTTAAAAAATTCATTCTTAGGGATTATTATGATGACATAATTCCAAAACCTCTAAAATTGCTTGTCCTATCAATTTATACCCTTCAATCTTTTGGCTCTATTTCTTTTTGGCTCGGTGGTAGGGTTCAATTGTTACAATGATGATCTCTTTACTAAGATCATATGATACTTTAGGTGATTTTGTGAATTCATTAATGAAGTCATCCATTTCCCATGCTTTAATTGTCGTTTAAGGTTGATACTTAATGTTGTACTTATCAAGTTCATTGAAATATGCATCAGTCTACCAAACTCGGAGCAACTTAACACATTTCTCAAAAGATAGGATATTGCTACTATAATTGGATATGCTTTGAAGTATTGTCTTATATTTCACATCGTTATACGCCAAGCATGCACTAATATATCCAATGTTAGGTACTTGCTTTTCCCTCTGATGATAACATATCTTAAGCAATAGGTAGCCTATTGAGCTTTTTTCTCTTTCTACCAATAGAATCGTTGTATGTATGATATCATTGTTAGATCGATCTAACAATGATATCATTGTATGTATGATATCATACATATGAGCAATAGATTGCTCATATGTATGATATCATTGTTAGATCGATCGAGAAGAGTCTTAATCAATAGAGAAAAGAAAATTTTGACAAGGTATCTTTGATTTGAATTCTAACTTTTAATCTCAATCCTTTGATCAAAGCTAATACAAATCATAATCTAATTAGGACCAATTTTAGCCTATCTAAAAGACTATAAGGAGGCCATAAACAACACACAATTTACAACTAACAAGAGATAACATAGAGATTTCATTGCTTCAAAGAGAGATTAAGTAAAGCAAATTAAGAAGGCAATTACGTAGCTAGCAAGGAGATTAAAGGAGGAGTTGGATTCTTCATCAAAGTTGAATCTTCGTCTTTTTCTTCATATTTCTTATAACTCTTATGTACTCATATTTTTAATTATGATTTTTAGAACTATGCGCTGCTAGGTTCTTATTTGGGATTTTTGACCTAACTACAAAATCATGCGATTGATTTTATTTAGTTGAAAGATTTTCCCTGCTAATAATTGATTTAATAATTTTGATCATAATGCTTGGATTATTTGCCCAATAATTATATGATTTGAGATTCATGTCTTAGCTTGAAAAAATAGTTTTTTAAATAGTCATAGAATTATTATCATATAATTGAAATAATATTACAATATGATTAATGAATGTGTGGTTTGATACATGTGATCATATTTTATGTGTGAATTAAATAGCATGAAATTGTAATTGTTTTTACATAATCTAAAAGAATGCTTGAGAAAGATTCCTAGGTATATCATTTATCCAATCAACGATATTTGATATTGCATGTAAAGTAGTTAGTAGATTCATAGATCTAAAGTCTCCAAATATTATTTACTTCATTATTTGTTTCTTAGAATTAATTTTATGTTTAATCATTAGTTTAAATATTATTTCCTTGTTATTAGCTTAAATAGTATTGTAACTACTGTATATTGGTACTTAATTATGAAAACAAATAAATCTTTGTGTAATTTATTAATCAAACAACTCGTATACTTACATAATCACTACTAAGGTACTGGGAGATAAACATACAAAGTTTCCTTTTGGGGCCAAGCTTACTAGGATCAGGGGCTTTTTGAGGTACATTTTCATTCTTTCCAAAGTATCTTCATATTTGTTATTTGACTCAATCGTCACATTTTTCCTAACTAGTTTAAAAAACTAGTTATCGGTGCATTTGGATATGAATATGTTTGCGACAATGATCCTATTGTTCAACTGTTTGACTTTATTTAAGTTTGAATACAACTTCATATTCAACTATGCATTAGTTTTATCCAAAATGGATTTGATTCCCTGAGACAAGAGCAAGTATCTCAAGAAATTCCCTTAACTTCATGCCCATTACACTTATTTGAGTTTAACCTCATTCCTAACTTTCTTATTTTCAAATCCTCCATATGATTCCTCTATTCTCAAGTATTTACCATCATATCATCCATATATACTTTCATGTTCTTCTGTATGTGATTCTTGAACATCATGTTTACTGATCTATGATGGGTAGCTTATGCATTTTTTATTCCAAAAGGCATGCGAGTGTAACAAAACATGCCCTATTTGGTGATAAAAGTAGTATTTTTGTTTATCATTGTGGTTCATCCTTATCTAATGGTAACTAGAGTATGCATCAAGAGAACTAAATAGACTAAACCCAATAGCTCTATCCATAACTGGTCTATACTAGGTAGTTGATAGTAATCTTTTGGACAAACATCATTGATGTTAGCAAAAGCAACTTATATTCATCCTGCACTAAAAGTTTTCTTGACCAACATCACATTGGACAACCGCGTGGGTAGTCAAATTCTCTATCTATGCATGTTTCTTTTAAGGTACCAACATTTGTTTGTATTATATCTTTCTTTTCCAGGGTAACTTTCTTCTTTTGTATTGATCAACTTCTATATTTGGATCTATGTTTTGTTAGTGGGTAATATAGTACATGGATCGAGCCCTAGAAAATCCTCAGGTGACCATGCAAACATATAAGTATTTCCTCTCAAGAATTCCACAATTCTATCTCTGACTATGTTGTCTAGTTTGTTGTTATCTTTGAGATCATATCTGTTTTCTTGTTTTGACTATTTCATATGTTATGAGACTTATCCACATTACAAAGACCTATTCCTAAGGTGATGAAAAATGGATCATTATGTGCCCCTAAATACTTGCCTCTTTCATTAAATGAAATGAAACAACTCATGGTCGATTCATTTGTCCCATATATCAGTTTTCTTAAATTATCGCTTGATTATGCTGACTTTAAGTCTTGAGAGGTTCCAAGCTTATCTTCAAAATCTAGTCCGCTATAGATCGAGATGACCATGCAAAATCTTCCTGGTGATTTTCTAGAGGTCGATGGAGTTTTTGGAGCTTTTCATGCAGTTACTCGTTTTCTCATTTTAAACCTTCTTTTATTGTACCCATTTTTTCAATCTATTCCATTACTTCAAATGAGCAAGTGGAATTATGACTATAAAGTATAGAAATGAAAATTGATTGCAAGATCCCTTTACCCAGTTGATCCAAGTTAGTAAGAGGTTACTAAATTAAAATTTTGTACCTAACGGTACATGCCAAATGTTTTTTAGATAACTAGGACAAATATATGTGACATGTATGGGATGAATAATGGTTGTCTAGGTAGTAACCTCTTTATTGAAAATATTTAGGTTTATTATAGTACACGTATCATTACTCTGTTGTTTATAGGCATGACCAAATATAGGTAGGAGCTACACCTCCAACTCTTGTAATGGCATCTAAGTGGCTGCTTGCCACTGAGTTGGTTTGAACACGAACACATGATAGTATGTATCTACATGGCTAATATCCAAATAGTAAGCTTTATATTCATCGAGGCTAATCAACCTAAAAATTTGGACTTTTTGAAATGTATGATCACTGTAAGTTTAAAATGGTTAATTCATTTCTATAAATGTGATTGTCGTTTTAGGATTCGTGATCAACAAAGAGCTATGAAATTTTGAAATGTATTCAATGGCCATATGATACAAATATGGAGTTGATCGTTCATAAATTGTGCTAGACTAAATCATTTTTTTAACTTTCGAAAGAAAACATTAGAAGGTGAAACAATTACATAAATTATAAAACATCTAAAAATCATAAATGTATTGTTTAGTAAACTAATAATACATATCTACACACCTCACCTTTATCTCAAACCAAGTTCAAAGATACATACCGTTTAAGAAAAAAAAGAAGTATTTTTTCAAATAAGATAACTTGCACAAATATTACAAAGTTGGTGAAATTTATTGATTGATACTAACCATATATTCTTGACTCCAAAAAATGAATCAATACTTTCTAGTCGAGCTCCATCATGTATCATTCATTTACACTAGAAAACCCCTTCTCCCTAAAAAATGAGATTTTTCTGATACAAAAAAAAGTGTCGAGCTAAGAGCAATTTTATTCCTATCTAACTCCCTTTAGTAGCAACAGAAAATGATGGATGTGAAAATCCACAACAAATTGTATCATTCAAGTCACACGTTACTTTCTTCCACATGGTTTCAAACAAGGTTGTACCATTACATTTCTTTTGGAAATTCCATACCAATAAATAAATTAAGATCAATGGAATCTTCATTAATCTAAGTACCCAACACTACTTAATATGTTTTCTTATTGTTATGTAATTAAATCTAATAAGTTTTAATTTAGAGTACAAATTATAAGTATAATTAATCTTTTTTGTTAATTTAATATTCATTTTAATATTATTATCTCATTTATCATAATATTAAATTTTTATAATTAAAATATTAATTTATCGATGAGAATATTTTTTTATCAAAATTCATTTTATTTGACTCTAAAATTTTACAAACAGATAATATATTTTAAAAAAATGACAAGAAAATGGGAATCGAGGAATAAGTGGCACGAAAAGGATAATTTCCAACTCCACTCCATGGGAGCATTTACCACCAATGTCAAAAATTGGGTTTTCCTTGAATTTTGATTCCTATTGATAAATTGACATCCATAGTATGGTCTCATTCCCTCTCCCCACATAGAATACTCTTATTATGGTATCTTTTTCCCTCAATTATATGTGCTAAATAATTTAAAAGTTCTCAAAACTTTATATTCATCTACACAAAGATCCTCAAATTAAAAAACATAATACTTTATATCCCAAATTTATTGAATGTTATATTTAAGGTGGTGTTGGATTGATTCGAATGAAATGGAATCAGAATTAATTTCTTTCAATTTTATGTTTAGTTGGGTTGAAAAGTGGGAATAGAATGTAATCAATTATTAAAAGAAAATGAATGAGAATTCCTTCTCTCCCCTTAAGGAATCATGATTCCATTCTCATCTTAATTTTTTGTTTCAATTTTACCCCACCCCAAATATAACCCTAAATCCTAAGCCATAAACCCTATATACTATACCCTAAACCTTAACCAACAAATATAACCCTAAATTCTAATCCTTAAGCTTTATACCTTAAACCCTATACCCAAAACCCAAAATCCTGAACCCTAAACTCTAAACCCCAAAACACAAAACCCTATTTAGAAAAATAATAATTTTAACCCTAAATCTTATCCCATAAATATAACCTTTAACTTAAACATTATACCATATACTCCATACCTTATATCCTAAAACCCTAAATCCTAAACCCTATTTAGAAAAATAATAATTTTAACCCTAAATTCTAACCCTAAACCCCTAAACCCCAACATAAACCCTAAATCCTATACCCTATAACATATACCCTATATCCTAAACCCCTAAATCCCAAACCTCAAACCTCAAAATCCTAAACCCTATTTAGAAAAATAACTATTTTAATAATATATTTTATTTATAAGTAATAATGATTTTAAAAAATTAAGATTCTTATAATATATTTTGTCTGATGATAAAATAATAATTAAATGATATTATTTAAATTTTACTAAATATAGGGATATTAAGGTCATATATAGTTTTTTTTATTCCATTCTAGATGTAAACTAAATACTATAATACTAATTTCTTCTTTGATTATAGTGGTCAAACCAAACAATACTGTTTCATTTTCATTTTATTCTCATTCTCATTCCATAAACTAAATGCCACCTAAGTTCTTTGCATCAAACTTATATCCCCAAAATTAACTGTGACATATTAGCCGCACCATAATTCATAAACTTTTGATATGGACTCATATGTTAAAATGTAAGAGTTTTAAAGATCAAACTTTTAGAGTGTTATTTTTGTAATTTTTTAAATAATACTTATAATCAATAATTCTTAATACTTATAACCATAAAAATAATATTATTTATATCTAACTAATATATTTTCACTACAAAGAAAAACTCAAGCTCAAACTTTTTATGTTCAATGATATTAAATCTCATTCAAGTTTAATCCAGCCAATTAAACTCATTTAATGTTGAACTTTTGCTAATTGAATCTCTTTCAAAATTATTATAGTGTTATTTTTATTGTTATTAATTTTAAGAGTTATTTTATTATTATTAGTGGTAGGAGTACTGTTATTCCCTTTCTCTTTTGTCCAGTTTTTTGTCTCTATAATCTTGTGAATCTTTTCTGCCAACCTCTAGAGTTTTCCTTCTCAATAGGTCTCTCTTATGTAGATCATTGCATCTCATTACACGAGAATAATGATTTTCTACAACAATTCAATTTCTTGGTAAAAAAATTAAGATTTGTTGGTGCATATTAAGTTTTTCTGGACGAAATCTTTTGTCAGAAGTATTCTGTGTTTGCCACCTAAATTTTGTTTTAGTGAGATATTTTCTTAACTATAAGTGATTTTGACAAGTTAAGGTTTCTTTAAGCATTTTTTCCCCAATTTGTTAAATGTGATTTCAAAAGGATATTCAAACATCCAAATATTGAATATCACATTGTCATTCAAAAGAATTTTCAAATATATATATATATATATATATATAGAGAGAGAGAGAGAGGTTATCAATAACTAACTATAGGGAGATAATAAAGAACCAATAAAGAATGCCCGAAAATTCTCAATTTACATGTTTTTCTTTCTGTATCTCATAATATGCATGAAATATGTGAGTAAAAATAATTTAAAAGGTGGATATTATTGTATTAAAAATACTCATTCTTTTTTCTAGTACATTAGTTATATATATATAATGTACATCACATGTAAGACATGTGAATTACACTCGTCTATAGTATATAAAGAAAAGTATTGCATAGTTATCTTACATAAGTAAAATGGATAATTTAATCCTTTGAAAAATATATATATGTCGTATGCTCATTTACTTTAGTAAAAATAGATAAAGAATGTAAAAAAAAATTATTAATATTTTAAATAAAATAATATTATTTTTTTGATACTTTATTTTATTGGTAAAAATGAAAAAAAAATATAACTTTTTACTATTATATTTTATTATAAAATTGTTAAAATATTGAATGGATGGTAAAAATTTTATAATAAAATTATTAAAATATTAAGTGAATAATAACATTGATTATTCTTTAAAATCTTTTATAAAATATATTAAATGATATTTTTATAATTTAAAGAATTAATTTACACAAATATTTTAATATAAAAGACTTTTTTTTATTTGACGTTTCAATATTTATAGGTACTTTTGTTTTTCATAGATGTACTCTTCACATTTAAATAAAAATATTATCTCTTATCTCTAAATAATATTTACAATTTAATATATCTTCAAATTGTGCTGGCATATATTATTATAATTTGTAACTACAATATAGACTAGTTACTTAGACAAGTCGACATTTCCTTCCAATATGCATCAACGGGTGCCTCTAAACTATTTTTAAGAGATTTATATCATCGTCTAATGTAATTAAGGATGATGTATGTCACTTACTAGTTTTAACAAGAAAACGGGGGTTTAAATTAAAATAAAATATTAATAAAAATTACGAGATAATTAATTTTATCTTATTTTAATTAATTTTTAATAAGATAAGATGTTAATAAAATAATATTAATTAAGATATTTTATTTGTTTTTAATAAACTTAAATGAAATTAGTAAGAATATAAGAAAAATAAAAAATAAATAAATGATAATTTATAATGTAAAATTTAATAAGAAAAATAATATAACATATGTTTAAAAATAGATATATTATGGTTACAATTTAAATAAGATAAAATGAGATAATATTAAATCATAAACCTATTAGAAATATTATATAAGGTGTTAGAAATAAATTCTAGTAAAAAAATGGTTATATATAAAACTATTTTTATTTTTGTAAAGAAAAATGGGTTTCTTTTTTTTTTTTGACAAAATTTAAATTATTATATTTGAAAATATAACTACAGTAACATTTAATAAAGTAATATATTTAACTTTTTAAATTTTATAAATATGTCAAATATATTATTATCGTCTTTAAAATATTGAAAACAATTCACAAATATTATAGAAAAATAAAATTAAAAAAATTAATAAATTTTAAAAATATAAAAAAATAAATTATATATATTTTAAATTAATTATCTTATTTAGTACATATAAATATAAATATATTTCATATATATTTTGATTAATAAATCAAAAAGTTATAAAATATATAGTTATAAAATATTTTGGTATATTTTTGGTTTATTTATTGAAGATGAGGATATTATGGTGATAAAATATATATAATCAATTAAACTAGTTGATACGATTACACTTAATCAAGTAATCAAGGTAAAAAAAATTCATTAATGAAGACGAATACTACTAATGCTAACACCAAAATAATCCAGAAGGATATTTATGGCATAGTATGTTTATTAGTTATATTTGATTATGTATTTTGATTCTTCGTGTGTTTTCTATTTCAAGAGTTAATGGAATTTATTATTTTCTCAAAAAATTTGAAACTTTAATCAAGTCGTTCATTTAATAATATGATAGGAAGATTTATTATTTTTATATTTTAAATCATATATTTAAATCATATATGCTAGAAATACTTAATGATTGTATTATATTCTGTGATTAGATGAATATACATAGTGCATTTATATAGGAGTTACAAGTAAATTAGATATGTCTAAAATAAATAAATATATTAGTAGATATATATATATATATATATATATATATATATATATATATATATATATATATATATACACATTAATATGTTACTAGATATACATTAACAGCCCCCCTCAAACTCAAGGTGGATGTGAGACCAGCTTGAGGTTGTCAACCAAATTACGAGTGTGTCCTTTGGAAAGTGCCTTAGTGAAGATATATGCAAGTTTATCGTTGGAGGAAATGGGAAAAAGCTTGAGAACACCATGGACAAGATGAGAGCGAATAAAGTGACAATCAATCTCGATGTGTTTAGTCCGTTCATGGAAGACATCGTTGTGAGCAATATGAATGACACTTTGATTATCACAATAAAGGGGAGTAGCAGAGGATGTGGACACATCCAAATCCTTAAGAAGGCATCATAGCCAAAGGAGCTCAGATGTGGTATCATCAAGGGCACGATATTCTGCTTCAGTTTTGGAGTGGGCCACAAAGATTTGTTTCTTACTTTGCCAAAAAATCAAAGAAGAACCAAGGAGAAAGCAATAACCTGTAGTCAACCTGCGATCAATGGGATCTCCTACCCAATCAGCATCAGAGAATGTACGAAGTAATAAAGGAGACTGAGTTGAGTAGAAAAGGTCATAGAAGATAGTTCCTTTCAAGTATCATAGAATACACAGAACAACATCATAGTGAGTCGATCGTGGAGCAGACAGATACTGGCTCACCTAATGAACAACATAAGAAATGGTTGGACGAGTAACTGTAAGATAAACCAGGCTACCAACCAATCGTCTGCAAAGAGAGGGATTAGACAATGGTTGCCCCTCCGATGGTGTCAGATGCGCATTAAGTTCAACTGGAGTGTCAACAGCTATCAGTGAGTCCAGCTTAAGATAAGAGGTCAGATGCATACTTAACTTGAGTAATATAAAGACCATCTGTGGAATATATAAATTATTATATATTATATATTGTTAATATTATATATTTTTATATTTGGTTTTTATGTATTTATTTTTATATATTGTTTTGATAGATATTCTAATAATTAGGGAATTCATATATAATAATATCTGAAATATATTGGTTGGATACATATTTAATATATTTAATGTCATTAATAGAAAATGAACAAATCTTGGATATCAAAGTGTAGAATTGAGCAAGACTACATCTTTAGAGTTGAAAGTTTCTTAGAATTTACTTGTAGAAATAGTAATAATGAAATTAGTATAATTCGATGCCTATGTGTTAAATATAAAAATGAGAAATTTCATTATGTTGACGAGGTTAAATATCACCTTATCCGTAGTGGTATTCTTTTGAGTAATAAATGTTGGTATTATCATGGAGAAAATATTGATAATACTTATAGGAAAAGATAAATAAGAATGTGAGTGAATTATATACATCTTATCATAATGTACAAATAGAAAATATGTTTCATGGTATTGAAGTTGAACTACATGAGGATGATCCTGAAACCTTCAAAAACCTTTTAGAAGATGCCAAAAAACCGTTGTATCTAGAGTGTAAGGAATACACTAACATGTCAGAATTGGTTCATTTGTACAATGTGAAGGCAAAAAATGGGTTTTTTTTACAAGGGATTCACAGAATTATGAAATGTACTAATAGATATGTTTCCTGAGAGTATTGATTTGCCATCTTCAATGTATAAAGTGAAGAAATCTCTTAGTCAATTTGGCATGAAATATAATAAGATTCATGCTTGTCCAAATGATTGCATTCTTTATAGAAAAGAATATAAGACATTAGATGATTGCATGTTGTGTAAAGAATCGAGATGGAAGTATGCTACAAATGAGACAAAACCTAAGAAAGGCGTGCCTCCAAAGGTTCTTTGGTACTTTCCTCTGATTCCTCTCTTTCAAAGGTTGTCAAAAAGTAAAGATACATTAAAGATGTTGACTTGACATTCAGATAATCAATCTAATGATGGGGTGCTATGTCATCTTTATGATTCTCCAAATTGGAAAGTAGTAGATAATTTATCCCTTCAATTTGCATCTAATGCGCGCAATCTTTGTCTTGCCATTACTGCTGATAGAATTAATCCACACAATTCCCTTAGTAGTAGATATAGCTATTGGCCAGTAATTATGGTAACATACAACCTTGCTCCCTAGTTGTGCATGAAAAGAAAATTCACGATGTTAACATTATTGATCTTAGGACCGAAACAACCCGGAGTTGATATTGACGTATATTTGTATCCTTTGATAAATTATTTAAATACATTGTGAAAATGATGGTGTAAATGTTTACGATGCACATAAAGAAGAAAAATTTAACTTGTGGGGGATTCTTTTATAGACAATTAAGGATTTTCCTACCTATGGGAACTTATCAGGACATGAAACAAAATGTTATATGGGATGCCCTATTTGTAGTGATGGAACTTCTGTAAATTATCTTGTTCATGGACGAAAGATTTCTTATAGAAGACATAGGAGATTTTTTCCATCTGGACACAAGTTTAGATATCAAAAGAAATCGTTCGATGGTGAAGAAGATCGTGATCATGTACCAAGGCCTTTGCGAGGTGTTGAGATATTAAGGAAATTTAATGGTATGACATTCAAACGATATGGAAAAATGAAAAAAGAATACTCACTAGGTTAACTAATAAAAAGGGTGAAAAGGAAAATGTTACTGAATTAGTATATCATGGTTGTTGGAATAAAAAATAAATATTTTGAGAATTACCTTATTAGAAAGACCTACTCATTCGTCATATCTTAAATGTCATGCACATTGAGAAACATTTATGTGAGAACTTGATTGGTACATTACTTAATATACCTGAAAAAATGATGGAATTAAAGCAAGACTTGATTTAAAGAAACTAGGCATACGACCTGAATTGGCACCAATGGTGGAAAATGATAAGAACCAAACATACTTTCCACTAGAATCATATACAATGTCAACAAAAGAGAAGGATGTGTTTTGTAAATGCTTGGTGGGTGTGAAAGTTCCTAATGGTTACTCATCCAACTTAAGAAATTTTGTATCTATCACCAATAAGAAACTTTATGGATTGAAATCACATGACTGTCATATCTTAATGCAATAGTTATTACCAGTTACTATTAGGTCAATTCTTCCAAAAGATGTTCGATTATCAATAATTCATATTTGTTCATTCTTCAATACAATATTCAAGAAATATATATCATTAAAGGATATGTAAATAATAGAAAGATGTTGTAGAGAATTTGTGTCTACTTAAAAAATATTTTCCTCCTTTTTTTGATATAATGATTCACTTGTGTGTTCATTTAGTTCGAGAGGTTCAATTGTGTGGTCGTACTTACTAAAGGTGGATGTATCATTTTGAGAGATACATACAAGTCCTTAAAGGATATGTAAATAATAGAAATTTTCCTTAAAAATGCATGGTGGAACGTTACATTGTTGAAGAGGTCATTAAGTTTTATTTTGAATACTTTAGTGGTTGCACTAAAATTGGGAATCCTACACATAAGTTGTTCTTATAACTTCACATGATCTAAGTAGGTAACTATATGCTTGGTGGAAGTAAGAAATTTTTTATTGATCACACTCAATGGGAAAAAGCACACCGAATCGTTTTGGTAAATAATAATTAGGCACAACCGTACATAGTGATGATAGGTTCAACCTTTTCATTTAAAATAAAATTATTTTTTTATTTAATTATTAATGATATCTAATTGATATATCTTTAATAACATTACATAATGCATTTAAACTTACCGAAGATCAATCCTCGTTATAAAAAAAAGAGAAAAATGGTTTTATGATGAACATAAGCAAGAGTTTATTAATTAGTTTCGTAACCATATAAGTGTCATATACAAGAATTCATTAGTAATTCTATATAATGTTTTAAAACTTTGTTTTAAACACATTTCATGTTTTTATATGCATAGATTTGAGTTGAACTCAACAAACTCAATCATAAAATAACAGAAATTTTAGAATGGCTTGCATATGGTCCAAAATTCGATGCCAAATCATATTCTAGTTTCACAATTAATGGATTGATGTTTACGACTCAAGCAAGGGATAAAGTACAAGTAAATTAGAATAGTGGTATAAAGATGGTTGCACAAACTATGAAATTTTTCATTTCAAAATATGGTAATCCTGTACTTTCTGATATAACATATTATGATATAATTCAAGAAATTTGGAAACTCGATTATGAGATCTTCCATGAAACAATATTCTTGTGTGATTAGTCGAAGATGTTATCAATATTGGATATAAAATAGATGATTTTGGATTTACCCTTGTAAATTTATCCAAGATAAATCACACTGATGATCCTTTCACGTTAACACTTCATACAAAACAAGTATTTTACGTGAGCAGTCAAATTGACACTAGATGGTCTGTTATGTTAATGCCTCCATAGAAAGAGTTTTACCATTGTGATGCTTTAGAAGATGATGACATACTTGATACATTATCCAATATTAGTTATTTCTCAAAAAAATTGCCTAATGTATATGATGATCTAGTTGATGATGATGATTCTTTATCATAGACTCGAAGTGATTGTGAAGGAATATATATATATATATATATATATATATGATAAACAACCTAATTAAATATAATATATGTTCTATATTATTCTAATAACTCTTGTTTATATGTTTGGACTTAAAATTATCAATTAATTTCTATTTCATCATTGTTTGTAGATATTTCATGGATTATAGGGTACTAGAGATTGTAGATCCAAATGATCCATTGAGGCATTTGAAAAGAAAGGGTTGGGCTAATATATCTAATGTTCTATTTAACCTCGATGATAGAGTGTCTATCATGTTTAATGCTACTGGTAATCCATTAGGAGAAAATGACCAACAATTGAAATCTTTTATTGGTATACTTGCGAAGTCAAGTATACCAATCAATATAAATGATTGGACTAAGGTTGATAATGCTGAAAAGTACAATATACAGAAAATCATTTATGTAACTCTCTTTTATTTTATAACTAATTACATATATTATATCTTTTTTGTATTATATATCATCTAAAATATGTGGTTTTACCGAATCGTTTTTAAGTCCTTGATACTTGGAAAAACAAATGTTATAATATTGCAAATAAGGCGTGGAATGAATACAAAACTTCCAAATTGGCCAGGAATTATGTGTTTTCATATTTGGAACCACTCGATGAAGTAGAATTATATAAAATCCCTGAAGAACACCCCTGGATTAAACCCCAAGTATGGAAAGTCTTGGTGGATTATAAATGTATAGATGAATTTCAAATTATTAGGGAAGAACATCGGAATATACAAATGTAGAATATTCTTCCTAACCGTACTGGGAGGTCATCAAATCTTGAAGTGAGATAAATAATGGTATTATTAAATTGTTAATTTATAAATATTTTTATATTTATTTCCTAAAATTTAAGTTAATGTCATGGTTAATAAATTTATTTAATTGATGTAGGAAGATGAATTAGATAGATTGGTTACCCGATCTAAATTGTACATAGAAACAAAGACCCCCAAAATGAAGAAGTCAAGACCAATGACTAAATGAGGAGAAGAATAACTCAATAAGTTGGTTAGTAATTTAACTTCATACAAAGTCCTTATGATTTTTTTTCTAATTGATGTAATAATGTATGATATGTTTGTTTGCTTTATTATTTGTATAGAGTTGTTCAAGAACAAATAGCCAACAACCAAGGAAAGATGCTATATATCATGCATTTGGACAAGAACATCATGACAGTGTTAGGGGATGAAGCTAATATGATGGTTATATAGAATTTTTTAACATTCCAAAACAAAGCCTCAAATGGTCAGTAAGGAGAAGTACTGTAAAATTGAAGAAGAATTCAGTTCCTTTAAGGCCTCAATGTTAAGTAAGATTGCCACTTTAAAGGAATATCAATCACAACACATGTTAGGCATGGTAGCATACTACAATCAGGATATACCCTATTGGCCAAACATGTATACATCCATTCTAGACATGCCACCCATGCAATCTTATGGCACCCAACATATATCTTATATGGGATATAGTCATCCTATTAGTCCTCCCTTTATGCCAAGAATGCAGATGCAATCAGGTAGTAGTTCAATATTTCCAATGTAATATGTGCAATCTTACCATCCATCACATCATGATGAATGTTTTTATGAGAATTTCCTTCCAATAGCTACCCCACATAGGAGTCCTCCTCTATTTGATGAATCATTTGTGGTAAGATTTAAAGTTTATGTAGATAGTCTATTATTTTTATTTTTTATTATATATTTTATTTATTATATATAACGCTTAAAGTTTTTACAGAATATGAAATGTTTGTTAAAACATTCATCATCTATGAATTATGTTGCTATTGGAACGGTACAACAATTAAGCGATGATCGAATGATTCATAATCAATATTTTCCAAATTATTGGCGAATAGTAATTGATCAATCATTGATCCATAATTGTCAACTATTTGTGCCTTCTGATGCTACCACAGTCCAAGAAGCGGTTGGATAATATGTGGCTTGGCCGTCGAGTCAAGTTGTAATAAATTTTGACATGATACTATTTTTTTACTTAAGATAACACTTTTTTTACTACTTCTATTGTAATATAACTATTTTATTGTTACTAACATATATAATACCTCTTCTTTAGGCTATTATACCAGAATTAGTAAGTGCGGCACATTTAAGAGATACAAAGCAAGTATCTTATGGAAAATCTATGCCTAGTGGGAAATCATCGTGCACTAAGTCATTCAAGAAAAGCCATGGAAGACTAACATAAATGATGGATGGATTGTGTCACTTCCTAGAGAAATTTCTGGTGTAGACACTAGCGAAACATATATCGATCGAGTGCATATTGTAGTTGTTTGAATATCAAAAGATCAATTTAAGTATAATTCAAGTGTGGACAAGGTGAGTCTTTACTCAATAAATAACTTTCATTTATGTAGAACATATATAATTATATTTATATTATCTAATTATATATATATATATATATATATTTTATATAGGGCATGTTATTATTGACTTCAAGCTAATCACTCATCACATTTAGCAATGTTCTATGATTCTTCATTTGTCAATCAATATCAAGAGAAAGATGTTAGCATCAGAGCTAAAAAAATATGTGATAGAGCATTAACACTTAACAAAAATCAGAAGTTGATAATCCCTTGGCTACTAAAGTTTGAACAAGGCCAAGATCATTGGATGTTGATAATCCTTGATCTATATGGCAATTATGTTTGGTACTGTGACTCAGCTTCCATAGAATTGAGTAAAGTAAAAAAGCAGTTGTTGAAATATAAGAGTTAAAGCTAACTATTTTTCTTCTATTATTCTATTATTCTATTATTCTTTGTATTATTTAATAAAAAACTAAATGTTTTAAACTTTGATAGGGCATGGAAGCTATGGAACAAGAGTAGGAGTATTTCCCTTAAAAAATCTCATAATCTTATATAGGACAAAGTTATGGTATGTACAAACGAATATTAATAATTTAATTAATTTCACTACTGAATAATAAAGATGTTTGAATATGAAAAATCATGTACACTTATTTTTTGTAGGTTGCACAACAAAATGATGGAGTAATGTGTAGTTACTTTGTCATGAAATTTATGAGCGAAATCACCACAAATATCAAAATTTCAATTAAAGATGTTGTAATCTTTTTTACTAATATACCTTTTTAACATATATAAGTTATATTTTGTGAATTCATGATATTACATTCTTATTTTGAATTTAAATACATATAGTTCTTTAGTTGGAACAAGTCGGGCTATGATATGCAAATTTTTGATGATTTACGAGATGAATGGGCAGAACACATGGTTCAAATTATAACATCATAAGAAGAAGCAGAAGAAGAATTTGATTATCTTGAATAGCATATGATAACACCATGGTAATTTTTATAATTCTTCAATTTGTCTATTCTTGTGTCTCTGAAGTTTGGGTAGCTTATTTGATGGATGTTTATATGCTCATGTATTTAGGGAAATAAATTGTTATATGGACCTATTTTCTACCCAAACTTCATCTCATCTTTCTTGCCTAGTTCCCTGGTCATTATGAATGGGACATTGTTGGTGATTCTAAGCAAACCAAGTTTCCTCTCCTTAAAATAAAGTGGAAATATCACAAAATTCATGACAAAAGAGGCGACATTATTTTATTTTTAATTTAAGATAATATTATTTTTTATAATAAATTTAATTATCAAGTAATTAATTAATATTTAATTTCTCAATTATTTATAGTATTTAAAATCTTTTAAACAGATTTTGGTTTTTCTGCTATTATGTGATCGAATACAGGTTCCGAGGATAGTAAAAAAAATGAGTAGAATGTTTAAAAAAATAATTAATTTAAAGTCATTTAATAACCGACTTTAATAGTATATTTTGGCGTAGTGATTAAAAATTACATCTAAATAATTGTTTCAGATTTTAATTAGTTATTTTATAATATTCTGATTAATTAATTGACTTGATCTAATTGAACATTATAGCTTTGATAAATGTATTTATTAAATAAGAAACTAGTTTTAAAATATAAATAATTGATTTTTTTAATATTTTATATAGTTTTATAAAAAAAAATTTTGATAAAGTTCTTATAATTTTATTATAAATTTTCAAAGTTTTCATCGATAATGACAATATCTTTGATATTTTTGTAAAATTGAAGTCTTAATAATTAAATAACATCAATATTTTAAACCATGATCACAAATTATATCAAAATGCTTAAAAAGTATCTTCCGTAACATGTCATGACTCATAGAAATACATTCCAAACTTTCTTTCTATAAAATGCCATGAAATATCTCGTATGAATGGTGGAGCTATGAACTATCTCGTATGAATGGTAGAGCTAATATAAAATACCAGATGTCATTGATCAATACAGAATGCCACCAGTCAATATCCAAAATAATAAATCACTTGTTGGTGACTAGAACATATAAAGATAAATGCAAATTAGTCATAAAAATTAATGGATCAAAACTTGAATTTCATGAGAATCTTCTAAGGTATAAAAATACGTCCAACACAAAATGGTAAGGATTAAAATGCCTCACGTAACTAGGGATAGCTCCTTATAGGACCTTGATACGAGCATACATGCTCGGCCTACTTGGTGCAATACATGGGCACGCGAGATGCAAAGAGAACCACGCACGACGCTAAGGTGCAAGCAACATAGATGGAAGGGACCACTAGAAAACGCAGCGTAAGAAGGGTTATAATTCAGTTAGGAATGTCAAAATTGGTTAGTATGATTTCCTTGTAATTCCATATGCATGTAAGGCTATATATACCCACAGTTAATTCAATAAAGGTATGAGAAAATTATAGCTATCAGCTCCTCCTTACCTATGTTCTTCTTCTTCCCCAACCACTTTGAAATTCTACTTGTATCAATGGTATCAGAGCTGGTTCCAACCATGGACGACCGAAACTGATCCAGCATAAAGACCTCTAATGAGGAATCTGATTCCTTCGTGCCATCTGAGTTCGATACAGAGAGATTCAACACCATCCTACAGGCATTGCAAGTTGAGGTGATAGCTCTGCGAGCTCTTCACAACTCCCACATCACACCTATAAGTCTAAAACTGATACCCATATCTGAATCAAGTCCATACCCAGCAACAATTGTTAAAGCCAATATTTCTAAAAACACAGTTCAAATGTTCACTGCATTTTCAGAAACATTCGAATGACCCTCTACGTTTTCAGAAATGTTCAAACACTAATCATCACCTTCACCTAAACCACACCTTCGCACCTCACCTAAGATCTGCAAGGGATCTGTAACTCAACCTACTGGTTCCCACGCAATAAGAGAACCCCAACCCATAGAAATCAGAGGTAGTAAGAACTGCGTTTTTGAGTTACAAAAAGAGGGAACGATGATTAATACAGAACCCAAGACGTGGCTCTGTGGATCAATTGGACTCACACAATCATCTCGTATATCATCCCACGAAGCAAGCTTATACCATAAACATAGTCTCACGCGTTCAAATGGGCTTAGTTTCAAGCCTTTATGTAAATCCATAGACCCGATCCATGAAAAAATGATCTCTATATATGATAAGGTTACCCATGTGAAACCTTATCGGGTAAGGCGCTTATCTCGTTGGGATACCAGTCGTGCAAAATTATGCTGGTGGCTTAGCATTTTTGGTGGAGATGCTCTCAAAGGTGGTCGGAAAACTGTCAAGAATAAGGGCCGAGGAGGTTGCATGTTCCTTCCCACTAAGATTTGGCATTGGGGGCATCTTAAGACTAAGGATAACCAGAAGCGATACACCCGCACCTCAACTATAGCTCCACAATCATCCTTGTTCTTCTCTACTTCTGTCATAGTATGAAGGCTAAGCTTAAATGGGTTTTTGTCTACTCATAAACGAATGGTTGATAAGCAACAATAACCAACTATTGTTTAGAAAATTGTTGGGCACCTCCATCTAACTTCTTTCATATCACTTGCTTTAAACCCCTATAGGGGTTTTCGAGGACCTGATGTGCAGCAGAGGAAGTATGCTTACACAAACTACTCAAACTTTTCATTGTGGAATCGATCTTTCCCAACTTGTAGAGCTCTTACTGACCTATCTAGGGTTCAATCGGCATTGTTCCCTAATTTTTTTCTTGGTTCTGTAGAACAAGGAAACTTCCTTGTGGAATTCCTTATGGGTGGAGCTCCTACTGAGGTGTCCCAGATGGCTGCTACCCCAATCGAATGTGTTAAACTATGGATTCAAAATCAGGATGATATGATGAACTTGGGTAGGCTTCCTAAATATTACAAAGACATTGATAACTACTTCAAGAGAACGTTCAAAGTTTACTTCAAGAGACTATTTAACTTTAAGGAAGATAGAAATGGTTATTACGTATGGGTTGTTGGAAGATGGAATTCTAGTGGTACTGTTGGTGTCTCTTCCTCTTTCCTTGTCTACTCCTTGGACCATGTTAGCAACTGCTTAGCTGATGATTCAAAAGCTGCAAAGAAAGGCAGAGAAAGACAATTTGATGGTTTAGTTGGTGTATACAGAAAGACTCAAAAAAATAAGGGTATTGTTGGCCCTTACCATGGGTTCAACCTTTCTTATGTTGGAATCATTGTGAACCTGGGGTTGTACTTTGGAAGGTATGATTCTCTTAAACCTATCATTATGTACACTGGAATTGTCTTCTTAAGCTGCGAAGTCCAAAATTTGGTAGTTCCCAAGATAAACTGGACTAGGTCTAAGGATCATCTTCACTTATCTTCAAAAACTAGAATGTGGAAATGTGTAGATTTCTTTCCTGCTATCACTAGTAACACAAATGGAGTTGAGACATCTGATCAGGATAAATCTTACAAACATATGTTGAGAACAAGCTTCTTTGATAACAAACATGATTGTTATTTACTTGGGAAGTACCTGATTGAAACAGATCAATTTGTGGCTGGTTTCAACCTCGTCGGTGTTAGTACAGATCTAAGATATGATTATGGAAACTTTTATGCTTCCAAAACCTTCTATGACAGTGTTGATAGAAGGAAGATATTATGGGGTTGGGTGAATGAATTAGATAGTGATTCTGATGCCTATGTTAAAGGATGGGATAGTCTTTAGGCCATTCCTAGAACGATTTTTCTATGTAAATCTGGAAAGCAATTAGTGCAATGGTCTGTCAAAGAAATTGAGAGACTTCGTGGTAAAAAGGTCAGTATTTATGACAAGGAGCTTAAGGTTGGATTAAATTCTAAAATTTCTGGTATCACAGTTTCACATACGGATGTGGAAGTTTCACTCGATGGAATGAATATAGAAAATGCAGAGCCAATGGACACAAGTTTAGTTGATCCACAATTGCTATGCATTCAAAAGGATGCCTCTGTCGGCGGCACAATTGGACCATATTGTTTGTGCACGGCTCTGATTTCCCAATTACTGGGAATGGTTACTGGAAATGTTGTTCTAAAATATAGTGATCAAAGTAGGTCATCCTTGAGAGAAGGGCTTGACAAAACAACCTCAACAGTACCTTTTCAATTGGAACAAATGCCTCTCTTAGCCCCAAAGTGAGCTCACTTCCACAACCAAACCCATGCACTCTTAGGTTTAACTCCCTGACCTCTTTCAATAGTTTCACTAATCTCAAGGTAGTAGGCTCCTTGAGTTGCGAGTTAGAGTCATTTTCTCTCAACAAGGAAGGCAATGTAGCTCATTGGAGATCTTTTATGCAAAAAAACCAAAAAGTGGATCAGGGGTTTCGATACCGTTTACAGCCATAGGCATCTTCTAAAGTAGCCATTCTTGGAATTGCTAGAAGGATAGGTCGACCCCTGTCACTCCTTATCAGGAGGTATCTGCTGGTTTTTGCACTACATCTTTATGATATAGAAAATGTCAAGGGAGTTGTTGTTATTTTTAGTCACTGCAACACTTCCTCTCAAGTTATGGATTTCATAGGAAATGCCGAGTTAGCTGACTTATTAAAAGGTGTAAATGTAATAGTCATACCAACTGGTATTCCCAGAAGGCCTATTTCAAATACGGAGCAGTTGGTTGAATGGAAATTAATAACAAGTAGGGCGTGGCCTTAGCATCAAATCATTTTTTCTTGGAACTATGGGCTTACACCAAGGACAATTCAGGACTACCTTTTGCTTCTATCTCAAAGCACATGCTATAATCCTACCAAATCATACTTAAATTTCATCCTTGAGGACGAGGATTCCAAAAGGGGGATGAAATGATACGAGCATACGTATTCGGGCTGCTTGGCGCAAAACATGGGTGCACGAGATGCAGAGGGAACCACACACGACGCTAAGGTGCAAGCAACGCAGATGGAGAGGACTACTAGAAAACGCAGCGTAAGAAAGGTTATAATTCAGTCAGGAATGTCAAAATTAGTTAGTATGATTTCCTTATAATTCCATGTGCATGTAAGGTTATATATAGCCATAGTTAAGTCAATAAAAGTATGAGAAAATTATAGCTAAAAGCTCCTACTTACTTTTGTTCTTCTTCTTCCCCAACTACTCTGAAATTCTAATTGTATCCTACCTAAAACAAATATAATAAGCTAACAATGTATCTAATTATAATAATGATAAAGTCATTCTATCAAAAATTTAAATCTAGTAAATATAAGTTTTCACCTGTCAATTATAATTATTTCATTACAAAAACACATATACATAAAAAATGAAAATCCAAAGACAATAATGGAAATATTCATACATATATCAAAAAATAGTTAATATTTGAAGTAAAGTGACATATTTATTAAACACGAACCCCACCGTCAAAAGCATTAACCTATGTAATCACATTATTAAATATTATGAAAATTTTAATATAATACAAAATCACATGGGTATATTTTGACAAAATAAACAATTATAAGCTATTCTTTTTGTTCAACATGTTAGCAATTAATGCAAGATCGGCTCCAACGCATAATTGTTTTAACTTATTTTAATAGATAGATCATGAAAAAAAATCAGAATTATAATATAAATTTATTCCTAAAAATTTCAAGCATTTTAGAGCTTAAAAAATAATAAATTTTCTCTATATTTAATTTATCAGCACAAATAAAATGCAGACCAAATAGAAATAACTTATTTTTAGAAAATCAATCGTACATCTTTTTAACTCAAAAAATTTACAAAATATTTATGTCATATTGAGGAGTAATTTTACAAACTGTATTTATTTTCTAAAGGGAAGAATTGTCAACGGTAATATTAAAATATATTTTAATATTTATAATTTTTTGTTTTTTCAGAAGCAAAATTTATTCTTCAAAAATTCACTAGGTTTCTAATACAAATATAGTTTTAAGGTACCTAAATAAACATATTAAATGATCATTCAAAAAATAATAATTCCAAAACATCAAATAAAATCAAAAACTATGTGTTGTTGACAATTTAATATAAACAAGACACTAACTTCGAGATTTCATGAAGAATTTAATATAGAGGACGTTTTGTACAAAATAATAAGACATACTTGAACCCAAACCAATCACAAACAAGTAGAGACATACTAGCCCATACTAGCACGAATTATAATAGCATATTTTTTAGTTAATTGAACATTTTTTTATAAATTAAAAAATATATTTAATAATTAAAGCTCACTAGCTCAAACATCATTACATAAAACATCAAAAATAAGAAAAATAATATTACAATAACTAGTCTTTTAAACAAATGAAAAATTAATATTAAATGAATAATTCATGCATATAACAAATCCTATAAAGATAATACAACTTCTTACACACACATATTATGTTACAATAACTAGCTAATTACAAAACATGGAAATTAGTAAACATAAATTAAAGAAAATTTCTTAAAACAAGAAGTAAATTTCTAAATAAATTTGAAAATAGTTAGAGATATCGTGTCTTCATGAAAACTTATAGATTGAATAAAGAGCTCCAAACCTCAATATAATTTCCCCCGTCCACTAAACAAAGAAATATATAAGTAAGACTAAACAAATAATTTCTTACAAAACTAATATATATATATATATATAAAGCTCTCTTAGTATATTCAAGTAGACTATACAATGATTTTATAAAGAAAAACCATCTTTTTTGGGTGGCACAAAATATACTTTAAGTTGTTTCAATGGATGCAGGGTTGCAATTGGAGAAGAATGAAACAATGTTGGACGTGAGGCTGCTACTAGAGAAACGATTGTTGCTGGTAAAGCATAAAGTTGAAAGAGTGAGACTAAGTCGTGTGGGAATTAAGAACAAATATGTTTCTTTAATTTTAAGTTTTTTACTTAGTGTGTAAGTTGTAACATTTACATGTTATAGTTTTTTAAAAAAAATTAGGCTAATGGATTGGCTCAAACCTAGCTCAACTCAACTCGATTTTTTTAGATTGTTTAAACTGGTCCAAATTTGGTCCAAATTTAATTGAATTTGAATTCAATTCAATCAATTGAGATATAACACAAATTACTACGCCTAATATGGAGTCTATTTTCTTATAAAAACTAAGCTCAAAAGTGCAAAACTATGTCAATTACATACCTATAATTCACGATACCGGTAAAGCTTTTGAGTATATGACTTCTTCTTCAAGTCTATTAGTCTTTTTCTCTTATACATAGTTAGATTTTTCCCGTCTCTACCTTCAAATATAAATTTGACGTGTAGGTTTTTAATTTATTTTAATATTGGAGTTTTTGGGTATAATACAGCTTATATAAGATATTAATTATGTTTGAGTTGATTTACTACTCCTTTCTACTCTCTTTTTTACAAATAATAGTTTCAACTATTACAAGCTCAAGTAAAACTCCTTCGCTTATTCAAATTCTCAATCAAAATAAGATTATTTATTTATTATTTTAAAGTATCTCAAATTTTTTCCAAGTTTTGGGGAAAATACTTATTTTTTATTTTTAAAAAATAAATACTACACTTGATGTAGTGTTTGCTTCTAATCATAGTGGTAGACCCCTTGGGATATTTTTGAATGTTCTCAATCTATTTCATTCATCCTTTTGAGAGTAGTTGAATCTTAGGTCTTCCTAAAAAAGAAAACAATACAGTCATCTAGTGGCTGATCATAGAGAATCATTGGAACAAAACTTTGGACAATTATGTCATGGTCTACCGCATCCTAACATATACAACATTTAAGGAAACAATCATAATGGCATGACTTGGGGTCTTTTACACATCTCTTTTTCGACCCTATTTCCATCTATTTTACTTGTGGCCTGGGTCTATCCTAGATGCTCGCCTCTAAATGCCTCACCTCTATGGAAGACATTGTAAGGGTAACAGTTGTACTAGGTCTTGAGTGGACATTATTGCCAAAGTTGGTGGCACCTAGGTGTATCGTATATGGGTGCATTCCTCTAAATGGATGGTGATAGATGGAAATTATAAAACCTGGGCAATTACATCGTGGTCCATTGCATCTTGGACTATGATGTATTTAAGGTAACAATCTTAATGGTATGACCTGTGAGCTTCTACACATCATTTTTTAGGACAATATTGATGCATCCAGTGATGGTCTTTTCTTCCATTTCTTGTCTTTGAGTTGCCTATAGACAGACAAATTGTTTCTGTTGAGTCTAATGGAGAAATGATCGAACTATAAATTCATTCAAAACCTATTTCCTTCTACCCATGTAAATCTTGATGTATTTTGTGTCTGTATGTTGGCTTCTTATGTGCAAAATACAGTGTCTATTTATTTTACTTAGTGTATATGTCTTCCTCTATATAAGGTTAGTTATTATAGATCAACAATTCACACACGCATAAATTTAGGTATACTTTATATATAAGCATGTTTACACACATCACATGATTTGTTTTCATAATGTGTATGCTAGGTTAAGTATTGTGGTTTTCGGGGAGAGAGTCGACGATGTCGCTCATGTTTTTTTTATTACTAGTGTAGGTATATGAAAATTACTCAAAACATTTTGGAATGAAAAAGCGTAATTTTTTTAGCACCTCGCCATCACCCTTAGGAAAATGGTGGATGAGATCTATGGTATGGTGGCTGGCCAAGTTCTATAAATACCCCAATTTCTTCTTATTTCTTATCCAAAAAAACGTAGCGAAGCCCTTTCAAATTGATATCTTATTTTTCTATTTTTGAATCATTAATACCTTAAATATTGTTCGGTATTATTGATTCATGATTGTGTGAGAAAAACTATGCTTTTGAGTTATGAATACTCGAAATGATGTTTATGAGTGAGTCTTTTGTATGAGCCATATATTGGTTGATAGTTGCCCTTGTGTAACTTCTCTTCTTATGTGAGAACCTCATTATAAGAGTGAGCTAAGTTAAATTCTTTGAGTTCTCATATCTCTTGTTACGTGCAATAAGAGATATGTTGTTTTGAGTTTGAAGGTGGTCCTCAAGATTGTGAATAGTTATACTTCTTTTTGTTGAATTAAATTTTGCTTAAATGTAATATTTTTTATTATAAGTTATAATAATTTTTTTAATTATTGTGATATTCCTAAAAGAAATTACATTTCAATTAGAACTTGGAAAATACTATAATTATGTTTATTTTGTTAATTTTAATGAAAACACATTAATATGACCTACTCATTATTTATTTTCTTTTAAAAAAAGGCAAAAATAATTAGCTTTAGAAAAATTGAAAACTTAAGCCTATTATTTTCTAGATAGTATATTGAAAGTCGATTTAGTTTGAACAAGTTTATGATAGAAGTTCATGAATATGCTTGTTGTTTTAAGTTTTAAATCTAATAGATGAGTTATACTACTTTTTGAACTTAACGAACATTTGGGGTACTATTTGTGGTAAATTAGAGGACCATTATGCTTAAAAAATCAGACAACATAAATCAATTAAGATTTCTCGTATCCTATTTTGTGAACTTAGTAGAATTTTAAGATATTATCTACAAACAAATAGATTAAAGTATATAACTTACCAAAATTTATGGACTAATTTGATATTAAAAAAAAGCAAATTAATACAAGATCAAGGCTTTTGTTTTTTACATGCAAATAAAGGTGGTAATTTCTGACACGATTCGATAACACAATACGAGATCGACTTAAACACAAAGTAACCCGACATGACACGACAAGGTCCATTTTACCCATTTGCTAAATGAGGTCAAACAAGATACGATATGATAACACGTCACAAACATGACATGACCTAACCCTACCCGAATAAATTTAATAAATTATGTTTTATTAAAATAATATGTCTTTATTGAATTTTTTATCGAATCAATGAAACAATCTGATCCGAGATGATCGAAACCTGAAATAATTTGACACGATAAAAAATTATTTTTATTAATAGGTTAATTCGATACGATATGTTTATCAAATAGATTGGCATGATTAACACGATTTTTCATCTCTACTTACACTATATAACCAACAAAATTGATTTTTTTCGACCAATTAACTAGTTTAATATATTAAAATAAATATTACCAATTGGGGCACAATTAATTTCACAAAAATAATATTGCAAACTACACAAGAGAAAGTGATCATTTACACTATTAATATCATTCAAAAGAAATAAATAAACAAGATATTAAAAAAATACTATTTAAAAAGTAAATATGGGATTTTATTGTCAAAATATTTAGGTAAAACCAATATTTATTCATATTCTTGGGCCATAATTGTAAATTTGTCCAAAATATTCCAATTTGTTTAAAAATAATGTTCTGAGTTTACTATTTACAATTCAATGTTAATATTGTTGAGACAATATCAATGTCTACCTTATTTCACATAATTTATTACATTCTTTTAAAGAATTGGGCTACTAATCCTATTTCAAAATTGTTATATTTGGAAGGTAGAATCAAAAAGTGGATTTAATTAAGTAAAAAATGACATTTATGGTGATAACCACCTCCATTCTTGTTAAATACCAATCAAGGTACACCATTATCTTGCACCCTTGTCCGAACGGGCTGGATAGAATAATTTTAAAGTTTGAAGTACTAACCTCTTATTCAAAAAGTCATCAATGATAAATAATAAACTCAATTAATTTCACCAATTCAACTACCTTCAAACCGACAGCATATATGTGAAATTGTCTATAAGATAATATATATAAGTATTATAAATAGGGTGAATTATCCTTTTAAATCACTTTATTTAAAACAAATGTGTAATTTAATAATTTAATTTAAAAAGATAATTTTTAGTTTTTTTGTTAGTAAAAAATGGCAAGACACTTTTATTGTTTACAACAATATTTTATTATTAAAAAATGTGCTCATATGCTATTTTAAGAAGAGTAAGTATGTTCCTTTCTCATTTATTTTAATTTCCTCAATCCTCTTAATATTAAAGATTAATTTAATTAAAAAATAGCGTGATTAATAAGGCTCTTAATTCCATTCGGCCATTAATTTCCAACAACCCCTTTAGTAATTACATGTGTATTAATTTTTTGACAATTTTGATCCGACAATCGAATCAGATCGGATAAAATTTTTTTTAATCTATTAAGTTCGGATCAGGTGACAAATTTTACCATATATCATCTAACCTCATTCAATTCGACTGAAAATAATTACATATATATTTGTATTTTATATATTAGTCATATTTTAAAGTTTATTTTAGCTCAAATAAATTTATGTTACGAAAAATTTAAATTTTTTATTCAAAAATACAAAAAATAGAGTTAATTAAATTTATAGGTCGGATTGATCGAATTCAAACGATCTAATTCGAATAGGTTACGGATTGATCAGATTCAACTGATATAATTTGAATAGATTACAGATCAGATTACATCAGATTTGAAAAGTGATCGGATCGGTTACGGATTAGGATGTTTCAATTCGATCGGATGGTCGGATCAGATCATATCAGATGAATATAAAATCAACAATTTTGATCCGATACATACCCCTACTTCAGTGTTATTAATGTCCATTAACTCCTAACAACCATTAATAACCCCATTCTTCAACAATTACATCCCTCTTTTTTCTCCAACCCTACAATACTCTCTCTCGGTTTCCTTTCTCAATCAGCCTTTGACATTTATTTTCCATCCTCTATTGCTTCTCTCTACAAAATATTTTTCCATCAAGTTATCTGGAGCTTTAATATTTCTATCAACATTCCTCCTCGCTAGTGTTCAACTTTGAGAAAGGAATGGATTTTATGGGTTAGGATTTTTCTGTAATGGTGTATTTTTAATAATAAGATAATAAAAATGAGAAATTGTCGTTTCCAGACATTTTTTAATAAACAAAAGGACAAAAAAACATTTTTTTACGTTAAAAATGATTAAATAAGGTATTCATGTTAATAAAAGTATGTGTGTGACCCTTTCCCCAGTGTACAAACAATAACTTGGTTTTAATTTTTAAGTACAATTTATACATTATATTTTTGAATCAGTTTTACAAATTTTTAAGGTACATGCCCGACTGAAAGAAGTATAAAATAGAAGTATGATTGACTTATATACATTGTTTTTAAAAATTGACTTATATACATTGTTTTTAACGAGACATTTATACATATTTATATATTCACGATAGTAAATAATATATCAATAAATAAGTTAAAAATAAATTTATTTTATTAAAATTAGAAATATACAAATTTAAATATATGTATATATTAAAAAATTGAGACATATGTATCACACAGTGTCCTTACGATAGTATTTTTACTCACTGTGAATATTAGAGAACTACAAAAATTTATCTCTTAAAATATAGCGATCAAATAAAAATAAATTTACACCACAGTTTATTATTTCACAAACTTTAAAATATTTGAATTCTATTAGAGGAATCTAACTCTAAATAAAAAATACAAAAAACAATTCCTTTCTTTTCCCTTCTAAGGGTTTCTTTCCTTTTTTTTCACTTCCCTTCCTCTTAAGTACGTAAATTTTCTCAATTTTCCTTTTCTCTCCTTTCTTTACTTTATATAGGATAAGAAGAGAAGAATAGACAAAAACTGAAGAAGAAAAAAATGAAGTCATTAAAAACATAAAGAAAAAGAAGAATGAAGAAAAAAAAATGAAATACATTAAATAAATTAAAACCAATCTAAATATTTCAATAATTTTAATTCAAAATTTAATTTCCATTAAGTAGTCGTTTCAACAATTTTAATTCAAAAATTTTGAACAATCCCCTACATGGATAAATTTAAATCAAATTTTGACACAAAAGTAAAGTTCAATAGATCGAAATCTGCATAGGATAGGTAGGTGTTACCCTTTAAACCTTTCCCTATGAAAGTATACTTACTTTACTAACTAACCAATAGTCCATGAACTTTTCTATCATTTATGTAAGCAATAACATACTTCACACAAAAGTCTTTCCTGACACAATTTAGTTCTCATTGTTATGTCAAAGTGACCTCACTCCTCCCTCACGTAGGTGATCTCTTATCTTTAAAAGTAATCTATAAAGAGTGAGCCACATACTATGCTCGGTATTCTTTTCATAAGAATCATTAAAGGCCTTAACTTACCCTGTATCTTACGGGTATCACTATCTTCATCATAGGAATAGACTTGAGGGTAAACCTCTCACAATGATCTCACTAAGTCTTTACAATTAGGTTGTCCTTTTAAACCTAGATCTTGGGATCTTTAGTCAAATAGGTTAGGTTTCCATTGTAAATCCTTATTCATTCATGAGCTTCATTCTCATTCCCCTCGATGACTTATCAACTAACTCATGATTTAACCCTTTAGTTAAGGGATCCACTTTATTATCCTTTGACTTCACATAGTCAATAGAGATAACCCCATTTGAGAGTAGTTATCTAATGATATTATGTCTATGATGTGTATGTCGAGACTTACCATTATACATATTTCTCTATGCCCTGTTAATAGAAGATTGGCTATCATAATGGATGCATATTGTAGGTATAGGCTTCACCCACTTAGGAATATCCTCTAAAAATTGCATAGTCATTCGACTTCTTCACCACATTTATCCAAAGCGATGAAATCAGATTCCATTGTGGATCTAGTAATGCACATCTATTTAGAGAACTTTCATGAAATAACTACACCACCCAGCATGAATACATATCCACTGGTGGAATTTGAGTCTTTCATGTCAGATATCCAATTTGCATCATTGTATCCTTCTAATACAGCTAAATATCTTATGTAGTACAGTCTATAACTATGTATATATTTTAAGTATCTAAGTAGTCTTGTAATATATTTCCTGTGATCAAATCCTAGATTACTAATATATCTATTTAGTTTGCTTACAACATAAGCTATGTCTGGTCTTGTACAACTTATTAAGTACATAAGACTTCCTATCCCTTTAGAATATTCTAGTTGAGACACACTCTCACTTTTACATTTACTGGTGTTCTCACAATTCTAGAATCACTATTGTTGAATTTCTCAAGTATTTTGTAAACATAATGACATTGACTTAGACTGAGACCGCTTGATATCATTTATATCTTAATTCCCAAAATTACATTAACATGCCCTATGTCTTTCGTATCAAACCTTGAATTCAACATAGTCTTAGTAGATTTGATCATTTGATCATTATTATCCACAATTAGCATATTATCAACGTAAAGACACAAGATAACATAACCATCTTTTTTATCCTTAACATATATACATTTATCACATTCATTGATTTTAAAGCCATTTGTCCTCATGAAATTTTCAAACTTATCATGCCACTATTTTGGTGCTTGTTTCAAGCCATATAAAGACTTTACCATTTGGTCCATGTAGATTTCTTCATCTAACTCACCATTTAGAAAGGCTTTCTTTACACCCATTTGATGTATTGCAATATTTTGCGGGGCGACGATAACAATTATCATCCTTATGGATGCTATTCTCATCACAGGAGAATAAGTATCAAAGTAATTAAGGCCATCTAATTGTTTGTATCTCTTAATTACAAGCATGGCCTTGTACTTTTCAATTGATCTATCTAATTTACGTTTTCTCATAAAAATCTACTCAGATCCTTGTGTTTTACTACTTGGAGGTAAACCAACTACTTCCTAAGTGTGATTTTTCATAATGGACTCAATTTCACCATTAATGGCTTCTTGCCATTTAGGACCTTCAGAAGAATTCATAGCCTCTTCATAAGTTTGAGTCTATTTGGAACGCAGATATGTGTTCCATGTTAACTACTCTATGCAATGTATCGTAATTAACATGACCTAGTCTACCATGCTACAAGTTGGAAGACTTAAGCAAATAAGTAGAAGAATTAATCTTATTAATTTTCTTAGCTTTTATAGTCATTATATTGAGCTTAAATTTCCCATCAGATACATACCCTATTCCCACAAACATTCTGTTTTTGGTCAAAATGACCTTATTAGATATAAACACTATCTGAAAGCCATGCTTGTTTAGTAATACACCATAAACAAGATTGTTACGAATGTCTGGCACATACAGTACATTTTTTAATGTAAGCTCTTTCCCAGAGGTCATCTTCAATTGGACCTAGCCTTGCCCTTGGATGGCTGATGTGGTAGAATTTCCCATGAAGAGCTTCTCTCCATCTTTCACTAGTTCAAAAGTAGTGAATAGATCCTTATATGAGCATATATGCCTTATTACACCAATATCAATCAACCACTCCTTTGGGTTTGATCCCACCAAGTTCACCTTAGAAATGACTACACACAAGTCAATATCAAAGATATCATTAGTGATGTCATCAACCATGTTTGCCTCACGATTCTTGTTTCTTTTTAGAAACTTGCAGTATGGGGCTTTATGCCTTGTCCTTTGACAATTAAAGCAAATCCCTCTGAAACTTGACTTCTTAAAAGTTGCTTCTCTAAGTACCAATTCAGATCCTCTACCCATCTTACCCTTGTCCTTATTTTTATTGTGCTTTAAACTTTAACCATGTTCTATCACATTAGCCTTGGGTGCCAATAGGATATATCCTCTTTTAGAAGAAGCCTTATTGTCTTCTTCCACTTTGAATCTTATTAGAAAGTCTTTCAAAGACATTTTCCTTCGCTTGTGCTTAAGGTAGGCCTTGAACTCTTTCCATAAAGAAGTCAACTTTTAAATAATAGTTACAACTTAGAAGGTTTCACTAAGTACCATCCCTTCATCATATATCTCTATTAAGATATCTTGAATTTCATGTACTTAATTACATATAGATTTAGAGTCTACCATCTTATAATAAAAAAAACAACCAACTAAAAATTTCTTGGCACCATTATTTTCACTTTCATACTTCTAGTCTAATGATTCTCATAAGTCTTTAGTTGTCATCTTCTTACTGTACTCATTGTACAAGGAATTGATTAGACTAATCAGAACATAGTTTCGACATAGATAATTAAAATGCTTCTATGCTTCAATAGTACTAATACATTGAAAATCTTGTTCATCTTTTGGTTGGTTGGAAGCTTCTTCAATCAAGAACCTTGTCAAATTCAAAGTGATAAGATAGAACATTATCTCACTTCTACATCTCTTGAAGTTTAAGCCATTAAACTTCTCATGCTTCTCTGCCACAACATGGTTCATAGGAACAGAAGCCAAATAACATTAGAGTTATTCCATGAGCCATAAAATATCTCATTATTTAATTCACATTAAAACCACTCACAGTATGGTTAGAAACATTTACAGTTAAGTTTGTACTCATTTTTGTTTTCTTTTTTAAAAAATACAAAATTAAGAACGAAATCTTATAACCACAAAAATTATGTATAAAATATTTATGAAGCTATTCTACGAAGAAGAAAAAATTACTTATAGTAAAAATTGCTACTTGCAAGGCAATATTAATCATAAAAATTGCTACTTGCAAGGCAATATTAATCATATAAAATAACTATAATTAATAGCGGAGGAAAACTTAAATTAACCCTTATAAAATTTTGTAGCACTAAAAGTTGAAATAAAATTAATATAAGGTAAAAAAAATGTTAAAGTATATATGAGAATAATAATTCATAATACATGAAAACTGAAATTAATAATCATTAGTTGTTACGAAGAGATTAAAGTGTAAACAAATAGATGATTAAAAGTAAATATACTCGGATAAGAAATAACTATAATTAAGAAAATAAATTAATTAATAGGAAAAACATAGAAGTACTAACAGAGAAAGAAAGAATAATAATAGATGAGTACAATATAAACAACGATCAGTCGTGATATCTCTAAAATAATAAATATATTTACTTTTAATCAAAGAATATTAATAAATATAAACAACGACCGCAACAGCAGAATAGTTCCTAGAGATGGAGGGTGAAAATGAATATCAAATTACTGCCTAAATTTAATTATATAAATCTCAGTTCACATGTATAAAGAATAAAAGTTTTTAAAAAATATCACTTTGTCCAAATATTAAAAATGAAAAAAATTGAATAATCTCAGTAAAAAATAATACATATTAAAAATACATAAATTTAAATATATATGTAAATTAAAAGATAGAGAGATATGTGTATCATAAAGTTTTTTAAGATAATTTTTTTTACTAATTATAGATATTAAAAAATTATTTTTCAAAATACAACGATCAAATAATAATAAACTAACACCACAAATATCTACGAAAGTGTCATTCTTCCGTTTTTGTCTCTCTTTTGAAAGAAGAAGAAAAAACTAAAGTAATTCAAAACAGACAGAAACGGAAGAATTAGAAAAAAAACTGAAATATATTACATAAATTAAAATCAAACTAATGGTTTCCGAAATTTTAATTATCATTAAATAGTTATTTTAACAATTTTAATTCAATTTTTTCTAACATTCAGTTCATATCTAATTGTTATATATATTTAGGACTAATTGTTCTGTTGTACAGTTGAGTATATATTTTTACAAAATGCCGGCGTACTAGAAAAAAGTTGAGTTTTTGTGTTAGGTGGTAAAAATGTTATAACTCTTTACTTTATTATTATAAATTAAGTTCGAATATCATGTATCTAATGTTTTATATGTTTAAAAAATTAGTCTTTAGTATATTTAAAAAAAAAAAGATGTTAGCTTGTATGATCTATACAAATATTTTATTTTGGGATAAATTTATGTTCCTTATGATTCATTATTCATAGTATTATGAACTCAATTTTAAATATATCCTTATATTATTTTTATTTATTTAATAAAAAAAATACTTAAAAAAAGTTATTATGTATGATACTTTTCTCAGAGTGGAATAACAAGGAAGTGTTATGAATAAAACAAAATATATTTATTTGTATTCCTACTGGGTTATTATTATCGAATAAATATGATATTATTTTTAGTTAAACCAAAACATAGTTACTTGCTCTTGGTATAATAATTTTAACTTTTTTTTTTAATTCAAACAATAAACATTAATTTTAGAATATAAAAAATGACATTGTAATTTTATTGATAAATTTGTAACCCCAACTAAATACGAGAAAAATGATATTTTTTTGAACAAAATAAATTTATAAATCTTAGAAGAAAAGAAAACTAACTAAGATGAGACTAAATTGTATAAATAAGTATAAATATAAATATAAATTTTTGTAATTTTTAATGTTAAAGTACACCCAAATTAATTTAGAGACCAAATTAACCCTTAACTAAACTAAAAATCTTCACGAAGCTGGTCACAGTATTCTAGATAAAAAACAAAAAACAAAAAACAAAGACCATACTCATCCATAGCATATCTCTGAAGGAACGACTTACCAGCTGTCACATTCTCTCGGCTTAAATGGCTCAAGCCGAAAGTCACTTGGATGTGAGAACCGTGACTTTTCTAAGACCTTGGATGTGAGAACCACTTGGCGCAATGCATGTGGATCTTGGTTTCCGTAGGTCCCACATGCGTGAATCTAGGTTTCAGTAAGTCAAAATATGAAGGGACAATTACAGCTACGTGCAGGTAAGGTTTTGCTGAAATTAATATAAATATTTTTTTTATTTATAATATTTTTTTTATATCAATTTTTAAAATTTACTTTAAATTGGATGCGAAAACAATGTGATAATATCCCTTACAAAATATGAAAATATCATAACAATCAGTTAGTTATATTTTTAAATTATTTTCATATTTAATAAATATATTTATAAAAATTATAATATTTAATTTGATTAATTAGTTAAAATATTTTAAAAATAACTAATTAAAATATGAAATATAGATTTTAATTATAATATTATTATATATGAATAATTTTTTACATTACGTAATAGAATTTAAATTATAAAAAACAAAAATTATAAATAAAATTGTAAAATAAATATAAATAAAAAATATATATGAAAAGAAGTATAAAATATTGTTTCAAATAAAAATAAATAATCATTTTATTGAAAAAAAATAAAAATTATAAAAAATAACACTTCTAAAATTTATAAAAACAAAAATAACTTATTAATACATTGAATGAGATTTAACTTACTAACGTTCAATATTCAACATACCAAAACAATTGTAATTTAATTTGAACTGTGTTTACTTGGACAGCATTCAAAATAAAATGATATGTCAATTTTTTTTATAGTAAAAATATATGAAGTAAATATAAAGATGTTATATTTTGTGATTATAAATTTTAAATGTGTTATTTTTATTATTTTTTAAAAAACAAAACTACAACTAGATAAATTTAAAGGCAAATAGTTTAGACAATATAAAATTTAATATAAAACGATATTTTGTCAATAATTTTATGACAAAAATCTATAGTATCCACTATATTTTGATAAAAGATAATTTTTTTATGATATTTTTTAGACAATGATATTTTGTCTATACTATCATTACATTTTAACCAAAATATAGATATCATATTTTGATATCAAAATATAAAATAAAAACACAATATCATAACAATAATGAATACATCATTGATTTTTCAATTCTAATCCTTATCCAGAAAACAAAAGTTATGCTAAATTAAAATTTCTATCGTTGTAACGATATTATTTAGTATTTTATAAAAATTTACATTTATAAATTAAATAGAAAATTATTTTTATTCATAATAATATTTTTACATTACAATATTTTAAATAAATTATAAAAATAATTATTAATTTTATAAATATATAATATGCGGTTTATATTTAATAGTAGTATTTTATTACTTTGTCTCTGTGGTTGAAAGTAACATTATAAAATGTCAAATAATATAAAAAAATAAAATACACTTCATAATTAATGGTTCATAAATAGGCATAAAAAATATGTTACATATATATGAATAACATTAAGAAATCCTCTTGAGTTCTGAAAGTAAAAAAAATCTTGTAGATTTAATCATTGTAATAGTTATTATGAACATTGTGAAAGAGGGAAAGTTTAAATATAATTAATTTAATAATTTTTTACTTTTTATAACATTAAAAGTTATAAATTTTAAAGTAAATGAAAAAAATAATATAATAAAAAAAATTAAGTTCAATTATGTTGCTTTTCACACTTTTTGTATTCTCATGTTATTAAATAAACTTTCATTCTTTTATTTCAAGCCATAAATTTAAATTACACCAAATATCATTTAAATATAAAATCATCAAATATTCTAACAACAAATTTGATAAAATAAAAAATATCATGGTCATTTTGTCTGGTAAACTAATAATTATTAGTATTGAGTTCAGAACAAAAAAATTATATCAAAATAATTATATATGATATCTAACTATTTTAATTTTATAATTAAAATTAAGAAAGTGAGTAAATAATCAAAATTGTACACGTTTTTAATTCTAATTTTTCATTTAACTAAATGATTATGTTAGTTATTTATTATTATACAAATAATTAATTATAATTAAGAACATTAAAGTTTAGAAAAATTTGATCCAAATAACTAGATTCAATATGCAACTATTTAAAATATAAAAGAGTTATAAAATTGTAAATAAATAATTCAAACTAAAGTATTTTAAAGTTTTAGTTTTTAATTAAAAGTAGTCCCAAAGAACTAATTTTAATTAAAAAATATTAAAAATTTTGAAGAAATATAACAAAAATAATTGTGAGAAAAATATCTCTAGTGTTCTTTACTTATTGTATAAATGACACATGTGTATTGTACTTATTTTTTTGTAACAATTTAATTCTATTATTATTATTAAAAATGATACTACAAGAAGAAAAGTTATTTTTTTCAACTGCATTAGATATAAGCTATTTTAACTTGAATAAGTTGAAAGAATTGAAGAAATAATAAATAAAACCTTAATAAATGGTCATTTTCTTTTATGCTGTAATTTTTTAATGATAAATACAACTAAATTGTTAAAAAATAAATATATAATATAAATTTTATTTTTCAAATAATTACGAGACTTGTGCGATCATCATCCCAATAATTATATAAAATTTATAATTTTTAAATTTTATAAAAAGAAAATTAAAAAAGAGTGTAAAAATCCTACTAGAAGTCACTCTTTTTGAACTCTAGTTCCTAATTTTGAATGAAGTCATTATGTTTTTATTTATTATTTGTAAAAGAATTAGTTTAATTAACATTAAAATTTTGAAAAAATATGAATGAAATAATTATATATAATTTTTAATTTTATAAAAATAACTACGAAATGAAAATTAAATTATAAGTATTTTGAAAATTATAATTTTTAGTGTTTAATTAATTAATTCTTAAATAATTAATTTTAATTACAAATTAAAATAAATAAATAAACAAACAAACATGTGATTAATAATCTTAAGTGAAGTCTTTTAGAGTTCTTATTTTTAATTATGTGCATTATTTAATATCCCAAAAAATAATTTAATTAAAAATATTAAAAATAGACATATGTTAAGTTGTTAAATAATTTAAATGAAAACTTTTTAAATTTTTAGTTTTTAATTTCTTACTAAGTCATATTGCTTATTATTTATTTTAACTAAAATAATTATATTCAGTCTATAACTTTTTTTAAAATTTTTAAACAAATTAAGAAATAAAAAGTAAATAATTTTATAACTGAAATCTTTTGAAAATTTAGTTTCTAATTTCTAATTAAACCATTATGCTTTTTATTTATTGTTTTAAAAAATAATTAATTTTAAATAAAAACATTAAAATTATAAAGAATAGAATGTATAATATATTTAATACATTGATAATTAAATTAAGTTATACATAAAAAATTATTAATATTTATAGTAGATCTTACCGATAAAAATGAGACACATTCTTTTTGAAGTTAGGATAGTCATTTCTATATGGAACTATAAAACATATTTATAATAATTATAAGATTTAAATGTTAAAAAGTTTATCAACCATTTTTCTTTATAATGATTATATTTTCTACAAACTAATTTTTTAATCATAATACTTATAAGATTTAAATGTTAAAATTTATCAACCATTTCTCTTTATAATGATAATATTTTCTATGAACTAATTTTTTATTGAAAAAATATGAAGAGTTAATTGGGTTATATAGTTAGGATGAGATCCTTATTCTAATATGTTATTTTTTGGATTTGAACACCAACTCAACAAGTGATATCAAAGTTAAGTAGAGATGTGAAATGAACTACTTAGTCCAACTTATCTTATTTAAAGTTGGCCTATTAAGCTCGTGAGCTTTCATAAATTTAAATTAGCAGCTCACTTACTCATTTAGTAAAAATATATTAAATTAAAAAGCTAATAAATAAGATAAAAAATAAAGAAGTTATCAAAATATAATTATTAATTATTACTATGAAATTGACCTAAATGTTAATATTAGTTAAATTAACAAATATAAAAAATAATTTTTTAAAAATAAAATAAAAGATAAAATTCAATTAAATTTATATTAGAATATTCTAATAAACATAGAATTTAAAAAAAATAGTAACTTAAATAACACATACAATATAATTGAATTTAAAGAGATGTCATTAATTTATATTTAAAATTTAAATTGTATTAATTTATAATAATTTATAATTAAATATATATATTATTGAAAAAATAGTATATTTTATAAAAAAATGATATATTTTAAAATTTTGGATTTTTTAAAGAAGTTATTCTCATTTTATTGAACATTGCTCATATTCTATTAAATATTTTTGAAATATAAAATATATTAATTCACAAAATATTATGATTCAATTCATATATGATTAAAAATGTTGAGTAAAATTTAGAATAAATAACTCTAAATTTACTAATATTAGATCAAAACAAGTAAACAAACTACTTGTATTATACCCACTATAACACCTTTCAAAGGTCACAAATTGAAGAGAAATACAAATACTCAAACAGAAAGCTCTGAGCTCACACTCAAGCTAAGAATACAAAGACTTAATTTTTTTATGGAATGATTAAACCAAATACAAGGTATGCTATTTATAGTCCTCACCATGCAATCTACATCATACAAGTATACAACTAAGAAATAATTCTAGTCATGCATACAAATATTATATATACATTTTTCTTTTCTACAACCTTCAACCACTCTATCTATTCATTATTCAACCACTTCATTTATTTCTCTACGTCTTTCAACCATTCCATTTATTTTCCTACCACTTTATTTATTATGTTGGTGTTGATTTTTAACACTCCCCCTCAACACCAACTCTCACAATTTTTACTGTGTCAAGCTGATGGCGAAACATTTTGAACTTACTAACGCTTAAGCTTTTTGTGAACAAGTTTGCACTTGATCATCTGTCTTGATTTGCCTCATCTTAATTTCTTCTTGAACCTTTTCTCTAATAAAGTGATAGTGTACTTCAACATGCTTAGTTCTTGCATGAAAGACCAGATTCTATACCAAACGAATTGTCAATTGATTGTCACAATACAATAGTACTGCATAATCTACTAGTTGATGTAGATTATTCATTAACTGTATCAACCATATACACTAAAATGACTACATTTTAATCACATTATTTTTATATTTGTAAACACTTTAGTCGTTTTAGATAAACTTTGATAATTTTAGTTTACTTTATTTTTTATTTTTAAAAACTTTTTGAGATATTTTTATGTTCAATCATCTACTTCTGGGCCTTTAGTAAGATTTATATTAATTCAATTTAAGTTTTAGTAATAAAAAAATATCTTAAAAAAATTGACAAGAAATATATAAAGCTTTCAAAATATAGCAATAACTTGAATAAAGTATACTGATTTTAAGAAATATGATTGATGTATAAAATTTATGAAAGTAAAATCACCAAAGTGTTATGCTATCCTATTCATTATGTAGGAAATAATTACAACTTATTTTTAGTAATGTTTGAGGATAAAGAAGTGACTACTCTTATTTTACAACAAAACTAATTTTTTAATATAAAATGATTTGACATATTTTTATTTTATTAATTTATTTATTTTTGTATTCTTTGTTTGAATAAAACAAATACAAAGTTTTTCAAAAAAACTGATACATCTATAAACAAGACTTGAATTATAAAACTTTAACACGTTAAAATAAGCTTCATGTTGTTGAGTTCCAGCTTATTATTTTTAATTTGTAAATTTTATATTTAATATTTAGTATACTAAAATATATACTATTTAGTCGCGTTAAATTATTTTTTGGCTATGCCAATAGAAGAACATAATCCATATTTTATAATACAAGGCGAGGTAAAGTTGGATATTGAATTTCCTGTTCCGTTTTCTGAAATTATATACCCTATTTTAATAAATATATAAAAATTAAATATTTTTAATTTTTTATAGGTTAATCTATATTTAAACTCATATTAATCATAAGTAATACATTATATATTTTATATTTCATCTTTAAGTTATATTTTTATTCTACTAAAACATAAATATTTTTATTTTATAAAAGTTATTTGAACTATTTATATAAACTCTAAAAATCTAAAATCTTATAATTATTCTATAATTTATTGTTATTATTTCAAGCTAGTTAGTAGCAAGATTCTATTAATATTGTTTAATATAAAATGATTATGTATGTATTGTTAAATATATTTTATTTTTCTTCTTTTCACGTAAATATTACTTATTTTATTCTTAATTGACTCAATTTTTTATTTTTTCTATGACAAAATATTTATTATTAGATTAATTTTATTATAATATTTTATTTATAATAAAAATAAAAATATTATTTGAATCCCTAGATACTCATTCCGCATTGAGAATTCCCAATATATCACTATAAGAATTTTAAGTGTGAATGAAAAATAACTTCTAAATCATAAACGAAAAACGAGAAGGCCCTTTACTTACCCATCTCGTTTATAACCCTACATACAATATATTATTATTGTGATAAATATTTTAAAAAACTCCCAAAAATGAATGAAAATTCTACAAAATAATAATAATAATAATTTATAAATAAAATTTTAACAAAGATATACCAAAACAATAAATTATCTATATTTTATTTTTAAATATATGATATTTATTTTCATGAATAAGTAGATCAATTAAGTAAAAAGTATTAGAGTAATTGGTTAAAATGCCAAAAATAATTATTACACTATTAACTAGAAAAACAGTTATTCCTTGAAAAATAAGTTGGTATCTACTACGTACAACTATTGTATATAATATTACTAGTAGGTTAAAGTAAAACTTGAAAGAAAAAGAAAAAGAAGATGAGAGATGTAAACAACTAATACAAAACAATGTTAATAATGACCCAAGACTAAAAATATATCAAAAAGTAGAAGTTGCAAAAGGAGTCCATCATATTCCTTCATTTCAGTCTCATTTTTTCTGCTTATAATGAATAACATTAACTATCTTTATTTTTCTATTTTTTAAGAGGAATAATATTGGCTTATATATATCTATATATATATATATTATTTTTTGAGATAAGATCGGTTCATATTTATAAGAAAAATAAGAAAAAGAATAGTTTCATTAAATCTCAATCTTGTGCCATGGAGTTGAATTTAAGAAGAAGAAAAAAACCAATATTGTCATCACATTTATTGTTAGTCACGTTAAAAGATACTAAGTTTCAATATCACATTTACTTGTAGTCACATTAAAAGAGACTAAGTTTTCACTTTACAGGCAGACCATAACGTCATGTGCATCCAAGAAAATGATGTATTTGGGAAATAAAAAAGATAATAAAAGTATTTAACAACACATGCAAAGGAATCACCATTATCTTCAAACAGGACTCTGGTCTTTGGCTCCCTTCCATCACAACTCACAAGGAAAGAGACTCCGATAATAAAGAAGAAATGACCCAAGTTACATATTAACATAGAAGCGCTTTTTCTTTTTCAATCGTAGCACATTGACAGTAATATTTTATTGTGATGCATATAAATATTCAATCCCATGCAGAATATTTGAATTATAATATGTTATTTTAAAAAATTTTAAAAAAAATTATGTAGATAATAGCATAAATTATTTAGTTACATTAATTTAAAATAATTTATCAATTTGCTATTTTTTTTATAATTTAGTCATTTCATTATATAAAATTATAGCATAATAATAACTAGTTAATTTTTTCATTTTATTTTTATTTTTCTTATAATTTTTTTAATTGTTATTTAATTAGTAATATTTTATACATATTTTTAAATATCAATTCTTTTACATTTATACATATTTTATAATTATAATAAACTAAAATTATTTTTTTTTAAGATTTTTAAGATTTTAATAATTTTTTTTATGATAGATATACATTCAAAAAATTTATCGATTTCCTTAACAAGATAATCCAATTTTACCTTGCATCACATTAGGTGAGATCATCACCCTTTAGCTTAACACATTCTCCCTTTTTAGCGACACTGAATCGGGAATCTCACCTGATGAGTGATTTTAATTAGCATACCACAAGATAGATAAATTTTTTCAAATATAAATATAAAATAATATTTTATAAGATATCAAAATTGTTAGAAAATTAAAAATAATTAGAAAAAAATATATAAATTCAATTAAAAGACTTGAAGATCAGATTTGTGAACAAAAATCCTAAGATTTATTATCCCTCTTTTATTGTTTTTATGAATAATTTTTTAAATTTATTATTTATCATGAATAGCTAATTTTATAATTGATTACGAATAATTTTAAAGTTATAAATATGAATTGTAATATTTAATAAGATCTGTAATATTTTATTCAACTATTCTTTTTGATTATATATTAGTTATCGGTTTTAATTGTTGAATGAATTTAGTTGATTATTTGAATATATAATTAAATAATCAAATTAATTTATTTAATTGATTAGTTAGTAATCGTTCAATTAATTTAAATAATTAGTGATAAATTACTTGTAATGAGAAGTAATAAAAAATAATTAAATTGAGTTTGTATGTTTAATCTTAATCCAATTTGCTTCTTTAAAAATTAATGTTTTTGATAAAATAATTTTAGAAAGCTTATTCTAGGTTCTCTACTAAAAAGAGTTTATATTAAGAGCTTGTTTAATTTAACGAATTTGTAAGAAGAGAGAGAGATTTTTGTGTTTGTGAATTTCTCCAAATTGGTATAATCAAATAATAGAAAAATATGATATGCTTTTATTAATTTGTAATACATGCTTATGGTGGAGATGGTCTTGCAATCATTCTTTTATTTGAATATTTATCATAATCTTTATATTTTATATTTATCTTTTTTAATCTTTAATTGTTAGATTTAATTTTCAGTTTATACAATTAAAAACTTTCTTTTCAATATATAGGAGTTAGTTTTCAAAATTCTATGCGAAAAAACCCTTATTTGCTATATATTATTTTACAATATCTTAAGTAATTTAAAATAAAGTTTAAATTGACTATTTATCTGAAATCCATCAATTTTTGGTGCCATTGCAACCAATGATTTTCGCTTATATATATAATAAAAAATTAGAAAAATCTTATTTAAAATTGAAAAATATATATTTTCTTTATTTTTATTATGGTTTATTTATATTTTAATTTAATTTAATTTATTTTTAGTCCTTATTTGTTTTTCAAAGTCAAAGTAAATTGCTAGTTTTTATTTATTTATTAAATTCATTCTTTTATTTTATTATTATTAGTTTTATTTTTATTTTTAATTTTAATTTTAGTTTTATTTTATTTTATATTATTTATTTATTTATCAATGATTATTAAATTTTTCTTTTTTCTTGAAGTGTTTAATATAAAGGAAACATAAATACATATATGGATGCATCATACCCTATATACAATGGATTTTTTGAACCACACTTAGAGCATCAATAAGGAAATGGGACTAAGTTAATATTATGGGTGAATTTGAAAGCCACCGACTTAAGTATGATCTATATTCTAACAAGTATACTCCAAAATGATGGGATCATCAATACGCAAGTTATTCATATAGAAATCCAGCAGAGAATTTCAATATCAGACCTAATTTATCATTTTTAATGACAAAACCAACTCCAACCACTCAAGATAAGTCCATTGAGGATTTAGTGAATACCATTGGTGCTAATACTTTGAAATTTCAGCATGACTACCAAGTATATTAAGTTACCAATGAAGAAGAAATTTTAAAGAGAAATCTTGATATACAGGTAAACCAAATTTCAATAAGGAATCTAACAGAGGAGCTCAATATAACACCTAACTTTCCATTCTTAATGCTACAACTAACTCCAACCACTTAAGTTAAGTCTCTTGAGGATTTAGTGAATACCATTGTTCCTAACACTTGAAATTTTAGTAGAAGAACCAAGCTTTTATTAAAGAATAGGAAATTTCAAGAAAAAATCTTGAGATATATGAAATCAATGCTACTATAAAAAAAACCTTGATACTTAAATAAGCCAACTGGTCACAATAGTGGAAAGATTATAGCACTGGTAGTTGTTAAGCTCCCTACCAAATAGATACTAAATGTAGACAAACTATCAATGCCATTATTATAGAGAGTGGTAAATAATTAGAGTAGTTTTATATCATTAATTTTTTAATGTGGCAAGAAATATAACCATATTTTGATTTTTGATTTTTTTATTCACATGTCATTAATTTGATTACATACATGACTAACTTTAATATAATGCTTTTCAAACGCAAGAAGTTGGGTTCGAGACTTGAATTTTCTCTCTTTGTTTTAGATTGAATACATGTCATATGCTAGATTAAAGTATGTTAATTATAACCTATATAGATATTTTATAAAGCTACTAGCATTCAGTTATGATGATTGTTAGAGCAAGCTGTGAGGTAGTTAACTTTATCAATTGTATGTTCGGAGTATGCTTTTACACCACATACATTCCTTTGTATCCTATATAAAGATGTGTACTCACTATACTGAATATGCAAGCATTCTTCGTCATTTTCATCTCCTACGTTCATCTTATTCTTTCTTTTTTTCTTTATAATTATTTTAATTATCATGATATCAAAGCTTTAGCATTATGCTATGGATTCATCATCATCATCATCAGTACATTCCCTAGCTTTTACAAATCCTATATATTCCAAAATTAATTCAAATCATCGAATATCACATCAAAATAACAATGGATGTTTATCATCTACACAATAATAACATAGTTACCTATGTTCCTAATCAATCATTGTTTCGCAATAAAACTAGATGAAACAAACTACCTTATCTAAAGATAACGACTTCAACAAGTTATTGCAGTTTATGCTCTTCAATCATTGATTGATGAAACAACAGCAACACCTGATCATACTACAACAGATAAGTTTTAATTCTTAATGGAAATGGAGGTGCTCGAACATATAAGGTAATTGAATAAAATCTTGATTACAGTATATGAAATAGGCAAGATAACGTTGTTAAGAACTAGATTTATTGTTCAGTTACACCTAAATGGTAAAACAACAACCAAAGAGTTTTGGACTATTCTTGCCAAAGTATTCAATGATGATTCACAATCCAGACTTCTTGATCTTCTTTGGCGTCTTTGATCTCTTCAAAAAGGAACAAAATCTATGAAGAAGTATATCAGTATAGCAAAGTATTTGTTAGATCATATAATGGTTGCTAGAGATGTTATTTCCAAAAGAGAACAAGTACTTTATGTCATTGGTAGCCTAGACTCCAACTATACCTCACTCATGAAAAATATCACCGGTAAGAAATATGTGATTTCTTTAATGAACTATTCATTTGAATTTGTATGCATGAGAGACAAAGAGAACAAATGAATTTTATTAATCTAGAAATTACCAATGCCAATTATGCTAAACATGTCAAACTAGTATACATTAGAAATCATCAACCTAATTCATCATCTCAGAACTTTTCTCAAAAATATCCTTCTTTCAATCTTCAAATACCACAACACTAAATCCTAAAATGGATTCAAATAAGAATAAAAAATTTGATCACATATAGTGTCAAATTTGTAAAAAAATGGGACACATTGCAACAAAGTGCACTTTCAGATATAGCCAATCAAAAAGCAATGATCCTAATGCTAATTCACATTAAATAAACACAAGCATACCATAATCTCTTATAACTCAGTTTCATGAAACCTCACAAGAACATGCTATGGAATTAGTGACATTGTATCCACAAAATCATTTTCTCATTTTCCCTCACCATCTAACCAACATCTACAAGCTTTCCTTGCATGTACATAATCTCAATCAATTAATCCATAGCAATGGTTCATAGATATATGAGTCACTCATAATTTAATAGCTGATTCATAGAATCTTCATCAAGCAACTGCTTATGATGGTGATGTTGTTGTTATGATAGGTAATGGAACTAAAATTCCTATTACTCATACTGGCTATAATAGTTTATTTTGTGCCTCTAATGCTTTAGGTTTATAGAACTTATTATGTGTACTATATCTTGGAAAAAACTTAAGTTATGTTAAGAAATTGTTTGAGGATAATAATGTATCAATTGAGTTCTTTCTTAACACATTTTATGTGAAGGATTTGGACTCTAAGATTACCATTTTGATAGGAGAAACTAAATATGGACCGTATAGAGTTATGTTTGGACATCATCAACCTGAACATGGTAATATCCTTTTCAATAACATTGAACTTAGTGGAAGATTATGGCATGATTGACTTGGACACCACAATTTTTTTTTGTAATAGAGCATGTTGCACATAGTATGAATAAGGTTTTAAAACCAAACATTACACCTGAACTATATTGTGCATATCAATTAAGAAAGTTACATAAGTTACCTATTACTAATATGCACATTAGATCTACATATGTCTTTGATATAATCCATGTTGGTATATGAGGGCCTGCTCCTATAAATACTACATAGAATATGAATATTTTGTGTTGTTGATTGATGATTACTTTTGGTTTCAATGAGTTTATTTGCTTAGAAACAAAAGCCAAGTTGCATCCATTTTCTTGCATTTTGAAGGTATGGCCCAAAGGTAGTTTAATACCATCATTAAACAGCTACAAAGTGATGGTGACATTGAGCTTAAAACCTTAGAAACATATCTCTTTCAGAAAGATTATCTAAAAAAGATATCATGTCTATATACACCTTCACAAAATGTGGTAGTGAAAAGGAAGAATAAACATGTAGGTGAGGCAGGTATTATTAATACTTATAAGATAAGGAATACCAATGTAATATTAGGATTATAGCTTCAAAATAGTTGTTTACATTATCAACAAATTTCCATCCAAAAACTTGGGGGGTTTTACAGTCCCTTTGAAATATTGTACAAAACCAAACCTGATTATACTCATATCAAATTTTTGGATGCATGTGCTTTCCCTATTTGAGACCTTATAATAACACAAAACTTGAACCTCAATCCCTACCTTGTGTTTTCTTAAGGTATGTCACAACTCACAAAGGATTTTGTACCTTAAACCTTCCCCAAACAAGATATATACCTCTTCTCTTGTTTGTTTCAATGGAATTGTTTTCTTTTTTGACTTCAAACAACACCAATGTTCCATCTGATTCTAATAACATTACATCTTCCAATACTCAAGCTACAACCTTACCATTTTTTTTCTCAATTCCATCATGATCATCTTATAAACCAATGTATAATGCCTTTCCAATACCTATACCTAACAGAGCCTTTCCTAGGAATCTAATCTCATCACAAGTTTCTCAAATTAATTCCTCCCATGATTTATCTAGTCCTTCAACAGTTATACCTAGTACAAGTCCATCTCCAATAGCTCTTAATCCTAGTCCTTTTTCTTTTGACCATGTTATACATTCATCTACAACTTTACCACCTATCACTTTTGGCTCTTTGTCATCAGTTCCTTTATCAACATTAAAACAATATACTTCTTCTACTTTAGTAAATATATTTGATCCTATTGGCATTACATTGTCAGTTGACTTACCTATATGTACTTCTGACTTACCTTCTACTGCTAATAACTTAGAAGAATCACCTTCTATCATTACTCCTTTTGTATCATCTACTTCTTCTTTTTTACCACAGTTACATCAAATACCTTTCTAGTCCAACACACACAATATGCTTACACGAGCTAAGGCATGCATTTTCAAACCAAAAGCCTTTCTTACACAAAAATTTCTTGAATCCTCTTGTGTTAAGGAAGCTTGGATAATCCTTGAATAGAAGCATGCCATGACATGCGAGTATGATTCTTTTATTAAAAATGGGACTTGAGAGTTTGTTTCTCTGTATATAGGAAGTAAGATAATAGGCAACAAATGAGTGTTTCATACTAAGCTTAAGGCTAATAGATCATAGACAAGTATAAGTCTAAGGTAGTTGTCAAGGGACTTCAGTAAGAGGGTTAGATTATATAGAAATCATTTCTCCACTTGTAAAACCAACTATTGTATTATGTTTAGCTCTCTCTCAAAACTAGCTTATATATCAATTAGATGTCATTACAAGATTCCTTAACGGGGACATTGTTGAAGAAGTATACATGGTATAACTTAAGGGCTTTGAAAGTGATTAGTTCCCTACTCATGTTTGCAGACACAAGAAGGAAATTTATGGCCTTAAATAAGCTCCACGAGCTTGGTACCTTAAGTTGAGTGACTATTTAACTAAATGAGATTTTTTTTGTTCTAATTCAGATGCATTTATGATAGTTTACAACAAGTATGGAACCTTATGGTATTGCTTATCTATTTTGAAGATATACTTGTTACAAGGAACAATGTTGACTTCATTAGTGAATTGATTAAAAAATTGAATTCAACATTCTCTCTTAAAGACCTAGGAGAGTTGAGTTACTTCTTGGGATTATAAGTTACACAAATTTTTAAAGGACTTCACTTGAATCAAAACAAATACATCCGAGATCTTTTGGAAAAGGTTCAATTAAATGATTCCAAATTAGCGTTTACACCTATGCACACTGGTCAAGCACTTGCTAAGCAAGATAGAGAACCAATGATTAATGCAACCATGTATCGAATAGTGATTGAAGCCTTACAATAACAAGACCAAAAATATGTTTCTTAGTGAATAAATTATGTTAGTATTTACATGATCCTATTGAGGTCAATTGGGTTGCTCAAAAAGGTTATTAAGGCACCTTAAAAGAACACTTAACCATGGCCTAATGCTTTATAAATCATAGTCTCTATCCATCATAGGCTACACAGATGCAGATTGGACATCTTGTCGTAATAATAAAAGATCAACAAGAGGCTATTGTGTGTATATAGGTCATTTACTTATAGCATGACATTCTGGAAAACAAAAACTTTTTGCAAGATCATCAATGGAAGCTGAGTTTAGAGATCTTACGAATACAGTTTATGAAGTGATTTGGATTCAAAAATTACTTACTGAATTGAAGGTGGCATTGCAAAACACTCCAATAATTTATTGTGACAACATTAGTGATGTCTAAAAATCTTGTGTACCATGCACGTATTAAGCATATAAAAATCGACTTCCACTTCATGTGAGAAACTAATGGCTAGGTTAATTCAAATTGAGTATACTCTTACCCAAGAACAAACTGTTAATATTATGACAAAAACATTCTCTAGAAGTGAGAACGAAGCTCACCATCATGACAAGATCACGAGTTTATGGATGAATGTTAGACTAAACTATGTTATAAGCTACACAAATATTTTAGACCGTTAGTAGCATTCGCTTATAATGATTGTTAGAGCAAGTGGTGTAGTATTTAATTTTATTAAATGTATGCTCACATTATGGTGTTACATCATAATTCTTCGTTTGTATCTTATAGAAAGATGCATACTCATATAATGAATATATAAGATGATTGTTAGAGCAAGTGGTGTAGTATTTAATTTTATTAAATGTATGCTCACATTATGGTGTTACATCATAATTCTTCTTTTGTATCTTATAGAAAGATGCATACTCATATAATGAATATATAAGTATCGTTGTCTTCTTCTCTTACATTCATTTTCTTCTTTATAATTTTTTGATTATCATCGTAAATTAGTATTTGATTTTTATCTAACATTATAAAGATTTGGTACGGTGTTTTATCTCATATTTCACCTATCTTTTTATTAAAAATTAATATTAATAAAAATAATCAAATATTATTATAAATGTAAAAAAAAATAAAAAATTTAGTTACCAATTCATTAACAGACATAATAGTAACTAGCGAACCCTCTTGATCGAGCAATGATTTCTTTGTGTTCAAATTGTTATATTAATGTCGGTGAAGAAAAAAAATAAATTATATCCTAATATACCATCAGTACGCAAATCAGTGTCAGAAGTCTTATTTTACCTTTGTCTTTCCCTAAAAGGTAAGATTGTCATTCACCTAATTTCTAATTTCTGCACGTGAATTTTCATTGTTCATGTATTTAATTAAATGCTAAGTTTGTGATAATGTCAAATATTAAAATTATTAATTTAATAATATATATTTTTTAAATATTATAAAAATTAGAGTTTAAATAATATATATATATATATATATATATATATCATTTAAAATCATTTAAGTAGTATAATTGTATAAATATATTTAAAATTATTAGTTAAATAATGAAAAAGTATCAATATGATAATATAGATTTTAAATAATATAATATATTTTGAATAGATAGATAGTTTTTAAAATAATTATATACTTAATTATTTATAAATATGATTTAAATTTTTTAAATATTTAAATAAATTATAATTTGATGATAAATTATATCAAATAATATTAAAATAAATAATTATATATAAAATAAAATTATATTAAATTTAATTATATTGGTGATATTTAGTGTTTGAAGATACTATATTTATTTTTCACGAAAAACTAAATACGGGCTACGAGAAAGCTACAAGGTTAGGCAAGTGCTAAAGAGAAGCCAGCTGTAGAGAGTAGAGGAGCAAGCTCACAAGCTATAGCTAAGCCATCTTTTTGTATCGAAGAATGGATTTCTTAGAAACACAAATCGGACGGCTCAAAAGGGGCAAGAGAAGAGCCAGAATAAAACGTTAAGCTAAAAGGCGGGACCAGCCTGCCATCAATGCACTTCTTGCCACCTTCCTTTATCAGCCTCCAACTCCCCATCTCTAGTCTTTACCGATCAAAACCAATCCTGCTTAAATCTCTACTCAAATTTCTCTCCTCTGAACTTTTTAGCCCCAAGTCTTAACACTAAAACATAAACCCAACTATCTCTGTGAACAAAAGGAGAGGTTGGTTTCCAAATTCTCCATGTTCTCGTTCGTGGGTTCATGATAATTTTTTTTCCTTCATATTCTTTGAAGTTACAGTCAAAAGCAAATCATTGGAAAGGTTTCGACTTTGGATGAAAATGGACTTTTTTACGTTTTAAAGTTTTTTTTCAAAGAAAAGCTATTGTTTCACTTCCAGATCTGTTTTGATTCTTAATTCATTATTTTTCCTTTTTTGGGTTTCGTTCAAATATGGTGCGGCTAAAGCTTGAATCTTTGTGACATGTAGGAAGAATATTCAACAGTTTCTTTTCTGGGACTAGTTTTCATGGGGATTTGCTTGAGCGCTCGAATCAAAGCTGAGAGTACTTGTAACACAGGTATTGGCATATTGAAATGTCATATAACGACCTATAAAATAGAATTATGTAATTTTGCAGTTGGAATTGTCAATTTGGCTTTTATGGTGTATTTTTCACTTTTTCTTTAGGCAGGGATTCCATATTCTGTGTGTAGAACTCAGGTGTGTTAACAAGTTTGGGCTTTTCTCATACTATTTGTGGATATCTGATGGGCTATTTTTGCTGTTTCCACTATTTGTTAATTTAATCCTGTTAGTCAGTTGGGTATGTGCAGTTTGTTCAGAACATCAGCCTCAGTCTTGGAAATGGAATATTAGAAGTCTGATGGTTTGGATATATTATTGTTTCCTTTTTTATAAATATTCTCTCTATTTTTTGTTGCTTAAGATATTATGTATTGCTGATAGAGTTGTATTATAATAACAATGTGTCTAACTTTCTTTCATTCAGTTGCTGTGTCTTAAGTTAATTTCTCTTCAACTTTAAATATTTATTTATAGTAAAATTAGAAGTATTCCTTTCCTGGACTTTCTCTCTTTGATCTCTACTTGGCACACATGTGGCAGTTTTTCTCGATTGGAGTTGCATGAAAATGCTTCATTAGAGTCCCATTTCTATGCTCATTGATTTCAGTTGTTTTTTATTTTCTGTGTTTATGCGTCTAGAAGTTATGTCTAAGGCTCTAGCATTTGTCTTACCGTACTTGGTTTTAACACGTTTTTTAGTAGGATTAGTGTGAATTGAGTTCAAACATTAATTGGGATCTTAATTTGTAACGAAAAATGACATTAGATTTACGGAGAAGTTATAATTGTACATTGCAGGGAATGATTCCAGATATGTTAGTACAGAGGGGAATCCGAGCAGTAATGGCAGCAAGATGTCAACATCTTCGGTTCCTCCAACTCCTAGGAGCGAGGGTGAGATATTGCAGTCCTCCAATTTGAAGAGCTTTAGCTTGGCTGAGCTTAAAATGGCCACCAGGAACTTCCGTCCTGATAGTGTTTTAGGAGAAGGTGGTTTTGGATCTGTTTTTAAGGGGTGGATAGATGAGAACTCATTAGCTGCTTCAAAGCCTGGGGTTGGAATGGTTATTGCTGTGAAAAGACTTAACCAAGATGGCTTACAGGGTCACAGGGAGTGGTTGGTGAGTTAATTTAGCCGTAGTGGTGTCTATGCACATGAAAAGTAGTAGCTCTGTGTTATGTTTTGTATACTTGAAAGGATCTTTAAATATTTGGTCAAAATAGGGCTTGCTTGTAGTCTTAAGTTTTTGTCTTTAAGAGCAATTTTTGTTATAAGATAGATGAGAACTCATTACATGTGTACCATTGTGATTTTAAAACATCTAAACCCAAATTTGTGCAACATTTATCACGTGTTGATTCATAAGTGATTTGCTTGGTTCCACAGGCAGAAGTGAATTATTTAGGGCAGTTTTATCACTATCATCTTGTGAAACTGATTGGATATTGCTTGGAAGATGAACATCGGCTTTTGGTTTATGAATTTATGCCTCGAGGCAGTTTGGAACATCATTTATTTAGGAGTAAGTAAATCCTTTTGAACCTCGTGAATATGGAGGATAATTATTTCATTATTTGATTGTTGTTAACTACTTTGCTCTTATTCTATAACAGGGGGTTCTTATTTTCAGCCTCTTTCTTGGAATCTAAGAATGAAGGTAGCCCTTGGTGCTGCAAAGGGGCTGGCATTTCTTCACAGCGCAGAAAATAGTGTGATATATCGCGACTTCAAGACGTCAAACATCCTTCTTGATTCAGTACGTATTTCGTGCAATGAGTCATTTTTATAGTTTCATTTGCGGTCCTAGTTGATATTTTCAGGATTACTTATAATTTAGGTGTTCTGAGAACTTTGTCTCATATAATTTTCAGAACTACAATGCCAAACTTTCTGATTTTGGGTTGGCCAAGGATGGGCCAACAGGTGATAAAAGCCACGTCTCTACCAGGGTGATGGGAACTTATGGATATGCTGCACCCGAATATCTTGCCACAGGTGTTTTATATCTTGCCCTATTCTATTTATGTTTTTCTATACATAAATACTATGATAGAGTACAAATGATGTACTATAATTGTTGACATTTTTTTTATATTAAAACCCTGAAGGGCACCTGACAGCAAAGAGTGATGTGTATAGTTTTGGAGTTGTTTTATTAGAAATGTTGTCTGGCCGAAGAGCAGTTGACAAGAATCGACCCTCCGGAGAACACAATCTAGTGGAGTGGGCAAAACCGTATTTAGCAAACAAACGTAAGATCTTTCGTGTTATAGATACCCGTCTTCAAGGACAGTATGGCTTGGATGCAGCCTTTAAAGCTTGTACTCTTGCATCAAGTTGCCTATCAACAGAAGCGAAGTTCAGGCCAACTATGGAGGAGATTGTAGTAGTATTGGAGCAAGTGCAGGAATCTAAAGAAGCTGGAAATAATCATAACAGTTCAAGTAATGCTACCAAATATCGTAGACTAAGTGCTGATGATGTTAGAAATAGAAAGAATACTAGCGCATATCCTCGCCCCTCTGCCTTGCCTCTTTATGCTTAATTTAAATGTGCTTGGATTTGATAATACACTGAAAGAAGCTGGTTTGCTACAATCTAACAAAGTGACCTTATGTTTATATTGGTTTGGATCGTCGGGCAATGTGTACAGATATTATCTCGGCTAATGTTATCAAATATCGACCTTTTTTCAAGCAATGTCAAATGTCAACTATGTTCTTCTTGTTGGACTATCAAATTGTAACAGCTGAAAGTAGCTTGAATTATATCAATCTGTCATTTTGCTTTTGCAGGTGGGTTCTTTATCCTTTAGTATTTGAGTTTGTTTGTTATGTTTTCCATATTTCTTTAAGAGACAAGGAGATTGTTAAGATTTTGAGATAGAGCCTTCATTGCATTCTTCTTTGAAGTTTTAGGTGTTTTCGATCTTGGTGATTCAAATGCAATACAATGATAAAGGCTTCACAATCATTCACAACTATAAAGAGGCGGTAATATATTACTTTGGTACTACTCACTATCAATTATTGTTAATATCATTTTTTGTTAACATTAAAAGGAGTCATATTTATCGTTGTAGTCTTGCAAATAGAAAACATTCGAGTATGACGATAATATGAGAGATCATAGTTTCAATTTATAATTTAAGGAGAAGTAGACATTATGTGATATTATGGATTTTTAATGTGCTTATGCTAGTTAATATGTGAATTTATTTGTTATGAGTTTTGAGTTGTGTAGTGTACAATGTGACTATATATAGAAAATAAAATCCACCTGATGTTAATCACATACGTATGTAGACGAACGTAGGAGTTATTTCTTCGTCATTATCTCTTTTGGATAATAATTTGATATTTATGAGTTATTTATCTCTTATATTATTTATCAGTTAGTTCTACTCATATATTGATTTAACACTCATTGGGTAAGCCTATGAGTCATAGTATTGAATAGGCTCATTTATATTATGTTACATGGTATGAGTTTATTTTACACCAAACATTAGCCTTGATGTCTCTTGAGCTTGGATACATAAGTCAAGAGGATTATCTTGCAGTTTTCTCTATATTAGAGCACCTAACCCTTTGTCATGCCGTCGACTTATAGCTAACTTCTGCGCATTGATCCACTTGTGCAATTGTCGAGATTTGATCTCTCCACGGTTATTAAAACATGCATAAGGGCTTTTATCATTGGCAATGTATTTATATTTTCAATCGAGCATTCGGTGAGGGAGTTATGCTATGGTCGAAGTTATTTTCAAAATTAAACCTTTCTCATGCTTTTGGAGGGAGAATTTGAAATTAAAATTTCAAATTTGAAGCCCATAAGCTCTCTACCTAATTCGGATGGAATTCTGGGTAGACGAATGAGATCTTGTTCCATCTCTATATATACTAGTTTCTCGTACCAACTTATTCCACATTTGTTCTTACTTTAGGTTTAGGAGGAGATTTGTATAGGGATGAGGAAGACTGGAGATAATTCTTGATCGTCTAAGGTATTTTTCTTTTTCTTTAATGCATATGACATGTTTATGTGGAGAGCATAGTTTTATCATTTTCTTTCCATCCAAACATAATGCACTCTATTGCACTTACACCTATGCCTACCAACATAAAGATTGGTTTCATGGACACAGAAGTGACAGATATATCTGATTGGGTTTGGTCATCATGAATACGCGTAGGGATGTACATGAATGACATGTGGGCGGCATTGGTTGATTGGAAAAGCAGGGGCCCGTTTGGATGAGTTGTATTTGGCAAGTTACCATTTGAAGGAGCTCATTTCGACTAGTATTCGTTCAATAAGGTGCTATTCGAAAGGGTTTTATTCAACGGGTGGTTGTTCGACAAGGCTTTGTCTGGTGAGGTGCCATTGGATTGGTTACCGTCCGACGATGCTCTATTTAATGGTCGTATTTGGTGACTCTATGTCCAACGGTAGTCGGTACAGTAAGGTATTGTTTAATAGGGGTTGAGTACGTTCACGTCGAGCACTTTGTTCGACCTTTTCGCTGTAACAATTATGATGGTTTCGTTTGTGAGGACCAATTGAGCGTCAGTTCCACAAATGTAGATTTACGGACCAATGGTGATTCCAACGATATTCCTATTGTGTTCCATTACGACAGTTAGGTTTAGACGATGAGGACTTTACTTTCTTTTTTACCATTAATCAGTATGAGTCTAAGATGTTAGATCTTCTTTTGGATAGGTTGAAAGAGATGTTCTGTATTCCAGAGTCCATCGTGTTGATGCCTTGGGTTACTGGTATTGTTTGGAGTGATCTTTTCCCCAATAAAGTTACAATTTTGACAGATTATTTGTTTTTAGGCTAAGGCTTCCTTTTCCGCTTATAGTGTGGGAATTCTTGTCTTATGTTGGTACTACCCCATATTAGTTCCTACTTAATAGTTACAGAATACATATAGCTTGTTGGGTGCTCCGAAAGGAGCACAAGAAGGGGTTAACTGTGGATGAATTCATTTATTGTTATCATTCATAGCTTTTAGGTTGTAGTTAGAGCTGGTATTACCTTATGCCTTATGAGAACCATATTTTTATTAAGGATATTCTTGATTATGTTCAGTGTTCCTTCTAAACCTACATAGTTCTCTAGGAATGATAGAGTGGTTAAGACTTAGCTTTATTTTGTGTCAACTTCTATTTTATAATTCATTTTTTTTGTAACCAGTTCATCGACATCATGACAATCCTTCTAAGGATCAGAGAGCTTATAGAGAGGATGTACAAAGAGCCTGGGTGGATCTGTAGTACTGATCGATTCATTCTTTTGAAAAGGATTACTTATTGGGGTTTGTACCCTTTTATCAATTTCCTTGAGAATGGCAACCCCCGGCTATCCATTATAGGTTGTATCTTTTTACTTAGAATTTATTTTGGGTCTTTGGGCTACCTTATGTTGATTCTATTTTTTACTTCATATTGTAGTAATGATTTCTCAATATGCTTCAAGTAGGAAGGACAGAGGCATGCGTGCTTTCAGATTTCTTAGGGAGTCAGGCCCTAGGAGTGCCTTAGCAAAAAACTAGGGTTGTTAGGAACCCAGGTGGACCTAAGTGGAATAGATCCTTTCAAACAGGGCTGGCAACAATTGAGTTGCCTCTTATGATCATTGAGGCATAACCAGTGCAGGCTAATACTTCGTATGTGATTGGAGTTGAGGAGATATGTTTTGACCCTATTGACCTTAACCCTTATGTTGTGATTCCATTGAAGTCAAGTTCTGTCTCAAATTCATCAAAGCCTGAGGTTCTGATTAAAGGCGATGCACACAGTTTGATATATCAATCATAATAGTTTATTAAGGATTTAAGGTCCGTGTTAGGGACTCAGGTTGGGTCAAATTTATGCATGGAATTGGTATAGGCAGACTTACATGAGGTCGTGTGCATCTGAGATGAGGTAGTGGCTACTTACTAGGACTTGGAGAAGGAGTTAAAGAAATCTTAGGGTTTGCTCAGTGTGGCTTCTGAGGTACAGGCTGCGACTTCTAAGGCGCATGAGATGATAGAGAAAGAGGTGGCTAGGTTGGAGCCTGCCTTAACTAGATAGAGTTCATATGTATCCCAAAGAGAAGAGCAAGTTGATCTACTATCAGGTTGTCTTTGTATTGCTTAGGTGTAGGTAGAAAGACACGAAAGGGATCTAGAGGCAAAAAAGGTGTATGTGGTTGCCAAATACTAAAGTTACACGCCCATACTTTGGATACTTTAGATATTTGGGTATATGGCTTTGCCATTACTAGGAGACGGTTCAAATGGGTGTTTCCCAACCTGGCCCTCTTAGGTACTCTTTTTTTGTGTGGGGAAAAGTGCTTCTCTTCATGGAGCTGTGACTTCTTATTGAGAGGTTAGTGCCAGCCAATCATAATGGGACGATTCTAAAGAGATTGAGGATGACATAATGGCAAATGTAGGTCTATCCTAAGGAATACCTTGGAGTAAAAGCACATAGCTAGTTGCTTTATGTTTTTGTTTTTCTTTAGAGCTTTTTGATGTATCTTATCACCAAAGTGTTAGGACTAGTTGGATTTTTCTTTGTTTAGTAGACCTGAACTCTGAATGAAGTTTGTGAATACATATGTATATATTATTAGTTTATATTATGTTTGACATATGCATTACAAGTTTATCTCTATTTTACACTTTAACTTTTGTTGTTGCACATGAGCGTAATCATTGCCTATAATTTTATGACTTGGGAAGCGTGGAGGCAAGATGGCATAAGCACAAAAAAATGGTAATTTAGGGACACCGTGGGCGAATCATAAGAGAGTAGAGCTTGCTTGGTGGAGTTTTGTCTATCTGGTGACGCATGCATTCATTCTTGTCTAACTACCTTCTTTTGGTGGTCCTATATGGAAATCCTTTATCTGATCAATCTCTTGTCGGCCAGGCTCTGGTTGGCCAACTCTAGTCGACCACCCTTTATTTGGCCACCCTTTTTTCGGCCAACCCCTTCGGCTAGCCTCTTCAGCCAACCCTAGTTAGATGCTTTTGTGTGCTCAAGTTCTTTTACATCTTTGGTGTTCTTGTTTTGTCGTATAGATAAGTGTTTGTTTGTTTATTCAACTTGGCCAAACTTTTCTAAGTCTTGGTGACCTATTGGGATCTATGTATTATCATTACCCCTACTTGGTGTGCTTGAGATTTAGTCGAGTAGTCCAACCATGGGATTTTAACTTAGAGAAATTTCTAATTTTATAGTTGGCGATTTTCTTCCCATGTCTAGAGTATATGCATTTTTTGTTGTCGCTCATGTTACAGTGTTTTTCATAGTCTTGGCAAAAACATGTGGTCCTTTAATTGTGTCAAGCTTTTTTGTTTATGCATAGTTAGGTGTAAGACCTTGGGTTGGAGAAAGCTTCATGTTCTGCAAGTCAGTCAATGCTTGTGTTAGGATCTATGGCCAATTAAGGGGATAGAGAGCCGGAGAAAGCTCTGCTTGTCTCAAACCATTTGCAAGGTGTATAAGCTATACCTAGATTGTGGTCGATCCATGGCGGGCTAGCTTAGTTGTTGCCTCCTCACATGTGGGGGAAGTTCAGTCTTGGAGATTCATAAAGTCGAGGTTTTTCACATGCTATCTATGGGTTACAAAGCCTATGGGACATAGTCATGGCTCCGTTCTTTTGGGATGTCATGCCTGATGTGCTTTTCGAAGTCTAAACAACCCTCTATCGATTACACTTTGTACTTTTTGGGTGTTATGCTTGGTGGATTTTTCAAAGTTTGTGCAACCCTTTGGACATCTTGTTTACCTACAAAAAATAAATACCTAATAGTGGCACATTGCTTATCCTTTCGTCATTATAGGACATAATTTTTATCACTTGTTGATTTCATATGCATCACATTATGTGCTGCTTTTTTCTTTTGATTTTCTAAATCTTTTAATAATTTTGTTGAAAGTCTAGGAAGTCTTTATTAAGATGTCCAGGCAAATGGTCTTTTGTTTACTTGTTTTGGAATATGGTAGAGAACATAACAAATATTTCTACAATGCTCTTTTGTGGTAGGTAGTTAGCAAAACACATTTTTTTCTTACATACAGTGTAAGATGTTGGTGTATTTTTCGTCAACATCAAAGGGGGTGTTCTTCTCCTTATTGTAGTCCTACGAATAAATAACATTCGTTAGGATCTCGAACCATCATGAGATGTGGGGGTCTTCTGTCTTCCGATGTTTAAGTTAGTTTAGTAATGGAAACAAAAGGGGAGACCAGAGTCTCTCTCTATGATTTAACGAGAAGAAGTGCAGACTGAGATATCCGTAGAGATAATCTTAATCTAGAATTAGAGTTATATTTTCGTAATTAACTATTTCAGATAATTAGAGAATATTCCTAAGTTATTTAACCCATTCAACAAATAATTATATTCATATATCGAGTCAACACTTATTAAACTGACCTATGGACTATATTATTGACGGTTGAGTATGTCCATTTATATTGTGTCATGTGACATAGTTTTATTTTTCACCCAATAATTATATTTTTTGATCTTCTTATTAACTATTAGTTATTCTTGTTTAAAAAATTAGTTCTACTAAATATTTTATTAATTTAGAATAAAAATAAATAATTTATCCTTATAAGTTTGTGTATATTTGGAGTTTAAAGTTAGACTAAGCATGTTATATGTGATAAGAATAAACTTTTTCATTTACTTGTTTTACGGATAAATTGAATAACCTTTAAATTCGTTATCTTATATGAATATATTTATTTTTATATAATTAATCTATTTTAACATGAAAATTAATAATATATTTTAAAATTAAAAAATTATCACGTATCCATACCTAATTCATAATATATATATATATATATATATATATATATATATTTCATCTGAGAATCCCAAATGGTAGAGATCTTAGCAAAAGAGATTAGGGAACAACTAAATAAATCCTTGATATTATCGGATGGGTCTGAAAAGTCTTTTTTGTGTTTTTGGGTTGAAAAACCAACACCAAATTGTTGCTTTATTTCCAAACACTTTTTCGGTAAACCAGCATCTATGCATAACGGACCCAGTCAAGGAATTAACGGGTCCATAACGAAGATTGAAGAATACCTAAACCTGTGTATTTAATTAAATTTTTGAAAATTTCAACTCTTGAAGTCATTTTTTGTCAAAATTTTTTTTTTTTTAAAAAAAAGGCATTTTTTGTATCCTTCTAGAGATACAGATGACGTAGCATTTTTTTTTTAATTTCTGGATCTGATAAATGGCATAATGGATCTACATTTATAATTAGATGTTTGTTAATTTCAAATCTCATGCATAATGGGATTAGTTTAATAACCAATAAATTAACTATACCGAACAGATCGAAGGATATGTTAGTTTTGGTTTTAAAAAATTTAAAAACCAACTTGTGTCACGTATTTAAATTTTATAAATAGATATACTTATGTATTACTAACTTAAATATTTGTGTTTTAATTTCATATAATTATTTAAATTTAATTAATTTTTTTTGTAAATTGAAAAGAAGAAATAAATTATATTATTATTCTCAATTTCTCGGTATTTTACTTATTTTACGAAGTTATTCTTTACTTAAAAATTGATATATAATTTTAATTTAAATGTTAATGTATAATGTTTTAATTAAATTATTGATTAATTATTAAATTTTATTTATTCTTTTAATGATAACATAAATAAAAAATAATTTAATTCACTTTAAATAAATAAATAAATAGGTTTAAATAAAATAATATAAATAAAAAATCCTAATATAACAAATAATATAAATTATGTAGGTCTAACTAACGGACATTTCATAAGTTAGTTCCGTTCCTTTATTTAGTAAACAGATATATAACAATTTGTTTAGCCTTTCAAACAAAAACTAACCATAACATAATCTCGCCCACCCTTACTAGTATGACTTTTAGCGTGCCATTAATTATTGACAAGCAAGTTATATAATTTACAATTACTTTTACACCGTACACTTTTATATTATAACACTTATATATATATATATTATAATTATAATTTATTTCTTATTAATGAATTAATATCTTGATACATGACATGACATTGCCCTAAAAGAAAAAAAAAGATTAACCTGAAAATAATTAATTCTATTATTAAATTATTGTTTTCGTTTATATTATATTTTTAATTCTGTTTTGTATTTAATAATTTTTTTATCAATTTTTTATAGTATATTTAATTTTAATTTATTATATGTAATAAAAAAATATATAATTATAATAAATTTTAGTCAAAAATATATAATAAAATAAAATATAAATTAAAACAACATTTTTAAATGTTTTAACTTAAAGCGATATTATTAATTCGTGTTATATTTAATATTTATCGTATAAACTTTTGATTTAAAAGTTTGGGAGATGTTATAACTTTTCTGAAGTATATATGTACTATGTACTGACATGGATATTATATATACATATTGCTGGCAGAAATGAAAAAGGCCATACAATTCACAAGTTAGTTGATAGCTTATTACCAAGTTCTTACCAACCCAGGTGACCAATTTCTCCGAGCTAGCTTTCCAATAGACTTGTTCCTTAAGTTAATCATTTCTTCAATGTCAAAAACCTTGTTCAGATAATTATTTCCTTGTCTAGTCAACTCAGGTTCAGCCTCTCTAGTGGTTTATTCCTTTGCTTCCTCAGTATCATTGAGAGGCTCAGGAGCAACGTCTTGGGATATTAATGTTCCACTGGTGATGCTTCCCAGTATCTCACCAAAAGCCTTTGAATTCCTCTTTCATCATCTTCTGCACAATATCCAATTAGCTTCACTAGATTTGGGTGCTTGATCATAACACCCAAAACGTTCACTTCATTTATCCACTCCTTGTGCTACTGGATACTAGAATGCATTTATTTATAATAACATTAAAAATTGGGGAATTCCAAATTCTTGAGCTTATATATATATATAGGTGAAATGAATTTGTACATCCAAAAGATCCCAACATAACATACAATCAGATGTTCCTAATGCTGAAACCTACCATGTTTGTAAGTGTGTAGAACAAAAGTCAGTGCAATACTAATATCAGAGTATATAGTACATTGGAAATTATGTATGCCTTAAAATATGACTATTGATCACATAGATAATGGGGTAACAAAAAAAAAAAAAAAAAAACAACAAAAGATAAAGATTATCCATTTTATTGGAAGAACTTTGGTTGATCTTGTCAGAGGAAATGAGAATATTAAATTAATTAAATAGAATATTATGATAGAGTTTATAAGTCTTAATTCATTGAGTTAACCTTTTGATATTAAAAAGATTATAATTCTTACGTTAACGAAGAACAAATAGATCAAGTAAATGAAGATGAAGTTTGGGCTTGATTTGATCTGATATTCATATTTGATTAGACACTTATAACCTTTGTGAAATAGGCTATAACAAATTAAGACACAAGGTAAGGATCTATATTGAAGTTTGTTAAAATTATAAGGTCTTTTGCGAGGATAACTCAATCAATCAAAAGACTTAAGGAAGTCATAATTTGATTTGAAAGAAAAAAGTAGTTCCAAAAGGGGTATAATGGTCAAGATAAGAGTGGAAAGTCTTGAGTGAAAGGCTTTATGCATCCCAGAACTTAGTGGATAGATGACCTTGTGATAGAAAAGATAAACCTTTCTCAACAATGTGATTATGCTTTCTTTCAACTAGACCATTCTTTGAGAGGTATTGGGACATGAAACATTTTTAACAATGCCAGAACAAACTAATACTAAATTTATAGCATCATATTCACTACTTCCGTCACATTGTAAAAACTTGATTTTCATATCAGTTCCCAATTCAACTTCGTAGTTGAACAATAAAAAGTCACATTTAACATCATTTTTCTCTTTCATGACCTCACACTTCAATTTGTACAACCATAAGAGGAGTTGTAGCTATATTAGTAGTTGCAACAAATGGTAATTAATCTTGGATAACTGACAGATCTCACAAACATTAAGCATTTGATTAGAATTTATAGAATCAAGCAAATCACATTGCTGAAGTACCACTTTTATAATTTTGGAGGTTGGATCACCTAATCTCTTATGCCACAATAGATTATTATTGGAGATAGAATATGAAGTTTTTAGAGATCATTATTGGAGATAGAATATGAAGCTTTCGTAGAATTCTCTGTAATGTATGCACTATTGACATCACTTAGTGGCTTATTTAGATCTTCAGTAATATTCAAACACGTAAAAGAATGTTTAACAACAAATTGATCAGATGCAAACAACTTGAGCTTGTTGCTTGAACTTTGAGTCTCATTCTTTAAGTCCAAAACAAACTAATAAAGGCCTTTATTGCATTCCCCTCTGACCAAAATCTGACCTGTCTGCATGTCCTTGACAATACAATAACTCGGGTGAAATTCAAAGCAGATATTATTATCTTGAGAAAGCTTTGAAAAATTCAATAAATTCTTAGCTATGCATGGTACATAGCACATCCTTTAAATAAAGTTGTCTAGCAGGTATTGATTTGAAAATAAAAGCATTAGACCTTATATGATGAATAAAGAATTTAGAACCATTATCTATATGTAGTTTGTCAAAGCTAGTATACTTTTGCAACCAAATTAGATGGATCTGTAGTTACATGGTATACATCACCTAAATCTAGATACCAAGAAGCCTTAGTTATAGTTTTAGGTGTAGCTAGCAAAGCTGATACTTGTTACTATTGTTGATTAGGTTTAATTTTAGAGGAATTTTGTTGATTCTGACTACTCACGTTAAGCTGAGAATCTTTATCAAATTTGTCCCAACATCAATTCACAAGATGGCCAACCTTTTCACAAAATTGACATTGATATCTATTTTCATTGAATTTCCTCTTCCACATTGTCTTTTATTATAATTCTGGCTTTTTTCACCACTATTTTGATTATTGAAACTATTACTCTCAAAGTTTCTTTCACTATAACTTTCACTAGAAAAATGCTTCGTGTGTCCATTGGCAGGATTAGTAGAAGGCAAGAGCAAATCACTGTTTCCAATACTATGTAATTTTTTTTCATGAGTCAATAACATGGCCTAAACTTTTCTAACAGTCAATGATTTAATTTTGCTTGAAATTGTAGCATGCACTAGATCATAATCTTTATCCACACCATTCAATATAGCACGAATCTAATCTTCTTCAGACATATGATAACCACATACTGAAAGTTGCATAGGTCTTTGATCTTCATCACGTATTCATTAATGCTTGACTTTCCTTTTTTGATATTGCTCATTTTAGCACTTGTTTCACATTATGAGACCTCCTTCATCAAATCGCCTTCCATGCAAGTGATTTATTTGATCCTATCTCATCCGGTAGCTATACTCATTGTTCACTTCTCCTTTTTGATTATTTCTCGTTGGACATCTATAAATTTCTCTAACAAAATCTTCCAATTCATAGCTTCTTAAAATTCTTAGGACTTGTCTATTCTAGATAATGAAGCTATTACAATCTATGTTAATCACATTAATTTGATTATGTAAAGTCACTAACTCAGGTTTCTTAGATTTGTTAGTCATGATCTCAAATCTCTCTACAAATTTGATGCGAACTTTCTTGGTCCTTTGTTAGAATAGTTCTTTGTCTACCATTTGATACTGTTGGGAGTTGCCTACTGTGTTGTGAAAAGTAGTTTGTCTGCCACCAGGTACTATTAGAGATGCCTTACAGTGCTGAATAGTAGTTGTTGCGACATTCCAGACAGGTTAATATTGTTTGATGAATAATTCTTTGTCGGCATTGTTTGCTGTTTTGTCTTCTTGTGTGAAAACAATAGTGATTGCTTCTGAAGACTGTGATGGGTCGTTGGATGGGCCTGTTATAATAGGCTGTTGTATGGGCCTTTACAAACTAAATAGGCTTTTAATCCTATAATAAATGTAATGGACACACAGGCCTAAATTAATATGGACTCATAGGTCCAAATAGTAAATGGACATGTAGGCCTAAATTATTAATAAATGGACTCGTAGGCCCAAAATAATATGGACACAGTCCTAATAAGTAAATGGACTCATAGGCATATTAATGTTTTATGGACGGGCTTTGTCGGTCCAAAATAGGATATCCTCACTAGTTGTTTCCAAGTTTATTAGATTAGATGATGAAGCTTTGGATGATGGTGAAACTATTTCATAGGGTGATTGAGTCTCATATGAATCTTCTTCTTCTTTCTTCATGCCAAAATTTTGGCCAGAAGATCCTTGGATTAATTGCTTCATAATTTCCAAGATCCTTATCCATTTTAAGGCCTTATTAAGGGGTTTCTAGTTGATGATTGATCGAGGTGTTCCTCTTTCGATCTCAGTTGATTTGTTGACATAGAAAGCTGCACAATTCCACGGTGATGTAGATGATGATATCAACTTCTTAGATAAGAGATCATTAATCTCTTTTCTACAAAATTGTTCAAGGTTATCATTCATTTGAATAGGCCTTGCTTTTGTAGGAATGTTTCTTTCATGAAACTTTGGTTCATATGGTAAGTCTACCATATATTCTTTTCTATCCCATAAGGCACTAGGTAAGTTATAACAAACCTCTTTTTCGAAAGAGTTTTGTAGTTTAGAGATTTTATCTTGAATCTCTAGAATTTGGAGTTCTTTCTCAATGGTATAAGATTGAACTTTAGATTTGAGATAGAGTTGGTCCTTTTCTCTATGCTTAATAAGAACATAAATCTCCTTTTGATGGATGGAATTAGCTTTAATAAGGTTGAGATTCCTAGTTTTTGGTTCTGACAAGATATGGGGTAATAATATTCATGAACTATGTTCCCAATATGACTAGATAGCCTATATCGGATACGATCACAAATGGAGTTTTGATAAGAAATGTTTTATTAAGGATTGCAACTTTTGTTTTGCCTATGATGTTCATTTTTGATTTATTGGTTGTGGTAAGTTTTTTGTCTATTTGTTGATAAAATTGTTTGGGAACGATCGATGGTTTAATACACTTGAGATCAGGGCCTCTATCAAATAAGGCTATTGTCTCAAGTTTTGATTGATTGGGGAATACAAGGGTAATAGATATCTTGTTTTTCCTGGTAGTGATTTCCCTAAGAATTTAAAGAACATTTTCTAAAATGCTTTCCATGTTCTTAAGTTACTGGGTGTTTGATTCAAGTTCGTCATCTGACTCACTTAAACCAACTGAGGTTTTGACTCCAGTTTTGTCAAGTAATTTAAACTTGAGGTCATATTCTTTATGTTTTTCTTTAAGCTGGTGGAGTTCTAGCTTAATGATTTTAATTTCAGTTTTTAAGTCTTGAATTTGACTTTTTGGCTTTATAGTTTTGTTCTAACATTCCAGAATAGCAGTGAGGTCATAATAGCCTTTGTTAGTGCTTGGAATTTCATAATGTTTTGGTAATGGTTGGGCTTTGGCTAGGGAACTAGTCAAGTGGTCCACATATAATTTTGTAATACTGGGGTCGTTTAACTTAGGATTTTAATTTGAAGTTGTTCATCTTTTTCCTTAGTTAATACATTCATCTCAGATGGTGATGATTCATCTACCATTAAGGTAGAGATTTTGTTTAAAGTGTCTTATTCAAGGTTAAATTCATGAAGTTTTTTAGACAATTTACAATAATTAGTAGTATGGTCTTTCTTACCGCATTTATAACATCTAAACTCTTTAAATTTTTAAAGGGTTTATTATGAGATTTTGATTCCTTATTAAAATTTCTTTTATTAGGTTTTTTATAAAAATTCATTCTTCTTTCAAAGAATGGTTTTCTTGGTTTTGAAAATGTCTTATAAGTTTTATGGGTTTTCTTATAAGATTTTGTAATATTTTTACTGAAGGTTTGGTCAAACTGTTTGCAGAATGATCCAATTTCTCTTTTGGAGATTTTAAGCTCCAATTTCATTTATTTTTGGATTTTCAAATCTTGACATATCTAAAGACCTTATTTTTCAGCAAAGCTAATCAATTCACCATAGGTTAATTGATCATAAGGAATAATATGATTCCCATATACCTCGTGGATTTTGTTTATGGTTTTCTCACCTAGGAGTGGAGGAAGTCCTACTAGGAACTTCTCTTTCCAAAATGGCTGTGTAGAGTCATCTCTTAACATAACTCTACTCAGAAATATATTTTTATAATTTTGAAAATCACTCATTTTCTTACATTTTATGATGGAAATAAGATCAACGTTTTTATCTTTTAAATGGGATGAAACTCCCATAAAATGATGTGATATTGTGAAGAGTAATGTAGAGACTGTATTTTGAATTGTAGCTCCATATTGATCAAGTATGGGTTCCCCACACTCGCCAGTCAATATCATATTGAAGATATCTGACTGTTGTTGTCTTGAAATATGATGATCCCACCATCCTTTGAGTTGGCCTAAGAAGCCAACTATCAATAATTCAACAACTGTTTTATCAGTTGTACCAATTTGCATTTCATAAGCATTTGATGCCATTGTCATTTACTGTAAGACATACAATATCTCTTGCTCGGTCATTCCATCAATGTTCCAAATATAGATAGATAATGCATTATACTTTGGCTGGGTAACTTGGCTAGGTTGGGTACCTATGGTGTATGTGTACCTATATGGGCTAAGTTCTTGCCATTTTAGCTTTTGAATTTGAGGAGCTGGTTCAGAAAGGGTTTATTGGGAACTATCCTCATCAAAAGTATTAGATTCTATTTCGCTAAGAACAATAAGATCTTGTATTGAGTTTTTGGTTGGATTTGAAGTCAGTGGAGACTAGGGTACAAATGAACCTGGTTTTGTGTTTGAAGCTTGGTTTTCTAATTGGAACTTAAAGGTATTGTTCCATTTTTGAAGTTTTTCAAACTTGATATTTCTTCCTAGGCTGGTTTGGAAACCTGGAAGGGTTTAAATATAGGGTTTTGAACTTTACTATCTATGGCTTGGTAGGAGGTAGAGGGAAGATCATTCTTTTGATTCTTTTCTATCCTAGTAAGATATTTACCTAAAGTGTTTAGGTTGATATTGGTAAAGTTGTTTTAGGTAACTATGTTTTTTAGGTTAGTTGTCTGGTTCTCTCGAGGGTTCTAAACAGGGAAGGCTTCTATCTTACCATCCGCATAGGGAAAGGTAATAGGTCTCAATGGAGGATGTTCAACCTATATTAATCCATCTAGGTTTTCCCAAATAGGTGTTTTATTTTTAGTGTTGACCATGTTAATTGAATTAAATGGTTCAACTAGTGATATGTTTTCATATTTATTTTCCAGTAAACTATTGAAATCCTCTTATGTGATTTCTTTAGTACTGATTTATGAAAAAGGTTTTGGGTGTCCTAGCTTTGATGCTAGCAATTTTTGTAGAATCTTCTAGATTAACCGTTGTAGGTGATGAGCGAAAACCAGCATCACCGATTCTCGCAAATACTTTGGTTTTAATATTTGTAAAACTCTCGCAAGTGCACGAATCAGTTCGAAGAAAATGATAAGTATACTCCCAAGGTCGATCTAAGGAAGGAATGTATGTGGTTTTTAATTTATTATTCAAACTTTTAAAAACGAAATTAAATCCTAAACATCATGTCACGATAGTTTGGTTTTTGTGTTCCTAATCTAATAACATAAAATAAACATATATACAGATTAATTAAATATAATCTAAAAAAAATAAACATAGATACAAATTCAATAAATATTTATCTAAATATATATACAGATTCAATAAATATTCATGCAAATTTTATCATTTATATTAGTGGAGTATTTATGGATATAATAACTAAATTAATTATGCTTGCTCATATTATCTAGGTTATTAAAGATATAAATTGATATTTTATTGATTCTCTTTTTTGTATGAATACCACCTTCAAAGGCGTGGGATTTAGATATTCTTTGTTAACTAAACAAATCAATTAACACCTAAGGGTGGGGTTGATAACTAATTTGGTTAATTAAATTAATTCCTTTTCTAAGAGATTGAAAATGAACCATTTAAATGCCACCTTTGGTGAGAGTTAAGGCAGATTTAAACTTTATTCGAGGTGTCCAAATTAAACCCAAGAATTTAGTTATCCAAGTACTAACTTTCAAGTTTTAAAACCAACTACTCGAAAACATGTTGTCAATACATTTTCACATAATAATTCTTATAAAAACTTTTGAAATAGAGCTTTCCTAACTAATGCGAGGCGATTGTACTAACAAATAAAAGAGACTACTCTAAATTAGACCTGATAACTAAACCTTAAAGTCTAATCTTCAGATTTAAGTTTGTAATGAAAAATAATATATTTCTCTCTAACATCCTTAATATAAAATCTTGAATAAAAATAAAATCAATTCATTTTAGAAATTTTCACCTATTTAATATTTACAAAGCATAACAACGTTATTATTATATCATGATTATAAACAGTACTAGCAGATTAAATTTAATCACGTAGACAAAATTAAATATAACATGTAAGAATAAAAGCATAAAAATAACTCAGAAGAAAATAAAATCCTTACGAACTTACGCTTATTCCCGTTGTTAGAAAACCTCCAAGCGAATTTGCGCTTCCATTTATTGAATCAAAAATCTAAATTATTACAAAACATTACAAGTTCCTCTCAAAAAGAGAAGAACTCTAAACCTAAGAGAATTGAACTAAAAACTAAGAGAAAAACTAAGAAAAGCTTAGAAACTAAGAAAGAAACTAAGAAAAACTCAAAAACTAAGAAACGAGAAAGAAAGAAGAGAGAAGTGTGGTTTTGAGGTGTGTTTTGAAGTGAATGGAAGGGGGTATTTATAGGTGAGGATGGAGAGAAAAAATGAGTAAAAAATGTTAAAAAATATTAAAAAAATTAAAAACGTGTAATGGACATCTTGAGGTCATCAATGACGTCGGCATGACGTCATCAAGCGGCCAGACGTGGAAAATGGGGCAAAAACGCGTTGGGCGCTGGCGTGGCCGGGCTGAGGTCACGCGGCACTGTGACGCGTGAACAGCGGCGTGTATGACGGCGCGCGGAAGGAAGAGTGACGCATGGCGCCGCGGCGCAATGATATTGGCCTTGTGGTGCAACTGTCATGTAGCGATTTTCCGTCTTTTGACATTTTTGACCTTTTCGACCCATTTTGTCCAATTTTTCCATGTTTGTTGAACTTTTCCCACTTATTTATTAATTTATTTGTGATGTATTGCTTCAAGTATTCTTCTTTGAGTCTTTAAATTGCGTTTTTAAGCCAAAATACCTGAAAAACAATAAAAATACTCGTGATTCCGAAAAAGACAAATTTATATAAATATATGATAAAACATATAAATATATATATTTTAAATCAATTAATGTGCATAAAATCATGGTTATTTTAGTGCTTTTTGAGCACTCATCAGTAGGTTTATTTATAATGACTGGGAATGTTTCCATTAAGCAAACCTGCTTAGGGCTACCTATAATGGTTGGTGATATTTTAACTAAGCTAACTGGTTTAGGGTTAACTATTGTTGGAATGATAGGGGTAACTATAGGTTTAATGTTGATAGAGTTTTCTATGTTAACTAGTTTAATGTTATCTATAGAGAATGGTAATGATTCTATGAGTATAGAAGTAATATCTAATTTAATTTTGAATGGGAAAAGTTATCCTCTAGTTTCATAATAGATTTTAAACCATTCAAAAAATAGTATATTTTGTTGGTGTTCCTTAACATACCTAGCATGTTTTCTAAAGCTACTAGCTCTAGCACTGATGAGTGCTTAAAAAGCACTAAAATTATCATGATTTAATGTATTTTAATTGATTAAATAGATTCATATTTGTTTTATAGAAATTTGTCTTTTCGGAATCACGGGTATTTTTTATTATTTTTCAAGTATTTTAGTTCAAAAAATAACTTAAAGACTCGAAGAAAAAAAATACTGGTGGTAATACATCACAAATATATTGAGAAAATAAATAAGAAAAGGTCAAAAACATGGAAGAAATAGGTCAAAAAGGTTAAAAAGGCAAAAAGTGCCCATGCAGCGCGCCCAACCACGTCGAGAAACACGCGTAGCGTGCCACACAACGCCGACCATCCATGCGCGCCAGCACATGCCTATGTCGTGCTACGTGCGCACCTATACTCTCCTCGTCTTGTCCCACACACACCAACCACCCGTATATCGAGATTTTTGTGCCCCATACGCGTGTCAACTTGTCCAAATGCATCCAAATTCAAATTTTGCAATATTTTCCCCCTTTTTTGGTTTTTTCCTATTATATAAAAGGACACTCTTCCCTTATTCCAAAACACAATTTTTTGATCTCTTTCTCTCTAGAAAGTTTTATTTTTTTATTTTTTATTTTTAAAGTTCTCTTTTTGAGAGGAGCTTGTTATGTTTTTATAAATTTTTAGTTTTTGATTCGATAGATAGATATGTAAATTCATTTGGAGGTTTTTCAGCAACAGAATTAGCATCAAATTGTTGTAAGGATTCTATTAAGGTATAATTTTAATGGATTCTTTATAGTTATCATTTTATATTTTATTCTTATATGTTATATTTAATTTGTTAGTGATTAAATTTAATATGGCTGACTGTTTGTAAATATGATATAATTATAACGTTGTTATGCTTGCGAAATATTAAATAGGTAAAACATTTTCATAAAATAAATTGATTTTGTTTTTATTCAAGATTTTATATTAAGGATGTTAAAGAGAAATACATTATTTTTCATTACAAACTTAAATTTGAAAATTAGATTTTAAGGTTTAATTATTCTGTCTAATTTATAATGGTACTCTTTTATTTATTGATACAATCGCCCGGTAGTTAGAGTGAAACTCTATTTCAATTTTTTTTAAGAATTATTATTCGAAAATGTATTGATGACATATTTTCAATAATGGTTTTAAAACTTGAAAGTTAGTACTTGGATAATTAAATTCTTAGGTTTAATTTGGACACCTTAAATAAAGTCTAATTATTTGACTCCGTCTAAAGCTGTGATTAGATGGTTTGCTATTTTCTTAGAAATAGAGCTGAAATTTAATATTTAATTAATTAATAAGTCATTCCTAAGGATATTAGTTACTTAATATTAAACAAAAGAATTTAGGCCCTACCTAAGGACACTTTCATACCAAAGAGAGAAAATCAACAAATATCAATTTATATATTTAATAACTTAAATAATATGAACAAACATAATTAACTTAATTATTATATCCTTAAATACTCTACTATTATGAATGATAAAATTTTATTATTATTTATTGAATCTATATCTATGTTTATGTTTATTTTTATGTTATTGGATTATGAAACATACAAACCAAAATATCGTGACAGGATGTTTAGGATTTAATTTTATTTTTAAGATTTTGAATAATAAATTAAAAAACACATATACTTTTTCCTTAGATCGATCTTGAGAGTATACTTATCATTTGTTATAAAATAATTCGTGCATTTGTGATAGTTTTACAAATAATAAAACCACAAAGGGTATTTTGCAAGATCGGTATTTGTAATACCGGTCTTACAATTCATCCATCAAGCACTCTTTGAATATGTTTTGAAAAACCATTTTTTAATTCTTTTGTTATAAGGAGCACCTATATCTAGACTTAGGATTTCTATGTCTAAATTTTTTGGCTCTACTATTGATACATTTAACTCATTGGTCCTAGCTGGTTTAGTTAGAGCTTGGGATAGAGTTGGTGATAAAGGAGGAGATAACTGAGGTGAATCACTCATCTCAAAAGTTTTGTCAACAATATAGATTGGTCTTGCTATTGATGTACTAAAGTCTACTACTTTGAGTTTTCCCTAACACTACTACAATACATACATATGGTCTCAATTTTTAACCGCGACCGTAGGTCTATGTTCACGGTTATAAGAACCAAGGCCTAAGTGAAAGAGACCAAAGTAATGACCTATGACCTCTGTTATTAAAAAATCGAGGCCATAGAGCCTATGGCCTCGATTTTCTAATAATCAATGCCATAGACTTGTAATCAAAATGATATCTATTCTTTCGGTTACGCTTAAACCGTGACTATATACATCTCAATTAAGCTAATTTTCAAATATAAATTGAGAAAATTAAGAGTTATTATATTAAACTTAAGAGAGATATTATATTGAGAGTTTAATAGATCGATAAACTAAAACATATATAATAAAACTAGCTAATTAAAGTGTTCCAAAAATATAAAAATACACATAAAAAACTTTACTGCTGCTAACTAATCAAATTGTCAATAATCTACATCAATCTGAAAATATTTTATATGTCCCATTTTAATGCTTTTCTTCAAAATCTTCGTCCATGACATCATCTACTATGTGCATTAATTTCCTCGTTAAAAAAACATTATCTAGTATGAGTATACCAACATTGAGATTCGATGAATATAATCCTGCATAAACAACATCCAGAACATAAGAGTCCTCTTTACTTATTTATTCTTAATATATAGGTTACACCATGATTATAGTGTCATAAAAATGTCTATAATAAATGACACCGTGTGACAGTACCTGTGAATATAAGCATCTACTATATATGAGCATACCAACATCCAAATTCTAGGAATATAAGTAATACCTCATATTTCCACAATAAGTTCTTTAATCTACATATGTTCTTACATATACAATAAATGTTCCATAATAAGTTCTTCAACCTGTTCAAGAGTGAAAGTTGGAATGCTTATCTAGCCTCTAAGTAAATTTATGGTACTCGATCTAAAACAAAAACTTGAGAGACAATTCAACGAAATTAGTACTACCCATATCAATAACAACAACAACATTATTATTTAGTATTACCCATATCAATAACAGCAACAACATTATTATTTAGTACTACACACATCAATAATAGTAGTATTATTATTTAGTATTTTCCATATCAATAACAATAACAACATTATTATTTAGTACTACCCATATCAATTACGCACAATAAAGAGAGAGGAATGGTTCTTGAAAGCATCTACTATGTGCATTAATTTCCTCATTAAAAAAACATCATCTAATATGAGCATACCAACATCCAAATTCCATGAATATAATCCTACATATAGAACATCCAGAATACAAGAGTCCTCTCTACTTATTTATTCTTGATATATAGGTTACGCCATGATTATAGTGTCATAAAAATGTCTATAATAAATGACACTGTGTGACAATATCTGTGAATATAAGCATCTATTATATATAAACATACCAATATCTAGATTCCATGAATATAATCATGCATATACAACATCCAGAACACAAGATTCCTCTCTACTCATTTATTCTTAATATATAGGTTTATTACCCCAGATTATAGTGTCATAGAACTGTCTATAATACACTACTACAAAAGTTGTCATTTAAGTCGAGATTTAAAGTCAATTTTTGGTTAAAACCAACTTATAATAAATTTAAAGTTGGTTCATTAAAAAACAACCTTAAAATGAATTGAAAACACATAGATTGTAGTGTCTGTTGACACATAGAACCGATGCTACGTCCTACGTGATTCACTACTACAAAAGTGGTTATTTATATGTATAAAGTTTTATATTATATATATGTTATTATTTTTATTATGTAGATTTTGTATAAATTTTTGTAATGAAATAAATTTATATATTTACGACTGTGATTTAAGGTTGGTTTTTAATTTATTTATTTTTGTTATATGAAATGGGAAAGACATGATTCAACAATATAATGCATTCATTAAAAATTTAGGTTTGAAGTAGTGTAGTTATTTAAAGTTTCTTAGAATTTGCTTGTAGAAATAGTAATAATGAAATTAGTATGATTCGATGCCCATGTGTTAAATGTAAAAATGAGTGATTTCATGATGTTAACGAGGTTAAGTATCACCTTATCCGTAGTGGTATTCTTTTGAGTTATAAATGTTGGTAATAACATGGAGAAAATATTGATAATACTCATGGGAAAGAGATAAACAAGAATGTTAATGGATTATATACATCTTATCGTAATGTACAAACAGAAAATATGTTTCATAATGTTAAAGATGAACTAAATGAGGATGATCCCAAAACCTTTAAAAAACTTCTAGAAGATGCTGAAAAATTGTTGTATACAAAATGAAAGAAATACACTAAAATGTCAGGATTGGTTCATTTGTACAATTTGAAGGAAAAAAATGGTTTTTCTGACAAGAGATTCACAAAATTACTAAATGTACTAATAGATATGTTTCCTAAGGGTATTGAATTACCATCTTCAATGCATGAAGTGAAGAAATCTCTTAGTTGATTTGGTATGGAATATCATACGATTCATGCTTGTCCAAATGATTGCATTCTTTATAGAAAAGATTATGAGATATTAGATGATTGTCCAATATATAAAGAATTGAGATGGAAGCATGCTACAAATGAGACAACACCTAAGAAAGGCTCGCCCGCAAAGGTTCTTTGTTACTTTCCTCTGATTCCTCACTTTCAAAGATTGTTCAAAAGTAAAGAAACATCAAAGATGTTGACTTGGCATTCAGATAATCGATATGATGATTGGGTGCTACGTCATCCTTGTGATTCTCCAAATTGGTAAGTAGTAGATAATTTATCCCCTTAATTTGCATCTGATTCCCGCAATCTTCGTCTTGCCATTGCTGCTGATGGAATTAATCCAAAAAGTTCCCTTAGTAGTAGATATAGTTGTTGGCCAATAATTATGGTAACATACAACCTTTGTTCCTGGTTGTGTATGAAAAGAAAATTCATGATGTTAACATTATTGATCTCAGGACCGAAACAACCTAGTTTTGATATTGGTGTATATTTGCAGCCTCTGATACATGATATAAAGATGTTGTGAAATTATGATGTAAATGTTTGCAATGCACATAAAGAAGAAAACTTTAACTTGAAGGGGGTCCTTTTATGGACAATTAATGATTTTACTGCCTATGGGAACTTATCAGGACATGCAACTAAAGGTTATATGGGATGCCCTATATGTAGTGATGGAACTTCTACAACTTATCTTGTTCACGGATGAAAGATGTCTTATAGAAGACATAGAAGATTTTTTTCCATCTGGACACAAGTTTAGATACCAAAAGAAACTGTTTAATGGTGAAGAAGATCATGATTCTGCACCCCGACCTTTGCGAGGTGTTGAGATATTAAGGAAATTGAATGGTATGAAATTTAAACAATATGAAAAGATGAAAAAAAAGAATACTCACTAATGGAGGGAAATGAAAGAGGCCAACTAATAAAATGGGTGAAAATGAAAATGTTATTGAATTAGTAGATCATGGTTGTTGGAATAAAAAAAATAATATTTTGGGAATTACCTTATTGGAAAGACCTACACATTCGTCACATCTTAGATGTCATGCACATTGAGAAAAATGTATATGAGAGGTTGATTGGTACATTACTTAATATACCTGGAAAAATGAAGGATGGAATTAAAGCAAGATTAGATTTAAAGAAACTAGGCATACAACCAGAATTGGCACCAAGGATGGAAAATGATAAGAATCAAACATATTTGCCACCAGCATCATATACAATGTCAACAAAAGAGAGTGATGTGTTTTGTAAATGTTTGGCGGGTGTGAAAGTTCTTGTTGGTTACTCATCCAACTTAAGAAATTTTGTGTCTATCACCAATAAGAAACTTTATGGATTGAGATCACATGACTGTCATATCTTAATGCAACAGTTATTACCAGTTGCTATTAGATCAATTCTTCCAAAACATGTTTGATTATCAATAATTCATCTTTGTTCATTCTTCATTACAATATGCAAGAAATATATATATCAATTAGCTAGTTAAACTCTTTACAAAAAGATGTTGTAGATAATTTGTGTCTAATTGAAAAATATTTTCCTCCTTTCTTCGATATAATGATTCACTTGTGTGTTCATTTAGTTTGAGAGGTTCAATGGTGTGGTCCTACTTAAGGTGGATGTATCCTTTTGAGAGATACATGAAATTCCTTAAAGGATATGTAAATAATAGAAATCGACCTGAAGGATGCATGATGGAATGTTACATTGCTGAAGAGGCCATTGAGTTTTGTTCTGAATACTTTAGTGGTTGCACTGAAATTGGGAATCCTACGCACAAGTTGTTCTTATAATGTCACATGATCCAAGTAGGTAACCCTATGCTTGGTGGAAGTAAGAAATTGTTATTGATCGCAGTTGATGGGAAAAAGCATAAAGAACCATTTTGGTAAATAATAAGGAGGCACAACCGTACATAAAGTAAATGATGACATATTCAACCTTTTCATTTAAAATAAGATTATTTTATATTTAACTATTAATTATATCTAATTGATATATCTTTAATAACATTACATAATTCATAGAAATTTATCGAAGATCGATCTTCATTATAAAAAAAAAGGAGGAGAAAAATGATTGTATTATGAACATAAGCAAGAGCTTATTAATTGGTTTCGCAACCATGTAAGTGTGACTTACAAGAATTCATTAGTACTTCTATGAAATTTTTTAAAACTTTGTTTTAAACACATTTCATGTTTTGTATGTATAGATTTGAGTTGAACTCAACAAACCCAATCATAAAATAACATAAATTTTAGAATGGCTCGCACATGGTCCAAAATTCGATGTCAAATCATATTCTAGTTTCACAATTAATCTATCGAGGTTTATAACTCAAGCAAGGGACAAATTTCGAGTAAATCAGAATAGTGGTGTGAAGATGTTTGTACAAACTATGCAATTTGTCAGTTCAAATGATAGTAATCCTGTACTTTCTGATAGAACATATTATGGTATAATTCAAGAAATTTAGGAACTCGATTATGAGGTCTTCCATGAAACAATATTCTTGTGTGATTGGGTCGAAGATGTTATCAATGTTGGATATAAATAGACAATTTTGGATTTACCCTTGTAAATTTATCCAAGATAAGTCACACTAATGATCCTTTCACGTTAATATTTCATGAAAAACAAGTATTTTACGTGAGCAATCAAATTGACACAAGATGGTGTGTTGTGTTAACACCTCCACAAAAAGAGTTCTACCATTATGGTGCTTTAAAAGATGATGACATGCTTGATACATTATCCAATATTACTCATTTCTCAAACAAATTTCCTAATGTATGTGATGATCTAGTTTATGACCATGATTCTTCGTTATGGTATAAAGAAAATAAATGATTATCAGAGTTATGATTGAACAATAGTTATGATTAATATCATATAGAGGCAAGCAATAGATTAATAATCAAACATGTATTTGAACAATAGTTAGGATCTGGGGTGTTACCAATAGAGACAATCATATCATATCAAGAACACATGCTTAACAGTGCACACATACTATATTGATAATTAGGCGGCTAAGCCGGCCATAATAAGTTACAAAGAAAATAAAATACTTAAATAAGATAAAATTTAAAACAGGAAATAAACAAACTAAAATTAAACAAACTTACTTATAATTACACTAGATTAAAGTTATAAAGAAAACAACATCAGAGAGTAGAATAGGGTAGATGAGTAGAGAGAATGTTGGAAAATTGTGGACACCTTCTCTTGTGATCTAGTTCTTCTTAAATAACCGAGTGATGGAACTGTGCAGAGATGTTGTACTATTCAATGAATAGTGTCTTATCTGCCACTTGATATTGTTTGGAGATGCCTATAGTGATTGAATAGTAGATGCTTCATCATTCCAGACATGTATTTGAACAGTACTTTGTCGGGTACTGTGGAGGTGAAATAAACAGTACCCTGTCGGCACAGTTGGTTATTTTGTCGTCTTGGGTGAAAACAATAGTAACTCATTTTCTAACGAGTTTAATGGGCCAATTGTTGGGCCAATGGAACAGTAATGGATACGTAGATCCAATAATAAATAGAAATGGACACATAGGCCCTATAATAAATAATAAATGGACACGCATGCCTAATAATAAACAGTAATGGACAGGCAGGCCTAATGATAAACAGAAAGGGACACGCAGGCCTAATAATAAACAGTAATGAACATGCAGGCCCAATAATAATCTTATGGGCTACTAAGCCCGTTAATATTTAAGTAGACTTTTTTAGGGTCCAGAAGTTCATATCTACAGTAAAGGTCTCTAAATCGATTAAGTCCTCTTCTGAAGTGTTTGATGGGGTGATTACATGATCGGGTGATTGGGTTTCATCCGAATCGTGTTCTTGTTTCTCGACTTAAGAGGTTTGTCCAGATGATAATTGTTTGATAATCTCCAAGAGTTCCTCCTAGGTTTTTTCTTGTGATATTAAGGCATTTGTATGTGCTTTTGTGCTAATAAGAGTAAAAACGCTTGTATTTTCCTTCACCAGAGGTTATTTGTGACCCTTTTGGAGTAGGCATTTATTAACGGCTGGTAATAACAGAGTTTTAGGGATCGTAAATGACAACCACCATTTGGTAATGGTTATTACCTTCGTTGCCATAGGGTTTAATACCCACAGACATACCCAAGGAAGGAAATTTTTTGAACAAAATATGCACAGGGGGGGGGAATTTAGCTTCCCCTGTTAATGGTTTATAATGAGACTAGAAAGATTCATAACTTTCTTTCACAGGTGATATCAGAATGCCACTAAGGTTTCTGAATAATTTCCACCATTCTGAAAACCAAGATGGAAATCGAGATGGATTAATAGATTTGTTAACAAAGAAAAATAATCAAGAATGTTGGTTATCTTTGTTTTGGATTAAAAATGCATTAAACCATGCCTGGTAATAATTCCAGTAATTATACGATGTACAATGTGTGATGGAAGATGTGATACTGACTGTAAAAGTCAACCGTTTTGATAATTCATTTCCCCAGTCAACTGGGGATAAGATTTTATGAAGTTTGATAGTTGAAAACTGCACTTCTAATGATTTAGGATAATGGAAATGTTTAGATTCCAAGCTCACAGTAATTTCCAAAATACTTTGATAGTATTGGGGTGATTTTGAATTTAATGTTGGCCTATAGAAAATCCCTTTTCCAAATATTTTTTGAACGACCAAGTAAGGGTTTTGATCAAAAAATTATTTTTTCCTAAAATTGTAACCATCTGAGTTGACTGTTTCTTAAAATACTCAGAGGTTGTTTTTGTTTTGGGAATAACTTCCCTTTCTCCTTTTGGAGGAAAATATCTTGAAGATGTTACTCTTCTTTCTGACATAGAAATTGTTCCAGATGATTTTTGAGAAAATGATTTTGATTTGGAAGGTATTATTTCCAAATTTGAAGAATGGTGGAAATTATTTAGAAACCTTAGTGGCATTCTGATATCACCTGTGAAAGAAAGTTATGAATATTTCCAGTCTCATTATAAACCATTAACAGAGGAAGCTAAATTCCCTCCCCTATGCATATTTTGTTCAAAAAATTTCCTTCCTTGGGTATGTCTTTGGGTATTTAACCCTATGTCAACGAAGGTAATAACCATTACCAAATGGTGGTCATCATTTACGATCCCTAAAACTCTGTTATTACCAGCCGTTAATAAATGGCTACTCCTAAAGGGCCACAAAGAACCCCAGGTGAAGGAAATACAAGTTTTTTCACTCTTATTAGCACAAAAGGCATATACAAATTGGCCCATTTCTATTTATTATTGGATCTACGTATCCATTACTGTTCATTAGCCCAACAATTGGCCCATTAAACTCGTTAGAAAATGAGTTACTTTTGTTTTCACACAAGAAGAAAAAATAACAAACGGTGCCGACATGGTACTGTTTATTCCACCTCCACAGTACCCGACAAAGTATTGTTCAAATACCTGTTTGGAATGATGAAGCATCTACTGTTCAATCACTAAGGCATATCCAAATAGTATCGAGTGGCAGACAAGACATTATTCATTAAATAGTAACAACATCTCTGCACAGTTCCATCACTCGGTTATTTAAGAAGAACTAGATCATAAGATGAAGGGGTCCGCAATTTTCCAACATTCTTTCTACTCATCTACCATCTTCTACTCTCTGATATTGTTTTCTTTATAACTTTAATCTAGTTTAATTATAAGTAAGTTTGATTAATTTTAGTTTGTTTATTTCCTGTTTTAAATTTTATCATATTTAAGTATTTTATTTTCTTTATAACTTATTATAGGGTGTTATAGTGTGTTCTATATTATTCTATTAACTCTTGCATGTTTATATGTTTGGAATTAAAATTGTCAATTAATTTCTATTTCATCATTGTTTGCAGATATTTCATGGATCCTAGGGTACTAGATATTGTAGATCCAAATGATCCATTCAGGCATTTGAAAAGAAGGGGTTGGGAGAATACACTTGATACTCCATTTAACCCATATAATAGTGCCATAAAAATGTCTATAATAAATGACACTGTGTGACAATATCTGTGAATATAAGCATCTATTATATATGAACATACCAATATCCAGATTCCATGAATATAATCATGCATATACAATATCCAAAACACAAGAGTTCTCTCTACTTATTTATTCTTAATATATAGGTTTATTACCCCATGATTATAGTGTCATAGAACTATCTATAATAAATGACACAATGTGATAGTACCTGTGAATATAAGTATCTACTATATATGAGCATACGAACATCCAGATTCCAAAAATATAAGAATACCTCAAATTTTCATAATAAGTTCTTCAATCTATATTTGTTCCTATATATACAACAAATGATCCATAATAAGTTCTTCAACCTGTGCAAGAGTGAAAGTTGGAATGCTTATCTAAAATCTAAATAAATTTATGGTACTCGATCTTAAACGAAAACTTGAGAGAGAATTCAACAAAATTAGTACTACCCATATCAATAATAGCAGCAACATTATTATTTAGTACTACCAATATCAATAATAGTAGCAACATTATTATTTAATACTACACATTAATAACGGCTCCAACATTATTATTTAGTACTATCCATATCATTAACAACAACAACATTATTATTTAGTACTACATGTATCAATTACGCACAACAGAGAGACAGAGGAAATGTCCTTGATAACATCTACTATGTGCACTAATTTCCTAATTAAAAAACATCATCTAGTGTGAGCATACCAACATCTAGATTCCATGAATATAATCCTACATATACAACATCCCTCTCTACTTATTTATTCTTAATATATATAGGTTTATTACCCCATGATTATAGTGTCATAGAGCTGTCTATGATAAATGACATCATGTGACAGTACCTATGAATATAATGATCTACTATATATGATCATATCAATATCCAGATTCCATAAATATAAGCAATACCTCATATTTTCCTAATAAGTTCTTCAATCTATGCAAGAGTGAAAGGTAGAATGCTTATCTAGCATCTAATTAAATTTATGGTACTCGATCTAAAACGAACACTTAAGAGACAATTCAACGAAATTAATACTACCCATTCAATAACAATAGCGATATTATTATTTAGTACTACCAATATCAATAACAACAACATCATTATTATTTAATACTACAAATATCAATAACAGTTGTAGCATTATTATTTAATACTACACATATCATTAACAACATTATTATTTAGTATTACCTGTATCAATTACGCACAATAGAGAGACAGAGGAAAGGTCCTTGACAACATCTACTATGTGCATTATTTTCCTAATTAAAAAAACATCATCTAGTGTGAGCATACCAACATCCAAATTCCACGAATATAATCTTGCATATACAACATCCAGAACACAAGAGTCCTCTCTACTTATTTATTCTTAATATATATAAGTTTATTACCCTATGATTATAGTGTCATAGAACTGTCTATAATAAATGACACCATGTGACAGTACCTATGAATATAAGCATCTACTATATATGAGCATAACAAAATCCAGATTCCATAAATATAAGCAATACCTCAGATTTTCATAATAAGTTCTTCAATCTATATATGTTCCTGTATATACAAAAAATGGTACATAATAAGTTCTTCAACCTGTGCAAGGGTGAAAGTTGGAATGCTTATCTAGCATCTAAGTAAATTTATGGTACTCGATCTAAAACAAAAACTTGAGAGACAATTCAACAAAATTAGTACTACCCATATCAATAACAACAACAACACAACATTATTATTCAATAATACACATATCAATAATAGTTGCAGCATTATTATTTTGTACTATCCATATCATTAACAACAACAACATTATTATTTAGTACTACCTGTATCAATTATGCACAATAGAGAGACAGAGGAAAGGTCCTTGACAACATCTATTATGTGCATTAATTTCCTAATTAAAAAACATCATCTAGTATGAGCATACCCACATCCAAATTCCATGAATATAATCTTGCATATACAACATCTAGAACACAAAAGTCCTCTCTACTTATTTATTCTTAATATATATAGGTTACCCCATGATTATAGTTTGATAAAAATGTTTATAATAAGTAACACCTAGTGACAGTACTTGTGAATATAAGCATCTACTATATATGAGCATAACAAAATCCAGATTCCATAAATATAAGCAATACCTCAGATTTTCATAATAAGTTCTTCAATCTATATATGTTCCTGTATATACAAAAAATGGTACATAATAAGTTCTTCAACCTGTGCAAGGGTGAAAGTTGGAATGCTTATCTAGCATCTAAGTAAATTTATGGTACTCGATCTAAAACAAAAACTTGAGAGACAATTCAACAAAATTAGTACTACCCATATCAATAACAACAACAACAACAACAACATTATTATTTAGTACTACCAATATTAATAATAGCAGCAGCATTATTATTCAATACTACACATATCAATAACATTTGTAGCATTATTATTTAATACTACACATATCATTAACAACATTATTATTTAGTATTACCTGTATCAATTACGCACAATAGAGAGACAGAGGAAAGGTCCTTGACAACATCTACTATGTGCATTATTTTCCTAATTAAAAAAACATCATCTAGTGTGAGCATACCAACATCCAAATTCCACGAATATAATCTTGCATATACAACATCCAGAACACAAGAGTCCTCCCTACTTATTTATTCTTAATATATATAAGTTTATTACCCTATGATTATAGTGTCATAGAACTGTCTATAATAAATGACACCATGTGACAGTACCTATGAATATAAGCATCTACTATATATGAGCATAACAAAATCCAGATTCCATAAATATAAGCAATACCTCAGATTTTCATAATAAGTTCTTCAATCTATATATGTTCCTGTATATACAAAAAATGGTACATAATAAGTTCTTCAACCTGTGCAAGGGTGAAAGTTGGAATGCTTATCTAGCATCTAAGTAAATTTATGGTACTGATCTAAAACAAAAACTTGAGAGACAATTCAACAAAATTAGTACTACCCATATCAATAACAACAACAACAACAACAACATTATTATTTAGTACTACCAATATTAATAATAGCAGCAGCATTATTATTCAATACTACACATATCAATAACATTTGTAGCATTATTATTTAATACTACACATATCATTAACAACATTATTATTTAGTATTACCTGTATCAATTACGCACAATAGAGAGACAGAGGAAAGGTCCTTGACAACATCTACTATGTGCATTATTTTCCTAATTAAAAAACATCATCTAGTGTGAACATACCAACATCCAGATTCCATGAATATAATAATACATATACAACATCCATAATACAAAAGTTCTCTCTACTTATTTATTCTTAATATATAGGTTTATTACCCCATGATTATAGTGTCATAGAATTGTCTATAATAAATGCCATCGTGTGACAGTACTTGTGAATATAACCATCTACTATATATGATCATACCAATATCCAGATTCCATAAATATAAGTAATACCTCATATTTCCACAATAAGTTCTTCAATCTACATCTTTTCCTATATATACAACAAATGGTCCATAATAAGTTCTTCAACCTGTTCAAGAGTGAAAGTTGGAATGCTTATCTAGCCTTTAAGTAAATTTATGGTACTCGATCTAATAGAAAAACTTGAGAGACAATTAAATGAAATTAGTACTATCCACAACAACATTATTATTTAGTACTACCAATATTAATAATAGCAGCAGCATTATTATTCAATACTACACATATCAATAACATTTGCAGCATTATTATTTTGTACTATCCATATCATTAACAACAACAACATTATTGTTTAGTACTACCTGTATCAATTACGCACAATAGAGAGACAGAGGAAAGGTCCTTGACAACATCTACTATGTGCATTAATTTCTTCAATAAAAAAGCAGCATATAGTATGAGCATACCAACATCCAGATTCCATGAATATAATCCTACATATACAACATCTAGAAGAGTCCTCTCTACTTATTTATTTTTAATATATAAGTTACACCATGATTATAGTGTCACAAAAATGTCTATAATAAATGACATTATGGGACAGTACTTGTGAATATAAGCATCTACTATATATGAGCATACCAATATCCAGATTTCATGAATATAATCATGTATATACAACATGTAGAACACAAGAGTCATTTCTACTTCTTGTTCTAAAAATGAAATAAGAAATCCAGATTTTCAATTAAAAAACCAGTTATGAACATCTCACATCATTCACCTTAGAATTTTATTTGACTATATGGTGAGTTATAGTTGTAAGCATCGATTTGTAAATTCTACCAACTCATTCCGCATCTCATCAACTCTAGTGTCAATGTAAGTTTCTTCATGATTAAGCTATAATGTACACACATTTTAACATATTGTTAGCTAATTAACCACCTATTTTGATTAATAATTGAAATCAAATTAAAACAAAAAATGAAAATACACAAAATTACTTAAATTATTACCAAGTCAATAATAAAAGCGAGTGAATTGTCAATAATTATCCTCATAAATATAAGGACATAATACCCACAAGTTACCAAATCATCTTTCTTAGGACATTGTATATTGGAACGAAAATTGAGTTGTAAGCTTAATATATATTATCTAATTAAAAGATATTACATAGATATTATGAATAAATATTGTTAGTACTTCTAGTGAATATAAATAGATATGAAAAATCTACAAGGTTGAATTTATGGAGTTTAATAAACCATGCATTTATAACTTACTCTCATTCTATACCATATTAGTAAACCTTAAGACCTTCGATTTTGATGACCATTCAACATAATATGAACTCTATATAATGAAGGAAAAATAAATAAGAGTTGCCTTGTGAAGATACATTGAACTTACTATTTACAAGAACATTAAATTTAAAATATATATATAACTTACTCAATCATAATGAAGTTTTATGAATTTTATAGAAAATTAATTCATTTATTTCTTGATATTAGATACATATATATATATATATATATATAGTTACTAGTATACAGCTGGAAGTTAGAATATACAAAAGATTTTTAGGAAATTAACCTTTTGAAAATCAGGGGTTGATTACACCCTAAAAATCAGGAATCAATCATATGCCTAGATTGATTTCCTACACTCCCCCTCAAGTTAGGCGATATATGTTTTCCAAACCAAGTGCTACACTTAACTCTATGAGATTAGGTTGAAACAAAGGTTTGGTTAAGACATTTGCTACTTGATGTCTAGATGGAACATAGTTGAGGGAGATCATCTTGCCTTTAATTTTTTCATTGATGAAGTGTCTATCAATTTCCACATGTTTAGTTCAATCATGATAGACTGGATTTTTGGATATTGCAATTGCTAATTACTTGTCACACATGATCCTAATAGATTCTGAATTTTCAACCTTGAGTTCATTTAGTAGTCATTTTAGCCAAATTCCTTCATAGATGTATAAAGCCAATGCACGGAACTCAGCCTCTGCACTGCTACGTGCTACCACTATCATCTTTTTGCTACGCCATGTCACCAAATTTCCCCAAATGAATGAGCAATATCTAGATGTGGATTTTCGATCACTAGGAGATGCAGCCCAATCAATGTCAGTATAAATTTCCAATGTCTTATTAATTGTTTTGTTGAACATGAGCCCCTTTTATAGGATCCTTCTTCAAATACCTTAGAATACGGTTTATTGCCTCCAAGTGATCTACTGATGGGTTGCCAAGAAGTTGGCTGAAAACACTAACTACAAAACTTATATCTAAACTTGTATAAGTAAGATATATTAACTCACCTACCAAACGTTGATATTGCCCCTTGTCAGTTTCCAATTCATCAATTTGAGACATTAGTTTGGTGTTAGGGTCCACAGGTGTTTCAAGAGGCTTATACTCACTCATGTTGATCTCATGTAAGAGATCTAGAACATATTTGCATTGAGAAACTGAGATTCCTTTGGTGCTATGTGCCACCTCCATCCCTAAGAAATATTTCAAATATCCCAAGTCTTTGATCTCAAAGTCTTTGGATAATAACATCTTAAGCCTCTTCATCTCTCCTACATGATTACCCGTAAGAACTATATAATCAAAATATACAATCAAAGTTGTGATTCCTTCATCTATGAAGTGTTTGACAAATAGAATGTGGTCTACATGTGTCTGAGAGTATCCATCATGTTTAAGGACCTTAGTTAATTTGTCGAACCATGCTCTAGGTGACTGTTTCAGTCCATATAATGTCTTTCTAAACTTGCATACCTTCCCTTGTGTATCCTTAGTCTCAAAGCTAGGAGGTATATCCATGTAAACTTCATCGATCAAATCTCCAATTAAGAATGCATTCTTGACATCGAGTTGAAGTAGTGGCCAATCCTCATTAACTGCAATAGACAGTAAGACATGAATTGTGTTAAGTTTTTCTACAGAAGAAAAAGTTTCCTAATAATCAATTCCATATGATTGGGTGAACCCTTTAACCAAAAGTTAAGCTTTATATCTGTCGATATTTCCATCTACCTTCTGTTTAACTGAGAATATCCATTTATAGCCCACTGTCTTTTTTCCAAGTGGTAGCTTTATTAACATCCATGTACCATTAGTTTCAAGTGTGGTGTGTTCTTCTAAGGTTGCCTTGTGCCATTCAGAAACTTTAGAGCCTCATTGATAGAATTAGGAATCTTGATATTGTCTAGAGATGTCACAAATGCTTGAAATTTTGGGGACAAATTTGTGTAAGAAATGTAACTTCGAAGGGGGTGTTAAGTGCATGATTGAGCACCTTTTCTCTATGCAATAGGAAGATCTAACTCAGGGTCAAAACACAGTATTGGACTAGATTCCGCTTCATCTTATAATCTTTCAGATCCATTCTGGCTTGGGAAAGATTCTTGGCTTTGTTGATTTCGTGTGGGCAAGTCAGGATTTCTCTTTCTTTTATAGATTTTTATGGCATCATTAGAAAGGAGAAGGTGTTTAGGATAGACAATGGGAGATTAATCAAGTTTGGTGTTTAAAGGAGAATCTGGAATAGGAACTAGGTTGGAAGAGGACAAGGTAGTGAAAGATGACTGAGATGGTAAATCCGATTCAATGAGTGATGACCGGTCCCAATTCTGTAATTCATTAATGTGATTCTCCCCCTGAATGGCAGAATTAGAATAGAATGGAGCTTCTTCAAAGAAAGTAACATCCATGGAATTATAAAACTTATGGGTGATAGGAGAGAAACATTTGTAACCTTTTTTACTAGCTGAGTAGCCAAGGAAGATGCATTTAATGGCACGAGCATCAAGTTTACCACAATATTGTGAATGAATAAGGACAAAAACAGTGTAACCAAAAACCTTGAATGGAATTGGTGACACAATTTGTAAGGTTGAATATTGACCTTGAAATACTTGCAAATGTAAGTGAAATTTGAGAACTTGAGAAGGCATTCATTTGATCAAGTGTGTTGTAGTAAGAATGGTTTCACGCTCGAATTTTTTATGAACATTGGTTTGAAAGAGCAAAGTTCGTGCAACCTCAAGTATATGACGATTTTTACATTCGGCTACACCATTTTGTTATGGTGTATCAACGTAAGAGCTTTGTTGGACAATGCCATGTGATTTGAGATATCCACTAAGATCAAAATTAAAGAAATCCCTAGCGTTATCAGTTTTTAGGATTTGAATATTGGTATTGAAATAAGTTTGGATCATGGCATGAAAAAGTGAAAATATGTGCTTGGTTTCAGATTTGTCTTTCATAAGAAATGTCCAACACAATCAAGTATGATCATCAATTAACAGTAAGGAACATCGAGCACTAGTAATACTGGGAACACGACATGGTCTCTAAATATCACCGTGAATGAGGGAAAAAGGGTAACTTGGTTTGTGCATGCATGGTGAAAAAGTGTTTCGAGTATGTTTTGCCAACTAGCAAACTTCACAACGAAATAAATTGGGATTCTTATTGATGAATAAGGATGGAAACAAACGTTTCACGTATAAAAAATTGGGATGACCTAGGCGAAAATTCCATTACATGATTTCACTTTATTTATTAGCATGACTATTAGACTTAAGACTATGACTCAATTAACATTGATGACTAACAGAATGGATTGAAGGAGTGTTGACATCAAGAACATAGAGGACCGCACAAAAATTAGCACTTCCAATCATCTTCCCCAAGCTCAGGTCTTGAAAAACACAAGATTTAGCCAAGAATTTAGTTTCACAGTTAACGTCATGATTTAGTCTACTAATTGATATGAGATTGCAGTTAAAATTAGGCACAAATAACACAAATTTGAGGGTGAGGTTGTTTGAGAGAAAAATGGTCCATTTTCTGACCACTGTGGTACGAGTACCATTGGCGACACGTACTATTGAAGTCTCTTACATGGTGAGTAGGTTGTGAAAAGTGATTGATCACCTGTCATGTGATTGAAGGCACCCGAGTCTACTATCCAAGATGAGGAGGGGAATTTGCCTGCATGCATTGCTGAATTACGGGAGCTATAAGAGGGGTTAATGTTTTCTTTTTATATAATTTATTGGAGGAGATCCAACTGATCCTTAATGAATGGAACAAGATTATCATATTGAGAAACTCTAGTAATTGTAGCATTTACCTTTGCCTTCCAATCTCAATTTGTTTTCCAATTAGAAGGTTTTCCATGTAATTTCTAGCAAGTCTCCTTCAAATTCCCAAGTTTTTGACAATAGTCACACCATAAGTGACTTTTCCTTATTCGATTAGTGATGGTATGTTGAGTATCGCTTCGTGCAACAAATGCACCAAAATATGGTGAATTGCCTTTGACTACTGTAAATGCTGGAACTTCAGGAATCGTGGAAGGATTTGATTGTCCCAACATGACACGTTTTCGACTCTCCTCTCTGCGCATCTCTGAGAATGTCTCTCGCAGACTTGGTAGTGGTTTTTTTCCAAGAATTCTACCCCTTACTTCATAAAGGATTTATCAAGTCCCATCAAGGATTTGAAGACACGCTTAGTCTCCATAATCTTTCTAAAATTTGCGCAATCTGCTTGACATTTCCATTCATGTTTCTCAAACAAGTCTAGTTGTTTCCAATGATGAGTAAGAGTTATGAAATAAATAGTCACAAAGTTGTCACCTTGACGAAGGTCCTAGAGAGAAATATTTACATAGAAGAGCTCAGAAGTGTTCTCACTACTAGATAACGTTTCTCGTGCAGTCATATTTCTTTTGATGTAGTGTACGACATAACCATATTGTTTTCTACTTTCCAGATCCTAAAATCAGCAGTATTGGGATCAGGTTTTGGGATGTTTCTAGTGATATATTCATCCTTGCTTCGCTCGCTTATGAACATCATCATTGATTGAGACCATTGAAGATAGTTTTGGCCATTAAGTTTGTGTGTGGTGATAGGGATAAAATTATTATCTGTGTTACCTGATGTTAACCAAGGAGTAGTGGGAATATTGAAAGAGGGATTGTAGGTAGAGGAATGTTCTTCCATGGTGAGATGTTATTTGGAAGTAAAAGAGATAGAAAATAGTAGTGGTTTCTCTATCGAAAGCTCTAATACCATGAAGTTTTATGAATTTTACAGAAAATTACTTCATGTAATTCTTGATATCAGATACATATATATACAGTTACCAGTATACAGCTGGAAGTTAGAATATACATAATTTTTTCAAGAAACTAATCTCTTGAAAATCAGGGGTTGATTACACCCTAAAAATCAAGGGATGATTACACCCTGAAAATCTGGAATCAATCATATGCCTAGATTGATTTCCTACACATAATATTTTCAATATCAGAGAACATTCCACCCCACATTGAATCCAAATAATAAATGGTATTTTTGAATGGCTCATACACAATTAAGATCCAATGGTACCTACATCAATTTATAGGAAGATATATATTGGTAAATACATTTGATTACATAACATAATTTTTCATAAATGTTATATTAATCTACTTATCCTTCATTATATGGAATAATCCACTTATCTCCCTCTTGAGTATTTTGCATCCTTTCAAAACTTGTCTCGCAATTTGAGTACATCTTCTCTTCTTCTTAATGACATACAACCAACTTGGATCAATAAATTTAATCACATCATTCAAATGTTTCTTTTTCAACTCATCATAGCCTCGCTTATGAAATAAGTTTAAAAATTAATGACAAAATAACAATCAAAATAAAATATATGTGTGACTAAATTTTAACTTATCATAAAATCAAAAATGAATTAAGATCAAATAAACTAACTGTATCCATAATTTAACAACTGAATAGCCAATCTCCACCTTTGTGTAAAACATTTATACATACTCAACTGATAGAAAAATAGGCATTTCAATGCCTAAGATTTGAACTTCCATTGAAACTTTAACACCAAGATCATTAACCGAAGATGTAGATGAGCATGCAACTATAAGAAATCTAACATGCTTAGGAAAACCACTAGTTTGGTCATATGTATATGAAATTGGTTTTTTTGTTGGTACCAAAGTAGGCTTTTTAGAAGCTATTTTATCCATCGATCTTTCCTTTGAGCTTCCTTTTTTGTTGCCAATGGTAATAGGTAACTTTGATTTCTCCTTGCTCAAATCCTATTTATTCATAATATGAAAAAATCTAATAAAATTATATTTATATTTTTATATTAATCAATAATGAAAACAATATATAAATGGTAAGGAAAATATCCTTACTACATCTTTTCCTAATATGACGAGATGTGGAGGCCAAGCAACAAATGAATTGACTACTTTTGTAATTGTACTATGTTCTCTTGTTGGTATAGGTAAGGGACAATTCTTTTCTATATCATCCACAACGGAAACCTTCCAACTCCCGTTCAAAGATTGTCCATGACAAACACCACTAGAGGAATCACCTACCCTCCCATGTGCCACAATACGAGATGGTGTCTCATATGCAAGCAAAACATTTCTTCCCTATATAGTATTAGAACAAACATATATACTATGACTTAAACACCATACAAATCAAAATTAAAATATGAAAAAGAATGAATATTAAATATTACTTACAACTAATCCCATATGAAATGTAGGCACATCGAAAGGAGTGGAAATTCGTTGGATGTGTGGTGTAGATGTAGGTGTAATTGTTTTTGTACAAGGAGTCCCATTGGAACTATCAATTGGATGATTTTGTTCTGGATAATGGCTTGAATGTCCTATACTCTTATCTCCCAGTAACTTAGCTCTTAGTGTATCTATCTATGCCTTTATGGTATCAAAACTTGCAAGCTTTTCCTTCATTGACATCATCTCATTTAAGATATTTACCATTTCATTAGAGGGATAATTAGTGCACTTTCTAGGCATGCCAAAATATTCAGTAGATGTTGTATTGGGAGCATCCTTTAAGACGACCTGGATGATCTTTCCCCAATTCCATTATCATTGCATATACACCCACCTCTTCTTCAATCTCACCATTGTCAATCTTATCTTGCATTTTACTCTACACCAACTCACACATAAAATAATAAGCATAAATATAATCGATTAATCAACACATATTATCTAACATTTTGAATAATTACCATTTTTCCAATTTATCTTGAACTTATTTACTTTTGAACTCTCCTTCTTTAGGATTGTTAGCTGCGATAAATAAATAAGATCACCGAATTTGTATGCCACCACTTTTTGACTCCAATAGATATGTATAATGAGTTACAAAAAAAATTGTATACCCAAATATCTAACTAATTATCATTCAAACTTAATTTTAATAACTCACCAATTGAATTCTTAGGTTGGAAAAACTCATTCTTCCTATATGATGATTATACTCATTACACTTCCTCAACTCAACATGTTCACAACTTGATTTCTAATAAGACCACATATATGAATAGGCTTGTTAGGGCATATAAATTCAAAATATTGAATGATAATATTTATACTTTTGTATTCAATAATACCTTGAATTTCTCAGATCGTATGTAATTCACAAATGTGTGCCAATCATTGTGTACATATTCATACTTCTTAGGTGGTTTGTATAGCTTCTTCTCATTCAATGAGTCCAAATAAGGCTTAATGTATTTTTTTCTCAAATTCTTTTTGAATGTCTTCCATCCCAAAGCAGCCGTCTTAAGGCACTTATGTTTGTATGCCTTTGGAAGATTGTATTTTTCCTATAAATTCAAACGAAAATTTAACAATAAAACTAAATAAAGAAGAACCAAAAAGTACAAGTGTCATATATATACTTACATTCAATGTTGCCCATATAATGTCTTTCTCTACTTCATAAACTTCCTTCCACCAATCATTATAAATAATCATAATCATTGTTTTTCCTAACACACATGCAACTAATCATTTTTGATCCCTTCTTTCCAATTGGGTTGTATTCATTATCAAATTCAATTGTAATTTTTTATGTGCACGTTGATTTAGCAATTTCCTCATCTTTGTTATACCTCTTTTACTTTTAACTTTTTTTCTTTTTTCCTTCTTTTAGATGGTCTTTCAGTATTTGAAGAAGTATCATCATTCATAAAACTCTCCTCATCAACGGAGTCATCTTCGTTCCTAACTCTTTCATCTTTGTCACGGTCGTCAACAATTTCATTAGGATCCATATACCTATAGACAAAGAATGAAAACATTATAAATGAATATATATATATATATATATATATATATATATATATATATATCAATTTATAATCGAAAAGAAATAATAAAATTAGAATTATAGATGTAAGTTGTAAATAGAAACAAACACATAATATTTTTTACGATGCATACCTAACAAAAATATTGCAAATAAAGAAAAAATTATCTTCCTCAATCAATCCAAGTTAGATCACAATCATTGCGCATATATATTGAATTATCATCTTCTATATCATTAGCATCATTTGAGCTAGGTATATTGTTTACAAAAGATCCATATTCAAACAAAATTTCATTTAATTCTTCCTCCTTGTGATAAAACTCTCGCTTAGGTGGTATCAACACAACTAACCACTTTGTGTCTGTAGGATCTTCTACATAGAATACTTGGTTAGCATGGGTGGCCATGATGAATGTGTCATCTCGATGACCTACCATACCAATATTAACAAGAGTCAATCCTAATTCGCTCTTACAAATTGCATTTTGATTATCCTTAACCCATGCACACAAGAATATTGGAATACAAAACATATGATATTCTAACTCATAAACTTCTCAAATAACTCCATAATAAGTCCTTTTAGATAGTACCGGGTTCTTATCCTTAGAACTTGCAAATTGCAAAGCTTGAGCATTTAACATAACCTCAATATTTTGATTAACACGAATTTCATCATTTGCCTTTGTTGTAAATCTAAAACCATTTATAACATATCCAAGATACTTGATAACATCATATCGCAGCCATTTGCCAACCACCTTATAGTTTCTGTGATGGAATTATTGGGGACACTTAACTCGTCCATAACTTTATCTTGAAACAATAAATGAAATTACGATTGTGTTCATCTTGAAACCATTTCTCTCATTTTCTCCTATTCTGAAGATCTGCCTTTAACATATCCATATACATCCTATTAAATACGAGTAATGTGAGTAACATATGAAAAGAAAATTTAAGAAATTATGAAATGTAGATTTAAATGAAACCATTTTTACCTTATGTGTGGTTCAATCTCTTTATTGTTTGCAAGCACCAAACGGTGACTTTGTTCCCATTGATCTTTTACGATGGTTTCAACTGAGCCTGAACTTATTGGTTCATCAATATTCTCTAAACCACCACCCAATGAAAACCTAGCTTGAGAGATTCCAATTTTGGATACACCATATAGATTCTCAAAGCAAAACTCAATAGCTTCTTCTGCAATATAACACTTAACTATGTACCCCTCTGGTCGATTACAGTTATGAACATAACCTTTCAAAAAATTCATGAATCTTTCAAAAGGATATCTATTATGTGAATACATGACCACATAACTACACTTCTCTAACAAGGTGAATAGTTAAGTGAATCATGATATCAAAAAATGAAGGTGGAAAATTAGTATATACATGCAATGCTTCCCAATAAGGCAACTTCCAAAAAATTGACACCTTCTTCCAACATTTGTCACCGTTGTTAGGTTTCACCTTCTTCTTTGCAATCATTTTGAATTTTATTTTCCCTAGACTACCTTTTTCTTTTTGATTTCTTTTCCTTTTCGTGTTCCTCTTAATTTTCGTTGTAATTTAGTCATTGCTTTCAGAACTAAGTCCCATTTTCCCAACTTCTTAAAGATCGTACCTTATAATTTGTGTAACACTTCTTCTCCCTACAAAGCCACTGGAGTATCTTCTTCTTCATTGTTACTTACACCTTTCTTTCAAGATCGAAACTTATGCCTTTTTGGCAATAATTGGGAATGTCTAGCAAAATAAATCTTTTTGAATGTAATAGATATTGAGCACAAGTTTTCTCACTACATACTAGACATGCATTGTACCCCTTGGTCACTGATGAGTGCTCAAAAACCACTAAAATTACCATGATTTTATGCACATTAATTGATTAAAAAAATATATAATTATATGATTTTATCATATTTTTATATAAATCTGTCTTTTCAGAATCACGGATATTTTTATTGTTTTTTAGATATTTTTGCTTAAAAACGTAACTTAAAGACTCAAAGAGGAATATTGGAGGCAAGACATCACAAATATATTCATAAATAAATGAGGAAAGGTCAACGAATATGGAAAAATTGGACAAAATGGGTCAAAATGTCAAAAGGAGGAATTACAAGATTTGAATCAAGACATTGGGCCACGCGCACCATTGCAAGGTCCATCCGCCTTTAATCCTACAAGACATCGCCGCCCCACGTCAACATGACATCATCATTCACTACTCTGCGTTTCCACCATTTTTTTCACCCACTTTTTTTTCCTCTCCTCACCTATAAATACTCTCATTCTCTTCACTTTATACCACACCTAGAAACCAATCTTCTCTTCTCTTTCTTTCTCTCATTTCTTAGTTTTTCTTAGTATTTATTTTTTCTTAGTTTTAGAGTTCTTCTCTTTTTTAGAAGAACTAATTATTTTTTTTTAATTTATTTTCTTTTTGATTCAATAAATGGGAGTACAAATTCGCTAGGAGGTTTTCTAGCAAATGTGAATAGATCAAAGCAATCGTAAGGATTTTATTTTCTTTACAGCTTATTTTTCATGTTTTATTCTTACATGTTATATTTAATTTGTCTCATGATTAAATTTAACTTTGTTGGTCGCTTGTAAACATGATATAATAATAACATCATATGTTTAAGCCATAAATATTAAATAGGTAAAACTCTCTAAAATGAATTCATTTTATTTTTATTCGAGATTTTATATTAAGAATGTTAGAGAGAAATATATTATTTTTCATTACAAACTTAAATCTGAAAATTAGATTTTAAGGTTTAGTTATCCGGTCTGATTTAAAGTAGTGCTCTTTTATTTTTTGGCACAATCGCCCGGTAGTTAGAGAGAAGCTCTATTTCAGTAGTGGTTTTAAAACTTGAAAGTTAGTACTCGAATAATTAAATTCTTAAGTTTAATATGGACACCTTAAATAAAGTTAAAACTGTCTAACCCCAATAAATGTGTCATTTAAATGGTTCATTTTCAATCTCTTAGAAAAAGAAATTAATTTAATTAACCAAATTAGTTATCAACCTCACCCATAAGTGTTAATTGATTTGTTTAGTTAACAAAGAATATCTAACCCACACCAAAGGTGGTATTCATATAAAAAGAGAGAATCAATAAATATCAATTCATATCTTTAATAACCTAAATAATATGAGCAAGCATAATTAACTTAGTTATTATATCCATAAATACTCCACTATTATAAATGATAAAATTTGCATAAATATTTATTGAATTTGTATCTATGTTTATTTTTATGTCAGTAGATTAAAAACACAAAACCTAAAATATCGTGACATGATGTTTAGGATTTAATTTCGTTTTTAAAAGTTTAAATAATAAATTAAAAACCACATAAATTTCTTCCTTAGATCAACCTTGGGAGTATACTTATCATTTTCTATGAAATGATTCGTGCACTTGCAAGAGTTTTATAAATATAAAACCAAAGTATTGGCAGGATCGGTGATGACGGTTTTGCTCATCAAGTTTTTGGCGCCGATCCTACCAATACATTGGTTTTATATTTATAATTTAAAAAATCACTCATCTTCCTACATTTTATGTTGGAAGTAAGATTAGTGTTGTTATCTTTTAAATGGGATGAAACTCCCATAAAATGATGTGATATTGTGAAGAGTAATGTAGAGACTACATTTTGAATTGTAGCTCCATATTGATCAAGTATGGGTTCCCCACACTCATCAGTCAATATCGTATTGAAGATATCTGACTGTTGTTGTCATGAAATATGATGATCTTGCCATCCTTTGAGTTGGCCTAAGAAGCCAGCTATCAATAATTCGACAATTGTTTTATTAGTTGTACCAATTTGTGTTTTATAAGCATTTGACGTCATTGTCATCTGCTGCAAGACATACAATATCTCTTGCTCGGTAATTCCATCTATGTTCCAAACATAGATAGATGATGCATTATATTTTGGCTGGGTAACCTGGCTAGGTTGGGTACCTATGATGTATAGGTACCTATATGGGCTAGGTTCTTGCCATTTTAGCTTTTGAATTTGAGGAGTTGTTCAGAAAGGATTTCCTGGGAACTATGCTCATCAGAAGTATTAGGTTCTAGTTTGCTAAGAACACTAAGAACCTGTGTTGAGTTTTTGGTTGGATTTGAAGTCAGTGGAGACTCGAGTACATTTAAACATGGTTTTGTGTTTGAAGCTTGGTCTTCTAATTGGAACTTAAAGGTATTTTTCCATTTTTGAAGTTTTTCAAACTTAGATGATATTTCTTCCTGGGCTGGTTTGGAAACCTAGAAGGGTTTAAATATAGGGTTTTGAACTTTACTATCTATGGCTTGGTAGGAGGTAGAGGGAAGATCATTCTTTTGATTCTTTTCTATCCTAGTAAGCTATTTACCTAAAGTGTTTAGGCTGATATTGGTAAAGTTGTTTTGGGTAACTATGTTTTTTAGGTTAGTTGTCTGGTTCTCTCGAGGGTTCTAAAGAGGGAAGGCTTCTATCTTACTATCCACATAGGGAAAGGTAATAGGTCTCAATGGAGGATGTTCAACCTATATTGATCCATCTGAGGTTTCCCAAATGGGTGTTTTATTTAGTGTTGACCATGTTAATTGAATTAAATGGTTCAACTCGTGATATGTTTTCATATTCATTTTCCAGTAAACTATCGAAATCCTCTTATGTGATTTCTTTAGTACTGATTTCTGAAAAGGTTTTGGATGTGCTAGCTTTGATGTTAGCAATTTTTGTAGAGTCTTCTAGATTAATCGTGGTAGGTTTATCTATAATGAATGGGAATGTTTCCATTAAGCAAACCTACTTAGGACTATCTATAGTGGTTGGAACTATAGGTGTAATTATAGGTTCAATCTTATACCGTTGAGAAAGAACTCCAAATTCTAGAGATTCAAAATAAAATATCTAAACTACAAAACTCTTTTGAAAAAAAGGTTTGTTCTCACTTACCCAGTGCCTTTTGGGATAGAAAAGAACATATGGTAGACTTACCATATGAACCAACCTTTCATGAAAGAGACACTCCTACAAAAACAAGGCCTATTCAAATGAATGGTGACCTTGAACAATTTTGTAGAAAAGAGATCAATGATCTCTTATCTAAAATGTTGATATCATGCCTTAGTGTTGTAAGGCCGACAAAGAAGCTTATAACAGTGTAGAGAACTATTGAAAAACAACAGTCATTGATAACAGAGAGATGTCAACTGAGAATAGAAAAGAACAAAGAAGTTGAAAAGATAGCAATGACTCATCCCTCGTGGCACCAAAACTACCAACAAACCTCCATCGCTAGTCGTTAGTCCACCATTCACTAGTCTACTTCTCAACTTCTATCATCGCCCTAAGTCAATCAGTCCATCTTTTTTTCGCAGCCATCAACCAACTGTCTCAGCTTCCACTAGCCTAGCTTTAGCATGCACCTTCACAAGCGAGCAGTGCAACCTCTACCATTTTTGCTCTCCCTTGTTCAGTAATATCAGCAAGATTTTGTAATTTATTTTGCTGGGTTTGATTACTGATTTTGTGCAGAAAATATTTGGGTGTATTTTAGATTTTGGTATATTTTGTAAAACTCTCTGAATATTGGTATTTGTATAAATTTTACTCGGTGTGTCGTCATTAGTGGAGTAGATTTTTCACATTTAAAGGTTGAATCACTTAAATTAGTGTGTGCCATTTATTTTTCTCACTGCTTATTATTTTGTTGTTACCCATAATAATATATTTGTACAACTAAATCAAATCCAAATTTTACTTCCATTAGTGCTAATTTATAACATATTCCTACTAATTAGACTATTAAATTTCTCATTAATATTTTCATACTAATTAGCCTAATTTTGTAAGTGAATTTGTTTGTAGGATTTGAGTATGAACTATGTGAAGAAATCCATGACCTAACTCCCTCCAAAAGAGCTCTCAAAGAGGAAGGATTATCATAGACTTATAAGTGCAGCGGAAACCTAGTGATCAAATGCTGACTTCAACACTTCTCACATCGATTCGACCGATATACGAGCGTCTCACACCGGTGCAGGGTCCATCCCCTACAACCGGCAGGGTACCGACCGAGTCACCTGGCTCTGATACCATGAAGAAATCCATGGCCTAACTCCCTCCAAAAGTGCTCTCAAAGAGGAAGGATTACCATAGACTTATAAGTGCATCAGAAACCTAGTGATCAGTCGATGTGGGACTTCAACATGGTGGTAATCATTTGTTTTGTAGGAGGATGATAACACCAATACCCTTTTTGTTGTATGGAATATCCCATAAAAACACAACGTATTGCTCATGGATCCAACTTGCTACGTTTTTTTTATGTAGGTGTACAAATGCCACACAACCAAAGACATGAGGAGGTAAATTGGGAACAATTAGTGCAACAATTGCTTCAGTAATGGCTTGTAGTGGTGTTTGGAAGTTAATGAGACTGGAAGGTACCCAATTGATCAAATATGAAGCAGAAGTAATTGCTTCTCCCCAATAAGATAATGACATATTAGCTTTGATCAATGAGGCATGGACAACTTCCAACAAGTGTCGATTTTTTCTTTCTGCAACTCTGTTTTGTTGAGGTGTATCAACATAAGTAGTTTGATGAATAATCCCTTCTGTTTTAAGATATTCTTGAAGCTCAGAACTTTTATATTCGCCTCCCTTGTCACTTCGTAGAACTTGAATCTGTGTTTTATATTGAGTACGAACCATTTTATGAAATTTTCTAAATAATACATTTACCTCACTTTTAGATTTCATTAAACAGACCCAAGTCATTCTACTAAAATCATCAATAAATGTAACAAACCAATGTGATCCTCCAAAAGTAGAGACTTTGGAAGGACCCCATACATCAGAATTTATAACCATAAACGGAAATGGACTTTTATTTAAAGTTACAGGAAATGAGGAACGATGACTTTTTACTAGTTCACAGACATCATATTTTAAAGTAGAAAGATCGAAGCTCAAAAATAAACTTGGAAATAATTTCTTTAAATATCCAAAAGAAGCATGACCCAATCTCCTATGCCATAGCCATATATTTGATTCATCCTTGTTAGATCCAATTGCTACCAATGCATGATTTGTTGAATCCAAGTCCAAATAATACAGGTTTCCTTGCCTAACACCACGACCAATCGTTTGCTTTGTTTGAATGTCCTTAAACACACAAAAGTCAAGCCAAAAAATAACAAAACAAGATAAAGCAGTTGTTATTTGAGAAATAGATATAAGGTTATACTCTAAAGAGGAAACAACTAGTACTGAGTCTAAATTCAAAGTACAAGTGAGAGACAAAGATCTTTCCCCAATGACTGGGGTTGTGTTACCATTGGCAGTGCAAACAGTTTTGTGTAAGGATGGTTTTGAGATTTGTCTATAATCGAATGTCATATGATCAGTTGCACCTGAATCAATTATCCATGTATTATTAAAAACAGGAGAAAAAGCTTTAAGTATCTTACCAACATTTGCTAAGGAGTTTGCAACCTGATCTTTTGTTGTTTCAGCAATGGTGGCAGTAGATATCTGTCGTGAATTTTTTTCCCGAGAGTCACGGTTGTGATCCCACCAGTCAGGATATCCCACAAGTTCAAAACATCGTTCTTTAGTATGACCCTTTTGATGACAATGGGTACATTTAAATGATGATTTATCAGTCACCCTTCGTTCTTGCTGATTGGAAAAAGAACGATTTTTAGAAATCATGGCGGAAGCGTCAACGTCTCCAGATTTTTCCTTCAATGAGATTCGACGTACTACTTCCCATCGAATCAAGGAATAATAACCTTCTAAATCTGGTATAGTTTCTTTTCACAAAATTTCTCCACGAACCTACTCAAATTCATCATCTAATCTAGCAAGAAAAATATGTATCCTTAGTCTTTCAATAGGCTCTTGATATGATATTAGATCATTAGGGTCTTTCATGACCACCTTATCACGATGGTCTAGTTCTTGGAAAATTTCAGTCAACTCTACATAATACTCTGAAAGTGATTTTCCATTTTGTCTGGAAGTAAATGCTTTTTGGTTTAAGACAAATACATGTAATTCGTCACTTTCATCATAGAATGCTTTTGCCAAAGCACCCCAAATTTTAAGAGCAGTACGTATGCGTAAATATCGCTTCATGATTTCTGGACTCATTGACATAAGGATCCATCTCTTAACTTTTTGATTTTCTACATACCACTTATTATAATTGTTTGATGTTTTTTCTGGTTGCAAATTTTTGTCATGAATATAAGAGAGTTTTTCTCTCTCTACAATATGCATTTCCATTATTTGAGACCAAACATCATAATTAGTCTCAGTAAGAACAATTCCAGCATTAAACACACCTTCAGACTGAATCGATTGTACAACAGTTGGAGTTGATTGCTCCATAGGTAATGAAATTATACCCTCTGTCATGATATTATGGTAAACAAACTAGAAAATGGTTTAATAATTTTAGAACTAAAATTTTTTTCCTGTTTTTTTTAATATATATTTATACTAAACCGGATAAAAAACCACAAAACCGGTTCAAAATTGGATTAAAACTTGAAAAAATGAACCAAACCGGTTTTAGAAATCCAGAACCGGGAAAAAACCAGGTTTAGACCTTTAAAATGGACCAAATCGGCCAAAAATAGGAAAACTGTGAAAAACCAAGAAAACCGGGTTCAACCGAACCACTGGCCGGACCAACCTGAGCCGAACCGAGCTGCGGGCCGGCTACGCCCTCGAGCCGGACCGAGCCGAGCCGAGCCGGATGACACGTCATCATCTTCAACCTCCAGACGGCGCGTGACGGCGCGTGGAGTGCGTGGAAAATGGACCCTTTACTTCAGGCGGCGCGTGAAGGCGCGTGGGGATCTTTTCTTCTACTCTAATTTTACCAAAATGTTCAGAATTATGTTTAGAGTAATCTGGTAAAATTAGGTGGAACAAATATTGTTTCAAAAATGATGTTTGTAATTAATATTTGTACGGGTGTTTAAATGAGAATTTTTTTTCACGAGAATAAATATTTTCAGAGAAAGAAATCTCTGTTTTAGAGAACAAGAGTTTTAAATTTGTATAAAGCAACGACTTGACTCTGATACCATAAAGAAATCCATGGCCTAACTCCTTCCAAAAGAGCTCTCAAAGAGGAAGGATTACCATAGACTTATAAGTGCAGCGAAAACCTAGTGATCAGTCGATGTGAGACCTCAACACTCCCCCTCACATCAATTTCCGACAGGGGATATGGAGCGCCTCTCCCTCACACTAGCGCAGGATCCATCCCCTACAACCGGCCGGGTACCGACCAAGTCACCTGGCTCTGATACCATGAAGAAATCTATGGCCTAACTCCCTCCAAAAAAGCTCTCAAAGAGGAAGGATTACCATAGACTTATAAGTGCAGCGGAAATCTAGTAATCAGTCGATGTGAGACCTCAACACTCCCCCTCACATCGATTTCCGACCGGGGATATGGAGCGCCTCTCCCTCACACTGGCGCAGGATCCATCCCCTACAACCGGCCGGGTACCGACCAAGTCACCTGTCTCTGATACCATGAAGAAATCCATGGCCTAACTCCCTCCAAAAAAGCTCTCAAAGAGGAAGGATTACCATAGACTTATAAGTGCAGCGAAAATCTAATGATCAATCGATGTGGGACTTCAACACTATGTTGATCTTGACCGAACCACATTAAATTATTGGGTTCATCTTTTATTTACAGTTTCTGTGTGATTTACTTTGAGTATTGATTTTTTGTTGTTGTGTTTTAGTGGATTTGTTCCTTGGTTGATTGTTTAATAACCGCCTATTTGACAAGCAATTGATCTTGAAAAATATATAAAAAGTAAACGTACTAATAGTCTTTTTGAATGAGTTTAGCATGAATTGGAAATCTTAAACATAAGAGGGCGCGGGTACCTGTTTTAAATTTTATAGAAGAGTTCATTAGCTTTCCTATTAATTAGTTTTCTTGTCCAGAGTTAAATACAGAGCTTGTCGGCAGAGATGTGAACCTGGGCAGTACAAGCGACGATAAATCATCATTTAGAAGCGATTTGAAGGTGCTTTGATTTCTTTGACCATAAAAAGACCACCAGGTGTCGTGATTGTGTTTTAGGGGAATGTGGTTTTGGTACCGTGCTTAAGGGGCAGATTAATGTGCATTCCTCAACTGCTTCAGAGCCTGGAGATGGGAATCCGAGCAGTGACATTGTATCATGTAGAAGCGATTTGAAGTGCCTTTAGTTTTGTTGACCTTAAAAGGGCCACAAGGAATTTCAGTCTTGGTTGTCTGGTAGGGGGTATTGATACTGGTAAAAGTTTCAAGGCATGGATTAATAAGCATTCCTTAGCAGCCTCAAAGCCTGTTAAGGGCATGCTTGTTGTGGTAAAAATGCTTAGACAAGAAAGGCTTCATAGTCACGGGGAGTGGAGTGGGTGGTCCGTACGAGAAGAAATTCTTCATGGTCAAGGTAAGTGCATCAAGTGGCGAGTGAGATCATTTTCACTTTTTTATCTGACAGGCTGTATTCAAAAGGAACTTAATCATTTTTGTTTCCAACTGTAGTGCAAAATTTTACTTGTAACTTTTCACTTGCCTCGGTTTTGTAGGCAACTTGCATCTTGACATATTTCGGCAATTAGTTGATTAAGGAATTAAAGTTTACAATATATGAGTCTAATCAATTTAAAGTTGATAATGGATTATTCTTTATATTTATCTATTTATAATTTAATAATTTATAATTTAATAATCTAAAGATAAAAATTAAATATATAATCATGTATTAGAAAAAAATATGAAAATAAAAAAATAACATACGATATAAATTCGGTCTTATGTTACTTTCCCTAATATACTACCCTAATATATCTTATTTATAAATCTCTAATCTGTTTCACAGTTTCTAATATTAACGTGAACAGTTTTTAAATCAAAATTTCAATAAATTTTTCGCCAATCAGATACATTTTAGAATTAACTGCAAAATTGTTAGCACAAAAACACAAGTGCACGTGTGTGTTGTAGAATGGATTTAATAATGAATAATCATAACTAGATGATTCAAAATATACGTCACTTAAATCAAATCAACTAGAAACTCCTAAACAAAAAGATCAAGCACAAGTTCAATAAAAATAACTTTTTTAAATATTAATAATCAAATCAAATAATTATGATATAATAAACACAATTATTTTATCTAACAATTTAAGAACAAAAATAAAGAAAAAGCTATAAGAACATATGATCAAAATATCATAAATTAATTAGGCTTATTAATCAATCAAACATAACCAACAATTTTGATAGATTAACTAAATAAAGAAGTCTAAAAAATTATGATCTTATATTTGCAAACTAAGAGAGAGAAATTAAGAAGAATATAATAATGATCTTGTGTGATTAATTGAAATAATGAGCAATGAGTTTTATTTATAGAAAAAATTAAAACTCTTAATCCTATGTAATTAATAAATATATTTTCTATTACAAATAGAATTAGTAATACTCATTAATTAATAAAACTCATATATGATTGATAAATATTTTTTCTATTACAAATAGGGTTAGTAATACTCATTAATTAAGAAGACTCATATTTAAATAAGAGTTTTTTTAAAATAGACTCATTAATCATGAAGATTCCTATTTAAAAAAAAGTTATTTTAAAGTATATTTTATGCTATTTTTTAGGCTAAATAATTAAACTATAATTTAAAGTATATCTTATCTGATATTTTAACAATAAAAATAATTTCAGATTTATAAATATGTGTTATTAAATGCGTGAGTGCAATCCTATGTGTTATAATTATAACAGATATACCTGAAGTACGACTATCTGAAATTATAACATTTCTTCAATTTTGTTTAATAGACTCGATAGCAAGCTTAAAAATAAGTTCATTGGTAAATATTTTTTACACAAAAATAACCAATACTTATAATCCTTACAATTATTGTATGATCTTAAAACAAACCTTCATCTTGACATGCGTACCAGTGGAATGTTAGTACTATGTTAGGCCAATTTATAACTTATTAAATCATATATTTGATTGCACATGCAAGAGTTAAGGACATAGTTCTCTGTTCTCATCCTCATATTGTAAAATTAATTGGGTATTTTTTGGAAGATGAATACCAGTTTTTGGTGTATGAATTCATGCTTGGAGGCAACTTGGAAAATCATTTGTTCAGGAGTAAGTAATGTATATATGTCACTTTCTTTTTATCACATAACCAATGGAATGGGAAACATTTATTTGAATTTACAAGTTTAGACTATACAATATATGTCAAATTATTGTTGTTACCATTAATAGTTTCTGTATTTCTGTATTATCTGTTCTGATTAATCCTATACAAGTGTATAGTATTTGTACACAAAAGAAACGGAAAGAAAACAAATTACAACATTATTAATTTCCACTATTATTCTTGTCTGCCACATTGGTGCTTATTATCTGCCACAATTTAATACAGTGTTGTCTGCCATACTACTAACATGCCAACACACCCCCTCAAGGTGGTGCATATATGTCTCTTATACCCACCTTGTCAAGTGAGTTGTAGAAGTTCCTTGCAGACATAGATTTTGTGAGTATATCAGCCAATTGATCTTCTGATTTAATAAATGGAAGCTTAATAATCTTTTCTTCAAGATTATGTTTGAGGAAGTTTCGATCCACTTCAACGTGCTATGCGCGATCATGTTGAACCGGATTGTGAGAGATGGCAATGGCTGCTTTATTATCACAAAATAAGTTCATTTCAGAGTTAGAAGCAACGCCAATCTCAGTTAGAAGTTTTTTCAACCAAAGGAGCTCACATATTCCCTTGACCATTCCTCGAAATTTAGCTTCAGCACTAGATAAGGCCACTACCCTTTGATTCTTGCTCCCCCATGTAACAAGATTTCCCCCCACAAAAGTAAAGTACCCAGTAGTAGATTTCATATCCTTCATATTCCCAGCCCAGTCTGAATCTGTATATCCAAGGACTTCCAATTGACCATTCTTTGAGAACATAAGTCCTTTTTCCAGGGGAGGATTTTAAATAACGAAGTATTCGCATGACTGCATCCATATGGTCTTCACTTGGGCAGTGCATGAACTGACTCACGACACTCACAACATAAGCAATATCAGGTCGAGTATGAGATAAATATATGAGCTTACCTACTAATCGTTGATATCTCTGTTTATCTGCTAGTACTTAGCCCATATATTCTCCGAGTTTATGATTTTGAACCATTGGAATATCGACAGGTTTACAATCTAGTAGTCATGCCTCTGCTAGTAGGTCCAGAGTATATTTCCTTTGGGAAAGACATATTCCTTGTTATGATCTTGTTACCTCAATACCTAAGAAGTATTTGAGCCCTCCCAAATTCTTCATTTCAAACTCATTTGACAGTTGTTCTTAAAGCTTAGAGATTTCTTCTTTATCATTCCCTGTAATGATCATGTCATCTACATAGACTATAAGGGATGTTATCTTCCCTAATCGATGTTTTAGGAAAGGAGTATGATCAGAGTTGCTTTGTTCGAACCCATATTTCTTCATTTCTGAACTCAACCTACCAAACCACGCTCGAGGTGATTGTTTTAGTCCATACAATGCTCGTTGTAATCTACATGCAGTTGATTTTCCTGATGTAACAGTATATCCTAGTGGGATATCCATGTAAATCTCTTCTTCAAGGTCACCATGAAGGAAGGCATTCTTCACGTCAAGTTGGTACAATGGCCAATCTAAATTTGCTGCAAGAGATAACAAAACTCTCACAGTTTTTAGTTTAGCCACAAGTGAGAAGGTTTCTTGATAATCTATCCCATATTTCTGTGCATACCCATTTGCTACAAGCCTCGCCTTGTATCGATCAACTAACCCATCTGCTTTATACTTAGTGGAGAAAATCCACTTGCATCCTACCATCTTCCTCCCTTGAGGCAACTCGCTTAACACCCATGTGTTATTCTTCTGCAATGCCTCAAATTCCTCTTTTATAGCTTGAGCCCATTTTGGATCAGATAAGGCTTCTTCAATACTACTTGGAATTTGACATGAGGAGAATGTTTGTGCAAATGCCCTTATTGGTTCTGATAACCTTTGAGTAGATACATAATTTGATATTGGATACTTAGGTTGTTGTTCTTTTCTTTATGGGGAGTATCGATTTGGAGGTTTGTCTCGATTGTGTCTAAAAGGTAAAACATAACCAATAGATGTATCTATAACATTAGTTTGTAAAGGTGTGATAGGATAGCTTACCTCGGAAGTATTCTCAGTAGAAGGATCATTGGGTACTAGAGAATGGAGGGGTACATCAACCACTTCATATTCTAGAGATTCAATTGTTACTTCAACTTCAGTTCTTGGAAGTTCAAGCTCGGGTCTAGATACTGGCTCCTCCATATTATTGGCACGATCCGAGTATGTTGGACTAGTGTCTAATATTTCAACATTAAGCCAATTTCGTTCTTCACCATAACTCTCCTCTTGAAGAGTGTAATTGGATACCGGTGATGGGAAAAGACATTCTGATTCGGGGAAAGTGACATCCATGGTAATATAGGTTCTTTTAGTAATTGGATCATAACATCGGTAACCCTTTTTTTGTACACCATACCCCAAGAATACACATCGGACAGCACATGGATCCAACTTAGTTCGTTGATTTTTATGAAGGTGGACAAAAGAAACACATCCAAAAGTTTGGGGCGAAAGCATCAAAATAGTAGATAAGGGAAGATGATCAGATAACACCTTTAATGGAGTATGAAATTGTAAGGTCTTTATGGGCATACGATTCAGTAGATACACAGATTTAGTAACAGCATCACTCCAATATTTATTAGGCATATTTGCACCGATTAGTAAGGCCCGAGCCGTTTCTAAAATATGTCGATTCTTCCTCTCCGCAGTCCCATTCTGTTGTGGGGTTTGTGAACACGAGGTTTCATGGAGAATACCATGGTTGTCCAAGTATGTCCGGAATTGTTGATTAACATACTCCCCTCCATTATTAGACCTAAGTATCTTAATTTTTTCAGAAAATTGTGTCTGAACCATGGTGTGAAATAGGTGAAATGTAGCAAATACTTCATCTTTATGTTTGAGAAGGTAAAGCCATGTCATTCGTGTACAATCATCAACAAAAATAACAAACCAACGATGACCCGATGACGTAGTGAGAGGGGAAGGTCCCCAAACATCAGAATGTACTAAAGCAAAAGGAGTCATACTTTTATTCATACTTATAGGATAAGACGCCCTATGACTTTTTGCTAGGATACAAGTATCACATTTGAAATCTGAGTGTGTGATATTTGAAAATAAACTGGGGAGTAGGTGCTTTAAATACCCGAATGATGGATGCCTAAATCTACGATGACATAACAAAATTTGTCGTTCCTGGTTACTAACCGTGTGTTGCATGTGATTGACTCTTCCTGAACTGAGGTCATCCACATAATATAACCCTCCTCTCTTATTACCATGCCCAATTATCTCCTTGGTGAGAATATCCTGCAGGAGACAAAAAGTAGAATACATCAATACTACACAGTTAAGATCTGAAGTGACTTGACTTACAGATATTAGTTTATTTGAAAGAGAGGGTACAAGTAATGTATTAGATAATTATAATGAAGGAGATAAAGTCACTATTCCGGCCCCTGTAACTAGATAAGTGACCCCATTGGCATTCACAACACGGCTCCATCTCGGTTGAGTTGTATTGGAGAGATCTTTTGGGTCAAATGTCATATAATCCGTAGCTCTAAAGTCTAAAATCCAATCCTCATTATCACTACGAGTATGAAATGCTTTACTTGAAATACCTGGATCTTGGGAAGATTCGTTCTGAGGAATAAGGGATAGTAATGTAGTATTGGTAGCCACAGCAGCTTTCCCAGTGGTTTCCTTCTTCTTCCTTGTTTGAAGATCATTCCACCATTCTGGATACCGATGTAGTTTGAAGCAGTTTTCACGGGTGTGTTTGGAGTTTCCACAATGACCACATTTCATGTCAATAGATGGTGGATTTCCCATGGATTTCTTGCTACCAAAAAAGGTTCCTATTTTGGTGGCATCAGATTATGGTGTCCCTTGATCCCTTTGCAAGCCATAACTGCTCTGGGTGTCGTATTTGCACCTGTGATCATCACGGTCTACCTGACCTCTTACCTACGGTTGAATCCATAGGCTTGTTCCACTATAGGGAATGGTTTGATCTGAAGTACATCACTTCAAGTTTTATCCAATCTATCATCAAGTCCATCGAGGAAGGTATACACTCGATCTTCCTGTACGATTGATTTGTATTTTTGTATATCAATCGCACACTCCATTGGATTAGGATGACAGAAATCAATTTCATGCCACAACCCTTGAAGGTCATTGTAGTATTTTTCAATGGATCCACCTGCTTGCTTCGTACGAGTAACTCAACGGCAAAGATCATACACTTGAGACGTGTCTGTCCCATCATAGTAAGTGGTAGCAGCAGAATCCCAAACCTTTTTCAGAGTTGGGAATCGGATAAAATTTTCAATCAAGGAGGGGTCTATTGAATTGATCAACCATCCTTTGACAATGGAATTTTCAGTGCACCATCTCCTAAATGAAGGATCGGTTTCAGCAGGTTGAGGAAAATCCCCATTAATATATCACAGTTTTTCTTTGCCAGAGATATACAGCTCCACCACCTGGGACCACAAGGTATAGTTGGATCCTCCCAACTTGATACTAATGGGAGTAGTCGACGCTTCAGTTAGCAGAGGTTGTGAGCTAATCTGAGCTCTAGTTAGAACTTCCGTCATTTTTGCCGTCAAATCTTCCAATATGAAATTGGTAGTTAAATCTCTAGATTCTGCCATGAAATCTAATTTTTTTTTTTTACAAACCAGCCACTATATAAATGTAAAAAAACAAAATATAACCCTAACCCTAATTTCCCATTCACGCAGCGGCGCCCTTCTTCTCCCTGCGCGATTTCAGAAAGATGGTCGAACGCTCAATTTTTTTTTCAAAGTCGCGCAGTTTCCTCTGCGTTCCTCAATACAAGTTCTTCGACTATGTTCCTCAGCTGTGTTCTTCAATCTATATCCAAGCCAGTCATCACTTCTAGCTGGTGTGAAGGTTTGCGTTGCTGTGATAGAACCCTAAATTTTCTCCCGACAGAGCAGTGCCTTCCTTCTTCTGATGGATGATCAAGATGGCCGAACCCTAACCAACCACAACATCCAAATGGAGCTTCCACCTTCAGAAGAGTTGTTGGTACAGTTGTGATTTCTAAACCTGAAAAACAAACAGTTCACAGAAAGTAAAGCAACTGAAGTTGCTTGTTTTTTTTTACAGGAACTGTTGCGTGCAGATAGTAACGCCTTTCATTAGGTTTTTTCCTTCTATTACTCTCAGGTTTTCATTGATACTTGGAACCATCTTCATCATCAATCTGATCACTGTAATTTTTTTTATTTTTACAGAATTATAGGGCTGAAGAACAATGTGGTTGCCCCACAGCCGCAACTCGAATGGAACGTAGTAACTGTGATAACTCCAACGAGCAGCTTGAATGGTTACCCCAAATTCTGGCCAAATAATCAGCCAAATACCCACAAATTAACACAATCTGTTGAGCATATCACACCAAATCAGCCAAAGGAGAACAGAATCAACGTAGTATGTAACTTATTCTTTCATTAGGACAACCAATAACTCTGCTTTGATACCATGTCAAATTATTGTTGTTACCATTAATAGTTTCTGTATTTCTTTATTATCTGTTCTGATTAATCCTATACAAGTGTATATTATTTGTACACAAAAGAAACGGAAAGAAAACAAATTACAACATTATTAATTTCCACTATTATTCTTGTCTGTCACATTGGTGCTTATTATCTGCCAAAATTTAATGCAGTGTTGTCTGCTTGTTGTCTGCCATACTACTCACATGCCAACAATATATGTATTGGGACTTCTTTTCATCCTCTTTATTTCTTGGAACATGCGCACAACAATAGCTCTTTATGCTCCAAAGCTCTTGCCTTTCTTCATAGTGCATATATTAATGTTATATATGGAGACTTAAGGGCTTATGTGACTCATGACATGATGTTGTTTTACACTTTATATAATTAATGGAATGTTTAACTTATTTTCTATTATAAATTCTAAGAGCCTTTTTTGGTATATAACTCCAGAATTACAATGCAAACTTTATGTTCTTGGGATGGCCATAGACAAGCCAGCTGGTATGGAAAGCCGCCATGGGAGGGTAAAATATGGATATGAAGCTCCAGGATTACCTTATAAACAAGTTGTGAAAATTGCTCATCTTTTTGGGATACAAAATGAGGTCGAACCACATCTCAATCTTTCATAGAAAAAGTGATTGGATATGATGCCCCAAGTATCATTAATTTTTTTGGGGAATAGTTTCCACTTGTTTTCAAGTTCTATATTATTGGAAATAAACTGAATCTATTAAATCCAATTGGATGCCCATGAACAAGTTTGTTATTTTCCTTATCTTTTGATTGCCAAAGCTAGTTATGGATCATGATTTTTCTTTAAAGAACGACATGTATAGTTTTGGAGTTGTTCTATTAAAACTATTATGTGGGTAGAAAGCCTTTTATTATAGTCAACCATCAAGATTACGCTTACTAGTAGAGTGGACAAAACTGTATTTGGAAAGCTGAAGTCAGATCTATAGGATTTTAGACAATGTCTCGAGGGCTAGTATTCAAAGGACAGAGCCTTCCAGGCTGTTATACTTGCATCATGATGCAGAAAATGTCGAGGCCAAAGATGGATGAGGTGGTAGCATATTTGGAGCAGCTACAGAAACCTTAAGAAAATAGATCAAGCAATTGCTTCTGGACTGGCTGGTGTATTCTTGTTTAGAAAATCGGGTATATTTTTTATATTTTAAATAATTATTATTTATTTGTGATTTAAATAAAAAAAATTCAAATTAATCTGACAAAATAATGTTATTGGAATTATAATCCTAAAATAAACTAAAACAGATATTAAAGTAGAAATATTAAAGCAAAAAAATAAAAACACAAGAAATTTAACAAGTTTCGGTATAAATGTTACCTATATCTCCGGACGTTATTGACCACTTTCACTATCTCTAAATAGATGAACTCTAAAATTACAACTAATTGGTCAAAATTGAGCTAATCAATTACCTTTACAAAATATCATAAAAGATTTACAAATTTTGGGATGCTTTAGAAATGGAAGAATGAGCTTTATTTATAGCCCAAAATACAACATTCACTTTCATTCCTAACCAATGTGGGACTTTTTCAATTTTCTCACTAAAGAGCTATACAAAAAATCTCCACCTTAGCGATTTAGTGATTCTTAAATGATTCCTTTAATCTTTAGATTAACGATGTCATTGTCAATTCAAATTTACAAGATGTTAATCAAGTCCAGACAATGTTTGAACGTGATTGTCGCTACCACCTTAGTCATCATATCTGCAGGATTCTCTATAGTATTAATCTTCTGAACTAATACTCCGCCTTATTCAATAATCTTCACACGAAATGGTAACGAACGCCATAAATGAATAGCACTCTGACTATCACAAAACACCTTAACATGTTTTTGACCAACTCCCAAGTCTTCAAGAAAACTTTGTAACCAAATAGCCTCCATCACAGCCTTTGTAATTGTCATATATTCTTCCTATGTAGTAGACAAAGCAACTGTGAACTACAAGGTAGACTTCAAACTAACTGGTGCTCTAGAAAGAGTAAACATATAATCATTAGTTGAACAATGCTTATCTAAATCTCCTACATTGTTGGAATCACAATATCCGACTACACATTGACCAATAGTATTATCATGTTGAAATACTAAACCAACAATTATAGTATTTAAAATATACTGTAGAATCCATTTCACATCCAACCAATGTCCTTTACCAAGATCATGCATGTACTTGTTTACAGCACCAACCGCATGTACATATAGTACCTTTTTCATGTATTCTCGTTCTACATCATTCTTGGGAGATAATTGAGCACTAAGCTAAAAATGAGAAACAAGTAGAGTACTTACAGGTTTTGTCTGTTCATTCATACCAAAACGTTGTAGTGCCTTCTTCAAATATTGACTCTGGGTTAAACTAAGCTTCCCTTTCTTCCTATCTCTGCTTATCTCCATGCCAAGAATCTTCTTGGCTTCTCTTAGATCTTTCATCTCAAACTCCTTACTTAGTTAAGCCTTTAACTTCTCAATTTCTGCTTGGCTCTTCGATGCAATCAACATATCATCGACATACAATATGAGATAGATGAAAAACTCATCTTGTAGTTTGCAAAAATACACACAATGATCATGTGTACTTCTATTATACTTCTGGCTAAGACATAGATTTCCTCTTCCAAGTCACCGTATAAAAATGCAGTTTTCATATCAAGTTGAACTAGTTCCAAATCCAAATGTACTACCAAGGCCAACAAAATTATAATGGAGGAATGTTTTACAACTAGAGAAAATACCTCATTATAATCAATTCCCTCCTTCTGAGCGTAGCCTTTAGCCACCAACCTTGTCTTGTAGCAAACACCATCTTTGTTAAGAAATCCTTCTTTCTTTGTATACACCCATTTGCAGCCAATTGCCTTCTTACCCTTAGGTAGTTGTGTCAACTTCTATGTCTTATTCTTCTAAAGGGACAGAAGTTCTTCGTCTATGGCTTCCTTTTATCTTTCAACCTCAAGGCTTTTGATTACTTTGTTATATATGAAAGGAACATCATCATGCACAACTGAAAGTGCACAAGCCACCATATTCTTAAACTGAGCAGATAGATCTTCAAAATCTTTGTATCGAGCAGGCACCTTGACATTTTGTCATCGTGACCTATCAAATGAAATTTCTTCTTGTTGCTATGGAGGTTTTAGGGTTAAAACCTCTTCTTCATCTTCTGTCAATGGAAGATCAACTTTTGTCTTATCTCTACCAATTGGATTAACAATTCTACTTTCAAATTCCACCTACTTCGGAGTTTGCTCCACTTGCTACATAGTTCCATCAATCTTCTCAGTTACCTTTCTCACTAAGAAAAATTCATCAAAGGTAAAATCTCTACTGAAGATTATCTTTTTCACTTTAAGGAACCATAGTCGATATCCCTTAGAACCAGAGGGGATCACTAAAAAAATAGTTTTATTGGCTCTTGGATCTAACTTTGATTCTGTTACATAGTAGTATGCAATAAAAGCAAACACATGTAAGAAATCGTAATCTATAGCAGGTTTTTCATACCATACCTCCATAAGCGTTTTTGCTTCAAGAGTAGACGATGGTAGATGGTTGACAAGATGATATGCATACGTCACAGCCTCAGCCCAATACTACTTGCCTAACCTAGCATTTGAAAACATACACCTAACCTTCTCTAGCAAAGTCCAGTTTATACATTCTGCAACTCCATTCTATTGTGGTGTTTTTCAAATAGTAAAGTGTTGCATTATCCCTTCTTCTTCATAAACTTTCATAAATGGATTGTTTTTATACTTAGTGCCATTATAAAATCTCAGACATTTGATCTTTCTACCAATCTGAGTCTCGATCATCTTCTTCTACTTGAGAAAAATTCTCAACACTTCATCCTTCTTCTTCATGAGATACACCCAAACTCTTCTAGAGAAGTCATCAACGAAAGTGACATAATAATGTTTGCCACTCATGGATGGAGTTCTTGTTGGCCCCCATACATCAGTATGGATGTAATCCAAAATGCCTTTTGTATTATGGAGTGCAGTGTCAAAGCTTACTTTTTTTCTGCTTCTCCAATACACAATGTTCATAGACTTTGTTTAAGGGAGACTTTTTTTCCGTTGTTTCTTCATATTATAACAACTAGCAACTATATTCCAATAGCAAACAAATGGAATGCAAAAAAAATGTCTAGGTAGAAACCTTCGGCTCTGATACTTATTGTTTGAAAAATCTGGTATATTTTTCCTATTCTAAATAGTTATTATTCACCTATGACTTAAATGAATAGAACTCAAACTAGCCTAACAAAATAATGTTATTAAAATTATAATGTTAAAATAAACTAAAGTAGAAAAATAAAAATACAAGAAATTTAACGAGATTCGATATAACAGTTACATATGTCATCGGACGTCGTTGACCACTTCTACTGTCTTCAAATGAATGAACTCCAAAATTACAACTAATTAGGAAAAATTGAGCTAATCAATTGCACTTACAAAATAGAGAAAGATTTACAAATTTTGAGATACTTTAGAAGTGGAAGGAGGAGCTTTATTTATAGCCAAAAATACAACATCCACCTTCATATCTAACCAATATAAAATTTTTTCAATTTTCTCACTAAGGAGCTATACACTCTCTGTCAACCCTTACGTACCTAAGTTTGTTATATAATATTACATAGATTTCAAACGAATGAAATGAATAGGCATTACAAAGTTTCACTTCTTTTGCGCCTTTGGTAAAACTAGAATGTAATGTTTACAAATCATAAATGGAGCAAATTTCAGGGACCATATGCAGATGTATGTCACTACATATTTGTGAATTGTTTTACATATTACAAATCATAATATAAAGATTTCCATTTTCCAAATTTAATGAAAAGTTTTGCATTTTCAGGTTAGGAAAATACTTATATTTTCCCACCTCATAACCCTATTTGTGGTATAATCCAAATGTTCCCTATTTCTCCAGGAAATCCTAGTGGATGAATTGCATCAACAGTCGACATGAATGTGTTTCTAAGCCTCAGTTTGTTTTTTCATTTGATTTTTACAAGCAGTGACTGAAAACTTTGCTCAATAAAATACACGTACGTAATTCTTCTTGTTTCAAATAAATTTATCTATTTACGTGTTAATTATATGTGCAATCAAACTGTAATTTGAAGGCTTGACTCTTGAGTGGATGGATTTTGACATGTCTCTGTTTACAGGAGAAAATAAGCCAGAATTGAAGTACGTGGGTTTAACTGAATTTGTTTTTCATTTCTTTCTATGCTACCCAAACCCCCCATTTTTTTAAAAAAATAAATAACTATGATCATGCACTGAAAACCAGACTCCCATTTGAACGATGGGCAAGTGGATTAACTCTTTAAATCTTTCATTTAGTTCAGCTAAACGCTTTCTTTTCCCCTTTTCTTTTGCTACTAAGCTCATATAAACGCTTGGTTTATTTTTACTTGAAGCAATTTTTTTAATTATCGTGTTGTTGACAAGTCTCTTAGATAACTAAAGCTCTTACATGCCTCATTAATTGAATAATAAAATGCTTATAGCGTGGGAGAAGAGTTACCATATAACTTTTATATATCATAATTATATCGTAATTATAAGTAATGTTTTTCATTGAATGAAGTTACGTGTGTTAAATTGTATTTATTATGATAAATGGTCTTTTTCTGAGATTACGTTAGTCTAACTGTCAAGCATAATATTATGGTCTTCTGTTATAAGCTTTTCACGTCATAATGGATCTTTGGTTGGAGAGGTTATGGTGTTATAATAGATAGAAGAGGTGTGCTGATTACTTTTCTGTTGATTCTTCATTTTGCCCACTAAAATTGTTGACAGTACCAAATCCCCAAGTTCAGGTTTTTGAAAACACTCACACAAATGCTTCCGACCACATAACTAAAAGGATTCAAATATGGCTCGTTTTATGAAGAGTAATATTAGAGGCGGACGGAACCCTTTTTTTTTTTAAAAAAAATAGCTATTATATTTTATTTAGATAAATTAACATATATAACTTGAAATTATTTAAGAAATTACAATCATATCATTTAACTATATTAAGAAATAAAAATAGAACTCAAATATAATTAATGTTACACTATATTATTTTTTAATAATTAAATTATATTTTTGAAATATATTTATACAACTAATAAGAAATTTCATAACAAACTAATACTAATAGTTAAAAATTTGGTAACAAATTTATATCAATGATAATATTTGACTCCTATTTAATCATTCGATAAAATTAAATAGTATATATGTTTGTAACTTTCATAATAATTTAATGATATATTTATTAGTTTATCTTATAATAAATGATAAATTGTACTATATGATATTGAGATACATGTTCTATTTTTATTTTTAGTTTAGTAAATTTGATATAAAATTTTAAATTTATTGATAAATTTAATTCAAAATCATCTCGTTTATAACACTTTTAACGTAATTTAACAATAAAATTGCTCATATTAATTAATTTGATTGTTATTTGTAGTTAATGAAGTTAAATTTCTTCCCATATTTTTTACTAAATAAGTAACGTTTTTTGAGAATACGAAATCAAAATGATAAATACTTACATTATATATACATCTATCTGAGTATCATATTAATAGATACGTGAAATGTTTCTATTCCTACTTAAATCTTGCATTGATTAAAAAATAATTAAAATTTTAATAAATAATTTAATTATCACATTCTCATCGTGATGCTAAAACTTACTCTGAATAAGTGATTTTCAATAACTCGTTTTCACCCGGTTCACATAATTGATATAAGAACTTGTTAGGAAAAATAATACTTAAAATCCATTATTTTCAATAAAAGTGTATTTTAGGTCCATAGATATTTAAGTGAGATATCATAAATCTCCTACTTTTATAAAAATGAAAACAAAAATCTATTTTGAAAAATAATGATAATGTGTTGTCCTAGTTTTGAAGTAGAGAAGTAAGACAACATAAATCCCTTACTTTACAAAATAGACTTATATGATTCTTTTTATAAAGATAATAAATTTATACTATTATATCTAATAAATATGAGTGTAAATTACATTCTTATTAAAGATAACAAAACTAGTCAATCTTTCATCCAATTTGTTATTTTGTAAATCATAAAATTTGTACTACTAACAAATAATGCATGTGCTTTGCATGTAAAAATATACATCATATAATATAATTTATTAAAATTAAGAGAATTTTATCAATAAAAAAATTATGCATATATTGAACTAAAAAAAAGGAATATGTTTAGTTCATATATATTAATACATCAAAAGAAAAAAAATAAAATATGTGTTTATAATAATTAAAAATATATATAATAAATAAAGTAATTATAATTTAATCTCTAAACATTAATTTTTTTAATAATTTAGTATCTGTTTTTAAAGATTTTTATAAATTAATTTTTTATAATATAAAATAGTTCAATTTATTAATTTTATTACTCATTCACATGTTAAAGTTTAAAATATCATTTTACTTTTATTAAAATTATACTCTAAACCATTTTTAGGAAATAAAAAATAAAAAACTTATTACTTTATTACTTGGAATTTGAGATAATACTAAAAATATTCATTCATTCATTATAAGTATTTTAAATCATTCTTTAGTTTGTAAGCTTATATGTATATATCTTTACTTTTATGTGAATTTCTTATTTATTTTTACAATTTTTATATCTTTATATTATTAACAGAAAATAAAAGAAGTATTTCGTAGGGAACAATATTTAAATTCATAGAAAGAAAAATGGTTCAATGTAATAGCTAGCATACTAATACAAAATAAAAGAATTAATGAAATGTAAAAAAGTTGTTTGATAATATTTTTAGTTTACTTATTTTTTTCATTTTAAAGTTAGAAGAGTTACTAACATAATCATTTAATAATAAAATCTTAATACAAACTTTGTTAACAGTGACAAATTTTTTTAATGAAATTAATGATATGAGTTACAACTTATAATTACAATATAGAATTATTGAAGATTTTCATACGCATGAACAATTATATAAAAATCAATTTTTCTTCCAACTCAAATATGTAACCGGGACATAGATAAGAGGTGAAAACGTTAACTTGTAGAATCTTTTCGTAAGCTCTATATCAATTCAGTCAAGATGAACTCACAACATAAATTAAGCAATTAACACAGTAGAAGTACAAAACAACATATTCAATTCAACACACAACAAAAACAACTAACAGATATAAAAACGACAATATGCAAAAACACTCTAGTGATAGTGTGCCACATAGGCTCCTGTCCAGACTAACAATATACATACATAACAAACAATACACAGTTTATGATACAAACACACATATCAAAAAGTTAAAAGGATTTTCAATCACTTCAAAACCTCGTATATGAGAACATATTTGGTAAATGGTAGTTGTACATTCACATCATGCAATCAAACATACATAGCAAACTCTAATAAAGAGTATGACACATGGTAAACTTCCAGGGTAAAAAGATACATACTCCTTAGAGACTCACACTAAACTCGCATGTAAATAAAAAGACATATTATAATAACATATAATCTAATCGTGCATGACTACAAATAAGGAGTCCAAGATCTGATATACAATCAGGTTAAGAAGATATTGACTCCTTAAAGACTCAACCCAAACAAGCAAACGATAAAGAGATAAACTCATATCAAATAATCACAAACAGAAAGTATAAAGTAGAAGCAATATTCAAGAGTTAAAAAGCTATCAATAAATAATAAAAGCGTTTTAATCATAGTTTAAACTTCATTATGTAGAAACATATGTCATTTAAATTCTGATTGTATTAACCATACATTAAAGCATGCACAATACCAAATATAATGAGGTAAATCCACATAGAGATTTTATCTATATGGTAACATCCTTGAGTTATTTAAGGCAACCACTTAACAACAAACAATTCATTAAACATTAAAAATAGTTACAACTCTAAAAGAAATAAAACAACTATTACTTTTATTGACCCTGGCCTCTGTTCAAATTGCCTATTATTGCTTTTACTTCTTGCTTCCGCAACGACCTGGTTTGACTCATGAACTTAGCTCTCCTCCAAATCTTACACCACTCAAAGTAGTGTGATCAGTAACTATAAATATAACAACTCACATTCTTGAGGGCCATCCTCAAACTTAAACATCTTATCTCTTATTACACATAGGAAGAGATATGAGAACTCAAAGCATTTAACTTAGCTCACTCTCACAAAGAAGTTCTCACAACATCGATAAAATAGTCTTAAATATTCACAACTTAATAACAATATTTTACTCTAACTAGCAAACACTATCTTGAGTACTCATAACTCACAAGCACGATTTTTCTCACACAATCACAAATCACTAATATTGAACAACATTCAAGGTATTAGTGATTTGAAAATAGAAAGAAATATGAATTTGACAAAGCTCTGTCGCATTTTTCTAGATACCAAAAAAAAGAAATTGAGGTATTTATAGATCCTCGAAACGCTACCTCGCCAAAGGTAGAGGCGATGGTGGTGCCAAGCTTGGTGTTGAGGTGATAAAAATCACATTTTTCATTTCTAAAAATTATCGAGTAATTTTTATAAATACTCACATCCAAAATGAATTAAAAACACGAGCAAAAACGTGAAATCAATTGCACACTTTCTCGTCGAAAACCAATACTCCACCTAGTATACACACTACAAAAACCAACCCTATAATGTGTGTAAACATGCTCATGTACAAAGTGTTTCTAACTATATACGTATGTGCATTACTGATTCATAGTAACCAATATTATACATAAAAGGAAAAATACACTAAGAGAGCATCTACACAAAGAAAACAACAACATAATATACAAATAGCACACATAGGACTCCCCCTAAAAGTATGCATGTGAGGAAATAAACATGTTATACATTATACTCTCAACACTCCCACAAAATAGAAGCATCTATACAGAGTAAAAAATAAATAATAGAGAATGAGGGAAGAAAACTAAGCATCTTCAAAGAACTAAAGGGTCATTAGAGATTAAACAATACATTCAATGTAAATATCCATAAGGCCATCAATCCATTATGCATTCATGTAAAGGTATGAAGTTTTTATGACATGTTCTGTGTGTAATATGTTAAACTTCATATGTCCACTTTTAGCCTCTCTCTACATTAATGTAAGTGCAAGCTTGAAAGAAATCAATATGTCTTTTAAAGCTTGTAATGAAAAGCAAAGGACTGGATAGAAGATAAGAGATATTGAAGTTTAGGCACATCTTTAGTAGATCAAAACTTCTACCTTAAGCAATGATCTCACGATAGTAAGTAGTAAACTTTTAAATTTAGGTTATGTTACTTCTACTTCTCTAATTTCAAAAACTCACATTCCCTAACATGGGATCTTTTTTCTTTTACATCTTAGCATACATTTGTTAATATCTCTCTTTTTCTTTTTCTTTAAACATGATGGTAACACAAAAAATCCCAAAGCAAATAGGTTCAATAGTTAAAAAAATTGAAACTCAACTAAAGGTGTGCAAGGTAAGTAGGATTTATCATTTGGGCTAAGCGAGTAGGTGCAAAGAAATGAAAAAATAACATAAAGGCTCAAGAGGGGAGACTAAGTATAAGAAAACATTGGTGGCAAGAAATGATCAAGCGATTCAAAGATTACCTAAATCATGTTTCCATCCAAGTAGTACCTGGGATTTATCTCAAGAGACACTAAAATTGGATTCTATAGCTTGATAGAGACGTACAAATCATCAAAGCAAGATATCCATACAAGCTTCTCAAAATAACCATACAAATTCACTAAGTGATGGCATGTGCAAGAAAAAGTTAATTTCAAATAAAATACAAAAATTTAGCCATACAGACACTCAATGAATACACATGTCAAAATGATCACATTTCAATCCAAGTTGAATGCATTCAAACCATATATCATCAATGGTCCCTATTAAGTTCACTTTACATGTAGAAAGTTAGCTAAATAGCCAAAACAACAAGCGCCAATTTTTTTATTTTTATTAAAGTAATATAGGAAGATAACCAAGTAGACAATCAACAGTCAAGAGAGAAGACACCGATGAGACATGCTTAGATAAAGTCAATAGCCCAAGCACCAGGAATGCCAACTAAATACATAAGTCTAGTCATAGCAATGTATGAAAGTCAAGAGTCCTAAAGATAGGTAAATAATATTTATGACATACAGATACACAAGGAAAACCTAAACAAGCACAGAACAAAGAAACACACGTGTACTAAAAATAGTAACATATCATAGTTTTCTCCAAAATGACATCTAAAGCACAAGAAAAGGAAGAGATGGCAAAGGAAGAGCAATAATCGACAGGAGACAAATAATGAGCCAACACTCAACATGCTAGGTACAAGAAATAATGACCTAGTAAAATAGTGAGATGCATTCTATATGACATGGCTTATGAATGAAAAGCCTACAAAAAGCAAAATTCTAATAATTTGATGCTACATGATGAGAACATATGACTTGATGCTCATACAAACAACCATAGAGGAAGAAGCAAACAGTAAGAAAGGCAAATACACATAAAAATCATGTCAAAGCAAATAGCAAGGAAGAAAACTAATAAAAGATCAAATAGTCAGTTATAGGAGCAGGTAAAGTAATTAACATACTATGCATGACAAAGAAGCAAAGAGAGAGAAAGAGATATGCATGAATAAGTAAACAAGGAACATGTTGACAAAAAAAAGTTCATGGAGATAAACAAGCTCATAAAACAACAAAAACCCACACCATTGATGACACTGGGCACAAAAATACAAGGTGTGTGTATGTGTATATATAGATCTAGAATCGAGCACTCAGATGGCTAAGCCTAAATAGGGGTGACCTATTCTGATAGCAATTGAAGATGCCTATACGTATTAACAATTACATGAAGGTTAATTACTCTTCCAATTCAAATAGGTAATCAAGACCTAGACGAAAGGTGAAAATACCAACCCATGGAATATTTTGCAAGCTATATATCAATTCAGCCAAGCTGGCCTCACAACATAAATTAAGTAATTAACACAATAGATATACAAAACAACATACTCAATTTAACACACAATAAATACAATTAGCAGATACAAAAACAATAATCTACAGAATACACACTAATGACGATGTGCCTCACAGGCTCCTATCCAGACTAGCAATATGCATACATATCAAACAATACATAGCTTGTGATACAGATATACATAGGAAATAGCTAAAATTATTTTCAATCACTTTAAGACCCCGTATATAGGAACATATTCAATAAATAATTATTGTACTTTTACAGTATGCAATCAAACATATGTAGCAAACCATAATAAAGATTCTGACACTTGGTACACTTCCAGAGTAAGGAGATACAGACTCCTTAGAGACTTACACCAAACTTGCATGCAAATAAAAATGTAGATTATACTAGTACACAATTTTATCATGCATGACTACAAAAAAGGAGTCCAAGATCCAATACATAATTAGGTTAATGAGAAACTTACTCCTTAAGGACTCAACCCAAACAGGAAAACAACAAAGAGATAAACTTATGACAAATAATCATAGATAGATAATATAAAGTAGAAGCAATATTCAAGAGTCAAAAAGTTGGCAAAAATAATAAAATCTTTCTAATCAAAGTTTAAACTTTAGTATGTAGAAACATATATCATGTAAACCCTAATTGTACTAGCCATATATTATAACATGCACAACACCAAATATAATGAGCTAAACCCATTTAGAGACCCTATCTATGTGATAACATCCTAGGGTAACGTAAGGCAACCATTCAACAGTAAATAATTCACTAAACAATAAAAACATTTATAACTTTCAAAGAAATAAAACCATTATTATCTTTATCAATCGATACCTCTATTCGAACTGCCTATTACTACTTTTGTTTGCTTCTTCTACAATGACCTGGTTCGAATCACAAACCCAACTCTCCTTCAAAGCCCACACATCTAAAGTGATGTGATCAATAACCAAAAGTGTAACAACTCAAACTTTTGAGGACCACTTCAAACTCAAACACCTTATTTCTTATTGCACGCAACAAGAGATATAAGAGCTCAAAGTATTTAACTTAACTTACTCTCCCAAAGAAGTTCTCACAACATCAATAAAATAATCTAAAGCACTCAGAGCTTTAGAATTCTATTGTACTCTAACTAGAAAACATCATCTTGGGTACTCATAACTTAAAAACATGGCTTTGCTCACAGAATCATAAATCACTAATACCGAACAATACACAAGGTATTAGTGATTCAAAAATAAAAAAATAAGATATCAATTTGACAGAACTCTGCTTTACTTTTTTGGATACCAAATAAAAAGAAATTGGGGTATTTATATAGCCTTAGACGGTCGCCTCGTCAGCCACCTGGGCAACCACCTCACTGAATGTGGTGGTTGGCCAGGGTGGTGGTAAAGTGCTAAAAATCACATTTTTTGTTTCCAAATATTGTCGAATAATTTTCATAAATACCTATAACGTAAACGAACCAAATACGAAAAAAAATTCAACTCGCTTGTCGAAAACCTATACTCCATCTAGCATACACACTACGAAAACAAACCCCATAATGTGTATAAACATGCTTACATACAGAGTGTCTTAACCATATCTGTATGTGTATTACTGATTCATAATAACTAACCCAACACAGAGGAACACAAATACACTAAATAAGAATAAAACATATACCATGTTTTGAAACACGAGTACAACAAAACTACAATTATAATCATTAATTTATATCTAAAAACTAATTATGATTTTGCTTTTAATCATAATAATAATAATAGAGTTATAACGTATCTCATGATGATAGAAGTAATGTAAGAGGCACAATAATTACTCAATTTTATTAACTCGCAAACCGATAGTTTAGTTCTTATGCTATGTTTTTGAAGTTTATTATGTGCATATAAAGATAATTTCACCACCAGTCCACAAATTATAAGCTTTTATGCTCATGACTTATTAAAAACAAAGTTGCATATTATGAGAAATAATTTGGAATGTTTATGACGAAATTCTTGATTTTGGTGAATGAATAAGAGAATTGGCATTATTAACTTCTATCTATAATAATAAACTAACAAGTTACAACTAAAATCATAAAAAATCAATGAAATGAATCAATTCATGAGAAAATAAAATTGTAGAAAATATAAAGAGAGAGAGAATTCATAGAGAGATTTGTTGGGAGAGAGAGATTCGTTGTTATGTATCTTGTTTCACCTTAATTGTTATTTAAACAAATAAAAGTTATAAATTTAAGAAATATATATATATATATAATGAGAGTTATAATTTTAACAAACACAAATACAGTTGGTGCCTCTAAGCTCTTATTTCCTTTCATTCGAGGTAATATATTTATATTTCCTTACAAATGTGTATAATTAGAAACTGAAAAAAAAAATGATAAGATACAAACGGTAGAATGAAAGAAAAGAAAAGACTTTAATGCATTAGAAATGAACATGAAGCATTTTAAAGTGAGGAATATATACATTTATTTTATAATAACATAAATGATTCACTGTTATTGCTAGTATATTAATACATGATAAATAAATTAAAGGAATGTAAAAGGTTACCCATTGATAATATTTTTTATCGATATCATTTTAAAATTGGAAGAGTTATGAATATAATTATTTAATAATAAAATCCTAATACTAACTTTGTTAATAATAATATTTTTTTAATGAAATTAATGATATGAGTTACAACTTACACAATTACAATTTAAAGAATTATAATCATTAGTTTGTATATAAAAACTAATTAAGATTAATATTTTACTGGAAAATTATAATAGAGAGTTATAAAATATTAATTTGTGTGGTATTAATGACTTTTCATTTGTCAATAAATGAAAAAAATAGAGTTACAAAATGCACTAGAAGAAATAATATTTGTTTAAACTTTGATTTGAATGATATATTAACTTAGATGGTATTATTGTCTCTCTTTTTTTAATTTTATTTTATTGATGTATTATTTTTGGTGGTAATATTGACTTTTTATTTTTCAATACATGAAAAAATTGATAGATTTTTAATGAAATTGATGATATGAATTACAACTTACACAATTACAATTTAAAGAATTATAAACATTAGTTTTTTATATAAAACTAATTAAGATTATTATTTTAATGAAAATAATAATAGAGTTATAAAATATAAATTTGGGTGGTATTACTGACTTTTTAGAAAAATAGACTTACAAAATGTACTACAATAAATGATATTTTTTAAAAAATATTATTTGAATGATATTTGAACTTAGTTGGCCTTATTGACTTTTTTTCTATTCGAATGATATGTTATTTTGGGTGGTATTATTGACTTTTCATTTGTCAATAAATGAAAAAAAAAATGGAGTTACAAAATATAATATAAAAAATTATATATTTTTTTAAATTTTATTTAAATGATATATTAACATTTACTAATCACTTCTAATTTGAATGTAATTTTCAGTGAATTTCAAAGGTTTAAACGTTTAGGTAACTATTGAAAAAAAGTTTGAAAGATTTTTGGTTTAATGAGTTTTGAGCTTTTGTAGTTAATTGTAATGATTTCTCATGTGACAAAATCAATCAGCTTTGTTAATATTTAATATAGTTGTCTCCTTGACCCTTTACACTAAACAAAATTCTAAAGGGATCTACATACTCTCGTTATCGTCATACAATAAATATTTTAAATTATAGCAATTAAAATACAATAGCACAAATACACTATCAAAATTTTATATTTACTAAATTAAATATTTTATATTTAATTTAGATGAATAGAAATTGTTTTAGACATGACTAATCATAAAATGAGAATTAATAAATTTTGAGGCTAAAATTGTCTTATAATAAAAATTAAGGATAATAAAGTAATTCTCTTTCTATTTGACCAACTTCTTTTATAGAGAAAAAAAAATAGATAAGAGAGTACAAAGAATAAGTAAAGCAAATTAAAGGAATTAAAAACAAAGAAAAACTTTAAATAATCAAAAGAAGCTGATTGAAGAATTAATGTAATTAATTATATTAATTAATTTTAAGCTATATTTAATTAATAAATGATGGTAGGTTTATAATTTTTATAAAAGTACGTGTAATTTTGTAGTTTTTTTTTTTTTTTAAAAAACTTGTTTTTTTATGGATAATCATATGTACGTTTTCTTTTAAAGTGGGTTTCGTCCCTGGCCCAAATAAAGACTAAAGGCCCATTATTTCTATAACACATATTTTACTCTCACTAGCATACATTAAGTGCATTTTAAGTAAGATTACAAGTGTTATCAATAATATTTAAAAATTAGATCAAATAACATATTAAATTTAATTAATATTCATTTTTTTAATAATATGACCCATGAAGGAACTCATTAGATTATTGTGTTATATAAAATATGCACATATAAGTATTTCACAAATATTTAAAAAAAAACTGCATGTAATTTCCTTTTTTTCTCAAAATAAAGGTACATGTTAAAATTTGTGTTATAATATAATCAATATTAAGATTGGAGAAAATAAAACAAAATCATAATGAATTTCACTTCAAAATTCATTTTTTTACAAATAAATTATAATATATATATATATATATATATATATATATATAATGCAGTAGAAACTAGTAAAAGTGATGATATAAAAATCCACTCATGTAGTTACATATTTTTTCCTATAATATTAACTTCTCATTTTTTCTCACAAATGAAATTATAAATTATAAAAAAAAATTGATTTTAATAGTTAGGATATTATTAGTCATATAAAAGAGTGATATGAGAATTAAGAATCTTTTCACTGTAAGTCAGTCAATTCTAATTCAACATTCATCCTATTTATATGTATATATAATGTGATCCTTATCTCAAGTTAAATCATCATATTTATCTTAATTATTGTTTCTTTAGAAGATTTGACTTACTATATTAATTAAATAATAGTATAATAACTACTTAAAGCATGTCTCATTTTTTCAAAATAAATATTAAATAACTTTAAATATTTGAATTTTATTTACAAAATAATAAAATTGCATGATAACAAAACAATACCAGTTTTATAATGCCCAAGATATGATGCATTTATTTTACCATGTCACCTCTTGACATTGAAATATAATGCAAAAACTCACATTAAGACATGAATTTTTATTATACAAGGAATGTCATATTTGTACAAATAATAAAAAAAAAAATTTATGTGTTTATATTTTGATTTCTTGTATGACATATCATACTTGAAAAAAATTAAAATTTTAGCACATAAAACAAATAACACCATTCATCAACAAAAATTACAAAACTCACAAGAAGATATTAGCTTTATGACACTTATAAAATTAGAAAAATTAAAAAAACAATTAACATTTATTTGTTATAATGTTGAACTACAATATCTCCCATTTATTATAAGATATATAAAATCTTACCTTATTTTTCTCCCTATTGCATATGAACTTTGTGTAAAATCAGTTTTTTCTTATCAAATTCCAATACAATTAAATCTTTTTTTATTTTTTATTTTTTTGGTTCACAATATCAATGTTAAGAATTTAAAAAGATAATATATAGAGAACATGGCCATGGAAGAGGACAAGACCTATCATAATTGTTGCAATATTATATTAGTAAGGTTATGAGTTTGTGAATAGTGAGATATGAAAAGCCTTAGTTGTTTATAATATGTTTTAAAATTCTTTTGTATTATTTAAAAGTTAATGAAATAAAGATTTATTTTTCTTTCTCCATAATTCAAGTGACAAATAAGAGTTTATTAATATTATTGATTGTCTTATATTAATATCATGATATATGTTTGTGAATATTGATTCAAATATCATCCTTGAATATCTACGTCAATATAAAAAAAATAGTAATTGATTTATTATTAATGCTTTTGATATGTAAGACAAAGAGTTAATATGCTTTTTATACGGCTTAAAAAAAGTTAATACGAATAAGTTTTTTAAGTGTTCTAACAATTATATTTGTAATTAAATAAATATTAAAATAAGGTATAAAATATCTCCAATTAAACTTGTAATTAAACATATAATTAGAAATAAAAATAATTAAAAATATACAAGTTAAATATAAAATATATTTTTTTTTTGTATTAAATTTTATGCGATGCTATAAATGTTATTTTATTTGCTTAATGACAAACATTATATCAATTATCATTGTTTTTATATACATTGAGATTTTAATATTATTATTTGATTTGAGAGAAAAAAATTCATTTTAACTTTTTTATATTACAATTTATATAATTTTAAGTATTATTATTAACCATTTAATATTTATATAAGATAACCAATCAAAATTTATACAATTAATTTATCTCAAAGAAAATAAAAATATGATAAATCATATATTGATAATTAATACTTTATGGAAATAAAATTATTTAAATTTAAAATTTAAAGATAATATAATATTTCTTTTTTTCACCGAAACTCAACCTACTCTTTTATAATGATATAAGATTCAGGAATTATGATAGCCTATATTTCCATCAAGAAATGTTACTGTTCTATGAATGATAAGGTGTTTAAAGATAAATGTTTATTCAAATAATTTTTATATTAAGTCATTTATCATAATTATTTAAAAATTAAAAAAAATAATTTATTTTTTTTTATATAATATTAACGAATAATATGTGAAAAAAAAGTTATAAGATAAAATAGGTTAATTTAGTATATTTATTTATGGATTAAATCTTTTAATATATCAACAAAATATAGAATTTTTGTATAAAAAGTGTATTTTAATATTAAAATTAAAATATATGATTTAAAATAATTATGATGAAAATATATATAAATAAATTTATATAATGTAAGCATTCTTTATAGGGTGGGAGTCATGTGTAGTGAAACTTTTTTTTTTTTTTTGTATATGATTACAATAATTGAGTAATGGAGGATTAATCTTTGTAAAAGGAATCCAAAGTCCTAGTTTGATTGAACAAAGTAAGAATCCAAAGTTGTTTTTGAAATAAATCATACATAAAGCAAATTTGGAGGGTAAAATCTTACTGAACACATGTGAAGTGCACTTTTATGTTTTTTTTTTTTTTTTTTGACAAAACCACCTAACTCCATTATCCATCCCTTCCCATGTGTGATCCTTGTTAGCTGTATTCCTGATATGACTGACCTCTTTGTAGTATTCTACCAGCATTTTATTTTATTTTTTTCTTCTTCCAATAACTATTATTTATCCGTGTAAATTCAGATATATCTCAACTAAAATTCAATCTCTTTTTTATAATAAAGCTGTTAATGGAAGACTTTTGTTGGTTTATTTTTGTAACATAAAATTACAAAATTATCCATCACATATACAGATAGATTTTTTAATAGTAGAAAATAGAAATTATAATTATCCTTAAAATTTAATAGTTTTTTTTCTTCTTAAAAATAACTATAAACGGAAATAATTATTACAATAATAAAATTATACTTTTTGAAACTCGAATATATATTAATATAATTACATAAAAATATAATTTTAATAATAAAATACATAATATTATGTATAATTAGATTAATTTTTATTTTTATTTTTATTTTTTATTTCACTTAAAAACATGTATTAAATAATTATAAAATAAAAATTAATATCAATACAGCTGTATTTCTTCTATAATAAAAGCATGGTTGGAAGAGATTACATAATTATATTAATTACATAGTTTTATACCTGCCATGTTTCTATCAAATAAGTTAAATTTATAATAAAAATACGTATAAATTTATTTAATTAATATTTATTATTATTTAATAAGTTAATTTTAATTACACTTGAGGTTATACTAATATATTTTATATAAAAGTATCGAGTTATTTCGATTAAGTCTAAATATATATAATCTTTTAGATTTTAAAAAAAACTATTTTTTAAGTTTAAAAAAATTACTTAATAAAAATAAATACAATTTAATAATAATTTTTCTATTAAAATATAATTCTTTCATAATTAAAACTTAATTATTTAAGGATAATAAAATGATAATTAATATCAAATTATTTTCAAAAAATATTTGATTTAATATTTAGTTATTATCTTTATTTGTATTTTAATATTATTATTGTTGATTTTTTCTTAACTAATTTCATACTAAGTTTTATTTTTATCTTTATTAACAGCTTATATTTTATCACATTTTAATCACTTAAAAGTAAAAAAAATGATATTTTTATAGAAAATTCATTAAAATGATATTATTTATTCTTAATTAATCCATTTTCTCAAAATTACGAAACTAGAAAACACATTTAAAATCTAAGAAACTAAACAACACATAGTTCATAATGTATGAGACTTTTGTAACCTGTTTCCTATATTTTAATATATTATTTTTGAGCCCGTAAATTTGACACAAAGTATTCAATTAAATACGTATATAACTTACTCATAAATGAGTTAACATAGTTTATTAAATTAGGGGTGTACAAAATATCCATTTATTTGATCAATCTATAAAAATTGTCTCTGTATACATATATTTTTGCACATATATATATCAAAAAGTATCGAATATATAGTCATTGGAATCATCTCGTCGAGAAAATTTCAAAATTGGTTTTATTTTCTTGAAAATCGATCAAAAAGTGGATGAATCAACCCTAAATTGGTTTCTATGTCTATCCAACAAACCGAACCAGTTTTTTCCTATCATGTGCAAAATTGGCATATCTAGCACCCATTCGCATTGGTGGCACATGTGACACCTTCTAATGTTTGTTCAACTTGAAATTTTGTAGGGAGATTATTTGGCACGTAATCTTTTTGATGGTGGTCTCAAATTTTTCATATGGTTCACAAATTTTAAGATCCAAACAGAGAACATTATGTCAGACAAAAAAGTGAAAAATGGGATATTTTTAGGTTGAGCCACCATGGTCGACTAACTAGGAATTCTTGTCCGACAACCCCACTCTCTAGAGGTGTCAAAAATTGAGCCACTGTTCAGTGGTTGCGACTATGGTGCACACGCATTGGCTCATGGATCGTATGGACTGAATTTATCTGCCCAACCTGTAGGCTTTGACCTAGCTGGGACAATCATATCTCCAATCTTAGCTTGTGTGGATGCGGACCAGATTCACTTTTCTATGGGTATTAGAAGATACCACAAGGACATTTTATGGTTCAAGTATTTGTGTCCCTTGGAGGGTCAATTAGCAATGTGTATGCAGCATTATTGAGTTTGGCCAACCATTGTGTGTCAGGCATACTTAGTTTGGCCACTCCTTAGGTGGTGGTGAATGGGTGATAATATGACGGATGTACTCGTCTGATGACCCTATTAATGAGATCAAAAGAAGTGTGAACCATTTTTCTATGTTCTTTGTTGAAGATGGAGTCTTAATTCTAGCAACCTGCACAAGTGGCTCCATAACTTGTTGGACATGAGTTGGGAACTTATTATCCCTTGTAGGAGCATGACTTTCTGAGTCAAGAGATTGGATCATCTTGAAATGACATAAAGATGTAGCCTTTATCGACCACATAAAGTGAACTTCTTCTAGAGTAATTTTCTTTAGAAATTTTAGGGTCTTGTTTCAAGGACCACCTAGTTTAGAATGTTAGAGAATATTGTAAATCTTTTCCTCTTTAGTTATGATTAAACTAGCATAACACACTCATTCTCACGAACGGTGCTAGACATTGATGTCGATTTTTATTAACACTAGTGATGTGATGCAATTTTACTTCTTGTGAACCTAATAATATAAACCACAATATTAGGACCTTGGAACACCAAAAAGTATGGTGGTCTTTGGCCCTCCAATGTTTAAGTAAGGTCGAGTAGTGAGAGAAAAGATGAGACTAGTGTCTCTCCTTGTGATACAAAAAGATACAAAGATAGATATTTTAGGAGAGTATATAACCTTAGTATCTGTATTTGAAAAGTTAAGAAGTTATGTTATAGGAGAGAATATACATGATGATAACTCTTATCTATAATGATAAAATTATCTTTAAATCTTGAATTTTTATCTACTTAATATCTTATTGTCAGATAACTAAGAGTTTGAATGCTAATTGAATATCATGTTAGATATTTAACTGATATTGATATTTATCTACTAATTCAACGCTAATTAGACTTACTTGCGAGTTATTTGCTCACTAATACATCTCATATTATGCCACATGATGTGTACTATTTTACACCCAACATATATATATATAAAGTTAATAAAATAATATAAATATTGAATATCAATAAATTTGTTTCTTCCAAATATCCATTAAAAATAGAACAAAATACATAATTGAGTGACGCAACTACATGGTAGGTGCCTATTCCAATACTAGTATATTTGAAATATTTCTCTCTTTAAATCAAGCTCTTGAATTAGGCACCAAAGAATTTACAATCACAAAACCATCCAAGTAGAATGTTTCTTTAAAGAGCAAAGATTAATCAAATAAATTTTAACTTGTTCATCTTCATTTTTGTACTTGAAATAAAGCTATAATTTGTTTTCCCCTCTTGTACAGTGTTAGACATATAGCTATTATCCTACAATATTTTAACATTGTAAAAATAATATTGGTTTTGATTCAAAACAAAATTACAATAAAGATCAAATCTTTATGGATCTAGGAGGAGCATTGTATTTAAAAAAAATTCAGAATCAATAATATTTGATTTTTATTAATATAATTTCATAGACAAATAAAGAACGTACATTTCTTAAATTTAAAATGGGCTTTGGATCCAAACTTGTTAACTTTAATCTTTCAAAACTTTCTCCCAAATAATTAATGAAACGAAAAACATGAGCTCCCTTGACACTTCAAGTATGACCAATCAAGAAGCTCCTAATTTTCACTAGAACCCCAAAAATTGAAACATCAAACAAGTGGAAGAAAAATATTTCTTCTCACGCTATGTGTTTGGAATGATTTTGACTCACAAAATTGTTTCTAAATTTTTTACTATGATTGACTAAGCACGATTCTCTCTATAATGTCACGGTTGATATTTACCCAAATTAAACATGATTAAGTAATATATTATATAAGAAATAGTTACATCTCAATTCTTCATGGCTTGTTCATAATTAGAGTTAGTCAAAATGTATTTTCTACTCCTCTAATTATTATTTCTCTTTGAATACCCACGAACTTATAATTAACTTTTTTATAATCATATCATAAAGTATGCACAGTTATTCAAGCTTTGAAATTTCTAAAAAAGGAAACTCTTATCTCACATTTGAGAACATTTGAGAACAGATAGAGTGGATCCCTCATCTTGTAAGATAACCTCTCTATCCACTATGAACATTAAGATACAAGACATCTTAGCCAAACAAAGAGAAGTTAAATCACTCAAAATTAAGATCGTCTTACAGATAATCATTAGTGACATAAAGAAACAACTATGAGTAAATGGATATTGATAACATTTCTAATATGTATGATCGAGTCCTAAATAATCCATACCATATCACATATAAATACACCTAATGGCCCTAACTATATGTCTCCATATTAGTTATCCCAAATTAGAGTCGATTCATTCTTCAATAGGTATGGATCATACTGGTGACATAATTAAAAATCTCATACTTTAATTAATTATCACAAGTTATATAGATTATTATACTTAGACTTAAGCTTTTTGTACATGCTCTTATATGATGAGTTTAAACATACACGAATAATTTAAGTTTTTTATAATTTATTTAATGAATTAAATAAGATTAATGCATAAAATTTCATGTACTTTTATTTATTCTAATTTCAACAACAAAATACAAACGTATTTGCATTTCAAGGCTTTAATCCTAATAAGTAATAGATGCTAGCTTACTATTTGTGTGATCTTCAAGTATATTACATTGTATAAATACATCTTATATAGTTCATATAACTGATATTATACAGTTTACAATTTTTGCTCATCTTACTCTCTCTTACTCATGTATTATATTGCATACTCCGGTATGAGAGCTTGAGAGCTCTTATAATAATGCTTAAATGGAAACACCAAGACCTACCAATGGTTTTGGGAAACATACCCTTATGAATGGGTCTAATCTATCTATACATGCAGTTCAACTAGCTTCCACATCAATCATCATGATTCCACCTATAAATATGAGTTTTTCAATTAAACTCAATCAATCCAATTTTTTTCATTTGAAGGAGAAACTAAGTTTAATTTCAAGATATGGAATGACGAAGATTATTGACTTCAATATTGCTATACCTCCTCTTTTCTTGTCTCAATCTCAAGTTCCTAATCCTAGATTTAAGAGTTGGATGGGACTTGCTTGGGTGATGGATTTACCCCTCTAATTACATAATGAATGTAAAAACAATTCATCAATTAAATAACTTTTTCGAATGGAGTCCATTGTTGATCATTTGGAAGCTATAAGAGAAGTTGTTCATGATCAAGACTTGATTCTTTGCATTGCTAAAGGCTTAGAGATTAAATATCTCACTTTCATCTCTTCTCTTTCAATGCATTTTTCATCACTTGGATTTGAGGAATTCCATAATTTGATGGTCACTCGAAAGAGGATGTTCAAGCATCAATCTCAATTCTATGAAGTTGATAATTAGTAACCTAGCAAATATGGATATAATAACTCCTTTATTTTGTAATCATTTCATATTAGAAATACCAAATTCTTATTACATGTACATTAATTTCTTCCCTGTGAGGTTAAAACGTTTCTTCTTAGTAAAGAAATGGTACAAAAATTAATTTCTAATAACTGTTTACAATAATAATTTTTGAGTGAGAATTAGTTTATTATATCATCTTTTTTTATAAAATTTCTCATTATAATCTCAATCCGTTAAAGTTAACAAAATTACTAATTTTTCTATATCCTTCTTTTTGGGTTCATAAATTGTTCATCTATTTACTTTTCATATTGTATTAAATTTAAATTATATATTTTTCTTTGAATTTCTCATTTTTTCTTTTCTTATTTGTCTAATCTTCTAAATAGTTATTCCTTTCATCCTTACGTAATGGTACTTAAAGACCTATAATATTATTGTTTACATATATATATATGTTATATACTTTTTTTTCTAAATCCTCTAATTTACATATGTATACGTAATTTATTACAAACACATTCATTTATCTACTCTATTAAGTAATTATTAATATTAATGAATTTTTTGATACATTTATTACTTTCATCTATTTTTAATTATATACTTTTTAATGTCATTACTTTTTACTAATAAAAAGTCATAAACCAATTTTAGGTTTCTCGTTTATCTTTATCTATTTCTAATTATATATTTTTTAATGTTTTTAAACATTAATTTTTCCTAATATGACATCATAAACTAATTTAAATAATTACATCAGATTAATAATCTTAATTTTTTTAATTCTACCTATAATTCATGTAGTATTTCAAATTAATTATTTTTATTATTAATATTTTAAAAATTCATTTAATCCATTTATTATAATAACAATTTATTCATAAATATACAAATATAAGGTATAAAATTAAGTAATTAATTAAAAAAACTTATAATAAAAATTAACTTACTATGATAAATTTTAGTTTCTAATATCACCATTCATAATATCATTTAGAAAAGATAATCTATCAAAAACATCATAAAATATCACCCTCTGACCGTAACCCGTTAATTTGTCCATCTAAATATTATTTTTAATAAAAATTTACTTTTTTTTCTTAAAAGTAAACATTTAAAAGTAAATTCTATTTGAAATATGAAACCTTGTATACATAATCAAAGAATGGATCACATATTCAAACAAAAATACATATAATATTATATTATATATCAATTAGTACACATTTGCAATACAAAAGGGTTGCCTTTTTAACACCAAAAAAAACTAAAAGCGCAAAAGTTTACCAACTCAAAAATTAGGTTAATAACTAAATTACTGGGGTAATGCGCTTAATAAAAGACATTACTACATTAGACTTATACTATACCAATCCATACAACTATACTTCACTACTATTAGGCTGCGGGCTTACATCATTTTGGTGCTGCCTCTTCAGCCATAAACTAACCCCATTACACATACGTTACCCCTTCCCACCAAAACCCCACCAATTCATCAAATGTAAAAAAAAACCTCAAAATCAGTCTAACACTCCCCCAACACAAGTCAAAGAAAACCCAAACGTCCAAATTTCAATGTAAAAACAAAACAAAGAAATATATTTAGTTCCCGGGAAAAGGGCTTGACATAAAAGGTGGGAAAATCACCAAAATATTGACCTTTTTTTTCATCAAACCCTAAAATTCTTGCCGGTGAAAGTTTGACCAAACTGCCAGTTTCCTGGAGCAACATTCCACGAGGTGGAACTTCGTCTGTCACTGGCTGTGACCCTGAAAGACAAAGGCTGACCCACCAAAACAGCGTTCGACTGCCAATTTTGACCCCAGTTACGGCTCAATTGCATCCAACCTGTCCTTGTGCCCTTCACACTAGCCCTCACTATATCTCCAGCACCAGCAACGTTGGTGATCAAAACAAGGTTAAAGTAACGGAATCCATTAATTGTGAACCTGATCCCACCCAGCTTTCGGCATGGCACCCTACGTAATTATAACAAAAATGGTTAGGGTACTTTTGAAAATTTCTTTAAGCAAACATAAATCATGAAACACGGGACGTAATTTGAGCCTGAAACCCTCGGACTTTGTGTACTGTGTGGTGCTTGACTTAGGGTTAACAAATTAGAAGACCATATTTTTGTGTCAAAATTTAAAAGTCAAAAGATATCGGTTTGGACCAACACAAAAACCTATGGAACATGCACCTAACATTTTTTATCGTACCAATTATGTAATAAATGGAACAAATAAATACTTTTTTTCTAACAACGTAATATTATTTTATTAATTTAAAATGTATTGATAATTATTTTGATAACCAACAAATATAAACGATTCCCAACATATTAAAAAAAAGGACAGTGTGAAATCGATTACACACTTAAAAGATAATGAATGCTTACAAGAATTCGGCCCATGGCAGTAAAGAGACCCTATCACGCTAGATAATGAATGTATTTTATATAATGTTGTGTGGAATTATTTTGATATTAGAAAAAGCAATTTATTTTTAGATATTAATGGATAAAATAATCAATTATTTATTTATAAAGTAGGTGTTTTTAATCGATGAAAAATTTAAATAATTAGCACTAATATAAAATTGATTATTTTTACAAAAAAAAATAAGACTAATTTAGAGCACTCGAACAGAAAACCAAGTTAATCAAAAGTCAAAACATAGATATTGTTTGACTGGTAAGTAATTTCTTTGCATAAGGGGGGAAAACACAGGGTACCTAATTTAGCACATAAAGCTATCAATAGTAAAAAAAATATAATTAACAGATAAAACAGAGGGGGAGGTAGATATGAGGTTTACCTCCGGTAGGAAACTGGGACAATCCCAGCGCGGTACTCAGCTATCTTGAGAAACATTGGCATGGCAAGGTCAAAATGGGAACGAGGTGGGTTACACCACCCACCATTGTCGTTAGGAAGAGCAAAGTTTGGTGGGCAAAAGTTAGTGGCTGTAACCAAAATGGATGGGCTACCAGCGTGACACCATTTTCCATCGTTCGTGCACTTTATTTCGAAGCAAGCACCACAGCTTAAACCATTGTTGAATAATGCAGTGCTCAAAGCAGCTGTGTTCACGCCGTATCCTTGGCTGTATAGGTTTCCATATCCACAAGCTCCGCCTAAAATAATAAATCAGTGAGAATTAGACACTGTAAAGTTCAAATTGAACACAAACAAGCTTTATTTTAACTGGATTCATACCGCTTATGTGCCTAAGGAAAGAAAGCTCTCAACTTTATAACAATTAGAAGAGAAACAAAGTAAATATGAAACTTTTACGGATTTGTAGTGCTACCCAGAAGCTGGTTATGCAGCAAATTAAGGCTTGGTACTTTGACTAAATGTATGAGAAATTGACCCAAAAGGAAGAAACTTGGTTGGAAAATTTGGTACCAAAAGTAAGAAATGTTAGACAAATGTGGAGAAAAAGATGTAGAAGAGAACGTTAAAATGTGGTGCATACCCATAGTACCGGAGGCATCAGAACCTCCATAGAAAGTAGCATGAGCATTTTGCCATGAACCTCCAGCATAGTTACCAGGAATTCTTGCTTCACCCATCGACATTATTGATATTAGAGACATAATGCACAACAAACTTGCCATGGCCATTGTTTTTTTCTGTCTTTCTGTCACTACAAAGACTAAAGAAAACTATGAGTGAGGATTGGGGATATGGTGTTCAGGGAAGGACTAAGAAGCACTACTTATGGAGGAGGCAAGATGAAATTTTGTGGAAATTCCAAACATACCCCTTTGTGGAATATTATTTGGATTCACCACTGTCTATAATCGCGCGTGCTTATTACTCTACTTTGATACATTAATCTATTGTACGGTTAATAAGTAAGGTCAATAAACTGGTATGATGATCTCCCTGCTATTTTTTAATTTATTTATTAAATATGTTAAATATGATATGATAATTAAAAATTAATTTATTAAATTAATATTTTAATATTATTTTATTTATTAAATTTAATATATATTCATTCTATTTAAATAAATTTATTAAATTATAATTCAAATAAAAAAATTATATATTTTTTTAATCAATAATCCATAATCTAATATTTAAACCTAAAATAATTATATACAATAAAAATATTTTATTAATAAATTAATTAATATTATAAATATCTACATCATTTATACAATTTGTTAAAATAATTATATACAATAAAAATATTTTATTAATAAATTAATTAATATTATAAATATCTACATCATTTATACAATTTGTTATCCTTAAGGTTAATAATTTAAACGAAGACGTGTCCTAATTATACACCTATCACGCGAGTGGTCAAATATTACTTTCTTTCTTTCTTTTTTTACCATTTTTATATTGAGGTCGTTCATTCGTTCATTCCTTTATTTTTTCGTATTGTTCAACACCCAATGTCACTGATCGTAATTGGTATATTATTTAATATTATTTTATTTTGCTTTCTTATAAAATAAAATTAAAAATCGTTTTTGCTTTGCCTTTCTTAAATATATCGTTATTTATTGAAAAATATTATTGATAGTTTTAAGTATGTTTTAAACTTTTATAAAAAAAAAGTTTTAAATCTATTAATTTTTGAGTTAATATTAATAGTATTATATTTAACCATGTTAACTTTTAATCTTATTATATATTTTTCTTTCTTAGGATTTTAATACCGAGTTATGACTAATTATTTTATAACATTAATTATTATTTTGTATGTATTGTTATTTTAAAATAAACATTTAAATTTCTTATTAAAATATTATTTTATTTTAATAATTTTCTTATCATTACGTTCTTATAAAATAGTAACTAGTTTTTATGTATTTATTTTTATATTTATATTTATAAACAGTACAAATAAATATTTAATTATTTAATATTCTTAATTGACTTATAATTATAATTATTATATATGAATTTAATAGTTCCAACAACATCTTTCTTTTCATTCTTTATATTTTTTTATTATACCTCAATTTGCTCGAATCTTAATATACTCCTAGTAATAATAAAACTTTTTGCATTCGTACATAATAGAATATCTAAATTAGATTTACAAGAAAATAGAAAAAGAACGAGTGTACTCTATTTTATTCATAGTATTAATAATTATTACAATTTTAAAATTCAACTAATAACCTTGAATAGATTATTAATTACTCATAATTTATAAATACATAATTAATGGATGAATAATTTTTAGATAGAGAGATTGTTATTGTGAAAGCTATTCCCAATTAATGAAAACAATGGCTCTTTTTATGAACAAGGAATCCTTATTTATAATAGTAAAAAATCATTATTTTATCCCTTATTTAATAATTCACTTGACTGAAGCTTTTGGCTTTTAAATTTAAGCCTTTCATTTTCTTGGCATAATCTGTCACAAAAGATATGTATTCTATATCTTTATTCATTTTGTCATTTTCTACTAACAGTTATTTTGATAATGTAAAAGATAATATATCTTCACCTTCTCACTTTCTAATGCAGTAAATGTATTTGTCATCCTCAGTGGTTTTCTTGGAGTAAAAACAAAACGCTTTTATTGTTTCTTAACAATTTTTCATTTTATCATTGTTAAAGTTTGTTTCAAATTTATTAATTCTCTCACCATATTCTTCAAGAGGATCATATTATTATGCAAAGTAATTATAATTTTACTAATTAAATCATTTACTTTGATTTTGAATGAATTGTTAATTTTTCTAAGTTCATGATAAATTTGACTTGACATCTATCATCTTAGTATATAGAATTCATCTATATTGAATTCCTTTTATAGAAGCGTCATTGGCGTTGGAACTTATCTATTAGTGTTAAAAGTCCTTAATTTTATGAAATGATTCAGACTAACACAACCTTCGCTCCATTCCATAAATAAACTAAAAAAATTAAGATAGGCAGGCTTGTCGCATGCTCTGATCATTTTCATGAAATTATATGATAGCCTTCTTGAAATTTTCAGGAAAAATAAACTGATTCGCTTAAATTAATTATTAAATATAAGTTCTCAATTAAATTTGTATAGAAAACTTTATAAACAAAATTTTGATCTGCTTCTTCAATAATATTAAATTTATTACTTGTAATATTTTTTTCCATGTGGTGTAAAATTTTATATCTTTGATATGTTATTGAATTGATTTTCTAGTTAAGTTGTAGATACTCAACTATTGTTGTTTACTCAAATTCTTATATTGATCTTTTTCATCTTCGATGACCAAGGTATTATTAAGAATGTTTCCCTAAATAATACTTGTTTTTGTACTATTTTCATTGTCTTTATGAGAGTCGTTTCCCTAAATAATATTAGTGAAGTAATTTTTAAATATATATTATAAAGTTATTAGTTTTTGTATTTTATAATTAGTATAATTACCTTCAACTTCTGTTTTATTAGTGAAAACTATTTCAGTTATTCCACTAAATTTGATAATAATCTTTCTTATTTTCAGGTCAATTGTTATAAATTTCTAGTTTAAAATTATTATAAATATAAATATTTTTTTGGTATTTTTTTCCACTTCTTAAACTCAACATATTTTTTTTCTCTTTCTCCTCAGATATGTTACTCTTTTTGGAATTATTAGGTTCTTCTTTCTCGTTTTGAATTTCTTCTTCAGAAGTTTTACCTTCCTTAGATTAAATCTCTGATAGGGTTTCCACTTTAGGGTTTTTCAACTCTAATAGTCATTTTAAACTATCAAGTTCTTCCTATTTAATTCCTGTCTTCAAAAGAAACTTCTTTCTATGTAAAATCTTGAGTTGTTCTTGAATGATTCTTATATCCTTTTCTTTTTATCTTAATCATTCTTGTAAGAATAAAAATAGTTAAAGTTATAATTTTTTTATAAAGGCATCTACTAAGCTATTTTTATTTTTTTGAAAAATGTTCGACATAAAAATTGTAATAGTTAAACCACTATTGTCATATGACTAATTTTTCTTTTTTATAATCACTTGTAATATTAATTTTTAAAAATAACCAAATATTTTGTTATCGGTTCTCACAATAAATGTAGAACATATTACATATATTATAAATCTTTTAATATCTTTTTAATAGTTAAGTAATCTTTTTTATTAATGTGTTAGTTTAATTATTTATCATGTAAAGATCTCCATGTATATCTACAAAGATATTAATCTTTGTAATATATTTTTACTTTTAAAATTGTTCCACAATATTCACGTGAAACATATGTTTTAAATATCATTTTATCATTTGGACTTGGATGATGTACAAAATATTTTATTCTGTCCATTTTCAAACATGATTTTTTTTCAATTTCAATTATAAAGATTTTTCATATTTCTCCAAGTTTCTCAATGTATGTTTAGCATATATTAAATATCCTAAGAATCTTTGTAATTTATTTTTATCTTTTAATTCACTAGAAAATTCGTGAATATTATTTAATATATGAGATTGTAGAATATGTTTTTCATCTTTTATTTTTAATCCTAATCTTAAATAATTAATTTTTTGGTGAACAAATATTAATTTCTTCTCATAAAGTTTGTTAATATTTATGGTTTTATTATTTGTTCAATTTTTTGAAAAGTTCTATCTATTTATATGAATTCATTTTAACCATTTATTAAACTATTATAAGTGTTTGTTAATAAATAACATATTATGTAGTATACTGAAAATAAATGATTTTTTTATTTCATTATATATCTTCTTTCAAATTAATAGGTTAAATTTAATATTTTATTTAAGTTTTTATCATTAATATTAATGACAAATTTAGGTTATGCATTTCTATGAATAATTTATAATAAAACATATTTTCTATTTATTATTATTTTTATATAATAATGTTAGTTTTATAAGTGTATTAATTTATTTTCTAAAATGTTATTTTATTAATATTTAGATTATTCTTAAATGAATATATCTAATTTTTCCTTTTATTCTTTTAAAGAATTTTTGATAGTTTATTCATAATGATTTATTTGTTCATTAATGGTATATTATACATTCATTTTGTATCTGTAATGTTAATACTCATTTATTTATTATTTATTCCATAATAAATTATATATTTCTTGATAGTATTTTTTTTTTATTTTTAACAACGATGAATTTTTAAATTCATTTCTTTCTTTAAGATTAAATATTATTTTTTTAATTTTTGTTACTAATTATCATTTATTGTAAAAAAAAAATATTGAGATATCTTGTGTTTATGTTCTATTATTTATTTATTTCTTATTATTTTTTATTGTTTTGTCATTTTTTATGTTTAAAAAATTATTATTAAATTTTGTTAAATTTGTCAAAATTTGTGATATTTTTAAAATTTACGAATATTTATGATATTATATAAAAATTTAAAGATATAATTAATATTATTATAGCATTTTCTCGTAAACATAAGAAAAGAAAAATATTTATCTCGAAGTAGATAAAATAAATATTTTTTTTAAAAGAGGGAAATTAGAAAATAAAATGAGACCTGGAGATGAAAGCAACAAATTAAATGAAAAAATAAATAAATTTAATGATGGAGATTGACTTCGATAATTAATGATTGTATGTATTATTATTTTTACTAATGTTTGTTAAGTATTAGTAAATATATATTTTTAATTAAGTGTTGGCAAGTGAACTTATATATTACAACTTTAAATAAGCGATAAGATTCGAAGCGCTTTTCCCTATTTTATTCTTCGGACAAAGTAACCCCTTGAAAGTTACAGCACCATCAGAAGGAAAGTGGGGGTAAATTTGTAAATTTCATATTGCTAGTTGGTACATAAAATAGTACAAGACAAAAGTTAAGGGGAGAAAAAACCCTTTCGAACAATATCAAGAGATAAAACGCTTTGCATCATTTCTGAAGAAGAGGCGTGATGAGCGGCTGACAGTCATATTCGGAGTATGGGAGATAGGACCCACATAAAGATTCATTTTCGACTACGGAGGCTAAATATAAAATAAATGAAGGCTACATTGAAACGTGTTGGACCGAGTCGAAATGTGACGCTAGGCGTACTAGAGTCGAACTGCCCAAGTAATGACCATGAGTAGGGGGCGTTTAAAACTGGGTGGATCTAATTCATATAATCCAAACTAATTTAATTTACATTACTCAAATTTTTTTTTATATATAAATTGCTTATATTATATTATATGTATTTTTTTAATATAATAATTTTATTAAGTAAAATAATAAAACTAATATACAACCATTATTTTTTAATTAATATTTATTTACGTTAGTTTTTCTACAATTTGAAATATAATTTTAAATTAAGGTGTATTATATTTAATTATTTATTATCTATAAAAATATTAAAAATATTTTCTATTCATAATTTTATCAAATTATTAAAACATAAAATTTAATTATTAAAAAAAATAATCTAAAAATTTGATTTTAATTTATAAGCATCCCTAATTACAAACCTATTAATAGTGATTGATATTTTTATTATAAATAATTAAAATTATAATTATATATCTGTAAAAATTAATTTTTTTTTTAAAAAATAATTATAATTAATGAGGTGTGAAAGTGTTTATTTTATTTTTAAAAATAACTGTAGCATATAAGTTAGGTGACAGTGATGTTCATTGCAATATTTACTAAAAATAAAAATATATTAATATTATTATTTATATACATATAATTATATATAAAATATATATATTGTTTTATATAATTATATTAAATTTTATTTTAATTGAAAGTATGTATTAAATAGTTAAAAAATAAAAATTAATGTTAATATAATAAATTAATATCTTGATTTTTTTAAATTAAATATATTTTTAAATAAATATTAAAAAATAAAAAAATATGATTAAATTATAAAAAATTACTATAAATTTATAATTAATATTTATTAATTAAATATATTTAAAATTAACGTAAGATAATTATAATTATCATATTGTCTATTCGTATCTAAATATATAAACGGACCGAACTAGAACACGCTGAGGTGAGAGAGGAGTCCAATAGAAAGAAGGTGGGACCCAGTAATCCCCGTAATTAAAGGGTTCGGGGAGAAAAATTACTAGTTTAGTGTAATTGATAAAACCAGTTAAATACTAGAGTTGATACATTAAAAACTAGATAAAGCTTCTAGAGACTTATAAAAGTATACTTTATTCCATTTATTTTAATATAAAAAAATATATATTTTAATTTTAAGAATAAATTAAATAATTTTAAAATATTAATTTTTTATAATAAAAATATCCGATTCAAGATAAAAATAATATCATTTATACCACTAATCCAAAGAAATAATACGATTTGTAACACTAACCCAACAAAAATAAATAAATTTGTATCTCTGGCTAAGGTTTACACAAGTTTAAATTAGTACGAAGCACCGTAATTGCGGGTTTCTAACCAACAATTTGTCAACTAGAATGACTTAAAACAGTAAAAATAAAATGTTATATATTTTAAATTTAAAATGTAAAATAAATAATATATTATTGTATTAATAATAAATAAAATAAGACATATAAAATTATATTTAATAAAACTGTTGGTGGGGTTAGACTTATAGTATACTGTACATGTACAGAATCTCGAGCCACACGCGCCTCACATTTTAACTTTACCCTCTTTCTAGATTAATTGTTATTTATTTTTTAAATTTTACCGGTTTTGTAGGTCATATCGTGTACGGAACTTGTTATGTATGTTTTGACTTTGATGGAATCGTAGAGAAGAACAGGAAGGAGTATTAGCTGGAATGCAGAGGTTGGATTTACCTGAGTTGGATTATTGGATAGATGGTCTCGTACATTGGATGCCCGTTTCATCTTTTTTTTTTTTTAAAGATTTTTTTGATGATGAAAATGGTGAATATCTTTTTTTTTTTTTTTAATTTTAACTTTTTTTTATTCAGCAAGGTTTTTTTAGTCTCTTACTCTGCTTGGTTAATGATGTAATATTAAGGTAAATAAATTCAAAATTAATGTATTTTTTTAATAAAAAAAATGTATAAAAAGATAATCTGATCAATAAATATTATAATTTAAGAGTAATAAATAAAAATTCATTTTATTTAAAACAAAAGAAAAGTGTACATCAAAAGCAGAGGAAGATTGGATTTTCTGATAAATAGGCGATATTTTTGCTGTTTTTTCTTGAGGATGATCGGTGAAGTTGAGAGATAAAAATTCAAAAAATGCTTAAATTTTGGAGGGAAGGTAAAGTTATTACTATACATTTTGGTGCTTATCATTATTAGTTTTCAAAATTCTTGGCGGAAAGGTGATAATTTATTTACTTTGGAATACGTGATGATTTATTATTTAAAGATAATAAAATTTAATATTAATTTAAATTTTTATTTAAAAAATAAATACTTAACAATAGATAATATAATTATAATAAATATGTTATAAGAATAATGACCAAGTAAAAAGTAAGGACAATCATGTATTTATTAATGTAAATTCGGGTAGAGGGAGTTGGTCCAAACCTAAAATTTTAGGTTCTAATTGGACTGGAGCCAAACAATCTCTGGACGAGTATATATTTTTAGATGTTTAATTGGATTTTTTTTAAAATTAAATGCAATTATAAAATTGATACTAAAACAATTATTAAGAAATTACAAAATAATGATATATAATACTCAAAGTTATTTATATTTTATATAAAATTTAAATTTAATTTATGATTCGTGTGTAGTATAAATATTTAAACCTAAATTTGTTCATAAAATTATTTGGATAAATTTAAAAAATATTTATTCAAACTTAATTATGTTTTTAGTAGTTTTTAATTAAATCGAGTTAAATTTACATTCATATCAATCTCTTTTAATAAAATAGCGTTAAAGTTTTGTAACTTTAAATGTATGCTAATAAATCTTGTAATTTTTTAAAAAATGAAAGTTGATTGTAAAAATCTTATATTTATTTTAAAAATAATATTTTATCTATATTTATTTTTTGTAATATTTTATTTTTATTGTTATGAAAAAATGATCACATACAAAAAAAATACATTAATTTATGTTTTTATTTTATTTTTTCTTTAATTCTTTCGATTACAATTTATTTAAATTGTAATAGTCTTTATCTAATATAATTAAAAAAATTAAAAATTAAAATACAAAAATATATATTTTTCTTCGTGCAGTTATTTTTTTATAATAATTAGAGTAAATTGTTATAAAAAATAATTATAAGAATTAAATGTTATTTTTACGATAAATAAATGATTTTAAATGTATTTTTTTTAATTGAGAAAATACATAAATTCTGCATCGTTCATATTTTTGTATTTAAACAACCACTTTTTGCATAGCATTTTAAGAATAACAAGAAAAAAAATTGAAACTTTTTGGCATCCAATAAAAATTCAAATTAAAAACCTTTCACCTACCATTCTTAATTATTAATGCCCAAATAATACCTCGTTAATGTACATCCTTATCGAATCCAAAAAAATCCATTTAATAACAAACCTAAATTTATATATAAATAAATTTCAAAAGCCATTAGTCTTGGATTGAGTTTGAAGAAAAATAGAATCCAACAGAAATATCATAATCCTTCATTTTATATCTCATTAAATGAAAGTTATTAAAAAACTAGAATTTATTTTTTCATGAACATAATTTTTTTAGAAACAAAACCTCCATAAAGTATAAAATAGATTTTTTTTAAACAATCCACAAACATAGCTCTCTACTATGATTTTTTTAAAAATTTCCAAAACTAGTAAAAACATCCACAAACAAGCCCAAAAATTGTTAAAAAAAATTGAACGATAAATTAGGTATGAAAATTTGTGCTATAGTTCGATTGTTAAAATCGAACATAAATCGAATTAAATTTGAATCTAATTTAACCTAAATTGAATCACACAGAAAAATTAAGATTAAATTAGGATCATCTTGATGCCACGAAAATAAAAGAAATTATTATTATTATATACTATTAGTTTTATTTTTTATATATGATGAATTGTTAGTTATGTCATAGAAAAATTTACTATATTTTTCTTACTATTTTTATTATAACTTTTTTACGTCCTCGTATATTAATTATTCAATTATTATCTTATCAATAACAAACGTGTCTAGTTATATGGATATTTTTTAATTTTATTTAAAAATAAGATATGTCATATTTTTTTTAACTTTATAAGTTATTTTATATAAAATACTTATGATAAATTTATTGATTTGTTTATAGGTATTTCAAATTGACATATGATTATATTATTTTTGATTATTTTTGTAAATATATTATGTTATCTCTGATAACAATTACATAAAGTTTAATTCTAAAATTTGTGATATAGTTCGATTGTTAAAATCGAACACAAATAGAATTAAATTTGGATCCAATTTAACCTAAATTGAATTACACAAAAAAATAAGATTAAATTAGGGTCATCCTGATACCACAAAAATAAAAGAAATTATTATTATTATTATTATATACTATTAGTATTATTTTTTCTATATGATGAATTGTTAGTTATGTCATAGAAAAATTTGCTATATTTTTTTTACTATTTTTATTATAACTTTTTTAAGTCTTTGTATATTAATTATTCAATTATTATATTATCAATAACAAACGTGCCTAGTTATATGAATATTTTTTAATTTTATTTAAAAATAAGATATGTCATAATTTTTTTAAGTTTATAAGTTATTTCATATAAAATACTCATGATAAATTTATTGATTTGTTTATAGGTATTTCAAATTGACATATGATTATATTATTTTTGATTATTTTTGTAAATATATTATGTTATCATTGATATCAATTACATAAAGTTTAATTCTAAAATATTCATTTATTTTAATTTTAGATAGTGATTTTTTGAATTGTTTTGTAATATATTTATAACTTTGAATTACTTTTTAGTTTTATAAAAACTTGTAAAAAAATTTATATTTATATGTTTAACATCGTTAAAATGAATTAAATTTGGTTCAAACTAGTTAGATTAAAATAATAAGAAAATTTATAATATTTTGAATCAATATCAGGTCATATAAGTTAAAATTATCAATTAATATATATAGATAATAGTTTAAGTCGGTACTAAATTTGTAGGTTTGGATTAGAGTTAAAAATTAATAGAATGAATTAAATTTGATTTAGATTATATTTGGATACATTTGAACTTTTAATTTGAGTCTCACGAACTAACAAAATATGTATAAATAGAAAACGTTAAAAAAATCAAATGAAAAGAATTAGCGAAAAAAAAACAAATGAGAAAGAAAACATTAATTTTTAAAACAACTCATTCCCGAGAGTCTCCACAAAAACAATTATAAAACATTCTTTCTCTATTAGTATAATTTAAAATATATTTTATTAAGCATTTTAGTCATGATAACATTTTGGTAGAAGTTAAAAGGAGGGAATGGAAAAACTTAAGGAATGGAGAGTGTTAATTTGTTACAATAAATTAATGAAAATTGAAGTTAATTGGGGTGATAATGGTGAAAGATAGTGGGTGGTCTTTAATGAAGAAGCTTAAGTTGGGTGTTAATGGTGAACTAGGGTGGTTAAAACGAATTTAATGCAAATTTTTATTAGCTTCAAAAAATTCTAGCTTTATTTTTTGTTATTCTAAAATTTCCTTCCAAAAAAATCCTTAAAATATGTTCAATGGTTAATATAGGATGCATGCCCTATTTTTTTTTTTTATAAAGGTATGAAAACCATTAGCATCACTTATTTTTGTTTTTATTTCTTAAAAGCTAGGTGATTTAAGATGTTTTCAATCGGAAGGAGTATTTCCCTTCACTCAAATAAAGAAATAATTTTAATAGATTTCATTGATATAAAAATAAAATTTATAAAATTATAAAAAATCTTTACGAATAATAGTACACGATACAATATAAAATACGATAAAATATTATTAAAATAAAAATAACATCAATATAATATTACACATGAATAACAATACGAAACAAGCTTCCTAAAAAGGTTAGGAAAACATAAGGCATTCCATTATGCTTTAATTTTTTTTTTAAAGACAAAGTTTCACTAGGTTTGCTTCCATTTATCACGTTAACATAAGGCATTCCATTATGCTTTAATTTTTTTTTTAAAGACAAAGTTTCACTAGGTTTGCTTCCATTTATCACGTTAACAACACTTTTCTAAAAATGATGAGTTTAAAATGCATGAATTTATGAATAAAGAAGTGTTGGGAAAAAACAAATTGTACTTGCTTGTGAATTTATGAATTGAGAGAAGAGAGGGGTAGATCACGTGGTCACGTGCTAATAATTATGGGCCAAGTAAGGTAAAGATAATATTACAGCAAGGGCTGCGTGACTTCCACCCAAAGGACAAGGGGCCCAAAGATTACTTTCTTACCCATCCATTTTCTTATACCGGTAAGGATAATAGAATTTAATATAAATGAAATAGTATTATTATTTTAATATTTAATTTAATTATGAAAATAAAAAAATAATCAATATTATAGTATTTATTTATGATAAAAAATAGAATAGAAAATATTGTATACTATTTAAATGTTTTTTTTATGTTCATAACAGTTTTAATAACATCATATAATTTTTTTCCTATGAAATATAATATATTATTAATAACTATTAATCTTTAAACAATTATACTTAAAAATATTAATTAATCTTAAAAAAATTAAAGCAAGAATCAATAATTTTTTCTTTTATATTATTTGAATTGTATTTAAAAATAAAATTAAAATAATATATTTTTATTTAATGTAAAGAAAAAAATAAATTTTTTTAAAGAAAATCGTAAAAGGATAATTCTATATATTTTAAAAATTATTTTAATTTTATTATATATTTATAATATAATTAAATATAAAATATACCAAAACAACTATCCGATTTCCATTACCTAAATTTCTACTACCATGTGCAACAACCCCGAGTCTAATATTCTCTTTCAAACGGTGGGCCATTTCTCAACAAATGGAGCAATGGATTTCTCCCACGTGTTTCGTGCTTTGTGTTGCCAACTCCAAGACTTATTCATGCGGAACGAACCTAACAAACGTTTAATCATTGCATCTGATTTACTATAAAATTTTAGACATAAGACGTGTATTTTTTTAGCATTAGTTATTGATTTTATTTTATTTATTATATTTTTATAAAAATAAATTAAAGAGATTAATATATTATCCATAAAATTTTAAGGAATTATGTCTCAAATTCAACGTGGTTTTACGTATCTTTAATTATGTCTTCGAGATTTATAAATTATCAAAAATATTTTTAAATTTTAATGGTGTTAATTTTCTATCTACTATTATTTAAATCATTATTTTTATGTTATGATCCAAATTTTTACGAATCGATACAATTTTTAATCAGGTGTTAATATTGACTTAGTTGATGGTTATTTATTTATCGAAGTTAATAATTTATCTAAAAAACTTATTTTTTTATATAAATATAATTTTCTTCTATATTCATTACAATTGCATAGTATATTATGTTTTTCGTTATGTTGGTTACTTAATTCTAATCTTGAATCTATTAATTGTCTTTTAAAATTAAAAATTATTCTTTCATTTGTTAAATCTAATAGTTCTAATTTATGTACTAATGATTCGATGTTCATAGAGTATTATCTTGATAAATCATATGTGTTGAATGCATATTATTTTTTCCTATTTGTAGTATACAAACAAGTTTTTCTTGTATACATATAGTGTATTTATAATCTTCAAAAAAGTAGTATACAAACATTAAGTTGTTGGATTCTTCTTTCTCTATTCTTACATATTTTTGACTAAAATAGTCTTTTAATGTCCTTAAAATAGGATGATCTATGATGCTTGTGATAACTTTAATATAATTTGTATAGATATCTAATAAGGTGTTAAATCTTTTAAAATTTTCAAGATAAGTTTGATAATCCTCATCTTTAAAATATTTATTTAAATGATAGAGATAACCTTTATCAAATGTTTCTAATAGAATTAAATTTTTATCTTTGATTTTATTTGAAATTATTAGTTGTTTATTTCTAAAAACAGTTTCAATTTTTCTGTTTTAACAGTATTATGTCTTATTGTAAGCAAATATTTAAACATTCAAGATTCTTAATTGACTTAAATTTATAATTATTATATTTGAATTTGATGGGTTCACTACGGTCTTTCCTTCTGTTCATCTTCTTTTGTTACACCTATTAAGCCTCAACTTTACTCAAACCTCAATGTCCTCCTGGTAATGGTGAGCCTTCTGCATCCGTACATAAATGGTGTCCAATAGTTGATTTACTAGAGAAGAGTAACTAAACTCCATTTTATTCATAAGATAATAATTATAACAACTTAAGGCCAACTAAGAATCTTGAAAGGGTGCTTAGTCGCTTATAATTACTGGATATAACATTATTGATTTTGAGATTTCTAGATAGAAGAGTCTTCTATGCTAGAGTGTTTCAGAGTAGAGAGCTCTGAATTTCTGTGTATTCGTATATTCGTGTATTCTTTGAAATGATAATAAGGATTCCTTTTATAGAACAAAGAATCTATGTTTATAGGACTAAAATTATTATTTTACCATTGCTTTAATAATTCATCTATTTTTTTACTTTAAATGATAGCCATTGCCTTTTTACTTGGCACATGTTGCCGACTAAGATGTGGGATCTACATCTTTATTTCTTTTGTCGTCTTCTAAAGACAGTTTTTTTCTTATTTTTCTTTGTCATCTTATGTCGACGGTTCCTTTGATGATGTTGATGATGACACATTTTCATATTCTAAGTCTTTGATGCATAGAATGCATTTGTGGTCTTTGGTGACTTTTCTAGCATAGAGGCAGAATACCTTCCATATTTCTTGACCAATTTATAGGTTGTTGCAATTAAAATTGGTTTCATATTTGGTAATTTTTTTACCATCTTCTTCTAACAGAGCCATGCTACTGTGGAAAATGATGATGAATATACTAGTTGAATAATTTACTTTGATCTCAACAGAATTGTCAATTTTTTTGAATTCATAAAAAATTTGGCCTAACATTTGACCTCTTAGTACACAGAGTTCTTCTGTATTGAATTATTTTTTTAGAAGTACCCTTGGTTTGAGAACTTCTCTATTTGTGTTGGAAATCCCTATCTTAATGAAGTGATAGAGACTAATACTTTCTTCCTTATTCCAGCCCATTAATGAACTGAAAAATCTAAGATAAATAGGTTTATCACCTACTTTAATCTTTCTTCTGAAATTCTTGATTACTCTTTTAAAGTTCTCTGGGAAATAATTTAACTCACTTAAATTAATTACCAGATATATATTTTCTATTAGTCCTGTATGAAACACTTTGTACACAAATATTAGATCAGCTCCTTCCAATAAATTGAATTTACTTTCTGTAGGGAATTCCTCGTCTGTAGTATAGAACTTCATATCTTCAATATGTTCTTGGGTAGACTTTCTGGGCAAGTTATAGAGACTCAACCATTTTGGTTTACTGAGGTTTCTATATTGGTCCCTTTCATCTTCAATGATTGGAGTAGTTCTAGAGGATGTCTCCCTAAATAACACTGAATTCTATACTATTTTTGATGTCTCTGGAGGATATGTTTCTCTAAATAGCATTGGAGGCCTTGCTATCTTTCTAAGATTTGTCAATCTGCTTGGAGCTGTTGGTTGTTATTGTAATGCTACAGAATAATTTCTTACTATTTCCTCTAGAGATATCAGTGTGCTTGCTATGGTTGTGCATTACAGGATTTTTGGCAAGTTTTATGGTTGAGCTATTGTCACACATGATATTTGTTCCTTATTCTTGTGTATACCCTATTTCTTTTAAAATTCTTCTTATCTAGATTGCTTGACAAGCACAACTAGCTGATGTAATAAATTCAGCTTCAGTAGTGGATAGAGTTACAATTGGTTGTTTCTTTGAGGACCATACAACAACAACATTATTCATAAGAAAGACATATCCAGAGGTAATCCTTCTTCCTTTCAATTCTTCTGCATAATTGATGAGTGCTCAAAAAGCACTAAAATAACCATGATTTTATGTACATTAATTGATCAAAAATATATATATTTATATAAATTTGTCTTTTTCGAAATCACGGGTATTTTTATTGTTTTTCAGGTATTTTGGCTTAAAAACGCAATTTAAAGACTCAAAGAGGAATACTTGAAGCAATACATCGCAAATATATTAATAAATAAGTGGGAAAAGGTCAACAAACATGGAAAAATTGGACAAAATGGGTCGAAAAGGTAAAAAATGTCAAAAAGATGGAAATCGCGCCCCGCTGCCAGCAGCTGCCTCTTTTCAGCGCCCAAAGACGCCCGTCGTGTGGCAGTTCACGCGCCCAACGCGTTTTCGCCCCATTTTTCACGTGCAGCCGCCCCATGACGTCATGCTGACGTCATTGATGACCTCAACAGTCCCATTATGCATTTTTGCATTTTTTAACATTTTTTAAACATTTTTTTACTCATTTTTTCTCTCAATCCTCACGTATAATACCCCCTTCCCTTCACTTCAAAACACACCTCAAAACACACTTCTCTCTTCTTTCTTTCTCTCCATTTCTTAGTTTTTAGTTTTTTCTTAGTTTTTCTTATGTTTTAGCTAGTTTTTCTTATGTTTTAGCTAGTTTTTCTTATGTTTTAGCTAGTTTCTCTTAGTTTTAGAGTTCTCCCTTTTTGGCTAGAACTAGTGATGTTTTTTTGTAATTTATTAGGTTTTTGATTCAATAAATGGGAGTGCAAATTCGCTTGGAGGTTTTCTAGCAACGAGAATAGCGTCGAAGTTACGTAAGGATTTTATTTTCTTCTGATTATTTTTATGCTTTATTCTTACATGTTATATTTAATTTGTATGTGATTAAATTTAAGCGTGCTAGCTATTTGCAAATATGATATAATAATAACGTTGTTATGCTTGCGAAATATTAAATAGGTAAAAATCTCTAAAATGAATTGATTTTATTTTTATTCAAGATTTTATATTAAGAATGTTAGAGAAATATATTATTTTTCATTACAAACTTAAATCTGAAAATTAGATTTTAAGGTTTAGTTATCCGGTCTAATTTAGAGTAGTGCTCTTTTATTTGTTGGTACAATCACCCGGTAGTTAGAGTGAAGCTCTATTTCAAAAGTTTTTATAAGAATTATTATCTGAAAATGTATTGACAACACGTTTTCAGTAGTGGTTTTAAAACTTGAAAGTTAGTACTCGGATAACTAAATTCTTAGGTTTAATTTGGACACCTTGAATAAAGTTTAAATCTAACCCACCAAAGGTGGCATTTAAATGGTTCATTTTCAATCTCTTAGAAAAAGGAATTAATTTAATTAACCAAATTAGTTATCAACCCCACCCATAGGTGTTAATTGATTTGTTTAGTTAACAAAGAATATCTAACCCCACCAAAGGTGGTATTCATACAAAAAAGGGAGAATCAATAAATATCAATTCATATCTTTAATAACCTAAATAATACGAGCAAGCATAATTAACTTAGTTATTATATCCATAAATACTCCACTATTTATAAAAGATAAAATTTTCATGAATGTTTATTGAATCTATGTTTAATTTTATGTTATTAGATTAAAAACACAAAACCCCAAAATATCGTGACAGGATGTTTAGGATTTAATTTCGTTTTTAAAAGTTTGAATAATAAATTAAAAACCATATACATTTCTTCCTTAGATCGACCTTGGGAGTATACTTATCATTTTCTACGAAATGATTCGTGCACTTGCGAGAGTTTTATAAATATAAAACCAAAGTATTGGCAAGAATCGGCGATGCCGGTTTTCGTTCATCAAGTTTTTGGCACCGTTGCCGGGGATGACTCCGTTGCGGGGATGGCATCAAAGTTTTTGGCAATCCCGATTCTGCTCATCAATAATCACTGTCTATGAATCCTACAAGTTTCTCAACTCCTTCCCTTTTATACAGAATTCCATAGTTGATGGTTCCTTTCAGGTACCTGAGAATTCTATTTGTAGCGTGATTGTGTAGCTCTATTGGACTTACCATGAAATGAGCAATTAAACTTACCACAAACATTAAATCAAGACGAGTAGTTATAATATACATCAAACTACCAACTATTTTTTTGAATTGTGTTTCGTTTACCTTGACTCCTCCTTCGTCTTTATGCAACTTATGACCTGGTACAATATGGTTGCAAATTGAGTTACTATCTTCCATACCAAATCATTTTAAAACTTCCAAAGTATACTTTCTTTGACAAATATAAATTCCTGTCGGACTTTGCAATACTTCAATTCCCAAAAAGAACCTCATTTTTCCTAAATCTGTCATGTTAAATTCCTTTTGCATTGATTCCTTGAAGTTGCTCATCATCAACTCATCATTCCCAATATAAATAAGATCATCAACATATATACTGATGATGAGTGTTTTTCCTTCATCGTTTCTTTTGAAGAAAAATGTCTGTTCATTTTGACTCCTTTCGAACCCTTCTTTTGAAAAATAAGACTCAATACGGCTAAACTAGGCTCGTGGTGCTTGCTTTAAGCCATACAAAGCTTTGTGAAATTTATAGACCATATGCTCACACCCTTTTTTTTCAAAGCCTTTTGGTTGATCTACATATAGATCTTCATTCAAGATCCCATGCAAAAATGTAGATTTAACATCGAGTTGAAATATTGTCCAACCTCGTTGAGCAGCAAGTGCTAGTATCATTCTTACAGTATCCATTCTTGCCACTGGTGCAAATAATTCTGTATAGTCTATCCTTTGTTCCTGTGAATATCCTTTTGCTACTAGTCATGCCATGAATTTGTTAACCTTACCAGACTCATTTAGCTTTGTCTTGTAAATACATTTGATGCCAATTCTTTTTGCATTACTTGGCCATTCAGTCAGTTTCCAAGTTTGATTTTTTTCAATTACTTTGATCTTTGTCTCCATTTATTGCCTCCATTTCATACTCTTTACTGCTTCTTCATAACTAGTAGGGTCGTTGGAGTCCACAAATGCCATATTTACAGCTTCTTCATCTTCAGAATCTTTAGAAAGACCTTCCCCTGAAACATAGTGCTCCATCCATATTGGTGGAATTCTAACTCTGCCCTCCCTTGTTCTTGATTCTTCAATATGAGCTGTGTCGATGTCAACCTCTAAAGTCCCTGTTTCAACTGCCTTTGCTTCTTCCTCTTCATTGGTACTAGTTTCCTTATCTTCCCATTCTAGATTCATGATTGCTTCTTCTTGGTGATTTTCATCCCAATTCCACGTGAGATTTTCTTCAAACACAACATCCCTACTGATTATGATCTTCTTTGCATTTGGATCATACATTTTGTAACCCTTAGACTCATCACTAAGTCCAAGCAATATGCATCTCACACTTTTGTTTTCTAGTTTTGTTCTCCTAACATCTGGAATATGGATGTGTCCCATACATCCAAACACTCTGAAGTGTTTTACAGAATTTTTCTCACCACTCCAAGTCTCTTCTTGTGTCATATCCTTGATGGATGATGTAGGAGATCAATTCAACACATGTATGGTACATTTCACAACCTTGGGCCAAAAAATTTTAGGAACCCTTTTCTCAGACAATATTGATCTTACTAAATTCATAACATTTCTATTCTTACGCTCAGCTACCCCATTTTCCATGGGGTATAAGTCGTAGTCAATTGTGTTTTTATCCCACTCAATTTACAAAACTCATCAAATTCTGTAGAATTAAATTCCTCTCTTTTGTCTTTACGAAGACACATAATAGGTAGGCTACTTTCTTTCTCAACTAACATTTTAAAGCACTTGAAATAATAAAAGGCTTCTGATTTTTCTAACAAAAAATATACCCATGCTTTTCTCGAGTAATCATCTATAAAACATAGAATGTACCTTTTTGTTGTTGTTCAAAGTTGGAGTAATTGGACCACATATGTCTGCTTGTATCAGTTGTAGTTTCTGATTAGCTCTCTATTAACTTTTCTTAGGAATTGGATCACGTTGCTGCTTCCCTTTCATGTAGTCCTCACATACAATTATGGATGTAGGCAGCTAGGGTAGGTCTCCCACCATTTTTTTTAAATTGAAGTGTTCTGAGGTCTTTGTGGTTGAGGTAAGCATATCTACAATACCACAGATGTGTTAGGTTCGTGTAATAGCCTGAAAACATGTTTCTTTTTTTCTTGACCTCGGGCAAGCAGCACAAACATTCTGTTTGTTTTCATCTTAGTTTGGATGATCAATCCTTTAAGTGGATGATAAATCCTACACTGTCCTGATTGAATCAAGACAGTTAATCCCCTTTCCTATAATTGACCTATACTCAAGAGGTTGTTCTTGAGTTTAGGCATATATAACACATCTTGTATCACATGATTTACCCCACTTATATTCAACCTTACACTGCCTTTTCCAAGTACATTCATTCTCATGTTGTTGCCGAGTTTCACCATCCATCGAAATGCTTCATCTAATTGAGTGAATGCTGATTTTTCTTCGGTCATATGGTTGAAGCAACCAGAGTCTAGAAACCAAAATTTTTCATGCTGTGCAGTATCCACTTCGAAGCAGGACATGAGGAGTAGGTCTTCTTCTTCATCTTATTGAGTGAAATTCATCTCTCTACCCAACGATGAACATTTATATTGGTAATGGCTGAGTTTGTGGCATTTAAAACATTCAATTGTGGCGCGATTGTAACTCTGTCTTCCTCTTCCCCTTGCTCTAAAAAAAGTCCTCCCACGTCTTTTGTCTCTTCTGTTGTTTCCCACTTCAATTATGGCTTTTAGGGCTTGTTCTTCTCCACTGGAATGTCTTCGAAATTTCTGCTCATGTACTAGCAGAGAGCTCTGAAGTTCATCCACAGAAAGGCAATTGATGTCTTTTGACTTTTCTATTGAGCACACGATGTAATTGAATTTTTCATTGAATGTGAGCAAGATTTTCTCCACAATCTTGACATCCTACATATCTTCTCCAAGATATCGCATTCCATTTGTAACCAATATAACTTAGGAGAGATAATTAGTGACTGACTCACCGATCTTCATTTCTAGCACCTCAAATTCCTTTCGAAGAGTTTGGAGTTGAGCACACTGAATTCTCTCATTGCCTTGATAATTTATTTTCATTAAATCCCACAATTTCTTAGCAGTGTCTTTCTGAAGAATGATTTTCAAATCTTTCAATTTCAAATCTGCTAGGGCTGTCTTTTGTGCAGTCGTTAACACATCCCATTTTTCAGGTTCAGTGTAGCCGCTTCCACAAGATGCCACCATTCTTTGGATCATAGTAGATTCTCTATCAACATGCTTCAGTGACTGTAATCACCATCAAACCTGGGAATACTTAACAGATTCTGACCTTTGTTTGCCATTTTTTCAGAGAATGAATGTTGTTCCTCTTTCTCTCGAAGCTTTTTTTTAACTTCGCTCACCTCGCGATGATTGCGATTGCATAGCCCAGTACCAAACTCAAATCAGAGTAACCTCGCGATGATTGCAATCTCAAAACCCAATACCAAACTCAAATTAGGTTTCCTCATCGAGCTCTGATACCAAAATGTAAGGAATAATTAGGATCAGAAACTCTGATTTATTAAATTAAGAAAATGGTAATTACAACAGAAAATGACTCAAACAACTAACTCAACAACCCTATAAATTAGGGATTACATGATGACTGATTTAAAAATGGACCCAACAACTAACTCATGAATTTTTGTCAACTACTCTTTTAAACACCATATTATCATCCCATATTTTCTAAATTTCGTGCTCTTGAACCAACAAGTTCTCTCTCGTACCAAAAGTTGTACTTGGTAAATCCATTGTGTCTTATATTTTCCATCTTTTTGCTTTGACCTTAAGGATCACAAGAAAATGAGCGGATAAAAAGAGGAGATTAATGTTTTCCTTCACTGAGCAATTAAAAATGGTTAAAATTATCTACAAAGAGTTATTTAAAATATATATTTAAAATATGAGTTCTGAGTAAGATTATCAATTCTAAATTATCAACTCTAAATAACTTTAGATGTTTAGTCCATCTTTCTTCACTCATATTATGAGAATTTTACAAATTATAGCACGTTTTTTTTATCTCTCTCAGATCTCTATCGTTCTTCTTTTCGAGGTTATAAAATATATGTATAGTCTCAATTTTTAAATAATAAGGATAAATTTTGGAGTACATATCTATATATAACAGCAGTGATAACAATTTGGAAAATTTAATTTCACTCATATAGTTTCTGCTTGTAATTTATTCATTTGACTTTCAAACGAAAAATAATATTAGGATTATAATTATTTACAAGGCCCGTCGATCAGACACCGGAACACTATTATTATTGAGCTCACGAGCGTTCCGACAAAGTATGGACTCATATCTCATGATGGGATTGCTCTAAAAACCCTATCACGTGTCCAAAAGAAGATGGAACGAAACTGCCTGTATCCGCCATAGTTTCATCATCGACAGCAACATCACACCTAGTTGATGAAACCACCATTTTTAATTTTTTTGGTGCTTCAAGGTCTTCTGTAGACCCATCCAAAGAAACCTGCCTTCTTTTTGCCCTAATTAGGATCCCTTCAGATCCCAATCCATTTCCATCACTAGATTGAATTAAGAGGCTCTTGTTTGCTTCCCCAGCATTGGAACGCACACATGGCACTGTTATAAGGTGGCGCACACATATAGCAAATTGGTCGCTCACCCCATCAAGCATAATTTCCATATGGCTTTCCTCTACAGCGTTTATAGTGTTATTATTTTCCATTACATTGCTAGCTACTACACCGTCTGCAACACTGCAATTTGTAATTTGAATCGAAAAGAGGATTTTTCGTCATTACCACCACTCTGGCCTCCTCTTTATACTGGCTGGCAGTCCAAGCCACTACCACCATCATCCTTAGTTTTTTTACAAAAGAAAGGCTGTTGACATAGATTTTACAACATCAGGAGTCGATAAGAAACTATCGATTAGCACCCAAATAGCAAACCAGTATTTCGCTTCACCCACAACTTCTAACGCCTTCTGCCTCACCTGGCATTGACGACTGTCATGACCAATCCTCCCATAATGAAAAGAAAAATGACAATTTCTTATAACGGAATTCAATCAAAATTGTGTTCATATTAGGCCTCCAAAACCACCATCCGGCAGAAGAAGGTTGTCTAATGGTAACACCACTTGAGCACGTCCATAAGCAGCATCATATCATTAAAAGTCACAGCACAGACATATCTAATCATCCTAGCAATTAGTCGTATCTTCTTTTCCTTATTTACTGTCTCCCATTCTCTTCTCTTTCTCTTCTATCTCTCATTATTAAAAATAAAATTAATCTTTTTTTAGAGCAATTACGTAATTTATTAATTTTGATTCCAAATTCGTGAAAAGCTCTAGGTTTTTTATATTTAATTATATGGCGTATATTTGTTTTAGTTAAACTGGGTTAAATATAAATACATTTAATATTTAATTTAATAAATAAATTTAATAAATTATAGAATAGATAATTAAAATATTTAAAATAATTATTTAAATTAATAAATTTTATAATCAATAAAATTAAATAAAAATATTTAATAGTAAATTATTTTTAAAAATATATAAAGATATCTATATTATTAATCTATAATATATATATTTTCTTGATATCAAAATATATATCTATATGTGTGAATGTATGTATACATATACCTAAATATAAATATTATCTAGACATTATTAATCATTCAAACATATTTTTATCCTTACTTTCAAATAGTAAATAGTTATTTTATAACATAATAATGATACAAATTACCTCTCACAAAATTACTAGTGTCCCCATAAATTACAGTTTTTGACCTTGAAAGTTACACGGTAGAAAATGTGAAAAATTTTAAAAAATAATATATCTAGAATTTATAAAAAAAAATAACTTTTTAATAATATTAAACATATATTAATTTAAATGATATTAATTTAATTTAACTCCTCATCCAATTACCAATTAGATAATGTTAAAAAAATTTAATAATAAAAATATATAAATTAATAATAAAATATGTTATTTTTATGATTATAAATTTTAAAGGTGTTATTTTTATAATTTTATTAAATAATAATTATTATATACATTTATTTATTATCACAATAAAATATACTCTAGACATAAATTATTTTAATAAGTAATATATAATTTTTTTATAATATTAAAAATAAGTAAATTTAGATCATAAAATACAAACATAAAAATAGCAATAATAGTGTATAAATAAATGTTTTATATTGATAAATATAGATATTATTTTTGAAGATTGACTAATTTATATTACCTATATATTATATAACATTTATAAATACAAACACTATTTATATCAAATTGTTTTTTATTTTTAAATCCGATAATTATATCACATCAAATTGTTTTTTATATGACAACTAAATTATTTTCCAAAGAGTTCTCTTTTTTGTAGGCTTCTTCTCAGAGCAGGATCGAACATTGATAATTATATACCAAATCAAGAGAGATTTTGGGAAGATAATGTAAAAATTTCAATGTATTAAACATATATATCAATAAAGTCCTTAGAAATTTACTTAAATATCAAAACGGTTTTAACTAGTTTATTTTGTATGAACGAATTATCGTGAGAAATGATTTAATATAAAAGAAATCTTAAGTCAGATAAATAACTACCAAAAAAATAAAACAATACCAAAAAATAACATAGCTTCATGAGAAAAATAAATAACATAAATAAATAAAAATAAAAAAAATTTAAAATAAAAATAAAAATGTTAAATAATATAAAGAAAGAATAAAATATATTTACTAAATAAGACAATTAACTTAAAAAGTAAATGATTATTTTAATATTTTCTAAAGTTTATTACGGTTTTTATAATTCTATTTTTATAACATTCTTGATTTTTTAATATTTTCTTCTACGATGACAATATATTCTACATATCCATAAAATTAAATTTCAATATTTCAAACAACACCAATAATTCAAACCTTATCCCAAGTAAATAATTGTAAAATATACCTGCAAAAAAAATTCGTAATAACTAATAAAATTATCATTATTGCTAGAAATAAGGTGATAATTTGGATAAATTTTTAAACATAAATTATTTCATTCTCCTTATTCCATCAAATTATTACATGATGACAATAAAAATTAAAGTTTGTACTTGATAGTTGTTTCAAGTTATATTTCTAATCGAAAAAAAAAAATACTAACTATATCAACCCATCATGAACCATCTAATATTTTATTGGGTGGAGCGTCAAACTAGTTATTTTATTATAGTAAAAAAAATCATTTATTTTTTTTATATTATAAAGGTGATATTTATTTTATTTATTTATAAAAAATGTATCAAAGAAAAGTATTTAATATTTTTAAATATTATTTTATGAATAAAATTTCTTATAAAAGTCTTTAAATAACTATTTTTTATAAAAAAATAACTAAATGATGTATTTTTTTAAAATTACTAAATAATATACTTTATAAACTATTGAACTAAATAGTAACTTTTATAAAAGCAAAATTACTCTACGACATTTCTTTCTATTTTATTTTATATATCAAGTTATAGTATAATATGTAAATTGATGTATATGTTATAAAATGACTTTTTTCTAGTTTATTTTAATTTATATATTTAAATCATATTAATTTTTATTCCATCTAAATAGTAAAATTTATCATTAATGTTCCATATTTTGACTTATGTCTTTAAGGATCGTTAAAAGAGTTCTAATACTCGTGAGATTTATAGTTAATATATCACTAATGTTTTTAAATAATTAACGACGTTAACTTTCCATTCAATAATGCATTTTTCTTTTATATGATTATGATATATTAAATTCTGATTACTTATTTTACAATGCTAGTTGTTAATTATTGCATATTATTATGTAGAAGTAAACCTTTAAATTTTTTATCAAAATATTGTTTTAATTTTATATTTTTCTCATGTTTATTTTCATAACGACTTGTGGTTAGTTTTTTTTATTTATTAGTTTACAAATGTTATAAATAAATATTAATAATTTAAGATCATTTCCTTAATTGACTTAGAATTATAATTATCATATCTGTATATAATAGGTCTATCATGGTCTTCCATTATTCATCTTTTTTTGTTACATTTAATATGCACCACCTTACTCAAATCTTAATACCATCCCGATAATGGTGAAGCCTTTGTATTCGTACATAATATAATATCCAAATTTATACTTACTAGAAAATAGAAAAAGGGTAATTGCACTATATTTTATTCATTATATTAATAATTTTTACAATGCTAAAAACCATCTAATAACCTTGAAGAGATTCTTAATCACTCATAATTTTTAGAAACATAGTTGTTAGATGAATAATTTTTAGAATAAAGAGGTTGCTATTGCTAAAGCTACGTTAAACTAATGTAAATAAGGGTTCTTTTTATAAGACAAGAAATACTTTTTACAATAGTGAGAAATTATTGTTTTTCTCATATTTTAATAATCCACCTAACTTTCTACTTTAGCTTTTAAATCTAAGCCTTCCATTTCTTTGGTAAGATCTGTCGACTAAAGATGTGGGTTCTACATATTTATTTCTTTGTTATTTTCTACCAACATTTCTTTTGATGACATAGACGATTACACATCTTCATCTTCTTGATTTCTAATGCAACAAATGTATTTATATTTCTTAGTGATTTTTTTGACAAAAAACAACACATTACTTGTTTCTTGACAAATTATTATTGTTGAAATTTATTTCAAATTTATTGATTTTCTTTTCATCTTCTTTAGTAAGGGTTATATTGCTATACGAAGTGACTATAATCTTACTAGTCGAATAATTTACTGACTTCAGAAGAATTATCAATTTTTTTGAATTTATGATAAATTTGACTCAACATTTGTCTTATCTAAATTGAATTCATTTTTTAGAAGTGTTATTTATTTTGTAACTTTCCTATTAGTGTTGAAAATAATTAATTTGATAAAATGGCAAGGACTAATACAATTTTATTCTTTCTAGTCTATAAGTGAACTAAAAAATTTGAGATATATAGGCTTATTCTCTTGCTTTGATATTATTCTTAAAGTTCTTAATAACCTTCTTGAAATTTTCAGAAAAATAATTCAATTCATTTAGATTAATTACTGGATATAAATTTTCAATTAAACCTATATGAAAAGTTTTATAAACAAAAATTGAATTAACTTATTCAATAATATTAAATTTACCACTTGTAGAGAATTTTTTTTATGGGATAAAATTTAATATATTTGATATGTTCTTAAGTAGATTTTTTGGCTAAGTTAAAGAGACTCAAACATTGTGGTTTAGTTAAATTCCTGCATTGGTCTTTTTCATCTTCAATGACCAATGTATTCTTAGGGATATTCCCTTAATAGTATTGGTGATAGTACTATTTTTATTGGCTCTATGAAAGGCATTTCTTTGAATAGTATTGGTGATCATATTGTATTTCATAGGGTCTTCAACATGCTTGGTGGTGATGGTTATTGTTGTAATGTTATAGAGTAATTTTTAATTATATCCTCTGGAGTTATTAGTTTTGATACTTTATAATGGGCTTGATTTTTGTTTGTTTGTGAGTTATTCCACTAAATTTGATAATAGTTTTGCTTGTTTCAAGTTAGTTGTTGTAAATTCCAGGGTTTTGATCATTATAGATCACATAAGTCTTTTTTTGCTTATTTTACCCAATTGAGCTTTACCTTTTTTTTCTTAGGATATTACTTTCTTTTCAACTGTTAGGTTTTTCATTCTCATTTTGAATTCCTTCTTTATAAATTTTACTTTCTATAGAATGAATATCTGATGTGGATTCCTCTTTAGAGTTTTTAACTTTAGTATTCGTTTTAAACTATTAAGTTCTTCCTATTTAATTCCTATCTCCAAAAGAGATTTCTTTAGGTATAAAACCTTAGTGTTTTCTGAATTATTCTTATCTCATTTTTCTTTTTCTTGATCTTGATCTTGATATTAAGATGTTCAATTCCTACAAAAACAAAAATAGTTAAAAGTTTTAATTCTCTTGTAAGGATATCTAATAACTATTCTTTTTTTGAAAGATGTTAAATATCAAAATTATCGTGGTTAAACCACTTTTGCCATATAATGAATCTTTCTTGTTTGTGATCACCTGTAATATTAGTCTTTAAAAATAACTAATTTTTTTGTTATCGATTCTAACAAGGAATCTAAAAATTATTACATATATTGCAAATTTCTCAACAATTTTTTAACAACTATAAGTATTCTTTTTTGTTACTGTACTAATTTCATTCTGAATAATGAAAAGATTCTTATGTATATCTACAAAGATATTCCTATTTTCATCTATTTTAACTTTTAAAATTTCTCCTCAATATTGATATGAAGCATTTTTTTCAATTACCATTTTATCATTTAAGCTCGGGTGATATAAAGTTAATAAAATTTATACCTGTGCTTTTACATTATCTATTTACAAAGTATCTTATTCTATCCATTTCCAAACATGATTTTTTTTTCATTTTTATTTGCAAAGGTTTTTGCATTTCTGTAAGTTCCTTGATATATGGTTCAACATATGTTAAACATTCTAAGAATCTTTGTAATTTATTTTTGTCTTTTAATTTATTAGAAAATCCTTAAATTTATTTAGTATATAGAATTGTAGATTATGTTTTTCATATTCAATTTATAACCCTAAATACTTAATTTTTTGCTAAAAATTACTGTTTTATTCTTAGAGAGTATAATGCTTTTTTTCTTATATTCATATGTAATATTAATAATATCTAAATAATATTTATTTAGTTCATTAATGTGACCCAGAGAATTTTATGAGTTTATTGTTTTTAATAATTTTCTTATACATATTAAGGCTTTATCTTCCTAGATTTCATTAAGAAAACACTACTACTAGAACTACCTTTTAAGTTGGTTATTAACTGACTTAAAATGATGTGAGTTAAGATTTAAATTTGGTTCAACTCGTGATTTAAAGTCGGTTCAAACTGTGAACCAACTTTAAATTTTATATTTTTTTAACATATTTTGCACATTTTCTGCTATCCTTACTACCTGTTTTTGATTACATAATAGTAGAAAAAATCAAAATATGTTTAACAGAGTTTTTAAATACTATAAATAATTAAAAAATTAAATATTAATTAATTACTTAAGAATTAAATTTGTTACAAAAAAATAATTTATATACAATACATATATATTTAACTTAAATTATAAATAAAGTAATGACACTTCTTTTGTCATGGATTTTGTTGTATTTTCACTTTATTTTAGGAAGAGGAAGCTTGATTTGTTGCTTAGAATCACTAGTAATGTCTCATTCATAATTACCATATAGATTAAGGATTATCAACATCCAATGATCTTGGTCTCGTTCAAACTTTAGTGGCCAATGGATTATCAACTTCTGATTTCTATGAAGTGTTAAGGCCATATCACATAATTATTTAGCTCTGATGCTAACATCATGCTCTTGATATTGATTGATAAATGATGAATCATAGAACATTACTAAATGTGATAGGTGATAAGCTTGAAGTGAGTAATAACATTCCCTAAATAAAAGAAATATATATAAATAATTAGATAATATAAATATAATTATATGCTCTACTTAAATGAAAGTTATTTATTGATCGAGTACTCACCTTGTCTACATTTGAATTATACTTAAATCGATCATTTAAAATTCAAACAGTCGTAACATGCACTCGATCAATATATATGTTTACCCTATGTCTATGCCAAAAATTTCTCTAAAAAGTGGCACAATCTATCCATCATTTATATTAGTCTTGCTCATAATAATAATCATCAAAGAGCCATGATTTATGCTGAAGTTTATAACATATTCATAACTATAATTTTTCCATGGCTTCTTCTTGAATGACTTAGTGCCCTATGATTGTTCACTAGACATAGATTTGTCATGAGATACTTGCTTTGTATCTTTTACATGATTAATCTTTTTGTAAAATTGGGGAGAGAAGAGATAAAAGGGAAAAAATATGGTAGCGCCAGTTAACACGTAGAATCAATAGTATCAACGTTATACTTGTGTGTATGGGATGGGTGATAGTGCACGTCCTTAGATTACTTTTGGATCTAAACCACAAATTCATTCGACCACTTTTTGTGTATCTTTGAAGGAGACAATTATTATTTCAAACTCAAAGATAAGATGAGCATATTTGAAACCAAGATGAGGAGGTACGAACTCAAAAGTAATTAATTGTTCAATTGTAATTCCAAATGCATTAAGTTGTGTAAAATGATATGCTACCTTTATATAGTTATCAATTATAGTATTTTTCACTCTAACTATTCTTATTGTAAGGATTATATGTATTGTTTATTTTCGTTGATAAAATATTTGCATGTAAACTTGTTTTTAAGCTCGTTATCAAGTCTATCAAGCAAAGTCGAATAAACGTTAGAATTTCAGATAGTCGTACTTTAAGTATATCTATTATAATTATGACACATATGATTATACTCAGGCATTTAATATCACATGTTCATAAGTTTAAAATTATTTTTAATGCTAAAATATTTATTTAAACTTAAATTAATTTATTATCACTTAGCCTATTCTTTAATGTGTTTCATTGTTTTGAATATATATCCTAAATTTTAGGCTAAAATGTAGGATAAGGTATAGGCTAAAATATAGGATAAGATAAATGCTAAAATATTATATATGATATAACCTAAATTATATTTTAAAAAGAACTCTTATTGATTAATGAGTCTACTTAAAAAAAAACTCTTCTTTAAATATGAGTCTTTTTGATTAATGAGTATTACTAATCCTATTTATAATAAAAAAAATATTTATCAATTACATAAGATTAAGTTTTAATTTCTCCTATAAATAAAACTCATTACACCACACAAGAGCATTATTCTCTTATTCTTAATCTCTCTCTCTCTTATTTTGTAAATATAAGATCATAATTCTTTATGTTTCTTTATTTTGTTAATCTATCAAATATTGGTGATTGTGTTTGATTGATTAATAAGCCTAATTATTTTATGATATTTTGATAATATGTTTTTATAGTTTCTTCTTTATTTTTGTTCTTGAATTGTTAGATCAAATAATTGTGTGTCATATCATAATTATTTGGTTTGATCATTAATTTAAAATGAGCTATATTTTATTGAATTTGTACTTAATCTTTTTACTTTAGAGTTTGCTAGTTGATTTGATTTAAGTGACATATGTTTTGAATAATCTAGTTAGGATTATTCATTATCAAATTCATTCTAAAATATACACGGACACTTGTGTTTTTGAGCTAACTATCTTGCAGTTGATTCGTGAACTTATCTGATTGACGGGAAGCTTATTAGAACATTGGTTTGAAAACAACTCACACTAATATTAAAAACTGTAAAAACAGAGCAAGAACTCGTAAGTTAGGTAAAGTGGACAGTATACTAGGGAGGGTAGCATAAGACAGAGTTCGTACTTTAGCATTTTTTTTCATAGTAGAAAATTAGGTGATGTGATGGACTGGTATTTTTCCTTTTAGTTCATGGTCGTGGCCTTGGTTGTTTCCTTTTAAAAATATCGTTTATTATTCTTTTATTTTCGCACTTTATTTTTACACGCGATTGCATGCTTGATGGCTTTGTTTAAGTTATTATATTATATTGATAAAAATTTCCCCTCTAGGTTAATTATGATTACACTTTATAAACTTTCACTTATGATCTATTATTATTATTAGAGATATTAAGACTTTGTTAAGTATGTTTTTTTATATTTATAAATACATTATAAATGTCTTTAGTATTAGTAACATGAAAACTATAAGAATGATATCAATAATTTTATGTTATATTTAATTTTAGATTTTATATTATACTAACGAAGAATAATTATAACTAGTGAAATTTAGTACAAACCTTTAATGTTTTTATCATCAAAGTATTTTAGCTGTTATAAAGACATTTAGTTGCAAACTTATACTATTTTAACAACAAAATATCTTACCTCTTATGTAGACATTTAGTATCAAACTTTTACTATTAATAACAAAATACTATGCATCTTTTGTAGATACTTAGTCACGAATTTTTACTTTTTTAGCAGCAAAATATTCTACTTCTAATATAGACATTTAATAGCAAAAATAAATAAATAACATAGATAAACAGTGATAAAAATATAAATATTTGTGAGAAAAAAATGTTCTTCGTTAGTTAATGGTGTTCGGTGACGAACTCAAATTTGTCATCAATTTCACATTTTACAGTGATGGTTACGGTGACGAATTTATAGTACGTGAAAATATTTTGCCTCTAAAGACAATTGATGACAAAATTTATTTCTTTTATGGAGAAAAGTTTTGCCTCTAAAGACCAATTTTCTTGTAGTATTATCTCTTTTACATTATAAAAATATTTTTATTTAAGATATTTATTTTAATTTTTTTAAATAATATAAAAATAAAATATAAAGATAAAGATATGTCTATATTTTAAAATATAAAAATATCTTTATTTAAATTATTTTAAATATAAATAGATGTAGGTTAAAAGATTTTCAGTTGTGTTGACTAAAACTTAAGAGTACTTCTCCAGTCACAAGTTTTTAATTAACGACACTTTTTTTTTTTTTTGTTAAAAACTAATTTGTGGATATAATTGTACTCGCCTACTTTTCAAATAAATTGGAAGTGATTTTCATTTTATTTTTTTTAATTGTAATTTGAAATGAATGAGAGAAAATTTTATGTACCAAATAATTAACTCATTACAATTCAAACTATATTTAAGTTTTATTTCATCTATGAATAAATTTAGTTTTTTTAAATGAATTTATATGTTTTTTATTATCAAATAATATAATAGTACATAATATTTTTTAAATATGTTGCTTAAAATAGAAGAAAAAAGAGTCTTATCTACGTATAAGTATCTCAATCACTCATTAATTTATAGTCAAACGTAAATACTTAGTCTAAAGACAAAATAGATTGAGTAAGTGAAAAGAAAACACAATGTAATGTAATTAAGGTTAATTTGAGAACAATTTTAATTATTAATTATTAAAATTTTAAAAATTTATAGATTTTAAAATTTAGAATATCTATTTTTGATTTTTTTGATACTAAAACTAATAATTAAAAATTTATCTTAAAATAAAAAAATATTATTCTTTATCTTGAATGACATCTTTAATATTTTTTAAAAGTAAAAAGTATATATTTACCAAGATAAAGCAAACCTCAAAATATTGTTTACATTTTTCCTCTAGGGACGACTCCTATAATCTACGTAAAGCCATGTTCCCAAAAAATAAAATAAAACATAACATAAATAATCAAATTAGAAGCTAAAGTATGAAATATTATTGAAATAATTGCATTCATAACCTATTCAAGTTTCATTTTCAAATGCTAAAATTATGTTTTTATTTTTTATAATTTAACGTACACATATTTAATTTATTTTCATAAAAATATGATTTTTATAACACGATGAATATAATATATATTGGTGTTAAAAAAAAACAGAAGTATCATATTATTTTAAACTTTCGCCTCACATAGTATTTTTCATATGCTCAATGAATTTTGGCATTATTAATGAATTTAATTGCATAATCGTTATGATGGAGGGAAGTTATTGTGACGTATTTGCTTTTAGGATGTGGCGTTTTTGGAAATATTGGTTAAATAATATGGTATTTAAACGAATTATAGGTTTGATACTGGTATGGTATTATAATTAGTTAATTTTGATAGTTCTCAAGCTAAATTCTGGCTGGCTAGATTTTAATTTTGTTAGTAGTTGAAGTTGGTTCTTTCTCATTATTTATTGTTTGAATTGAATTGGTGTCTTTCTCATTTGGGCAACAATAACCAACTTTCGTGAAGTAGTTTTAGGCAATCAATGCATTAAAAACTTATATAAAATAAATTCATTATTTTTCGTAAATATTTTAATTAATTAATTTATTTTTAAAAAAATATACTTTAAAAATAATGAAGAATAGTTTTTCTTTGTATATTATTACATATCATAAATTGATAATAATTATAAATTAATTAATAATTTTTTATTAAATATATTTATATTATTTGAATGTAATTATCATTAACAACTGCGTCACATCGTTTAAGATACGTTTTGAATTTGTGAAAAATAGATTTATTTTATGGAATATATATATGTGTGGTTGGTGCTACTTTCGTTGACATGGGTGTTTATTTATTTCTTGAAGACTTTGATGATTTCTTTATATTTGGTGACTTGTTTTTCAACAAACTTATACTTATTCATGATTTTGGAGAATAATATTGAAGAAATATTGCTAATAGCTACTACGTAGGGACATATATATATGCCTCTAATTTAGCCTTAATTGGTGGGAAATAATAAATTACTAATGATTCGCTCAATAACATGTGGATTTTATATGCCTCTTATTCTGAAATTTCCTGAAAAAAAAAAGAAAAGAGAGAGGCTCTGTCTGGAATTTAATCTTTTAATATATTTTTTCACAAAATAAGAAGCTGGAATTGGTTAAAAATAATTGGATAAGTATCAACTTATGAGAAGGAACTTCAAGGGGAACCTTGTCACATAGAAGAGAGAGATCAGTAATAATTAATATCCAAAGGGCATGTGGTTGGAAGAATATATACTTAGCCAATATGACAAGTAAATAGTTTGTAGATAATTGAATTCTTCCCATGTCTCATCCTATATATATTAAATGTCATACATAATAATTATTAAAAATTATTTATTTTAGTTTAAATCATGACTAATATCCTTTATATAATCAATGATTTAGTTGACTACGGGTATGAACAGGGCCAATATGACAAGTAAATAGTTTGTAGATAATTGAATTGTTCCCATGTCTCACCTTATGTATATTAAATGTCATACATAATAATTATTAAAATTAATTATTTTAGTTTAACTCATGACTAATATCCTTTATATAATCAATGATTTAATTTAATACGGATACGAATAAACACAATTTTTTGATATAATTATCTTCGAATTAAATTATAAAATATGTACTTAAAATAGTACGAAAATCGTTACGGTTTGGAAATAGTTTTTTATCTGTGAATAACGGTTCGAGACGATTATTAAAAAATATTCGAAAATACTGTTTTCTCGAACTTTTTAATTTTTTTAATAAATACTAATTATTAATTAATATATAATTTAGTTTAATAAATATAATTAATTTCGGGTACAGACATATACGATTATCAATATAATATAATCGTACTCGAATCGTATCTGTTATTTTATGTTCAATTTTTATTTAAAATTATATCTATCTTTAAAATTTATTATATAAAAAATGAAGTGATAGTATGGATAAACATGAATAATCAAACTCGATTTTTTTTTATATTACTAGATTGAAGTGATGAAATATATATACCGTGAGTTTTTCCTAGTAAGATTTATTCCGGGTGGGGAAAAAAAAGATTGACAAGTGGATGATACCGACGTACTAAATATTTAGTTGTAGCAATAAGTATTTCATTTGCAAGTTGAGAAGAGTCGAAGAGATAAAATACCATTTTAAAAATATTCTGTGAACATACTCATTAATTAGAGCAATGCAAGTTATATAAGAGGATAAATTATTTATTAGTCTTAAAATAGTATTAATATGGTGGTATATATCAATAAAAAATTAATATTATAAATTTTAATGATAAAAAAAAAGAAAAATAGAAGCTACTTTTAGTTTTTTCTTTGATGATAATTTTGGTTGGGACAATTTAGGGTAAGGTCTTTCATAATTTTCTTATATTAAATGAATTGTGTATTTTAATACCTTAGATTATAAATAGTATTATTTAATCATTTAATTTTATAAAAAGAGCCAAATAAGGATAAATTAATTGTTTTAATGGTTTTTTATTCAAAATATTATTATTTTTTGTTAATTAATTAAAACTTGATTAAAATACAAATATTTAATAATGATAAAAGTAAAATTTATATGAAATAGTTTAAGAAAAATAAATAATAATATAAAATTCAAAGAAAAAATTATTTAAATATATATTTTAATTTTAAATTAATAAAATATTAAAAACGGATATTTAGTGAATTTATTTTTATATTAATTATAACTTTATCATTTTTAAATACTCGTATTTGAATCAATTTAATAATTTTATAAAAAAATATGAATATCTTAATAAAAAATATTAAAATAATATAATTTATATTTAATTAATTGTTTTTATAAAATTAAAAGATTAAATAAAATTATTTCTAATATAAAAGATTAAATAAAATTATTTTTAATCTAAAAATTTAAATAATATAAATAACATTCTATATGCGATATTTTCTCTAAATATTTCCTCGTATATACAGACGTAATGCTGATTAATGGGCAGCAAATGCTATCAAAATAGACTGAATATGTGTGCCCTTTGGCATAAAGAGATAGGGACCAAAAGGGACATGATACTTTAATCCAGTTTTGACTAAAAGCAGCATACCCTATTGTGTGTGGAATTGCTTTTTTATCTTTCAGCATTTATTTATTTGATATAGACAAGTTTCTAAAAGGATTGATTATAGATATATAGAAATAAAATGATAGTCTTTTAAGTTTTATCTATTCATATTTTGGGAATGAACATTTCTTCATGCTTTCCCAAAAAATTAAAAAAAAACCTCTTCATCAATTTGTACAATTATTAAATGATGTTTCTATCCTGTGTCGTTTATTGTTTATTTTTTATTTTTGATTCGAATAATTTTTTTAAACAAGAATTATTATTTTTCTTTAAAATTACATATTTAAATCACACTCCATATTTTTAAATTTAATAAAATTAATTTTAACTCAAAATGTTTATTTATTTATGACTGATTTAATGGGTTTACATTTTACTCATGTACACATGAGGTGACTTTTCAATTTTATTTATCCTAATTTAAAACTTAATCCATGGATAAAATTTATAATTTAAACTTTAATTTAATAAAAAATAAAATATTTAAATTTTCAAACGTGAGTCTAAATTACGTGAATTAAAAACGTTATAGAATAAATTTTAATATCGAGAAAGAAATGATAAATAAGCATAATAAAAATGTATTTGGGTATCAAAAGAATTATGACCAATAATTAATACAAAAAAATAAAATAAAAATAATAATACATGTGTATAAAAAAACTAGCATGCAAAATATATGAAAAAATAATAATAAATAACCTGGTCGTGTCTTTATCAAACAGTTGGTGTGCATAGATAGGTCCACATAATTACAAATATGAAGACTAGTCTGATTAATTCAATTGCATGCTTGCATAAATTGTTGTTAACTTTACGCAATCTCCATAAATAAAGTTTGCCCAAGTTTCTCAAGCAAGCAAATTGGAATCATATCTAAACATCTTACTTTCTTCAAGATCACTACAATTACTTTTTTGGGGTCCTAAAATTTAAAGAGACCTATCTGATCTTTTAGTTAGCAAAAATATATTCCTCTAATCTTAGAAATATTCACTTGAATTAATTCAAATCTAGTTGAAGTAGCAACTGCCACTACCAACCAACCAACCCACTGATACGATTTCTCCTTTATATTATAAATTACTTTTAGAAAATTAAATAAATTAAAATCAAATCATACTATTATAATATTTTTTATATTTTAATACAAAATCATTAAAATAAAATCTTTTCTTTTGTTAAAGTAACGAAACTAACGAAGTTACATCATTTTTATTCTAAAAAAACTAAACGTTATAAATGACTTAATATAAGAGATTTCTACTAAACATTCTTCAAATATTATATAGGACAATAGTAAATGATTAATGATTATGAAAAAAATAGTTATGAATTCACGAGAATACATTGATATTTTTTATGTCCGGTACTATTAAAGATTTTGTCTTAGTACTTTAATTTAAGTATCAATATTTTTTCTATTAATTTTAAATAATATTTTCTCTTTTTTTATTATCAAAATTTATCATATATATCCTACCTGACAAATTAAACAATGATATTTGTGAAAATTTAAGAAAAAAAAAATAGAAAAAAGTTTCAATTATATTTTTCGTTAGATAAAAATTTTAACGAACGAAGTAATATCTATTTACGATTTACACAACAAAAGCGTAAGAGTTAAATTTTTTAGCATTATAATTAATTACAATATTATGTTATTATTTGTTTAGTGATGAAAAATTTGTGATAATAGTATTTTAAATTATGATAATATTATCACTTTGAAATTGTAATAAATAAGTAACTTTAATTTTTTATTCTATATTTGATATAAGTTTGTTAAATTTTTTAACCTTGAATGATTATTAATAATGACAATGTATTGACAAACAAAAATAAATAGTAAATTTGAACTATTTTAGTTATTGTTATATGATGTTAGATATTCTCTAGTTATTGGCATTCTTCATGTCACGTATTATTAAAATATTTTTTTAGTACCTAATTTAATTATTATACTAATTTTAGCAATTAAACTATTTTTTTTGTAATTATATTTTTCTTTCATTTTTTTTATTTTTATAAATGTCCTTGTCTAATTGGGTTGAATCAACCCCTCAAGCCTGGTTTCAAAAGTTGAGTACCTTTGTTTTATCCTTTGGTTTTCTGAATGCAAAATCTGACTTTCATTGTTTGTTAAAGTTATTTTTTCAAGTATTCTTTGGTCTTAGTATATGTTAATTAACAAGCAATAGTCCTCATTTGGGGACAATTCTTATTCATCAACTTCATTCTTAGTTTGCTTTAAAGGATCTTAGTGTTCTTACCTTTTTTCTTAGCTTAAAGGTTGCTCATGGATTTAGTAGTATCCATATTTGTCAACTTAAGTGCATCACATACTTAGTTGATAAATGTGGTCTTTCTTAGTTGATAAATGTGGCCTTTCTTTGTTGAAAAATGTGACATTTCTTCATCCAACCTATTGATAATCCATGTATTCTAGTACTGTTCCTACTAAGATAACTGGTATTTCTCTCGATGATTTACAATACTATTGTTTGACTCATCCATACATTGATTTTACTGATAACAAATTGTGCCATTTTTTTTCATGTTCTACTAATACTCATTTTCTTACCATCAAGCGTTTGCTTCAATATGTGAAAGGTACTTCATAATTTGGCTTGCAAATTTCAATCTCCTTTTCACTTGATTTGTTTGCATTTAGTAATGACAGGAAGAGCACTAGTGCTTATTGTATATTTTTGGGTGATATCTTGATTTCGTGGCATTATGGTAAATATAAAGTTGTTTCACGAACTAGTACCGAGTCTGAATATAAGTCTATTACTATGGTTGGAACTGGATTGCTTTGGTTTTGAACGCTTCTGATTGATATTGGTGTTTCTTTATGATTCTCCCGTGTTATTTTTTGGGATAATCTTAGTACTACTTATCTTACTCATAATCCTATTTTTCATGCACACATAAAGCACATTGAGATTGATTTTCACTTTGTGTGGGTAATATGGTTCAGAAGAAATGTTAGGGTGTTCATTATACTTATCATGTACTATGTTGTATTAGATTGTATCAATATAATACTATAATTGAATTAGTTATTAATACAATTCTTACAATACATATATTGTTTAAGGTCTATAAGTGTTAAAAATATTCGTAAACAAAATATTTAAATGTAATTTAGTTTCTAGATGAGTTCTTCAAGAATATTATTCAAGCAAAAGAAACAATCGAGCTGTAAACGAATACATTTCAAGTATATCTATGTTCTTATACATGTTAGATTTCATATTAAGCACATAAAAATATTTTGCATATAAGTTATTTAATCAAGTAATGTATGGATCAAAGAGTTAAGTAGATCGATCAAGAATTGATCTACCTTGCTTAAAAAGTCCTTAAATTAATATTTAAATGAGGTAGATTGATTGAGAATCGATCTCATTCAATCTATCTGGCCTTGGGTTTATTTTTAATACCCTAGATTGATTGAGATTTAGTTAAATCAATCAATCATCTTTTGATTGTTGCTTAGACCGATCGAAAAAAGGTTTCGATCGATCAAGCTTGACTTAGATCAATAGAACGATGAGGGTTTCAAATCTAAACTTAATTATTTACTCAAGCCAAACTTATCAATTACAATATTATCCTCATTATTTTTTGCTCTATGAATTATTTAATGAACAAATTTATAATTGGACCTTAACCTAGCATTAAAGCTTCAATATTTTATATTTAAACAACCCAATGCCTCCTATTTTCTTTAACCACATTCATTAAAATTTTCTAATTGTTTTTGTGGTCTCTCTCACAAATTTATTTGTAAAAATAAGATCATACTCTTTAGGCTTCTTCCTTTAATCAATATGTCAAAATGATTGTATTTGATTAATTAATAAGCCTAATTAGTTCATGATATTTTGATTAAATTTTCATATAGATTATTCTTGATTTCTTTCTTGAATTATTGGATAAAATAATTATATGTGTAATATCATAATTATTTTATTTGATTATTCATCTTTAAAGAAGCTATCTTTATTGAACTTGTGCTTAATCTTCATGTTTTAGGGTTACTAAATGATTTAATATTAACTGATATTTCTTGAATCTTCTAGTTAGAGTTATTCATTATTGAATCTACTATAGGACACACTTTGTATTTGTGTTATTGTGCTAACATTTCATATGCTAGTTGAATGAGTTTGATTGCTTGCGTGACTTAAGTCAATCAGAACATTGGTTTGGATCCGAACACTTTTCTTCTGAAGATTATAAAGAAAAGCAACAACTTGTAAGTGGATTACTTTTGGGCATTATCTTAGAGGGTAGTTTAAGCCTAGGCCTTATAATTGGACCTTATCCTCATAATGGATATTATAGTGGTCCAATATACCAATGATTTTTCTATTAAGTCATTGTTGTGGCCTACATTGTTTCTACCTAAAAATCTTATGTGTCAATTTATCTTTTTACATTATTTTATTTACAAACAATTTCATGTCTTGTTATGGATCATTTGAGAGAGAGTTCATCTACAACCCATGATCCTTTCTTTGATGGGTCTAACTACTCATATTGACAAGCTCGTATGAGAGTCTTTTTACATTCTATAGATGAAAGTGTTTGAAACTCTGTTATTTATGGTTAGGAACCACCTACGGTTATAAAAGACAAAGTCATCACACTAAAATCTATGAACGACTGAACTACTAAAGATAAAACTATTAATAATTGGAACCAAAAAGGTGTTAATGCTATCTTTAGTGTTTTGTTTGTTGATGAGTTCTGATGTATCTATAATGTTGATACTGCTAAGCATGCTTCAGATATTTTAGAGATTTCTCATAAGGACACCACACAAGTTAAATGAACTAAACTTTGCATACTTGATACTTAATTTGAAAACCTTAAGATGAAAGAAGATAAGACTTTTTTTGAATTCTATGTTAAACTATGTGATATTACTAACACTTCTATCAATCATGGAGAAAAAACTGATGATTTTAGGATAGTTTGAAAGATTCACTCACTACCAGATTACTTCCATGCAACCGATGATGGTGACAATGAGAATGACAAAGAATTCATACTCTTATCTAAAAGACTCATGAAAATCTTCAACCAGAATAATTCATAGAGTAGCTAGTAACCAAGCTATTCAAGAATCCAAGAGAACTCAAACTTATGAGTTCTGAATATAAGAAAACTAAACCCACTGGACCTAAATGTTTTGAATGCAATAGGATTGATCATATTATAGTTGAGTATGCTAACAAAAAGAAGAGAACTGGAAGGGATTTCAATGCTAATTTTAGCGACTCAAAAAGTGACAACGATAATCCTAATGACTAAAAAAATTGTGACACCAATCACTTAACATTTACTGTAATTGCTAATGGATACTCCAATAAGTCTAACATTGATTCAGACTATGGTAAGAGTGATTCTGAATTCTTACTCAATAAATTTAATGCAAATATTCTTAATGAATTGTTTATAGATTTAATTGGCAGTAGGAGACAAAATGATAAGTTACTTGTATAAGTAACTAAACTAAATGATAAACTTAAATCCTTTGAAATAACTTTCTTAATTATAGAAAAAGAGAATTGAACTGTTTGAATGTGCTAACATTTTGAATATAAGTCTTGTAGATCTCAAACGGGAAATTAAGAATCATATGCAGAAGCTAGGAGAATCAAAAGAAGTTGTGAAAAGATTGACTATTGGAGCTGAAGGATAACAAAGTCCTTAACTACAAAAAATCTTTTGGAGACAAGAGAGGGCTAGGCTATGTAGATGAGTAATGTACGCCATCATCTTCAAAAATAACTCATTTTGTAAAATCATATAACCTTTCTTCATACCATACACATGGTATTGGCTATAAGGATGAGAGCTTCACTCCTTCAACATCAAAAACCACATCTATAAGACATTCTAACTCTACTTATATAGTGACTATTTATGCACAAAGAAACATTGTGACTATAATTGGAAAAACTGTCAAGTTTGTGCTTGTTTATCACTACTGTGGTAAGAAATGTCATATTAATTCCAAGTGTATATTTTTGATGAATACTCATAAATTTAATAATCATTTTTATGCTTCTAGTTATAGGACTCATTATAATCATCAGTCTATGCATATTGCATCACATTCTAAGATGAATGAAAATTATAATAACATGTTTAAAAATTCTATTAGAAAGCATGAAGTTGTTAGTTCAAAAAGTCAAGTGAAATTCAACACATTTAATTCTAGGACTAATTATCATCATCATACTATGCATATTGCATCTTTATTTAAGTTGAATGTGAAATCTAATAGTAATGTTAAGTCCAAGAACATGCCTATCAAGACTAATGAAGTTAATTTTCAACCCAAAGATATAAAGAAACCAAAATTCAAGAAAATTTAGGTTTGAAAAGATTGTATCTTTTCGGTCACCTGACCATCCCTTTTTTAGGTGAGTATCTTTAGTTTGTTTAATTTTTTAATTTTTATTTTTATTGATGTTTCTTTAGTTTAAAAAAAATTATATAAATAAATAATAATAATAAAAAAGAGTATACTTTTTCAACATTGGCGTGAACTTTATATATTATTTTCATATTACTTCGAATCTTTTGATTGATTTTACATAGTTTAATTGAGTATTTTGACCGGTGCATTTATATGTCTTTTCACATATGGTGATCGATGTTAATAACAACATACTCATACACTTATTAAACATATAGATATATCATGCTTGAAGTTTATGATTGATTTTGTAAGATGCTAGAACTTGAGCTAACATTGACTGCAAAACTATGTTTGAGCCTTGTTTTTCACTTTTTGAAATTTTATTGTAGAGAAACACCTATTTTTGAGAGGGCTATCTATTATAATGTGTGAAGCTACCACAATAAACGAAGAGAGCTACCTTACAACTAGTGTGAAAATTATCATACTAGGTTTTTTACTTGTGCATATTTCCTTGGAAAAAATAAAAACAAAAATAAAGGAAAATGTAAAATACAAAAGCAATTGCTTGTACAAAAAGATAGAGCTAAAAGTGATTATACAAAAAAAAGTAAATAACTAATCATTCATGTGCAAAAAAGGGGAAATAACAAAAAAATAAAATAAAAAAATTAAGGTCTCTTTTGAGAGAAAATTTTATGTTGTCAAAGTGCTCAATTGCATTTTACCATGATAAATGATATTCTTTCTTTTGAACCTTCGATAATTGATCATAAATGAATAAATTGATATACATTGCAGATTAAACATGTATATTATTTTGGGTGAATGAAGATATGTTACCGTAATTGTTAGTATGTATGTGTGTTTTGTTCATATACTTAACAAGATTAATTTCTCAATTAAGTGTTACGATCTAGTCATGTTTAAATAAGTTTATTATCCTTAATTTTTAAAAAATTATATATATAAGTTTTGTGTTTATTTAAGGGAGTCGTAGAACTTAGGGGGGAATTCATCATTTCTTTTGGAATGGAAAATATATTATTTTAAGCTCTCTATTTTTTATATCTTATTTTAGGTTTGTTATTGTTTCATAATTATATTACTTATTTGTATGAACATCAACAATATTCGTGAACAAAACGTTTAAATATAATTTAGTTTCTAGTTGAGTCCTTAAAGAATATTATTTAAGCTTAAAAAACTATCGAGTTCTAAACAAATACATCTTAGGTATATTTATGTTCTTATGCATGTTAGATTTCATATTAGACACAAAAAGAATATTTTGCATATAGGTCATTCGATCAATCAAGTAATGTCTAGATTGATCGAGAATCGACCTACATTTCTTAAAAAATCCTCAAATTTATCTTTAAATTAGGTAGATCTACCAAAGTTTAATGTTGAATAGATCGAGAATCGATATAATTTGATATACCTAATCTCAGGTTTTTTTTAATACCCTAGATCGACCTAGATCGATTGAGATTTAGTTAGATCGATAAAGCGACAAGGGTTTCAATTTTAAACTTAATTGTTTACTCAACCGAACTTATCAATTATAATATTGTCCCTATTATTTACTACTCCATGAATTATTTAATAAACAGTTTTGTAATTGAATTTTAACCTAGTATTAGGGCTTTAATATTTTCTATTTAAACAACCTAATGTCTTTTGTTTTCTTTAACCACATTCATTATAATTTTCTACTTATTTTTATGCCCCCCTATTTCAAATTTCTTTAGGCTTCTTCCTTTAATTAATTTGTCAATGGTTGTATTTGATTGATTAGTAATTTTAATTATTTTATGATATTTTAGTTAAATATTGATGTAGTTTTTTCTTGATCACTTTTTTGAATTATTGGATCAAATAATTATGTGTGTAATATCATAATTATTTAGTTTAATTATATATTTTTAAAGAATTCGTCTTTATTAAACTTGTGTTTAATCTAATTGTCCTAGAGTTGCTAAATTAATTTAATATTAACTTATATATTTTTGAATATTCTAGTTAAAATTATTCATTATTGAATCTGATATATGACACACTTTACATTTTTGTTATTATGGTAATATTTCACATAATGGTTGAACAAATTTGATTTTTTGTGTGACTCAAGTTAATCAAAACGTTGGTATGAATCCAAACACATATCTTGTGAAGATTATAAATAAAGCAGCAGCCTGTAAGTAAGATTAATTGGGAGTATTATCTTGAAGAATAGTTTAAATCATGGTCTTATAATTGAATCTTATTCTCATAATAGATAATTAAGCAGTCAAATGAACCGATTGTTTTCTTCTTTAGATCATTGTTGTCATTTAAGTTATTTTCACTTAAAATTCTTGTACGCTAATTTTTCTTTTTGCATTATTTTATTTACACGAAATGCATATCTAGTGTTCAGAAATAATGATAATAATGACTATTGCTTCATGATTACATAAAAATGTTCTATACAGAGATAGGAATGAATCATATACATCAAATTAAATCTGCTAATGACATAAGTACAAGCAATCCTATTACCTCCTGCTTTGTTTTTTACGTGCAAAGCTTCATGCATAAATGCTCAAGGTGAGCGTCAGCAGGGTTGCTATTTAATAATTGATAATTACTGCTCTTCCCATTGCTTTGACATGTCATGTTCAGCTGACTTCCTAATTGGATCATCTGCAACAACAACGATCAGTCCGTGGATCAGCCACAAAACAAACAATCAAATTTGAATGACCAAGCAATGGCTTATTGTTCTCATATTGAGGACTGATGAAACATTTGAATGACCAAAGAATAACATTCAACGGAAAAATAATAAACATTCATATGACGGTATTAAGTCATGCGTGCTTTCTGACAAGTGACTGAGATTTCTCTGAGAAATAACGAAAGAAATTCTTTTGAATAAAGAATTAAACATTCAAATCGAACATTCATATGACGGTACTAGAATCATGAGTATTTTCTGATAAGTGAAGATAAGTGAATACAATCCGCTCTGAATATCAAATAAATTATGCATATTATTCTATCTTCTTTTGATACAAGTGCCTGCATTTTCTTTCTAAAACTGTCTGGGGTACCTGATTCATTTGGCTTCACCAGCCTGAGCATCATCAATAACAAACTAGGAACTACAACATAAATAAATGCAAAAAATGAGTAGCTGCATCAAAAATCCCCTTACCTCGCAATAATGTTCTTGGGAATCACATTTCCATAATGAGGTAGGGACACAACTAAGATAATGACACCAGGAACAGTGATCGTTCAAGTTAACCCCTCGAAATAGGGTAATCAGGCCAAAAGTAAATCTGCAATAATTATAAAACTTATGTTCAGAGAGCTCTAAGCATTTGTTCATCCCATGCGATTTCCAGTAACAGAAATAAGTTAAATAACAATATTATCAACCAAGATAGTTAAAAGTATTACAACAGAATTCATGCAATGAATTTTGGATGATAAACTTGATTTATTATTCACTTATTATTACTTTTAGATTTTCTTAGTATTTTGTAAGTGTGAGACTAATTAATGTAAGTAGTTTGAGAAGTAATAAGAGTGAAACTAATAAATACAAGTATAGTTAGTATTTTGTAGGTGTTAGAATAATTAATGTAAGTAGTTGGAGAAGTAATTTAATGAGTGGTTGTGAGGTGGAGAGAAGTGTTTTTGGAAGCTTATAAATAGAACTTCTCTAGGACCATTTGGAATCAAGAGAGAAAAATTAAGAGCTTCTAAGAGAGTAAAGAAACAAAACCTAAATAAAAGTGAGTTATATCTTGCATTTTGAGTGAGAGTGTTATTGTAATATTTCTTTGAGTTTGAATAAAAGTTGTTTGTGTCAATGTTTCATTTCCAATAAAGTGGTATCAGAGCTGAGTTGGAAAGTATACACTATTGCATATCAAATCGAAGGTCTCGACGAGAGGAATCCGATGCTACAAAATATCCCTGATCAGAGTTCAGACGCGCCGTCGTATGCCGTCGGAAGAGTGCTGCCAGAAACCGAGTTGACTCACCGAATTGGTGCCATTGATAAAAAAAATAAAATAAAATTTCAGAGTTCCTTCTAAGGTTTTTCGGTGTTCCGAATTCATCCGTGCGATCGGATTCTTCAAATTCTCATCATATTGAGAGATATTGAAAGTGGTATGGTCCCATTACAAGTCCCAACGCTCAACCACAACAACAACTACGATAATTAGAGTATCAAAATAAAGACACTTCTTGGATCACAAGATGTGTGAGATATCATAAAGAAAGACTATAACGAGCCTACAGATGATGCTGCTTTTGCTGCTCTTATACCTGATCAAAAGACAGCTTTGAAGGATTTAAGAAAGAGAGACAAGAAAACTCTCTACCTTATCTACCAAACATTAGATGATGATGGCTTTGGAAAGATTTCGAGTGCAAGCTCTTCCAAGGAAGCATAGGAGAAGCTACAAACCTCATACAAAGGAGTCGAAAAGGTGAAGAAGGTCTGTCTTCAAACATTAAGATGTGAATTTGAATCCTTACACATGAAACTATCTGAGTCTATTTTATATTATTTCTCAAGAATAGTAGGTGTTTCTAATCAATTAAAAAGAAACAGTGAAAATTTAGAAGATGTGCGGATAATAGAGAAGATACTTCGTTCGTTTTATCCCAAATTGAGCACATCATCGTGACAATTGAAGAAACTAAAGATTTGGAAGAAATGACTGTCGAGCAATTCCAAGGATCATTGCAAGCATACGAAGAGAAGCATAAGAAGAAGCAAGGGTTTACTGAGCAACTACTCAAGCTACAACTCAAGGATATGCATGAAAGCCAAAGAAATGTTAGAAACCAACGTGGTCGAGACAGAGGTGGAAGCCGTGGACGAAGTGGAAGCCGTGGTCATGGACGAGGTTGGAATTACAATAACAAAAATTCTAAAAACAACTACGAGAAAGGAGAAAGCTCAATATGAGGCCGTAGAAGAATTAATCCAAACTCGAGGTATGATAAATCTCAAGTTCGGTGTAATAATTGTCAAAAATTTGGGCATTATGCTTCAGAATGTAGGGTGCTTAACAACAAAATTGAGGAGAAGGCCAACTACGTGGAGGAGATGACAAATGGCAAAGAAACTCTTCTTCTAGCACGAAAGGAAACTAATGGTGGCTAAGCAAATTCCTACTATTTTGACAGTGGTGCAAGCAAACACATGTGTGGAAGGAAAGACATGTTTATGGAGCTAGACGAGTTAATAAGCGAAAATGTTTCGTTTGGAGATAATTCCACAATAGTAATGAAAGGGAAAGGTAACATCCTCATCCGTTTGAAAGATGAGAGACATCAATTTATTTCCAATGTCTACTATGTGTCCAATATGAAAAGTAACATCTTGAGTTTATGACAACTGTTAGAGAAAAGTTATGATATTCATATGAAGGATTATAATCTTTCTATAAAAGATGATAAGAATAACTTCATTGCTAAAGTGTCGATGTCAAAAAATAGAATGTTTCTGATCAACATACAAAATGATGTTGCAAAGTGCCTGAAAGCTTGCTACTAAGATGATTCATGGCTTTGGCATCTTCGATTTGGGCATCTCAATTTTGGAGGTCTAGAGTTGCTATCTAAGAAGGAGATGGTGAAGGGACTACCTCGCATCAACCATCCTGACCAACTTTGTAAAGGGTGTCTAGTCGGGAAACAATTCAGGAAAAGCTTTCCAAAAGAGTCAAAGTCAAGAGCCAAGAAGCCCCTCGAGCTCATCCATACTGATGTGTGTGGTCCGATCAAGCCAAGCTCTTTTAGTAATAGTAATTATTTTCTTCTCTTCATTGATGATTTTTCAAGAAAAACTTGGGTATATTTCTTGAAACAGAAGTAAGAAGTTTTCAAAGTCTTCAAGAAGTTCAAAGCTACAGTGGAGAGAGAAGCGGTAGAAAAATCAAAGCCATGAGATCTGATCGAAGTGGAGAATTTATATTAAGGGAGTTTCAAGAATTCTGTGAAGCAAATGAAATTCGTCGACCAATGATAGTTCCTAGATCCCCCCAGCAGAATGGCGTGGTAGAAAGAAAGAACTGAACAAACCTCGACATGGCACAAAGCAGGCTTAAAAGCAAGATACTACCCAAGAAATTTTGGGTAGAAGCAGTGGCATGTGTAGTCTACTTGTCAAACCGATCTCCAACAAGAAGTGTATGGGGAAAGACACCGCAAGAGGCATGGAGTGGAAGAAAGCCTGGCATTTCCCACATGAGAATCTTTGGAAGTATAGCCCATGTTCATGTTTTAGACGAGAAAAGAACAAAGCTTGATGATAAAAGCGAGAGTTTTATCTTTATCGCCTATGATTCTAATTCAAAAGCCTACAAATTGTACAATCCAGACAATAAGAAGATTGTGATTAGTCGAGATGTGATATTCAACGAAGAAGGAGAATGAGATTTTAACTCTCATGCAAATGACTTCAATTTCTTTCCTCAGTTTGAAGAAGATAAGAAGACAATGACAGAGCAACTAGGTGAACCTTAACAAGAGCTTGAAACTCTACTCACTTCACCAACATCAATCACTCAAAGAGACTCATCACCTTTATCATCATCAAGTGAAAGTCAAGATGAAAGAGTTGTGTTATGCGTATGGAGTCTTAGAGATCTCTATGAGGTAACCGAACGACAATATAACCTTACATTATTTTGTCTGTTTGTTGATTGTGAACCAGTTAGCTTTCAAGAAGCAGTACAAGAAAAGAAGTGGAGAGATGTAATGGACTAATAAATCAAGGCCATCGAGAAGAATGACACATGGGAACTCACCTCACTTCCCAAGGGACATAAGGTGATAGATGTCAAATAGGTGTACAAAACAAAGCAAAACGCTAAAGGAGAGATTGAAAGGCACAAGGCGAGGCTAGTTGCTAAAGGCTATTGTCAAAAGGCTGGAATTGACTATGATGAGGTATTTGCTCCTGTTGCTCGATTGGAGACTATTAGACTAATAATTTCTTTGGTAGCTCAAAACAAGTGGAAGATACATCAAATGAATGTAAAATCTGCCATTTTAAATGGAGTTCTTGAAGAGGAAGTATACATTCAATAACTATCAGGCTACGAAGATAAGGTGTTGAAGTTGAAGAAGGCTCTTTACGTGTTAAAACAAGCACTAAGGGCATGGAATAGTCGAATCGACAAGTAATTCCAAGAGAATGGCTTCAACAAATATCCCTACGAGCACACTCTATATGTCAAGATCAAAGATGGGAATATTTTGATCGTGTGCCTCTACGTGGACGATTTGATCTTCACTGGAAGCAATCCAAGCATGTTCAATGAATTTAAGGAAATGATGATGAAGGAATTCAAGATGACAGACATAGGGCTCATGGCATACTAACTTGGCATTGAAGTTAAGCAACAAAAGGATGGAATTTTCATTTCACAAGAAAGCTATGCAAAGGAGATCTTGAAGAAGTTCAAGATGTAGAATTGTAAACCGATAAGTACATCGACAAAATATGGAATCAAGATGTCCAAACATGAAGAATACGAAAGTGTAGATTCTACATTCTTCAAAAGTTTGGAAGGAGGTCTACGCTACCTAACTTACATGAGGCCCGATATTCTTCACGCAATTGGATTTGTTATTCGTTACATAGAATCTCCAACAACCAACCATTTTAAAGCCACAAAGAGAATTCTTTGCCATCTGAAAGGTATAATTGACTTTGGCTTGTTATATTCAGTTTCTAATGATTACAAGCTTGTTGGATATAACGATAGTGATTGGGGTGGAGACATAGATAATCGAAGAAGCACTACTGGATTCGTATTTTTCATGGGAGATACTGCTTTCACATGGATGTCAAAGAAATAACCTATTGTCACATTGTCCACTTGTGAAGCAGAATATGTTGCTACTACCTCATGAGCTTGTCATGCAATTTGGCTTAGAAATTTATTGAAGAAGATAGGCTTGATACAAGAAGAGCCAACCAAGGTTTGTGACGACAACAAGTCAGCCCTTGTCTTAGCAAAGAATCCAGTATTCCATAATCGAAGCAAGCACATCGATTTTCGCTACCACTATATAAGGGAGTGTGTTGCAAGAAAGGATGTGCAAGTTGAATATGTGAAGTCCCAAGATCAAGTTGCCGATATTTTTACCAAGCCACTAACAACCGAAGAGTTCCTAAGATTAAGGAACTTACTAGGGGTCACAAGATCAAGTTTAAGGGGGGGGGGGTGTTGGATCATAAACTTGATTATTATTCACTCATTATTACTTTTGGATTATCTTAGTATTTTTCTAAGTGTGAGACTAATTAATGTAAGTAGTTGGAGAAGTAATAAGAGTGAAACTAATAAATGCAAGTAGGTATGGTTAGTATTTTGTAGGTGTGAGACTAATTAATGTAAGTAGTTGGAGAAGTAATTTAATGAGTGGTTGTGAGGTGTAGAGAAGTGTTTTTGGAAGCCTATAAATAGAACTTCTCTAGGACCATTTGAAATCAAGAGAGAAAAATTAAGAACTTCTAAGAGAGTAAAGAAGCAAAACCTAAATAAGAGTGAATTATATCTTGTATTTTGAGTGAGAGTATTCTTATAATATTTCTTTGAGTTTGAATAAAAGTTGTTTGTGTGAGTGTTTCATTTCCAACAATGAAAACCTTCAATAAAAAATAAATAAATAAAACTCAGGCAATGAAAAACAATCTTGCAATTGAGTATCAAATCATCAGTTCCCACACATGGAAAAGCAGGTAATGCCTTCTCTGCTTATAAGTAATAAGGAACTCGAGTACAACTATTCACCAGGTAGCCTATTATATCTAACTAAACTCCTTAAACATATATACAACTTGATGTGCTTTGTAATTAAAAGGAAACAATCAAAGAAGATATTTGAAACCAAAATAGTTTAACGAGCTCACCCAACAATTAACAGCAACAGAGACATAATCCACAATACATATTGATAAGTCTTGTGTTTAGTGACCGAGGTAGCAGCTCCCCGGCGAGCATTCTTTTGGCTAATCCATCGAAATTGAGGGCGTATAAGGAACACAAATCCAAGAAGAAATCCGGAAACAAATCCTCCTATATGAGCAAAATTGTCGACACGTGGGAGGATTCCCAGCACTAAATTTATTGCAACGATGATTAAGAGAGTGAACAATGCTACTAACTGCACGTCAAAATTTCAATTTGTACGAGAATGAGATTACATATGTACTAAATCAGAGGAGGTGTGATAGATCTTTCAAAGCAATTTTACTTACTTTGTTGCCATATATTGTCCAATTCATGATTAGCTCGGAGAGCATACCTCCAAGTAGACCAAAAAGTGCTCCCGAAGCACCAACAGAAATGCCATTTTTAATAAAAAGAGCTGACAGCAAACTCCCACCAAAACCAGATATGGCATAAAGAAAGCCAATTCTTGCTGCAAAGGATTATAATAAGAAAGAGTTAGATATGATACTGAGCTTTTAAAAAAATATTCAAACAAAATAACATGTGTTTCACACTCGGGTTAAAGTGGGGGAAGGATTGATTTTAACCACTAGCCCACAAGGCCTTGATGGCTTTAACAACTATAAATTTTGATTTAAAAATTGAATAAATCAAATGATCCAATGCACAAAACACTAAATAAAATTATTTTCTAGACACAATCCTTCTTAATAACCTTTGTTCTTCTCTCTCTTTGTCATCTTAGAATTACATTTTATCAACCAAAACAATAATAATCCAAACTCATGCATATTATTATGGTAAAAAAGAAAACGCCAGCTGTCATTTAATTTAAGATTATAGTTAAAATTATCACATACGTAAAAATCTAGGTATGATTGTTTTTGAGAGCTGTCAAGAACTTAGGATTCTATTCAAAATGTTAACCTTTTAAGTGGAGTAGCCAAATTCCTTATTTACCCATGAATCACCCTATGTTTAAGCAATGTGGGACTTTGTTGCACATTCCCAACAAGAACCAAATAAAAGTACTAAACAATTGCATGCTCTCATTCTCTAAGTGATTTCTACAACTTTATCCTACTTTCATAAAAACCAATCATAATGAACATTCATGTGAGTCAAAATTACAGGGAACAAGAAGTTACTTGTGTACAAGAAGATTACAATTCAATAAAGCCATAAACAGAAATTAAATGCATAATGCAAATTAATCTCAGAATACCCAAAAGGCCCCAAATTTAGTTACAAGTCAGAAATGTTCCTTTAGGCACCCATTTCCACAATACATATTCTATGTTTATTAAACTATTTTTTGCTTCATTGAGCAGCAGTAACTGTTGGTTACAAGGAAGGACTAAAATTTAGACCTATTGATAGCTTGATTTTACAGAAATTCCTATGGATATATTTAGGCTGACATCAATATTGGAAGAAAAATTAAAAAGTATGAAATCTGCCTTAAAAATGGAAATAATGAATAAAACTTCGGGAGTAACTACAATGATAGATGATGGTTGGTGGTATGCTTTGGTACTCTAACTTTTGGAAAAGATACAATTTTGTCAAATATTGATTTTTTGGACATTTTACTCTTAAGTTTTGGAGAGAGGTATTTATTTTTTAGTACACTTTAGCTCACTAATCTTGTTTGAAGAAGAAGTAAACTTTAATCCTCTAATTTTGTAATATATATTGTATCATCTATTCAACGTTAAAAGACTTTTGGGTACTCATTTGACAAAGTTAAGGGACTAAAGTCTCCCAAGAAATGAACCTTCATTGAAAAGTAAAGTCTCATAGATGATTCATCATTTTCGTTGACTTTTCATTTAAATAATATATCAACAATAATTATATGAGTATAGGTAAACAATAAAACATTTTGAAGAATAGCATAAACTGTAAAATTATATGCTATGTCAAAAAATGGATGTGAAAGTAGAAAAATAAATGACATTAACGTGAAAGTTGAAAAACATGTACGAGAAACTCATACTGTGAGAACTGTCATTTGACAAATATCAGCGATGATATATGTTGAAATGCCTCCTTAGTTATATTTGATATTTCAGTTTTCGGAAAAACTTACATTGTTGGCAGACATATGTGGGTTAAAAAAAAATGCATGTCAGAGATCTACTTTTGAAATGGATGTTGATGCGAAATTCTTAAAGCTTATTCGGCATTTCTCAAAATTGAAGAAACAACATAAAATACAAATTCTTGACAATATGTGAAGCTGGGAATCTAGATGCTTACCAAAGCCAAATTCTTGCTCAAGTCGAATTCCAATCAATAAGAGACTCAACATATTGGTCAGTAAATGAAAAACTCCAGCATGTAACCAAATACAAGAGATCATGCGCCACGCCTGGTGCTTATGGACTACTTTATTGACTTGAAGAGCACCCATCTTCACTAATCTGAATAACAAAAACATATGGGCAAAGATTAGAAACATTAACCTTGTCCGCTTCAGCCAGTAAAATAAAGCCCGCTAAAGAAGATTAAGAACGACAAGTAAACAGAACACAAATCCAACAGAAACAGCCAATTGTAGCTGATAAAGATTTAGTATGCATGCCATCATTTTGTATCGAACAGCAAATAGCTAACCTAAGAAACAACTGAAAAATTCTTGGGTGCACTCCATTTTTTGGTGGTAAAAGTAAATAGTATTATGCTATTATAAATGCCATAAGGTTAACATGAGCAACAAATGAACAGAATATATCCAATTTCAGTTTGAAATCTTACTTCACTGACATGGAGAAGATAGCGAACTTATATGATAATTCTGCTAGTTTTATCCACGGAATATAAATAAAGCCAAAATTTAATCAGAGGGGCTTATAATCAACTTTACTAAAGCACACGAGTAGATCTTAATCAAAGCACACCAAAAGGATTTACACAGTAATAATTGTTAATTTTTCAACACAAACCATATTCATTTATGCAATTTACAATTAGTTTCTCCACCAGTTGAGTTACTTTAAAATCCTAGCCACCACACTGAGGGGAATCTCCAAGAGTCCAACATAATACAGGATTAAAGGCATTTTTAATTCTCTTTTAATACTCTTCTGAACCATATTGATCAACCCCAAAAATTGTTCAGAGACCCCAACGAATGGTTTTCATGTTGAATTCACTATATAGAGCTGCTCTCTAATTTCTCTCGTGGTTTCCAAAAAGATTTCAAATGCTGCTATATCCGATTGCCAGGCAACGAAAATAACAAACAACTAGATGCATTGAACATTGAAATAGAAAATTTAAATTCCTTGCATGTCCACAACAACGTCCTTCAAATATCAAACATTTCAGCCCAATATACAAACAAGACAAGCCCATCACACATTTGTGTTCCAAACGACATTTAAAAAAAAATCAATTGCATATAATCATACAGAAAATAGATGATGCAGAAATACTTACGTAGAAGAAGAAGGGCCTAGAAGAGGATTTTCCTTGAATGTCTGAAAAGAACAACGGCCCAACCACCAACCTATACACGAATTCGACTGTTTAGGGCAATTGTTAATGTACATTGTAACCGCAAAAATAACAATATTGGCCACCAAAAACAACGGTACGAGCCATGGAACCCAAGTCCGGAAGGGTTTAAAATCCCTTGTAGCTCTCGCCGGTGATAATGGTGACGTCGGATGTCTGTAATGGTCTCCTCGCCGTGGATAGACCTTAATATCCATTCCGGTGTCGCTACTCGTTCTCAATCGACTTCTCTCCATTCTGGATAAGTGGATTTGATCAATTCATCTCTCCCATCGAATTTAGATCCAAATTATAAGCTTTTGTTCTCAAAGTTATGTTTGTTTAATTTCGTTAGTAGTTCACAATTTTGGTGCGCAACGAGTTTAACGGCTTTTGGTTTCGGAGGTTAAATGCTTTAAGGCATACATGACCGGCTTCTTCTGGTTTTTATTGTTTTGCTTTTCTTCGCTGTCTCGGTTTCGGCTTCTGATTTGTACGATGGAAGGTACGCAAGTAACGCAACCATAATAATTATAATTTAGGTAATTTAATGATTTAATTATTATATTTGTTATTAAACATCTTATAATTTTAAAAAGAGATAACAATAAATTTATAATTTAATGTCTTAATTTTATAATTCTATTATTTTTAAAATTTGAACATTATAAAAAAAATTAAACATTTTTTGACATATTAAAAATATAAATTTTAATAAAATTATAGAATTAAAAAAATTTATTTTTTATAATAACAAGCCACAAATTATTAAAAAAAATATGTGATGACCTCCTCAATCTCCAAATTTTTTGGCCTTTCTATAATATTTGGAGAGTAACGAGTCCACAATAAAATGGTTACCAAACTATATTTCACCAAAAAAAAAAAAAAAAAAATGCAATCCTCGTACAATGCTTACTCTGTCCTAGACGAAGTCATTCTTATTGGTTTCGTCCAGGGTTGTATATTTTGTTCTGATCGGATAAATCTGGAAGAAAAAATGAAATAATAAAATAGAAAATGAATAATAAAAAATAAAAAATAGATATATGTATTTTATAATATAAAATTATATTTCATATTTTAATAAATATATAAAAATTTAATATTTTTAATATTTTTATAAATTTAATTACATTTAAGAAACTAATCATACATAATACATTATTATTTTATATTGTATCAAAACATTAATAATTTTTTATTTATAAAAATTATCTAAAATATTTATTTAAATTCTAAAAATCTAAAATCTTATAATTATTTTACAATTAATTATTATTATTTTAAATTAAATTGTAACAAGATATTAATGTTGTTTAATATAAAAAAAATTATGTATTTTTTATTACATATATTTTATTTATCTCTCTTACGTATAAATATTATTTATTATTTATTATTTATTGAATTAAAATTTTAATTTTTTAATATAAAATATTTATTATTATTCCATTGTTTTTACAAATTTTTATTTATAATAAAAATTTAAAATTTAAAAAATAAAAATAACATTTAAAATATTACTTAAATTCTAATTCCTTATTTTTCTTCGTTCCCCATCCCCAAAATGTCTTCTACCCTACCCATCCCGTTTACAACCCTAGTTTCGTTTGAATTTAAATAAACCAAGGTCACTTAGATTTCATTTTGGAAAATGTTTGCTAACACAACTTTCAATCATTTTTATCATCATCAATCTATCTTAATCTTTTATTCCCATATTTATTTTATTTTTTATTTTCTTTCTTAGAATTTATAAAGCCAATAATTTAAAATTTAATTTATATATAAATAAAATGTAAATTATTAAATATTTATTTCTTAAGTAAAAGCTATATTTTTCTTACATATTTATTATTTTCTCATTTAAAAATGAAAAAAAAAATATTTTTAATTTTATTTCATTTATTTCATTTATTTCATTTATAAATTTTACTTTAATATTTATCATTATTTTAATATTATTACTCAAACAAACATATTAATAGTAATATTGTTTCCATTAAATTCAATTTCTATTCATATTTTGATTCATATTAAACATTGTTAGCGTGTGTTGTAGTGCATGCTGTAACAGTGGTAGACACCAATGTTTAGTGGAGTAAAGAATTGTAGACAATAATGTTAGTGGAGCCGTAAAGTATGGGTGTGCAGCAGCTTCCATGTATACAACTGCTACTAGGGTTAGGTTTTTGTTTTCATTTTCCTTAGTATACATAGATCAATACTCTTGTACAAAAATAGATCAGAAATATATGAAACATTTTGATAATTAAACAGATATGACAATATTTGTCATGGTATCAAAGTAAGTTATTGCTGCCTAGATAACTACCTGCTGATCTAGTTTCTGTTCTTCTCGACACCGGTTGATCTGGTGTGCTAGTTTGGTTGGTTTGGATGATTTGGGGCAACCGTACTGTTCTTCTGCAATTCTGTAAACTAAAAAAAAAATTGCAGTGATCAGATTGATGATGAGGATGATTTCAAGTATCGACGAAGAACTAGTAAAGGGTTTCATTGTAAGAACCTTTTTGCAGAGAGGAATAGAAGGAAAAAACTTAATGAAAAGCTTTACCATCTTCGCGCATTGGTTCCTGTAATCTTCTGCAATCCTGTAAACTAAAAAAAAAGTATCTTTAGTTGCTTTGCTTTCTGTGAGCTGCTCTTCAAGTTTAGAAATCACATACTGTAGTTTATTTTCAAATGTCATACATTCAGATTTCAAATGTGATACTTGTATCTTAGCAAAAAGTCTATAGGGTGTCTTATCATATGAGCATGCATAAAAGTGTGAATCCTTTTGCTTTAGTACATTCTGATGTTTGGGGACCTTCCCCGGTCACTACGTCATCGGGTCATCGTTGGTTTGTAATTTTTGTTGATGATTGTACACGAATGACATGACTTTACCTTTTCAAACATAAAGATGAAGTATTTTCTACGTTTCACTTGTTTCACACCATGATTTAGACACAATTTTCTGAAAAAATTAAGATCCTTAGGTCTGATAATGGAGGAGAGTATGTTAATCAACAATTTCGGACATACTTGGACAACCATGGTATTCTCCATGAAACCTCGTGTTCATAAATCCCACAACAGAATGGGACTACGGAGAGGAAGAATAGGCATATTTTAGAAACTGCTCGGGCCTTACTAATCAGGCACATATGCCTAGTAGATACTAGAGTGATGCTGTTACTACAGCTGTGTATCTACTGAACCGTATGTGCAAAAAAAAACCTTACAATTTCAGACTCCATTAAAGGTGCTATCTGATCATGTTCCCTTGCCTACTATTTTGTTGCTTCTGCCCTGAATTTTTGGATGTGTTGCTTTTGTCCACCTCCATAAAAATCAACGAACTAAGTTGGATCCATGTGCTGTCCGATGTGTATTCTTGGGGTATGACGTACAAAAAAAGGGATATCGATGCTACGATCCTATTACTAAAAGAACCTACATTACCATGGATGTCACTTTCCTAGAATCTGAATGATTTTTCCTATCATTAGTATCCAATTACCCTCTTTAGGGGGAGAGTTATGGTGAAGTACGAAATTGGCTTGATATTGAAGTGATAGACATTAGTAACATTTCAACATACTCAGATAATGCCAACAATATGGATGAGCCAGTACCTAGACCTAAACTTGAACTTCTAAGAATTGAATCTGAACTAGTGACTGAATCTCGAGAAGATGCAGTGGTTGATGCACCCCTCCACTCTCTAGTACCCAATGACCCTCCTACTGAAAATACTCCTGAGGTAAGCTATCCTATCACACCTTTACAAACTAATGCTATAGATACACCTGTTCGTTATGTTCTACCTTTCAGACACAAACGAGGCAAACCTCCGAATCGATACTTTCCAGACAGAGAAGAACGAAAATCCAAGTATCCAATAACCAATTATGTATCTACTAAAGGATTATCAGAACCTATAATGGTGTTTACACAAACACTTTCCTCATGTCAAATTCCAAGTAGCGTTGAAGAAGCTCTATTTGATCCAAACTAGGCTTAAGCTATAAAAGAAGAATTTAAGGCATTGTAGAAGAATAACACATGGGTCTTAAGTGAGTTGCCTTAAGGGAGGAAGATGGTAGGATGCAAGTGGATTTTCTCCATTAAGTATAAAGCAGATGGGTCAGTTGATCGATACAAGGCAAGGATAGTAGCAAAAGGGTATACACAGAAACATGGTATAGATTATCATGAAACCTTATCACCTGTGGCTAAACTAAAAACTATTAGAGTTTTGTTATCTCTTGTAGTAAATTTAGATTGGCCATTGCACCAACTTGACGTGAAGAATACATTCCTTCATGGTGACCTTGAAGAAGAGATTTACATGGATATCCCACCAGGATATATTGTTACATTGGGAAAAGAAACTGCATGTAGATTACAACGAGCGTTGTATGGACTAAAACAATCACCTCGAGCATGGTTTGGCAGGTTGAGTTCAGCAATGAGGAAATATGGGTTTCAACAAAACAGCTATGACCACACTCTTTTCCTAAAACATCGATTGGGAAAAATAACAGCCTGTATAGTCTATGTAAATGACATGATCATTACAGGGGATGATAAAGAAGAAATCTTTAGGCTTCAAGAACAATTGTCAAATGAGTTTGAAATGAAGAACTTGGGAGGACTCAAATACTTCTTAGGCATTGAGGTAACAAGATCAAAACAAGGTATATTTTTTTCTCAAAGCAAAATACTCTAGACCTACTGGTAGAGGCAGGATTACTAGATTGTAAACCTGTCGATATTCCGATGGTCCAAAATCATAAACTTGGAGAATATGCAGACCAAGTACCAGTAGATAAACAGAGATATCAACGGCTATTGGGTAAACTCATATATTTATCTCATACTCGACCTGATATTGCTTATGTTGTGAGTGTCATGAGTCAGTTCATGCACTGCCCAAGTGAAGACCATATGGATGCCGTCATGCGAATACTTCATTATTTAAAATCCTCCCTTGGGAAAGGACTTATGTTCTCAAAGAATGGTCAATTGGAAGTCGTTGGATGTATAGATTCAAACTGAGCAGGGAATATCAAGGATAGGAAATCTACTGCTGGGTACTTTACTTTTGTGGGGGGAAATCTTGTTACATGGAGCAGCAAGAAGCAAAAGTTAGTTGCCTTATCTAGCGCTGAAGCTGAATTTCAAGGAATGGTCAAGGGAATATGTGAGCTCCTTTGGTTGAAAAAACTTCTAAATGAGATTGGTGTTGCTCCTAACTCTGAAATGAACTTATTTTGTGATAACAAAGCAGCCATTGCCATCTTCCACAATCTAGTTCAACATGATCGCACGAAGCACGTTGAAGTGGATCAGAACTTCATCAAACAGAATCTTGAAGAAAAGATTATTCAGCTTCCATTTGTTAAATCAGAAGATCAATTGGCTGATATACTCACAAAATATGTATCTGCAAAGAACTTCTACAACTCACTTGACAATTTGGGCATAAGAGACATATATGCACCAAATTGAAGGGGAGTGTTGGCGTGTGTTGTGGTACATGCTGCAACAGTGGCAGATACTAATGTTTATTGGAGCAAGGAATTGTAGACAATAATGTTAGTGGAGCCGTAAAGTATAGGTGTGCAATAATTTCCATGTGTATAGCTGCTGCTAGGGTTAGGGTTTTGTTTTCATTTTCCTTAGTATACATAGATCAATACTCTTGTACAAAAATAGATCAAAAATATATGAAACATTTTGATAATTAAACAGAAATGACAATATTTTTCAAACATGACCTAAAGTCATGATACACACATGACTCTAAAATCATATTCCATAGTATTACTCTTTCATTTTAACCGATACAATTTGAATGTGGTTCATCCATTGATTTGGCTGTAAAACACAATCTTCTTATTCTAAGGCATGCGTTTGAATAACATGCATTAAAAACGCTTTAGTATGTTTCTTGTAAATTTTGTAGGTCTAGTTTATTAATTTTTAGATAGAGTAAGTTAAGTACAACTAAAATTTTAAAAATTGGATTTCTCGTTAAAATAATAATAAGAAATCTATTTTTTTCTCAATCTTTCTTATCTTATTCTATATATGTATATCTATTTGTTTTTATATAAGCATAAGAATATTAAGGACATTAGTATTTGTCCTCGTATTATTTATTATATATCACGTGATAAAATAACATTGAAAGAAATAAAATTATTTATTTTTAAGAAAATTTTGCGACTTAGTAGATTATAAGTAATGTGATTGCAAATGACTATTTATTTAATATTTCTTATATAAGTAGAGTAACGAAGACAAATTGTTTAAATTTATAAATTAAGAGATATAAAAGGATAGCATTATTAAGAACAAATAGAAAGGGAGTCTAAAATTGAGAGAGAATCATATGATAAAAAAGAATTATTTTTATTTAAGAACAAAAAGAAAGAATAGATTTTTTGAGTTTTTAATGTTATTTTTAAGAGTATTTTAAAAAATATTACCATTAAGAAAAAAATTGATTTTACTCTTAAAAAAATTGAATTAAATTGAATTTATTTAAAAATTATTGAATTAAATTATATAACTTAAAAGAAATAAGACTAAAGGGAACTTATTTAAAAATTATTGGATTATTTGACTATAATTCTCATAATGAAATACATTAACTATCATTACATTTTTATACATTTTACTAGGGTTAGACATGTTAAATAAAAAACCGACATTGTTTCAAACCAAACCAAAGCAAAGTTCATTAAAAAGAATAATATCTATCGATTATAGTTTGAAAAAAAATTATAAACTAAAATTAGTTAGTCGGTTTTGGTTTCATTAGAGAGAAATCGTTTATAACCAACCGAACGTCTCGTTAATTATTAGCTTAATATAAAATTATTAAAATAAAATAAATATTTTTAAATTATTATATATTGTTATTAAGAATTAAAAAAAACTAAACATCGACTTGCCCGCCTCAGTATTGTATACTATATGATACTTAAATATAACCTAAATTGCTAATCTAATAAAGTAAACTAATGTAGTGACCAAGACAACCAAGAGCACAGTAATGTTAATAAGTAATAAATATTAATATATAGATAATAATTAGATAATATGTATTTAAAATTTAAATTATTTAAAGTTTTAATAATTATATATAATTTATATTTATGTTTTCGTGAGACATGATTGATAACACATGAATAATTGAATATATGTTGAATTATAATTATTGATAACTTGATATTTATTAAAAAATAGAATTTGTTGTTTACACAGGTAGCTTTATACGAATATACACATTTATAATATTTTTGTGTAATATTATTAACTAGTAAAAAATATTTTAATTACTTTTTATAAATAAAATCGATCGTCAAAACCGACTTCTTAATCAATTGGCAATTCGATTAATTCAAGTATTTTGATCGATTTTAGTTTAAAATTTTAAAAAATCATTAATGTTGGTTCAATTTTCATTTCATAATAAAACAGACAGTATCCACTTCTACATTTTACACTTTTTTCCCTGCATTTTTATTTTCCAAACACTAGTCCCTTTATTTTTTCTTATAATACTTTGTCTTTAGTTTTTAATTTTAACAATTTAATCCCTTAATTTTTTTTACCTTATTGAAGTTCAATTTCAAAGTTGAAAGTAAATATGTGAAGATGAAAAAGTGAAAAGACAAAATTATAAGAGAAAAAAAATAAAGAGATAAAATTGTGAAAATTAAAAAAATAAAGATGTTAAATCACAAAAAAGTGAGGGAACAATGTAAAATAAAAAATATTTAGGAACGCTTTTGTAATTCAAATGTTTAATTTGTATTCATTAGACAAAAACCATTTCATCTCACTCAATTTCATTTAGACAAAAACCATTTCATTGCATTCAATTTCATTCGTATGAATGTATTAAGAAATACATTTGAGATATATTTAACTTCAAAAGACAATAGAGATGGAGTCATCCCTTAAGTCAAGTAGCGATGGGCATATATTTGACAAATAGAAAAGCAAGTAGTTCATACAATGAAGTTTATAACGGAGGTTATTACTTTGAAGTCAGCTCTAATACAATCAACCCTATTTATGTAAATATGCAAGATAGGACATGCAATTATAAGATATATTAATTATATGGAATATCATAATCACTTGCTATGAGATGTATCATGGTGCATAGAGAGGATCAAACGAATGATGTGAATCTTCTTCGAAAAATTAAATAAAAATTTCAATTCTTTTAAATTTTTTGTTACCTCTCTCTTGATTTCTTCCGTTTTTCTGCTTTAATTCCAACTATTTTTGTCTGTTTCTCTGCATCAATTCTTAACTTTCGTTTATGTATAATTTTTCTATAAATGAAGAAGAAAGTTGAGAAGAAAAGATAGAGAAGAAAATCTGAGAACAAAAAAAAAAATAGAGAAAAGAGAAGGAGATGGCATCGTGAAGAAGAAGAAAAGAAAAAGAGTAAGTGAGAAAAGAAAAAAAGAAGAAGAAAGAGAGGCGTTAAAGGTAAAAGAAAATAAAATAAATAAATATTTTATTTATTTATTTATTATTATTTTTGGTTGTATATTTTCTATCTAGAGTTAGGTTTTTTCGATAGAGTTCAGACACTTTAAAGCTTGTAGAACAATAAAATATGATGTAAGTTTATTATTATTTAATTGTTGTATCTTAAGAGATAAATTTTGGTTTTTCTCAAACACCCACGATGAGCGAAAAAATTATCTAATTTTTTTAATAAAATAATTTCATTCTTAAATTGTTTGTTTGTGTATTATTTCTAACAATCTTAATATAATTTCTCCCTTTATTTTTTGGACAAACAAATACAAAATGTTTTTTTAATAAATATTTTGAGACAAATATATTATTTATAATATGTTATATTTATCTACTTTATTATATATCGGTTAGGCTATATATATTCTATTATAATTACTCTTCATTTTTACATCTTTATTAATTCCTTTCATAGTATATTTAATATTAATTTTACTCTTACATTAAATTATTTGCACTTCATTTACTTTTGTTTATCGATTTTGGTGCTGTTGTTATTATTAATTATTTTATATAATTGTAATTTTTTTACTGATATTTTATATTAAGTATTTTGTTTTCTTTATTTATTTTATGTTACTAATCTTAATATTCTTTACTTTATATTTGTATTTTATTTTAACTATATATATTGTTTTATATATATATATATATTTTATAATTTTATAAGTAAATAAATTTTTTTATTTTAAAATTACTTAATCATTATTATTAATGAAATTATAAATATATATGTAAATTAATATATTTCATCATTTGTTTATTAAATATATATATATATATATATATATATATATATATATATATATATATAATTGTTTTCTATAAAATTTATTTGGTATTTTTTTTAAAACTTAAATTGCTATTTGTGTATTTAACAGAAAATATAAAAAAAAAAGATTATGCAATCTGAAATGACAACTCCAGTGTCCCAAACTGAAACCCAATTGTGAATGTTAATGACCCTACTGTGGGTGGTTCTACTTTGAACTAAATGATGAGGCCTTCTGTGGCTTATGGGGTAACCCCAATGTTATCGGTTTCTATTCCAATGAATCATGCTACGGTAGAGAGATAAGAAAAGTGTAATGGTTTGAACTTCAAGAGATGCAAGAGTAATATGATTTTTTTATCTCACCACTTTTAATTTAGCAAGGTTCTTGACCGAAGAAGCTCCCGATTAATTTGAGGGTGACATGATTTTCAGTCTACTAGTACTATTGAAGCATTCTTATTGGACCAGAAGTATGAAACTGAAAATGCTGGTGCCAAGAAATTTTTGGTTGGTTGCTTTCTTGATTATAAGATGGTGGACTCTAAATCGGTATGTAGTCAAGCACGTGAAATCCAAGATATCATAACATAGATGTATGATGAAGGGATGGTACTTAGTGAAACCTTCCAATTGCAGCTATTATTGAAAAGTTCTCTCATTCATGGATAGAGTTAAAGGCCTACCTTAAGCACAAGCGAAGGGAAGTGTCTTTGAAAGACTTGCTGATAAGATTCAAAGTGGAAGAAGACAACAAGGCTTCTTCTAAAAGAGGTTATATCTCATCATTACCCAAGACTAATGTGATGGAACATGGTCAAAGTTCCAAACACAATAAGAATAAGGGCAAGGGCAAGCTGGGTAAAGGGTCTAAATTAGGATATAGAGATGAAAATTTTAAGAAGTCAAGCTTCATAGGGATTTGCTTTAACTGCCAGAGGACAGGGCATAAAGCCTCAGCCTATAGGTTTCCAAAAAGAAATAGAAACCGTGAGGCAAACATGGTTGATGACATCACTCATGATATCTCTGATATTGACTTGTGTGTAGTCTTCTGAGGTAAACTTAGTGGGATCAAACCCAAAGGAGTGGTGGATTGACAATGGTGCAACAAGGCATGTATGCTCAGATAAGGGATTATTCACTACTTTTGAAGTAATGAAAGATGGAGAGAAGCTATTCATTGGAAATTATACCACATTAGCCATTCCAGGGCAAGGCTAGGTTAAACTGAAGATTACATCTGGGAATGAGCTTACATTAAACAATGTACTCTATGTGCTTAACATCCGTAAAAATCTTGTTTCTAGCTTATTATTAAACAAGCATGGCTTTCAGATGGTGTTTGAATCTAACAAGGTCGTTGTGACTAAAAATGGGATGTTTGTGGGGAAGAGATATGTATCTGATAGGATATTTAAGCTCAATGTAATGGCTGTAAAAGCTAAAAATATTAATGAGATTAATTCTTCTACTTATATGCTTGAGTATTCCAACTTGTGGCATGGTAGACTAGGTCATGTTAATTACGATACATTACGTAAACTAATTAATATGGAACATATACCCGCATTCCAAATAGATTCAAAGCATAAGTGTGAGACTTGTGTTGAGGCAAAAATGACCAAGTCATCGTTCCATTCGATTGAAAGGAACACTGAATCCCTTGACTTAATCCATAGTGATCTATGCTATTTGAAATTTCTTTAAACAAGAGGTGGAAATAAGTATTTTATTACTTTTGTTGATGATAGCACAAAATATTGCTATGTGTATTTGCTTAAAAGCAAAGATGAAGCTATAGAGAATTTTATTCTTTATAAAACAGAAGTCTAAAATCAACTCAACAAGAAAATCAAGGTACTATGTAGTGATCGTGGTGGTGAATATGAGGCACTGTTTGGTGATTTCTGTGCACAACACGGAGTTATTCATGAAACCATAACGCTTTATTCACCGTAGGAAAATGGAGTTGTTGAACGTAAGAATCATACCTTGAAACAAATGATGAATAAAATGCTATTAAGTTCTAGATTGCCACAAAATTTGTGGGGGGAAGCTATTTTGTCAGCTAACTACCTTTTAAATAGGTACCCCAGAAAAAGACACATAAGACACCATATGAATTATTTAAAGGAAGGATATCTTCCTATAAATATTTACGAGTGTCGAGGTGTCTTTCAAAAATGGTTGTACCTATACCTAAGAAGGTGAAGATAGGTCCAAAAACATTAGATTGCATCTTCATTGGATATGCACATAATAGTAGTGCTTATCGGTTTCTTGTGCTTAAGTCAAAGATCCTAGATATACATAAGAACACAATAATGGAATCAAGGAATGCATCGTTCTTTGAAAATGTATTTCCATGTAAATCGCAAGGACAATTAAGTTCATCTAAATGAACATATGACACTATGAATGAAGATAGTCAAAATAAAGAACTTGAAGAAGAGATTGAGGTTGAACTCAGATGTAGCAAGAGGGTTAGGACAAAAATGTTTTATGGTCCATATTTTTTTTACCTATTTGCAAGAAAGTAAACCTCAAACCTATGAAGAGGTTGTGAATTCTTCTGAAGGTCCTCAATGGTAAGAAGCCATTAATAGTGAAATTGAGTCCATTATGAAAAATCACACTTGTGAACTAATTGATTTACCTGTAAGTAGTAAAACAATAGGGTTTAAGTGGATTTTCATAAGAAAACATAAATTAGATGGATCAATTGATAAGTACAAGACCAGGGTTATAATTAAGGGATACAAACAATGACATGACCTGGATTACTTTGATATTATTCTCCTGTGATAAGAATAACATCTATAAGGATGATAATTGCTATCACAGCTCTATGAAATCTTGAAATACATCAAATGGATGTAAAGAAAACCTTTTTAAATGGAGAGTTAGATAAAGAAATCTACATGGACCAACCTGAGGATTTTTCATGCCTAGGGAAAGAAGAAAAGGTCTGTAAATTGGTAAAGTTTTTATATGGCTTGAAACAAGCACCAAAACAATGACATGAAAAGTTTGATAATGTCATGAGAACAAATGGATTTAAAATCAATGAATGTGACAAATGTGTATATGTCAAGGACAAAGAAGATGGTTATGTTATCTTGTGTCTTTACGTTGATGACATGCTAATTGTGGATAGTAATGATCAAATGATCAAATCTACTTAGTCTATGTTGAATTCAAGGTTTGATTTGAAAGACATGAGACCTGCTAATGTAATTCTAGGAATTAAGATATCAAGGATATCAGGTGGTCTCATTCTAAGTCAATGTCATTATGTTGACAAAATACTTGAGAAATTCAACAATGGTGATTCTAGAATTGTGAGAATACAGATGTACATCTACACCTATATAAGAATAAAAGTGAGAGTGTGTCTCAACTAGAATATTCTAGAGTGATAAGAAGTCTTATGTACTTGATAAGTTGTATGAGACTAGACATATCTTATATTGTAAGAAAACTAAGTAGATATATTAGTAATCCAGGATCTGATAACTGGAAAGGTATTACAAGACTACTTAGATATGATTGCCACATAAATTGTGTGTCCAATGAATATGCAAGTATACATATCGTAATAGGTAATATAATGATAAGTAAAGATTGTTCCTACATAGATTATTTTATTAGAAACTAATTTTCAAAACTAAAAATAATAAAAATAATATTGTTTATTGTTTTTATATTTTAATGAAGAAAAATTAAAATAACTAAAATTAAATAGAAATAATTAATTAAATCAAATTTGGTAACTAAAAAGATATATGAGAAAATATCTAAGAATACTTAATCCCCTAATTTTCTAAACATGCGAATCGCTAAAATCCCCTCAATATAATATCAATTACTTACATGATCAATTGAATCTAATCAAACATGTATTCATCTCTCAAGTAAACTACACACCATATAGTAATTAATTTAATCACACTCTCATGCCAATTAAATTGCATACTACTCATTAAGTTCATCAATTATGAATCACATACATAAGAATAATACATATTTTTCTAGAAACTATGCATGTTATTTAATCAAGACAAATAATTAAATAATTCTCTTAAATCTATTTAATTGCCTCTATAGATAAATTGTTAGCCAAACAATTAATAGCATAAAAATTAGATTAAATAATATAATTAAATTAATATTATAATTGAGAAAAAATATTAGATCATCACATGGTGAAAATTGGGTTCATAAGATCTCTAGATTAATAAATTAATTACACATAATTGTGTTCATAAAGCTAATATTTTTCATAAAGAAAGTCATAAAATTGATAAATAAAAGAGTAGAAAAAGAAATACAATCAATCTCTTGAATTGTAGTATTAATTTCTTTTTGAATCTCCACCAAAATTGTATTTTCTCTTGAATTTTTCTGGATTTTTCTCTCTTTTTAGCTCCAAAAAATGACCAAAATTATGCTAATGGAGGCTAATTAGGATTTATGGAGTAATTAGGGGCTTAAATAAAACTCAGGTGTGATCTGGACCATTCGATCAGCTTCAGATCAAGGGTTACGATCAAAACAAGCAAAAGTGATAGTTTTACCCAATCATAGAACGACACGTGGCATCAGAATTCATTGGGCGAATTAGGGAGCGACGTATGGCAGGGGAGACCGATCAGAGTCAATGCTCGTCGATTCAGCAACATGTGGCATGACGTGTTTTGTAGGAACGGATGGAGTGCCGCATGGGTGGAACGCGCAGAGTAATGGCTTAGTGACATGTGGCATGGCTTATTGACCAATTTTCAAACTTGGATTGAACGCCGTGTTGACACGTGGTGCGTGATTCGCTCTCTGTACTAACGTGGCATCTGCGTGGCTTGCCCAGTTAGCTCATTTTCTCACGTAGCATGCCACGTGATAGCTTTTGATTGGTCCTATTGATGAGTGCTCAAAAAGCACTAAAATAACCATGATTTTATGTACATTAATTGATTAAAAATATATATATATTTATATGTTTTATCATATATTTATATAAATTTGTCTTTTTTCGGAATCACAGGTATTTTTATTGTTTTTAAGGTATTTTGGCTTAAAAACGCAATTTAAAGACTCAAAAAGGAATACTTGAAGCAATACATCACAAATATATTAATAAATAAGTGGGAAAAGGTCAACAAACATGGAAAAATTGGACAAAATGGGTCGAAAATGTCAAAAATGTAAAAAAGACGGAAATCGCGCCCATTGCCGGCTGCCATACGCGTGCCCAAGTAGTGCATTCACGCGCGGCGACAGCCCCGCAATGCCCGTAAGCCCGCTTCGCGCGCCCAACACGTTTCGTGACGTCATGCTGATGTCATCAATGACCTCACCATGTCCATTACGTGTTTTTACATTTTTTAACATTTTTTTACTCATTTTTTCTCTCCATCCTCACCTATAAATAGCCCCCTTCCCTTCACTTCAAAACACACCTCAAAACACACTTCTCTCTTCTATCTTTCTCTCCATTTCTTAGTTTTTAGTTTTTTTTTAGTTTTTCTTTTGTTTTAGCTAGTTTTTCTTATGTTTTAGCTAGTTTCTCTTAGTTTTAGAGTTCTTCCCTTTTTGGGAAGAACTAGTTATGTTTTTGTAATTTATTAGCTTTTTGATTCAATAAATGGGAGTTCAATAAATGGAGGTTTTCTAGCAACGGGAATAGCGTCGAAGTTCTGTAAGGATTTTATTTTCTTTGCAGTTATTTTTTATGCTTTATTCTTACATGTTATATTTAATTTGTATGTGATTAAATTTAACTGTGCTAGCTATTTGTAAACATGATATAATAATAACGTTGTTATGCTTGCGAAATATTAAATAGGTAAAAATCTCTAAAATGAATTGATTTTATTTTTATTCAAGATTTTATATTAAGAATGTTAGAGAGAAATATATTATTTTTCATTACAAACTTAAATTTGAAAATTAGATTTTAAGGTTTAGTTATCCGGTCTTATTTAGAGTAGTGCTCTTTTATTTGTTGGTACAATCGCCCGGTAGTTAGAGTGAAGCTCTATTTCAAAAGTTTTTATAAGAATTATTATCTGAAAATGTATTGACAACATGTTTTCAGTAGTAGTTTTAAAATGTGAAAGTTAGTACTCGGATAACTAAATTCTTAGGTTTAATTTGGACACCTTGAATAAAGTTTAAACTGTCTAACCCCACCAAAGGTGGCATTTAAATGGTTCATTTTCAATCTCTTAGGAAAAGGAATTAATTTAATTAACCAAATTAGTTATCAACCCCACCCATAGGTGTTAATTGATTTGTTTAGTTAACAAAGAATATCTAACCCCACCAAAGGTGGTATTCATACAAAAAAGGGAGAATCAATAAATATCAATTCATATCTTTAATAACCTAGATAATATGAGCAAGCATAATTAACTAAGTTATTATATCCATAAATACTCCACTATTTATAAAAGATAAAATTTGCATGAATGTTTATTGAATCTATGTTTAATTTTCTGTAATTAGATTAAAAACACAAAACCCAAAATATCGTGACAGGATGTTTAGGATTTAATTTCGTTTTTAAAAGTTTGAATAATAAATTAAAAACCACATACATTCCTTCCTTAGATTGACCTTGGGAGTATACTTATCATTTTCTACGAAATGATTCGTGCACTTGCGAGAGTTTTATAAATATTAAAACCAAAGTATTGGCAAGAATCGGCGATCTCGGTTTTCGTTCATCACCTACCTTAAAAATTCTAGAAAAATTTCAAAAATTACATTTTCACCCCTTTTCATTAAAAAGTTTTTTGCTATAAAAATACTATTTATTAAATAAAACAAGTAAATATGAAGTAAAAAAATGCACTAATGACTCTATTTTCATAGAGTTATCATACCCCCAAACTTAAATATTTTCTTTTCCTCAAGTAAAGCTAAGTATATCTAAATAAAATAACTTGGGTAGTATATTCATAAGTATACTTGATGCGTATTTTCGCAAGTGTATGAATCATTCAAGTAATAAAGTGTACAAAAGTATGGATATCGAACCCACAAGGAATGGCGTTACTAAGTATCGAAATTGACTAATCCTAATTTTATTTGAAAACCAAATTTTTGAATTTGTTTAAGAAGTAAATTAACTTAAAACTAATGCAAATAACAAAATTTAATGTTGTTCACAAATGATTAAAAACGCTAAGGCATTTGATTTCGCTAAATCAATTCAATCCAATTTCAAGTTATGTTATATAAGAATCAAAGTTAAAAGTGATGGTTGAAAAACCCAAACTTATCTAATACTATTTCTCAAGTTATATTAGAATTACTTATCTATGAAAACCGACTATATTTCTATGAAGATTTAATCACAAATAAGCACATTACGATTTATGGAATTTCTGGAATAACCACATACATCATGCATTAGGTGTCAAACTCGCATTCAACATACGGTATTTATCACAAGAAGCATTCATTACACATCTCCTCTCGGTCTCAATATAATGCAACAAATCATCTAAATCTTGATCAAAAATTTAAAATCATTAAGCATGGAAATAAATACTCGACTTGAAAACAATGAATTCATATAATCATAACAAAAGAAATCAGATTTTCATGATTCAACTACATCATAGCCTTAGCAAAAACGAATTAGTTCATAAGGAAAATAAGAACAAACATTATTTCAATTGAATCCATGAATAAAAAATATCAATAAACTGCAGAATATAAAAACTAAGGAGAAGAGATGAAAAACTCTAGAAGATGAAGGCTTGGTAGCAACAATGGTGAAGATCCTTCAAGTTTCTCCAAAATTTCCTTCTCTTCTCCAAAAATGCCTTTGAACTCTGCTTTCTGCCGTCCCCCTCTTTCTCCATCATAATGTATATATAGATCTAGGGTTTGGGGGCAATTTTGGAACAAAACAACAAAAAAATGTGTTTTCAGACGAAACTCGCCGGCGGCGACATTATTCTCGCCGCGGCGAGATTTCTGGCAATTTAAATTTTGTTTTTCTGATTTTGGCCGGCGGCTAGATTATTTGGCCGGCGGCCAACTCAATGTGGCCGGCGGCGAGATTCTTTGGCCGGTGGCGAGAATTATTTGGCCGGCGGCGAGATGAGTTTACCAAAATTTGTGCTCTCGGGAAGATTTTCGCCGGTGGCGAGATGAATATGGCCGGTGGCGAGACACTTTGGCCGGCGGATAGAGTACTTTGGCCGGCGGCGAGATTCACTTGGCCAAAATCCATGCTTCCTGCATGATTTTCAACATTTTCTCCGTAAGGTTTTCGCCGGCGGCAAGAATACTCTCGCCGGCGGTGAAATTCCAAATTTTGAAATTTTGTTCTATTTTTATTTTCATTCAATCCTGATCATTGTACTTTGTCCCTAACTTCTCCAAAATCATGATTTTACCTGAAATTGCACTTTAAACACGAAATACCCGTGAAATGACATTTGTGGATTAAATAATCAAATAAACACAATTTTCACACAAATATCAACTTTTAAATCATAACAAAAATGCAATAATTTAGCTCTTATCAATACTTCTATTAGTACATGCATATTTCATGAAAACTATCCCTCTCAAAAGTCGTACAAATGTATGATAAAGAGGTTCATATATTTATCAATCAATATTCCATCAATACAAGGATATACAAGGTTTTTGAAAAATTGATTCGTGTGTGTGTTCTGCACATGATATCATCCAATGCACTCATGAAATCAACCTATATGAGCATGCTAATCAATTCAATCTTAGAACAAGTCTCATAAGTCTATTTTTCACATCCCTCTCCACTAATATAAATATGTACTTAGCTCAAGATTAATAAGGACTTTACATGGTTGTAATGTAAGGCTTAGGTGGTAGGTCGATAAATGAAGACATTTTAGGCTCTTTCCACACCTTAGCTTTTTTTTTCATCATGCACTTTGTAATTGCAATTGAACTTTTACTTGATATTTTAGTGCACCATCTTTTGACATTCTTTTCATATTTGTTTTATTCCACATCTCTTTTCTCTTTTTTTTTGGTAACTGCACAACACGCCCAAACTTATTTTCAATTCTATTTTCTTTTTTTTAGAGGGATAATTGTGTTGTGAGTTTTTTTATAGGGTGCATTATATTTCACCTTACTCTAAAGCATAACACATGATTGCATTTTTTCTTTTCTTTTCATACAAGATAAAGGTGTATGGGTAGAGGTAATACGTATTAGTTAGGCATTGAATGTGGCTTACAGATATGAAAGGTTCTTTGTTAGGCTCAAATAAGTGACTAAAGATATTAACGATGGTTAGCTTGAAAGACTCAATCGATCCAAATAAGGACAAAATCATTTCTCTTGCTAAATATTATTTAGGATTTTGCCTCAAGGGATGATCAAATAGATTCTAAAACTTGGTAGATCTCATCAACTCGTATAACTCACTTTAAATTTTCTCTCAATAAGAACACCAAAATCAATCATGAGCATGTGCATAAAAATTGAATCAATTCAATCAAAACTAGCAAGCATATCATATGATTAATGTAAATATCTTAACAAATATGTTACATTCCTTATCCTAATAATGACAGCCAATTTTTATCATTGAGTTCGTATGTTTCATATTAAGCATGCATGCATTTAGTTTCCATATATTTATCAATTTCTACCCAAATCATGATTAAAAACAACCTAAAAATTAAAAAAATCCCTAAAAATTTAAGATGCATACTAAATACTAATGTAGAGAATGAAGTTTCCTCCCCAAACTTAAATTACACATCATCCCCAATGTGCACATATAAATATGAAAAGAAAAGAGAACTCCCTTAATCATGGCACACCACATCTTTCGCTAAAATCCACATCTTTCACTGAAATACTCATTCTTATTGCACCATTGCTCTCCATATTTATTCACCTACAAAACAAAAATGATGAAAATATAAGTAAAATAATTTTGGGTTGCCTCCCAATTAGCGTCACGTTTAACGTCCTTAACTAGATGGTCATATCACGTTCTAAAGCATATCTCTTTGTGTCCATTTACTTTTGAGTTTGCATGGAAATATTTTGAGTATTGACTTGTTCAATAATACTTTGTGTCTTGGCTTGCAAACACGGTGCTCCATTCTTCTCTCATGCCATATTTTTGTTTTCTTTTTGAACTTTTTGGCATTCTTATAAGCACTCCACCGTAACTCATCCAATTTATTTATTTCTAATAGCTTTTTCACCTCTCCATTGGACTCTTTCACTTTCATACTTGATTGGGGATAGAAGGGTAAAAGTGTAGGGTCTAAACTTGGTGGCTCTTCAATTGATGGTTTGAACTTAGATCCTATCTCAAAATTTTCCATAATTTCCTTTGATACATACATGATAGGCACGTCCTCTAAAAAGTTCACACTGTCCACAATATCGACCTTCGATGCCATACTTTCAAAGTTATAATAGGTTGAGTTGTTTTCTGGTGAGTTTATGTCCTTGTTCATAGCATCATATGTAACCGTCTTAAGTGTGGACAACTCAATAGATTCTTTTAAGCTACTTCCACAAATAGTAACATTTATCCTTAAACATTCATTAGCATTATCAATATCAGGGGGTTTAGATTCTTTAAAAACTTTAAACATTACTTGTTCATCTTGCACTTTCATTGTAAGTTCACTTTTTTGTACATCAATGAGTGCTCTTTCGGTTGTTAAGAATGGACGATCAAGTATGATAGGAATGTCATGGTATTCTTGCATGTCTAGCACAATGAAGTCCACGTACCATAAAGATGAATTTGTCTACTTTTACTAGCAAATCTTCTACCATATCCCAAGGTCTCTTAATTGATATATCTACCATTTGTAATGTTACTGAAGTGGGTTTGGCTTTACCAACCCCCAATCTCTTGAAGACCGATAATGACATAAGGTTAAAGCTAGAACCCAAGTCACATAATGCTTTCTCAAAGTGGATGTTCCCAATTGTATAAGGAATGTCAAAACTACCTGGATCTTTCAACTTTTGGGGTAGTTTTCTAGGAATGATGGCCCTACACCGTTCAATTAAGGTTATTATTTCATTATCTCCAAGTCTCCTTTTCTTAGACAAGTTGTCCTTCAGAAATTTGGCATAGGAAGGCATATGTTCAAGTGTATCTACAAATGATATATTTATGTGCAACTTCTTGAATACTTCAAGAAATTTTGAAAACTACGTATATGCCTTTTGCTTTTGCAGTCTTTTAGGGAAATGAATAGTGGGTTTGTAGAGGTTTCTCTTTTTTGGTTGAATTATTTCCTTTCTATTACTCTCTTTATCCTCTAATTCCTCCTTATCATTTTTAGTTTCATAATCCTCCTTATCCTTTTGAGTCTCATCTTCCTGCTCTAAACTTTTACTACTCCTCAAGGCTAATGATTTACAATGGTCCTCACCTTCTCTTCTTGGGTTTACAATCGTGTCACTTTGAAGGTTATCTTGAGGCATTTGGCTTATAACCTGAGCAAATTGTCCCATTTGATTCTCCAAATTTTGAATTGAAGCCTTTTGAGTTGACACTTTTGTATTAAATGAATGGATGAAGTCTTTCATCATCCTCATTAAAGAATTTGTATTGTCCTTAGTAGGTGGCTTTTTTTCTTGGGCTTGTAATTGTTGTTGTTGTTGTTGGAAACTAGGTGGTGGAAGTGATTGATGGTTGAATTGATTATCACCTTGATTGTTGTAATTCCAAGAGAAATTTTGATGTTACCTCCATCCTAGGTTATATATGTTTGTGTTTGAGTATGAATTATTGTTTTGATTCATATTACCCATATAGAAGACCCATTCAGGATTATGTGGACAATTATCAAACAAATAGGCTCCATCACAAAACACACAAGACATCATTGAATCTTGAACCTGATTTATATTTGTTGGCGAGTTTTGAACCATCAAAAGATTTACCAAAGAGGACACTTAAGTTCTAAGTGTCGTGATATCATTTATCTCATGCATTCCACCTACTCTTTTTGTGGTTATTATTTCGTTCATTGACCATGAATAATTATTACTAGCCATTTTATACAATTAATCTCTTGAATTGTAGTATTAATTTCGTCTTGAATATCCACCAAAATTGTGTCTTCTCTTGAATTTTTCTAGATTTTTCTCTCTTTTTAGCTTCAAAAAATGACCGAAATTATGCTAATGGAGGTTAATTAGGGTTTATAGAGTGATTAGGGGCCTAAATAAAGCTCAGGTGTGATCTGTACCGTCCGATCAGCTTTAGATAAAGGGCTATAATCAAAACAAGCAAAACTGATAGTTTTAGCCAATCATAAAGCGACATGTGGAATCAGGAATTCATTGGGCGAATCAAGGAGCGACGCATGGTAGGGGAGACCAGTTAGAGTCAACGCTCACCGAGTTAGCAACACATGGCATTACGTGTTTCGCAGGAATAGATGGAGTGGCACACAAGTGGAACGCGCAGAGCAATGATATGGTGACACATGGCATAATGCATTGACTGATTTTCGAACTCAGATTGAACGCCGTGTTGACACGTGGTGCGTGTTTTGTCCTCCTCAAATGCGGGGCGATGTGGTTTGCTCTCTGTGATTGAATGGCATCTGCGTGGCTTGCCCATTCAACTCCTCTGCTTGCATGGCATGCCACGTGATAGCTTTTGATTAGTCATGCATTAAAAATTTATAAAAATTCTAAAAAATTTTCAAAAATTATATTTTCACCCATTTTCACTAAAAAGTTTATATTTTAATTCTTTTGGCAATAAAAATTATATTTCATATTGGGTGGTGCAGCTATTTCATGGATGTCTTCTAAATAGACATACATTTCTAGATCCACGATGGAATATGAGTTCATCACTTTGGATAACTGTGGCGAAGAAGCCGAATAGCTACGTAATTTTGTAGAGGATATTCTTAAATAGGTAAAGCTTGTACCTACAATATACATTCGTTGTGATAGTCAATCTGCTATTGGCTGGGCATAGAGAAATATGTATAATGATAAGTCTCGACATATACACCATAAACATAATACCATTAAGTCAAAGGATAGCATAGCTCATCCCTTAACTAAAGGGTTAAATAGAGAGTTAGTTGATAAGTCATCGAGAGGAATGTGATTGAAGCCCATGAATGAAGAATGATTTACAAAGGAAACCCAACCTATTTGATTGGAGATCCCAAGATCTAGGTTCAAAGGGACAACCTAATTGTAAAGACTTAGTGGGATCACTGTGGGGGTTTACTCTCAAGTTAGTTCTTATGATGAAAATAGTGATACCTGTAAGATATAGGGTAAGTTAAGACTTTTAATAATTCTTATAAAAAGAAACCAAGCAGAGTATGTAGGTTACTCTTTGCAGATTACTTTTAAAGGTAAGAGATCACCTATGTGAGGAAGGAGTGTGGCTATTTCCAAAGAGAATTGTATAGGGCTTAATTCTTTAAAGACTCTCAGAAAACCAGACATATGTTCATGACCAAAACGAACAGAACAATGAGAACTGAATTGTGTCAGGAAATATTCTTGTGTAAAGTATGTCATCACTTACATAAACAACATAACAGTTCAAGGACATCGTGTCTACTGTTCAGTCAGTAAGGTAAATATATTTTCACAAAGGAAGGTTCAAAGAGTAACACCTACTTATCCTATACAGGTTTCAATCCATTGAACTTTATTTCCGTGTCAAAATTTGATTCAAAATCTATTTCAATTTTTATTCATGTGGGAGATTGTTAGAAAAATTGAATAAAAATTTCAATTTTTAGTTTCAATTCTTTTAAATTTTTTGTTACCTCCCTCTTGATTTCTTCCATTTCTCTACTTCAATTCTAGCCATTTTTCTTCTTCAATTCTAGCCGTTTCTCCTTTTCAATTCCAACTGTTTATCTTCTTCAATTCCAGTCGTTTCTCTTCTTCAATTCCAACCATTTCTGCCCATTTCTTTGCATCAATTCTCAGATTCTGTTTATGTATAATTCTTCTATAAATAAAGAAGAAAGGTGAGAAGAAAAGATAGAGAAGAAAATCTGAGAACGAAAAAGAAATAGAGAAAAGAGAAGGAGATGGCGGTGTGAAGAAGAAGAAGAAAAGGAAAAGAAGAAAAAGAAAAGAAAAGGAAGAAAAAGGAAAAGGAAAAGGAAAATGAAAAGAAAGAGAATGGCAATAAGGGTAAAAGAAAAGAAAAGAAATATATTTTATTTATTTATTATTATTTTTGGTTGTATATTTTCTATCTAGAGTTAGATTCTTTTGATAGAGTTCAGACATTTTAAAGTTTGTAGAATAATAAACTATGATGTAAGTTTATTATTATTTAATCATTGTATCGTGGGAGATAAATTTTCGCCGTTTTCAAACATCCACGGTGAGCGAAAAAATTATCTTAAAGATACTGTGTGATACACATGCTTTTGTTATTAATTTTTATTTATATATTTATATATATTTCTAATTTTTTTTTAATAAAATAATTTTATTTTTAAATTATTTGTACGAGTATTATTTCTAACAATCTATTACTCAATAAGGATGCATTTCATTTGTCCTACACATATATCTTTCCTTCTATTGATAGTTGGAGGTTTTAACCTAGAACAAGTGGTGTTGAGATTGTTCCTCTAGTTTTCAAGTAAAGTGGTAGGTCTAAAACTTCAAGGTACAAGGAGGAAATAAAATTGAAAAAAGGAAAGCTGGTAATGCTATTATACTAGGAGAAGATGACGTACCTTCAAAGATTTGGAAATTAGATATGACAATCACTTGCAGCATATGTCAAATACAAGGTCACCAAAAAAAAAAATCATGTTTAAGAGATTGAAGGAGGCAGCAGCAATGGATGCAACACAAGTAATATGCTGCTATTCATATTTACAAGTTTAATACATGTGTATATCTAATTACATTTTTTTTTTGGCATGTCTTCTGTCTATCAAGCTTACAACACATGAATCTTAGCCTGAACATGTAGCTAAAAGTCATGATGAGATTAATCAATCTGAATTTACTCAGTTTACCCAACCTGAAACTCAACAAGTTGAGACTGATTAATCTGATCCTTAACAAGCTACTGAAGTTGATTAAAAAAAACACTAATTTCTAAGACCGAGCTAGAACAAGTGAATCCTTAAGCACATGCAATCAATATTGAACCACAAGAAGCTAACCCTTAACAAGCATGTTTACGCACTTTGAGTAATTTTTGTGCATTCTGTGAAATGTTACAAAAAGAAAAAAGTAAAGACAAAGTCTAGTAGAAAGAAGCACAATCGTGCACCTGCACCTCAATAGTTCCATTTCAAGACGAAGGCATAATTTTCTCTATTTTCATTTTGTTTGTGTATTCTGGAGTGTATTCATGTCAGTTTTGGTAAGTTAAAACATGTCCAGGACGCATTTCTAAGATCTTTTATTTTGGTTAGCTGTTAGGATTCTTATAGTGAAAAATTATGTTCTGATTGTGTATTTTGAGGACAATGTCATCAATGTGTCTACTGACACAACTAAAGTTACTAAATAGGTCACTAAACATGTTATGTTTTAGAGTGATTATAACAAGTTATATATATATCTATATATATATCTGGAATTGGAGCTTACTGGTATTATAACAGGTTCTCGTTGTCATTATGAATTCTCGTAATAAGGTGACAATGTGTCCTTGTTGTAATTTAAATTAAATTAAATCCTTAAATAGTTTAGCTTTAAAAAAAAAAGATAATTAAGGATAAAATAATATAATTTTTACTTAATTATCTCATTCTTTCTAAAATTAAATGATTACGTTTACCTCATTTATAATCTAAGTAATAAAATAACAAAGTTTTCTATAAAAAAAAAAAAATATTGAGTCAGGGTCATGTGCATCTTATTCTCCTTGACTTTGCCTCGTCAAATATGCGTGCATTTAACTATATATGAGATGATAGCTTCTTACAAACGAACACAAGAGTCGCACCAAAAGTGTTATATTTAGAAAATATCATCTTTATTAGTAGGAACAAAGTTTTGAATCCTTCAATGCTATCTCCACTTCTCATTCTCATTCTTTCTCTTCGAATCGTTTTCCTAATTAATGTTAATTTTCCCAGCAACCCATGAAATGATGCATCTCTTCTTCCAATATTACCCAGAGACTAGCCACTCGATGTTGATTTTCTTTCTTGTAACGCTTTAATTTAATTTTTTATCAAATGGGTTTTTCATTTATTTGCTATTTGGCATTGGATTTTTTTGATTTGAGATTGACGAAGAAGATTTCTTCATCCCAATTCTTGGGAACATGGAGAAACCTATATTCGGAAAATGTCACTACCTATTCTGGTTTGTTATATTAGCTGTATTTCTTTTATGGTTCTTACGTCTTAGCCTTTGCAATACAGAATTCATTTCTCGAAAGAACCCAATAGCATTGTCAGACAATATTGCTTAATTAGGAAGAAGAATCCATTGAAGCACATCACTCTAATTTATTGCCTAATCAATTAAATAATGTTACAAAAATAGAGTCCAATTTTATTAGAAACAAAAATGTTAATCATGTTGAAGATAATGGATTCGAAACTCTTATCAACTTTCTTTCAACGAAGAATAGATGGAAAAACTCTTCAAATTTGACCTTTGAAAATGAAGAAATCAATATTTGAAGAGATAATAAAAAGAGAAAATCAATGTTTTTTGAGTATATTTTCTTAATTTATATCGAATATTTACATTGTTTATATAAACAAATATCAATTACTATTTCACCAACCACCATGATTGAATTGCATGGTTTACAGCTGCTTGGTAGGCGCCGTGTATATTGGAAGAAATGTTTGGCGTCGGTGCAGTGTTTGTTGAATTGTGTTGCAGTGATTGTTGAATTGTGTTGCAGTGTTTGTTGAATTTAACACTCCCCCTCAAGTTGGTGCATAGATGTCTTTCATGCCCAACTTGACTGAAATTTCTGTGAATATTCGATATGAGACTGCTTTAGTGAGGATGTCAGCCAATTGATCTTCTGACTTAATTTTTGGAAATTCCAATGAATTTTCTTCTAACTTTTTATTAATAAAGAACCGATCAACTTCAACATGTTTTGTACGATCGTGTTGAATTGGATTATGAGCAATATCACATGCTGTTTATTGTCACAAAATAACTTAATTGATTCTTTAGAAGGATATCCCAAATCTGTCAAGAGAGATTGTAACCACAAGGCCTCACAAAGCCCCAAATGCCATGCCTCTGTATTCAGCCTCTGCGCTTGAACGGGCAACAACATGTTGTTTCTTACTTCTCCATGTTACAAGGTTTCCCCCTACAAAAGTGAAGTAGCCTGATGTAGATCGCCTATCATTTATTGATCCAGCCCAATCAGCATCAGTATATACTTCTATTCTTTGGAATTCTGAGTTTTTAGTAAACAATACTCCTTTTCTAGGAGTAGACTTTAAATACCTCAAAATACGAATAACTGCATTCATATGTTGTTCTCCATAATTATGCATAAATTGGCTGACAATACTTAAAGCATAGGCAAGATCTGGTCTTGTGTGTTCCAAATACATCAACCTTCCAACAAGCCTTTGGTATCTTTCTTTATTTGTTGGAACTTGATCAACCTTGATACATAACTTTAATCCTTCCTCTACTGGTGTATTAGCTGGTTGACATGCCGACATACCAGTTTATTTTAATAAATCTAAGGCATACTTTCTTTGAGATAAGAAGATTCCTTCTTTTGATCGAGAAACCTCAATCCCAAGAAAATATTTTAAGGAACCAAGGTCTTTCATTTCAAATTCCTTGGACAAATAACTTTGGAGAGCTTTCCTTTCTTCAAGATCATTTCCTGTTACTATCATATCATCAACATATACAATAAGTGCATTGATCTTACTATACCCTTTTTTCAGAAATAAAGTATGGTCTGAATTGCTTTGCTTGTAGCCAAATGCCTTCATTGATTTTGTGAACCTACCAAACCATGCTTTTGGGGATTGTTTCAATCCATACAGTGATTTTTTTAATTTACACACCTTTTCATCATGGATTTTGAATTTCTTGATTCCTGGTGGTAAATCCATGTAGACTTCTTCAATTAAATCTCCATGTAGAAAGGCATTTTTTACATCAAACTAATATAATGGCCAATCTAAATTTGTAGCTAGAGATACCAAGACTCGAACAATGTTAATTTTGGCTACAGGCGCAAATGTTTCTGTATAATCGATCACATATGTCTAAGTGTATCCTTTTGCCACCAATCTTACTTTATAGCGTTCAATCATACCATCTGCTTGATACTTTACTGAAAAAATCCATCGACATCCAACAATTTTCTTTGTTGGTGGACGATCGACAAGTTCCCAAGTTCTATTTATTTCTAAGGATCTTAGTTCTTCATTCATAGCATCTTTCCATTTTGGGTCAGCTAAAGCTTCCTGCACACTATTAGGAATAGATACAGCAGATAATTGATTCACAAATGATACATTTGATTTTGACAAACGATGTTTAGACATATAGTTACTCATGGGATATTTGACTTTACTAGAAATCTCAGGTTCATACATGGCTTTAGGAATACCTCTGTTAGGACGTGATGGAAGTATTTTTCTGGCTGGTTCAATAGTTGGAACATTCTCAGCAAACGATTGGTTAGGTATATCAGCAATTTGTGGAGAAGGAAACTCGTACTCACTTTGTGGTAGTAAGGAACTTGCTTGATGATCTTGAAGTTGATGAGGACTTGATTCCATTTCCCTTGAGTCTTTTCTATATTGAGAGTTATTACCATCTGAATTCAAGTTATTTATATTTTCCTCACATATAATTTGTCTTTCTTCATAAGGAAACAATTTATATGTAAGGCTTTGAATTTCAGCATGGTTGTACTCTCCCTGAAATTCAGGTGTAGATGAGAAATACATTGTATCTTTATGAAAAATAACATCCATGGTGGCAATCATTTGTTTTGTAAGAGGATGATAACACCGATACCTTTTTTGTTGTATGGCATATCCCATAAAAACACAACGTATTGCTCATGGATCCAACTTGCTACGTTGTTGTTTATGTAGGTGTACAAATGCCACACAACCAAAGACATGAGGAGGTAAATTTGGAACACTTGGTGCAACAATTAATTCAGTAATGGCTTGTAGTGGTGTTTGGAAGTTAATGGGACTGGAAGGTACCCGATTGATCAAATATGCAGCAGAAGTAATTACTTCTCCCCAATAAGATAATGACATATTAGCTTCGATCAATGAGGCACGGACAACTTCCAACAAGTGTCGATTTTTCTTTCTGCAACCCCGTTTTGTTGAGGTGTATCAACACAAGTAGTTTAATGAATAATCCCTTCTGTTTTAAGATATTCTTGAAGCTCAGAACTTTTATATTCTCCTCTATTATCACTTCGTAGAACTTGAATCTGTGTTTTATATTGAGTACAAACCATTTTATGAAATTTTCTAAATAATACATTTACCTCACTTTTAGATTTCATTAAACAGACCCAAGTCATTCTACTAAAATCATCAATAAATGTAACAAACCAACGTGATCCTCCCAAAGTAGGGACTTTGGAAGGACCCCATACATCAGAATGTATAACCATAAACGGAAATGGACTTTTATTTAAAGTTATAGGAAATGAGGAACGATGACTTTTTGCTAGTTCACAGACATCACATTTTAAAGTAGAAAGATCGAAGCTCAAAAATAAACTTGGAAATAATTTCTTTAAATATCCAAAAGAAGCATGACCCAATCTCCTATGCCATAGCCATATATTTGATTCATCCTTGTTAGATCCAGTTGCTACCAATGCATGATTTGTTGAATCCAAGTCCAAATAATACAGGTTTCCTTGCCTAACACCACGACCAATCGTTTGCTTTGTTTGAATGTCCTTGAACACACAAAAGTCAGGCCAAAAAATAACAAAACAAGATAAAGCAGTGGTTATTTGAGAAATAGATATAAGGTTATACTCTAAAGAGGGAACAACTAGTACTGAGTCTAAATTCAAAGTACTAGTGAGAGACAAAGATCTTTCCCCAATGACTGGGGTTGTGTTACCATTGGCAGTGCAAATAGTTTTGTGTGATGATGGTTTTGAGATTTGTCTAGAATCGAATGTCATATGATCAGTTGCACCTGAATCAATTATCCATGTATTATTAAAAACAGGAGAAAAAGCTTTAAGTATCTTACCAACATTTGCTGAGGAGTTTGCAACCTGATCTTTTGTTATTTCAGCAATGGTGGCAGTAGACATTTGTCGTGGATTTTTTTTTCGAGAGTCACGGTTGTGATCCCACCAGTCAAGATATCCCACAAGTTCAAAACATCATTCTTTAGTATGACCCTTTTGATGACAATGGGTACATTTAAATGATGATTTATTAGTCACCCTTCGTTCTTGCTGATTGGAAAAAGAACGATTTTTAGAAATCATGGCGGAAGCGTCAACGTCTCCAGATTTTTCCTTCAATGAGATTCGACGTACTACCTCCCGTCGAATCAAGGAATAACAACCTTCTAAATCTGGTATAGTTTCTTTTCGCAAAATTTCTCCACGAACCTGCTCAAATTCATCATCTAATTCAGCAAGAAAAATATGTATCCATAGTCTTTCAACAGACTCTTGATATGATATTAGATCATTAGGGTCTTTCATGACCACCTTATCACGATGGTCTAGCTCTTGGAAAATTTCAGTCAAGTCTCCATAATACTCTAAAAGTGATTTTCCATTTTGTCTAGAAGTAAATGCTTTTTGGTTTAAGACAAATACCTGCAATTCGTCACTTCCATCATAGAATGCTTTTGCCAAAGCAACCCAAATTTCAAGAGCAGTAGGTCTGCGTAAATATCGCTTCATGATTTCTAGACTCATTGACATAAGGATCTATCTCTTCACTTTTTGATTTTCTGCATACCACTTATTATAATTGTTTGATGTTTTTTCTGGTTGCAAATTTTTGTCATGAATATAAGAGAGTTTTTCTCTTTCTGCAATATGCATTTCCATTATTTGAGACCAAACATCATAATTAGTCTCAATAAGAACAATTCCAGCATTAAACACACATTCAGACTGAACCGATTGTACAACAGTTGGAGTTGATTGCTCCATAGGTAATGAAATTATACCATCTGTCATGATATTATGGTAAACAAACTAGAAGATGGTGTAATAATTTTAGAACTAATTTTTTTTTTCTGTTTTTTTAATATATATTTATACTAAACTGGATTAAAAAGCAATAAACTGGTTCAAAATTGGATTAAAAACTTGAAAAAATGAACCAAAACGGTTTTAGAAAACCAGAACCGGGAAAAAAACTGGGTTCAGACCTTTAAAATGGACCGAACCGGCCAAAAATAGGAAAACTATGAAAAACCGAGAAAACTGGGTTCAACCGAACTGTTGGCTGGACCAACCTGAGCCGAACCGAGGTGACTTGAGCCGAATCGAGCTGCGGACCGGCTACGCCCTCTAGCCGGACCGAGCCGAGCCACCCGAGCCGAACCGAGCCAAGCTGAGCCGGATGACACGTCATCATCTTCAACCTCTAGACGGCGCGTGGAGCGCGTGAAAAATGGACCCTTTACTTCAGGCGGCGCGTGAAGTTGCGTGTGGAGGTTTTCTTCTACTATAATTTTACCAAAATGTTTAGAATTGTGTTTAGAGTAATCTGGTAAAATTAGGTGGGACAAATATTTTTTCAAAAATGATGTTTGTAATTAATATTTGTACGGGTGTTTGAATGAGAATTTTTTTTCACGAGAGAAAGGATTTTCAGAGAAAGAAATCTCTGTTTTAGAGAACAAGAGTCTTAAATTTGTATAAAGCAACGACTTGGCTCTGATATCATGAAGAAATCAATATTTGAAGAAATAATCAGAAGAGAAAATCAATGTTTTCTGAGTATATTTTCTTAATTTGTATCGGATATTTACATTATTTATATAGACAAATATCAATTACTATTTCACCAAATACCATGATTGAATTGCATGGTTTAGCTGCTTGGTAGGCGCCGTGTATATTGGAAGAAATGTTTGGCGTCGGTGCAGTGTTTGTTGAATTGTGTTGCAGTGATTGTTGAATTGTGTTGCAGTGTTTGTTGAATTCAACAGAAAATCACAATAGCTTAGAGAATGAAAAATCAGATAATGATAATCAAGATGGGTCTGTCAAAAAAAACCCAAAATTGAGCCTGATTGTACCGCTAGATACATTTTTGAACAAACAATCCCTAAAGCGTTCAATAATGATATTCTAAGGCATTTTCATTTTATTAGTAATTGGACTAACATGTGTGACTACACAGCTAATTTGGGTCTTGGTCCTCATCTATTAAATGCTGAAAAAGTTTACTCAAATACTGGTTGGTTTGCTACAAATCAATTCTTATTAGAAGTAATTTTCAACAACAGAATGAAGCAATATGATTGCTTAACAACAAACCCATCAACGGCTTCTGCAATTTTTGTACCATATTATGCTGTTCTTGATATTTCTAGATACCTTTGGGGTTCCACAGCAGCTATGAGAGATTGGGTTTCAATTGCACTTGTAAAATTTCTTCGAAATCGATCCCAATGGAAAAGAATGAGAGGTAGAGATCATTTTTTAATTGCTGGAAGGATTACTTGGGACTTTAGAAGAGGAAGAGATTGGGATTCTGATTGGGGTAGTAAGCTTATGCTTTTGCCTGAAGCAAAAAGAATGACAGTTTTGACAATTGAATCAAGTCCTTGGAACAATAGTGATTTTGCCATACCATATCCAACTTAAATTCATCCTTCTAAAGATGGTAAGGTGTTTAATTGGCAGAGAAGAATGAGAACACAACAAAGGCAATGCTTGTTTTCATTTGCTGGAGGTCCAAGACCCGACATTCCAAATTCGATTCGAAAAGAGATAATTGATCAATGTAAAAATTCAGGGTCAAAATGTGGACTGCTAGAGTGAATTGAAGGTTCATTCAAGTGTTACAAGCCAATTTTGTTGATGAAAATGTTTCAAACTTCTGTTTTCTGCTTGCAGCCTCCCGGGGATTCATTCACAGGACGATCGTCGTTTGATTAGATTCTTGCAGGGTGTATCCTTGTTTTCTTTCATCCTGTTTCAGCATATGTTCAATACTTATGGCATTTACCTAAAAACTACCCTAAATATTTTGTGTTTATTTCCACATTTGATGTGAAGAATGGGACAGTGAGTATAGAGAAGGTGTTGAGCAAAATTCCAAAAGAAAAGGTAAAAACTATGAGGCAAGAGGTTATAAATTTGATACCAAGAATAATATATGCAGATCTAAGCTCTAGATTGGAGATACTTGAAGATGCATTTGATATAGCATTGAAAGGAGTTGTTGATAGGGTGAATGGTATTAAGAAAGAAATGGAGGAGAGTAAGGATTCAAGTCTTGATTACATAGAAGATTACACTTGGAAATACAATTTGTTTGGTACAACTAAAAAATATGAATGGGATCCTTTCTTTACTGGACAATATAATTGTAAATTCCTAATTGGCATGATTCTTAGAAGTATAACATATGAATAGGAAAAAATATACATTATTTTGTTATGCACTTGTACAAGCCAAGTATGAAATGTGTTATCTAGGGACTTTTTCTCTCTTGTTAGTTTTGACATTTAGTTTCTTTAGCTATTTGAACTTGGAAGTTAATATCTCAATGTAATTGGCTACACTCCAAAAGCAAAATATAGATAGTAAAGAATTACATACTTATGATTTTTTATATTTAAAAACGACTATTATTATATATTATAAATCTATCACATTTACTGTTGATTTTTTATATTTAAGAATGATTATTATTATATATTACAAATCTATTATATATAAGAACAAGATAACAAAATCTCATTTAATACAACTTTAGGTGTCCAATTGTATCAATCAATCACATTATGTCACATCTACAACGTCATTTGAGTTATATTACAATTTGTAATACTTAAACTTTTCTTTCAAGAATATTAATCAAAGTTTTCGTACTCATTGCAAAGAGAATGATGGCTAATCTGCATATACAATATTTTTCTATTTTGCAATGCTTAGCTTTGTGTTGCTTGGGAAATACATGCACGATAGCATGCCCACTTTCTCTTTATGTCTCAACAAGGTTGTCTAATTAAGTCCTGTTGAAAAAGATACAAATGAAATGAGAGTTAAAAATGTAAGAGAAAATAAAAATAAAAATTAAATATAATATTATTATATAGCATATAAGAATAATGAGTATTTCTTCTCATTAGTTAACCTTCTGGGATGGTAAGATGAAAGTTTTTATGAACTTTCACATAATACTAAATCTTACATCGGTCAATGAACCAATAAAAAAAACTAAAGAGACTCTTAAAAAAAGATATATAAGTTATACAAAAAAATGTAAGTAACTTAAATAAAAAATAAAATATAATAAAAATTGATTAAAAATACAAAAAATATTGAGCCAAATGACCAACATTTTGATTTTAAAAATACAAAAAATATTGGGCCAAATGACCAACATTTTGATTTTGATGGAAGTGTTCCAGAAAATGAAAACTCAATATTAATTAAATATAATATCATAATACATTTTATACAAATTATGAATTTCTCTTATCATTTGATTAATCTTTTAATATTAGAAGACATAATTCTTATGCAATTTCACAAAATATATTTTAACAAGTGAACTTTATAATCAAGGTTGGTCTCTATCGGTAGCATAACTTTAAGAAATGCATACAAAATAGGGGTATACTAGAAGTCATATTATTTTCAAATAGTACTACTACAAAAGGGACATTTAACTCGTTGTGTAAAGTCGATTTTTGAAAAAACCAACTTATAATGAATTTAAAGTTGATTCGGTGTAGAACCGACGCTATCCATGTATGTAGCGTCGGTTCGCCATGTCAACCGACGCTACGTCTTATTTTTTAAATTAAAATTAATTATTATTTTATTTGACTCTTTAAAATTTAAGTTTGATAAAAATAATATCATTTTTTCTTTTTTTAGACAATTAGTTTTAAAAATTATATAATTTTGTTTATTTGTTTGGATATTTAAATTTATATATATACCTACCATATATCTTTATTTAATTGTGTATATATTTTAATTAAATATTATTTTAAAGTAATTATTTTTTCTATTTCTATATATGTATATATATACATAACTAGTCTAAATAAAATAATAATTGAAAAAATAATAATTTTAAATTAGGTGAATAGCGTCGATTCATGTGGTGAACCGACGCTATTCACCTAATATATCCAAATTGGGGTCATTTTTTATACAGAAATCATTTTCTTCCTCTCTCTCCTCCATTTTCTCTCGCGCGCGTTACCTTCTTTCTAAATTTTTGGCCACCTCCAACCACCATTTGCAACGTCGTTTTGTAAGTTATATTCCTCTTCTCATTATCTTTCAGATCTATTTTTTTAGCGAAATATTAAAAAAAAATTATACCTATTTTCTGTAAAAAAATTTGATTTAAGTATGTTTTTATTTTGTTTGTTATGTTTGACTTATTTTATGTGAAAATAATATCTGAAATGTTGTGGGTTTGATGGATTATATATATTTACTATGCGTGGATAAATTTATTTATATATATGTTGTATAAATTTTTTGAATTATGTATGTTTTTTATTTTGTTTGTTATTATGTTTGACTTATTTTATGTAGAAATAATATCTGAAATATTGTGGGTTTATTGTACGTAGATAAATTTATTTATATATAAATAATTATATTTTATTAAGGAGTGAACCTAGGAAAAATAATATGTTGTAAGAAATTATATTGGTATAAAAGTTATACGTGCTATCTAGTGACTCTTAAAAAAATTATAAATATATATGTATAATCTCAATAATTTAAATAATATATATATATATATATATATATTAATAAAAATTAAATAATAACTAAAAAGTAAGTAGTATTATTATTTTTATTTATATATGCTACTATAGTAGTCCCTGTATACTTCTATAGAATATTATATACGTATAATAAATATTACTTTTTAATTATGATATAGTAACATGCTTAGAAATTAGAATCAACCAAAGTGATTGGTTTTTATATATTCATGCTAACATGTTGCTTATTTTTTAATTTGTATAGAAATGGTTTTGTTAAATGATTAAAATGATAATTGTTTTGTATTATGTATGTTTTGATATATATTCTAATAAGTAGAAAATTTATATATAATAATACATCTCATCTCTCTTTCCTATTTTCCTTACGAACTCATATTAGCACTTTATTAATCATTTGTTTATAAATATGAATTTATCTGAAATCTTTGCTTGTTTGATGTATGTTTTACGTGCTCATGTATGTAGGGGAATATGAATTGTTATATGGATCAACTATTTTTTTTGTTTAGTTTTCTTGTCATAATGCTTGTGAAGGCCAATCAAGATTCTATGCCAACCAAGCTTACTCGATAACATCTAATTACACTTTGACGACATTATTTTATTTGTAATTTAAGTTAACTATATGTATTATATATATATATATACATTATTTATTTTTGTAATAAATTTAATTATCGAGTAATTAAATATATTTAAATTTTTAATTATTTGTATTATTATTTATATTTTAATTTTTTTATGCTATATATATTAAATAATACGAAAAATGAGAATACAAATAAAAAAATCATAAGTTGTACGGGTAAAGTCGGTTCACGCGATGGACTGACTTTACATGTAGCGTCGGTTCACGCGATGAACCGACTTTACATGTAGCGTCGGTTAACGAGATAAACCGACTTTACATTTTAAATCGCTCAATTTAAAGTCGATTCAACAAACCGAATTTAATGACTATTTTTGTAGTAGTGTAGATACAATTTAGTCCAAAATGATCATAAAAATACAAATTTGATCATGTTTAATCAATATAAAATATTAATGAATAAGTTTGTTTTTTAAATGGAAAACTTACTATTTTGTCATGACCAATTCTTAGTTACATTCTATTTCACACTTTTTAAATAGTTTTTTATTTAAAAAAAAAGACTAATAATCTACTCCTTTATAAACTAAGATACTAATGATGTACCAAATGATGAAAATTTTGTTGATATTGTCACGACTATGTTACTATTTTGCACATCTTGATATCGAAATTTAATATCTATATCTTTTGTCAGTATTGTCAAAAAATATTGACAAATTATAGCTAATGTCGTTTAAATATCTATTTTTGTTAAAATATTTTAGATATTATGGATATCAATAAAAATTTCTTTCATACAGTCGAGATTTATCTATTTATTAGATAATCAATTTAATTATTTTAAACCTTTTAATTACTTATTTTATAATATTTTAGAAAAAAAAATATTTTATTATATTATATTTTAATTAATTTATTATCTTATTGATTAGTTTAAATATTATAAGTATTTAAAAATATATGTATTAAATAAAAATATAATTTAAAATATAAGTAATTAATTGTTTTGATGTTTTATATATTTTTCTTCATATTTTTTATATAATTTTCAAAGTTTTCATGATTTTTTCCAAAGTTTCTATCAAGAACAATAATATTTTTGTAAAAATTATTTTACAACATCTTGATCGAGATCGATATTTCAAATCTTGAGTATACCTGTTTAATTTTAATACTAATTTGTATATTTTTTTTCAAAGAGTTACGGTACTGATAAGACTTTTAACCCTTTATAATCATGAGATTTTTTTCAAAAATTTATTCCAATCCCTTTGAACCTTAGTGGTAATATTGATACTGGTACCACGATAACACAATCCAATTGAATTTTGTAGTTTCAAAATAGACTCTAAAAATTCTGATTATAAATTCAACAATGACGAATCAGGTATGCTAAATAGCTAACTAAACGTTCTGAATGCACCCACACCATTTAGCTTAACCTATTATTGTGTCTTCCAACCCAATGAATATTGATAAGCCTTATATAGTTTCCTTTACTCAAGCCTGAACAAAAGCGTTTGTAGTCCAACGGTTAGGATAATTGCCTTCCAAGCAATAGACCCGGGTTCGACTCCCGGCAGACGCATATTTGAAAGTTTTTGCATTGTAATTTTTGGGAGATTTTGAAGACTTTTGAACTATTAATGCCTATATATATTTTTTTATTAAATTTCTATTTCGTTGAATTTTACTTGCTTTAGTTGATTGAAATTGGGCAAGTATTCACAAAACAGTAATCAATCCTCTGAACAGTTGAATATCACCATAAAACTGCAAATGAATCAACATAATCAGGTAAAATTAATTGGAGTAAAATGAAGAAAACAACCAAATATATTTGAAGTTAAGAAATTGAACCTTCAAAGTTCAGCAATGACACAGTCGCAAGGCTTTCGATTTGAGATGCAACTTGCCAGCATGAATTAGACTATTGCAGAAGCAGAAGGACAACAGTAACCTTCTTAACATAGTCTACCTCAGCCTTCAAAATGTGAATATTCTTTCCTTTTAGCTAGATAACAATGTTGCACGGGTAATTATTTCGACAAAAGATCACTCACTGATCTTAACTTGAAGTCAATTATTTCGACAAAAGACCACTGAGTGATCTTAACTTGCAATCTGACTTTGTAAATATGATCAGCAGCAGTTTCAAATTATAACCCAAAGCTCCAAATTGGATAAGTATTCTATGTTGGAAAAGAAGTAAATGAATCCGGAACTTTTGAGAGGCAGTTACACTGCCATCCCTTGGGTGCTTATTAACCAAGAAGCCTAGCTTACCAAGAAAATGAGACCACTTGCGGGTTAGGGATGACAAATCGTGTGACCCATTTGATAAATGAGTCATGTCAGTTCAACTCATTAATAAAGATATTTTTATCATGTTAAGTTATTTTGGGTTTTGTATCGTATCCAATCAGGTTATCATATTGATTCGAAGAAAAAATTTAAAAAATATGTTATTTTAATTGAATATGACTTATTAAATTTATTCGAATAGATTATATTTTTCTCAGATTTACTTCAAGTTATCGTGTCCTATCGGGTTTGATTATTTAACAAATGATTTAAAATAAATCGTGTCATATCGTATTGGGTTATTTTGTATTTAGATCGAACTAGTGTCGAATTATCGTGTTATGTTAGAAATTAGCATCCCTATCTATCGTTAATCTGTCTAGCCTCACCCACATTATGTCAAAAATTAATCAAAATTTTCACCAATTCCCCACTCTACTAAAACCTCGCCCGTTAAGCCAACCACTGAAAACCCCTACCCAGCACAAAAATCAGATGGTTTGGACCTTCATCTGTGTGTAAAGCATACTTAATCCTAAGCAAAGTCCAAAGCACCATCTGAATTAGGATGAAGTTCCAAGGAAACTGTTACTCCTACATACGACAATGGATCTAAAATGGACGAGTATTCTCAGGGACAAAGAAACTGTTAATCAAAAGTGTTGGGCACAGCAGGTAAAGATAAAATGAATTCAACAGAGTAGAATAATGACACCGAAAATTTAACGTGGTTCACCCTTTAATTTGGGCTAAGTCCACGGGGCAAACTCCGAAAAGTATTTCTTCCACTAATAAAATTAATGGGTACACAAATGAGAAAAGTAATACAACAATTGAGATAAACCCAAAATAGTGTCATACAAGTGTTTCCCTAAACTCACTATTTTGTCACTCCTCTTTAGAAAAATATCCCAATTTTTTTCTAAGATTTTCTCTCCCACTTTTTCACACAACACTATTTTTCTTCAAAGGAAATTGTTCCTTTGGCTTTGCTTAGCTTCTCTTCTTGTTTGTTGTGTTGATGTTTCTCTAAGGCAAAGACATTGCCTATTTATAGGCAAAATTGCATATCAATGTTAGATGCACTACCATTGTAGTGCACCTACCATTCGTGTGGTCGTACCTACCATTCTCAGGGTTTCACTCTACCATCAAAGTGGCGTTACACCTACCATTTGTGGTCGCACCTACCATTGGTGGTTACACCTACCATTTGTGTTTTCTTTCCTCTTAAATGTAGTGAGAGACTTACAAATCTCCCCCCTCCCGACTGCTACGTAGGCTCTACCAATCCGCCAGCCTAAACGACGTATTCAAAATTGTCTCGGGAGAATTTTTGTTAACATGTCCGATCCATTTTCTTCGTATGGATCTTCTCAAGTTATAATAGCTTCTTCTCCATTACATCCCTAATCCAAAGGATATCTCACATCAATATGTTTTGATCTCGAATGAAAGCGAGGCATTCTTTCCAAGATGGATATAGCACTGACTATCACAAAATAACTGATAATTGTCTTGTTGTAACTCCAAGTTCTTTCAAGAACTTTTTCATCCATAACAACTCTTTACATGCTTCCGTTGTCGCTATAAATTTCATTTCGGTAGTGGACAATGCAACACATTTTTGTAACTTTGATTGCCATGACACAGCCTCCCCCGCAAATGTAATCAAGTAACCTGCCAAGTGGATTTTTCCGGAATCCACATCACCACCATATATGCATCTCGTGTATCCAACTAACACAAAGTTTATCATTTCCAAAACATAGACATATTTTGGAAGAACCTCGAAGATACCCGAAAATCCATTTCATCGCAGTGCCTCAATGTTCCTTTCCGTGATTTGAAAGGAATCTACTCACAATTCCAACCGTACGAGTGATATCTCGGCCGTACAAACCATGGCATACATTAGACTTCCAATCGTCAAGCATATGGAACCTCTTCCATCTCTTCCTTCTCTTTGTCTGTAGAAGGGCTTTGCTTAGAACTTAGCTTAAAGTGATTAGCAAGAGGACAACTAATCGCTTTAGCCTTATTCATATGAAATCTCCAAAGTACTTTCTCAATGTACTTCTCCTGTGACAACCATAATTTCTTCGGGCGCCTCCGTCTCTAATAATAGTTATGCCAAGAATCTATTTTGGTCCTAAGTCTTTCATGGAAAAAGACTTACTCAATCATGCTTTTAAGTTGTTGATTCTGGAAATATTTCGGCCAACAATCAACATATCATCCACATAGAGCAGAAGAATAATGAAACCATCATTAGAGAATTTTTGCACAAAAATACAACGGTCTGAAGTAGTATTTTCGTAGTCTTGCTCCCCATAGCTGCACTCGAACTTCTTGTACCATTGTCTTGGTGCCTGTTTTTAAGCCGTAGACTTTTTCTTCAATTGCGTACATAATCTTCTTTTCCCTTTTGATGAAAACCTCTCCGTCGCTCCATGTATATCTCTTCTTCCAAGTCACCATGTATGGCGCTTTGACATCCATTTTCTCAACCTCCAAGTTAAGACACGATGCTAACCCTAGCACGTTATTTAATGGATGTCATTTTCACAACTGAGAGAAAATCTCATCAAAGTCAACACCTTTTCTTTGGTCAATCCTTTGACAACCAATCCGGCTTTGTATCGCGGATTGGAAACTATGTCCTTCATGCTTCACCCCGAACACCCATTTATTTTTCAAGGCCTTCTTCCCTTTTGGGCGCTTCATCACCAAAGGTTTTGTTCTCATGCAAGGACTTCATCTCATCTTGCATGGCTTCAATCCATTTTTGTTTGGATTCGCCATCCATAGCCTCTTCATAATTCTCGTGTTCTCTCATCAAGGAAAGTTACATACTCATCCTGAGGATAACGGTATAGAGGGTCGTCTCACTCTATCACTTCTTCTTAGTGGAACAGGAGAAGCCGCAGGTGTTGGTACTGGATAATGAACATCATTATTTCCCTCATCTTCAGAACCAACTTCTATGGGGGCATCATCTTCATCAGGTGGATAAACCTGGTCTTCATCTCCAACTTGTCTTGGCACTGATGTTAGAGGAATTAATTCCATATCTAATGAGTCACCATTGGAATTAGGAACATCTTTCTTCATTTTGTTAATATCTTCAATGGTCTCATCTTCAATAAATACAGCATCACGGCTCCTGACAAGTCTCTTTGCAATTGGATCATAAAATCTATAGCCAAATTGATCTTGACCATAGCCAATAAAAATACACTGTCTTGTTTTGGCATCAAGTTTGGATCTCTCATCCTTGGGGATATGAACAAATGCTTTGCGACGAACACTCATAGATGATCATAGGAAACATCCTTTCCTCGACCACATTTTATTTGGAACATCCATCTCGAGAGGAGTACAAGGTGAAAGATTCAACATATACGTGCAACTCGTGAGTATGGTTTCACCCCAAAAAGTTTTAGGCAACTTTGCATGCAGAGTAGACATCTAATCTCTCCATCAAAGTTCTATTCATCCTCTCCAAGCCATTCAACTGCGGTGTCTTTGGAGGTGTCATCATCTCGATGCCGAATACCATGCTTTTTGCAATGCATGGAAAGTGTCCAAGGTATTCTCCACCATTGTCACCGTCCTGGATGCACTTTAGCTTCTTTCCAAAGAATGCCTTATGGACCTTCCGTTGAATGAGAATATCTTTCATCCTCCTTTATGCCATAAAGAGAAATTATTATTGCCATTAAATTTCTCAATATCTACCTTTTCTTGACATTTTTTTCACCGTGTTTCTTTTTTCTAAATCAATACACCCTCGGACCTAATAAAATCTTTTCTCGATGTGGAAGATCAGCCTATCTTCAGAACCACAGAGGCATATTAAGAATTTTACTAGACCAGCTCTGATACCAGTTGTTGGGCACAGCAGGTAAAGATAAAATGAATTCAACAGAGTAGAATAATGACACCGAAAATTTAACGTGGTTCACCCTTTAATTTGGGCTAAGTCCACGGGGCAAACTCCGAAAAGTATTTCTTCTACTAATAAAATTAATGGGTACAAAGTGAGAGGCAATACAACAAATTGAGATAAACCCAAAATAGTGTCATACAAGTGTTTTCCAAACTCACTATTTTGTCACTCCCCTTTTAGAAAAATATCCCAATATTTTTCTAAGATATTCTCTCCCACTTTCTCACACAACACTATTTTTATTCAAAGGAAATTGTTCCTTTGGCTTTGCTTAGCTTCTCTTCTTGTTTTTTGTGTTGATGTTTCTCTAAGGCAAAGACATTTCCTATTTATAGGCAAAATTGCATATCAATGTTAGATGAACCTACCATTTGGTGGTTGCACCTACCATTTGTGGTTGCACCTACCATTGGTGGTTACACCTACCATTTGTGGTTGCACCTACCATTTGTGGTTGCACCTACCATTTGTGGTTGCACCTACCATTTGTGTTTTCTTCCTCTTAAATGTAGGAGGGACTTACAAAAAGCTCTATGGATTATTCCTTCAAATCAAATTGTCTTTCTCTTTTCATCATTTTAGCAAAAGCACTTTCTGCCACCATGCATAACCAACAACAAAACTCCACTAAGCTTGTAAAAAAAACCCAATGTCAAATAGAAGCCCGTATTCACTATTCACCAATCACCAGTGTTATTCTTACCTCCATCTGTGATTGCTAAAGCCAATAGCAAGGACTCAGCTCTGTTGCAATAATTAGAAATAGAAAGTAAAGATTGCTCCTGTAAATAAAAACCACAGAGCTCTAAGTGGTGAAAATATAGATATTCCATATAACGAATTTAATTAATGAGTTCAGACATTTTTTCATGTTCTACTACCCATCGATATTCCATACAACCAAAATTAAAGATCAATCTTCCTGAGCATTCAAGCATTCGACTTTGAAACAGTAACTCTCTATGGGGAAAAAATAAGTGAATTGTATTAAGTAATGATTAGGTAGTGTGTGCTGTGTAGTGCAGTGTGTGTTTGTTATAGCCAACGTGCATGCAACAGCCTAACAATATCAGTTACTAAAACTTATATATAAACCTCCTTGTAGCAGCAGCTTATTCATTCAAGAATTGAGATCATAATTCCACACTTCTCTTCCACTCTAATCTCTCTCTCTTTTCTTCATGTTTAACTGAGTTCTTCTCAGTCTTTCATGGTATCAGGGCTATGACTTAGTTAACTCCAAATCTTTTTGCATCAACTGATGCAACTTTTAACAATGGCTTAAGTTCTTCAGCTGGTTCCTTTCTCTGCAAAGTATTCCAATCAGCCTCAATTTTTCCATCAAACTTGATGAGACCAACTACCTAATATGGTGTGAATAATTGAGACATGTGATTCGAGTTTATGGATTGATGAGTTTCATTGATGGATCTTCTATAGCTCCTCCGAGATTTGTCAAGAGTGTTGGGAAATTACGCAAATTCCCGATAAGTTAGATTTATAAGAAAGCAAGAATAGAAAAATAACACATAAATTTGATAACGGAGTTTGGCCAATCTTGCTTACGTCTCCGAACCTACTGCAGATCTTTTTTACCGAAAGGGGAGAAATTACACAAGGTGTTTACAACACTCACAACTCACAACCCAATTACACCCAAGAAAATTACTCTCAATTTTCTCTTACAAAAGCTTTTCTCTCTAAACTTTTCTCTCAATTGGAATGAACACTTTGGATGATTAATTCATTACAATTACACATCTATTTATAAGAAAATTCACTCATTGAATTACTCATTGAATTAATGGTTCCTTGAATTGCTCCTTAAATTAAGCTCCATGTTTTGCTCTATGTTTTACTCATTGTTTTGCTCCTTAAATTAAAGAGCTTTATAACAATCTCCAACAATCTCCCATTTGAAGACTGATTTCAATCTGTCTTCACACCTCGATCAATGTAGCAGCTTTTCTAGTTTTTGTTACTCTAGCAGACCAACTGAAGTTAAGCACAACTTCAGTTTGTCAATAGTCACCACCTTTGTTAACATATCTGCTGGATTTTTGCTTCCTTGAATCTTCTCCAGTATTAACACATCATCTTCCAATAGAGATATGATGAAGTGATAATGAAGTCCAATATGCTTGGTTCTAGAATGAAATGCTGAATTCTTCGCCAAGTGTATTGCACTTTGACTATCACTATGCAGAACATTCTTCTCCTGTTTGAATCCCAGCTCAGTTAACAAACCTTGAAGCCATATCATCTCTTTACTAGCTTCAGTTACTGCTACATACTCAGCCTCTATAGTGGATAGAGTGACAATTTTCTGTATTTGTGACATCCAACTAACAATTGTAGTTCAAACAGTAAATATATAACCGGTGGTGCTTCTTCGGTGATCAACTTCACCTCCAAAGTCTGCGTCTACATACCCTTGTACTTTTAACTCTCCTTTACTAAAGTACAAGCACTTTTCTGTGGTGTCTCGCAGATACCTCAAAATCCACTTGACTGCTTCCCAATGAGTTTTCCCTGGGTTTGACATAAATCTACTAACAACTCCCACTGCATGGCCAATGTATGGTCTTGTATAGACCATTGCGTACATCAAACTTCCAATGGCTGAGGCATAAGGAACCTTAGCCATGAATTCTTTTTCTTCCTCTGTCTGAGGGGACTGATCCTTGGATAGGCGAAAGTGACTAGCCAAAGGTGTGCTAACTGGTTTGGCGTCCCCTATGTTGAATCTCTGTAAAACACGATTGATGTACTCTGCCTGAGATAACTACAAGGATCCTTTCTTCTTATTTCTTGTGATTTGCATTCCAAGAATCTTCTTTGCTGGACCCAAGTCTTTCATGTCAAACTCCTTTGACAATTGATGCTTCAACCTTCTGATATCATCCATATCTGAACCTGCTACTAACATATCATCAACATAAAGTAGTAAAATGATATAACTGGACTTATATCTCTTAAAGTAGCAACAGTGGTCGGCATTGCACTTCTAGAAACCTTCCTTATGCATGAAGTTGTCAAAATTTCTGTACCAATGTCTCGGGGCTTGTTTCAGGCCATACAAACTCTTCTTAAGTCTGCATACCATGTCCTTCTTCCCTCTTTCTAAGAAACCTTCTGGCTGGTACATGTATATCTCTTCATCTAAATCTCCATGAAAGAATGCAGTCTTCACATCCAACTGTTCAAGATGAAGATCTTCAATGGCTACAATACTCAACACTGATATGATAGTATTGAGCTTCACAATAGGAGCAAAAATGTCAATGTAGTCAACTCCTTCCTTCTGTTGAAACCCTTTGACAACTAGGCAGACTTTGTATCTTTTGGAACCATCATGCTCCTCTTTCACCTGGTATACCCATTTGTTGTGAAGTGCCTTATTTCCCATAGGTAACTCAGCTAGTTCCCATGTTTGGTTGGAGATGAGAGATTTCATTTCTTCTTTCATGGCAAGCTCCTACTTGCTAGAATCTTGAGTCTGAAAATCTTCATAATAGCATTCAGGCTCCCCTCCATCAGTCAACAACATATAGTTCATGTATCTCCTGTTAGGCACATGAGATCGAGAAGACCTTCTCAATACAGGAGTTGGAGTAAGAGGTTGTGGTGTGTCGGAATGCTATGTACTGCTCTATCCAACAAGTTCCTCTGGCTGAGGACTTGTTACAATTGGTTCTGTTGCGGAACTATCTGGGACATCATCTGCATCTGCAAATACTGCCTCATTCTGCTCTGAGTCATTGGCGTCTATTTTATGCATGTCATTATACATCACCCTTTCATTGAAAATCACATCTCTGCTACAGATAACTTTCTTCTTTTCGTCATCCTAAATGCGGTAGCCAAACTCATCCTCACCGTAGCCGATGAATGTGCATTTCTTGGATTTGGGATCAAGCTTATTCCTACCTTGATCACTGATATGCACAAATGCTACACAGCCGAAAACTTTTAGAGGTGATAGTTTCACTTCTTTTCCGCTCCATACCTACTCTGGTATTCTATGCTCCAATGGAACAGATGGGCCTCGGTTGATCAAGTAAGCTGCCATGTTGACTGCTTCTGCCCAGAACTGTTTCGGTAGACCTGATTGTATACGAATGCTTCTGTCTCTTTCTGTCAACGTTCGGTTCATACGCTCAGCTATACCATTGTGTTGAGGCGTGCCTGGCACAGTTCTTTCCATTCTGATCCTGTGCTCATAGCAGAAATTTTTGAATCTGGTATCTTCATATTCACCACCATTATCGGTTATGAGCTTTTTTGATCTTTAAACTCGTCTCATTTTCCACCATAGCTTTCCATTTTTTGAAAGCCTCAAATACTTCAGACTTATGCTTTAGAAAGTAAACCCATACCTTCCGAGAGTGATCATTGATGAAAGTCACGAAGTAGTGTTTCCCACCAATAGATGAGACAATCGTTGGTCCCCAAACATTAGAGTGAATAAGCTCTAGCCTTTCCTTCTTTGGGGTTCTGACACTTGTTTGAAAGCTGACTCTCTTTTGCTTTCCAAGTATGCAATCTTCGTACATGTCCATCTCTACAGACTATAGACCTGGAATATTTCCTTTTGAGTGCATAATTTTCATCCCCTTCTCACTCATGTGGCCTAGTCTATGGTGCCATAGATTTGGTGTTTCATTGCCTACTGCAATTGTGATAAAACAGCGTGCCTCTACTATCATGTAAAGAGTGCCACTTTTCTTGCCTCGAGCAACTGTCATTGCACCCTTTGAAATCTTCCAATCATCACCATGGAAGATCGTTGTGTATCCTTCACTGGCCAACTGCCCCACTGAGATTAAGTTCCTTCTGAGATCGGGAATATGCCTGACATCCTTCAGTTCCCAAACAGATCCGTTTAACTTAATCTTCACTACACCTTTGCCAATAATAGCACATGATTGATCATCACCAAGATATACCTTTCCAAGGTTTCCGGGGACATATTTCTCGAAGAATTCTTTTTGTGAAGTAGCATGGAACGATGCTCCAGAGTCTAACACCTAAGATTCTTCCTTGCTCTCCAAAGAGCATATCAATGCATCGTCTCCTCCTGAGGTGGAAGTAACATTTGCCTCTGCCTTCACTTGTTTGTCCTTCGGTGCACTCTTGCACTGATTTTTGTAATGCCCGGTTCTTCCACAATTCCAACACTCGATAGTCTTCGAGCTATGGGAATGATTAGGATTCCTGGATTTGGACCTCTTTTCCTTTGATCTACCTCGGTAGTCTGTTCTGCCACGTCCATTCCCTTTGGTTGAATTTCTTCCTCTTGACTCTGTATGCAAAACTGAAGAAGTTGACGATTCACCTGACTCTCTACATCAGATCTCTTCACTGAGAACCAGATCACGAATATTGTCAAATTTCAACTTATTGCTTCCTGACGAGCTACTCACAACCGTGATAGTAGCATTCCAACTTTCTGGTAAAGAAGACAAAAGTATCAATGCTCGTACTTCTTCATCGAATTTAATTTCCACTAAACTCAACTCGGTTGTGACTGTGTTGAGTTCATTGAGATGTTGAGCTACCGATGCACCTTCATTCATTCGCAAATTGAACAAACGCCTTATCAAGTGCACTTTGTTTGAGGCTGATGGCTTCTCATACATATTGGAGAGAGCTTCCATAAGACCCGCCGTGGTCTTTTCCTTTGCTATATTGAAAGCAACATTATGGGATAACGTCAATCGAATAACTTCGAGGGCTTGTCTGTCTAGAAGATTCCAATCTTCTTCCTTCATAGCCTCTAGCTTCTTCCCTGAGAGAGGTTGATATAGATTTCTTTGATACAGATAATCTTCTATCTGCATTTTCCAAAACCCAAAATCTATGCCATCAAATTTCTTGAGTTTCACCCTTCCTTCATCTGCGGCCATTTCTCCTACTCAAACCTGACTTCCTCCAAATCGTTTCTGACTATTTTTATAAACCATATTAGAACACCTTAGTCAACGAAAAAATATCATCGACAAAATGTCACTATTCACGTAAATAGTAACCTTGCAGAAAATTGACAGAAATCACCACCAATAGCTTTGATACCAGTTGTTGGGAAATTACGCAAATTCCCGATAAGCCAGATTTATGAGAAAGCAATAATAGAAAAATAACACATAAATTTGATAACGGAGTTTGGCTAATCTTGCTTACTTCTCTGGACCTACTACATATCTTTTTTACTAAAAGGGGAGAAATTACACAAGGTGTTTACAACACTCACAACTCACAACCCAATTACACCCAAGAAAATTACTCTCAATTTTCTCTCACAAAAGCTTTTCTCTCAATTGGAATGAACACTTTGGATGATTAATTCATTACAATTACACATCTATTTATAGGAAAATTCACTCATTGAATTACTCCTTAAATTAATGGTTACTTGAATTGCTCCTTGAATTAAGCTCCATGTTTTTCTCCTTATTTTGCTCCATATGTTGCTCCTTAAATTAAGGAGCTTTATAACAATCTCTAACAAAGAGAGTGGTTTAGGTTTTCACTAGTGATACAACTTAGAGTCAAGATGTTCTTGAAAGCAATTTTGATGGGATTCTAAAGACAAGATTGTCATGATTTGGATTTATAGTTTAGTGACTCAGAATTACTTGAGATATCTTCTTAGTAAGGATAAAGATTCAACAATATTGTATTAGAAGGCTTTAAAGAAGATATTTTCTAATAGTTCTTAGACACAACTGATGCAATTGAGATGGCGATTGCAGATCCTTCTAAAAGGTGCTACATCTATGGAAACTTAGATTGGAACTGTGAAGAATTTGCTTGATCATGTGGTTGTTGCTGGTGATGACATTAGTAATTGTGAACAAGTTCTTTACATGCTTAGAGGACTTGGAAGTGATATGGTTCGATCATCATAAATATCACCCCAAGAAAGAGAGGTCCATCCCTTGATACTCTCTAAGAATTCACGATAAGCAAATGGAGCGTATGAATAATGTGAACTCTTAACAATTGATACAAGCAAATTTTGCAAGAATAGTCTTCTCTCAGAATTTTCAGAATAACAATCAAAATCGAGATAACAATTTTATTCATCAGTCACATAATCAAATAAGTAACAATAAACAGGGACAATATTATTAGAATTGTGGCAATAACAATCAGAATAACTAGAACAACAACAATGGAACTATAAAGATACTTTTCAAATTTGCAAGAAACAAGGAAATAACACCTCTCGATGCTATTTTAGATACTCAAACTCCTCTGACATTATTGGTAATAATTTTGGGAGTTCAAGAAATCCATAGATGCATTTGACACAAGTATAGAAGAATGAAGAGTATAAGAGTTGTAATAATCAATAAGTTTTGTCATCTCAGATGTTGGTAGTAATTATCAGTCTCAGGTCCAATTTAGATCATTGTCAAATGATAAAAATTTGCTGGTAGTAATAATCAGTCTCAGGTCTAATTTAGATCATTGTGAAATGATAAAAACTTTCCACCAGTAGCTTACTTGGTTAAGGAAACTCAAATGCTCAGTATTTCCTTTGTTAAAACTCAATATTTGTCTATTGATCATAATTGGTATCACTTGACAAGTAATTTAAATGTCTAGGTGAGTCTTGTGCTATATAAAGACTCAAAGGAAGTAATGTTAGGAAATGGCAGTATAGTTCCTATAGCACACTGTGGTGAAGGTTGTTTATCCATACAAATAGCAAACTTAAAGTTGCACGGTATTCTACATTTTTCAATGCTTGCCAAGAATCTTGTGTCTATTAAGAGACTATGTGCACATAACAATTTCATTGTTGAGTTCTCATCACACTACTTTTGCATCAAAGATGTGAAGAGGGTCAATGTGATGCTTGTTGATAATACTGAACAAGGATTATATAAGTTGCCCATTGCTCTTGTGATCCAAAATGGTAATTTTTTTCCTTTGAACTACTTCAGTACTTACTAGAGCTAACAATGTTGAGTGTCATAATAAGTTAGCAATGAGTGGTGAATTGTGGCTTAATAAGCTTGGTCATCCTCGTGTAACAACTTAAAAAATACTAGTTACTAAAATTGATATAGAAACCTCCTTATAGCAGCTTATTTATTCAATAATTGAGATAATAATTCCACACTTATCTTCCAATTTAATCTCTTTATTTTTTCTTCATGTTTAACTAAGTTCTTCTAAACTCAAATGAAAAGTTAGTACCACTTAATGATCTAATGTTATTTCCCTATTCTTTTGCCTTCTAAAGATGCCTTAGAGATGGATGATACTTAATGTGCAACATAGTTGCATAAGTTTCCAAATCCATGTATCTACTTTGAGCTCGAATGATATTATTGTTCATCCACTACACGATACATATCCTCATAAGCATAAAAAATCACAAGTGGAATATAAGTTCAAATGTCACCTTATGACCAAACCAAGACAATGTTTGACTTCTAATCAATTTCAGCACTAAAATTTTATCCTTAATATTTACTTGTACCATTTTATTCACCTTGTAGCCTATACGAAGAATTTAGATACAAATTATGAGAAAACATCGCAAGTGGGTGGCCAAGCATCAACTTACACAACAAACCACATACCGCCAATCAATTGTACTAGATGCGGAAAATGCATTGATCATTTTTTTTATTACTGTTCTTGTTATTTGCTTTATTTTTTGTTTTTTCTTTATCTTTCTCAAGTTTTGCTATCGTTTTCTTGAGTATTGTCCACTTTTTAGAGTCTAGTTACACAAGACTATGCGTTTTGTATAACCACTTAGTTATTATATTTAGAGAAGATTCTTCAATAGAATCTTCTTGAAGCGAGTCATAGTATCTCCTTCTTCCTTGGAGTTAGAGATGGCAAAAAAATCCTTTCGGGTCGGAGCTTTGTGGATCTATCTTATCCATGATCCAATCAGATAGAGTCAGTGTAAATTACTAGACATTTGTATTGTTCGATGTTCGAGTTTAAGTAGATGTTTCTCTAAGATTTTGTATGGTTCCATTTGGTTTTTGATGTTAACTATATTATCCTTGGTACATATATTTTCCATTTACGGTCTTGTCTCTTATTATAATCGTGGCATGTTTACTGAAATCTATTATCAATGGCAAACCTTGTAGCATGTCTAATATGTTATTTCTTGCGAAAAAGAGGGCATATTTCAATTTTGTTTTTCATTTCTTGTTATGCATTCATTGGGGTTACATGGGCATATGGTTAACATCAAAAACCGAATGTTGTTGTTGATTACCTATGCTATATTGGTCATATTTGTTTAGTTCTATTGGTGTTATAATTATAATTGTTTTTAAAATTATGGTGCAGATGTGGCTATGTATTCATAGTAACCTTTGGATAATTGTTATGTGTTTTAATTATAAGGATCTTGAGCTTGGTTTAGACTATAAAACATATGTTGAAATATTTTCTTGTTGCATGTAGTATAGGTATTTGTTGTAGGTTTTAGCATGGATGATCTATTCGATAATTTGTTAGTACCTTTGGATGATTATTCACCACTAGAAAATCCAACACAACGCAATCAAAACTTGAAGGACATACAATCTAATCAGAGTGCAACATTACCTACACAAGTAAATCAAAGTAGTGATAATTATAAGAAAAATCTGAAATCCCTTTCTTGGAGCAATTATAGAAGGGAACTAATCAATGGAGAATGGAATGCTATTTGTGTGTATTGAAGTTGATAATTGGTAAGAGATATTAAGAAAGGAATGACCAACTTGAAAAACCATACAAAGGGATGCCTTGTAAGAAAAGAGACTTTTTTGTCATATCCTGTCAACTAGTGATGCTTCTCGGTTGTAGTGATTGTAGCCAACCTCTAGCCTTGTCCCTCAATGAAAAAGGAAACAATCTCAGTTTAATGGTGTCTTTAGTAACACTGTTCATCTTTACAGTGTCACAAATCTCCAAATGAATATTGTGATCATCAAGTGAAGATCCACTAAATTGGGCTTGTTGCACCATGTTAATCAATGCAGATTTAAGCTCAAAATTATTGGCAATAATGGTTTCGCGTCTTACGCCTGAGTAATTATCATTCGCAATTGACTTTACAAAATCCTTCAAGGTGCGTGGCTGTGCATTCTATTCTCCTTCAGTCATGGCTATTACTTTCTTCTTTTTCCATGATCTAAAGGTTCTTTCAATCTCTGGATCAAAAGGAATAATCTTTCGAGTTCTAGCATGGTGCATCCAATGTCAAAAACACACCTAGAGAAAAATAAAAAAACTATAAATATAAATATAAATGAAATAAAATATAATTTTAAATTAAAACTAAGATTACTTTGCATCGATATTGGCAAAAATAATAAGAATCAATTCCTGACAACAGCGTCAAAAACTTGATCGGTGCAAAACTACAAGTGAACAATATCATAGTTTTATAGTAAAGTGATAAGTAGAGTATCGTCTTTAGGGAACAATATAAATATGTTAACCTTAATTTTATCTAGAGAACTCACTAAGGTTGTTATAATTAGAATTTAAAATAAAATCAATTTAAAGAAAATATGCAAAATAAAAGAAATATGTTGCTTGAAAATCAAATAAATGGGAAGATAAATTCTAGGAAATTAATTTCACCTAATCCCTCACTATGCTTTACTCATCTAACTAATTTAATTTAATTTTCTCTGTTTGTTAGGAATCTTAAAAAAAATCCAAAAACCTCTTTCAACAATCAATTAGAAACATTCATATTCATCAATTTACACAAGAATGTGTAATTTAACAAAGTAAAAAAGCATTAAGACCAATGATATTTAATACTATATAGGTTCATACAAGTCTTTCGATTTCTATGTTTATCTATGCTGAAATATTTCAGATCTATCATATAATTCCCTTTTTCGATAGTAAATCATAAGATTGAAATCATCTAAGTAATAGCCAGTTAATTAGAATTAATAAACTCAGAATAAATTAGACAAACATGAAGAGAAATAATTTAGATAAATAAAGAAAATATAACATAGTTCAGAATTAAATTACATCTTTTTCTTAGAATAAAGAAAAATTATTTTATGCTAAAAATTAAATTTAGCATAAAGAAATTCACCATAATTTTTCTGAGAAGAATTGAAAGAAAAATTATTCGCAAAAATAATATGCTTTCACGTTAATTTTTTCCCTGTTCTTTCTCTTTTTTTTCTTGCCTCAAGCACCGTTTCTCTTATCTGTTTCCATTTTTTGTTCTACGCTATTTTTTTTGTTTTCCTGGCGACCAGCGCTTTTTTTTTGTTTTACGCTTTTGTTTCTCCTCAACTTTCTATCCTTTGTTTATTATATATATATATCTTGTTTTTGCCTCATTTTTTTAGATTTTTTTATATTTAGATAAATCTTCATTTAAATTTAAGAGTCTTTAATATGTTTCTAAAATTTTAGATCTTCGTTATATTCAAAGTTGTAATAAAATTTAAATAATAATAATGAAATCTAAAATCAATAAAAAATAAATAAAATTAGATTAAAGTTAAGGTTGAGAAGTGATAAATTATGTCAAACCATACAAGTCATCACAAACCATGCACATACCTAGCAACCCTTTGAGGTTCTCATTCCCATATGTTAGCCCACAAACCAAGCCCTATGAATTCCTCAATGTACTCACAGACACTATTTGTTCTTTGTTGGCACTGGTGATATTATTGGTAAAGGAGTTGTTTATAGTCAGTTGGTAGAAACTATTGTACCATTAGTTTCTTCTTCTTTCCCAAGAACTGATGGGTGTTTTTCCCCTCAGCTTCCTCTCATTCTTCATATGTTCCCACCAAGTTGAGGCACCACCCTTTAGCTTGTAAGATACTAGCTTAACCTTCTTCTCCTCTGATATCTCAATGTAATCAAAGATGTTCTCAACAACAGCCATCTAATCTAGGAATTCCTCCATATGAGAATAATCATTCATGCTAGGACATTTAATTTTCCATAACTATTTCTATCATAATGTAGACTTAAATGGCTAGAACCATTTTTGTCATAATATAGATATAAATGCCATAACTTTTTTTTATATCATAATATGGACATAAATATCATAACTGTTTTGTCATAATGTAGACTTATATGAAGAAAAAAAGACCATAACTATTACAAGAGTAACCAAATATCTATGTGTTGAGTGGGGAATTAAAACATATAGCTATTCTTCCACCTCAATGAGTGATATTTGAGCTCAATTTCTCATGCATTTCAATGTCATTTTCAAAATTAAAATACTTTGTGTACTGTATTCCACCTAAATTAATTCTCCTAAATGGTACATTATCATAGGCATATATATCCATTTTATACCCCCTTTTCCAAAAATCTCCCACATGAATGAAAATTGATAGAGCTTTTCTAGAAGAAACTAACTTAAATTAATTTGAAACACGATGATACAGTTCAACAGCCTGAGACCTACATAGGATATGTAGATGCTACCTTTTGAATCTTCTCTTGTAAAAAAAAAATTATTTTATTGGCTAATAATAGGCACGATGCCTTTGAACTATTCTAGTGTTTGTGTAAACGATGACATATTTCACACAAGAATCTTTTCTGATACAATCCAATTCTCACTGTTATATATTTTTTGGCTATGGATATACATATGATTTTATAAGAGTTTATAGAATTGAGCCTGCCACAATTCTATTTCAATGTAGTGTCATTTCTTTCTCACATAGTTGATCTTTTACCATTAAGAGTAATCCGCAATACTCCACTCGGTATTCTCTCTATAATAATCATTGAAAGCTTTAGCTTAACCTTTTTACTATGAGTATCATTGTTTTCATTATAGGAATGAACTTAAGGGTAAATCCCACACAATGATCTCACTAAATCCTTACAACTAGGTTATCCCTTTGAACCTAAATCTTGAGATTTTCAATCAATTAAGTTGGATTTCCTTTGCAAATCCTCATTCATTCATAGGTTTTAGTCCTATTACCTTTATGATGACTCAACTCACTCTTTACTTAACGAATTCAATATATTATCTTTTGACTTCACATAGTTAATAAAGATAACCCTAGTTGAGATTAGTTGTTTAATAATATTATGTTCATGATGTATATGTTGTGAATTACCATTATACATATTACTATGTGTCTTACTAATAGCTGAATGATTATCACAATGGATGCAAATTGCAAGCACATGCTTATCCTACTTTGGAGTATCCTCTACAAAATTGCATAACCATTAAGCCTCTTGTTCATATTTATTCAAAACGATGAATTCAAATTCCATGTGGATTTAGCAACGCAAGTATGTTTAGAGGATTTCTATAATACAGTTGCACCACTCAATGTGAACATATATCCATTGGTGGACTTTCAGTCTTTCATATTAAATATTCAATTCGTATTATTGTATCCTTCTAATATAGTTGAATATTTTGTGTTGTGTAGTCAAAAGCTTCGTATGCATCTTAAGTATCTAAATAATATTTTTATACTTTTCTAATGATTAGATCCATTGTTGGTAGATCTATTTAGTTTACTTAAAATGTAAGCTTATTTTCGGTCTTATATAATTCATTAAATACATAAGATTTCTTATCACTGTTGAATATTTCAACTGAGACACACTCTATTCTATATTCATGGATAGGTATAGATTAACATCTACATGTGTTATGACAATTTTAGAATTACTATTGTTGAATTTTTCAAATATCTTGTTAAGATAATGACACATACTTAGAATAAGACCATTAGATATCATTGATATCTTTATTCTCAATATTATATAATTGATCTCATATCTTAGATACTTTAAATTCAACGTTTCTTTGATAAATTTTGTCATTATTAGTCATAATGTGAATGTTATTAATGTAGAAACATTATATCATATTTTCAATAATGATCTAAAATCTTGTAAGATTCAAGGTGATTAAAAAGAATATCTTTTGATGTCACCTTTTAAAAATCAACCCTCGTACTTTTCTATTATGATTCACACATGGATCGCAACTGACTATGTTATCCATTTATCACATATTTGAAAATATAAAGACAATTATTAGTGTCATATTAGATCTCCATTCTGTACTTGTTACCTAATTCCGTGCCATCTAATAAACAAATTATGAATCTGTTAGATGCAATGGTTTCAAAAAAAACTAAAATTAATTCAAAATTTTAAAAGTTAATAATATAATATTGAATTTTTTTTATAAAACTAATTTTTAATTCCTATTCAACAAATATAAAATTTAGGTAATATATTGATTATAAAATTAAGTAATTATAGAAAGCAAAAAAAAAAGAAAAAGGAAATTGCATTAGGAAAAAAAATGTTAATTAATCAAAGAAACAGATCAACAATTTATTCATTTAAAAAGCAATTAGACAAAAATCAAACTGAAAGTTAATAATCAGAATAATAAGCAACACTATAAGAAACCAAATTACAAAAGAAATCAAAAGATAACCACATAAAAAGCAAAAAAAAAAAAAAAAAAGCTGTAAAATGTAGAAACATCAAATTAATTAATGCCAAAGTCAGCAAAGGAAAATTCTACAAACGAATTTAATTAAAAGTTTGAAATTATAAAAAAAAAATTAAAACAAGTGTTAACAAATACCAGCATAAAGTCATCTTTTATTTTTATACAGGGATTGTCTTGTGGTAGAGTTGGTATGGTTATCTATTCTATCACTATGGATTTAAATTCAAATCAAAGTAAAGCCAGCAGAAATCTTATAATTTTAACAAGAAGAGCCTTTAACCTTGTAATTTTCAAATAAAACATTTTAATCTTCTGACTTTAATTTAAATATCAATTAAATTTTAAATTAATCATTTAACAGATTTTAGGGGCTTTGAATTTTTTTCTTTCTTTCTAGAATAGACCAAGCATGATTTAATGCCACAAATAAATGATAAGTTTGCCAAAATTAAAAGTAACCACTTGTTTCTCAAATCGTTTTTTTGTTTCTTTTCAAAAGAGAGATTTCATGAAGGACAGCAAAATTTACAAACAATACACAATCCAAATTAAAACCCAACCAAAAATCAAAACCTAAACACATGCAATCTGATAAAAGTACAGATCGCCTACAACCAATCCGATTCTTTCCTCCAAGATATGATAGCCATCTATCATATGCCCGAGAAGAAACAAAGTTTAGAAAAACACCTTTGACCACCAGCAAATTAATTGTTAATAAACAATCAATTTGAATTAGATAAGGGTTACAATCTAAACTCAAGCCATGGGTCCACAAAACAACTCTAACCATGCAAAAATAAAGTAAAAGAACACCATCAAACAAGCAAGCCAAACAATACATATATGAAAAAAATGAAATAAAAGAATCCAAACAGAAAACAATAAGTTCGGAACCAAATAAAATACCAAGAACAAGAAGTAGTTGCTGCAAAATCTATTTCAATGTTCCAAAAAATTGACCACCATCATTGTCACCTGGGTCATCCTCGTTGGCATCCTCCATGAAAGTGTTACATGTAGTGTGCAAATAAGCTCTTGGTTTTCAGGAGCAAATAGTTGATAAATAAAGATAAGTTCTCGATCAACTAGTGACCGAGTCCTATGGGTAGTTAGCACAATTTTAGCATTGTGCAGAGGCAGTTTCATTACTTATTTTTCTGTTTTCTTGTAATGTCTATAAAAGGGCAGATTTTCAGTTTTAATATTATGCAGATTGATTCAATTGTTTCTCTAATATCTAACAATTGATATCAGAGCCCTTAACAGGACCTGTGTGTGAAGAATAAAGTAAAACCAGAAGTGATTGAGCTGTGAAAAATGTCAGAAGGTAGTAGTAACTATGTGCTCAAGTTCGTTGGGCATTATGATCATTGGGATGGACTGATGGAGAACCTACTTCATTCCAAGGAGTGTTGGAACGTTGTCGATCATGGGATGATCATGAATGTAGTAGGAGAAAGAAGATCTTTTTCTTCTGTGGTGGTTGAAAAGGGACAACTTATTGACACTTAATGCAAAATGTATGAAGAAGACAAGTTGAAAGACTTGAAGGCTAAAAACATTCTCTATAATGAAATTGACAGAGATCTTCAAGAAATGATTCTCGATAGAAGCTCCTCCAAGTTAATTTAGGATTCCATGAAATAGAAATTTCAAGGCCCAACGAGAGTCAAGAGAGCACACATACTTTGCATGTGTTGTGTCTACAGCCAACAAAATGAAAGCGCATGGAGAAAATATGAATGAAACAATAATCACAAAAAATATTATGCGTTCAATAGTATCTAAATTCAATTATGTAGTGTGCTCAATTGAGGAATTAAACAATATGACCACAATGACTATTGATGAACTTCAAAGCAATCTTCTTGTGTATGAGTAAAGAATGAAGGGATAAAGTGAGGAAGAAAAGGTTCTTAAGATCACTCATGAACACAAAGCAAGAAGAGGAAATGGACGTAGTACTATACGAGGTGGACGTGGAAGAGGAAGACAAAGCTTCAACAAGGCAACTGTAGAGTGCTACAAATGCCATAAACTAGGACACTTCCAAAATGAGTGTCCCAATTGGGAGAAAAATGTCAATTATGCTGAGATGAATGAGGAGGATGAACTTCTTCTAATGGCCTATGCTGAGCACAAGTTGACAAAGAAAGATGGAGTGTGGTTTCTAGACTCAGGATGCTCCAACCACATGTTAGGAAACAAAGACTGGTTTGTGAAATTTGATGAAAAGTTCAGACATTTAGTAAAATTGGGAAATGATGTAAGGATGATGGTGATGGATAAAGGAAGTATAAAACTTGAAATGGAAGGTTTAATTCAAGTGGTCAGAGATGTGTTTTACATACCTGATCTTAAGAACAACTTATTGAGCATAGGGCAACTTCAAGACTGAGGGCTAGCCATTGTTATTAAAGATGGAACTTGCAAAATATATCATCCTACGAGAGGTCTCATTATGTAAACTCTAATGTCTCCAAACATTAGCAAGAAAATAGTTCATGAAAGGACTACGTCAACTCAAATTGATAAAAGAAGAATGCACGATTTGTCATCTTGGAAAACAACACCGGGTTGTCATACCAAAGAAAAGTCAGTGGAGAGCTTCAAAAAAACTTCAGCTAGTTCATGTTGATTTGTGTGGTCCAATCATCCCAACTTCAAGCAGCCTTAAGAGGTATCTGTTATGTTTCATTGATGACTTCAGTAGAAAAACATGGATTTACTTCTTAGCTGAGAAGAGTGAAACCTTCTCTATGTTTAAAATTTTCAAAAATCAGATTGAAAAAGAGTCAAGATGTAGTATATGTTGCTTAAGAATAGATAAGGGAGGGGAGTTCACGTCTAAGGAATTTAATCATTTTTATGTTGATCATGGCATTAAAAGACAACTACCTACTGCCTATACTCCTCAACAAAATGGAGTGGCAAAACCTAAGAATAGAACTATATTAAACATGGTTCGATGCCTACTTTCAGAAAAAGAGATGCCCAAACTCTTTTGGCCAGAAGTAGTTAGATAGGGTTCACATATGCTGAATAGGAGTCCAACTATGGTAGTGAAAGGAATGACTCCTAAAGAATGTTGGAATGGAGAAAAACCAAATGTTGTGTACTTTAGGATTTTTGGGTGCATCACAAATGTACAAATTCCTGATAAAGGGAGGAAAAAACTAGATGATAAAAGCCACAAATGTATATTCCTTGGTATCAGTGAGGAATCAAAGGCATATCGGTTGTATGATCTTTTAACTAAAAAGGTGATTATTAGTAGGGATGTAGTGTTTAAAGAAGACAAAGGCTGTAATTGGGGAAGGAGTGAGGAGGACACAAAGCATGATGTCTTTACCTGGACAGACAGTGATGATGGGGAAATAAGTGACTATGGCTAGGAAGAAGAAACTAAAAATGTAGAAGCACCAACTGAAGATGTAGAAGAACCAACATAGCAAGTTGATATGGAAATAGAAGCTCGTATCACCACACCAGAAGTATGAATCAGAAGACCACCATGATGGATGGAACACTATGTTACGAGTTATAATCTCTCTGAAGAGTTACATTTGGCTTATTTCATGATACACGATGATCCTATGTGCTTCAATGAAGTAGTAAAAGAAAAGAAACAAAAGGAAGTAATGGATTTGGAAATAGATGCTATAGAAAAGAATGAGACATGGGAGCTTGTAAGCCTACCAAAAGGAATAAACAAGATTGATGTTAAGTGGATCTTCAAAACAAAACTGAATGAAAATGATGAAGTAGATAAGTGCAAAGCATGACTCATGGTCAAGGGTTATGCACAGAGGCATAGGATTAATTATAGTGAGGTTTTTACACCAGTGGCTCGCTAGGACACCATAAGACTGATAGTAGCTTTAGCTGCACAAAATGGTTGGACTGTCTTCCAGCTAGATGTCAAAATTGCTTTCCTTCATGGAAATTTAGAAGAAGTAGTGTATGTAGAGCAACTAGAAGGCTATGTTCGCAAAGAAGAGAAGCACAAAGTTCTAAGGCTCAAGAAAGCTCTCTGTGGATTGAAATAAGCTCCAAGGGCTTGGTTTAGTAGAATTGAGGGGTATTTTTTAAAAGAAGGGTTTAAGAAATGCAGTCATGAGCACACTTTGTTACTAAAAAATGGAGATAAAGGTAAAATTTTAATTGTCAGCATATATGTGGATGATCTGATCTACATAGGGAATGATGAGGAGCTATGCAAAAGGTTCAAGGAATCAATGCTGTTAGAATTTGACATGAGTGACTTAGGCGAAATGAAATACTTCCTAGGAGTTAAGGTCTATCAAAGCTATAAAGGGATACACTTAAGCTAGAGGAGATATGGCAATAACATTCTCAAAAGATTTGGAATGGAAGATTGCAATCCGGTAAAAAATCCCATTATTCCAGGCACAAAATTAATGAGACATAGTGTAGAAACTAATGTAGACTCAACCATGTTTAAACAACTGGTTGGTAGCCTAATGTATCTAACGGCTACAAGACCAGATATTATGTTTGTTGTCTGTCTCATAAGTAGGTACATGTCAGACCCAAAAACATCTCACATGGTAGTACCAAAATGAGCTCTCAGATATGTGAAGGGGACTGCAAATTTGGGTATATTCTATAGCAAAAGTATTGAGATTCTGGGAGTACCCCAAAAGGAAAATTTAAAAGAAAATTTTAGAGCCTATATAGACAGTGATTATGATGGATATATAGAAGATAGAAAAAGCACTTCTGCTTATGTGTTTCTCCTAAGTGGTGGTGTAGTAGTATGGAGCTCGAGGAAGCAATTAGTGGTGACATTCTCCACAATTGAAGTAGAATATGTTTCTGTAGTAGCATGTGCATGTCAAAGCATTTAGATGAAGATAATTCTTAATAGCCTCGATGTTATTTCATGTCAATGTATGAAGATTTTGTGTGACAATAGTTCATCCATCAAATTATCCAAAAATCCAGTTCTCCATGGAAGAACTAAACACATTGATGTAAGATTTCATTTCTTACGTGATCTTGTTAAATAAGGTACAATGGATTTGGTCCACTGTGGAACAAATGTGCAGCTAGTAGATATCATGAAAAAGCCATTAAAATTAGAGACTTTTTTAAAGCTGGATGATCAGCTGGGTGTTCGAAGCATTGAAGATTAAACTGCCTTACTTTCAATAAGTTCAGTTTAGGGGAGAAATTGTTACACGTAGTGTGCAAATAAGCTCCTAGTTTTTAGGAGCAAACAATTTGATAAATAAAAATAGGTTCTCAATCAACTAGTGACCGAGTCAATAGGTAGTTAACACAATTTTAGCATTATGTAGAGGCAGTTTCATTGCTTATTTTTCTGTTTTCTTGTAATGTCTATAAAGGGGTAGATTTTCAGTTTTAATATTATACAGATTGATTCAATTGTTTCTCTAATATCTAATAGAAAGAAACCACGTAAAAACCAAGCATAGAGTTGTTCACACTATCAAAATAAAATAAGGAAGGGCTAGCTTAATGAAAAATAAAATGGATAAGCAGAAAACTTATGATAAGATGGAGTTGAATTTTATTATCATAATTATGATACTCGCCTCTTTAGAAAAAAATTGTAACTTAATATGTGCTTGTCTTAGCACTACATCTTATTATTTACCTTAATAGTATTCCTTTTGGAAATATTATCCCCAGTATAGGTTTAAAACAACGTGATCCTTTATTACCCACTTGTTTATTATTAGAGCTAAAACTTTGAGTAGATTATTTATTTCTATTGAGTCAAATTTGAATTTTCATGAGATTAAAATTGCCAAAAATATTCTTGTTAAAGGAGTGTGCATATATAGGTTGATTTGGATTTAGGCTAAAAATGAAACAAACCCAATTGGTTTTTGAAAAAAGATAACTAACTCAAATTAATAAATTTAAAAACCCAATCCAACCCGAACCAATATTTTTGGTTTGGTTTGATTTGGGTTAGGTCAAGACAATTTTTCCTTTTTTTGTTAATGGAATTGTTTACTAATATATTTTTTTAACTGTTGTATTATAATTTATATTATTTTTAATGTTAATTTTATTATAATCCTTAAATTTAAATGTTTAGATTATTGAGATTTACATCTTTAAATAAGCAATAATGCACATAGGTCATACACTCTAACAAAGTATTATTTTGTTTACTGGGTTTTGACATTACTAATAAAATACCTTCCACAAATTAGGAAGAACCAACCCAAACTAATAAAATCCTAAAATCAAAAATATTGTGTTGGGTTGGTTTAAGTAAGTTGGGCTGAGTTGATTTTTGTGCATTTTGCACACCCCTACATGATATTTGTCATTTATTGCATACAAATGATTTAATTATTTTGTCGGGAAAATGTTTTGGAGGTTGATATTATTCATCAACAAATATTCAAATATTTTCTCTGATGAAGTCAAAAGGTTAATTAATTCAAATCCTATATTTTTTATTCAAAAAATGTATTTGGGCATCTGTGATCACAATTTCAAAATTATTTAGATATTCCATGGGTTCAATAGGTGTCAAATATCTTGGTTATAATCTTTTTCTTGACAAATATAGAAGTAAATAATTCAAAAGAATTATTGATACACTCATTCAAAAAATGATAATTTGAAATCTCATTTACTTTCAAAAGCTGGTAAGGTAATCTTCATTGAATATGTTTTTATCCTTAACAACTTATTCTATGAGAACTTTCAAATTTTTTAAAATATTTTGTGAAAAAGGTGATGTTATATAAGAAAATTTTAATAGGGTTCAAACTTTGAGAAGAATAATTCAAAAATTTTGGCTTATAAAAGTTGGGATCAATTTGGATGGTAGTTTCTCAATAACGATAACAAATCTTGAGTTCAAAGGTTTCACTTTAAATATGAACAATTGAAAGATTTTCTTAACTATGAAGTTAGATCATCTGATTTTTTTGTTCGGAAATGTATTTGTTCTTCTAGAGATTTATTAAAATCTGGAGCTTGTATTAATATGGAAGATGATAAATAGATTGATATTTGGTGTGATCTTTGCATTCCTTAGATTATTGATTTTAGACCTCTTTCTCTTTTAATTTACATTAATCATTTGCATCATTACCCTACAACGATTCAGGATCTTCCTAATGCTCACAAAACAGGTTGGAATTTTCAATTGATTAATAATATTTAGAGTGTTGATATGTGTTCTTTTCTTACAAAACTTCCCTTTGGTTTTGGACAAACAATTCTAAAGATAATTTCAACACTAAATCTGCTTACAGAGAAGTCATTTTAGGGAGAATCCCTCATATTTTTTCCCTTCTTTTGGAAATTAATTTGGAATTTAAAAATTTATGATAGAATTAAAGTTTTTATTTGGATACCAAAACACCGAAAGAAACATGATACACTCTTGTTACACTTTTTTCAAAGAAGAATGATACAAGATTACAACTTCTGGAGAACGAGTTGCTATTGATGGCTGATGAGCAAAAACCGGCATTGTCGATTCTACCAATACTTTGGTTTTATATTTATAAAACTCTCGCAAGTGCACAAATCATTTCGTAGAAAATGATAAGTATACTCCCAAGGGCGATCTAAGGAAGGAATGTATGTGGTTTTTAATTTATTATTCAAACTTTTAAAAACGAAATTAAATCCTAAACATCCTATCACGATATTTGGGTTTTTTTTGTATTTTTTAATCTAATAACATAAATATAAACATAGATATGGATCTAATAAACATTTATGCAAATTTTATCACTTAAAAATTGTGGAGTATTTATGGATATAATAACTAAGTTAATTATGCTTGCTCATATTATTTAGTTTATTAAAGATATAAATTGCTATTTATTGATTCTCCCTTTTATGTATGAATACCACCTTTGGTGGGGTTAGATATTCTTTGTTAACTAAACAAATCAATTAACACCTATGGATGGGGTTGATAACTAATTTGGTTAATTAAATTAATTCCATCTTTCTAAGAGATTGAAAATGAACCATTTAAATGCTACCTTTGGTGGGGTTAGACAGTTTAAACTTTATTCAAGATGTCCAAATTAAACCTAAGAATTTAATTATCCGAGTATTAACTTTCAAGTTTTAAAACCACTACTGAAAACATGTTGTCAATACATTTTCAGATAATAATTCTTATAAAAACTTTTGAAATAGAGCTTCATTCTAACTACCGGGCGATTGTACCATCAAATAAAAGAGTACTACTCTAAATCAGACCGGATAACTTAACCTTAAAATCTAATTTTCAGATTTAAGTTTGTAATGAAAAATAATATATTTCTCTCTAACATTCTTAATATAAAATCTTGAATAAAAATAAAATCAATTCATTTTAGAGATTTTTACCTATTTAATATTTCGCAAGCATAATAACGTTATTATTATATCATGTTTACAAACAACCTACAAAGTTAAATTTAATCACAGACAAATTAAATATAACATGTAAGAATAAAGCATAAAAAATAACTGGAAAGAAAATAAAATCCTTATAGTACTTCAATGCACTCCTATTTGTTGAATCAAAAGCAAATAAATTACAAAAACATAACTAGTTCTTCTCAAAAAGAGAAGAACTCTAAAACTAAGAGAAACTAGCTAAAAAATAAGAAAAACTAAAAAAACTAAGAAAGGAGAGAAAGAAAGAGAGAAGAGAATATGTTTTGAGATGTTTATTGAAGTGAAGAGAATGGGGGTATTTATAGGTGAGGATGGGGAGAAAAAGTAAGGGAAAAAATGTTAAAAAATTGTGAAAATGCGGAGTGTAATTACTGACATCATTAATGATGTCAGCATGACTTCATGGCGCGATTGTGCGTGAAAATGGGGCGAAATGGAAGCGGTGTGTGCGGAGGGCAGCTGGGACACGCACAGGTGGGCGCGGGCGTGGGCGCACGCGGCTGGGCGCTGGCGCGCACGAGACTAGGCACATGGCTGGGCGGCACGATTTCCTCCTTTTTGATATTTTTGACCATTTTGACCCATTTTGTCCAATTTTTTCATATTTGTTGACCTTTCCTCATTTATTTATTACTATATTTGTGATGTATTGCTTCCAGTATTCCTTTTTGAGTCTTTAAGTTACGTTGTTTAAGCAAAAATACCTGAAAAACAATAAAAATACCCGTAATTCCAAAGAAGATTAAATTATATAAATATATGATAAAACATATAAATATATATATTTTTAATCAATTAATGTGCATAAAATCATGGTAATTTTAGTGCTTTTTGGGCACTCATCAGTGACGCAACGCGACATGACGATTTCCTAATACTTTCACAAGGTAAATTCGTTTTGTTGCCAAATTTTAGAGTTAGATCTGAAAGCTATTATTGGGCAAAAACTAGGATAAAGAGAATACTTATCCATAGTTTAAGACTTGAGTATCGAAGGTTTATTATCGCTATATAAGGATGGCCGACACAACCATCTCTTGTTGAGTTTGAGAATTTGCTAGCTGATCAAGAAGCTATGGCTAAGCAAATAGGAGGAGTCTCACTGAAGGGTGAGGAAGAAGCACTCTACACCAGCAAAAGTAGAGGCACTTTCAAGCGGTACAATAGTAGTGGATCTAACAAGGATGGAGACAAAGGAAAAATTTCTTAAGGAAATGGAGGCTTTCGTCCAAGGAGAGCTTGGAAGAATCGCAATAATAATAGAAAATTTGTTGGTGAATGTTATAACTACGAGAAGATGGGTCACATGGCAACAGATTGTTGGAGTAAGAAAAATCCTATTGAAAGCAATACAGCTATTTCCAGTTCTAAGGAGCATAGCAAAGATGGTTGGGATGCCGAAGCATTATTCACTACAGAGGAAGAAGAACTAGCTCTTACAGTGACAATATCAAAACAATTGACTACAAGAATCATTTGATCTTAGATTCGGGCTGCTCAAATCATATGAAGGGTGATAAAAAAAAAGTTGGAAAGCATGTCTGAGTACAATGGAGGTCGTGTAGTGGTGACATCTGACAACTCAAGGTTACCAATAGCCCACATCAGTAAAATGATAGTTACGCCTCGATATAATACTAACCAGGTACCACTACAAGATATTTATCATGTCCCAGGAATGAAGAAAATTTGTTATATGTGGCTCAATTGACATCATCAGGGCAATATGTCTTATTTGATCCTCTAGACGTGAAGGTGTATCATGATCTCAAAATATCATAAACACTGACAATGGAGGGGCAATGATGGGAATTAGTCTATGTGATGTCAGTAGAATATGCATATGTAGACAGAACAAGAAGAAATGAGACAGTAGATCTATGGCATATGTGGTTAGGTCATGTTAGCTATTGCAAGCTAAGTGTGATGGTGAGAAATTCGATGCTTAAAGGGCTTCCTCAACTAGATATGCAAATAGACACGGTCTGTGCAAGATGCCAATATGGTAAAGCTCACCAATTTCCATACGAGGAATCAAAGTTTAAAGCAAAAGAACCATTGGATTTAGTTCACTCTTATGTATTCGGTCCTGTTAAGCAACCATCAATTTGCAAGTGCACGAATCATTTCATAGAAAATGATAAGTATACTCCCAAGGTCGATCTAAGGAAGGAATATATGTGGTTTTTAATTTATTATTCAAACTTTTAAAAATTAAATTAAATCCTAAACATCTTGTCACGATATTTGGGTTTTTGTGTTTATAATCTAATAACATAAAAATAAACATAGATAAAGATTCAATAAATATTGATGCAAATTTTATCATTTATAATAGTGGAGTATTTATGGATATAATAACTAAGTAATTATGCTTGCTCATATTATTTAGGTTATTAAAGATATAAATTGATATTTATTGATTCTCTCTTTTTTATATGAATACCACCTTTGGTGGAGTTAGATATTCTTTGTTAACTAAACAAATCAATTAACATCTATGGGTGGGGTTGATAACTAATTTGGTTAATTAAATTAATTCCTTTTTTTCTAAGAGATTGAAAATGAACCATTTAAATGCCACCTTTGGTGGGGTTAGAGAGTTTAAACTTTATTCAAGGTGTCTAAATTAAACCTAAGAATTTAGTTATCCAAGTACCAACTTTCAAGTTTTAAAACCACTACTGAAAACATGTTGTCAATACATTTTTAGATAATAATTCTTATAAAAACTTTTTAAATTGAGCTTCACTATAACTATCGGGCGATTGTACCAGCAAATAAAAGAGCACTACTCTAAATCAGACCGGATAACTAAACCTTAAAATCTAATTTTCAGATTTAAGTTTGTAATGAAAAATAATATATTTCTCTCTAACATTCTTAATATAAAATCTTGAATAAAAATAAAATCAATTCATTTTAGAGATTTTTACCTATTTAATATTTCGCAAGCATAACAAAGTTATTATTATATCATGTTTACAAACAACCGACAAAGTTAAATTTAATCACAGACAAATTAAATATAACATGTAAGAATAAAGCATAAAAATAACTATAAAGAAAATAAAATCCTTACAGTACTTTGATGTTATTTCTGTTGCTAGAAAACCTCCAAACGAAATTTGCACTTCCATTTATTGAATCAAAAAGCAAATAAATTACAAAAACATAATTAGTTCTTCTCAAAAAGAGAAGAACTCTAAAACTAAGAAAAAACTAAAAAAACTATGAAAGGAGAGAAAAAGGCGTTGCCAGATTCGAGAGAATTTGGAGACAAGCTACAACAAAAGATGGGGGAGCATACTATTCAATTCCAATCAAGTTTAGATGAATCCAGAGATCCAAACGATGATGGTGTCAAAAAAAGAGTAACTCAGAATCCTTGGCAAATTGGCATATATCAACAACTAAATGAAGAAGGTGGGGCTAGTGAAATAGAAGAATCAACTCCATAATCTCAACTCCATAGCTTAACAAGAACACGAAGTCCAAATCCCAAATATGCCAATGCAGCCATAGTTGAAGAAGTAATAGAACCTGAGACATTCGAAAAAGCATGCAAAGATTTGAATGGATGAAAACTATGAAAGAATAGATCGATGCACTTCAACAAAATCAAACTTGGGATCTGGTGTGAAAACTAGGAGATGTGAAACCCATATCCTGTAAATGGGTTTACAAGATAAAGCATCATCTAGATGGGTCAATTGAGAGATATAAGGAACGATTGGTAACTCATGGTTTCTCTCAATAGTATAGACTAGACTATGATGAAATGTTTAGTCTGATGGAAAAACTTACAATTGTACGAGTCCTACTTGTACTTGCAGCCAACATAGACTGGAATTTATGGAAAATGGATGTGAAGAATGCTTTTATTCATGGAGAGCTGGATCGGGAGATCTACATGATCCAACCAATGGGTTTTCAAATCCAAGATCATCTTGAATATGTGTGTAAACTACGAAAAGCACTTTACGGATTGAAACAGGCACCCAAGGCATAGTATGGTAAGATTGCTGAATTTTTAACACAGTGATTATTCAGTAACACTTGTAGATTCCAACTTGTTTGTCAAAGCCAATGAAGGAAAGCTAGCTATCGTACTAGTGTACGTAGATGATTTAATCATAACTGGTGATGATAAGGCAAAAATTCTTTTAACAAAGGAGAATTTATCAGTCTGTTTCCAAATGAAGGAACTTGGACAGCTCAAGCACTTCCGTGGTCTAGAAGTTGACTGTACACAAGAAGGAATATTTCTTTGTCAACAAAAATATTCCAAAGATTTTATGAAGAGGTTCAGAATGCTTGAATGCAAACCGATTTTGACGTCGATGGAACCAAAAGCCAAAATGTATGCACATGAAGGAAAAGATTTGGAAGATACGACAATGTATCGAAAATTGGTAGGTAGTCTAATCTACTTAACCTTAACTCAACTTGACATTTTTTATGCAGTTAGTATAATGAGTTGGTACATGCAAAATCCAAAGAAGCCTTATTTGGAAGCAATTTGACAAATATTGAGATATGTGAAGAGTACAATTGATTATGGTCTTTCTTACAAGAAAGGTGGAGATGACAAGTTAGTTGGTTACTGCGATGCTGATTATACAGGAAATCATGACACTAGGAGATCAACAACTAGGTATGTGTTTAAGCTTGGTTCTGGAACAATTTCTTGGTGTAGCAAGAGACAGCCGACAATATCATTATCAACCACTGAAGCTAAGTATCGAGCAGCGGCAATGGCAGCTCAAGAGAGTACATTGTTGATACAACTAATGAATAATCTATAACAACCAATAGATTATGTAGTTCTGTTATACTGTGACAATTAATTGACAATTCGTTTGGCAGAGAATCCAGTCTTTCATGCAAGAACTAAGCATGTTAAAGTACACTATCACTTTATCAGAGAAAAGGTTCTACAAGAAGAAATTGAGATGAGGCAAATTGAGATGAGGCAAATCAAGACAGATGATCAAGTTGCGGACTTGTTCACAAAAAGCTTAAGTGTTGGTAAATTCGAAATGTTTCGTCATCAACTTGGCACAGTAAAAATAGTGAGGGTTGATGTTGAGGAGGAATGTTGAAAATCAACACCAACATAATAAATAAAGTGATTGAAGGATGTAGAAAAATAAATTGAATGGTTGAAGGATGAATAAATAAGGTGATTGAAAGATGAATAAATAGGGTGGTTGAAGGGTGAATAAAAGAGAAGTGTGTAAATAATATTTATGTGGCTAGAATTATTTTTTAGTTTTATATTTGCTTAGTGTAGATTGCATAGTGAAGACTATAAATATCATAGCTTGCATTTGGTTTATTCATTCAATCAAAAACAAATAAGCCTTTGTATTATTAGTTTGAGTATGAGAAGAGCTTTCTCTTGAAGTGTTTGTATTTCTATTCAATTTGTAAATTGTCTTTGAAATGTGTTATAGTGGATATAATACAAATAATTTATTTACTTATTTGGATCCAAAATTAATAAATTTAGAATTGTATATTCTAAATTTTTCTCAACATATAACTATGATTTTTTAAAAAAAAAAACTTATTCTATATTAATTATTTTTTCGAGATTAAAAGTTAGTATATTCATTTTAACTTACATTCACCCTTTATTATATTATTGTTTAAATATTGTTACAATTGAAAATGAAATAATGTAATATTTACTATTTATGTACAAATACAATTATATTATCATTTTCAAACAATTAATTCAATCCCTTATCTTTAATATGATAAACTTAGCGTCAATGACTAATTTTGTAACTTATATTTATTTGACAAATCAAATAATTTGAAAAATGGATGTAATGCATTGCACCTGTTCTTTTTTGTTAATTTTTTTTTACAAAAATTCACAAAATATTAATAATATAATTAGTTAAATTATAAAAAATAAGATACCAATTAATAATATTAAAATTAAAGATATTAAATTGATTGAATAAGATAAAAGAAAAAATTATTGAATAAAATAATAAAAAACTAAATTTATCAAACTAAAATTAAGAAATTGGATAAATAATGGCTTATTATCATTTTCGAATTTAGATATTTATATGAGTTGGAAAAGATTTCCGATAGGATAAATTTTAATATTTATTTCAAACACAAAAGTCATCACGCAGAGAATCTAAAACCATACAAGTCACAAGCAAGTGCTCACCCTTTAATATGTTAGGCTAGATTAACAGCTGAAGGAAAGAATCTCCCCCACTTATTAATTGCCCCTTTAATCATTGTGAAACCTAATCTTCAACTTAGTTATTACCTAACCATAATTAACTAATCACTATTTCATAATTACATGATATACGATTTCTTTTAATGTTATAAAAAAATAAATATTTTTTTTATTAAGAATTAAAAGTAAAATCGGATAAATAAGTAATTCATTTATTTACTATAGAGAATTGAATATATATGTTTAATCTAAATTATCTATCACTTTTAGAATTATTTTAGATAACTATATTAATGCAACTTAAATTATTATATATTATCATAATAATAATTGTATACAATAATAATGATATAATATGTATGCACTTTTACTACTACAATAATAATAATAAAAATAATTCTTCAGGATATCATTATCATTTATTTTTCCTTTTACTGCTGCATTAGTTTTTAAACAAAACTCAATAAATTAAAGTTCGATTCTGAAGAAGATAAAATAAACAATCAAATTTTTTTTTATTTTTTTTTTTTTGAAATAATTACAGTATATATACACTTATTGGGATTTGAAATAGAGACATTGTACTATTATAATTATCCAATTGAAGAACATATATATCAGTGCATTAAACAATATTTCAGGACAAAAATAAGCAGGATTTGGGTTGAGATTTTAACTTGAATTTGCATCACCAATTGAGGCTATGGGAAATCCTTAATTCACTATTAATATAAACATATTGGTATTACCCTTTTATTAACTCTCGACTCTTGACCTTTACAAGTTTTTGATCTGTAAGTCCCTTTTACGTCAAGAAATCTCCATGTTACGTGAACTTCAATTTCTTCCAAACTTTCTGTTCAAAGATTCCCCAAAAAAAAATAATAATAAATAAATAAAAAGAGAGAGAAACAAAAAAATGTGACATCTTATTGCATAACCGAAATATCATAAATACAATTTATCTATTAGAGTATTATTAATTTTTAGACCCATTATAAATATATATAAAAAAAAAGTGTAATATGTTCCCTTCATAAGGCAATTAATATATATATAAGATATTGGCTTTTCTAATTTAATTTTTAATATTTTCAAAAATTTCATAATTTTAATTTAATAGTTTTTTTGTGAAACTCTTCCATTGGACGTTATAATTGTACTCATGTGAACTCAGTACTTGATGTTATTTTTAACCCAATTATAGATTTATTGGATTTGGATTTGATTTATAAACAATTTATTTTAAAAAAACAAAGAGTGAATTAAAAATCTAGAGCTTGATAAACACTGCCCATTTGAACCTCTATCACTTACCTAAAATGATTTTATTCGATAATCTAAAAAAAAAAAAGAAGAGTAAGAGAAATTCGTCACGAAAACATGGACGAATTTGCTCATAAACTTGGTACGTGAACCCACACCAGATTACTGTAATTAAGTATGAATGATTTTGAGATTAAGTTTATTATTATTATTATTATTTTAATAATGGGTATTTTGTCTTCTCATTAAAGGCATGAAGGGAAAATTTATTGTATTTTAATACCATATGCGACATCATTCATTTAGTTGGGGTTTGGTGAAGGAAAGTGACACGTTTATCTTTTGTTATAACAATGGTCAATGTGGGCTTAAAACATGTGTTGTGATGCACACTATATTGTTTTGGTTTTTATTATGTGCTTTGGATTATTGTAGTTGTTGAAAATATTGGTTTGTTATGAATGAATTGCTTGTGTGCATGTGTTACAACAAAAGCTTTGCTTTTGAGATTTACTAATAGATTGCATTCACGTACCACCCACCTCACTATTTGCTGTCAAAAGAACTAATGTTAAAGGTCGTGAAGATGCATACAATCCAATACCAAAAGAGACTCAAATTATAAATAAATAAAAATGATGATACAAGGGTAAATGTGGTATGTGATTATGGACAATGTTCATGGATGTTGTATTTTAAATGGCTAGACAAAAAGGAGAGAGTGGCAAGTAAGAACATACCTGTTTGAGCACAATGAAAAGTGTTTAATTACTAATGAGAATCCATGGCGTGATAACGCTTTCCTTGTGAACTATTTGGAAGATATATTTAGTGGTGAAGTGGACTGTATGTCAAGAAAAAAATAGAAATGAATTAGGTGCTGAAGTAGTTTCACAACCACAAATTTGCGAAGTCAGTAAACCCCCAAATAATAGGAAGAAAACTCTAAGAAATCATAGAAATAAATCAAGAAAATTGGGAAGTTAAAGGAGATTCATCATGGTTGTTTGAATAGAATTTAAGTATTTAATTTTAGTGATTTTTAGTGAGATAAAAAATTGTGTTTTTTTCTGAATTATCCTCCTCATCCTCTCATTTGAAGGGTATATATATAAGCATCTTTATGTACATAATGGGGTGCGTATTAACGACCCGGTTACTACAAACTAGTTTACAGAATCGAGATCGTTCGTTATAAGCATTTACAAATAAAGGGTATTTATATACAAGTCGTTCATGGATGATGACCTCGACATCAAGGTATCATAAATTTACCAAGTCTTGTCATTCCAAATCTCCCTGCTTGATGGCGAGATACGTTGTAGATTGGGTTGACGTGCTTTTCCAAGTTCGTTGGGCACAAGTTTTTTGTGGAGCTAACTTTTATATGCTCACTTTATCCTAACGGGATACCTATACTCATCAGGTCGCATGTCCGTTATATATTTAATACCAAACATTAACTCCCCCATTCTCTATAATTGAGAAATCAAGAGAATAAACTGGTCGCATATTCCTCGTATAAATAACGACCACTACTATTGCAAATTTATATTGTTTTACGATGTTACTTTTATTATTTTTATCTTTAATGAGACCTTTCAGCTTCTTGTTTTCCCTTTATAAATAGTAGGAGAATATACTTAATTTTTACCTATTTTTAACTAAGTTTATCGCTCAGAGGATTTTAGGCCGTGGATTATTTAGGTCGTTTTATTCTTTCAGAAGGTCGCTCAAAATTTATTTTTTTGTCCTCTTAGTTTGTGTATTTAACGTCATCTACTGGGATTCAAGTTGTTGTTACATCATTAACTCCTTGATTTTGATACGAACTTCTCTTTCTAGGTATTTATTCATCCTTTTTCTTAATGTCGCATAATGGGAAAAAGTGATATCTTCAAAGGGAGATCTTTCTGAAAATCTTTCAAAAAATATTTCATCCCATTCCCTCGAGGTCGTTATCAACTAAACGACCTGAAATGATAGAGAGTGGTGGTGATAGAGCTTCCCCGAGAATTGTTAAGGAAGGGGTTCTTGCTCTTCCTACTTCCTCGGGGTCTAAAGCGGTGTCTACCTCATCCTCCCAGGGTTCAATTCCTGTAATCAGGATTCTGGTGCCTACATCTACCAAGGTACCTCGCCTAAAAAAGAAAAGGGAAAATAAGGGCGAGCCTACGCATAGAACCAAAGATAAACATCAAATTGAAAAGATGCCTAGTGTTTTATCAGTTAAAGATTTGGAAAAAATTAGACAAACATACGACATACCAGCCCGGGTAGGGTTAATGCCAGTACCTCTGCATTTATGTGATGCTGATGATCCACCATCGGGGTGGTGGGTGATACATTTTATGGCCTTTAAGATAGGGTTACGTTGCCCCTTTCCTAAATTAGTGGCCCGTGCTTTGAGCACTTTTGATATTAATTTTGCACAGATAAATCCAAACGGGTGGTGAACTCTTTTATGTCTTTCTGTAGTAGTTGGAGAACATGGAATAGACTTAGAAAACGATGAATTAAGATGTTTATATTGTTTAAAAAGGAATGGGTTAGATAGAGGGGGCGTATATATCTTGCGTTATAGGTCACGGGTTGCATCTCAGATTGTCTGATAGCACCTCGGGGTGGAAAGATAAATATTTTATATTACTGGAGATATTTGGGATGACGGGGTGAATTTCCCAACTCGACATACCTGGAACCCTAATTTTAACACTTCATAACCTCAGGCTAGCGAGTTTATGATTAAACTGGATATTAGTGGAAAAGAAAAAATAAGGCGGATTGAGCTACAAAATACCTCGAATGAAGGTTACCATGATATACTGTCTATAGCTCGCTTAAAGAAGTCCGGGGTGTGGTGAGGTTATACAAATGAGTATCAATGTCATTATTTTAGTATATATTTTGTTTATGTTTGTATGTGCATAGTTGGTAAATTTGACTAATGTATTATGTATCTTACAGGGATGTATTATTCACATGTTGATCTAGGGGATCTTATTGACACTTCAGGTGTACAAGAGCTAGCTCCTAGTTATTCGCATCTTACGCACATGACCCCATCACCTACACAAGAGGATATGTTCGCTAACTTAGAGGTTGAAACTACTCCAGAGAATGTAATTCCTTCAACTAATTTGGATAACCCGAGCTTGACATCATCTTGTCAATCGGGAACATAAAAAAAGGAAGGTTAGGGAATATACCCTTGGAATGGAGGCAATGGACATGGATGACTTTGAGTTCGATAAGGTCGTTTTGAAAGACGTCGTTGTTTTGGAGACTCCTATTACTTATTTTAATGAGGGGATTTTTGAACGAACAGAGGTGAAACGAGATCTATATCATCATTTTGGAATAGAGATTGAGAGGGCGCAGGTGAGAGCAGCTCGTAAGAGCGAAGGGGGGACGCATGGGGAACTAATTGCAGATCGCTTATTGGAGGTATAAAAACGTATTAATTTCATTTTTCTGTGATACACTTTATTAAATTGTTTTAATTCATGTCATTTGTAGGCGATGTGTTTAGTGAAGAAGTTGAGCTATCATTACGGGGTTACAAACGCAAAGTGCAAGCCAGTCGGTTACAAATAGCCAAATACGAGAAATTGGTAAAAGATAAGAATATCCTGATTTATGATAAGGATACAAAAATTTTAAATTTAGAGAACAAAGTGTTTGATAAAGTGGAGAAATTAAGAAAAGCGGACACGTACTATTTTGAGAAGGGTGAGGCCGCTAAACATTTTGAAAATCTAGTGAAAGAGGCCGATTGAAAGAACCTCGCACTTCAAGAGCAAATTTCTGCTATGTCGACTCAAGTTAGTTCGCTATCCACATTAGTAGATACATTAAGAGCGGAATGTACCAAGGCTTACCATAGTGGTATGAGCTTTGTAATTAATAACCTCAAACTGCATGCTGAAAAACTAGGTTTGAATGCGCCTAATGTGTCATTGATGCGAGCTTTTCAGAGCAACATGCCAAAAACACCTGGGGTTGCCACACCGCAAGGTTCATCTCAAGATATTACGGCCATCTCAAGTCATCAACGCGATGGGGTAGTAGTGGAAGATGCTACTCCATGAAAGGTTTTTATATGTTTTTTCGAAGTTCATGTAAAAGAAATTTTGGAACTTAAACTCATTTAATTTTAAATGTTGTATTTATTTATATATATTTGTTCGGTTTGAAATTTACATATTTATACTGTGTTAGTGTGGTATGTATAATTGAGAGGATTTGAGACTGTGTTGATCTAAATTTTATTTAACCAAGTGAGCAGACAACTGCTAAGAAGTAACCACAGCGCGTTTAACGTAATGGATTATAATAGAGTAAATTTGGATGATTTGTTTGAAACAACGGGGTTATTATCAACTAATAAAGTACTTCCTGTAGCAGGAGAGCAAGCTATTTCTACTCAAGGTGGAAAAATAAGTTCAACCTTAGTTACTATACCTGTATCACCTGATGTAAGAAAATGAGCTATTTCCCCTAATCATAGCGAGGAGGTTAATAAAATTCCTTGAAAGGTCGTGAGGGGTAAAATGAAGGAAATATGCATTACAATTGTTGGGCCGTCTATTTCTATTATGAACGAGGTGTGTATTGAAAATTCTCCGCTTGATGAGGTATCCATTTTAAAGGATATTAAGCCTTTACAGAGTATATACCCTCCCTTGAAAGAAATAGGTGATTCAAGCGGGGTGGAGAAGCTTTTCAAAGAAGGTATGTTTAACATACCTCATGTGCAAGAAGAATTATATCATCATTTTAGGGTACCTGAAAACTGTCCTCCTATTTACACAGCCCGTAAGAGAGAGGGTGGGCTTGTGTGGCATATGATAACAAGATGTATGTTCGATGTAAGTGAAAAAAATGAACTTTTTTACAAAGTGAATTGGTAAATATTGTAATATATATATATATATATATATATATATATATATATATATATATATATATATATATATATATATATATTAGGCCATAGATGTGGCAAAGGATGGAGAAATAGAAGCAAAAATATGCGAAGAAACCAATGAATGTACAGAGCAAGAGTTACATGTATGGAAAGCACGATATAAAGTTCTGAAGAAAGATTTAGCAGATGCACGAGAAGATTTGAAGTTAGCACTTTTTGAACAAGAAAAATATAAGAATGAGGCGGATGGATTGCGCCAATTAGTAGAATATTGGAAAAATAGGGCGCTTGGTAAGGAACAGACATAAAATGTTCTCATGTTTGTGCGAGTAGTAATTTGTTTGTAGTAATGTTTCAGGAATCTAAGAGTATGATATGATTGTGATAATGATGATCAATGTGATGTGAATAAAATATGGTAAGCATGTTAGTCTCAGGATGATGTCTTTGCTACTGTATTTCACTTCTCGAGTGGGGGGGTCAGGGGACTCCTCCTCTAATCACGAGGCATAGGATATATCCCGCATCAGGGGACTCCTCCTCCAATAACGAGGCAATAGGGTGTCTTGCATCTCAAGTGAGAAGGTCACATGACTTATCCTCACTTAGGGAATGAAATGAGACGCCCAAAACACTACGAGCATATTTCGCATCTCAAGTGGGGGGTCAGGGGAATCCTCCTGAAATCACGAGGCAATAAGGTGTCTTGCATCTCAAGTGAGAAGGTCACCTGACTTATCCTCACTTGGGGCATGAAATGAGACGCCCAAAATACTGCGAGCATATTTCGCATCTCGAGTGGGGGGGGTCAGAGGACTCCTCATCCAATCAGGAGGCAATAAGGTGTCTTGCATCTCAAGTGAGAAGGTCACATGACTTATCCTCACTTGAGGCATGAAATGAGATGCCCAAAACACTGCGAGCGTATTTCGCATCTCGAGTGGGGGGGTCAGGTGACTCCTCCTTCAATCACGAGGCATAGGATATATCTAGCATCTCGAGTGGAGGGTTCAAGGGACTCCTCCTCCAATCACGAGGCATAAGACAGACTGCATCTCGTGTGAGGGGGTTAGGGGACTCCTCCTATAATCACGAGGCATAAGACAGACTGCATCTCGTGTGAGGGGGTCAGGGGACTCCTCCTCCAATCACGATTTTAACCTTGAAAATTTAATGGTTTGAAATTCATCTCATATATAAATATTTATCGTATCAAGCATTTACATATGATATTTTTTAAGAAGCTCTTCATTCCAACTCAAACCTTCCTTTATGCCATCACATTCTATTAAGTAAGAGCATGTTCGTGTGATGTCGTATATTTGATATAGGCCTTCTCATGTGGCAGCAATTTTTCCCGCGTTAACTTCCACTTTGTTACCCAATGCTCTGCGCAAGACCCATTCCCCGATACTAAAATTCTTGTGCTTGACGAATTTATTATATGTCTTTTGGAGTGTTCTTTTTTGCGATTCAAGTCTTATTAGAGCTTCTTCTCTTTTTTCTTCGGCTAACAACAGGTCCTCTTGTCGTAAACAATCATTTTCTTCATGATCAATATCGGATCGTAGGATAGGTTCTAATATATCAAGGGGTATAACTACTTCGGTACCATAAACAAGAGAAAAATAAGTTTCTCCTGTTGCGGTTTTGGGAGTAGTTCGTGTGGCCTAGAGGGCACCAGGCAACATATCCACCCATTTTCCTTTAGCTCCCTCCAAATGCTTTCGCAATATATTAATGAGGGTTTTATTAGATGATTCGGCCTGACCATTTTCTTGCGGGCGGTAAGGGGTAGAATGAGATAATTTGATACCTTTCTTGTCGTAGAAAGATATAATATTTTGGCCGGTGAACTATCTACCATTATCAGTAACCAATTCACGAGGCAAGCCGTATCTGCATATAATGTTACGCCATATGAATCTCTCCACATCCAACTATTGGATTCAGGCCAAAGGTTCCGCTTTTATCCATTTAGTAAAGTAATCAGTTACGACAATGATAAACTTTCTTTGTCCTAAAGTGATGGGTAATGGTCCCACGATGTCCAAACCCTATTTTTGAAATGGCCAGGGGCTGATAATAGATCTTAATTCCGTACCCGGACGATGTGGAATATTGACATATCTATGACATTTTCACATCTTCTAACATAGGAGATGCAATCTTTGAGAAGCGTAGGCCAATAGTAACCATGTCGAATAATCCTCTGAGAAAGTGCTCTTCCACCAAAATGAGCTCCATATTGTCCATCATGTAAATCATCCAAGACCATCTGAGCTTGAACCGTAGGCAAGCACTTAAGCCATGGACCACCTTTATTCTTCCTATACAAAGCTCCCTGAATGATAACATAATTGTTTGCTTTCGTTATGAGCTTACGAGCCAAGTGCTTGTCTTCAGGGAGAGTACCATTGATAAGATATTCTATATATGGCGTCAACCAAGAATCATGAGTAGTGTGTATGACATTTGCTCGCGTTTGAAGTTTCACTTCACTTGGGTTAACACTAGGCCTTGATAAACTAGATATTGGTATGACTATCTTTAAATCGGAGTTCACCACCAACGCTAACATAGCTAAGGAGTCAACATGGTCATTTTCTCCTCTTGGTATTTGTTTGATCTGAAAGGTTTCGAATGCAGACTTCACTTTTTTTTACCTCTAATGAATAGAGTTTCATTCTCTCCTCCTTGGATTTGAAATTGTCGTTGACTTGGTTTACCACCAGCCGTGAATCGCTATGAATTAACACCCTTTTAGCTCTAAGGTTTAACAATTGCTGTAATGCCAAAAGTAAGGCTTCATATTCTGCGATATTATTAGTTTCTTGAAAGGTGATTCGAAGGAATTGCTCTATCAAGGCTCCCCTCGGGGTGAAAATTACTATTTCAACTCTGCTCCACGTGAATTTCTTACACCATCGACATATGCCCTCCATAATCCTTCTTCCAAAGGCGATGTTTCTATTGCGAGATTTGGCCCTATCTTATGTACGGAATTACATTCTTGGGTATTCTCATTAGTCCATTCTACAACAAAATCTGCTAGGGCTTTTCCTTTGATTGTAGCCAAAGGTTTATAATGTATTTCAAACTCACTGAGCTCAATAGCTATTTGAGAAAGAAGACCAGAAAAATCAGGTTTGTGATGAGTGCTCAAAAAGCACTAAAATAACCATGATTTTATGCACTTTAATTGATTAAAAATATATATATTTATATGTTTTATCATATATTTATATAAATTTGTCTTTTTCGAGGAATCACGGGTATTTTTATTGTTTTTCGGGAATTTTGGCCTAAAAGCACTTAATGTAAAGACTCAAAGAAGAATACTTGAAGCAATACATCACAAATAAATTGATAAATAAGTGGAAAAAGGTCAACAAACATGGAAAAATTGGACAAAATGGGTCGAAAAAGGTCAAAAATGTCAAGACGGAAAAACGCCGCGGCGCCTTGTGTGACCAATGACGCGCCAGCGTTTTTGACCCATTTTTCCACGTGCGGCCCCTTGGACGTCATCTTGCGGCGTCATTGATGATTTCCCTCAGCCAGGTCAAAACACGTTTTTATTTTTTTAATATTTTTTTTAACATTTTTTTAATCATTTTTCTCTCCATCCTCACTATAAATACCCTTGAATTCGCAGCAACGCTCAAAAACAACCTTCTCTCTTCTTTCTTTCTCCATTTCTTAGTTTTTAGTTTTTTTAGTTTTTCTTATGTTTTAGCTAGTTTTTCTTATGTTTTAGCTAGTTTCTCTTAGTTTTAGAGTTAACTTCCCTTTTTAGGGAAGAACTACTTATGTTTTTGTAATAATTTAGATTTTTGATTCAATAAATGGAAGTGCAAATTCGCTTGGAGGTTTTCTAGCGGGAATAGCGTCGAAGTTGTAAGGATTTTATTTTCTTCTGAGTTATTTTTATGCTTTATTCTTACATGTTATATTTAATTTATGCAGCGTGATTAAATTTACTTGTCTTATTGTTTATAATCATGATATAATAATAACGTTGTTATCTTTGAAATATTAAATAGGTGAAAATTTAAAATGAATTGATTTTATTTTTATTCGAATTTTATATTAAGAATGTTAGAGAAATATATTATTTTCATTACAAACTTAAATCTGAAAATTAGATTTTAAGGTTTAGTTATCAGGTCTGATTTAGAGTAGTCTTTCTTTTATTTGATGGTACAATCAGCCGGTAGTTAGAGTGAAGCTGTTCTATTTCAAAAGTTTTTATAAAATTATTATCTGAAAATGTATTGGCGACATGTTTTCGGTAGTGGTTTTAAAACTTGAAAGTTAGTACTAGGATAACTAAATTCTTAGGTTTAATTTGAATGACCCAATGAATAAAGTTTAAAGCTATCTAGCACATGAAAGGTGGCATTTAAATGGTTCATTTCAATCTCTTAGAAAAAGGAATTAATTTAATTAGCAAATTAGTTATCGGCCCGCGTAGGTGTTAATTGATTTGTTTAGTTAACGAAGAATATCTAGCATGAAAGGTGGTATTACCATCTGAAAGGGAGAATCGATAAATATCCCGATTAAATGTCTTTAATAGCAAATAATACTGACGGCGTAATTAAACTTAGTTATTATATCGTAAATACTCCTTTATTTATAAAGATAAAATTTGCGTGAATGTTTATTGAATCATGTTTAATTTTACGTAATTAGATTAAAAACACAAAACCCAAAATATCATTGACGAGGATGTTTAGGATTTAATTTCGTTTTTAAAAGTTTGAATAATAAATTAAAAATACATACATTCGCTTGTAGATCGACCTTAGGAGTATCTTTATCATTTTACTGAAATGATTAGGTGCGCTGCGAGTTTTACAAATATTAAAACCAAAGTATTTGCGAGAATTGGCGATCTTGGGTTTTATTCGGACCAATTTTAGCGGATTCTTGGGATGGCATCAGTTTTTAGCGGATTCTTGCAGTGGATGGCATCAAGTTTTTGGCGGATTCTTGAAGTGGAAGGAATAGCGTTTTTAATTTATTTATCAAAATTTTAAAAATATTTTTGTGTTGTAAATAATTGTGATTTTTTAAAAAAAAAAAATAAATAAATAAAAATAAAAAAATAAAAAAATTTAATCAAATTTCAAATTTCATAAAAAAATAAATAAAAAAAAATAAAGAAAAATAAAAAAAAATAAAAAAAAATAAAAAATAAAAAAATAAAAAAAATATAATTTTTTTTAATTATAGCATAAAAAGTAAATAATTTAGAAATTTGAAATTTGAAGTAAAAAGTAATTACCGTTCGTAAAAAAAAAAAAAAAAATTTAAGTTAATAAGAAATAAGATAGCGTGAATAGTAAAAAAAAAAAATTACCGTTCTAAAAAAAAAAAAAATTAAAAAAAATTAAGTTAATAAATAAGATAGCGTGAATAGTAAAATAAAATTACGAACGTAAAAAAAAAAAAAAAACTAAAAGGCATGAAAAGTAAAATATATATATATATATATATATATATAAAAAAAATAAAAAATATAAAAAAAACCAAAATTTTAATTTTTTTTTAGTTTAAATTTTACTATTTTTTTTATTTATTTTAAATCATAATTTTATTTATTTTATTTTCTTTTACCTTTTTCAATTTTATTTTATTTTATTATTTTTTTTTTCTTTCTTTAGTTATTTTTTTTTTCTTCTTGATTTTTATTTAACTTAGTTAACTTAGTTTTTTTTTACTAACTTAATTAACTTAAATTTTTTTTAACATTAACTTAGATTTTTTTTTTTACTTAACTTAATTAACTTAGATTTTTTTTAATTCACTTAACTTAATTAACCTTTTCTTTAAACTTAATTAACTTAGATTTTCATTAACGTAAAGTTTTATTTAACTTAACTTAATAACATGAAAAGTAAAGATCTAAGGGAGTTAAATGCAGGAGACTAGTTCTTGGAAGCCTTTGTCTGACTAGTCTTTCCTGGGAACGTTGTTACGTACAGGAGGATGGTTTTTAAGGGCTTTCTTGTGTAGAAATTCTTTCACCAGGAACATTTCTTGGTTATCTGATTATGTTATTTTTTTTAAAAAAAAAAAAAAAAAAATTCTGAACTCTCTCCAAAATTTTAATGTTTTAATTACAATCTAAGGAGTTAGTTTCTTTGTTTGATCTAGGTACAACTGTGTTTTAATGACTTAATTAGTTGATTTGCACCTAGATGTGGGTTATCTAAAAGCCGTCAAAGTATGCCTCTAGTTTTAAGTACGAAGAAGAAATGTGAAAATCAATAGGGCATGGCCCGAAAAAAGTATAGGAAAAGACAACCTTGTCTTACCTGCAGGGTTTGATTGACTGATGATGAGGGGCATTGAGTTTACTTAAAATGCAATCCCAATTACGTCTTGCTAAGGCGTTAAACTAAGCATTTGGATGGGAGGCAACCATCATTTTAGGTAATTTTCTTTTATTTGTTTCATTTATTTAATTACATGTGAATAATTTTTAAATTGTTAAAAGTAAAAACATTTGTTGAGTTGTTAGAAGTTCGCGGCGATAAATGCGTATCTGACTTTAATGATGAATATGATGGATGCACCTGCATTTCCATTACTACTTGCACTTTCTCAAGAAATAGGTAATCTTTCTTCTCTTTTCTCTTTATCTTTAATTCTGATTGTTACATTGAGGACAATGTAAGTTCTAGGTTGGAGGTGGTGAAAAGTTACCATACTTAATTAAAAAAAAAGTTTTAACAATTTAAAAATAAAAAAAAAAAATTTACTTTTTCATTTTTTGTGTGTTTGGTTTATTTCTATTTTGTGTGATTTAGTAATTTTTGAATAAAAAATTTTCACAAAAATTTATCTTTTCTTTAAATCAAATTTAAGTAAATAGTTAAGTCTTTTGTCTTGTTAGATTAATTTTTGAAAACATATCATGAAATATTTTGTAATTATTTTTGATAATTAGTTAGTTTTTGTCATAATTAGTATTTCTTGATAAGATGTAGAAATTATATCAAACCACGAAAATCGGTGTTTATGAGTTTTTTAGTGGAGACTACCTTTGTGAGATATAATTTGAGCCTAATTTCCTTTATTGAGTGAAATATATATTTTTTTCTACTCCGAACACATTTCTTATTTCTTGAAATTTTTAGATGATCTCATAGGTATTAGCATTGAATGTATGAATTTTTTCATCTTAATAGAGTATCATATATTTTTATTATTATTTTTGCTTAGATTAAATGATTTGAGTAGAAATTGATAGTATATGCTTATATCTCATTTATGCATGACTCTTGCAAAAACAAAAAGACATGTACGGGGTTACCTAAACCAAGATCAAGCGAGAAAAGCCACAAAATTAACCAACTACTTAAAATCCAAAACAATGTACAATCTAATTACGTGGGTTGACTCTCTAAAAAATACACATATTGAAAAATATCTACGAGAAAAAAGAGAGATAAAAAATAGTATCATCTACATCCACTTAACCAGCATTGCCTACAAAGTTGTGAGTAAAGGCTAATTACAAAGAAAGATATAAGAAGTAATTCCCTAAAAAGTCATTGCAATTTCTTCATTTGTAAAGGCATATATCTTGAAATTCTTTCTTAATGAGTTTGATTTATGGATGAAAATAATTTTTATATATGATATCTTTATAATTTATACATTTGATTCCTTTCATGAGATCAATGTTAAAAGAACACTTTGAGCTTTTATTGTCTATACATAAGCGAACATATTAGTTCATTTCTATACATCAACTCTTTCGCATATAAATTAGTATGAGTGTTTGAACCCGTAGGATTCGGTGTTTTGAGAGTATTGACTTGTGAGGAATAGAGTCGAAGCGGAATTCGATTCATGACACTTGAAATTAGGTGAAATTAAATTGATACACTTTTGATATGAAATATGAAAATGATTTTTCACTAATTATTATAATAAATCATGATTGTTTAAAGAGATTAAAATAACTTATGCTTGAGATTTTAATTATGATCTTAAAGGAGATTAAAAAGTATGAGAAATTTTTGTGAGATGTTGATAATTTGTGATTTTGTTGTAAATTTAATTTTTAAGTTGTTTGTTTTTATTGTTTCTTTTGTTTTTACATTTAGTTCAATGTTTGTGGGTATCATTCTTGAAAACCCTCACGAGACTCAAACTAGATCCCTTAGAGCAACCTAGGGGTTTAAAGGCTTGTTGCGTAGGCTAAATGCAAGCCGTGTCAATCCACGGAAGTGATTTAGGATAGTTTAATTTTTAGTTTTATAAACCTGCTTGCTAAGGGGACTAGCGAAGGTAGTTGGGGGGTTGTGATGAGTGCTCAAAAGCACTAAAATAACCATGATTTTATGCTGCTTTAATTGATTAAAAATATATATATTTATATGTTTTATCATATATTTATATAAATTTGTCTTTTTGAATCGCGGGTATTTTTATTGTTTTTCGGGAATTTTGGCCTAAAAAGCATAATGTAAAGACTCAAAGAAGAATACTTGAAGCAATACATCACAAATAAATTGATAAATAAGTGGAAAAAGGTCAACAAACATGGAAAAATTGGACAAAATGGGTGAAAAGGTCAAAAATGTCAAAAGGCGGAAGCAGCTTGTATGTATGTGTGTGTATTGGCCAATGCGTTTTTGACCCATTTTCACGTGCGGCCGCCCAATGACGTCATCTTGGCGTCATTGATGACCTCGGAGGTCAAAACACGTTTTTTATTTTTTAATATTTTTTTTAACATTTTTTAATCATTTTTCTCTCCGTCACCTATAAATACCCTTCCATTCAACTTCAAAACCGCCTCAAAAACACACTTCTCTCTTCTTTCTTTCTCTCCGTTTCTTAGTTTTAGTTTTTTTAGTTTTTCTTATGTTTTAGCTAGTTTTTCTTATGTTTTAGCTAGTTTCTCTTAGTTTTAGAGTTCTTCCCTTTTTAGGGAAGAACTACTTTATGTTTTGTAATAATTTAGATTTTTGATTCAATAAATGGAAGTGCAAATTCGGCTTGGAGGTTTTCTAGCAGGGAATAGCGTCGAGGATTACGTAAGGATTTTATTTTCTTTCTGATTATTTTTATGCTTTATTCTTACATGTTATATTTAATTTGTACGTGATTAAATTTAAGCGTACTTTAGTAATTTATAATCATGATATAATAATAACGTTGTTATGCTTGCGAAATATTAAATAGGTGAAAATTTCTAAAATGAATTGATTTTATTTTTTATTCAAGATTTTATATTAAGAATGTTAGAAGAAATATATTATTTTTCATTACAAACTTAAATCTGAAAATTAGATTTTAAGGTTTAGTTATCCGGTCGATTTAGAGTAGTGCTCTTTTATTTGATATTCTGTCCTTGGTAGTTAGAGTGAAGCTCTACATTTCAAAAGTTTTATAAGAATTATTATACGAAAATGTATTGACGACATGTTTTGGTAGTGGTTTTAAAACTTGAAAGTTAGTACTCGGATAACTAAATTCTTAGGTTTAATTTGGACACCTTGAATAAAGTTTAAAGCTCTAACCCTTTGGTGGCATTTAAATAGTTCATTTTCAATCTCTTAGAAAAAGGAATTAATTTAATTAACCAAATTAGTTATCAACCCCCATAGGTGTTAATTGATTTGTTTAGTTAACAAAGAATATCTAACTTACATAAAGGTGGTATTAAATACAAAGGGAGAATCAATAAATATCAATTCATATCTTTAATAACCTAAATAATGCGAGCAAGCATAATTAACTTAGTTATTATATCCATAAATACTCCACTATTTATAAAAGATAAAATTTGCATGAATGTTTATTGAATCTATGTTTAATTTTTACGTAATTAGATTAAAAACACAAAACCCGAAAATATCGTGACGGGATGTTTAGGATTTAATTTCGTTTTAAAAGTTTGAATAATAAATTAAAAACCACATACATTCCTTCCTTAGATCGACCTTGGGAGTATACTTATCATTTTCTACGAAATGATTCGTGCACTTGCGAGAGTTTTACAAATATTAAAACCAAAGTATTTGCGAGAATTGGCGATGCCGGTTTTCGCTCATCAGTTTGCCTAAGATGTTTTTCAAAGGGTAAGGAGTAAGGACTACTACCCTGTGTGAACCAAAATAATGTCTGAGTTTGCGGGCCGTCATTCTTATAGTAAGAGTTTCTTTATCTAGAGAGGGATATCATTGTTGAGCTCATATTAATGAATGACTCACATAATAAACAGGGTATTGAGTTCCCCCATGGTCGACCACCAATACTGCGCTATAAGCTTTGTCCGTAAAGGACATGTACATGTATAAGTTTTCACCCGCCGTTGGACTAACTAAAAGAGGTTCTCTTCCCAAGTAATCTTTAATGGATTGGAAAGCTTGTTCACACTCGATATCCCATAAGTACTCCGTGTACTTTTAAGCAATCGAAAAAACGGTAGGCACTTTTCGATACACTTAGAAATGAAACGACTTAATGACGCAATACACCCATTTAATTGTTGGACTTCCTAAAGACACGTTGGGGATTTCATGTTGATTAAAGCCAAGATTTTTTTCGCATTGGCTTCGATTCCCCTTGAAGTAACTAAATATCCCAAAAACTTCCCTAAGGCTGTGCCAAAGATACTTTTTTGGATTAAGACGCATCTTATAATTCCGATTTATACCAAAGACTTCTTGGACGTCTTTAATGTGTTCTACTACACATTTAGTTTTTACCAACATGTCATCAACGTATACCTCCATATTTTGGCCTATTTGGTTTTGGAACACTTATTCATCATTCTTTGATATGTGGCACCAGCATTTTTTAAACCGAAGGGCATCTTTGTGTAACAAAATTTCCCTTCTTCCGTGATGAACGTTGTTTTCTCTTCGTCCCTAGGATGCATCTGAATTTGGTGATAGCCCGAATAAGCATCTAAAAAACTCATTGATTCGAATCCAGCCGTGGCATCTACTAATTGGTCTATATTTGGCAAAGGGAAACAATCTTTTGGTGTTGCTTTATTCAAATTTGTGAAATCCACACACATCCTATGCTCGCCTTCAGCTTTGTTTACTAACACCACATTTGATAGCCATATGGGGTATCGGACCTCTCGAATCCAACATACATTTTTCAAGGAGTTAATCTTATTTTTGATGATTTCATTCTTTTCTCTAGCAAACTTCTGCTTTCTTTGCTGGATTGATTTTTTGGTATAATCTAAACATAACTCATGGGAGATTGATGAGCAGAATCGTGATCGCCAAATACTTTGATGAACGAAAACCGGCATCGCCGATCCTGCCAATACTTTGGTTTTATACTTATAAAACTCTCGCAAGTGCACGAATCATTTCGTAGAAAATGATAAGTATACTCCCAAGGTCGATTTAAGGAAGGAATGTATGTGGTTTTTAATTTATTATTCAAACTTTTAAAAACGAAATTAAATCCTAAACATCCTGTCACGATATTTTGGGGTTTTTGTGTTTTTAATCTAATTACAGAAAATTAAACATAGATTCAATAAACATTCATCCAAATTTTATCTTTTATAATAGTGGAGTATTTATGGATATAATAACTAAGTTAATTATGCTTTCTCGTATTATCTAGGCTATTAAAGATATAAATTGATATTTTATTGATTCTCTCTTTTTTGTATGAATACCACCTTTGGTGGGGTTAGATATTCTTTGTTAACTAAACAAATCAATTAACACCTATGGGTGGGGTTGATAACTAATTTGGTTAATTAAATTAATTCCTCTTTCTAAGAGATTGAAAATGAACCATTTAAATGCCACCTTTGGTGGGGTTAGACAGTTTAAACTTTATTCAAGGTGTCCAAATTAAACCTAAGAATTTAGTTATCCGAGTACTAACTTTCAAGTTTTAAAACCACTATTGAAAACATGTTGTCAATACATTTTCACATAATAATTCTTATAAAAACTTTTGAAATAGAGCTTCACTCTAACTACCGGGCGATTGTACCAACAAATAAAAGAGCACTACTCTAAATTAGACCGGATAACTAAACCTTAAAGTCTAATCTTCAGATTTAAGTTTGTAATGAAAAATAATATATTTCTCTCTAACATCCTTAATATAAAATCTTGAATAAAAATAAAATCAATTCATTTTAGAAATTTTCACCTATTTAATATTTCGCAAGCATAACAACGTTATTATTATATCATGATTATAAACAAGCTAGCAGTTAAGTTTAATCACGACAAATTAAATATAACATGTAAGAATAAAGCATAAAAATAACTGTAAAGAAAATAAAATCCTTACAGAACTTCGACGCTATTCCCGTTGCTAGAAAACCTCCAAGCGGAATTTGCACTTCCATTTATTGAATCAAAAATCTAAAATATTACAAAAACATAACTAGTTCTTCCCAAAAAGGGAAGAACTCTAAATCTAAGAGAAACTAGCTAAAACATAAGAAAAACTAGCTAAAACATAAGAAAAACTAAGAAAAACTAAAAACTAAGAAATGAGAGAAAGAAAGAAGAGAGAAGTGTGGTTTTTGAGGTGTTTGAAGGTGTGCTTTGAAGTGAATGGAAGAGGGGTATTTATAGGTGAGGATGGAGAGAAAAAATGAGTAAACAAATGTTAAAAAAAATAAAAAACGTGTAGTGGACATGCTGAGGTCATCAATGACGTCAGCATGACGTCATAGGGGCTGCTGCACGTGAAAAATGGGTCAAAAATGCGTTGGGCGCGCGGCTACTGGTGACAAGACGCGAACGCTGCGTAACGCAGTTGCTACGCGCGTGAAACAGTGACCTCGCGCGCGTAGTGCTGCCGCGCGCATGAAACGATACCAGCGTTGATCTTGCGCGCTTTGGCGGGCGAGTCTTTGAGTCGGCGCGCGTTTTCTCGCTTTTTGACATTTTTGACCTTTTCGACCCATTTTGTCCAATTTTTCCATGTTTGTTGACCTTTTTCCACTTATTTATTAATTTATTTGTGATTTATTGCTTCAAGTATTCTTCTTTGAGTCTTTAAGTTGCATTTTTAAGCCAAAATACCGAAAAACAATAAAAATACCCGTGATTCGAAAAAGACAAATTTATATAAATATATGATAAAACATATAAATATATATATTTTTAATCAATTAATGTGCATAAAATCATGGTTATTTTAGTGCTTTTTGAGCACTCATCACAACCCCAACTTCTTGCTAGTCCCTTAGCAAGAGAAGCGATAAAAACTAAAAATTAAACTATCCTAAATCACTTCCGTGGATTGACACGGTTGCATTTAGCCTATGCAACAAGCCTTTAAACCCCTAGGTTGCCCTAGTGGACGAAGTTTGAGTCTCGTGAGGGTTTTCAAGAATGATACCCACAAACATTGTACTAAATGTAAAAACAAAAGAAACAATAAAAACAAACAACTTAAAAATTAAATTTACAACAAAATCACAAATTATCAACATCTCACAAAAATGTCTCATACTTTTTAATCTCCTTTAAGATCATAATTAAAATCTCAAGCATAAGTTATTTTAATCTCTTTAAACAATCATGATTTATTATAATAATTAGTCGAAAATCATTTTCATATTTCATATCAAAAATGTATCAATTTAATTTCACCCAATTTCAGTGTCTTGAATCAGAATTCGCTTCGGCTCTATTCCTCACAAGTCAATACTCTCAAAACACTGAATCCTATGGGTTCAAACACTCATACTAATTTATATGCGAAAGAGTTGATGTATAGAAATGAACTAATATGTTCGCATATGTAAAGAATAAAGGCTCAAAGTGTTATTTTAACATTGATCTCATGAAAGGAATCAAATGTATAAATTATAAAGATATCATATATAAAAATTATTTTCATGCATAAATCAAACTCATTAAGAAAGAATTTCAAGATATATGCCTTTTACAAATGAAGAGAGTGCAATGACTTTTTAGGGAATTATTTCCTATATCCTTCTTTTGTAATTAGCCTTTACTCACAACTTTGTAGGCAATGTGGGTTATAGTATGTAGATTATACTATATATTCTTTATCTCTCTATTTTTTTCTGAAGATATTTCTCAATATATGTATTTTAGAGAGTCAACCCATGTACAGATTGTACATTTTTTTTTGGATTTTGGTGAGTGGTTAATTTTGTGGCTTTTCTGTTTGATCTTGGTTTAGGTAACCCCATATATGTCTCTTTTTTTTTGTAGTAGTCATGCATAAATGAGATATAAGCATATACTATCAATTTCTACTCAAATCATTTAATCTAAGCAAAAATAATAATCAAAAATATATGATACTCTATTAAGATGAAAAAAAAATTCATACATTCAATGCTAATACCTATAGAGATCATCTAAAAATTTGAAGAAATAAGAAATGTGTTTGGAGTAGAAAAAATATATATTTCACTCTGAATAAAGGAAATTAGGCTCAAATTATATCTCACAAAGGTAGTCTCCACTAAAAAAATTCATAAACACCGATTTTGGGTTTAATATAATTTCTACATCTTATCAAGAAATACTAATTATGACAAAAACTAACTAATTATCAAAAATAATTACAAAATATTTCATGATGTGTTTTCAAAAATTAATCTAACAGTACAAAAGACTTAACTATTTACTTAAATTTGATTTCAAATTTTTGTGAGAAAAGTTTTTTTTTTTTTATTCCAAAAATTACTAAATCACACAAAATAAAAATAAAACCAAACACACAAAAAATGAAAAAGTATATTTTTTTATTTTTAATTTTTTTTTTAAATTGTTAAAACTTTTTTTTTAATTAAGCATGGTAACTTTTCACCACCCCCAACCTAGAACTTACATTGTCCTCAATGTAACAACTGTAAATTAAAGATAAAGAGAAAAGAGAAGAAAGATTACCTATTTCTTGAGAAAGTGCAAGTAGTAATGGAAAATGCAGGTGCATCCATCATATTCATCATTAAAGTGTACGTATCAGATCACGCGAACTTCTAACATCTCAACAAATATTTTTAGTTTTAACAATTTAAAAATTATTCACATGTAAATAAAAGAAATAAAAGAAAGTTACCTAAAATGATGGGTTGCCTCCCATCCAAGTTGCTTAGTTTAACGCCTTAGCAAGACGTAACTTGGGGATTGCATTTTAAGTAAACGCAATGTCCCCTCATCATCGAGTCAATCAAACCTGCAGTAAGACAAGGTTGTCTACCTATACTTTTTCACCATGCCTTTGATTTTCTGATTTCTTTTCTCAGTACTTAAAACTAGAGGCATATTTTGAGTTTTAGATAACCCACATCTAGGTACAAATCAAATAATTAAGGCATAAAAACACAATTGTACCTAGATTAAACAAAGCAACTAGCTCCTTAGATTGTAATTAAAACTTTAAAATTTTGGAGATAGTTCAAAAATTTTTGTTTTTTTTTTGTTTTTTGGTTTTTTTTAATAACATAATCAATATCAACCCAGAGTGCTCCCAGGAAAGAATGGTGGGGCAAAGGCCCCTTAAAACCATCCTCCTGTAGAACAACGTTCCCGGGAAAGACTAACAAAGGCTTCCAAGAACTACTCCTGCATTTAACTCCCTTAGATCTTTACTTTTCATGTTATTAAGTTAAGTTAAATAAAAATTTAAGTTAATGAAAATCTAAGTTAATTAAGTTTAAAGAAAAGGTTAATTAAGTTAAGTGAATTAAAAAAAAAAAAAATCTAAGTTAACTAAGTTAGTAAAAAGTTAATTAAGCTAAGTGAAGTAAAAAAAAATCTAAGTTAATTAAGTTAATGAAAATTTAAGTAAAAACCTAAGTTCATGTTAAAAAAAAAATCTAAGTTAATTAAGTTAGTAAAAGAAAAATTAAGTTAAGTAAGTTAACCAAAAATCAAGAAAAATAAAAAAAATAGCTAAAAAATAATATAAAAAAAATTGAAAAAGGTAAAAGAAAATAAAAAAATAAAAATTAAACTCAAAAAAAAAAATTAAAATTTTGGTTTTTTTTTTATTTTTTTTATTTATTTTTATTTTTTTTTTTATTTTTTTTTACGAACGGTAATTTTATTTTACTATTCACGCTATCTTATTTCTTATTAACTAAATTTTTTTTTATTTTTTTTTTATTTTTTTTTTACTATTCATTAACGGTAAAAACTTTTTACTTCAAATTTCAAATTTCTAAATTATTTTACTATTTATGCTATAATTAATTTTTTATTTTTATTTTATTTTTATTTTTTTTTTATTTCTTATGAAATTTGAAATTTGAAATTTGATTAAAATTTTTTTATTTTTTTTTATTTTTAAAAAAAAATCACAATTATTTACAACACAAAAATATTTTTAAAATTTTGATAAATAAATTAAAAACGCTATTCCTTCACGCAAGAATCCGCCAAAAACTTGATGGTAATCGTGATCGCCAAATACTTTGATGAACGAAAACTTGATGAATCTAAAACCCAGATCGCTGATCCTGGCCAATACTTTGGTTTTAATATTTGTAAAACTCTCAAGAAAGCATCTAATCATTTCAGAAAATGATAAGTATACTCCAGTCGATCTAAGGAAGGAATGTATGTGGTTTTTAATTTATTATTCAAACTTTTAAAAACGAATTAAATCCTAAACATCCCGTCACGATATTTTGGGGTGTTTTTGTTTTTAATCTAATTATAGAAAATTAAACATAGAGTCAATAAACATTCATCCAAATTTTATCTTTTATAATAAATGAGTATTTATGGATATAATAACTAAGTTAATTATCGCTTCGTATTATCTAGCGCTATTAAAGATATAAATTGATATTTTATCGATTCTCTCTTTTGTATTTAATACCACCTTTTGGTGAGTTAGATATTCTTTGTTAACTAAACAAATCAATTAACACCTACGCGGTGGGGTTGATAACTAATTTGGTTAATTAAATTAATTCCTCTTTTCTAAGAGATTGAAAATGAACCATTTAAATGCCACCTTTGGTGCTAGACAGTTTAAACTTTATTCAAGGTGTCCAAATTAAACCTAAGAATTTAGTTATCCGAGTACTAACTTTCAAGTTTTAAAACCACTATCAAAACACGTTGTCAATACATTTTCACATAATAATTCTTATAAAAACTTTTGAAATAGAGCTTCACTCTAACTACCTAGGCGATTGTACCAACAAATAAAAGAGCACTACTCTAAATTAGACCGATAACTAAACCTTAAAGTCTAATCTTCAGATTTAAGTTTGTAATGAAAAATAATATATTTCTCTCTAACATCCTTAATATAAAATCTTGAATAAAAATAAAATCAATTCATTTTAGAAATTTTCACCTATTTAATATTTCGCAAGCATAACAACGTTATTATTATATCATGATTATGAACAATATACGCTTAAATTTAATCACGCATAAATTAAATATAACATGTAAGAATAAAGCATAAAAATAATCAGAAAGAAAATAAAATCCTTACAGTACTTCGACGCTATTCCCGTTGCTAGAAAACCTCCAAGCGGAATTTGCACTTCCATTTATTGAATCAAAAATCTAAAATATTACAAAAACATAACTAGTTCTTCCCAAAAAGGGAAGAACTCTAAATCTAAGAGAAACTAGCTAAAACATAAGAAAAACTAGCTAAAACATAAGAAAAACTAAGAAAAACTAAAAACTAAGAAATGAGAGAAAGAAAGAAGAGAGAAGTGTGGTTTTTGAGGTGTTTGAAGGTGTGCTTTGAAGTGAATGGAAGAGGGGTATTTATAGGTGAGGATGGAGAGAAAAAATGAGTAAAAAAATGTTAAAAAAAATAAAAAACGTGTAGTGGACATGCTGAGGTCATCAATGACGCCAAGATGACGTCATAGGGTCACGCACGTGAAAAATGGGTCAAAAACGCGTTGGGCGCGGCTGGCGGCATTGGTGTCTTCGCGTGAACAGAACCGCGCGCGATCTTCGCAGCATGAACGATAACCTCGCGCGCCGCATTTGCGCGCATGCAGAACCGCAGCGATCTTTGCGCGCATGAGCAGAACCGCGCGCGTCTTGATGAACAAGAACCCGCGATTTTGGGCGAGAGGTGGGTCTTGGCGCGGCGCTTTTTCTCGCTTTTGACATTTTTGACCTTTTCGACCCATTTTGTCCAATTTTTCCATGTTTGTTGACCTTTTTCCACTTATTTATTAATTTATTTGTGATGTATTGCTTCAAGTATTCTTCTTTGAGTCTTTAAATTGCGTTTTTAAGCCAAAATAGCTGAAAAACAATAAAAATACCCGTGATTCCGAAAAAGACAAATTTATATAAATATATGATAAAACATATAAATATATATATTTTTAATCAATTAATGTGCATAAAATCATGGTTATTTTAGTGCTTTTTGAGCACTCATCAGAGATGACATCTGAATCTATGTCTGGCATGTCCTCAAGTTTCCAAGCGAACAAATCTTTGTTAATTTTCAAGAAGTCTACAAGGGTAGTTTTAAATGAAGGATATAGAGCACCATTAATCTTAACATATTGTTCGCACCCAACATCTCCTATAAGGATTATATCATATTCGTCGTAAATCTCTACAGTAGTTCGCTCATTTGTATGAAATATTTTGAATTTGTGGAAGTGACTTTCATTCTTTAGTTGCTATTTCAAAGCTTGGGGTAATGCATTTTTCATGGCAGCGTTGTAGCAACTTCGTGCCTTATCTTGTTCCCCTTTAATTTGTCATATCCCATTGGCAGTAGGATATTTAATCAGCTAATGATACGTTGAAGGTACCGCTTTCATCTTGTGTATCCATGGGCATCCCAAAATTGCATTATAAGATGTGAGAGTGTTCAAAATGACGAAAGTTGTTAAGACTATGGACCCTTCCACTGACACTGGTATGTGAATGGTTCCTACCGACATAGTCACACTACCATTGAAACCAACAAGAGGCATCTGTTGTGAGATGATTTCTTTGGAGTTTATGTTCATATCAAGCAGAGTAGATAAATATAAGAGATCAGATGAACTGCCATTATCAACCAATATCCTATGCACCTCACAATGAGAAATTCTCACCATGATTATGAGAGGATCATTGTGAGGATGCAAGCATTCTTTGTCTTCAAAAGTAATAGGATACGACGGTCCTTCCAATCTCATGCCATATATTAAACGTCTTTTATCTCGAGCCTCTCTTGCATATCTTTTTCGGGAATTGTTAGAGTGACCAGCCATGGTGAGACCACCATGTATGGTGTGGATTATCCGTACATCCCCTGATGGGATAGGGTGTCCTTTAGTTGACTCATTTTGAATCGGAATTCATTTTTCTGTTGTCTTAATCCTTTGATCTAAATTTTCCCTCTGAATATCGTCTCTTGGATTCTTGGTTTTATCAACTATATCTCTCAGATATCCTTCTGAAAGTAAGTGCTCAATTTCCCATTTTAAATGACGAAATTCCTAAGTCCAATGTCCCGTGTCTCTATGAAACACACAATATTTGTTGGGGTTACTAAGAGGAGCTTTCATAACTGGTGGCCAATTTACATTATCAAGGCACTCCATACGATGCACCACTTCCACTAACGCCACATGTAAGGGGGGCCACGAAAGGGAGATAAAGCTGGATTCCAATTGTTGGGATTATGCTTTGGTCTAAAAGTGGGTTTGAAACGGGAGAAATTGGTACACTTGTCAGCCACAGGTTTTCTGTCTTCTTCGTTCTTACTGAAAGAGGGTCGCCTTTGGTTTCTATTTACTGACGGTTTGCTTGACTTCATCTCCCTTTCAACATTAACAAACTTTTGAGTCTCTTCATAGACTACATCTAACAAGCAAGGTGTGGATTTTGTCAATTCTATGAAAAGGCTGTTATCACGCTTTAAGCCCTTCCGAAAAGCTTCTATGGCTATTGAATTGGGGAATTGAGTAATTTCCATCTTTTCCATTTTAAATCTTCTCATGTAAGCTTCGATCGATTCATCCTCCTCTTGGATAATCGAGAATAGGTGATGTGACTCCTTCTTGATAGGTTTGTTACAAGCCTAATTAGTAATAAATATTCTGATCAAAGTGTCAAAGCTAGAAATACTCTTGGAGGGTAATTCCATAAACCATTGTTGGGCTGAATCTTGAAGAGTAGCTGCAAATAACTTGCAATGCATGGATTCTCTTTTATCTTCAGATAGGCTGACTGCAGCCATAGCCATTTTGAATTGAAGAACATGCACAACAGGATCTTTAGTCCCCTTATATGCAGGCCATTTGGGGGCATTAAATTTGAGAGGGGGTACTCTTAATTCAATGGTGTCAGAGAAAGGAGATGTGGACAGTTGATTACAAACATTTTCTATATCACCCAAGGTTTTGTCTTTTCTTGTCTTGCAAATCTATTATTAACCTTGATCCACATTTTTTCTTCCATATCTTTTAACCTTTTGTCCAATTCTCCACTCGGATCGAGCAGTGGAGTGGACTCAATTTTCGATCTATTTATTGGAAGATTTGGGTGAGACGTCTCGCCTACGAGGGGAGGATCAGAAACCATATTTGGTCATTCCCTCACCGAACATTGATGAGGATTTGAAGTATGAGTCGCGTGCTCTCTTCTGAGGGGTTGATGCACCATCTGAGAATCTCGAGGTGTAAAGAGGGAACTTGTTGTTTCTGAGTAGGTGTCTCGTTCTAATCGAGATCTTAATTCTTTATTATCCTTTTGACACTCAATAAAAGCTTATTGTAATTCTGTGATTTGTTTTTGAAGTCCTCGTATCATTGCATCCCCTTCATAAGGAGGATTATCAGGCAAGTTTGACGATTGTACTTCGCTAGCCAAAGTGCACCTTATGACGTGGTTTGATAGCGAATTGATGGGTGAGGAATGAGGTGCCTTATTATTGTCACATTCTAAAGCTTCTAGAATGAGGTTGTTTGGTTCTGGGACCTTTAGGACGAGGTCGTTTGGTTGGATAGTGAATGGGTGATCCATCTAGATATTAGACGATACTAGTAAATTCTCTAAAAACAATTCCCACAGACGATGCCAATTGTTTGGAGAGAATTTAAGTATCTAATTTTAGTGATTTTTAGTGAGATAAGAAATTGTGTTTTTTTCTGAATCATTCTCCTCCTCCTCTCATTTTAGGGGTATATATATAAGCATCTTTATGTATATAGTGGGGTGCGTATTAGCAACCCGGTTACTACAAACTAGTTTACAGAATCGAGATCATTCGTTACAAGCATTTACAAATAAAGGGTATTTATATATAGGTCGTTCATGGATGACGACCTCGACATCAGGGTATCATAACTTTATCAAGTCTTGTCATTCCAAACCTCACTGCTTGATAGCGAGATGATTTGTAGATTGGGTTTACGTGATTTTCCAAGTTCGTTGGGCACAAGTCTTTTGTGGAGTTAGCTTTTATATGCTCGCTTTATCCTAGCGGGATACCTATACTCATCAGGTCGCATGTCCTTTACATATTTAATACCAAACAATGGCAATGACATGAAATAAAATGTGGTGTTGAGGGCACAACATCAAGACTTGTGCTGTTAGAAAAGCAAAGTTTTAATCAGCTAACAAGGTAATATTTATTACCATTTCACTAATTATTATCATGCTTTTATTTGTGATTAATTTTTTATACTAATTATATGTTTTTAAAAAACATAACTCAATCACAAGTGATGGCACTAATCCTTGGCAAGCATCTAAATATCCTAATACATGGTACAATTACAGAATTTGATTTTTCATACTATACTCTAATTATAATCATATTGAATTGACATGTATTATCAAGCAGATTGGTGATAATACTGGACAATCTAATAACTCACAAATGCATCCTCCTAATGTTACTTATTATATTTATTATTTTTGAATCACACCGAGGAAGCAAAGACCAAGTGGTAATTAAAATTGATGAGTTCAAAACTGGAGTCAGGGTACAGACTATTTAAAACTTGCAGACAATGAAAATAGAAACCATAGAGAAATAATTATTCTTATTTTGTTGTTATTATTTATCTTTATTTTTAATTGAAATACATGAAATTAATATCTATATTTAGGTTATTGGTACATATTTTGGTCGATTTTAACAGTAATAATACCTCTAAACTATCCAATTTATTGAGATTACTGTTGAAATTGATTCAAATGTATACAAGTAATCTAAATAGTGGTATTCCATGCTAGTTTTTCTCTTCAAATTGCACGCCAACCTACCGAGCAGTTGAGCAGTTGAGTAGTTGAGTAGTTGGACACAGTTGGTCCATAACTTCCATCACTCCATCACCCACGTTTTGTAACCCCTTAAGCGCACGTCCATTTGCTCTTTTTGATGGACAAAGCACTTGAAACGTGCTTATATATTTCAGTTTGGTCCCTAAACCTGTTCTGTGTATTGAAAACTGAGAGAAAATTCAATTAATCTAGTGTAATATCATGAATTTACAAAAAATAACTTATATATGTTAAAATATTAGTAGAATAAATTACCACATCAACATCCGAGTGATATAATAATAACCTTATCCCTTCAAAATCATATTAACAATCTATTCATATTTTGTCTATAAATATGAAGCTATCTAGAATCAAGCTAGTATTTTTAGTGCTATAATGAGCTCTAAATATGAATTCAAATGTAACTCTAATTTGTTACTTGGGTTGGTTGAGTTTTGGTGCGCATAAACTTATGGAACAACTATGTTTTGCCCAACCAACCTAAGTACAAAATTGGAGTTATACTTGACTTCATATTTAGAACTCATTATAGCATTAAAAATATCAGCTTAATTCTAGATAGTTTTATATTTATAGACAAAAGATTAATATAGTGCTAATATGATTTCAAAGGGATAAGGTTATTATTATATCACTCGGGTATCGATGTGGTAATCTCTTTTACTAATATTTTAACATATATAAGTTATTTTTGTGAATTCATAATATTACATTCTTATTTTAAATTTAATTATATATATTTCTTTGCTTGGAACAAGTGGGGCTATGATATGCATATTTTTGATGATTTATAAGAAGAATAGATAGAACACTTTGTTCAAATTATAACATCAGGAGAAAAATATGATGATCTTAAATAACATAGGACAACACCATTGTAATATTCATAATGCTTTAATTTCTCCATTCTTATATCTCTGAAGTTTAGACTACTTGTTTGATGGATGTTTGCGTGCTCATGTATTTAAGGGAATGAATTTTTATATGGACCAGCTATTTTTTTCCAGTTGACTTGTCACTATGCTAGTGATTTTAAGCCAATCAAGCTTGCTTTCCTTGAAATAAAGTGAGAATATCATAAAATCCATGACACTTTGACATCATCATTTTATTTGTAATTTAAGTTAAATATATATGTATTGTATATAAATTATTTTTTTGTAATAAATTAAATTATCAAGTAATTAATTATATTTAATTTTTCAATTATTTACAATATTATTTAAACTTTGTTAAATAGATTTTGGTTTTTTTGCTATATGTGATCGAATACAAGTTATTAGTAGAGTAAAAAATGAGTAAAATATATATAAAAAATTATTTTAAAGTCGGTTCAATGTGTGAACCGACTTTAAATTTTAAGTCAGTTCAGCGAACAGACTTTAATGCCAAATTTTGTAATAGTGCATACATGCAATCTTAAGATAAATAATATTTACACATTTATAATTAAATTAATATTGCTTATGATTTTATGCAATAATTGAGCCTAAAGATTTGGTTAATTTTTAAGTGATTCATATAGTTTAATTAATTAAGGAGTAGTCATAGCATCTTTAATTAATTAAAACTATAATAAGGTTTATTTAGGATCACATTTAGAAAATAAAAATTAATTCTTATGAATCATTTGTGATATAATAAATCTTATCTTACAAGAATTTCTATTATATTTTTGTGTGATTACTTAGGATAGAATATCAAGTTATATTTTCTAATTTACCCACAAGGATTAGGAAAAGTAATATAATTTGATAATTTTATCGTAAAGTTAGCATGGATCTGATTGAATTAAAATTTTAGCCCACAGGCAAGTTTTATGTCACTAGATTTATATTTTTTCCATGATTTTACATTGGTAGAACATGTCATATTATAGCTTCAAATTTAGTAACATGAGCATAAATATTTAATTTATTGGAGCAATTCAACCTATTAATTACTCTTTGATGAAATGTGATGTTCTCGAGTTCGAAGGGGACAACTACAAGGCCTAGAAGGAGAGAGTTCTCCTTCACTTGGGATGGATGGACATAGATTATGCCATTAGGAAATAGTAGCCCTCTGCATTAGCTGAAACTAACTCTCCAGATGCAGTTGTACTTTATGATAAGTGAGAGTGATCTAATCGTCTCTCTGTTATATTCATAAAGACAATAATATTTGTTGGTATTAAGACCTCTGATGAGCAATATAACAAGGTCCAAGAATTATTAAAGGCTATGGATGAACAATTCGTCACTTCAGACAAAGAAATGGTGAGCACCTTCATCCTATAGTTTTTGTCTCTAAGGCTCACCAGCATTAGGGGTGTGCGTGATCATATCATGCACATGAGGGATATTGCAGCCCAATTGAAAACATTGGAGGTTAAGATGTCATAGGCCTTCTTGTTTCACTACAACCTTGGTACCTTACCTCAATAGTATGACCCTTTTAAGATATCCTATAACACACATAAGGACAAATGGTCGATCAATGAGTTGTTAACCATGTGTGTTAAGGAAGAGGACATGTTGCTTATAAAGGAAAAGGAAAATATGAATTTCACTATCTCTGGAAAGAATAACAAAATGGATCAAGCTAGGGACAAGGGGAAGGAAAATATCGCTCCCCAAAAGAAAATTAAGAAGGATGCTTCTTTTTCAAGAAGAAGGGGCACGTTAAGAAACAATGCTCCAAGTTCATGAAGTGGCTTGATAAGAAAGGTACTCAACTTTCATTTGTTTGTTATGAATCCAATATGAATGATGTTAATCATAATACATGGTGGATTTATTTTTATTCTACAATCCATGTTACCAATTCATTGCAGGACTTGCGAGACCTGTGGAAACCAATGGGAAATAAGCGTAGTGTCTATTCAGGAAATAAGTTGCCTTCACATGTGGAGGCCATTGGAACGTGCAGTTTGTTTTTAAGTAGTGGTTTCATTTTAAATTTGAAAAAGACATTTTATATTCCTAATTTTTCTAGGAATTTAATTTCAGTATTCAGGCTTGTATCATATGGTTATTCCTTTAACTTTTCATACTATAGTTTTAATTTATTTTATAAATATGATTTTATTGGATATGGTACTTTGTCTTATGGTCTTTTTCTCCTTAATGTGAAAAATGATTACAACCATACAACTATGCACGTTCATGAAAATATTGGTACTAAATGATGTGTTGTGAATGAGGACTCTTCTATGTTATGGCATCAAAGATTGGGACATATCTCCATTGAGAGAATTAAAAGATTGGTAAATGATGGGGTACTTAGTACTCTAGATTTTAGTGGCTTTGAGACATGTATAGACTACATTAAGGGCAAGCATACTAACAAGCCAAAGAAGGTTGCCAAGAAAAGCTTTAAATTATTGGAAATCATACACACAGATATTTGTAGTCTAGAAATGGATGCATACCGTGATAAGTACTTTGTCTCTTTCATAAATGACGATATATGTGTCTCTACTTTCTTAACAGTAAGAATAAAGCACTAAATTCTTTTAAGGTGTTTAAAGTTGAAGTAGAGAAACAATGTGCAAGCAAATTAAGATCGTGAGATCGGATAGAGGTGGAGAGTACTATGATAGATACATTGAGAATGGACAAGCAAGTGGTCCATTTGTAAGGTTTCTTCAAGAGAATAAGATTGTTGTCCAATACAGTTTACTAGGCTCTCCAAACCATAATGGAGTAGCTAAAAGGAAAAACCGATCATTATTGGACATGGTGCGAATCATGCTTGCTAGTAGGGGTGTCCATAAATCGGACCGGACCAAACCGAACGGTTTTACAAATCAAACGGTCCTGTCCGATTTGTACTAATTTTAAATCGTTCAGACCGATTTAATAATATATTCAAAATTTCACATTATTCTTCATTAAATTATAAAAAAATAGAACCAAACCGGGAACCAAACCGAACCGAACCATTTTATAAATCAAACGGTCCGGTTTGGTTTTTATTTCTTTAAACCGTTTCAAACGGTTCGATTCGGTCCGGTCCGAGTAATATAAACGGTCCAATCCGGTTAGAGTTTTTTAACCAAAACCGGACCGTTGGACACCCCTACTTGCTAGCACCAAACTTCCTGAGTCTTCATGGACTAAAGATCTTAAGACGACTGTATACATATTGAACCAAATTCCAACTAAGGTTGTGGGTAATTTTGACATCCTAATAATAGAAAAAATCTTACTTATAACATATTGTATATTCTATTTAATATCAATTATTAACATTATCTCTACGTTTAATATATTCTATCCAATTTATTGAGATTATTATTAAAATTGATTTAAATGTATACAAGTAATCTAAATAATGTTATGTGTCTCAATTGAATATAAAGATAAAAAAATACCAAAATAAGGATAAGTAATACTTCAAATGTAATAATTTTATTTTTTATTTTTTAAAATTATAAAATTTTGGAAAAAGAGTAGAGATAATAAAATATGGCAAGAGTGATCCCTAAATTTATAAAACGCCAAATGATATATCAGCTGGCAATTGAAACAAGGTAGAGAAGAACAATGTTGGCAAAAGCAAACTAGAAGCATGCAAAAGCAAACTAGAAGCATATTACTGCATGCGTATGAGTTGTTTTATTTTTCTTGTAACTTCAGATCTCTTAAACTTCTTTTTTAATCAGTATAAAAATAAAGAAAATATTTATTTATTTAGAGGTTTGTCAGAGATTTGTTAAGTTACACTAGAAAACAAAATGATGCACTTTCCCAGCTTTCTTTGGCATGGAATGGATGGATCTTTTTTAGCCCTAACGGAACGCAACCATCTCTCTCTCTCTCTCTCTCTCTCTCTCTCTCTCTCTCTCTCTCTCTCATATGGGTCAACTAATTGCCGAATAGAAAGCGTTCGTAAAACTTGTAAGATTGTAACTTAAAACGAGAGGATCACAAGGAAGTTTTAAAAATGAAACTCTTTTTTTAATTTAATTTATTTTATTTTATAAGCTCTTTAAAAATGAAACATATATAATAATAATAATAATAATAATAATAATAATGGCACGAACCCGTGACCAAAAATTAATTCTTTTAAAATTTAAATTAAAAATTGAAGATACACGACATATTTCATGAAAAAAGATATATAAAAAATTTAATTATATAATCAATTATAATAGGCAGATACATTACTGCATGAACAAAATTATTAGTTCAATTCGATAAAAAACTGATTAGAATATAAAAAACTCATCTAAATAAATTAAATATGATATAATTTATGCAACAAAAAGTATTGAGATAATTGGCTGTCACTAGAAATAATATTTTCTTACATGTAGTTAGTATCTTAATATTAGGTATAAGATGATAATTTTATAATGACTTGAGTTTTTAAGAAAATTATTTATTAACTCTTTTAACATGATATTAGAGTATAAAATATTGAAATCTCCTCGATATTTCAATAACCGATGTCATAAGGTATGTCTATTACCTCATTTTTTATAAGACTGGCCATAAATTTTAAAAAAATATAATTATTAATTATAATATTAAAAGTCAAAATAAATTACAATAAATTTATTAATTAAAATATTAAAAATCATATTATATTAAAATTAAAAGTGTAATTACATTTAAGAGTTTATACACTAAAATATAATAAAACATTACTAGCTAATTCTAATATTTACAATGACTATGTAGAATATCATTACTATTACAAACTGACTCTTACTATTACAATTATTTATAAGTATACTTATTCAAATCAACATAATCAAGTCCACAATGACTTCAGCAGAAGTGTAGAGAAAAGGCAAATACCATAGGTGTTGTTAGCAATAGTTGGTACTGGTGTGCTGGTGTGTTGGTGCTGGTGTGCTAGTATGTTGGTACTAGTACACTGGTGTGCTGGTACGCTGGTGCGCTAGTGCGTTGGTGTACATAAGATTAGTAATCATATCCAAACTATAAAATAATATCTTACTTTAGGATTTTTTTTCTCAAAATAGAACATCCCTTTTCCATGTAACAATGATGACAATACTATAATGCTTACGAGATTCAATAATGAAGAGGCTCTAAACCACGGCAACAAACCATGCAAACTATATAATAAACCTATAAAGATAACTCGTAATTTTACAAGAGATAAAATTAAAACCCATGGATCTCGGAAAGGTAAAGAAATCCCCTTAAAGGAAAAAAAAATACACAACTTAGAATAGATGGGATTATATGAACTAAATAATGATTACATTCCTCTTTGTCCCATATCTATTGTGTGTGCAAACAAATACCAAAGTAAAAATCATATGTGATGAGAAAATCAAATCATCACAACCATAAACAACCCCTCTAAGAAGTGCATATTTATATAAACCAAATAAGCAGAATTGTAGAAAATAACATCAAAATTATTAGAATACTGCATAAGTGGACTTAATTATAACTAACAGTTGATCAAAAGCACTTCAACTGCATTCTTTGGAGAAGCATGCCTAGCAAGTTTTGAGCTCTGAAAGAGAAAGGTGTACCTGATTGTAAAAGATTCTTTTAATTATAAGAAATTGATAATGATGAAAAAGCAATTCACCACATAAGAGACCTATTAATCAAAGTGAAAATAACCTCTCGGTAATGGTAATTTGAACCAAGAAGCTGAGTGGAATAGAATGTGATGATTTGAAGAGTTTGACATGCCAGGCACCAACACTAGCACCAGGCACCGACACCGGTACCGGCACCAACACCAGTACCAGTACTAGCACCAAGCACTAGTACCATGCATCAACATTAGCACCAAGCACCAACACCAGTACCAGTACTAGAACCAAGCACAAGCACTAGTACCATGCATCAACATTAGCACCAAGCACCAACATTAGTACCAGGCCAAACATTGGCAATTAGCATATTACCAAAATAAATCATTATGTAGAAGCCTAGAAGTAAAAAAAAAAAGAAAGAAATGAATACAACAACATAACTAGAAATTGTCAAGCCACTTCTCCTATATGGATTCTAAAATGTATCAGGTGATGCACATAGATAATAGAAATAAATTTCAACCAAAGAAGAAAATACTACAAAGAGAATTATCATACAACTATATTACTTACTAGATGCCAGGGAAGTAGGAACAGTCCTAGCATGAGAACACCAAAAAAATGGAGTTTGTCAATTAAAAGGGAAAAGGAAAAGGGTTTAAGAATAAATATAAGGAAGTCATGTTTTGATAACAACATGCCTAGTAAAGGCAAACCACCAACAACAAACAATGAAGAAGGTCTGCAAGTGTTCTGAGACTCTAGATTAGATAAAGAATCTACTTCTGAAGACGCTGACCTCCTTCCAGCACATCCAAAAGAAAAGGAAAACCATCGCCATTTCTTTTGAGATCATATCCATTCTTACTACTGAATTCTTTCAACTCGGCTTTCTAGGAATCTTTTTGTTGCAACTTAGTAAAACTCAAAAATCATTACTCACAAAAGATATTGATACATAAATTTGATAGCAAAAAAACATTTTAACCAAATAAACTTTTCTTTACATTTAATAAGATTATATGATTACAAAATTACACTATGGTAGATAAACTTTTAAGGTGTGGTTTAGCTGTGCCTAGTCTAGGTATTCATAAATTATTACAGTAAGCAGTTTTCTTGCAACATGGAAATCAAGGAGCAATTCAGTAAGAAGGCACTGTGTATTGTATACTAACACTTAAGACTTATGTTCTAAAACAAAAGGTCATCATATTCTAAACTCTGATTTATGTCATTTGCAATGTTGACATGGACAAGAAGGAGGAGAATAAGCCCGACAAGAATTTTTCATCCTTAATCATTATATATAACAATATTCTAATTAATAATTATATATAACAAGAGCTTAAAAATTAGGGTTTTACCTTAAGTGTAATAAAACTTGAGTGACAGATGGAGTTGCTCTGAAATTGTTGTCCACAATAACAATGTTACAGCTAGACCTACTGTAAACCTATACAAGTCTACCACAAACATCAAATAAAATGGGTTAAAGAATGTGACTATTTAAAACATCCAAGAGCAGGAAAGAGTGATGCAATACACCTAATCACATTCACTAATAAAGCAAAGATATCTTCCACTAAAATCAACATACAAATTCCCCACTATCTTTAATTAGTACATAATCAGTCGAAAGATCAATCAAGGGAGTTAACTAGTCCATTTTGTCTGGCTAAATCACATTTTATTTTCAATCATTTCATCGACCAAAAATGATATCATAAAAATGGATCATTCATATCAGCCAAAGTAATAATAAAAACATCATTTATATTTTTTTCTTAATAATAGTGTAGAATCATTATAAGACATTTTTATCTACAATGTAACATGAGATGTATTAGCTCCACTAAGAAGTTGTAGCTTAGAAAGTGGCCATAACCAAAACAAAACGAGTTATTAACCTGCTTGCTTGAAAATATGGCATTTGGAATGTGATTATGAAGCTCTTCAACTAAATATTTTGGCAAGGCACATCTAGGTAGAATTGTTGAAGGCCTTAAAATTTCAAAACACTGGATTCCTTTTAGTAAGTGAATCAATATATGAAAACTATAAAAGAAGGTTGCAATGTGGAAATTACCTACATTATCAGGGCTCGGAATAAATAGAAATTGATTATGCTCTTTTAGCCGTGAATGGGTTCCAATCATTTTCCCAAGTTTTCCAAATTGTGATCTGTAGATCAAAAATCCTTGTTATTGTTTTAGCTATATGTAAAAATTACCCTACTACAATATGAACAAAAGTGATCTTTTTAATCTTTTACTCACCTAAGACTTGAAAAGGAGTGAAAAGATAAATTGCATGGATGAGAACTAAAATTTCCCATAGATACAAATAGGGAAGGAACCACCTCCTAATTCTCAAAAACATCGAGGACAGTTGCTAGTTTTCCTTCTAACCATGAGTGATTCTCTTGATATGAATGACCCACTTACGATGATAGAAATGAACAACCTTTTTCATCACGACCCTTTTATGTGTCTCAAACCACCTGAACCTCATCATCCTTGCAAACTGACATAGATCTGACATTGTACTTTTGGTAGAGATTGGTGGAGAGAGATGCGCTCATCAACCCTTGGATTGTACTTCATTTTATTGAGCAAGGGTTTCTATAGGACAACTCTGATAAAAAATATAGGGTTTCATGAGCAGAGAAAAGAAATGGGAAAAAATTTGGTAGTAATTAATAATAGAGAGAGAAGAGTTACGGTTGAGTGAAAAAAAAGAGGAAAAAAGGAAAAAAATGATAAAAAAATTTGGTATTTAATTTAAAAAAGAGAAAATTTATAACGTAGGTCTATGGCCTCGGTTTTTAAATAACCAAGGTTATAGGGTATGTCTATAGTCTCGGTATTTAAATAACCGAGACCATAAGGTTTTGGCCTCAATTTTTAAAAAATTGAGGCTAAATTTTTGAAACCATATGTATGTATTATAGTAGTAAGATTAGATTATTTATATCATTTAATCATGTATATTAAAAACAATATCATTTAGTCTATTAACTTTGTAAAAAGAACCAATTAAGGATAAATTATATAATTTTAATGATTTTTCTATTCAAAATATTATTATTTTTCTCTCAAGTTATTAAACGCAATTAAAATATGAGCTTTAACAATGGTAAAATCACAATTAATATGAAAATAAATTACAAAACAAAATTTAACATTTGTTAATTGCTACTATTTTATATTAGCGTTTTATTATTTTTTAATTTTTATTGAAAACTAAAATATATATTTAAATTACTTTTTATTTGAATTTTATTATTATTTGTTTATCTTAAACTATTTCATATTAAAATTCATTTTTATTTTTGTTAAAACTCGTATTTTAATTAATTGACATAAGTAATAATATTTTAATTGTTTAGCATCCATTTAACCTAAATTGAAATATGGATGTTTAAAATGTGTATTTTTTGAGAGCATATATGGTTAAATTTGTTTTGCTTAGTTTATCATAAATACATCTCTTTTTTACATATCTTTATGAATTTGTATAGTCATCTTTAGAAATTTGTGTGAATCTCCTGCTTTGGTAATTTGTATTTCTCTAACAAGTTCTAAAATCCACATTTAGTATCTCTCAAGGCAAAATTCAATGTGCTACTTGATTAGAAAGAGGATGTAGGCCATCCTTGAATTGTTTATTCCTTTCTTACCACTATTATTCTCATATCCTTATTCTCCCTTCTTTGAACCTTTATATTATCCTTTCATTTCTCTACACCTAAATACTAACTTCGTCCAAATTTGTATTCCCACTTATTTTATCTAGCCTTTATTGAGTGTGTTTGTTCTAGGTTGTCAATTTCACTCTCTTGGTTTCTAGAAAAGAGAAAAGAAAAATATTAAAAAGGGTGAAAATAGAATAATATAAAAATATAGGAAAGATAGAGAGAAAAAAACTTGAATGATGAGATTTGTTTGTTTATAAACAAAAGGAATAAGGAAATAAAAGAAAAGTGAAAAGATGATAAACATTTGGACTTTTTGTACTATCCTCACAACTTCATTGGTTGAAGTTTTAGAAGTAAAGAGAAAGAACTCATGTTTAAGGGTGTAAGTGTCATAGTTATGGACTTATCTTTTTGATTGGATCAACAAAGGTGCGTTCAAGTTTAAATATATTCTTTCCCTTATCCATACCTTAGCTTATCATTACAAACTTAAAAAGACCTATTGATTTCTTCTAAATTAACACTTACATTAGTAGAGAGAGAGAGACTAATTGTGGACATAAGAAGAATGGTTCATCTTTAGTCTATATTTAGATTTTCTTGATTAGCATAAGCATATCATAATGACATATAGAGTAAACAAATTTTATATATCACACACAATACGTGTCATCAAAAATTCAGTTATACCCTTACATGAGTACATTATGGATTTATAGATATATGGATATTTGTGTTGAGTTTTTTTTCCTCTATGAACTCTTTAATTTATTAAACAGGCTTTGCTTGCTTCCCTCGTTATGCATTTCTAGTTGTCTACTATGTGTAGATGCATCTATGTTATGGTTGTTTGTAAATAAAATACTTAACATATTTATTATATCACATGCATACTTTTAGGAGGGAGAGGTGTATGTCTTATGCATGCTATCAATGGAAGTGATGTGTTTGTTTTACTTCCTATTTATGAGTTTTTGTTATGTTGGACATATATGTATTGCTTCATTCTCTCTGATGTATCACTATATAAACCATGTATAAATAGCTCTGTTAGTATGACATGTTGTATGCCTTCTATGTAATCTCTGGTTTCATATGTCATTCATTGCATAGTAATTGTTGTTTGAATGTTAGACAAATGTTTTCTATCTGCACTTATATTTTATTGCCCATGCATTTAGTTTGTTGCATGCCTCCTACTCCTACCCTGCTAGCATCTTGGTGCTTTTTTGTGTCTTTTTCTTTTGAAGCATGTGGTACTTATTATCTTTGTTTTAATCTTACCTACTTTGTTACATTAGTGTTAGGATTATAGCATATTTGTATGCCTTTTCTCCCTTATATAGGAGTGCTATTTTGACTTTTAGTGTCAAAAAGGGAAAATTTTATGTGCACAATTGTATGATTGTTGCCATCCTATGTGTCACATGGGCTGTGAGTATAGGATTGCACTACATATTGTTGTCTGACTTGCGTGCATTCATGGGGAGTATTGCATGAAGTTAGAAACAATTGTGTAGTTTGCTTATGTTTATGCCTATCAGTGTATACTTATGTAGGGATAACACGATAGTATGTGGTTTGACTACAATCTATTTCTGCATGATACATTTCACAGGCTATATATATTTGTTTTGTGTGTGCAAGTTATTGGTGTAAAGTAAAGTCTTTGAGCTTCAAATATTTTATGTGTAGTGGTGCTAAGACCCTCGTGCTTCAGAGAGAAAGAATTGATGAGTTGATACATAAAGATGAATGCACTTGATATAGATGTGTCTTTTGATTTTTAGTGTGTATTGTTATGTTGTTTATGGGAACAAACGACTTTGGGACATCTTCATGATCATCTCACGTTTGATGAGTGTCTGTACCTAGTTATGTAGTTTTTTGACACGAAAAGCTAAATGGGGGAGAATGTAAGTTTCGTTGTACTTGTGTCTGTGTGTTGGCTTTCCATGTACAAAACACAATGTCTGTTTTCTTTTTACTTAGTATATTTATCTTTTTCTGTGTAAGGTTGGTTACTGCAGATTAGTAATTCACACACCTACATAATTAGGTATAATTTGTATGTAAGTATATTTACACATACGACGGGATTAGTTTTCACGGTATGTATGTTAGGTTGAGAGTGTTTTACGTTGTTACTCGTGGTTTTTGACTTGTTTCGGGTGCAAGTATTTGTGAATTTTACTCGACATTTTTGGAAACAAAAAATATCATATTTTACACACCTCTCCAATAAGCTCTCTAGGGACTTCGACATAGGTGATAGTGAGGAAGTGGCGATGTGGAACATCTGAATGTTATAAACACTTTATCATTTCTCTTATTTCTTACCCTTATTTAAGAATTGAAACTCTACCAAATTTCACTCTAAGTTTTATATTTTTTTCAAAATTATTTTGAAGATATTATATTTGAGTGTGAGTCGCTTAGTGAGTTTAGTAGCCAAATCATAGGTTGTATACATACGTAGTTTAATTGTGTGTCTCCCATATAGTATTTGATTGTAGTGGTGGAATGTGTGTTTCTTGAGAGTGTGAGTTAATATACTTTTAGTTACCAATCATACCACATTGGATGGTGTTGGCTATGGAGGTTAGCTAGGTTCTAGTTTTGAACAAAATGGTTGCAAAAGTAGCAAGTGAAGAGCAACAGTAGGTGGTTTGGATGAAGGTCTTGATTGATAGAGATAATAATGATTTTATTGTCTATTAGTATCGTACTATATTTTACTATTTAGTGAATTATTTGTTATTAAATGGTTAACTTAAACAACCCAATGATGTTACTATATAGATACAATCTTTATATAAGGTTTACCTCGTTATATAGAGTGCTATACATGATCACTTATTAATATACTATAATTTAAATTTGTTATATATATGTCTTAACATAATGAAGCATAAACTCTGATTATAAAATATTTATTGTTTACTTGATTTCTATTATTGATATATAATATGTGATTAAAGTTATCTACTTTTTGATAATATATTATCTATGATTCTATTACATGTTTTGTATAAGTGTTTGTATCTTTGTTTATATAAGTTAGAGTTAGTCTTTTAAAAATCTATATCTTTTTATCCTCATCGTATACCATATTAGGGCTTTTTCCATTCCTTGATAATTTTTATTTAACACAATTTTATTCAATTATCTAATAATAAACTCATTATTATTCAATATTACTAATTTTTTAAATATGTGTTGAATTTTACTTTGTAAAAATATTATTATTATTATTATTATTATTATATTTTATAACTATGAGAACAATGATCTAAAAATAAAATAAAAATTATTTTTATTATAATAATTTATTTATTTTATGAGATTCGCATATACAAAATTATTACACGATAAAAATAATTATTAATAAATTAATAATGAGTTTATTATTGGACATTTAAATAAAATTCAATCAAATAAAAATTATCAAGATAAAACTATCTAAAATAAAAAAAATGACATATAAGTAAGTGTGTATATATATATATATAAGATAATAAGATTAGTTATTTAATAATTATTTTTTATTAATAAAAACTTTCTAATTATTTAATAATTATTTTATAAATAAATCTTAAAAAATTAATAAATAATAAATTGTTATAATGAACATGTTTTAAATCATTATTTATTATTATTATTATTATTAAATATTAAACTAACAAATAACTTCTTAACGTAAAATCCAACAAATTTGTAGAAGATGGATAACTTTTGATAGTAATGAATTTATTATTAGATAATTAGGTAAAATTGTCATAGATTTTAAAATTGTTTTAAATAAAATTTATTAAAGATAAAATAATCTAAAATAAAAAATAACACGTAAGCAAATTATATAGTAATAAAATAATAAGTTATGTTATTTAATAATTATTTTCAATTAATGATAAATTTTTTTATTTAATGATTGTTTTTATCATATAATTATTTTTTTATAACTAAATTTTAAAAAATAAATAAATAAAATAAATTATTATAATTAAACTAACTTTTTTTTATCATATATTAAACTAATAATAATGACTTTGTAAGGTGAACTCCAACAAATTCCCCGAAGAATGACGCAATGGTTAATAATGGGTTAATTATTTAACAATTAGATAAGAATATATCAAATAAAAATTAAAAGAATAAAATTATCTAAAATAAAAAAAATACACATACAAAATATATAAAATAATAAGATAATAAAATTAACTATTTAATAATTTTTTCATTTAATGATAATTTTTAATTATTTTCATTAAGTGATAATTTTTTTATTAATAAATATTAAAATATAATAAAATAAAATAATTTTTCTATAATAAATATAAATTTATGGTTTTTAGATCATTCTTCGTTATTATAAAATAAATCAATAATACCGGTTTCATAAAGTAAAGTTTAAAAAATTAGTAAAAATAGATAATATTGGATAATAATAAATTTATTATTAAAATATTGGATGAAATTATAAATAAAAATCTCAAATAAAAATTAACAAAGATAAAAATATTCAAAATAAAAATAGAATATATATAACATTTAAATCACACTTAAAATAATTTTAAAAAATTTAAAATTAATAATATTAAATAAAAAACCTTCTACTTATTTGATATTTTTTAAAAAATTTGTTTGGAAATTTTTTTATACAAATATTAAAACAATTTTAAACTTAGATAATTTAATTATCGATACTCCTTGTATTCATTTTTATATGTATGTTCATTTTTGGTTAAAAAATGATTTTTAAAACTTATGATTCATAATGAATTTAATTTTATAATTAATTTGAAACTTAATAAATTTAATTTTTTATTTTTATTTTACAAGTTATCAAAATCAATAAAAGATTAAAAATAAAGTATAACAATTTATGTAAAAACATTTATTTAAACATAGATTATGAAAATATATATTTAAAGACATGAATAATTTAAAAGTAGATTATAAAAATATATATAGTAATAATCTAATGAGCTATTTATGTTAAATTACACTATATAATTTGGGTTAGGTTTATTTTATAAAATAAATTAAAAAATAATTATATAATTTGAACAAGTAATTGAAAATAAAAGATATATAATTATGAATGCTCTATCAACATATAAACTACGAATTTTTGAAATATCTCCTGCTTATATTATCTTAGTAATTAAATTAATATAAAATATTAATGGAAATATAAAAAGAAACTTTTAATAACTATGGTGTAATTTACCTAATATGTAAGTTAGAGTTTTTCATACTTCATGATTTTTTTATATGGAAATTATATAAAATAACATTCATAGAATTTATAATAATAAAATAATAATATAATAACAATGATATTTACATTAATTTTTGATAAATTTAGATAATAATTATTAGTTACGAGAAAATAATAATTTCTCGTGATTTAATTTATTATTTATTTTTTATATTTATTAAACATATATTTAATTTAAAATAATTAAAAAGTTAATATAATACTTATTTTATTAAATTAAATATTTATATTAAATATTTATTATTTAGTACATATTTTCAAATAAAATAAAAAATATATATTTAAAAATAAAGAAAATTTAAACTAATTATTAAAAGTGTGTTTGTTTAATATTATAAATTATTTTACTATAAAATTATACGTATATAAAAATATATAATATTAATGTATTTTAATTTTGATTAAACATGGTTTTAAAATTGTTATAACCATTTTTGTAAAATTATTTAATTTATGCACATAATTATGACGTGTAATTTAAAAATATCGGATAAAAGACTTTTTATAGTAAAAAATGTATTATATATTTAAAAAATGTTATAAATACTATTTTTTTTTCAAAATTTGATTAGGGGAGGATTACGTGAAGAAATAGCTATACCATTAATTATCGATCCGAGTTAAAGAATTAAGAAGCATCAAAATAGTGTGATAAATTTGTGTGCGAATTTCATTGTTAAATAGTAAGGTTATAGTTTGGTAAGAGAGATATCGAACAGAACACAAAATTGGTGAGATTTCATTTCAACCCAACAAAACGTTTATTATCTTTCTTGTTAACCAAACACAAATCATTTTATTTTGTTTGTAGTTGAACAAACTATACCATATTATTTTAAAAAAAAATATTTAAAATAATATCTTAAATTTTAAAATAATAAAAATAATATTTTTATTTTAAATTAAAAAATGTATAAATTAGTATATATTAAAATATATTATTTTTATTATAACAAATTTTAGAATAATTAATTTTGTAGTTTTTGCAATTATTTTTTTTTGTTTTTATAAAATAAACAAATTCAAATGGACGTAATTCATTTATGAAAATGATCAAAAAATTAAAAATATTTAAACTAAATAATCCGTATTTTCGTAACCCAACGTTTTTCTCGATCAAGTGGACGCAGGAACGGTTATAGTTCTATGTGTCACGATCCCAAAGATAAATATTAATTTTAATAATTCATCTTTTTTTTTTATAAAATAAAATAATAATAAATTAATATTAGTTAGATTTTTAATTTAATAAGATAATTAAAAAATAAAAATAAAAAAAATTGCTATATTATAAATTATAAAATATTATATTCAAATTTAAGTAAAAAAAAAATACTATGTAAATAAGATGAAATAAAATAAAATAATATTAAATTAAATGCATTGTGAACAGTAAAGAACACATAATAAAATCCAACAGCTTACTTTACGTCACAACTACAAACGAAGAACTGGTCTTTAGGTGGTTTTAAATCACTTGCTATAGCCGGTAAAGGAAATGTAATTACCGATAGGTCGGGAAACAGAGCCAATGATATAAGAACTGGGGTTTAAGCAACGGAAGGTTGGTTTTCAGAGGGTTTTGGCGTTCAGAAGGAGAGAGAAAGAAAATAGATTTGAGTTTCGTTAGTGAGATTAAATTTGAAATCAAATTCCCACCTTTTCCTTTGAAAATGGGATATAACTGAGGGAAACTGCGGTGTGAATTCAGAAAGTAAATTACAATATTCTTTTTTTAATTCTCAGACAATTCTCCGATCTTACATTCTCCTGAAAATCCTCTATATTCTGTTTTCTCGTCGTAAAGATTTGAAACTTTGAAGGAAAATCTTGCAAAAGAGGTGAGCATATCGTGATTTTGTGGATCATGCTTCACGAATTTTGAAAAGCTTACGTTTTTTTTAATGATTTTTGTCGTTGTGATGATGTATGTCCCCAAACGTGTGTTTGGTTTCTGAGAAACCGGATGAAAGTGGAAGAAAAAAGATATAATTTTTATGTGAAATTCATCCTGGAAACGTGTACATGCATTGAAATTTGCATCTTCCTTCGGAAGGTTTCAAATTATGAAACGGGCAGTTATCTTTGGTCCATTGGTTTTTCCTCTTTTTTTCATTCCTGTTTATCCTTGCTTCCATTCGTTGATTCGTTTTGCATACGAAATTCAGTCTTTGATGGATCGATCCATGATTGAGGGGTAACTTATGATTGATTCAGAATTCATTTATAAAGTTTTGACCTTTTGGTTTAAAGCTCTATGAAATGAAATTATCTGTATCTCTCTCTGTAGTGTTTCGTTTCTGATCGCCTCACTTTATGATGAAATCCTCAGGGTTCTTCTTTGCTGAGGGGGGTTTAAGATCTCACAAATTGAAAATTTCTGAATAATTCTCTCATGACCATGTTCTCCAATTGTGCCTAATTTTCCTCTTTTATGTCTAAAATGATTGCACAGATCCATTTTTTTTTCGTTTCACTCTGTATTTGAGGGTTTTGTTGTGGTTTAAGGTTTTCTTTTATTTCCCTTTTCCTTTTTTTTGACTCTTATTTCTTTCGAACAATAACACTTTTTTATATTCCCAACTAGTATCCATAAAGTCATAAACTTGGTTTGTTCCTTCATTTTTTCTTTTTTTCCTCCCTGATGTAAACTACCATTGATCTGCCTAATATTCAGTACTTAATCCGATTTTCTTAATTGTTGTCTTAAAGCATTAACGGAGCTTTCTGCCGTTCATTAGTTTTTCCTCCATGCTAGATTTGACTGGACTTGAGTAATTGAGTTGCTCTGTTTACGTGTTTTCAGGTCACGTTGATCCGATCAAAGTTACGAACTTGAGCGTTGGTTTCAATTTCTTTGTCGTTTTATCTCTATTTAAATCAATATCGTTTCTGGGTAAATCTTCTTCATTATAATTCGTTAATTAAAAATCACTAATATTAATTTAGAACGTAATGCTTTGGGGCCAAAGGCAGTGCCTTCTTTGCTCCAAGTTGGTGTTTATTGGAGGATTTGTTTATTTTATACTTACTCGTGGGTTTTTTTAGCCTCGCAATCTAAACTACCAAATATAATTTGTTTCTTCGTGTTTTCTGGTGCGGTGCTTGGTTTTGTGGCTGTGAATTTTGTTGAACTTTTAATTAAAAAATTTCTTATTGATTCCTATGTTCATCTGTTTTCAGGGTCTAACATTTGATTGTCTGTGATAAGTGGCGACTCAGAAATTGCCAGTTATTGAAAAATTAGTAACAAAGTCGATTTTCTGCGTTTGATGCATCTTTGTGGTATGATTTCCAAGAAATGGTGTTGCAGAAGAGATTAGACTATGGATTCAATGGTTATCAGGTGCCTCCTACACCTCGAGCTGCCAGATCATCTAGGGTAATTATATTACGCCATTTATGACAACTAGACTGTAATTTGTATTTACTTTTGGTTTTTATCTAATTGATCCTTGGTTTTTCTATTCTTGTTTGATTTTGTATTTAACTATTAGAGGAGGGGCACGGTTAGAGAAAGAGTTGATGAAAACCAAATCTGTGCATTTGACTTATTGGCCACCGTAGCTGGTGATTTATTGCTCAAGAATGAAGGTTCTCCATCTTCTAGTAATGCATCTAGCGAGAAAGATCAGTGTGCAATTGTTGATCCAGATTGTAGGGAAGGAAATAAGGCAATGAAGATAGAACTATGTGATGGTGAGAACCTCTGTTCTAAGGAGTCTTTCACTCCTCAAAATGAGAAGGCGACTCCTCAAGATGATGATTCTTCGGGATTTACTTCTGTCATAGCAAGTTCTAATTGCTCGGAGAGTTTAGTTGTAGGTAAGTGTGGCAGTGGTAAGATTAAGGATGAGATGGCTTCTGTTTGCAAAGTAGATGTAGGTTCCTTTGAATATACAGAGTCTGGCAATTATAAATTAGACAATCAAGCTAAAAGATCAATTACAGAAGAGTCACATAGTTTCGAGAAGATACTAACTGGCACTGAAGCTGATATGTGCAGTTCGGAGGATCCTGTGGTATGTGATGTGGAGCTCCCTGCACTGGTCAGTTCAGGTATTAGTGCCAAGGTGCCAATTTGTGACGATAGTTCCCCTCAGACTTCTTTTCCCACAACCCGGGATGATGTAAAAGTAGTTAGTAGAGATGATGACGAAAACTCCTCTGGGCTTACTCACCCTAGTACTGTAACTAAGGACTTTAAGTCAGTTCCACCTATTGGAGACAGAAGAATAAGAAAAATATTGGCTTCTAAACATTGGAAAGGAGCTTCAAAGTATAAGGGTGAGACATATTTGAATAATGGTAAGTGGTTGGTTGGTATTATATGTACTGTGAAATTTACTTTATTCTCATGTATTCATAACTGAGTGTCTTTTGTTCTTCTCAGATAAGGATAGTAAACCAAATTATCATAATAGGAAGGTTTCTAACAAACGCCAAAGGTCTCAGATGAACATTCCATTTAAAAAGAGGAAACTGTATTATCGCAGTTTAGTTTCCAAGTCTGATGGATGCATTAATGGTGAGGACTATCATGAGTCTCGTGAGAAAGGCATTGGTCATGCTTCTGGTTCGTGTACAAAGTTTCAAGGTTGGTTTATAAGCTGATCTCTCTTGCCTTCTTTGATTCAATACCATTTTAATGTTTGAGATATGTTGCTCTTCAGTTCACTTTAGTGATTTGTCATCATTATGCAGGAACTGGAGAATCATGCTCGATAGCTGGTCAAAATGCATTCCAATCCAGGGATTCTCACGGTATGAGAACCTTTGATGGAATGATAAGATATGCACTCTTTTGACTAGATTGGTGTACATGATGATTTCTTTTCCTTTTACTCAGTGAAGCTGCGTATCAAGTCTTTCAGGGTGCCGGAGCTTTTTATTGAGATTCCAGAGACAGCTACTGTTGGTTCATTGAAGGTATGATGTCTGATATTTTGCCAGAAGAAAAAAAAAATTCAATTTATGTATATTTTGAGTGAAAAAGGTATATTATCATGAATATTTTGCGTACCATGCCTTTCAACTGTTGCTTAGATGGTATGTTTATTTATTTGTCAATTAACATTGTATTGAGTACTAGCTATTGGAATATTTACTATTAGTAGGTCTTTCCTGCTGGACACATGGTCCGTGTCGATTTTTCTGATCATGTTATCATGCTATAGAGGGCGGTTATGGAGGCAATGACAACAATACTTGGAGGGAGATTACGGGTAGGTGTACTTCTTCAGGGAAAGAAAGTCAGAGATGACAAAAAGACTCTCCAGCAGACTGGAATTTGTAATGAAAATCAGGTTGATTCTTTGGGATTTTCCTTGGAGCCTAATCCGTCAAAAAATGCACCATCTTTATGCCCCAGAGATTCTCCTCATATGCTTGATGGAAGTGCAGCTCAACATTCAGAAAGGTACTTGTAATGCATTCACCCCCCCTTTATTATATCTGATTTATTACCACATGCTCATTGTTTTCTTCATTTTTTGCATTTCATCATTTAATGCAAGAGTTGATTACCGATATATATCATGCGTTATTTGATATTATATGACTGCCTTAAGAATTTTACCACACAGTCTAGTCTGATACCGAGCATATATTTTGTGCTCTATTACCAGGAATCCGAGCGTAGTTCATCAGGGCACTTCTGATGTTGCCTCAAAAGAACCTCACATTGCAAATTTAGAGAGTTTTGTTGAAAGTGATCATGATTCAGCACCCTCTTCGATTGACACATCCATGGAGAAAAGTACTTCAGACTCTAAAGCAATAGTTCCAGTGCAAGCAATGAATGTGGAGGCCTTAGCTATGGTTCCAATGCACCGGAAATCTAAAAGATCTGAGATGGCACAGCGTAGAATTCGTCGTCCCTTTTCAGTCGCTGAAGTGGAAGCACTTGTTCAAGCAGTGGAAAAACTGGGAACTGGAAGGTATTATATTAATACATAACCAATTAATACATAACCAAAAGCTATGATTATGACTTGCTGAGTAATATTTTGTCTCTGTTATGAAATGCAAAGTTCTTTGATCTTGTGCCTTGTATTACCTTGAAAAAGAAAGTGCTACAAAATAATGGGCGAACTTCTTTTATTTGTAGATTTAATGGCATTTTCTGTATGAATATTTACAATTGCAGGTGGCGTGATGTTAAACTACGAGCTTTTGATAATGCTAAACATCGGACATATGTAGATTTGAAGGTGAGTATTGTTTTTGCTGTATGTAAATGCTTAGTCTTTTTTTTTTTTTTAGAAATTACACTACACAGCTTACCTACATTAAGGATAGAATCACTAACTTTAGATTTGCGCACCTCACGATGAGGCTTTGGTGCCTATGCGCTTCAACAACACGGACAATGCTTGTCCTGTTAAAAATGCAAATATTTACCATCTTCACATGTTCTAATAACTAATGTGTTCTGTTTTTCAGGATAAATGGAAAACATTGGTTCACACAGCAAGAATATCCCCTCAACAAAGGAGGGGAGAGCCGGTTCCACAAGAGCTCTTGGACCGAGTCCTAAATGCCCATGCATACTGGTCCCAACAGCAAGCCAAACAACATCCAGAGACTTGGCTTCTCCTCTGAAGATGGATTACTAAGTGGGGTTTAGTCTAATTATTCTTTTCAGTTTTCATTTTGTACCTTTGTTTATGATTGTAAAAATTATGACAAGAATAGCAAAATCCGAAGGAAATTATGTAATACTTTGTTGCTCTTGCCCGCCGGTTGTTCTTTTCCTTGCATGGAGAGGTTGACGGTGGCTTGTAAATGGTTGAACACAATAAGAGCTTCAGCTTGCTTGACTGAGTTCATTTTCATATCATTGTCAAGATGTTTATTATGTAGTAGTGTTAAAAGTGTTAACAATTCTATTTATTTTGTTGTTTCTTATTGAATTGAAACTGGTTTTTGGTGTCTAGTGATTGATTGTAACGTTTCATTACGAAGGGAATGTTAATGGAATTTTTCTTCAGTTACTGTCAAATAATTTATTTTTCTGTTTTATCAATTTTAACATATTTGAAATGGTTGTTCGTTGTGGTGGTTTACGTTAAACAAATCAACACCGGAGAAAATAAACGATGACATAGGCCACTTCATCAAATTTCTCGATTACGAGTGTGCTATTGTAATATTACTCTATTAGAGAGGCACGTGCCTGCATATGTACGTCAGAAAATAAGAAAGTAACTTGTATCCTTGAGAAATTTGAAGGTTTTCGTCGCAGCAATTACAGATATAACAATTATATCAAAATTGATAAAGATAATTTTAATTAGATATAATTACATGAATTTTGGTATAACTATTAATAATATTATGTTATATTAGTTATAATTTATATCAACTTTTTTCAAAGATTATGATATTATTATGATAATTTTCATTATAATTGTCACAATAAAAATACATAAAATATTTATCTTATCTTTAGGATTAATTAAATCTTAATATCATTATTATTGGATAATTGTCATTAATTAAATATTTTTATGACAATAACATTTAATTAAAAATGTATACATTAATCCTATTGTTTTATGACAATAAATTTATGGTATATTTGGTGTACTGTATTAGATATCTTAAATATAATTATATTAGACTAAATTGTACTGTAATTAATCTATATAGTATTTGATAATAAGCTACATAATATATTTAGAAAAAATTAATTATAAATATTTTTTATTATAAAATTTATTTAAATCTATATTTAATCTATTTTTATATTTTTATTACATTTATATTTTTCTAATTTAAGATGAAATAAAAAAATTGATAATTTTATAATTAAAAATTCAAATAGATTAATTTAAGTGTATAGTACGATTTAGACTCACATTCCTAACCATACTAAATTTCTAAATAATTGTACTATTTTATACGATAATGTTTGATTTCACAGTCAAATACTTGACTGTATAAAAATTATACAATTAATATCTTTAGTACTGTGTAACAAATATGTTCTTAATCTCTCATTTTTTTTTAAAAAAAATACACCTAAGTTCAATTTTATTCTATAAAAAAACTAAGATTGATAAAATAGTTATTTTTCTTACCTATTAAAAACATAATTATATTTGCTACACATTTACATATTTTTGTACCCTATATCACTTATATGGTTTCATGTGGTAGAATTATTTAGAAAAAAATCACTCATTATTTTTTAAGATAATTATGCCATTTGTCATGATATAAGTGGTGTGTAATAAAAATATTTGTAAATTTTTGTGTACTTAAAAGAATATTTTTATAAAATAAGAGGCTTAGAATATACCACATATGAATGAAGGAATTTAAATGTATCATTCTTTATGAAGAAAGGGTGATGGAAATAATAATATAATCATTTAAATTATTAGTATTTATCTGATTAGGTTTATTATAATTTTATTATTAAGATTGCATTTATCCTTATTTAAATTTTAATTAGGGTTAAAGTTTAAACATATTGTCTTATTTAGAGTAAACACTTGTAAATAAGTATGATAGAGTTATATTCAATCATAATGGAATATTGAATTGAATATTTTTTTTTCTTTCCAATTGTTCTATTTCTTTCATAATTTCTATTTGTATACTCCCTAACCTTAAATTAGTCTGGAATCACTTCACCTTTTGTCTATTTCTTTCTCTATCCGCTACAATTCCACATAAAATTGATATCAGAGAAATTAAATTTTATTTTCTTAAACAAAATCATATAAACTTTCAATGAAAAAATTGAAATTAGTTTTAATAAAAAAAATCATATCTAAGAGTTTCATATTGCAAAGCCACAACTGCCATCCCAAGTTTTCAAACACACCACCGCATCTTACATCGACCATTGAGCACGCTTAAAATTATTGATTACATAAAGAAGAAAATAAACCAACAAAAATATTTCATAAAATAATAGAAAAAAATGATATCAAAGAATTGAAGAAAGAATAATAAATTTTAACAATAATTGAAATAATAAATGATCATTATTGTAAGTCTTGTTGTAATCTATATTTGTGTGTTCTCTTTCCGTTAGTGGTGAAAATTTCAAGAGTAAATAACCGAAATTGTGTTTATCTATTGAAATTTAATGTTTTTTTCTTGAAAATAATCATAACTGATAAGGTGTGGGGTGAGAATGGTTATTGTAATATCAAAACTGTAATTAACTAAAATCGAACATATATTAATATTATATATATACAATTATATAGAAAAATACAATTTTAATAACAAAACACACAATACTTTGTATAATTAGATTAAATTTTATCTATTCTTATGTTATTTTTTTATTTTACTTAAAAATATGTGCTAAATAGTTAAAGATGAAATTAATATCAATATTCTAAATAACATAGAAAAGTAAGAGTTAGGTTAACATTTAATTTTTTTAAACTAAATATACTTTTGAATAAATGTTAAAAAATAAGAAACATGGTTAAATCGTGGAGAAACTACTAGCGGTTCATATTTTTGTTGTAGATTATGTATTCAAGTGGGTATAAGTTATACCCATTAAAACCAATGATGCAAATATTGTTGTGAAATTCATTAAGGATTCAATATTTAGCAGAATTGAGACGCCTAGAGTAATAATAAGTGATGGAGATTTCCATTTTTGCAATAGACTCTTTGATAGTTTTTTATTTAACTCTCGTTTGAGATTATTTCTAGGAAAATTTAGAACAAGATGGGATGGACCTTACACAATTGTGTAAGTTTTTTCACATGGAGCAGTAGAGTTATTGAATCTAAAGACACAAATAAATTCAAAAGTCAATAAGCACCATGTAAAGCCTTATTTAGAAGGAGAATACAACATGATTGACATTGATTCCATATTGATAAATTGATCCTCAGCAACATGAAGATGCGTCTTGTTGAGACGTTAAACCAAGCGATGGATAGGAGGCAACCCATCAATGTAAGTAATTTTTCTTTTATGCAATTTTATTTAATTAGTTTCTTTTATGTTTTTTTATTTTATTTTAAGCATTTATATAATTAACTTTTTGAGATGTGTGTTAGAATTTACAGTATTTTGTCTACGAGCATAATTATTTCAAGCTGATGTTGGTGGCTGATGAGTGCTCAAAAAGCACTAAAATAACCATGATTTTATGCACATTAATTGATTAAAAATATATATATTTATATGTTTTATCATATATTTATATAAATTTGTCTTTTCGAATCACGTATTTTTATTGTTTTTCGGGTATTTTGGCTTAAAAATGCAACTTAAAGACTCAAAGAGAATCTTGGAAGCAATACATCACAAAAATATTAATAAATAAATGCGTAAAAGGTCGAAAAATATGGAAAAATTGGACAAAATGGGTCAAAAAATGTCCAAAGCAGGAGAAAAACGCAGCCGCGCGCCCGCCTGCATGGCACCCGGCCATACGCCCAAGCGCGGCGGTCTGTTGCCGCGACGGCCAACGCTGGCAGTGCGTTAAATGCGGCGCTGACCTTGGCAGCGCGGGTTCTTGTTCATGCGCTTGACAACTGTGTGAGGTTGCGTTCACGCAGCGCGGCCAACGACCCTTCAGCGGCGGTAGCCCCTCCGCGCGCCTTGACGCGTTTTCACCCCATTTTTCACGTGCTGACCCGCATGACGTCGTGCTGGCGTCGTTGATGACCTGTATGTCCGTTCACCGTTTTTAATTTTTTAATATTTTTTTAACATTTTTTTATTCATTTTTCTCTCCCGTCCTCACCTATAAATACCCCTTCCATTCACAAAACAGCACAAAAACCACCTTATATATTAACTTTCTTTCTCGTTTCTTAGTTTTTAGTTTTTCTTATGTTTTAGCTAGTTTTTCTTATGTTTTAGCTAGTTTCTCTTAGATTTAGAGTTCTTCCCTTTTTGGGAAGAACTAGTTATGTTTTGTAATATTTTAGATTTTGATTCAATAAATGGAAGTGCAAATTCGACTTGGAGGTTTTCTAGCAGCGGGAATAGCGTCGAAGTTACGTAAGGATTTTATTTTCTTCTGATTATTTTTATGCTTTATTCTTACATGTTATATTTAATTTGTATGCGTGATTAAATTTAGCGTGCTAGTATTTATAATCATGATATAATAATAACGTTGTTATGCTTGCGAGAAATATTAAATAGGTGAAAATTTCTAAAATGAATTGATTTTATTTTTATTCAAGATTTTATATTAAGGATGTTAGAGAGAAATATATTATTTTTCATTACAAACTTAAATCTGAAGATTAGACTTTAAGGTTTAGTTATCCGGTCTAATTTAGAGTAGTGCTCTTTTACATGGGTTGACTCTCTAAAATACATATATTGAGAAATATCTTCAGAAAAAAATAGAGAGATAAAGAATATATAGTATAATCTACATCTTATAACGCGTGCTCTACAAAGTTGTGAGTAAAGGCTAATTACAAAAAGAAGGATATAGGAAATAATTCCACTAAAAGTCATTTACCTTCTCTTCATTTGTAAAAGGCATATATCTTGAAATTCTTTCTTAATGAGTTTGATTTATGCATGAAAATAATTTTTATATATGATATCTTTATAATTTATACATTTGATTCCTTTCATGAGATCAATGTTAAAATAACACTTTGAGCCTTTATTCTTTATACATATGCGAACATATTAGTTCATTTCTATACATCAACTATTTCGCATATAAATTAGTATGAGTGTTTGAACCCATAGGATTCAGTGTGTTGAGAGTATTGACTTGTGAGGAATAAGTAGAAGTGAATTACGATTCATGACAACCTTTGAGAAATTGGATGAAATTAAATTGATACATTTTTGATATGAAATATGAAAATGATTTTCGACTAATTATTATAATAAATCATGATTGTTTAAAGAGATTAAAATAACTTATGCTTGATATTTTAATTATGATCTTAAAGGAGATTAAAAAGTATGAGACATTTTTGTGAGATGTTGTTAATTTGTGATTTTGTTGTAAATTTAATTTTTAATTTGTTTGTTTTTATTGTTTCTTTTTATTTTTACATTTAGTTCAATGTTTGTGGGTATCATTACTGAAAACCCTCACGAGACTCAAACTCGTCCACTAGGGCAACCTAGGGGTTTAAAGGCTTGTTGCATAGGCTAAATGCAACCGTTTCAATCCACGAAAGTGAAAATGTATGTGAAAATGTTTTTATAAGCCTTCCTCTATTTCAAAAGTTTTTATAAGAATTATTATGTGAAAATGTATTGACAACATGTTTTCAATAGTGGTTTTAAAACTTGAAAGTTAGTACTCGGATAACTAAATTCTTAGGTTTAATTTGGACACCTTGAATAAAGTTTAAAGCTATCTAACCCAGCAAAGGTGGCATTTAAATAGTTCATTTTCAATCTCTTAGAAAAAGGAATTAATTTAATTAACCAAATTAGTTATCGACCCAGCGTAGGTGTTAATTGATTTGTTTAGTTAACAAAGAATATCTAACCCCGCTGAATTGGTATTCATACAAAAAAGAGAATCAATAAAATATCAATTTATATCTTTAATAACCTAGATAATATGAGCAAGCATAATTAATTTAGTTATTATATCCATAAATACTTTCGCATTAATATAAATGATAAAATTTGCATGAATATTTATTGAATCTGTATATATATTTAGATAAATATTTATTGAATTTGTATCTATGTTTATTTTTAGATTATATTTAATTAAATTGTATATATGTTTATTTTATGTTATTAGATTAGGAAAACAAAAACCAAACTATCGTGACGAGGATGTTTAGGATTTAATTTCGTTTTTAAAAAGTTTGAATAATAAATTAAAGAACCATACATTTCCTTCCTTAGATCGACCTTGGGAGTATACTTATCATTTTTCTACGAAATGATTCGTGCACTTGCGAGAGTTTTACAAATATTAAAACCAAAGTATTTGCGAGAATTGGCGATGCCGGTTTTCGTTCATCAGTGGCACTTTGTTTTCCACATCAAATCATCAACACATTAAACGTATTGGTAACTTTTCTATCTCTATTCTTGCAATTTTCATTTCTTAAACATTGAGAACAATATAGATTCTAAGTTGGGGGTAGGTATATAAAAGTTACACATTTTACACTTTTTTTATTCTTAGATAATTTAATTTTCACATAATTTTATTTATTACATTTGTTTGAATTAATTTGTTTAGTAATTTTTAGTTTTTTTAGAATAATTTTAATTTTTTTGACAAAAATTGATCATGTCTTGTAATTAAATTTAAAAAATGATTAAGTCTTTTTGCACTATTAGATCAATTTTCAAAAACATATCATAAAGTAATGTGATGATTAGTTAGTTTTTGTCATGACTTGTATTTTTTGATCATGTGTGAAAATTATATTAAACTCAAAATCGGTGTTTAGGTATCAAATAGTAAAGACTACCATTGTGAGAAATATTTTGAGCTCATTATCCTTTATTCTGAGTTATAAACATTATTTTTTATACTCTAAACATTTTTCTTATTTCTTTCATATTATTAGATAATTTCTATATGACTTGGCATTGAATGGCTGGATTTTTACATCTTCATAAAGTGTTATATATTTATTTTTCATTTGCTTAGATTAAAAGATTTAAGTAGAAATTGATAGTATATGTCTTTCTTCATTCATGCGTGACTTCTATTAAAAAAAAGATATATCTAGGGTTACCTAAACAAATATAAACAGAAAAGCCAACTATTAACCACTCATCTTATCATATAAAAAATGTACAATTTGTACATGGGTCCACTCTCTAAAAATGGATTCTCTTATATAAAAAAGAACATAAAAGAAAGAAAGAGAGGAAAATGAATAATATAATCTATATATTATGATCCAAAAATCCTAAACAGTTGTGAGAAATAGTTTAATGCAAAAGAAAATATAGGAAGTAATTCCTTAAGAATTCATTGCAATTTCCTACATTTTATAAAAGACATATTACTTGATATTTTTATTTGATGAATTTGATTGATGCATGAAAGTAATGTATACTATTTTATAAATCCTTACATTTGATTCTTTTCATGAGATTAACGTTAAAATAATATTTTGAGTCTTTCTTCTTTATACATATATGAACACATTAGTTTATTTCTATACATCAACTCTTTCGCACATAAATTAATATGACTGTTTGAATCCATAAGATTCATTGTTTTTGAGAGTATTGACTTATGAAGAATATAATCTAAGCGAATTCAAATTCCTGACACTAAGTTTGGGTGAAATTAAATTGATACATTTTTTATATGAAATATGAAAACGATTTTCAACTAATTATTATAATAAATCATGAATATTTAAGAAGTTGAAATAATCTATGTTTAAGATTTTAATTATGAAATTTAAAAGAGATTATAAGCATGAGATATTTTTGTATTTCATTTCTTAATTTTATTTTATTCTTTTTTGTTTTATTTTAAATTTTAGTTAACTTCTTATTTTATTTATTTTATTTTGTTTTCATTTTTTTGTTAATGTTTGTGGGTATCATTACTAAAAACCCTTACGAAACTTAAATTCATCCACTAGGGTAACATCGGGGTTTAACGGCTTATTGCATTGGCTAAATTCAACCATGTCAATCCATGAAAGTAATTTAAGTTAGTTTAATCTTTAAATAGGTGTCTTCTTGATTAATGAGTCCATTTTAAAATAACTATTCTTTAAATAAAAATCTTCTTGATTAGTGAGTATTACTAATTCTACTTGTAATATAAAAAATATATATCAATTATATAGGATTAAGGGTTTTAATTTTTTCTATAAATAAAACATATTTCTCATTGTTTCAATTAATCAACAAAAACATTATTCTATTATTCTTAATCTTTATCTTGTTTTGCAACTATAAGATCATAATTCTTTAGACTTCTTTATTTAGTTAATCTATCAAATATTAGTAGTTATGTTTGATTAATGAATAAGCCTAATTAGCTTATGATATTTTGATCAAATGTTCTTATAACTTCTTCTTTATTTTTGTTCTTGAATTGTTAGATCAAATAATTGTGTTTGTTATATTATAATTATTTGATTTGATTATTAATCTTTAAAGAAGTTACTTTTATTGAACTTGTGCTTAATATTTTTGTTTTTAGGATTTGTTAGTTGATTTGATTTAAGTGACATATATTTTAAATAATCTAATTATGATTATTCATTATTAAATCTGTTCTAGAATACACACGAACATTTATGTTTTTTTGTGCTAACATTTTTGCAATTGATTCATAAACGTATCTGATTGGCGGAAAGTTTATTGAAACGTTGGTCTGAAAACCACTCACTCTAATATTAGAAACAGTAAAAATAGAGCAATGACTCGAAAGTAAGATACATTGGGACAGTATCCTAGGGAATTTAGTAAAAGACCATGTTTGTACTTGAACATATGTTTTTCATAATTGAAAGTTATGTGGTCTGATGTACCAAAAGTTTTTCTCTTAAGTCATCGTTATGAACTAAGTTATTTTCACCTAAAAATAATTTTATTATTTTTATTTATGTATTTTTTTTCTTATACGCAATTACATGTCTAATCGTTTTATTCAAGTTATTAAATTATAAATCTATAAAAATTAAAAATAACTGGTTAATTAGTTATATGTTTTATTAACTTTTATACCTTACCACCGTCACCTATCTTCTTCTAGCCACCAAGGGTCGTGCCTTCAATATCTAATCCACTGGCAACCCACTCATTCTAAGCCAGATTGCAGGAAGAACAACACCCGAAGGCCACCTGAAGAGTCACACCAGTAGAATTTTCTCTACAAATTGCTTTTGATACCAACATCTTCAGTAACCATAGATGACAGTCACACATGTAGACGCCACCAACTCGCCAGTCCAATAAGTTTCAGGCTCCATTATTGTCGACAGCGCTTACCCAAAAGCAGCAAGTGACAACCATTGCCATTTCCAGAATCCCGATTGTGCCTCGTCCATTATTTAGCTCGTAAGGATGAGATCTCTTCGGTGCTATCTAGACCTATTTCATTGAATACTATCACCATCGATCAACGCAGTCAATCTCCAGTCAAATCAAGTCAATACTTTTATTTCAGATTTAAGCTTCCCAATTCTTGTTACTAAAAAAATTCCCTGTTTTCTAATTAGAAAAAAAATTCCTGTTTCAGTTTATTAATAATGAAATTGTAGAAACTTGAACTGTTACAATTGAAGATCATGAAAGATCTATCGTAATTTGGTTACAAATTAATAATAATGAGTGAAGAAAGAAAATAAATAAAGCGAGTTAAATTAAATAAGACACATGATTTAAGTGGTTCAACTTTTCGAAATGTGAAAAGTCTCTTTCATTAATGACGGCACACCAAGGAAAAATCCACTAATAATCAAAATGGAGATACCAACACCAATTTCCAGAGAGCTTCACAAATTATACCAAAATTCAAAATCAAACCCACAAAATATCCCCTCTAATTTACTAGTAATATATAGCAAGATAAATTAACAAACTTGTTATTAAATCAAATATTACCGTACAAATGAGATGAAAATAATTAGCGGCGGTGGCGCAATACGTGGAAGAAAAAACAACTTCTGGTACCGCTATATTCCTTCTCTCAGGCAGTCATGGGAAAATTAGTTGGCATACGGTGTTCGGCGAAAAGGAGAACTAAGAAAAGAGATAGTGGGAAAATGTGGGAATTGATTGATTTCCTGTTCTCTTCTCGCTGGCTATATCTCTCTCGCTAATTAACTAAGCAAACTTGGTTAATATATACGGAAGCAGAAAATGAATATAGTGGTTTATTTAGTATTGGGTCTTAAAGTTCGAAAGTTTTGGGCCAGCTTTATTTACAAATCTCCAAGCTCAAAACGTAAAATCAATTCTTCAAATGAAATTTCGGATTACCAACATACTATGCAAAGCCCTGGCGGTGATCATCTTCAACAAATACCAATCAAGTCCAAGCAATGCTTCAACTTGTTAAATGAAACCGGGTTTGGTTAACATATCACCGGATTCTCAGTAGTGGCTATCTTATTAACAACAATAGCACCTGGGAGACAATGTCACGAATCTAAATGATATCTCGACATCAATGTGTTTGGTTCTTTCATGATACATAAGTATTCTTAGTCAAGTGTATCGCACTCGACTATCACAAAATACAACAAGTATCCCGTTGTAAACCCAAATCACAAACCAAACCTCTAAGCCAAATGGCTTCTTTCACTACTTTCATCACGCCATATTCTCACTCGTCAGATAAAGCAACCGTAGACCAGAAAGTAGCCTTCCAACTACTAATGGCACAACGAGAAAGAGTGAAGACATAACCCGTCGTAGATCTTCTTCTATCCAGATCACCAAAGATAATCGGAATCCACATAACCAATAACACCGCAACCAAGATAGAACTTCCATCATATACCAAACCAAAATTAGATGTACCTCTCAAATACCGAAGTATCCATTTCAACGTCACAACGACCCTTACCAGGATTACCCATATATCTGCTAACAACACTAATCGTACGTGAAATGTCCGGACGAGTACAAACCATAACAGACATCAAACTACCAACTAGACTAGCATACTGGAACCCGAGACATTGCATACCGCCTCTTCTTCTTCCTGGACCGTGGTGACAAATCCAAAGAAATCCCGAAATGCGCGACTAACGGCGTACTCAGCGGTTTAGAATCTTTCATGCCAAAACGTTCAAGAACTTTTTCAATATAACTTTTTTGAGTCAAATAAAGCTTGCCGCGTCATTGCCTATCCCTCAGTAAATTTCCATGCCTAAAATTTTTCTTCGCTGCACCCAAATCTTTCATCTCAAATTCACCATTAAGTTCGAGACTTTAATTTCTCGAATCTCGGACTTATTCTTAGAAGCAATAAGCATGCCATCAACATAAAGCAACAAATAATGTGATGAACCATCATGGAATCTTTTATGATAAACACAACTATCATAATCACTCCTGTGAGTAACCATGATCAATCATAAAAGAATCAAACCGCTTATACCACCGCTGCCGAGATCGTCAAATTTCCCCATATAAAGACTTTTCAATAAACAAACATGATCTTCCTTACCTGGAACAACAAACCCCTCCTGGTTGATGCATATATATTTGTTCTTCAAGCTCACTACATGTAAGTTAATGTCTTGACATCAAGTCGTTCTAATTCCATGTCAAACAATGCAACCATAGCAAGCAACACACGAATAGAGCTATGTTTCACAACAGAGAAAATACTTCATTGAAGTCAATACCTTTCTTCTAACAATAGCCCTTTGCAACAACACGTGCCTTGAACCTAGCCGTCTCAACCTCGTGTATACCTTCCTTTTCTCAAGACCGATTTGTTTCCAATAATCTTCTCGGCCCTGTAGCGTGGTTTCACCATTCCCATGTGTATGATTCTTATGAAGTGATTCAATCTCTTCATTCATAAAGAACCAACCACCGAATGTACTCATCACAAGTGACAGCCTTCATGATAACTAGAAGGTTCATACACCTCAATAGACTCTACCACGTACAATGCAAAAGAAACTAAGTCCGCAGACCGCGTACCTCCGGCGGCGTCGAATCTCTCTTATTCCTTTACCCTTAGCAATACTATACGGTTTGCTTCTTCTGCTACATCATGAGCAGAATCATCTATCTCATCCACAGATGGCTGATCTGAAATGCCCTCTTGCACTTGACTAGGCGATCTACTCTCAAGCTCCACCTGCTCACTAACACCGTGGTCTTTATCTGCAACAATAGACTCTTTTTTTTCTTTGCAACATGGAAAACTCATCAAACTTAACATCTCTCTAATCAAAAATTTAGGTGACTCTGGGTTCAACATACCATAATCTATAACCCTTCACCCTGTAAGGATACCCGTAAATATGCATTTCAATGCTCTAGGCTCAAGTTTACCATCATTAACACGAGCATAAGCAGACAACCAAAGACTTTCAAATCAATAATTAGCGAGTACCAAAGAATACCTCAAACAGAGTCTTCAACTCAATTGCAAATATGGAGACCGATTCACCAAATAATGTGCTACGGTTACAAGCCCCAAAAAGATTTATCCAAGTCACTTGAAAGAGCATACAACGAGCTCTTTCTAAGAGAGTCCTATTCATAATGCGTTACGCTACTCCATTTTCTTTGTGGTGTACGCATGTGCGGTGTCTCACTATGCCATTTCTTTCACATAACTCATTAAATTGACTGTCACAAAATTCCAAACCATTATCAGTTCTCAAATGCTTGATTTTCTTGCTTGTTTGATTTTCTATACAAGCCTTGAATTTTACAAATTTTGAGAACGCATCATTCTTATTCTTCAGAAAATACACCCATACGTGAGAGAAGTCATCAATAAAAGTCAATATATACCGCACCACCTCTTAGACACAACACGAGAAGGACCTCTAAAGATCCTGAATGAATATAATCAACCGTACCTTTCATTTTATGGATGGTTCAGATCAACTTGACCCCTACGATGCTTTCCATAGACACACGATGCTCACAAATCAAGCTTCCCGCTTTTCCGACCACAAAGCAAATCTCGTTTGCTCAAAATAGACATCCCCGCTACGCTCACTATACGCCAAGCCACATATGCCATAATCGAGTAGTGTCTCGAATCTTGATCCGACGAGGGATGAAACCGATACACTCGCTAATAACAAGCTTACCCCGAAGATATAGAGACCACGCGACAATTGCCCTTTAATAACAATAAGAGCATCTCTTACTAACTTTTAAAACTCCACCTTCATTTCATACTTATAGCCTTGTGAATCAAGAGTACCCGAAAGATATCAAATTATTTTTCAAATCTGAACATGGCGAACATCTTTCAAAGTCCTAACAATACCATCATGCATCTTAATTCGACAAGTACTAATACCAATAACCTTCAGGACATATTGTTTCCCATCAAGACAACACCCCCATCAACCGATATGTTAAGCAAACCAATCTCTCATCCACATATGGTAAGTGCAACCCGAATCAAGAATCCAAACATCTCCGTAAGAACCAATAGATAATCGATAGAACATTTTTCACCATCTGAACTTAACTATCTGCAACACCAAATACATCATTAGTACCAAGACGTCAGGTGCATTTTCCTTTACCTTTAAGTTTTGGACAATTTACTTTCCAGTTCTTCCCGACTTCGCAATAATTACATTTATCTTTTTCTTTTCTAGATTTGGATCTAGACTTGCCTCTATTACCGTCAGGTCTTTTTCTTGATTTCTACCTCGACAAATAAACCTAAGCTATTTTCATTATTGCTTGTAGACACCTTTTTTTCTTCAACTCTCTGAATTCAAAGTCGCTTTGACATCTTCCAAAGAAATAGTGTCTCGCCCATATAGCATAGTATCAACAAAATGCTCAAATGAATGAGGTAAAGAACATAATAGAATCCTAAGGCTCCGATCCTCATCATCAATCTTAACACCACCATTTTTTAAATCACGAATAATTTTAGTAAATTCATCAAGATGATCATGCAGAGTGTACCTTCCGATATTCGAATGTATACAAACGTTGCTTCAAATATAACCGATTGGTCAAAGACTTCGTCATATACAAATTCTCCAATTTAAGCCATAACCCAGGAGATTCCTCATCACCAACCTCGCGTAATACCTCATCGTACAAGGATAACCGAATTGAACTCAAAGCATTTTCCATCAATGCATCTTTTTCTTCATCACCAATTTTTTCCGCAATTTATCCTTGCCTTCAGAAGTTGTCTTAACGAGCCCTTTCTTTAACTAATACATTTCGTATCTTCATACGCCCATAAACCGAAATCATTTCTACCATTGAATTTCTCAATTTCATATTTTGCCGCTACGACAGAAAACCCAATATTAAATAAACAAGTACAACCCGTAAAATATGAAACCAATCAGGATAACTAGAAGCTCAAAAATAAATCCAAAAGAGCAAACTTGACTCAGTTCCAATAAATACCAATAACCCAATAGCTCGATACCAATTTGTTACGACTTAGCACTAAGTTAGTCTAATATCGGGTCCAATTTTGGTTGCATAAATTAATAATAATGGGTAACAAGAAAATAAATAAGCGATAAGAATAAATTAAACGGGCACAATGATTTAAGTGGTTCAACTTTTCAGTGTGAAAAGTCTACTCCACTGACGACGGCACACTAAGGAAAAATCCACTAATAATCAAAATGGAGATACCAACACCAATTTCCAGAGAGCTTCACAAATTATACCAAAATCCAAAATCAAACCCACAAAATATCCCCTCTAATTTACTGGTAATATATAGCAAGATAAATTAACAAACTTGCTATTAAATCAAATATTACCAGCATAAACGGTAGATGAAAATAATTAGCGGCGGTGGACGGCGAACACGTGGAAGAAAAAAAAAATTTTCTTCTAAATTGCTATATTCCTTCTCTCAGATTATTGGGAAAATTAGTTGGCATATTGTTGAAGCGAAAGGAGAACTAAGAAAAGAGATAGTGGGAAAATGTAGAATCGATTGATTTCCTGTTCTCTTCTACAAGACTATATATCTCTCTGCTAATTAACTAAGCAAACTTGGTTAATATATATGAAGCAGAGAAATGAATATAGGGTTTATTTAGTATTGGGTCTTGGGCCTGAAAGTTTTGGGCTAGTTTATTTACATGAACAATAACATATGTCCCTTAATGGTAAGGTGGATAAAATCGTTGAAGAATAACTGACATTAAATCTGTTATGGAAACATTAACTCCACAAATCGTTGCATTACACAAAAAAAAAAGAGAAAGCAGAGTACAATGATGAATCATATGTTGTTCAAAATCTCGAGCAAACTCCTCAATCAAAACCAAAGGATTCTAATTCCAATATCTTTCCCACACCCGCTTTTCCATCCCTTAGAAGTCAAACTTATGTTGGTGAACCATCCTCATTGTTGAAATTAGGTAACTACCTCCTCAATTTAATGTTCATTGGATGAGTTCCACCAAAGGACTTTCAATCAAATTGGGTACCAAAAAGATCACAACCTTACCAACTGCTTCACAATACAAAAAATTTCAACCTATGTATGAAACAAATCTTGACATTCATCGTTGGGTGAGAGTAGATGCACCTAAATTCGATGGTAATCTTGACATTAATTTTTTTTTTCTTAACAAAATGGGTGATTTCTTTGATTTTTATGGCATGACTGATATTTATTGTGTACATCTTGCAAAACCGAAGTTAATGGATCATGGTAAACTTTACTGGTACTTTTTTCAACTGTCATTGTGAATACTTAAGCCTTCCTCCAATCACACTTTGATTTGAGATGAAACCAAAGTTGAAAGAAAAATATGTGCCAATTTTTCATAGAGGCAGAGTAACGGGATCAATTGCTTAACTTGAGACAAGCCACCTCTAATGTCTATGAATGCATGTCTTGCTTTAAAGAACCAACATTTTGATGTGACATTCAAGAGGATTCGTGGATCACTAACACTCGATTTCTTAATGGTTCTAAATTAGGGATCAAGATGGTTGTTTCTATGCATTCATCGTCATTTATAAAAGGCACCTACCACAAAGCCTTAGAAGCTGAAACATCTTTGGGTTCTCAAATGTGATTTCTGACAAAATTAGAAGAGCCAACATTTTCTCTTCTTGGTATTTCGTTTTTATCATTTTTTTTCTTTTCATTTTAATGTACAAGGAGTGATGATATATATACTAAAAGTATGTTGTTGTTTCTCCACTAAAACATTATATTGCACATGCTCTCTCCAAACTATTGTACCTCTCTATTGCACCTATACCCTACTATTGTACCTCTCTGTTGCACCTATACCCTACTGCTGCTGCTGCTGCCCATACCTACTACTCCACTTTTGCATTTTTAGCTCATGCCAACATTGTTCCTCAAGTTGATGCATAGATATCTCTTATTTTCAACTTGTTAAGTAAGTTGTAAAAGTTCCTTGCAGACAGCAGATTTTGTGAGTACATTAGTCAATTAATCTTCTAATTTAACAAATGAAAGCAGCATAAACTTTTCTTCAAGGTTTTGTTTGATGAAGTTTTGATCCACTTCAACGTGCTTCATGTAATCATGTTGCACTGAATTGTAAGAGATGATAATGACTGACTTGTTATCACAGAACAAGTTCATTTCAGAGTTAGGAGTAACACTAATCTCAATTAGAAGTTTTTTTCAATCAAAGGAGCTCACATATTCCCTTGACCATTCCTCGAAATTCAGCTTCAATGTTAAACAAGGAAACTACCTTCTATTTCTTACTCCTCCATGTAGCAAGATTTTTTCCACAAAAGTAAAGTAACTAGCCGTAGATTTCTTGTACTTGATATTCCCTGCCCAGTCCGCATATGTATATCCAACAACTTTCAATTGATCATTCTTTGAAAACATAAGTTATTTCCCAGAGGAGGACTTTAAATAACGAAGTATTCGCATTATAGTATCCATATCGTCTTCACTTGGGTAGTGCATGAACTGACTCACTACACTCATAGCATAAGTAATATTTGGCTAAGAATGAGATAAATAGATGAGTTTAACCACTAACTGTTGATATCTTTATTTATCTGTTGGTACTTAGTCCACATATTCTTCAAGTTTGTGATTTTGGACAATTGAAATATTAATAGGTTTACATTCTAGTAATCCTACCTCTGCTTGCAAGTCTATAATATATTTCCTTTGGGAAAGAAATATGACTTGTCTTAATCTTGTTACCTAAATGCCCAAGAAATATTTAAACCTTCCTAAGTTATTTATTTCAAACTCATTTGACAATTGTTCTTGATGTCTGGAGATTTATTATTCATCATCCCTTGTAATGATCATGTCGTCTATATAAACTATGAGGGCTATTATTTTTCCGAATCGATGTCTTAGGAAGAGAGTGTGATCATAGTTGCTTTGTTGAAACCCAATTTCCTCATTGCTAACCTCAACTTGCCAAATCATGCTCGAGGTGATTGTTTTAATCCATACAATGCTCGTTGTAACCTACATGTAGTTTCTTTTCCTGATGCAACGACATATCCTGATAGGATATCCATGTAAATATCCTCTTCAAGATTACCATGGAAGAAGGCATTTTTTTACGTCAAGTTGGTGCAATAGCCAATCTAAATTAGATACAAGAGATAGTAGAACTCTAATAGTTTTTAGTTTGCCCACAGGTGAGAAATTTTCCAGATAATCTATACCATGTTTTTGTGTATACCCCTTTGCTACTAGCCTCACTTTGTATCGATCAATTGACCCATATGATTTATACTTAATGGAGAAAATCCACTTGCACAACATTGTCTTCCTCTCTTGAGGCAACATACTCAACACCAATGTGTTATTCTTCTACAATGCCTCCCATTCTTCTTTTGTAGCTTGAATCTATTTTGAATCAGATAAGGCTTTTTTAGTACTACCTGGAGTCTGACATGAGGAGAGTGTATGTGAAAACATCCTGATAGGTTCTGAGAACCTTTGAGTAGATACATAATTATCTATTGGATACTTGGATTATTGTTCTTCTATGTCTGGAGAGTATCGATTTGGAGGTTTCAGAAAGGTATAACATAACCCACAAATGTATCTATAACATTAGTTTGTAAAGGTGTGATAGGATATCTTACCTCAGGAATATTCTCAACATGAGGATCGTTAGGTACTAAATAGTATAAGGGTGCATCGACCACTGCATCTTCTGATGATTCGGGTGCTGGTTCAACTTCAATTCTTAAAAGATCAAGTTCAGGTCTAGGTACTAGCTCAACCATATTGTTGGCATCATTCAGGTATGTTGGATTGTTACCAACTTCAAACACTTCAACATTGGACCAATTTCATTCTTCACCATAAATCTCCCCCTGAAGAGGGAAATTGGATACTGGTGATGGGAAAAATTTTCAAATTCTAGGAAAGTGACATCCATGGTAATGTAGGTTCTTTTAGTAATAGGATTGTAGAATATGTATCCCTTTTTTGTACTTGTTGTGTGTTTTGCAACACACATAAATCGTGCAAGCATAAACGGTCAATAGTAATAAAGATTTGTAAGTAGAGTATCGTTCCCACGAGGATTTGTTACTATAGTTTGTTGAGTACTAAAATTGTATCTCTCTGATTTTATCCAAAACAATCATTGATTTAACAAAAAGGTAATAAAAGAAAATAAAAGAAATCTAGGATTGCAATTTTTCACCAAATTAATCCACTCTTACCATATTATTTTCTTTGGATTTATATTTTTTAGTACATTTAATTTGTCAACCGAAAACTTCTAATTTTATTCATACATCTCTTCCGAGTTCCGTACAAACACACCTCGTTAAATTAATTCACTATATCTCTATGAGAATTAAATTTAATAAGATTCATTAAGCTCTAAGTTCTCAAATGGTCACACATACAATTAGGGTATATTCATATCCTTCATCATACATGTCATTCTATTTACGAGCAATATACACAAAAATGCCTTTCTCAAGTTTATTTTTATGCCACAAATCATTTTGATAAAATTCATAAATAATCAAAAAGCATTAAGCACAAAATAGAACGAACAAATCAAACGTCTTATAAATCTATCAAAAATAGTTAAAATCAAAGCTTCATAAATTTAGATCAAATTCAACCCTAGAAAAATTAAATTACTTCATTAATTAAAAATTAAAACATTTCGGATCGTAAATATTTGGCACACGCAGAACACAACAAAAGCCAAAAAATGGCTTCTGTGTGTTCTACAGTCCAACCCCTAATACCACAAAAATTCTAAACCAAAAAAAACTCCAAACTCTATCATAATATCACCTATTTATAGCAAAAAAAAATACATCAAAAATATTAAAATATCATACACGCGTTAAAATTTGTATAGAAAATAAAACCCCGACATTCCCCTTAAAATCCGCGTTCATGCGAAAATCAAAAACTTATTTTAATTCACGCGAGACAAGGAGCTGTTTCTGCATTTTTTTTATTCATTGTGCGTGCAACGTGTCAGCGTCTGATTCGCTGAAACAAATAGTGGGACACGTGGCCGCATCTCATTCGTTGAAAGGAACGGGCGCATGCAGAAACTGAAGCACGGGATTGGGGCGCTGAGAAAGTGCGGCAACGGTTAGAAAGGGGACTTGATCTTGTGCTTTCGCGTTCATTGTAACTTGCCACGTGTCTGAACATGATTTGCTTAATATAAAAAAGTGTGCCACGTGGCAGATTATAACTCATGGAATAACCGGGCGCATGTGAATCAACCGTAGGGAAACATGGTGTGCGATGGTGGGGAACAAAGGCTGCAAGCGTCAGACACGTAGGCCCCACGCTGCACGCTGGCCTGCGTGGCAGGTGGGCCCCACATGTACGCCGAGCCGCGTGAAAACATAGAGTTCTGAGCCACTCGCTTTGGTCGGGTGTGATTCACACGCGCGAATCTGAGCCGTTGCGTCTTTGATCGGACGGTCCCTGTTGGGCGAGTGTGATCTTGCGCGTGGACTTCATCTCTCCTGCGCGAAAATTAGACTTCCATTAATTGTATTTTGACCCACAAATTTAATCCAAATTACATTTTGAACTTTCTTAAATTACAGTTAAGCTCTTTGCTAATTTTAAATTAAATTTTTAAACTTTAAATTATTATAATTAAGCCCAAATTTAATTTAAATTATATTTTCGATTTTTATAAATTTTAATTAAGAAACTATATTATCTGAAATAAAATTTGTGGACAGAAATATGAAATTAAGTACATTTTCGATACAAATTATTTAATTTTATTTAAAATGTATTTTTAGCACATAAAAGGGAAATATTAATTTATTTAACAAAAATTAACTAAATATTAAAAGAACATAGCAATTATCATTATTAAAATTGATGAAAATAACTATATAAAATACAGTTATCAGTACTCCATACCCCAAGAATACACACTGGACAACACATGGATCCATAAAAGTTCGTTGATTTTAATAAAGGTGGACAAAAACAACACATCCAAAAATTTGGGGAGGAATCATCAAAATAGTAGGCAAAGGGACATGATTAGATATCACTTTTAATGTAGTATGAAATTGTAAGGCTTTGGTGGGCATACAGTTCAGTAGATACATAGTTGTAGGAACAATATCACTCCAGTATCTATTAGGCATATGTACACTAATCAGTAAGGCACGGGCAGTTTTTAAGATATGCCTATTCTTCCTTTCTATAGTACCACTATGTTGTGGAGTTTGTGAACATAAGGTTTCATAGAGAATACTATGGCTGTCAAAGTATGACTGGAATTGTTAATTTACATATTCCCCTCCATTATCAAAACGAATGATGTTAATTTTTGCAAAAAATTGTGTCTGAACCATGGTGTGAAACGAGTGAAACTTAGCAAGTACTTCATTTTTGTGTTTTAGAATGTAAATCCATGTCATTTGTGTGCAATCATCAACAAAAATTACAAACTAACGATGACCCGAAAATATAGTGACTGGGGACGGTCTCCAAACATCATAATTACTAAAGCAAAAGGAATCATACTTTTATTCATACTCATGGGATAAGAAGCCCTATAACTCTTCGCTAAGATACAAGTATCACATATAAAGTCTAGGTGTGTTATATTTGAAAATAAACCAGGTAGTGAGTGCTCTAAATACCCAAATGATGGATGCCCAAATCGACGATGACAAAACCAAATCTGTCTCTCATTGTTACCAGCCATGTGTTGCATGTAGTTGACTCTTCTTGAACTGAGGTCATCCATGTAATATAAACCCTACATCTTAGTACCATGCCCATTGATCTCCTTGGTGAGAATATCTTGAAGGAGGAAAAAAGTAGAATACATCAATACTACACATTTAAGAACTAAAGTAACTTGACTTATCGACATTAGTCTGTTTGATAGAAAATGGTACAATTAATGTATTAGATAATGACAAGAAAGAAGATAAAGCCATTGTTCTAGCCCCTATCATTGGATAAGTGACCCTATTGGAATTTTCCACACAGCTCTATCTTTACTAGTTTGTATTAGAGAAATCCTTTGGGTTAAATGTTATATAGTTTGTAGCTCCATAGTCGAGAATCTGGTCCTTATTATCATTATGAGTAGAGATGTGAAATGATTTACTTGAAGTACCTAGATCCTGGGAAGATTCTACTTGAAGGATAAGGGATAGTAACGCATCACAAGTAGCCACAGTAGCTCTCCCAGTGTGGTCATCATTAACAAACACTTTCCTATTTTTTTCGTGCTTGAAGATCATTCCACCAATCTAGATATTCATATAGTTTGAAGTAGTTTTCACGGGTGTGCTTAGAATTACCATAATAGGTACATTTCATGCCATCAGATGGTGGTTTAGGTTTGGATAAGGAGTTGGATTTCCCACTACCTAGGGAAAAAGCTCCTTGTTTTGGTGGCATCTAATTATGGTTTCACTTGATCCCTTTGAAAGCCAAAACTTCTATTAGAGTCGTATTTGCACCCGAGATCATCACGGTCTACCTGACCTCTTCCTTGCGAACGAATCCATAGGCCTCTTCCATTGTAGGGAATGGTTGAATTTAAAGCACATCACTTTGAATTTTATCTAGTTTGTCATCGAGTCCATCAAGGAAGGTATAAACTCGATCTTCCTGTAAGATGGAGTTGTATTTCTATATGTTAGTCACACACTCCATCGGGTTAGGATGACGAAAATCAATTTCTCGTCATAACCCTTGAAGGTCATTATAGTATTTTTCAATGGATACACCCGTCTACTTCATATGAGTAACCAGATAGCGAAGATCATAAACTTAAGACGTGTCTATCCCATCAAAATTGGTTGTAGCAATAGAATCCCAAACTTGTTTTGTAGTTAGGAATGAGATAAAATTGGTAATCAAGGAAAGGTTTATTGAATTAATCAACCATCCCTTGACAATGGCATTTTCAGTGTGCCATCTCTTGAATGAGGGGTTAGGTTCTGGAGGTTGAGGAAAATCCCCATTGATATATCCCAACTTTTCCTTGCTAGAGATATACATCTCGACCACCTGGGACCATAAGGCATAGTTGGATTCTCCCAACTTGATACCAATCAAGGTAGTCTAAGATTTAGTGAACGGTGGTTGTAGGGCAGTCTGGGCTCTAGTCAAGACCTTTATCATTTTTGTAGTTAGATCGTTAAGGATGGAATTGGTGGATAGGTCTCTAAATTCCGCCATGGAGTCTATCGATTCTAGTGGTTTTTCCAGTTGTCACACGATGGTCAATGATTGAGCAGCAATTCTAGTAACCATTGCTCTGATACCATGAAAAAATTAGGAGAGCCAACATTTTCTCTTCTTGGTATTTCTTTTTTATCATTTTTTTTCATTTTAATGTAAAGTGTGATGATATATATACTAAAAAAACAAGCAAGGAAAGCATGTTGTTGCTAGTCCATTCAAACATTCTGATGCCCATGCTCTCTACAAACTATTACACCTCTCTATTACACCCATACTTGCACTTCATTCATACCATGTTGTTGTCAACCATACCTATTGCTCCACTTCTGCATTTTCAACTCACGTCAACAATTTCCTCACACCCACGACCTCAACACCGGTAGAACTAATTATGGGACCAAATTCAATGTCATAGTTTCTATACTAAAGGTCATATAACTTATGATGTCCTAACTATACTTTAACTATTGCATGAGAATCTAAATCTCCACCCAAAAAAATACACAATTAAAGTTGAGTTCAATGAAGACAACACTAATAGGACATGCCTTAATTTCCTTTCCTTTCACTTGCAGAGGCTAGTTTTTTTCGGAATCAATGGGAATAATAATATGATTATTTAAATTATTAGTATTTATCGAGTTAAGTTTATTAGGATTTAATTATTAAGATTGTATTTATTTTTATTTGAATTTTAGTTATGTTTAAAGTTTAAATATATTGTAGAATAAATACTTATAAATAAATGTATTAGAACCTTATTAAATCAGATTGAAATATTAAATTAAATATTTATTTTTTATATTTTTTCTTCATCACTCTTAAATCCGTCCTATTTTTTTCCCTTCCTATTTCTTCTATTTTTTTCTCCTATATTTCGCCGTTCCATGTCAAAGTATCGTAGGCATCACCGACCTTTTTTTAAAAAAGGACTCCATCACCTCCGTAGTCAATCATAAAAAAGATTGAGATCATCCTTTTTTTAGTTTTATAAACGAATTTGGGCAGACTTTGATTGAGTGTCCCTTGTCGTTATTATTATCTGCACTGTGAATAAGTATATAATTATCGAGGTTAATTTGATCAAATCTCGACAAATCTCAAATAAACCCTTTTCTTTGGAAGGTTTTGTTTTTCCTAATCTGGCTAATGGAAAGAAAATATATAAGAGTTGTTAAATTATAATAATTTTTGTTATTATTGTAAAATATTTATTATATTCTTAAAGTTAATTATATTATACTAGGAGTGAATAAATAATCTAATCAATCCATTTAAATTGAGAAATCTGATATGATTCGTTGAATTCAGATTAAACTGAATTGATAAATTTTATAATTAGATCCGATTCGAATTGAAAATTATACAATTCATTTAGATTTGTATCAGATTAACAGATTTTATAATTCATTTTTTTCGATATCGAATAACTTATTATTAAATTATAAATAAATACATATTTTATTTTATAATATGTTATATTTAAATATTATGCATATCATAATTACATTAGTTCATTATTTTAGCTTAAAAACAAATAAAAAATATTTGTAATAATTTAATAATTATACAAACATACTTCTTATTATTTTGATTTTTTTAGTTGTAGTTATAAATAATAATATTTGTTATAAAAATATCAATTTAAAATTTAAATTTATGTATGCAATGTTTATATATGAAAATAATTCATAAATAAATTTTAATATCAATTTAACTTTATCCGATCTAAAAAAATACAAATTTTTGGATTCAGTTTGATTCAAATTTATTGTATCATCGGATCAGATTCAAATTAAAAATCTTCATATCTCTTCGAATCATATCAAATTTGAATCGACTAAAACGAGATAATTTTAATTCGCTATTCCCCTTTTTATATATAATATTATATTAATGAAGAAATTATTATTAGGAAAAATTAGTTATGATAATAATAATATTTATTTTTAAATATCTTAAATTAAAGTTAGATATTAAAATATGTAAGATTGAAATATGGTAGGCATGTGACATGTAACGACAACTTTTGTATGACCATTCCATTATGTGTACATCTTTACGTTCTGATTGGTTTTTGTGCTAAATTTCGGTTACCGTTTCTTTTCTTATTAATCTTATCTTACCTTTTCTTCTTATTATTTTAAATTTTCTTATTTTTATAAAATTTATTTTTTAATATTATAGATATAACTTTCTAATAATATAAGATAACTCACTATTATACTGGAACTTGATGAACCTAAAGATCAAAGCCTGTTGATGTATGAAGATCATTATCATATAACGACCTTGTCATAATATGTCATCATAATATGCCCTAGGTGACCAATTTAGGGGCCTTAAACTATATGTATATGTATGTATCTAACAACCTGTTTATGTAATGCTTTTAGCAACTTAGATAAACATTAATTATATTGTATGTATTCTAACTACTTCTATGAGAGTTTCAACTCACTCCCTACTAAGGATGCGAGATATTTCTTATGCTTTAAGATTGGAGGAAGGAGTCCGTTGACCCCATCCCCCCCCCCTAAAAAAAATTGAGATGTGGGATATGTCCCAAGAAAGAGACGCGAGTTCCACGACAAACCTCTTCTTTAGAAACGCATTTAAGGGTTGAATTCACCCTTACATTTATTCTGTCCCGTAAAAAATAAACATGGTGACCCTTCTTGATTGGAGGAAGGAGTCAAATGACCCCCTCCCCCACACTTAGGATGCAAGATACATATCAAGCCTCATTATTGGAGGAAGGAGTCCACTGACCCTCCACTTGAGATGTGGGATACATCTCAAGAAAGAGACTTGAATTCTATAGTAAACCTCCTCTTTAAGAACACATCTAGGGGTTGAATTCAATTTCGTCTTTACATGTCTCCTAGCATATGAAAAATAAACACGACGACCCCCTATGATTGGAGGAAGGAGTCAACTGACCCCTCATTTGAGATGCGGGATACATCTCATTCCTCATTATTAGAGGAAAGAGTCTATTAACCCCTCATTTAATATGCGGGATATATTCCACAAAAGCGACTTGCATTCCACTACAAACCTCCTCTTTACAAATGCATGTATGTATTGGATTCCAGTTCACCCTTACAATTCTCATATTTCATGAAAAATAAATATGACAACCCCATGTTTGGCGATCAGAATTAAATGACTCATCTACTTATGATGTGGGATACATCTTAAGAACATCACAAGAAATTGAAAAAATAATTGATCCAACAATATGAAATAGATATAAAGTAAATGAAATGTCTAAATGTTATTACATTATTTTAAGACAACAAATCCAGTTATTACAAACATATTGTCCAAACTCCATTACGAGGTTCGTCACTTATTTGTGGGATGTGCTTCGGGGTTTTCTGACACAGGAACCTTACGAGTATTTTTCTCGAGTGCCCTATGTCTTCAATTCTTTGCGCATATTTTTCAGCTCTTGATTCATAACTCTATAGCGAGTCTTCAAGATACACAACTCTTGACCCACAAATTTGATCGCTTCTCGACACGTCTCAACCTTCTTTTCTAAATCCTTTGGAAGAGTTATGGCCTATGTTAAAACAATATGAAAAGCAATACAAGAGAATTAATAATTGTACCTCCTAAGAAACATACCAAAATAACAAAATAATAAGGCTGCTTACATCTAGCACACATCTCGCCATCATATGCTAGATAGTTCCTTTCTCTTGTTTATGAGTTGCATAAATAGAAGGTTGGTCTTCGGGTACCCATAAGTGGTGATACAATTCAAGTTGAGTATTTGGGTTATTAAACATCCCGTTTTTAAATATATTGTTTATACCACTACCTTCACCCTACTCTCTTTTCATGAGGTATATACTTTATAGTAGACTAACATCGTCCCTTAATAGAGACAATCCTTTACCAAGTTCTAACTCCTCAAATCGATACCCACTCAAATGTGAAAGTGTAATTACACTACCACCCTTCTTGGCAAGAAGACCAACCTGACCTAACTTCACAAATGACTTTTTATCTAGAGAGTAAGGTGAGCCATGGATTGCCTTTGATCTTTTGACATTCCTACCCACTTGGATATCGAGGAGGACTTGATTTACCTATTCGCTAGGAATGGGAGAGGTAGCTTATGTGCTCGGGAGGCCATTTGATTCACCTCTTCATTGATGGAGGGTGAAGTAGATCATTTTCTCCTAACGGGGAATTCTCTAGTGACTGATGACGATACTTCTAGGGTACAAGAAAAACATGACCTTGTTTCAATCAGATTGTCTAAATTCACTTGGTTATTATCCATTATTTCTAAACACTTACGGCTTCAAACAAAATTCTGGTTTTCCTCAAGTAGTGTGTAACTTTATAATTAAACTTAATTATAAGACTCAAACACTCAGGAAAAATAAACTATTATGGTTAGATAAATCACACAAATGACTTGAAAGGCATTAAATAGAAATACAACCATGCATTTAATTACCATAAAAAGTTCAAATTCCCAAATATTCCTTACATAAAATTTATATTCAAAATTACATCTTAAAAAATACAAAATGAGATATTTTCTATTAGGTGGCTTCCTCTATCATTCCTTCAGGCCGACTAATAGGTATGACCTCATCACCACGAAGTGAAGATTGTGGAGTATCAGTTGGGGGCACCTTAGACCTGTTACTTTGAAAGGTCCATCAAAGTAAAATAGGGCACAATCAACTCCAACTTCTTGGCCTGAATCTTGAGGCTGCTAACCACAAAACTTATGCTGCTTCTATAGACTTTAGTACACTATGATATCAAAGTATCTAACAAGGTTGAAAGTGAGCTCACTTGATCTGACATCGTACACATTTGACTATGCATTGTGTGAGCCTTTTCCTTAGCCTCTTCGGCGACCTATTTGGCCTCCTTAGCCATTTTCTCGAAGTGTTTAGCTAGTTGTCCTTGTTCAAAATAGTAGCTATCCACTTTCCTTAGTTTCTCAATTTTATCTAGCAAGTCACCCTTCATCTTTAAAAGTTTATCCTCGTGCTCAACCATAAGGACATCCTTTTCCTTCACCACATTTTCACATTTCACGATATGTAAGCGACTAGTATACATTAACAAATGGTTGATGCATAATAGAGATGACAAGTATTAACAAGAAGAAATAATGTAAACGCTCACCTCAATTATGCGATCAGCCATCAACTTGGTATTTGAACCACCCTACTGATGGATGAATGGATTGAATCGCAAGACCGACATTACAAATATCAATATTATAAAAATTATCATTTTGTGGTTTTATTATTTGTAAAACTCTTGCAAGTATACGAATCATTTTATAGAAAATGATAAATATACTCCCAAGATCGATCTAAGGAAGAAATTTATGTGGTTTTTAATTTATTATTCAAAATCTTAAAAATAAAATTAAATCATAAATATCTTGTTACAATATTTTGGTTTGTTTGTTTTCTAATCTAATAACATAAAAATAAATATAAATATAGATATAAATTCAATAAACAATAATGCAAATTTTATCATTCATAAGAATATAGTATTTAATGATATAATAATTAAGTTAGTTATGATTGCTCGTATTATTTAGGCTATTAAAGATATAAATTAATATTTATTGATTTTCCCTTTTTAGTATAAAAATGTTGTTAGGCGTGGCATAAATTCTTTTGTTTAATATTAACTAACTAATATCCTTAGGCGGGGCATATCAATTAATTAAATATTAAATTTCAACTTTATTTCTAAGAAAATAGCAAACCATCTAATCACAACTTTAGGTGGAGTCAAATAATTAGACTTTATTCAAGGTGTTCAAATTAAAGCTAAGAATTTAATTTTTCAAGTACTAACTTTCAAGTTTTAAAATCGACACTGAAATGTATGTCGTCAATATATTTTCGAATAATGGTTCTTATAAAAAATATTTGAAATAGATTTTCACTCTAACTACTAGGCGATTGTACCAACAAATAAAAGAACAATACTCTAAATTAGATCGAATAATTAAATCTTAAAATCTAATTTTTAGATTTAAGTTTGTAATGAAAAATAATGTATTTCTCTTTGACATCCTTAATATAAAATCTTAAATAAAAACAAAATCAATTTATTTTATAAAAGTGTTTTACCTATTTAATATTTTGCAAGCATAACAACATTATAATTATATCATATTAACAAACAACCAGTCATGTTAAATTTAATCACAGAAAAATTAAATATAACATATAAAAATAAAACATAAAATGATAACTGTAAAAGAATCTATTAAAATAATACCTTAAAAGAATCCTTACAATAGTTTGATATTAATTATATTACGGGAAAACCTCTAAACAGATTTGCATATATGCATATTGAATCAAAAACTAAAAATTTATAAAAACATAACTAGTTTCCCTCAAAAAAAGAACTTCAAAAATAAAAAATAAAAATAATAAAACTTTCTAGAAAGAGAAAGAGCTCAGAAAATTTGTCTGTCTTGGAATGGGGAAAGAAATTCCTTTTATAGATGAAGAAAATGCCAAAAAAGGGGGGGAAATATTTCAAAATTTGAGTTTGGACTCGTTTGGATAGGTTAGCGCTCGTATCGGGCGCAAAAATATTGACAGATGGGCAATTGGCACGCATACGACATGGCGCGAGACTCAGCGTGCGACTTGGCACAGATCGTAGGGTGCGCACTGGTGTGTGAGGAACTTGGCACGATGGATGGTTGCGCATGCAGGACTGGGCGCGAATGGGCGAGGTGCTTGCGTTTCTCGGAGCAACTGGGTAGCTGTGCACGCAATATTTTCCTTTTTGACATTTTTGACCCATTTTGTCCAATTTTTCCATCTTTTTGACTTTTCCTTATTTATTTTCTCAATATATTTGTGATGTATTGCCTCTAGTATTTTTTTCTTCGAGTCTTTAAGTTATTTTTAAAATAAATACCTAAAAAACAATAAAAAATACCCGTGATTCCGAAAAGATAAATTTATATAAAAATATAATAAAATCATTTAAATATAAATCTATTTAATCAATTAAAGTACATTAAATCATGGTAATTTTAGTTCATTTTAAGCACTCATCACCTACGTTCTACGAGCGCCCTCACTTGGGACATCTCAACATCAATACCAAAATGATGAAAGAGATCCCTCTTTAGGTTATTTCGCCTAAATATTCCTTCATTAAAATAGGTAACTGGGGTGTCTAATACCAAGACATCCTTCAAGATGACCTCATTAAACTCGAAGTCATCCATATCCATGGCCTCTACACCCAGGGTGTACTCTTCCCCAACCTTCCTCTTTTTTGTGGTTTTATGTTTAAAGGGTGGAAGAGACACAGGGGAGTTCACCACCCATTGGGATTTACTTAGGCATGATTGATATTGAAAGTGTGAAGGGCACGAGCTATCACTCTAGGGAAGGGACATCGACGTCCAATTTTAAAGGCCACTAAATGTATCACCCATCACCCTACTAGGGGATTATCGACATCACATAGATGAAGAGGTACTGACATTAAATCTACATAGGAAGAGCTATCGTATTTGTGCCTAATTTCAACCAGGTGGTTCTCTACTAGAACGCTAGGCATGTTTTCAATTTGATGTTTATCTTTAGTCCTATGAGTAGGTTCACCCCAACTTTCACGCTTTTTCTTGGGACGAGGAACTTTGGTAGTCAGGGATCCTAATAACAAGTATATGACCCCATAAAGACGATGAAGAAATCGCATGGGATCTAGATGAGGCGAGAAGAGTAAGGATGCTCTCCTTGATTAGAACCCTTAAAATGGGTCTCTTGTTGTGACTCCCCGAAATCTCATAAGGTCATTTGGTTTGTGACGATTTAGCCACTAAACGATCTGAATCTTATGAATTTTCTTTGGAAGGATCCTCTTTTAAAGAAATATTCACAGTAGAGGTTACCTCGAGAAAGAATGAACCACCTCATTTCCTTCGTGAGATATGGTAAGTAAAAAATAAGAATAGAAATAACTTGTAAGTAATTTTTTTCTAAAAAAATAAAAAAACATAGAGTATTACCAAATAACTTGTTAGTAGTTTTTTTCTTAAAAATTAAAAATTATTACTAAATATATTAGTGATTATTTTTATATAAAAAAATCATAAATCATAAAATTAATTATTTAATTATAAATCATAATTATTTTTAAAAAATTTCTCACTCGAACCCCTTCTCCATTCTTGAAAATTCATATAGCCTATTTGTGTTGATTACTCGAAGATTCCAATACTTTCCAACCTATTCGTATTTAACCATTTTGGGTTTTTTTTATTTTTGAGAAAACCATTTTGGTTAACTTGATCCTTGTTTTTCATTTAAAAAAAACATTGAATTATTTTGGGATTTTCATTTTTGGGTAACTTCAACCTTTATTTTTACTTTTTTTGTGGGAATTTTAATCATAATTCAAGAGTATTTTAAAAATAGATACACATGTTTATTTAAAGAAAAATTTAATATTTTAACAAAATTATTACTTAATGATTTAAATTTAAAATTAATAAACTAAATTAACTTATTTTAATAATTATACAATTAAAATATTAATCGACTAAAATTATGGAATTAAATCCACCCAAAACCCATCTTAATCACAAACTCAATTACAACAAATTTTTTTTTTAAACAACTCAAGTACTACATTAACTCCGGTAAAAGTGGCTTTAGTTCTTAATTTTCGAACTGCTATAAAATTAGGTCATTAATTTTTATTAAGGTACATGGAAGTAAATTTGAATGGAAGCGGTTAATTTCAATATAAAAGTTTTAATTTGGGCTAGACTTGAATCAGGTGATGTTGAGTCATGGATATTTTGAAGTATGGTTAGATCGGTTTTTCATATTAAATATGCAATCGCATAATCCCGTCTTAAAATTGTTAGGTTAGGTTTGTGGTTAACTTTTTTTAATTTTAAATTGATTTAAATTAATACCGATTAAAAAAAACAATAAAAGAGTGACATGTAATATTCAAAAATACATATATTTTATAAAATATAAAATTAACTTTCAATGCAAATCTAATTCGGATCGAGATATTAGTATAAATATCTGATATTAAATATGATTTTAAAATCATTCAGATATAATCAAACTTAAAATGGGTTATATCATATTGAATAATTCAAAAATTAGCTTAAAATATATAGTTAACAGTTTTGCTATAGCATATTAATAAATCCAGCAACTCTAGCAAAATTCCATTAATTTTTTTTCACAAATTTACTTTTTAAGCTAATTTCTAACAAAAATATCAATGTGACTTTTTTTTCAATCAAAGTTGCATATAATCTAACCTAGGCAGAATAGAGAGAAGATTTCTAAATTGATTATTGTTAGTAGGACATATCGCAAATAATGAAGATTATGAAACATCATTTTTAGTACTAAACTATTTAGTGATAGGCAAATGGATATCTTGAACACTTAAACAAGAATTAATGGACTAATTCCTCATAATTTCAAAAGTTAGAGAGAAAAGCGACATTTAATAAAAAAAATTAATGAACTACTTGACCACACTTAACCCATCTCAAATGCTCCTTGACCTCAATTGAAGTGGTTAAAAAAAAATGTGACTGGAATTGGAGTAACTTGTTTACTTTATTTAAAAGACCATGGGCTTCATGAATTGGCTTTTTAGTTAGGCCGTCTAACTCAAATCCATGACACAGAATGGGGAATACGTTCTCGACTTATTTTCGTAATTTGAAAGAATTTAATAAAGAGTAATTTTTTACACAAATTATGTTACAACTAAACTGATGTATTAGATAATTATTAGTTAATTATAGAATCCATTTTCTAATTATAAATAATTACAATATATTAGATTAATACTACAATTTGTAATAAATATACTTTATTTAATAAATTAGTTATAAATTTATATTTTTCTATTATTTGTACACAGGTGTTTTGGAAAAAAAAAATTCATATATTTTAATATAATGAAATATCTTACCCTGTTATTTTAATTTTTGTAAAAAAAAAAAAAGGTTAGCACCATAATTAAAAAGATATTTACAATAGTAATGACTTTACTTTATTAATAGATATGTTATCTTCTTTTTTTCCTCATTTATTAGAATTATTTTCTTAAAGATTCAAGGAGTTTAATTAATCATGTTTATATTTAAAAAAAATCACTATGTTAATCATATCTATTTTTCATATGCATGTTCTAATTAATTTAAAATTTATGATTAATTTTATTATTTATTTATTATTGTATCATATGAATTTCATATATATCATTGAAATAAATTAAGATAAAGTTAGAAAAATATAATATTTTTTATGTAAGGCATATGAATGATTACTTATACCACAAAAAAATTTATAAGTTAACCCTCTTTTTAATATTGAGTTGTATAAGTTTGAAGTAGAAATTAAATAATGAATATGAAGAATCTATTGATCTTATTCTCCATATATTATTATTATACAAAAATAATAAAAATAACACTTTTAAAATTACACTTTACACATGCAAACTACAACCAAAATACTAGTTTTAAATGAGTGCCAAGTTGTTTCTATAAGTTGATTGATCTTAGCTTCTTTCTTACACAGTTACTTTAAGGTACGAAAAAGAGCAACAAACTTTAGAACTCAATGGAATACACAAAAGGAGATAGTTCTTCTAATTGAACTATGATGCTTCAGTCAAATAGGTGATCAATGAAGGAGAAGATAAGGCTTGAATGTATCTCTTCTAGGTTCCAAGTGCTCATGATTATAATGAAATCAAAGTTGTTATAGTAATTGCCTAGAAGATTCAATGTACCTTGTTTTGAGATTGTGTTACCTTTTTATATTAATTTGTATGAGACTTTGGAGGAGTTTGATGATAAGCCTAATCCTTTGTCAACTAGGAATGCTAACTAATTGAATGAGTATCCTATCAGGAGTGAGAATCTCATGTTATTGTCCAACTGGGCAATAAGAGGAGTTCTAATGATATAACTCAAGAGAAAATGGTATACCATATACTGGGAACTGATATGCTTCTTTCTGGATACAGGTCAGATGCTATGTTGTTTAAGTAAATAAAATCATAGAGAGCATTGTTGTTCTAGGAGCTTCTTTCTTAAGTCTTTTGAGGTCCTTAAGAGATATAGGTCCATTGAGGTATGGTGATATGTGAAGGAATTGTTCCTAATAGCGACGTGATTAGGGGAATCTGTTTAGAGCTTTCGATCAACGTCTATTAGGGTCCATATTGGTGGAGATTTATCCTTGATGGTGATCAAGCTATTGCAGACTCTATCTAGCCATTTAAAAGGTGTTTGGTAACTCTTTAGAGATGTAAGGAGTTTCTGTTAGTATCTTGGAGCTTCTGGGAATTTCTTAAGCTATAATGTGCTTCCACATAAGTGTTTTGGATGCTCTCAGGCTTAGTCCGACATCAGTTATGTGGGTGTAAAAAAGAAGCTTTAAGTATCATCCTTGCAATTCCTATTTCAATGGTTTCAATGTATTGATTGATCTTAGCTTTTTTCTCTAAAAAAACAAAAATTCCTTGTACTATTCTAAGAGTGCTATATGTGTATTACTGTTGTAGTTAATATTTTCCTTCACAATGGACTTAATCTTACATCGGTTTTGTGTATGTAAAAGAAGCTTTAAGTGTCTTTCATGCGATTTTCATTTCAATGGGTTAACTGATCTTAGATTATTCGTCTCAAAAGAAACCAAAAAGGCCTTGTACCATTTTAAAAGTGTTATGTGTGTAATTCTATTGTAGTTGATCTTTGTCTTTGAAATGGACTTAGTCCCACATTGGTTGTGTGTAAAAGAAGTTTGTTTTTCTTCCATACAATTATATTTCAACGTGTTTAAATGGGTTGATTGATCTTATTTTCTTCATTTCAAAAGAAACCAAAAATGCCTTGTGTAGTCCTAAGAATGTTACGTGTGTATTATTGCTATTGTTGATCTTTGCCATCAAAGTGGTCTTAGTCCCACGTCAATTTTATGTATGTAAAAGAAGCTTAAGTCTCTTCAATATGATTCCTATTTCAATAAATTTAAATGGGTTGATTGATGTTAGCTTATTCTTTTAAAAAAAGAATGCTAAGTATAACAAAATATAAAGTTAAACTTTGTGTTACAATTTTCTTCGTTAGGATTAAAGAATAGTATTTTTTCCTACTAAATCGAGAGTGATATGACACAGATGAAATAAGTGATATTGATTATATATAAAATAATAAATTATGTAATACAAAAATAATAAGGTAGATTAAAATTGTATGGTATTATCAAAAAAAATACATGAAAATTTGTTATAATTTTATTGACTTACATCCAAAAATAAATAATTTATTATAATAAAGAGTCAAATGTCTATTTCATTTATATAAAATATTCAAAATTGTAAAAATTTATCAAAGCGAGGTTCTTGGTCCACCCTAGTTATTCGCTCATTGCTCGCTTTACCCCTAACTTTGTATTTTTCTTGTGTCTTCTTATACTAAGGATCTCATTTATAGTTATAATGTATACTCTAAATTTAAATTTGTTAACTTTATTTCCATAACAAATAAATATGTTTAAAATCTTATGAGTACATTATTAAAAATTTAATTGATCATAATATATTTATTAATGGACAGTTTCAGTAAAATATCCAACCCACCAATGAAAAATACCAACCCGTTATCTGAAATATTTATATGAGAGACCGAGAATGGTTATCCCGCTTCATTACATCCCTATCTTTTACCATTCACTTGATTACTCAAATCTCATTTGGATCATTGGTATTTGATGCACCTTTATTATTGGTTCTTTCACTACCAATTATCACGACGATGCTTCATCAAATATCACATTTCTAGAAATATAATGTTGATTAGTTTTTCAATCAAATAGTTTAATTTTTAATTTAATTAATTTTTATTGTTTTGGGTTAAATAGTATATATTTTTATGTGGGGTCAAATGATCATATTCAAGAATTAAATTTAATATTAGTGGGTTAATGTGACAATAGAAAGAGCATAGAAATTTTAATTCTTAGATTAATTCTCTGCGCTTCACCTATAGCCACACCACATAATTATGTTAACATGTAATTCAAAAAAACCAAAGCTAAAGTGGAAAAATAAAAAACAATAGAAAAAAAGGTAGGGTTCTAAAAGTTACTTATGTTGGTATGTTTAGTCTATTAGATAATAAAATGTTTTTTTAGCTTGCGAAAAAGCACCATAATAAATTATATCATTTTAATAAATTTTTTATTAAAAATTTAAATTTTCTTACAAACAATTCATACGTTATAAAATAAGAGTTATTTATTAGATATTTCCTTCTCATCAAGCTTCACCTTAGCTATTTAGTTGAGTTAGTTACATATTCCCTATAAATAGCTTAGTTACTCTCTTTTAATTGTAGGCTTGTATTTGTAACTTTTCCCATTAAACTTAATACACATATGCACATTTTAACGTTTGACTTGCAAGCTTGAATGGTGTCAGAGCATATTGAATCCTAGAAATTTGATTTTTTTTCCTCTATAATATGTTCTTCTTTGCTGTTGGATTTCTTGGTAACAATAATGTCTTCTCTATCATGATGTATTCAACATTCCAATTCCTAGTTCAAGTTCACCTTCTGTCTCATTGCAATCAATTCTTGGATTACAATTATTTGATCTTTTAGCTCAACACTTCTCCTCGATACTTCCTGTCAATATCAACCTGAGCATCAAGCTTGATAGTAACAATTATCTTATTTGGAAGGAACAAATGTTTAGTCTTATAATTGCTTATAAACTTGAAGGTTTCATTGACGAATCGATTGTTGAGCCATAACAGTTTCTTAATCTTAAATGCACATTTCTTAATCTGAGGTATTGCAACTAGAATCACATGAAAAATATAGTAAAAAGCTAGATCTATGCATCAGTATCTAGAGAAATGAGCACTCGTGTCTTAAGAAAAGGTATTGCATTTGCTCAGTGGAGAACTCTTGATGATATGTTCTCCTCTACCACAAATTCTTGATTTTCATAGTCAACTTCAAACTCTGCATAAGGATGGACTCTCTATAAGTGATTACATCACTAAAGCTTACACTCTCTCGCATCATCTAGCTACCATTGGAGAACTTGTAATAGACAAAGACCTTATGATGTATGCTTTATCAGGTTTGAGCAACAATTCTTGCTATATTCCTTTCATTATTTCTATGAATATGATGCATGAGAGACCTAAATTTAGCTTGTTTCATAGCCAATTGGTTATTTATGAACACATAATAAATCAACAATCATGTATTAATAAGGATAAGGTTTTTCATAATAGTATTACATATATGAATCAATTAAATTCTTCACAGAAATCACATTCTAATTCATCTAAACAAGAGCCTTGGAACCTTTAATCCTTTCTTAAATGTTTTAGAAGTCAAGTGAATTCAAATTACTTATCTGGTTTCTACTATGAGAATGCTCTTGTAATTCTTCTAATAATAAGAGTGTTAGAAACCTTTCTGGAAAGAGGTATGTTTGTCAAGTATGTGACAAAGTTGGACATGAAGCCTCTAATTGCTTTATGCTTCGTGACTTTTGCTAAAAAAACTTACAAGGGTTAGCATGGTAGATCTAAAGGTGCCTACATAGATAATGTGTCTTCCAATGAGTCACCTAATAACTCATGGTTGTTAGATATTAGTATCAGCCATCATTTGGCTGGTAATGCATCAAATGTACCTCAATCAATTCTATATCAAGGAAGTGATGGTGTCTCTATAGGTAATGGACATACATCGCTAATTCACTACAATGGTAAAGCATTTTTCACTTATCTAAATCATAAATTTTTCTTGATCTTAAATAGATTCTACATACATCATATGCTACTCACAATCTCTTATATGTGCATCAATTATGTACAGATAATTCTATTTTTATTGACTTTCATACTAATGTACTTATGTTAAGGATCTTTCCATAAGGACCACACTTTTACAAGGTAAGTGTAATAAAGGTTTGTACAAGGTGATTGGTGATGTGTGTTGTCCATCCACTACCCATGTTTCAATTTCTCAACCTTCTCTAAGTGACTAGAATTTGAGGCTTGGTCATCCCTTACCTTCTTTTGGTGCTCAAGTAGTTCAATCTAATGATCTTCCATTGAATAAGACTATTGACACTAATTTTACTTGTAAATTTTGTAAAACTTTGAAGTCTCACAAATTTCCCTTTACTCACAAACATGTAAGAAGTGAGCACTATTTTGATCTTTTATTTCTTGATCTATGGATCTCTCTTGAGACGTCTTGTAATGATGAACATTACTTCTTGTCATTAGTTAATGATCATAGTCATTTTACTTAGCTTTTTCCTCTTAAAACCAAACATCAAACATGTAATGTGCTTAAGAACTTTGTTGCCATGGTAAAGGTTCAGTTTCAATCACAAGTAAGGGTTTGCAAACATATGCTAGGGGTGAATTTTTCACACTCACCTCATTCTTTCATCAATGTGGTATTAATCATCGATACACTTGTCTACACACCTCTAAGAAGAATGGTGTGGTTGAGTGTCGATGTTGGTGTATTGTAGATAAAGGACTTGCAAGGATGCATCAAGCATTTATTCCTTTGCAATATTAGCCATAAACCATGTGTTCTTTAGTGTACTTGATCAACAGAATACCTTATAAAGTTCTTGATGACTTATGTCCTTATGAAATTCTTTTTCAAAAGAGACTTAATTATAATGAACTAATAGTGTTTAGATCCTAATGCTTTCTTTGTTTTCAAGAATGTAACAAATTCAAACTTCAACTACAATCCTTAAGTTGTGCCTTTCTTTGCTTTACAACTCATAGACGTGGTTATATATGCCTACATATACTTACTCACATCTTTTATGTTAGTCATCAGGTAACCTTTAATGAGAAAGTTTCATAGTACCTTCCAAAATTCATCCTTACTTGTTGAACCTAATCAAATACATTTCCTTATTTCTTCTCATCCTCCTTCTAATACCTTACCTACACAAGTTGTTTCTTTGCTTTTACCTGCTATTCTAGCTACTACTCCACTTATTATAATTCCAACTTCATATGTTATCTTTTTACCACTTGCATCATCTTCTTCACCATTATGAACCATCTATTAACATTCTTACTATGGTCACTTGAGCCAAAATTGGCATCAAGAAACCTAAGGCCCTAGTTACTATTTTTTTTATTTTACCTTCATCCAAGAATTGGAGAAATGCTATCTCTATACCTGAATGGTATGCTTCAATGAAAAAAAAAAGTATAATGCCTTGCTTGAAAATGGCACATGGGAGTTAGTTCCTTTTTTTGACAATCATAGAACCATAAGGTGAAAATGAATTTTTCAAGTTAAGCATCTTCCATCTAGTTTGTTGGATAAATACAAATAAAGGTTGGTTGCTCTTGGCTTCTTATAAAGAGAAGGCATCGATTCATATGAAAATTTATATTATGTTGTCAAACCAGCCACCATAAGGATGGTTCTCAGCCTTGCACTCACTTTTGATTGGTCTATATGAAAAATTGATGTTAATAATTCATTTTTAAATAGTAATTTAGAAGAAACATTGTACATGCGGAAACCTCGTGGACTTGAGGTAGAAATTGGTCTTGTTTGTAGACTAAAAAAATCTGTATATAGTCTTAAACAAGCCCCTAGGGATTAGTTCCATAAATTGAGCTCTTTTCTTATGAGCCATATCTTTTTATCTCCAATGCAGATGCAAGTTTGTCTATCAAACTTGATAACTCTTCCATGCTACTGGTTTTGGTTTATATCAATGACATACTTTTCATTAGCATTAATTGCAATTACATTGCCTCATTTGATCATCCTTTTTCACTCAAAGATTTGGACAAGTTATACTACTTTTTAGGGGTTGAGGTTTCTTATTTTAGTGAAGGTCTTCTTCTTTTCTAAGCAAAGTACATCAAAGATCTCTTTTGCAAATGTAAATTGCAAGATTGTAAGCATACTAACATTTCTATAGTTTATGGTAAGATACTCAGAAAAATAGATGGAGTTCTTTTAGCTGATCCTTCCACCTATCAAAGCACTATCAGTGTTCTTTAGTATGTCACCATTACCAGGCTCGAGCTTAACTTTGCCAATAACAATCTGTGCCAATTCAAGGCATCCTCTACTGATTGTCACTAATTGGTTGTTAAGAGGTTACTCAGGTAACTCAATGGAACCTCCACGTATGGATTACATATGTCAAAGTGCTCTTCCCTATAACTCATGGCATACAACGATGTTGATTAGGCTAGTAGCCACGATGATTGATGAAGTACCAGCTTCGTTTGCATTTTTATTAAAGATAATTTAGTTTTATGGTGAAACTATAAGCAAAAGGTTGTCTTATACAACTCCACAAGTCTAAATATCGGGCCTTGGTTAGCACAACCTTTGAATTATTATGGTTTATATCATTGTTTGCTAAACTTCATGTAGTGTGTTCCTCCATTCCCATCATTATATGTGACAACATAAGTGTTAAACATTTAGCTTAAAATCTTATGCTCTATGCATGCACCAAACACATCGAGAATGACTATCATTTTGTGCGTGATTTGGTCATTCAGGTGAGCTTAATGTTCAACATCTTTCTTTTGCCGAGCAATTGGCAAATTTTCTAACAAAATCCCTAAATACAGCATAATTGTAGAATCTGCGTACAAAATGCGTAGTTGTTCCTCGACCATCATTTTCAACTAGTTAGTTGAGTTAGTTACATATTTTCTATAAATAACTTAGTAACTCTCTTTTAGTTATAGGCTTACATTTGTAACTTTTCCTCACAAATTAGATATACATATATACATTTTGGCATTGTACTTACAAGCTTGAATCAATAACATGGTTAAAAGATAAATTTAATTGAAATTGTTTAAGAATATAATCAACAATTAGAATATTCTAATATAAAATTATTTAAATACATTATTTTGTTATTCAAAAAATAAAAATCAATAAAATATTAAAGTAAAAATTAATAACCAACAAATATGAAAAAAGTTCATATATATTATCACTTTATCATTTTAAATAATCAAGGTTTAATTAAATTTTAAACATTTTAATAAAAAATTGTTAAAATAATATTATTTATTCTTAATTGATATTTTAAAAAATACTAGAGATTAAAACACATTTTATAATATAAAAATTAAAAATAACACCATAAAATTTATAATAATAAAAATAGTGGAATAAGATCTAATTAGACGGTATTTAACATTAAAAAAATCTAAATGATTATAACTTAATTTGAACGACATTTAATTGGATGATATTTAAAATAAAATAATATATTATATTTTTTTAATAATAAAAATATATAATTTTAATATAAAAATTTTACTTTTATAGTTGTAAGTTTTAAAAATAAATTGATATTTTTATTATTTTTTTCATAATTATTTGATACTTATTCTAATCACCTAACTCTTTTATATAGAGAAAAGAAAAAAAGAGAGAAAGAGGAGGAGAAATGAAGTTTCCAAGAAGTTTTATTTGACAAAGTTTCTAGACAAAAACTCATAATACATGTAGATAATGCTCTCATTTTCTTCACACGTCTATTTTACCTTTTAGTTCGATCTATTTTAAGGGTGTACATCTCAAAATAGTTATAAAAAAATTAAAAATCTCGTTAATAATGTATATAAATATGATAATATCGATCAATTTATCATATGATTACGTTATAATTAAAAGCATAAATAGTAAAATTGACTTCAAGAAATGGACAATTTAGCTGTAAATTAAATCTTTCACAAAATTCCTGGTAAAAACAAAAAACGTATGATGTTTAATTCTTGATGAAGATTAGGATTAATAAGTCTTCACATGATTGAAGAGTATTTTGGGCTAATTAACTTCACTTACACAAATCAGATGCAGGTTTCAAATAAAGAGCTAACATTAATCATGATCTCAAATAATGCAAGTTTGGCTTTGGTGGTCGAAATAAAAAAGAAACAATATTTACTACTTTTGAAAACTGAAAAGTAATAATTAGGGTCTCCATGCATGTTATTTAGACTATATATTATAATCACTAATGACAATGGAGTTATCTTTATTGATATTACTTTTATTTATTCATAAATTTTAATATCAATAATTATCATCACCTACTGTAAAAGTGATTTCGATAGCATAACTTAAAAAACTAGAAATCCATAATCATGATGTTACTTTCAAATAGGGGGTCTGAACCTGGACTAGTATCGTTAAAGAAATAAAGAGATATTGTTTCAAATAAAATAAAATTATGTACTGTTTTTTAGTTTAAAATTTAAAATTATGTCCACTAGGCTGCTATTATGGTACTGAAAATTTGAAGCTCTATAAGAGCATGCGTAATTCTTTTATTAGTATAATTTTTTATTAATTTTCATCATCTAAATTTTTTTTTATGAACAAATATAAGTATGTAGAAAATTCAATTAATGCATTAAATATATAAATCCCAGTAGGCAGCATATCCCTCACGCCCAGCCAATAACAGCATCACCGACGACACCCAACACCATGTGACAGCTAGCCTTCAGCCACCTATAACTCTCCCTCTCCCAGCCACTAGCTTCCCTCAGTGCATGCCAAGTCCATTTGTTTATTTATTTTTATTTTTTTAAAATGTGTTAAACGTATTTTATTGTTTCTTTTGTTCCTTTTTTGTTCCATTATTTTCAAAATGTAGAGTATAATACAAGAGATTATTTTTAATTGTTTTTTTTTATTAATCTCTACAAGTAATTTATATATAAATGGATTTTCACCGGTGTATATATATATATATATATATATATATATATATATATATATATATATATATATATATATATATATATATATATATATATAGTAATTAGTAGATGGAAATTTTTTTGAGGATATATAATACATAAAAAAATTTGTAAATTTCATTTTATCGTTCCATTATTTTGACTTAATTATTAAAATTAAAAAGTGAAATTATAATAAATATGTACTAGTTTAAAATTAATGTTGTTAAATTTCATATTTTGCATTGAAATGTTTAAGCTATTTGAGTAGTTAAATGTGCATTCAATGTGTGTTTTATTACCATTTAAAGATGTATTTTGATTTTCATCTTTGAGTTTTATAGACTATAAGAGATGTTTCAATTGTTTTAGGCACCTATACTCACTAATATAACATAGCAAAACATAAGAATCTAAAAATTTTAAAATAGCAGTTAAACCACTAAGTATGGATAGATAGGAAGATCATTATAGAGTTTAATAATTTGTGTGATGTTTTTTTTATTTTAGGTAATTTTTTAATTGGTGTTTAAGAATAAACTTATATATATATATATATATATATATATATATGGATATAAATGGATAGAAATTCTAATGAATTTAGCAAACGATCGAAAACTTTTTAAAATTTGCTACTAAGAAAGCAGGCAATATAGAATTAAAAAATAGGCACCCTTGTCTTAAGTGTAGAAATAAAATTAGAATTAATGTGAATTAAATTTAAAATCATATTTTTAAGAATAGTAATAATTAGACTTGATATAAAGAGGAGATTAGAAAGCATAATGAATGAACAAATTGATGCTCTCAATGACTAATATTAATGAATATGAATGAGTTTTAGCATCTTATCGTATAGAATGAATAATTTACTATATGATAAAATTTACATGGATTTATTTAAGCTTGTGGTATTATTTGATATTTTGAATTCTTTGTAGTACTCATAGGATGTTCATGATTTTTCATCCTTAAAGTGGTGTATAGTTGAACTCACTTAATAATAGTCTACTATATATATTTGTGCAATTAGTGTCCCCATAATTAAAAAATACATACATTTAAACAATATTTACTATATATTTACCTAAAATATATGATAATACATTAATGTATGATCCTTGTAGTGTTCTCTCTTAATGGTATACTTTATTAGATGTCTATTTAAATCATATCATATTTCGCCTATCAAAGTAATCACTTTTATAAATATGTTAACTAATATCAACATTTTTCATTGATAATCATTCTTTAATAAATTTAAATAATAATTTATTTTAAAAGTTACAATACAACCCAATGATATTGAGTGAATTTTATGGCATATATGTAATACATGAATAATTTTATATAAATTTAAGAAGAAATTATCAAGAATTAGTAAGTATTAATTAGGACTTATATTTGTATCCTTTTAGTGCATTATATAATTGATATATATTTTCTCTTTACTTGAACTGATATATTTATTTATAAAGTTTGTAAGAAAAAATGTACATAAGAGAAAAAAATTGAGATTTATCTCCATAAATGTACTTATCAACATAATAAATAAAACATAAGAATAAATAAAACATGATGACATATGTATTTAGAATAAGAATAAGAACAAATATTGTACCTTAATCACTAATTGTCAGTGATTAATTAAGTATTGATACTAATTTTCTTTAATTTTATAACAATGATAACATTTTGACTCTAATAAAAACATGTATGAATAATGAAACTAAGTTTTGTAACTAATTAATCACTAATTATCTATTTGATTAATTGGTTAGTTAAATGTAATTAATATTACTTAAATAATATTTTAATGTATATTCTATATACCTTAGAGTTGTAATATTAAAAAATTAAAAACGAAATTGACTTTTGGGATGATTATTGACTGTTCTAAAATATTAGTCCAAAATCATCCCCAAAAACTACATGAACAGTTGATGAAATGTCTTTTGAGACAGTTATTAATCATTCCAAAAATAAGTTTAAAATCGTTTCCAAAAGTCTTCCAATATTGTTGTTTTCTTTTTAGGACAATTATTATTGTAACTTTTAAGATGATTAATAACCACAGTACATATTGGATGATTATGACTAAAAAATAATCATCCCAAAACATGTTTTTTTATAGTAGTGATGAAATGCAAGTTATCAAATAAATATAAGAATCGGACAATATATATATTAACAAATAATAATGTTAAAATTAATAAGATAGATTTAATATTTAAGTGTATCAAGAAGGTATAAGGGTATAATTTATTTATATTAAATACAAATTCTAATCACATCTACATAAATTTTAGATAAAAATATCTTTATATTTTTAGATAATTTATGAGAAATTGGAAACATCTTGTACTTTATATTTTATTTTAAATCTTATAAGAAAAAAATTGAAGCTTACCAGAAAAAATTAATTAACAAGTTAAAAATATTTTCAAAATTTAAGGAGTCAATACTTATTATATCTATTTTTAAATATATGTATGCTTTGGTTAATGAGGTTTTACAATAATGAATATCTAATTGAATAAAAAACTTATGATTAATTTTTTATTCTTTATTCAATTGTAATTATCTCTATAAGTTTCAAATACATTGTAAAATTAAATAAAAATAATTACATCTAGAACACATAACTTTTAACTAATAGGGGAAATAACAGGAAAATGAAATAAATATTTTAAAGTAAGTTTATTTATAAAACAAAAAAAGAAGTACCTTATATAATTTTATTTTTTTAAAAGAAATTATTAATATAGTAACCTGTTATAAAAAAATAGTATTTTAATTAAATGTGGAAAAGAGAATTTAAAATTTTAGATAATATGTCATCTACATAATATGTTCAAGATTTCGAGAATAAGTTTAAGAGAGAACTATCTATTGATTGATTAAAGAAAAAATTACAATTCAAAACTAATCTAGTAAGATGCACATGAAAAGAAGTTATAACAAAAAATTGCTAATGTTACCCTTACACACCTATACAAGCTTTAGAGTATTCTCTAGTAACTAACTAATTTTCACACATCCACATGTGATTAACAACCCCTCACAAACTGATTGTTGAGAGCAGTCAAAATCATCAATTTGGATCTTTAACCGGTAAACATTGGAGTTACAAGTGGCTTTGTTAAATAGTCCACCAACTGATCAGTAGATGAAACATGCATGACTTGTAAAAACCCTTGAAATACCTAATCGTGAATGAAATAATGATCAATTTCAATATATTTTATACGTGTGTGGAGTACTAGATTACGAGCTAAAGCCTCAGCACTAATACTATCAGTAAAGAAAGTAGGTATATACTGCAAACATAGACATAGTTCAACAAAAAAAACCTACAACCAAATGAATTAAGAAGCATAACATAAGAGATTCTTCCGAGAACACACAATAGACACTCGTGCTACGTTGATCATCAAGTGCACTAGCCCAATTAGTATCGCAATAAGTTGTTAGACCAAGTTGAGATGCCTTAGATAGAGTTAAATCATAACACAATCTACCTTTCAAGTACCTAAGCATGTGCTTAATAGCAAGCCAACGTACATCAGATGGACAAGTCATAAACTAGCATAATTTATTAACACAAAATACTAATCAAGTTTGGTAAGAGTCAAGTACTATAGGGAACCTAATATTCTTTGATACTCAATAGGATCGGGCAAATGCACATTATCAAACTTTCCAAGCACCTTACTTGCACATATAGGCATATTCACAGTTTTAGAATCTGTAAGACCAGTGACATATAGTATATCCAAGATATATTTGTGTTGTAAAAGACACATTATATCATTGTCTTAGATCACCTCAACACCAAGAAAATAGTATAGAACCTCCAGATTTTAAGAGAGAATTGAAGATACAATTGTTGGATCAAGTTATCAACTTCGTCACTATAAGATCATATGATCAATATATCATCAACATAAATCAATACAACCAAATAGAATTTATTACAAATTCGTGTTAATAAAGAAGTGCCACTCTTAACAGCCAAAAACTATGCCTAGCAAAGCATTACAAGTTTTGTGTACCAAGTTGATGAGTGCTTAAAAAGCACTAAAATTATCATGATTTAATGTACTTTAATTGATTAAATAGACTTATATTTGTATGATTTTATCATATTTTTATATAAAATTTGTCTTTTCGGAATCACCGATATTTTTTATTATTTTTCAGGTATTTTAGTTCAAAAATAACTTAAAGACTCGAAGAAAAAATATTGGAGGCAATACATCACAAATATATTGAGAAAATAAATGAGAAAAGGTCAAAAATATGGAAAAATTGGACAAAATGGGTCAAAAAGGCCAAAATCGTGCGCGCAACCGCTTAGTCGCACCAAGAAATGCGTCCATCCGCGACGAGTCCCGCATGCAGCATCATGCTTACCCACGCGCCTACACACCCTTCTTCCACGCCAACTACCCGTCAATTGTGATTTTCACACCCCTTACGCAAGCCAACCAGTCCAAACACATCCAGATTCAAATTTTGAAATAGTTTCCCCCTTTTTTAGACTTTTTCTCATTTATAAAATGATCATCTTCCCCCATTCCAAAATACACAATTTTATGAGTTCATTCTCTCTCTAGAAATTTTTCTTTTTTATTTTTATTTTTAAAGTTCTTCTCTTTTTAAGAAAAACTAGTTGTGTTTTTATAAATTTTTAATTTTTGATTCAATAAGTAAATAAATCTATTTAGAGTTTTTCCCATAACAGAATTAACATCAAACTATTATAAGAATTCTTTTAAGGTATTATTTTAATGGATTATTTACAATTATCATTTTATGTATTATTCTTATATGTTATATTTAATTTGTCTGTGATTAAATTTAACATGGCTAGCTGTTTGTAAATATAATATAATTATAACGTTGTTATGGTTGCAAAATATTAAAAAGGTAAAAAACTTTTATAAAATAAATTGATTTTGTTTTTATTCAAGATTTTATATTGAGAATGTTAGAGAGAAATACATTATTTTTTATTACAAACTTAAATATGAAAATTAGATTTTAATGTTTAATTATTCGGTCTAATGTAGAGTAGTGCTCTTTTATTTGTTGGTACAATTGTCCGGTAGTTAGAGTAAAACTCTATTCCAAAATATTTTTTATAAGAACTATTATTCGAAAATGTATTGACGACATATTTTTAATATTGGTTTTAAAACTTGAAAGTTAGTATTTGGAAAATTAAATTCTTAGTTTTAATTTGGATATCTTGAATAAAGTCTAATTATTTGACTCTATCTAAAGCTGTGATTAGATAGTTTGCTATTTTCTTATAAATAAAGCTGAAATTTAATATTTAATTAATTAATAGGCCCCGCCTAAGGATATTAATTAATTAATATTAAACAAAATAATTTGGATTTCGCCTAAGGACACATTCATACCAAAAATAAAAAATCAACAAATATTAATTTATATATTTAATAGCCTAAATAATACGAGTAAACATAATTAACTTAATTATTATATCATTAAATACTCTATTGTTATGAATGATAAAATTTGAATTATTGTTTATTGAATTTATATCTATGTTTATATTTATTTTTATGTTATTAGATTAGGAAACAAACAAACCAAAATATCGTGACTGGATGTTTATGATTTAATTTTGTTTTTAAGATTTTGAATAATAAATTAAAAACCACCTAAATTTTTTCCTTAGATCGACCTTAAAAGTATACTTATTATTTTTTATAAAATAATTTGTGCACTTACAAAAGTTTTACAAATAATAAAATCACAAAGGGTAATTTCGCAAGATCGATATTTGTAATGATGGTCTTGCGACTTTAATCATCACAAGCACGAGGTGCTTATTTTAGGCCATAAATTACCTTTCTTCGATTTGCAAACTAAAGTCTTATCAGCATGCTCAAAGCTAGAATGCTATGTCATATATGTTGGTGTGTGTTGTTGTGTCAGACACCAATAACTCAGTGGAGTAAAACATGGAGCATAAAATAATAGTAGTGGATCCATAAAACATGGATATGCAGGAATTATGGTTATTGTTTAATTTTCGTTTTATACATATATCTCAACTATTGTACAGAAATTATAACAGAAATATAATGAAATATACTGATAATTATCAGAGAAATACCATATTTTGACATGGTATCAGAGCAGGATATTGCTAATGAACTACCAGTTTTTTGATTGCTGATTTGCAAATTTGCAGATTTGCTAATTTGTTGATCTCTGATTTCTGATTTTTGAATTCTGATTTCTGGTTTCTGATTTCTAAATTCTGATTTCGATTTTACGGTGTGGCCTCTTAATTGTAGGCTATGCGGTTTTTGGTTTTTGAGTTCTGATTTCTAGTTTATATTCAGCTCTTGTAGCCGTTTCAAACACCAAACATGTGCAGCTCAGAAATGAAAGCAAGATAGTTATTTCACGATTATTTGTTCAGAAATTCAATAGAAGATTACGGGTTACATTTAAAAAAAATATATCGGCATCTGACTTGAGTCGAGGATTGATCGAGACCAAATTTACATTCTACTGCTGATTTTTGATTTACAGTTTTACAACTTACCTGGGAATCGATTTTTGGGGTGGCAGTTTGGTTTCTGATTTCTGTATTTGGTTCGATCTATGTGGTTGTTCGACTTACTCATTGAAAACGTCTGGTCTAATTGGTTGGGCTCCAGCCCATTTGGTTGCCTCACTTGAGTGGCGGTTTCACCATCGGTTTCTTGTCGCAAAGAAACGAGAATACAACGATAATGGCGATTGCTCGTTGGTTTGGAATTATCACTTGATTTCTCTGTGACATATATTTTGTGTGTGGAACGAGAAGGAACTGCACAGAAGTTGCGTGAAGCCACAGTAGAAGAAACTGCGTTGAGAAACGTAGTAGAAGGAGCTGCGCTGAGGAAGGAAGAATCTGTGCTGAGGAAGAAGAAGGAGGAAGAAGGAGCTGCGAAAAAATTGAAAAAAAAAGGGAAATTTTAGGGTTAGCAGCTGCGCGAATGTGAAAAGGGAGGTTTAGGGTTACAATTTTTTCTTTATATAGTGTTGTAAGAATTGTAAAAAAAAAAAAAAGGAAAAACGGAAGGAAAAAAATTTTAGATTTCATGGCGGAATTTAGAGATTTAACTACCAATTTCATGTGTTGGAAGATTTGACGGCGAAAATGACAGAAGTTTTCACTAGAGCTCGGATCGATTTCCCATGACCTCTCTCGGCCCAGGCGTCGGCCCCCGAATTAGTATCCAAGTTGGGAGGATCAACTATGCCTTGTGGTCCCGGTGGTGGAGATGTATATCTCACGGCAAAGACAAGCGGGATATATTAATGGGGATTTTCCTCGACCTTTGTTGAAACCGGCCACTCGTTCGGGAGATGGGCGCCTTGAAAATGCCATTGTTAAGGATGGTTGATCAATTCGATGGACCTCGCCTTGATTGCAAATTTTATTCGATTCCCAAGCTGCGAAACAAGTTTGGGATTCTCTACCGCTACATGATGGGACGAGACACGTCTCAGTGTATGATCTTCGTCGTCGAGTTACTCGTATGAAACGAGGGCGGGTGGATCCATTGAAAAATACTCTGATGACATGCCCCGAGGGTTGTGGCCGAGAAATTGATTTCCGTCTTCCCTAATCCAATGGAGTGTGCAAATGACATACAAAAATACAACTCCGTACGTACGGGAAGATCGAGTGTATGCAACCTTCCAGATGGACTTGATGACGGACTCGACAAAACTCGAAGTGATGTGCTTGAAATCAAACCATTCCCTGCGGTGGAAGCAAGCCTATGGATTCGTCGGGTCGGAAGAGGTCGAGCGGTGTGATGATCCACGGTGTAGATACGACACCAGGCGGTTATGACTTTTAAAGAGTCGAGGACACATGTCGAGATAAGTAACGGGGAACCTCTTTGGGTAGCAAGAAATCCTCGGGAAATCCACCATCTCTTGTGAAATGTGGCCATTGCGGAAACTCGAACACACCCGTGAAAAGCGCTTCAAACTCCGCATGGGTATCAGATGGTGGAATGATGTCTTGACGCGGAAGAAAGCGGGGACACCAGACGGCGGTGTGGCTACCAATAATGCCTCGCTATCACTTACTTCCCGGTGAATCTTCCCGGGATCCGGTATTTCAAGTAAAGCATTTCACATCTCTACTCGTAGTGATAAAGAGGATTGGATTACGGACTGCACGGAGCTGAGATCACGTGACATTTGACCCAAACTGATCTACTCCCGATACAACCCGGCAATTAAAGTCGTGTTGTTGCCAATACAAATGGGGTCACTTATCGATTACGGGGAGCTGGAACGGTGACCTTATCTCCCTCATTATCATTATCTAATACTTTGCTTGTACCATCTGTCCAAACAGCAGGACTAAATGTACGTAAGTCGAGTCACTTGAGACCTTAAGCGTGTAGTATTGATGTGATTCTACTTTTTGCCTTCTACGGGATATTCTCGCGAGGAGATCATTAGGCGTGGTACTAGGAGAGGAGGGCTATATTATGTGGATGACCTCGGTTCGGGAAGAGCCAATCACATGCAACATCTTGGTGGTAACAAAGGAACGATAGATTTGGCTATGTCATCGTAGATTTAGACATCAAATCATTCGGGTATTTAAGGCACACACTCCACTAGTTTATTTTCAAATATCACACATTCGGATTTCAAATGTGATACTTGTATCTAGCAAAAAGTCATAGGGCGTCTTATCTATGAGCATGAATAAAGTATGACTCCTTTTGCTTTGGTACATTCGATGTTTGGGGACGCTTCCCGGTTATTACGTCGTGGTCATCGTTGGTTTGTTATTTTTGTTGATGATTGTACACGAATGACATGGCTTTTTACATGCTCAAACATAAAGATGAAGTATTTGCTACATTTCACTGTTTCACACCATGATTGAGAACCAATTTTACGAAAAAATTAAGATACTTAGGTACGATAATGGAGGGGAGTATGCTAATCGGCAATTAGGACATACTTGGACAACCGTGGTATTCTCCATGAAACCTCGTGTTCTGAAACCCAGCCAGAATGGGAATTTGCGGAGAGGAAGAATAGGCATATTTTAGAAACGGCTCGGGCCTTACTAATCGGTGCACGTATGCCTAATAAATGCGGGTGATCTTTGTTCTACTGTATTATCTTGAATCGAATGCCAAAGACCTTACAATTTGGACTCCATTAAAGGTGTTATCCGATCATCTTCCCACTACTATTTTAATGCTTCCGCCCGAATTTTTGGATGTGTTGCTTTTGTCCACCTCCTTAAAAATCAACGAACTAAGTTGGATCATGTGTTGTCAGATGTGTATTCTTGGGGTATGGTGTAAAAAGTACCGATGTTATGATCAATTACTAAAAGAAACTATACTACCGTGGATGTCACTTTCCTTGAATCGAGAATGTTTTTTCCCATCATCGGTATCCAATTACACTTTTCGGGAGGAGGAAGTTATGGTGAAGAACGAAATTGGCTTGATGTTGAAATATTAGACACTAGTCGATATACTCGGATCGTGCAAATAATATGGAGGAGCCGTATCACGGGCCAGAGCTTGAACTTCCAAAGAAAGTAGTAGTAATTGAATCTCGAGAAGATGAAGTGGTTGATGTACCCTCCATTCTACAGTACCCAAATGATTCTCTGCTGAGAACAACTCACGAGGTAAGCTATCCTATCACGCCTTTACAAACTAATGCTATAGATACACACATGTTGGTTATGTTTTACCTTTCGGACACAATCGAGGTAAACCTCCAAATCGATACTCCCCGAGAAGAAGAACGACAAACCAAGTATCCAATAGCAAATTATGTATCTCTTCAAAGGTCATCGAACCTATCGGGGCATTGCCTGGCAAAACCTCTCATCGTGTCAAATTTCGAGTAGCATTGAAGAAGCCTTATACGATCCTAAATGGGCTCGAAGCTATAAAGAGGAATTTGAGGCATTGTAGAAGAATAACACATGGGTGTTAAGCGAGTTGCCTCGAGGAGGAAGATGGTAGGATCTGCAGTGGATTTTCTCCGTTAAGTATAAAGCGGATGGGTTAGTTGATCGTTACAAGGCGAGGCTTGTAGTAAGGATATACACGAAACATGGGATAGATTATCAAGAAACCTTCTCACAATGGCTAAACTAAAAGCATGTGAGAGTTTTGTTATCTCTTGCGACAAATTTAGATTGGCCATTGCGACTTGGCGTGAAGAATGCCTTCCTTCGTGGTGACACGGAAGAAGAGATTTACATGGATATCCCGCTTTGAGGATATCTTGTTACATCGAAAGCAGCTGCATGTAGATTACAACGAGTATTGTATGGACTAAAACAATCACCTCGGCGTGGTTTTGGTAGGTTGAGTTCGGCAATGAAGAAATATGGGTTCCAAAGCAACTACGATCATACTCTTTTCTTCCTAAAACATCGATTAGGGAAGATAACGTACTATAGTCTATGTAGACGACATGATCATTACGGGGATGATAAAGAAAGAAATCTCTAAGCCGAGAACAAGTTGTCAAATGAGTTTGAAATGAAGAACTTGGGAGGGCTCAAATACTTCTTAGGTATTGAGGTAACAAGATCAAAACAAGGCATATGTCTTTCCCAGAAGGAAATATACTCTGGACTACTAGTAAAGCGGGGACTACTAGATTGTAAACTGTCGATATTCCAATGGTTCAAAATCATAAACTCCGGAGAATATGTGGACCCAAGTACCGGCGGATAAACGAGATATCAACGATTAGTAGGTAAACTCGTATATTTATCTCATACTCGGCACGATATGTGCGTATCTTTGTGAGTGTCGTGAGTCGGTTCGTACCTTGCAACGCCCAGTGAAGACCGTATGGATGCGATTAAATGCGAATACTTAGATTGCCTTAAAATCCTCACTGGGAAAGGACTTATGTTTTCAAAGAATGGTCAATTGGAAGTCCTTGTATATACGATTGAATTGGTAGGCGGGGAATATGAAGGATAGGAAATCTCTGTGGGTACTTTACTTTCGTGGGGGGAATCTTGTTACATGGAGAAAGCAAGCAAAATGTAGTTGCCTTATCCGATCTTGGTGAATTTCGAGGAATGGTCGAGGAATATGTGAGCTCACTTTGGTTGAAAAACCTTAGCGAGATTGGGGTTGCTCACAACCTCTGAAATGAACTTATTTTGTGATAACAAAGCGGCCATTGCCATCGCTCGCAATCCAGTTCAACATGATCGCACGAAGCACGTTGAAGTGGATCGGAACTTCATCAAACGGAATCTTGAAGAAAAGATTATTAAGCTTCCATTTGTTAAATCGAGGAAGATCAATTGGTGATATACTTCATGAAAATCTGTGTACTGAGGAACTTCTACAACTCACTTGACAAGTTAGGCATAAGAACATATATGCACCAACTTGAGGAGGAGTGTTGGTGTGTGTTGTTGTGGCGGACACCAATAACTTCGGTGGAGTAAAACATGGAGCATAAAATAATGGTAGTGGATCATGTAAAACATGGATATCACCGGGAATTATGGTTATTGTTTAATTTTCGTTTTATACATATATCTCAACTATTGTACAGAAATTATAACAGAAATATAATGAAATATACTGATAATTATCAGAGAAATACCATATTTTGACAATATATACATCTTTAGTTAAATTTCAATTTATAAATGCATTATTAACGTCTATTTACCTCACTGTCCATCATTTTGATAGTGTCAAGAATAATTCTTATTACTGTAATCTTAACTCAGGGCTAAAACTTTCAAAATAATCAATCTCAAAAGCTTGCAAGAAACCCTGAGCAACCAACTTGATCTTATGGTTGTCCAACATGCCATCAGCAAGAAATTTGACAAACCCACTTGCAGGTCATAATCATATGACTAGCTAGTAAAGTGATTAAATCTAAAGTATTATTGACATTTAAAGCATTTAACTCCTTTTGCATAACTAATTTCCATTTTGGGTGTTTTAATCCTTCTTTATAATTCCTAGGTTCATGCATATAACTATACAAGGATAAAGTAGCAACCAAGAGTCTACGTTTATATGCACTAGTTTTAGACCTTGTGGTCATTGGATGTGCATTAACAATACGCAACTCAGACATGATAGGAGAAGAAATGGGTAAATGAACTTCAAGATTCAATGAATTTGAAAGAGAATGAGTTACCAGGAGAAAGATGATCAAATACCTATTCATGAATATTAGGTAAAGTTTGTAAGGAACTTAGTATACATTGATCATAAGATTAGGTAGACAAGATAGGAGAATTTAAAGATTCAAATTATTGTGATATTCAGTAGGAAAACCAGAAGAACAAAGGTCAATAGAAGCATACATATCAAGATTTTGATCATAACAAGGTTCTCTAGACAAGTTATTTTCCTCATAGGAAGCAACTAGTATACAACTAGGCACTACTATACCAGTGAACTCAGAAGACACATCAGGAACAGATGCAAAAGAAAGTATAGAGAAAGGAAAACATGATTTATTTCTGTTGGGAAATAACGCAAATTCCCGATAAACCAAACTTATGAGAAAGCAAGAATATAAAATAACACACAAATTTGATAACGGAGTTCGGCCAATCTTGCTTACGTCTCCGGACCATTGCGGATCTTTTACCGAAAGAGTAGAAATTACACAAAGTGTTTACAACGCGCACAACCCACAACCCAATTACACTCAAGAAAATTACTCTCAATTTTCTCTCACAAAAGCTTTGCTCTCTAAGCTTTTCTCTCAATTGGAATGAAAATTTTTGATGGTTAATTCATTACAATTACACGTCTATTTATAGGAAAATTCACTCCTTGAATTACTCCTTAAATTAATGGTTCCTTGAATTGCTCCTTGAATTAAGCTCCATGTTTTACTCCTTGTTTTGTTCCATGTTTTGCTCCATGTTTTACTCCTTGTTTTGTTCCATGTTTTGCTCTTTAATTTGCTCCTTAAATTAAGGAGCTTTATAACAATAATCTCTAACAATATCCCACTTGAAGAATGATTTCAATCTGTCTTTCACACCTCGATCAATGCAAAGAACTTTTCTAGTCTTTGTTATACAGACTAACCGAAGTCGAGCCAACTTCGGTTGTCAATAATCACCACCTTTGTTAACATATCCGGGATTTTTGCTTCCTTCGAATCTTCTCCAAGATAACACATCATCTTCTAATAGAGATCTGAAGTGATAACGAAGTCCAATATGTTTGGTTCTAGAATGAAATGTTGAATTCTTCGCTGTTGTATTGCACTTTCGACTATCACTACGCAGTAACATTCTTTCTCGTTTGAATCCCAACTCGCTTAACAAACCTTGAAGCCATATCATCTCTTTACTAGCTTCGGTTACTACTACATACTCATTTCTGTGAGTGGATAGAGTGACAATTTTCTGTATTTGTGACATCCAACTAACAACAGTGTAGTTCAAGAAATATATAACTCAGTGGTTCTTCTGCCGATCAACTTCACCTCCAAAGTTCTGCATCTACGTATCCTTGTACTTTTAACTCTCCTTTACTAAAGTACAAACACTTTTCTCACGTGGTGCCTCGCAGATACCTCAAAATCCACTCGATCGCTTCCCAATGAGTTTTCCCTGGATTTGACATAACCGTTTAACAACCTCCCACCGTACGGCCAATGTACGGTCTTCACATGCACCATTGCGTACATCAAACTTCCAATGGCCGAGGCATAAGGAACCTTAGCCATGAATTCTCTCTCTTCCTCTCGTCTGAGGACCGATCCTTGGATAGGCGAAAAGGACCGGCTGCGGCGTGTCTTAACCGGCTTGGCATCGCCCGTGTTGAATCTTTGCAAACACCACGATTGATCGCCCGAGATAATTGCAAGGATCCTTTCTTCTTATTTCTTGTGATTTGCATTCCAAGAATCTTCTTTCGGACCTAAGTCTTTCATGTCAAATTCCTTTGACAATTGCCGCTTAAACCTTTTAATATCATCCATATCCGAACCTGCTACTAACATATCATCAACATAAAGTAGTAAAATGATATAACTCGGACTCTATATCTCTTGAAGTAGCAACAATGATCAAGATTGTACTGGAAACCTTCCTCAGGTACGAAGTCAAATTTTTGTACCATTGTCTCGTGGCTTGTTTCGTGCCATACAAACTCTTCTTAAGTCTCGCACACCATGCTCTTCTTCCCCTTTTCGAGAAACCTTCTGGCCGGTACATGTATATTTCTTCATCTAAATCTCCACGAAGGAATACGTCTTCACATCCAACTGCTCAAGATAAAGATCTTCGATGGCTACAATGCTTTCAATACCGATCGATAGTATTGAAGCTTCCTACAACGGGAGCAAAAATGTCGGTGTAGTCAACTCCTTCCTTCTCGTTGAAACCCTTCGACAACTAGGCGGGCTTTGTATCTCTTGGAACCATCACGCCATCTTTCACCCGGTACACCCATTTGTCAGTGAAGTGCCTTCTTTCCCATGTAACTCGGTAGTTCCCACGTTCGTCGAGATGAGAGATTTCATTTCTTCTTTCATGCAAGCTCCCACTGTTGGAATCTCGAGTCCGATAAGCTTCATCATAAGATTCGTGCTCCCCCTCCACGCCCGCAACATATAGTTCATGTATCTCAGCACATACGAGGTCGAGAAGACCTTCTCAATACACGAGTTGAGTAAGCAGGTCATGGTGTGCCTGAATGATGTGTACCGTTTGTCCAACAAGTTCCTCCGTCGAGGACTTTACAATTGGTTCTATTGCGGAAGTATCCGGGGACATCATCCCATTGCCAAATCTTACCGACTCATTCTCGCTCCGAGTCATTGGCTGCCTATTTTATGCATGTCCTTATACATCACCCTTTCGTTGAAAATCACATCTCTGCTACGGATAACTTTCTTCTTTTCGTCATCCCAAATGCTAGCCAAACTCATCCCTCACCATAGCCAATGAACGTGCATTTCTTGGATTTGGGATCAAGCTTATTCCTCGCTTTATCAACCGTACGCACAAATGCTACACAACCGAAAACTTTTAGATGTGAGAGTTTCACCTCTTTCCGCTCCATACCTCCTCCTCGGTATTCTATGCTCCAACGGAACGAGATGGGCCTCGGTTGATCAAGTAAGCTCGTCGTGTTGACTACTTCGCCTGCACTGTTTTCGCAGACCCGATTGTATACGAATGCTTTGGCTCTTTCCGTCAACGTTCGGTTCATACGCCGCCTACACCATCGTGTTGAGGCGTGCCCGGTACGCTCTTTCCATTCTAATCCCGTGCTCATAAGCGAGAATTTTGAATCCGTGTCCGAGCTTTTTGATTGTATTCACCACCATTACCTGCCTGAGCTTTTGATCTTTAAACCCGTCTCATTTTCCACCATAGCTTTCCATCTTCTCGAAAGCCTCGAACACTTCAGACTTATGCTTTAGAAAGTAAACCCATACCTTCCGAGAGTGATCATCGATGAAAGTCACGAAGTGTTTCCCACCAATAGATGAGATGGTCGTTGGTCCCCAAACATCGAGTGAATAAGCTCTAGCCTTTCTCCTTCTTTGGGATTCTCGCAACTCTGTCTCAAAGCCGACTCTCTTTTGCTTTCCAAGTATGCAACCTTCGCATGTCTATCTCCGCACGTAGACCGGGAAGTTTTCCCTTTGAGTGCATAATCTTCATCCCCTTCTCACCTATATGGCCTAGTCTTTGGTGCCACATTCGTGTTTCCATTGCCACGTAACCGTACCGAACAACGTGCCTCCATTGTCATGTAAAGAGTGCCACTTTTCTTGCCTCGAGCAACCGCTATTTTGCACCCTTTGAAATCTTCCAATCATCACCACGGAAGATCGTAGCTGTAGCCTTCACCGGCCAACCGCCCCACCGAGATTAAGTTCCTCTCGAGATCGGGAATATGCCCGACATCCTTCGCTCCCAAACAAATCCGCTCAACTTAATCTTCACTACACCTTTGCCAATAATAGCACATGGTTGATCATCACCAAGATATACCTTTCCAAGGTTTTCCTGGGACATATTTCTCAGAAGAATTCTTTTCAGGAAGTAGCGTGGAACGATGCTCGCAGTCTAACACCCTAAGATTCTTCCTCGTCTCCGCAGTATCGATGCATCATCTCCTCCCCGAGGTGGAAGTAACATTTGCCTCCTCGCCTTCACTTGTTTGTCCTTCGGTGCATTCTTGCACCGATTTTTGTAGTGCTCCTTCTTCCACAATTCCAACACTCGATAGTTGTTCGAGCTATGGGAATTATTAGGATTCCCGGATTGGGACCTCCCTGCCTTTTGATCTACCTCGGTAGCCGGGCTCTACCACGTCCATTTCCTTTGGCTGAATTTCTTCCTTCGACTCGTATGCAAACCGAAGAGGCCGGGACGATTCACTGCCTCTCTACGCTCTGATCTCTTCACCGAGAACCAAATCACGAACATCGTCAAATTTCAACTTATTTGCTTCCCGATGAGCTACTCACACCGTGACAAGAGTATTCCAAATTTTCTAGTGAGAAGACAAAAGTATCAATGCTCGTACTTCATCGAATTCAATTTCCACCGAACTCAACCGGGTTGTAACCGTGTCGAGTTCTATCGAGATGTCGAGCTACCACGCGCCTTCCGTCATCCGTAAATTGAACAAGCGCCTCATCAAGTGCACTTTGAGCCGAGCACTTCGCTTCTCATACATATTGGAGAAATGCCATAAGACCCGCCGTGGTCTTTTCCTTTGCTACGTTGAAAGCAACATTACGGGATAATGTCAATCGAATAACTCAGGGCTTCGTCATTCTGTAAGATTCCAATCTTCTTCCTTCATGCCTCCTCGGCTTCTTCCTCGCAGAGAGGTTGATATAGATTTCTTTGATACGTATAATCCTCTATCCGCATTTTCCAAAACCCGAAATCGTGCCATCAAATTTCTCGAGTTTCACCCTTCCTTCATCTCAGTACTGCCTCCCACTAAAATCGACTTCCTCTCGGATCGTTTCGATTATTTCTTGCGTAAAATTGACAGAAATCACTACCAATAGCTCGATACCAGCTTGTTGGGAAATAACGCAAATTCCCGATAAACCAAACTTACGAGAAAGCAAGAATATAAAATAACACACAAATTTGATAACTAGAGTTCTACCAATCTTGCTTACGTCCTGCACTGCAGATCTTTTTACTGAAAGAGTAGAAATTACACAAGGTGTTTACAACGCTCACAACCCACAACCCAATTACACTCAAGAAAATTACTCTCAATTTTCTCTCACAAAAGCTTTGCTCTCTAAGCTTTTCTCTCAATTGGAATGAAAATTTTTGATGGTTAATTCATTACAATTACACATCTATTTATAGGAAAATTCACTTCTTGAATTACTCCTTAAATTAATGGTTCCTTGAATTGATCATTGAATTAAGCTCCATGTTTTACTCCTTGTTTTGTTCCATGTGTTTGTTCCATGTTTTGCTCCATGTTTTACTCCTTGTTTTGTTCCATGTTTTGCTCCTTAATTTAACAATAATCTCTAACAATTTCAAATTTATGATCAATATATGATCACAAACAAGGAAAACATTAACATCTAAACACCTTTAAAGAACTATAATCAAGTGACTTATCAAAAAGATCTTCAAAAGGAGACAGACGAGATACGACCTTTGTAGGAACTCTATTCAACAGATAGGTGGATGTGCTCATATCATAAGATCAGTAGGATAAAGGAACATAAACAGTGAATAACAAGGCTAGACATCTCTCAATAATTCTTCTACATTCAACAACCCTATTTTGCTGTGAGGTATAGGGACAAGTGACTCTTTGAATAACCCTTGATTTTGTGTGAATTGCAAACAAAGGTTCAAATTATAAGCCTCCTTAAGTTTGAATAGACTTAATAGACTTTTCAAATTGTTTTTCCTTAGGAACATACGAAAAACAGATGTGGTTTGATCCTTGGAATGAAGAAAGAAAACCAAAGTAAAACGAGAATGGATATCTATTATCAGAAAAAAGTATTTAACATTAGTGATCATAGCTTTTGGTGTTGTCCATAAATCAAGAAATAATAAATGCAAAGGATGAGTAGAAGGAACATGAGAAAGATTGAGGGGAAGCAGACTTTACTAGTTTACACAGAGGCCAAAATGATTATTTACTACATTCTCTGGTAATACGAGAATTAGAATCAACGTACTTGTCCACAGTTTTTTAACAATTACTAAGGAAGGATGTATTAATCTTGTTTTAATTATATTTTATATTCATTATAAAATATTTAAAAATTTATTGTATTGTAATTATACTCATAAGATAAAAAAAATATTCAAATACATATATTTTTAAAATTATAATTATATAATTATGTTTAAAATTATGCATATTTTTATTATAAATTACGTAGATATAATTATAATAAATTTTACTATACATTATAAACATAAAAAAAATTAACTTCAATCCACGCTAACATTCCAAAGAACTTGAAAAGCATCGGGAGAGGCATAATAGTCAATGCAGTGCAATTTTGTCGTTTACTCAAAAAATAGTAAATAATAATTCTTAATTTAATGTGTTTTTAGATGATGTCAATATATTTAATCTATTTATACTAGCTGCATTAACAAAATGGATTATTACTCTTTAACGATTATTAAAATAAAATTTAATATGAAATATTTTTTAAAATTAAATAATAACAAAAATTTATTTAAATATATTTTTTAATTATTAATAAAATAGTAACAATTAATAAATATTTTGAAATTTATTTTTATATTATTTGTGATTTTACAACGTTAAAATAACTTGATATGAAAAATATTAAAATAATATTATTTTATCTTTAATTAATTTTTTTTATAAAATTAATAGAGTAAATAATTTCATATTTATTAAATAAATTTGAAAGTTTTATTTTTTTACCTTAACAACATAATGGGAGTAACTTTTTGAAATTAGTCAAGTCTATTGCTTAAATGATGTTTGTATAATGGCATGATTATATTTTTTAAAAAGTCAACTTGAGTTAACAATTAATGCACCCAATATAAGATATATGTGTAAAAATTAATATTAAAATAAAAGCAAACAATCTAGGTTAATATAATTTAATTAAGAAAATTATTATGAGCCTACGAACCACCTAACTTATTTACTATAAAAAAAATATTTAAATACTATAATGTACGTTTTATACTATTATTACAATGATAATATCCTAATTAGTGTAATTTATTTAGGGTATGTAACTCTTTCATCACAATTGCCACAATATGTGTTTGATACGAAAGAATGCTTCAATTAATTCGAGTTGTACTAGACATTTAACATTTTATTTTATTTTTTGATAATCACACTTAATAAAGATATTACAAAAGCATGGTGGATTGTTTTTTTTCTTTTTCTAAGTACCTTGGAGTAATAAATATTATAATATTTGATTTAATGTGATTTAATTCATGATAAAAATGTTCAACTTATAACAAATTATTTTCTATCACATAATTAAAATATAATTACAAAGATTAACATTAACATAATAAAAACCACAATTAACAAGAAATTATATAGAGAGAAATAATAAAAACATATTTTAATAAAATATTAAAATGTATTTTTTAAAACATGTTAAATTTTAAATCATCTAAAATTAAAAATTAAAAAGTAGTCATAAGACTCCTATAAAACTTTCAAGAATAAATTTCACAATTAATTACTCTCGTTAAAAACTCGTGTATTAATAGTTTACGGTATAGAACAATGTTATTTAGTATAGCTAATGACTAACGAACTATGACTCAATTACATGAAACTCATTTAAATATATAGAATAATTGATATTCGAATATCAACTATGGATACGTGAGTTTGAGATAATATTTATGATGATTAGATTAAATTTTATTTATTATTATACTTATATTTTTATTTTACTTAGAAACATGTGATAAATAGTTAAAGGATAAAAATTAATAACAATATTTTAAATAATGTAATAAAGTAAGAATTATATTTAACATTTAATTTTTTAGTGATTAAACCGTGAAAAAATTGTTACCTACTTATAATTGATGATTATTACTTAAATATATCTGAAGTTGGTACAAAATGATTTTAGTTATTACCATAATCATTCATCTATTACCTACTTATAATTGATGATTATTACTTAAATATATCTGAAACTGATACAAAATGATTTTAGTTATTACCATAATCATTCATCCATTTCTACCTATTCCATGACTAGTGATAATGTACTTTGATATTGTAAAGATTTTAAGTGAGCTCTATTAGTTTTGTAATTTAATACAATCATCTATTAAGTTAAATTTTTTAAAATTAATTATTTTTTGGAGTATAAAATCAAAAAATTATATTATATAAATTAAAAGGAAAAAAGGGAGTCTTACACATAGTAAGTTATGGCCGACAAAGTAAAGTTGGTGGTTTAGGGTTGAGCGTCGGTTCAAAATTGTCAATTTTAAAGCAATTTAAATCCGATTCGATCCTATCAGATCATATCCGAAGAAAATTATAAATTTTTCAATTTGAATATAATTCGTTGAAAATGAAAATATGAATAAATCCAAAACCTAATCCGATCGGATTGATCGAATCGAATATGGTCAAAATCATAATTTCAACCTATAAAATAAAAAATTACATAAAATCAAAGAAAATTTTAAAATAAAGATATTTTCCATACAAATTCAATAGTAATTGACAACATGATTAAAAATAGTTCAACAAAAATGATCCAAAAGAAAAAAAATCCAACATTAATTACATAATTTAACTCCAAATATTTATAGTTTTAACATAAAGTTTAAAAATACTAAAATTCAAAATACATCAAAATAAATTATAACTTTTAAAGTGTTGTTTAATGCAAAGCTTCACACTTCAAATAGTAATAATAATATGAACTCCTTGAAATAGTTATTCAAGGTTTAAGTCACCAATACCATCTAGAACATCTTAATGATGGAAAATTAAAAAAATTAGAAATATAAATAAACCAATAATAAACATAATAATATGTAAAAAAAACTCTAATTTTTTATAACAAAAAAAATAGTAATACCAAACTATTTATGGTTCATTATAAAATAACTTATTCTTTTAAACAAAACTACATATTCATCTAAACAAATAATATGATGTTGATCATGAAGAGCCAATTATCAATTTACCAAAGCAGCCATAAAAATAGAAGCTAAATCCCTACTCTTAGGGCTAAAGATAAACTCATTAATCTTAAAGCACCAATCCATTACTACCATTCTTGCTTTTGTTTTGATCACATGAAAACTTATAAAAGAGAAAGGAAGTTTCTGCTCATTAATATACATGCAAAAAAATATCACAAGATGAACACGTCCCTATGTCTCCATTTGAAAACCATCAATGTTCAATTTATAATGTTTCTGTTAAAATTAAAACTTTTCACTATGTTGTGCAACCAAATTCTTCAAAATGAGAACATGGTTGACCTATCAAAGTATTCCAAAAATAGATTAATCCCTCTTAAGTTTACCTACTCTTAAGAAATGCTAAGATTGCAATATTAAGTAACCAGTCATTAAATGTACAATGCATAAACTAATGAGGTCAAATGGCTTGATTTTATTAACCCCATCCAAATATAACTAAAGTTTACCGGCCAAATTCAGAATTGGTTACATTCGTCTTGGACACTCATTGATCGGTGCAAAATTGTAAGTGTATAATATTATAATTTTATAGTAAAGTGATGAGAAGAATATCATACTTAGGAATTGGTAACTTACTTGTGACAAATACTAAAATTATGCTAAAATCAATTTTGAATAGAGAAGTCACTAAAGTTATTGTAATTGAAATTTAAAACAAAATTAATTTAAAGAAAATGAACAAAAAAAATATTGTTCGAAGATCAAATTAATGGGAAACAAACTTCTAGGAAATCGATTTCACCTAATCCCTCGTTATGTTTTACTCATCTAGTTAATTGAATTTAATTCTCATTGTTTCTTATCAATATCCAAAAAACATCCAAAAACCTCTTTCGACAGTCAATTGAAAATATTCTTATTCATCAATTTACATAAGATTATGCAATTTAATAAAGCAAGAAAGTATTAAGACAAACGATTTTAATACTACACAGGTTAATACAAGTCTTTTGATCTCTATATTTACCTATACTAAAATATTTCAGATCTATCATATAATTCCCACTTTCGTTAGTAATTCACAAGATTAAAATCATCTAATTAATAGCTGGTTAATTAGAAGCAATAAGCTCATAAATAAATCAGATAAACATGAAGAAAAATAATTCAAATTAACATAAAAAATTAAGCATAATTCAAAATCAGATAATATTTTTTTCCTAGAATAAAGAAATTTTAGTTCATGTTAAAAATTAAATTTAACGTAAAGGAATTCACCATAATTTTTCTAAGAAGAATTGAAAGGAAAATTAATCGTAAAAAGAATCTGCTCTAGCGTTAATTTGTTTCACCATTCTACTTCGCTCTTCCCTGTTCGTTTCTTTTTTTCTTTTTCTTTTGTCGCCTGCCTTTTTCTTTTTTCTTTTTTTTTCACCTTCGTTGCTGCTCTATTTTGTTTCGATTTCTAGCCATAATCTTATATATATAAGATAAATCGCATGCCACTTTCTTCAGTATTTTTAAACTTATCTTCATTTAAATTTGATTTCAATAAATCTTAATTTAAATTAATTTAGATAAATCTTCATTTAAATTTGGGACAACGGTTGATGTAGAGCTTGAAAAAAAATATCACGCCATCGAATCGAGTCTAAGAGAGAAATAAAACTGAAAGATAAAATGTAATATGTTTAGATTAACTAATTAGAGTTTTGTATGATGAAAGGTTAAGAGCTGAAATGTAATATGTTTAATTATATTATATATATATATATATATGTTAAATATACTATATCGAATTGGATTATATAGATTTAAATGTTTTTAATCCAAATCAAATTGTTAAAATTCAATCCGAATATAAGTCTACTTTGAATTAAAATCAATCCATTTTTTTCAAATTTGATCAAATTTTTTGAATTAATCGGATATTTTGCTTTGATTTTCTAATTTGACACTAAAAAATTACTTTTTGGTAAGACATTGAAAGCCTAGCGCAACAATAGATAGAGAAAAATAAAGAAATACAAAGAGAGGGAGAAAAAAAATAAAAATAGAGAGATAATAATGAGAGAGAAAGAAAAAGTTAACGAGAGAATACGAGAAGAGGACTATCTAGGAAACAAGGAAAGAGGGAGAAAAGAACGATGAATGATAGGATTGTAGGAGAAGTTTACTATTCCAATTTTATTTTTCAATTTTTTTATTTTTAATTTAATAATAAAATATTTTATTTTATTTTCCAAAAGATAAACAATTTTGAAAAATTAAATTTAATGGACTATTTTATTAAATTATAAAAAAATATTTATAAAGATTCATTTGTTTAAAAAATGTATTTTTAAGTCTTTTTGTTAGTAAAAAATGTGTGAGATAATAACAAAATTTACTTTTCATATATTTTTTATAAATATAATAAAATAGTACATGTGATACGTGTATATTTTTTTTATGAATATATATCTAATTAAATAATTTTTAATTAAAAAATTATTTAATTTTTTAAAAAATCTTTCGATAAATCTAATATATAATTTTGGATATTAGATATTAAATTTTGTTTAAGATTTATTGAAATTTTGAAAGAAAATATATTTAAAAAATTTTGAGTAGTTTTTTAATTAATTATTAATTTTTTACGTATATATCTATTAAAAAAACATATATACGATAAATATATTATTTATTATATTTATTGAAAAATTGAAAGAAAAATTAATTTTATTTTTACATAATACATTTTTCATAAAAAAAAAAACTTAAAAACTCTTCTTCCTTTTCCTAAATATAAGGAATAGACAATTCACCTTAAAATATAAAATTAATAAAGTTTTTTTAAATCTTTACATTATTAAAATATATTATTAATAAATTAGTACCGTGATGGACCAAACGGCAATTTTGAGTTTAATCAAGTCAATTATATACTAAAACGTTTGAGTAAGACAGCCAATTAGAAATAGATGCTTGTGCTTGATGCACAAGAAAGACATTAGACTCTGGAAAACGGGACGGGCTTGTTCCCCAAGTTATGGTGACCATCAGTCAACACAGTGGCTCCAGGTAGGCGGTTGTTTCAGCCAGTTTGACCACATTATAACTCACGCTCTCGGTCTCACCTCACGCGCATGCCTGTCAGCCACACACTCGTGCAGCAAGCTCCCCATATACTTGCCAGTGCCACCACGTGGGCAGTTGGGCCCGCCCCTCCATGACTCATGCATATTACTGCATAGAGTTTTCCTCTTATACGATAAAAAGAATTAAAGGGTAATTATATAAACCTATATTTTCAAATTAATATAATAATAATTTACAAAAATAGTAAAATTTTATATTTTAAATTAATAATGTTATAGTATATTTAATACATATGATATAAACAAATGATAATTATATCATTAAAATAATTTGTTATTTTAATTGTATCTTTATTTACTAAAAGAAAAACATGATCCATATTTTTATAATAATATATTAGTAATTTTTATATATAATTTTAAGTATTTTATCGTCCAAAATTAAGATCTTTAGAACATAATTAACAAAGAAATTAGTTTAACCATAAAACGAAACGATATCACAAAAAATTGATAGATAGCCTAAAAAATTATAAAAGAATTAAATTATGTTAAAGATGATATTTTTACGAGAAAAAACAAAATGAGATAAATGATTTTCAATAAAAACTTAAGGTTTTTATTTAATATTAAAATATATAAGCAAAAGAGAAGACTCAAGTTTCAAAATTAGACATAAGAGAAATGCTTAGAAATAATGAATAACTCAAAACAGCATGAATGACAACTAATATATTAATCTAGTCATATAATAATGCATTTGAGTCAAGAACTCTAAAGATATATAAATAATCTATACGACATAAAAATGCACATATCAAATTATAAAAAGCAAAAGTGCATAAGAAAAATGAGACAACACTAAGTATCTAAGTTTGAAAAACACACTTCAAATTTCTTATAAAGACATATAAAGTAAAAAGTAATAAATATCACGCAAAAGATAAACTTAAAACCAACACAAAACATGCTAGGTAACATAGATAAAAACCTAATAAATTAGAGGACAATCTTTATGCTATTACATATGAATGACATGATTGCAAAAAAATAACAATCAGAATACTTTAGTACTACATGATAAAATTATGTGACGTGATGTTCATGTAAAAAGTTATAAAAAATGGCGAATTAAATATTGAGAAGTAGTTTACTAGTAGTATCTATACGATATGACATATGAATGATGATTACGAAAAAAAATCCTCATACTGCAACACTACATGATGAAATCATTGATGTGATACTTATGCAAAATGTTATAAAAGAAATGTTGGATTGAAAAATGAGAGGTGGTTCACTAATGAGAAATAACTTTAAAGAGAAGTTTGTCCTTAGTTTTTTTCTTATGTGTGTAATATATTTTGAAATTCTTAATTAAATCTTTATTTTGGATCATTAGTGTAACCAAAATTAAATGTAGAAAATACTAATATAATGTTATGAAAATGAGAGTACATAAACTTTTTGTTTAATATATATACCAGTAAAGTATCAAACACTCTTAACGATACAATTATTATTCACTTATATCATATGTGCTAAACATGTGATGAAATCATCTATTTAAAATATAAAATAGATTATTTGTATATTTTAAAGTAAACGGAAAACTAGGAATATATTATTATACTACTTTAAGAATATAAATTTATATGAAATATTTTTTTATTAAAAGGAATAGAGCTAAAAAATCATATAAAGTTTTCTTTTTGTCATGTTTGGTTGGTAAGAATGAGAATGTAATTGATTCATTACAATTTTATGTTTAGTTGTGTTATAAATTGGAAATGAATTGGAATTAATTCCTAAAAAAGGATGAAAAATATTTTCATCATCTCTCTTAGGAATCAAGATTTCGTTCTTATGTTGATTTTGTTAGAAAAAATTGAATAAAAATTTCAATTTTCAGTTTCAATTCTTTCAAATTTTTCATTACCTCCTTGATTTCTTCCATTTTTCTGCTTCAATTTCCAGCCGTTTCTCTTCTTTTATTCCAAACATTTCTTTTCTTCCATTCCAACCATTTCTATTTGTTTCTATACATCAATTCTCAGCTACCGTTTCTCTATAACTCTTCTATAAATAGAGAAGAAAGATGAGAATAAAAGACACAAGAAAATCTAAGAAAAAAAAGAAAAAAACAAAGAAAAGAGAAGGAGGGCGGTGAGAAGAAGAAAAAGAAAGGGAAGAAAGAAGAGGAAAAAAAAAAGAAAAAGAAAAAGAAAAGAAGAAAGAGAAGAGAGAGAGTACCGTAAATGTAAAAGTGAAAAAATATATTTAATATATTTATTTATTTGTTATTATTAATTTTGGTTGTATATTTTCTATCTAGAGTTAAGTTCTTTCGATATAGTTCGGATACTTTAAAGTTCTTAAAATAATAAACTATGATGTAAGTTTATTATTATTTAATCTTTATATCTTGAGAGATAAATTTCCATCGTTCTTAAACACCTACGGTGAGCAAAAAAATTATCTTAAGGATACTGTGTGATACAGAGGCCTCAGTTATTATTTATTTAATTTATATATTATTTAAATTTTGTATTTATATATTATATATATTTATAATTTTTTATTAAAATAATTTCATTCTTAAATTGTTTATCCGATTATTATTTATAACAATTTTAAGATAATTTTCTCTTACTTTTTGGACAAACAAAAAAAATTAATAAATATTTTGAGACAAATAAATTATTTATAATATGTTATATTTATCTACTCTGTTATATATCTGTTATGCTGTATATATTCTATTATAATTATTGTTCAATTTTTATATCTTTATTAATTTCTTTCATCATATATTTAATATTAATTTTGCTCTTATATTAAATTACTTGCACTTTATTTACTTATGTTCATCACTTTTCTATATTGTTGTTATTATTAATTATTTTATATAATTGTAATATAATATATATATATACACTGATATTTTATATTAAGTATTTTCTTTTCTTTATTTATTTTGTGTTACTAATCTTAATATTTTTTACTTTATATTTATATTTTATTTTTACTATATATATATAATTTTATAAATAAATAAATTGTTTAATTTTTAAATTATTTAATCACTATAATTAATGAAATTGTAAATATATATGTAAATTAACATATTTTTATCATCTATTTATTAAATATATATATATATATATATAATTTTTTTCCTATAAACTTTATTTGATAAGTTTTTTAAAAAAACTTAAATTACTATTTGTGTATTGAACAAAAAATATGAAGAAAAGATTATGCAATTTGAAATGACAACTCGTGTTCCAAACTACAAACCCAGCTTTGAATGTTGCTAACCCTATTGTGGGTGGTTCTACTGTGAACCAAATGAGGAGGCCTTATGTGGCTCATGTGGTAACCCCAATGTTACCGGTTTCTATTCCAATGAACTATATTGTGGTAGAGAGATCAGAGAAGTTTAATGATTTGAACTTCAAGAGATGGAAGAGTAAGATGATGTTCTACCTCACCACCTTGAATTTAACAAGGTTCTTGACTGAAGAAGCTCCCGATCAACTTGAGGGTGAATAAGATTTTCAGTTTGCTAGTGTTATTGAAGCATGAAAGCATTCAGATTATCTATGTCAGAACTATATTATGAATAGTCTGAATGATTCCTTGTACAATGAGTATAATGAGGAAAAGACGACCAAAGACTTATGGGAATCATTGGATTGGAAGTATGAAATTGAAAATGCCGGTGCCAAGAAATTTTTGGTTGGTCACTTTTTTAATTATAAGATGGCGGACTCTAAATCGATATGTAATCAAGCACGTGAAATCCAAGATATCATAGTAGAGATGTATGATAAAGGGATGGTACTTAGTGAAACCTTCCAAGTTGCAACTATTATTGAAAAGTTTCCCCATTCATGGATAGAGTTCAAGGCCTACCTTAAGCACAAGCTAAGGGAAGTGTCTTTGAAAGACTTGTTGATAAGATTCAAAGTGGAAGAAGACAAAAATGTTTCTTTTAAAAGAGGTTGTATCTCATTAGCACCCAAGGCTAATGTGATGGAACATGGTCAATGTTCCAAACACAATAAGAATAAGTGCAAAGGCAAGCTGGGTAAAGGGTCTAAATTGGGACCTAGAGAAGTAAATTTTAAGAAGTCAAGCTTCAAAGGGATTTGCTTTTACTGTCAGAGGACAGGGCATAAAGCCTTAAAGTACAGGTTTCCAAAAAGAAATAGAAACCGTGAGGCAAACATGGTTGATGACATCACTCATGATATTTATGACATTGACTTGTGTGTAGTCATTTCTGAGTAAACTTGGTGGGATCAAACCCAAAAGGAGTGGTGGATTGATACTTGTGTAACAAGGTACGTATGCTCAAATAATGGACTATTTACTACTTTTGAAGTAGTGAAAGTTGGAGAGAAGCTCTTCATGGAAAATTCTGCCATATTATCCATTCAAGGGCAAGGCCAAGTCAAATTGAAGATGACCTCTAGGAAGGAGCTTACATTAAATAATTTACTTTATGTGCCTGACATTCGTAAGAATTTTGTTTTTGGCTCATTGTTTAACAAGTATGGCTTTCAAATGGTGTTTGAATTTGACAAGGTCGTTGTGACAAAAAATGGGATATTTGTGGGGAAGGGATATGTATTTGATGGGCTATTTAAGCTTAATGTAATGACTATAAAAGTTAAGAATATTAATAAGATTAATTCTTCTACTTATATGCTTGAGTCTTCCAACTTATGGCATGGTAGACTAGGTCATGTTAATTATGATAAATTGCGTAGATTAATTAACATGGAACACACACCTGTATTCCAAATAGATTCCAAGCATAAGTTTGAGACTTGTGTTGAGGCAAAAATGATCATCGTTTCATTCGATTGAAAGGAACACTGAACCCCTAGACTTAATCCATTGTGATCTAAGTGATTTGAAATTTCTTCAAACAATAGGTGGCAATAAGTATTTTATTACTTTTTTTATGATAGCACAAAATATTGCTATATGTATTTGCTTAAAAGAAAAGATGAAGCTATAGAGAAATTTATTCTTTATAAAACAAAAGTTAGGAATCAACTCAATAAGAAAATCAAGGTACTGTGTAGTGATCATGGTAGTGAATATGAGACACTGTTTGGTGAATTCTGTGCACAACATGGAGTTATTCATGAAACCACAATGCCTTATTCACCTCAACAAAATGAGGTTGTTGAACGTAAGAATCGTACCTTGAAAGAAATGATGAATGCAATGTTATTAAGTTATGGGTTGCCTGAGAACTTGTAGGGGGAAGTTATTTTGTCAGCTAACTACCTTTTAAATAAGGTACCCCAGAAAAAGACACATAAGACACCGTATGAATTATTTAAAGGAAGTGTACCTTCTTATAAATATTTATGAGTATGGCGATGTCTTGCAAAAGTGGTTGTACCTATACCTAAGAAGGTGAAGATAGGTCCAACAATAATAGATTGCATATTCATTGGATATGCACATAATAGTAGTGCTTATCGGTTTCTTGTGCATGAGTCAAAGATCCCAAATATACACAAGAACACAATAATGGAATCAAGAAATACATCATTCTTTGAACATGTATTTCTAGGTAAATCTCAAGGAGAATCTAGTTCGTCTAAATGAACATATGAGACTATGAATGGAGATAGTCAAAATAAAAAACTTGAACAAGAGGTTGAGGATAGGGTTGAGGTTGAACTCAGACGTAGCAAGAGGGCTAAGACAGAAACGTCTTATGGTCCAGATTTTTTTGACCTATTTGCTAGAAAGTGAATCTCAAACCTATGAAGAGGTTGTGAATTATTCTGAAGGTCCTCAATGGCAAGAAGACATTAATAGTGAAATTGAGTCAAGGACAAAGAAGATGGTTATGTTATCTTGTGTCTTTACATTGATGACATGCTAATTATGGGTAGTAATGACCAAATCTACTAAGTTTATGTTAAATTTAAGGTTTGATATGAAAGACATGAGACCTACTGATGTAATTCTAGAAATTAAGATATCAAGGATATCAAGTGATCTTATTCTAAGTCAATGTCATTATGTTGACAAAATACTTGAGAAATTCAACAAGGGTGATTCTGGAATTGTGAGAACATCAGTAGATGTAAATCTACACCTATCTAAGAATAAAAGTGAGAGTGTGTCTCAACTAGAATATTCTAGAGTGATAGAAAGTTTTATGTACTTGATGAGTTATACTAGACTAGACATAGCTTATGCTGTAAGCAAACTAAGTAGATATACTAGTAATCCAGGATCTGATCACTAGAAAGGTATTACAAGACTACTTAGATACTTAAGATATACACGTAGCTATTGACTGCACTACACAAGATCTCTAGCTATATTAGAAAGATACTGTGATGCCAATTGGATATCTGATATGAAAGACTTAAAGTCTACCAGTGGATATGTATTCATACTAGGTGGTGCAACTGTTTCATGGAAGTCCTCTAAATAGACATGCATTGTTAGATTCACGATGAAATTTGAGTTCATCGCTTTGGATAAATGTGGTGAAGAAGCCGAATGGATACGCAATTTCATAGAGGATATTCCTAAGCAGGTAAAGCATGTACCTACAATATGCATTCATTGTGATAGTCAATCTGTTATTGGCAAGGCATAGAGCAATATGTATAATGGTAATTCTCGACATATATGTCGTAGGCATAATACCATTAGACAACTACTCTCAACTGGGGTTATCTTTATTGATTATGTGAAGTCAAAGGATAACATAGCTAATCCCTTAACTAAAGGGTTAAATCGAGAGTTATTGATAAGTCATCGAGAGAAATGGGATTGATGCCCATGAATGAATAAGGATTTGCAAAGGAAACCTAGCCTATTTGACTGGAGATCCCAAGATCTAGGTTCAAAGGAACAACCTAATTGTAAAGACTTAGTGAGATCACTATGGGGGTTTACCCTCAAGTCAATTCCTATGATGAAAACAATGATACTTATGAAGAGAATACCAAGCGGAGTATACATGTTACTCTTTGCGAATTACTTTTAAAGATAATAGATCATATATGTTAGGGAGGAATGAGGCTGCTTCAAAAAAGAATTATATAGGGCTCAATTCTTTAGAGGCTCTCACAAAACTAGACATATGTTCATGGCCAAAACAAACATAACAGTGAGAACTAAATTGTGTCAGGAAGGATTCTTGTGTGAAGTATGTCATCGCTTACATAAACAAAAAAATAGTTCAAGGACATCGTGTCTACTTCTCAGTCAGTAAGGTAAATATATTTTCACAAATGAAGGTTCGAAGGGTAACACCTACCTATCCTTTGCAAGTTTTGATCCATTGAACTCTATTTTTGTGTCAAAATTTGATTTAAAACCTGTCAATTCTTATTCATGTGGGGGATTGTTAGAAAAAAATTGAATAAAAATTTTAATTTTCACTTTCAATTCTTTAAAATTTTCATGTACCTCCCTATTGATTTCTTCCATTTCTTTGCTTCAATTTTCAGTCGTTTGTCTATATCAATTCTCAGTTTTTGTTTCTCTATAATTCTTCTATAAATAAAGAAGAAAGGTGAGAAGAAAAGACACATGAAAATCTAAGAAAGAAAAGAAAATAAATAGAGAAAAGAGAAGGAGGGCGGCAAGAAGAACAAGAAGAAGAAAATGGAAGAAGGAAGAGGAAAAGAAAAGAAGAAAGAGAAAAAAGAGGAAAATGAAAGAGATAGGGAGAGAGTAGCGCAAAGGTAAAAGTTAAAAAATATATAATTAATTAATTAATTAATTTATTATTAATTTTAGTTGTAAATTTTCTATCTAGAGTTAGATTCTTTTGATAGAGTTCAGACACTTTAAAGTTCGTATAATAATAAACTATGATGTAAGTTTATTATTATTTAATCGTTGTATCTTGAGAGATAAATTCTCTTCGTTTTCAAACAACCACTATGAGTGAAAAAATTATCGTAAGGACACTGTGTGATACACAGGCTTCAATTATTAATTTTATTTTATTTATATATTATTTAAATTTTGTATTTATATACTATATATTTTTTTAATTTTTTAATAACCCATTATTATTTCTAACAAATTTTTAGTTTCAATTTTACCTTAACCTAAAAATATAACCCTAAACCTTATATCTTATACTCTAAATCTTAAACCCTAAATCCTATATCCTATACCTAAAGCCTCAAACCTTAAACAATGTTCAATAATGTATTTTTTTTGACAAAAAAATAATAATTAAATGATATTATTTAAACTTTACTGAATATATATGTATTAAGATAATATACAACGTTTTTCATTCCATTCAAATCATCAATCAAATATTGTAATATTGATTCATTCTTTGATTCCAATGATTAAATCAAATAATACAATGATAACAGTGTTTCATTTCTATTCGTATTCTCATTTTCATTCATTTTTAATCACGTGAACCAAATTTTACCATTATGTATAATACCCATTCATTTTTTCAATGATAATCATGTGAACAAATTAATTTTACAATTTTGATAATTTTTATTAGAAAAGCGTGGATGGAATTAGTTTTAATGTACGGAGAATGGTTCGTGTGATTTCAACTTATTAAATGAAGAGAAGTGTGTAATCCATGTGTGGGAAAGTTACCACTAATAACCACGTTGCTATATGTTTTCTTGTAAAACATTTTATGCTATTTAGGTATAGGAAAAACAAGTATTCGTTTATTGACTTATTAGGTATAAGTGACAGATTTAGATTAACAAAATCTTTTATTAAGTATTTATGTAAATATGAAGTTCAAATTAGAGCATTATTATATTTTATAAAGTGGTGATAATCTCAAATTTTATTAGTACTTATAAATAGGTTCACATGAATTTTATAATTTCACAATATTAAACTAATCACAATCCAACATGTAAATTAAAAATTACTACGAATTATAAATCATTTCTCTTAAATAATATTCGATTTAAATTTGTAAGTTTAGATTACTGAAAACTTTTTAAGAAATTAACTTTTTATTTAATTTTTTAGTTTTTTAAAATACTATCCTAAAGCGAGCCTCTTAAAATTAATTATAGGAATGAACATATATACTATCTATGGATATTTAGACCGGTAGTTCATTTTTTTTTATCTGGTGGCTTTTAGAAAATACCTAATGGGAAATTCTTAGGGATGAGACCGATATAGTTATACATAAAATTGTTTCTGTCGTGCTTGAAATATATCATTTTTTTTAGAGCATTAGAATTTTATTTTTAATTAAATAAGTAAAAATTATATAAATAGGATTCAAAGGATAAAAATTTACGAAGATAGAGACTTATACTAATAATGAAATTTTATATGTTTCTGAATGATATGTTGCTAAATATACATTTTCAGGTATGGCACGAAACAAAAACATGTAAAAAAATAATTATTTGTTTAAATAAAATAATAATTTTTATTAATAAAAACTTTAATAATAATGATATTTTAATATAAATAATTATAATTTAATACCGATTCATATAATTTTAAGCTAATGATGTTATTATAATAATTTTTATAATAAAAATGCATAAAATATTTATTTTATTATTAAGATTAATTATATCTTAATACAATTTTTATTGTATAAAATTATTATTAATAAATTATTTTTATGATAATAATAATGTGTAACGATATTTACACAATAATTTTTATTATTATCATAATAAAAATATATCAAATATTTATTTTAATATTATTTAAATTTTAATAAATTGTTTTGATAATAATAATAATAATAATTATTATATTTTTGATAATATTAATACTACCAATAATTTATATGTCTACTCTAATTTAATTAATTGTGTTAATAATAACGGTACAAACGAAATTATTATTTGAGTCGGACGTTTGACAAAGTGTTGACTCATGACTCACACAAATCAATGAGTAATCTAAGGGCCACCGGGATGACTGGTTATAACCAGTAGCATATTGATATTAATTATTATTTACACATTGGTCATGCAAATTATTTTTAATACGCAACATTGCGATATATAGGATGGGATAAAGGTTATAAGAAATCATTTTTATTTTAAATTAATAAATATAGTTTCATAATTTATCAATAATTTATTTAATTTTTTAATTTATAAAAATAAAATATTTTAATATAAAAATATATTTTAACTTTTAAAATTAAAATATATAATTTTAAATAATTATAAGATTAAAGTGATATTTTTAATAATTATATAATTAAATATACTTATTTTTATTATAAAATAACTTATAATTTTTAAAAATAATGGGATTAAAATTACTCATTCTAAGTAAAAATAAGGTTATTGTTATCACGTGTTATTTATACATTTTATTTTATTATTTTATTATTTTTATATTTGTTATTACTTTTAAAAATATTAAAATATTTTTAATAAAGATAAAAATATTTTTAAAATAAGATTATTGATATCAGTCATCCGGTAGAGTTATTTATACATTTTATTTTATTATTTTCATATTTATCATTAATTTTAAAAATATAAAAATATTTTTAATAAAGATAAAAAATATTTTAGTAATTTTAAAAATTAATAATAAAAATGTGTTATTGAAAAAATAAATAAATAATGTCCCGAGTTAGCAAATCTCAAATATTTTTATTTATAATAAAAATAAAATATTAATAATTATAAGATACATTTTAAATAATAAGAAAATATTATCTTATTAATAATAACACTTAATTGATTTAAAACACTAATCTCAAATCATAAATTTAAAACCTTAAATTAAAATCTAAATCATAAAATTTAAGAATATTTTAATATTTTAATATTTTTAATATATATATATATATATTTATTTACTAAATATATTTTTTTTTTCGTTTTTGATTTTAGGTATAAATATTTAAGTATTTTATTCCTATTATCTAGAGCACCATTCCTAGAAACTTCCCTACACTAATAAACAGTCCTCTGTTTGGGCTATATATATCTGTTACAAGGCGTCCATCTTTTGTTATTCAGCGCCTCCTGTTGGCCTTACCTTTCTCAATTATGCACGGTTGCGACTTAGGAAATCTCACTTTCTTGTCGCATCGTTCTATGCTTCTTCAGGTAAATAAACTGATGGGTGTCTTGATAAGGTTCTCTAACTTCTGACTTTTCTTCTTTCCCTTTTGCTTCTTAGCCTCTATTGATTTTGTTTACCTACGATGTTTATTTCTTTGTTTTGTAGTTGAAGTTATATGTTTTTCCTTCCCTCTAGTTTGTTCTATTTCCGTTGTAATCGTTGATCTTGTCTTTTAAGTTATATATTTCAGTCATCTAGATTTGCTTTTCTGGGTTGGTTGTCTTGTTCTGGAAAATTTACTTGGGTATTCTAGCTTGAGAAATAAGGGGTTATTATTCCCATCTCGGTTTAGGATTTTTGATTAAATCTGTGAGTTTTAAGGTGGAAATGATCATGGATCCGGGTTTCACTAATGATTTCAGATTGGAGAACCAAAACTTTATACCAAATTCAAATCAGTTCATAAATTCCCAAAGTGAGTACAAATTTGATAACCTTTCATCAGATCTTGACTTTATGAACAACCATCTCTTTCTTCCACCTGATTCAAACCACGGTGATTTCAATTCACCCACTAATATTATCTCTGAGGGGAATTCATTAATTCCACCTATCAGTCTGAGCCCTTTTGATGGCTCATTTGCTCTCCCTTCGAATGTGAGCCCCGGGGGAGACTCTTCCTCGGATGACAATGAGTATCAAGAAACAGTTCTCAAGTTCATAAGCCAGATTCTGATGGAAGAGAACATGGGAGAACAACCCTGTATGTTTTATGACCCATTGGGTCTTCATAGCACTGAGAAATCCTTCTATGATGTTCTTGGTGAAAACTATAATACTCAACCAACCAATCAACCACCTCTTTATACATATCAAAATTTTGAGACACCCCCTGATGCTAATTTTTCTGTAAGTAGCGGTGACTATAGTGGTGGTACTAATTCAAGTACTGCTACTAGCACTAGCAATGGTCAGTTGCTTGGTGAGATTGGACATCATAAACCTTCTCTATCACAGACTCCTCTTACTGGTGATTACAGTTTTCAGTTCCATTCAAAGCCCAATTCACAATCGTCTGCCCCTTCTACAGACATTTTGGGCAATGGATTTTTGAATCCTTCTGTAGACGAGCTTTTGGCTTTGAATATATATAGTGACAGTGATTCTATCTCACAGTTTAACAAAGGTTTAGAGGAGGCTAGTAAGTTTCTTCCTAAAGTTAATCCACTTCTAATTGATCATGAGAGTATGAACTTTTCACCAGAACCGAAGGGAGAAACTACGAAGGTGGTTGTCAAGGTAGAGAAGACTGAGAGAGAGCGCTCCCCGAATGGCTTTAAGGGTAGGAAAAATCACAAGCGTGAAGACTATGATCTAGAAGAAGAGAGGAGGAGTAAGCAATCTGCAGTTTATGAGGAGGAAAATGACTTGTCAGATATGTTTGATAAGGTGTTGCTTTGTACTGAGGGAGGTAACCAATCTTCGCTATGTGCTAACGTTGAAGCTGGACAGAATGGATCAAGTAAAGTGTTGGAATCAAATGGACAAGCACAAAAACCAAATGGTAGTGGAGGGAGAGCTCGTGGTAAGAAACAGGGAAGGCAGATGGAAACCGTGGATTTGAGAAGTCTTCTGATTTTATGTGCTCAAGCTGTGTCATCTGATGATAAAAGGACGGCTAATGAACTACTGAAGCAGATCAGACAGCACTCTTCTCCTCTTGGTGATGGGTCTCAGAGGTTGGCACATTTCTTTGCTAATGGCCTTGAGGCACGTTTGGCTGGCACTGGCAGGGGAATCCAAACATTTTTTAGTTCCCTAGTGTCAAAGAAAACTTCAGCGGCAGAAATGTTGAAATCTTACCATCTTCATCTTTCAGCCTGTCCTTTCAAGAAGATTTCTATGTTCTTCACAATCAAGAATATCTTGAAGGTGGCTCAGGGAGCAAAAACACTTCACATTGTAGATTTTGGCATCCTGTATGGTTTCCAATGGCCAATGCTAATTCAACATCTTGCACAAAGAGGTGGAGAGCCTCCTAAGTTAAGAATTACCGGGATAGAGTTTCCCCAACCTGGATTCCGTCCAGCTGAGAGAATTGAAGAGAGTGGGCGTCGTTTGGCAAAATATTGTGAGAGGTTCGGTGTCCCTTTTGAGTTTAAGGCCATAGCATCCCAGCATTGGGAAACCATCCAACTTGAGGAGCTGAATATCAAGAGCGATGAGGTGCTTGCTGTGAGTTGTTCACTTCGGTTTAAGAACCTACTTGATGAGACAATTGAAGTTAATTGTCCAAGGAATGCAGTTCTAAATCTAATCAGGAAGATGAATCCAAATATTTTCGTTCATTCCATTGTTAATGGATCTTATAATGCACCTTTTTTTGTCACAAGGTTCCGTGAAGCACTTTTTCACTTTTATGCCTTATATGATATGTTTGATATCAATATATCCCGTGAAAATGAAGAGAGGTTGATGTTTGAGAAAGAATTCTATGGACGGGAGGCTATGAATGTGATAGCATGTGAAGGTTTGGAGAGGGTTGAGAGGCCAGAGACATACAAGCAGTGGCAAGCTCGATTTATGAGGGCTGGTTTCAGGTCACTTCCTTTGAACCAAGAACTCATGAAAAAGTTCAAAGAAAAGTTAAAGACATGTTACCATAAGGATTTTGTAATTGATGAAGATAACAACTGGATGCTTCAAGGATGGAAAGGTCGAATAGTCTATGCGTCTTCATGTTGGGTCCCAGCATAGGAGTTTTGCATATAATGTTTGTTCAGTTTCAATGTTGAGAATATGGTCCAACGATACAATAATAAAATGTGTCAGGTATTGGTTTCTTTCAAATTTGCATTCAAATATAAAATCTTGATTTTAACCAGTGGTAGATCTCCTATCGAATAATCTAACCTTCATGTTCTGCAGATGGGTACTGCACAGCCTTCTTGACGAATGCAAAGAGTTGCAATGACCTTATTCAGTCACAACCTCTCTGGGAGATGGTATTTGGTACTATGTTTTCATTAGTTTGTCATGCTGCATATGACAACTCAAAGCCTGAGGCTTTGATGTTGAAAGACAAACTGGTAATCTGTTGGTTTGAAAAATTTATCAGGTTAAATTGTGGTTGCCTGTTTGGATGTGAAATATCAATTCACTTTGTTTGGGTTTTCTAGCTGTTGGCTTAGTTATGAAAAGGGGTTTTTGCCCTTCAGCACAGCTTCATTGCATATGTTTCAAGAATCTTGTACTATCCATTTCTGTTGCATGTAATTTTAGTATTTCTTTTCAGTTGGTAACCATTTTATTTTATTGATTTCATTTACTATTATATCTTGTCGATGCAGTTTCTGTATTCCCTTGTCTGATTATTTTGATTTAAAGGTACGTAGACTATTTTTGACCGCTAAAGAAAGAGAGTTGAATCAAGGATATGGTGGTAGAATATGAATATTCTTCGAGTCTTTGGCTAGCAGATTTAGTGTTATTATTTTCAAAGTGGGATATTGCTTGAACTTTCTTGAAAATTCAACTTCAATTATTGTATTTTCCTTACGGTTGTCAAAGCAAGGGGGTGGGAGTTTATCTTACACGTGATAGATACGATATTAGATACTTCTCAAGTATTATTTTAAATATTATTATTTTAATTTTTTTTAACAATTTTATTTATTTTTATTATAAAAGAAGTTAAAAAAAATGTTAATATTAAATGTTTTATAATTGGGAAAAATTTTTAAGTTAAAAAATTATAAAAAAATAAATAATATTTTATGTGAAAGAGAAAAAAACAGAATAAGTATAATAATAAATATATAATTATTTTAAATTAAATAATATTATTGTAATTTTATTATAAAGTAATTTAAAATAATAAAAATAACTTATAAAATAATTATAAGATTTTAGATTTTTAAAATTTAAATAGATAGTTTAAATAATTTTTATAAAAGAAAAAATATTGATATTTTAATAGAATAAAAATATATGTTAAAAGATGAAATATATAATATATTATTTATATTATTTTGATTTAAATATAATTAAATTTATAAAAAGTAAAAAAAAAATAATTTTTTTTATATTTTTATTAAAATAGGGTAATTTTGGGGAACGTAGCGAGAAATATAATCTGTCATTGAATACGTATCTTCATTTTTTATTTTGTTGTTTATTACATGTTTGTGTTCAATTCCATCATTCATGCAACGACAATCCTAATTTTCCTGTTGTTTTGAAATGAACATCTATTTTGGACGTAGCTTATAGTGCGTAGGCGTGGAAAAATGTGAAAAAAATAAAAAAGAGATAGGTGTGATTCGAAACTCCTGTTTTGAAAGGGTCAAAAATAAACCAATTCAAACAAATGGAAAAATTGATCTATTCATTTATTTTTGGTAAATAAATGGAAAAAATTATTTATTTATTTATTTTTGGTAAATAAATGGAAAAAAATTGATTGAAGGATAGAAAACAGACCTCTTTTTTTAGAGTAATAATTACAATGACAAGTTTAAATTCATCAGGTCCTACCATCCTTTTAGATAGCACTAGAATGAAGAAGTGTTAAAAATAATAACATTCAACCATTCAGAGCCGACATCGATCTTCACTGTTTGAAATTGTCAATTTTTATTTTGGTAACCATTCCAGTTTCATATTTTTGCATGAAAATTGAAAATTCTTCGACAAAATCTAAAGAAAACATTACACATGGTGATTGGTTTATCCTCTTATGTGAAAGTTGTCAACAAAGAGAGGAAACAAAATAAAACAGCTTTTGTTAAATACTATTATTGGATCCGCGGTTCAGTCTACCTGTAAAACAGCTGTGTAGGAGAATTTTGTTTGCAATTTTAACTTCCTACTGCAGCATCTAGAAGGAAAGAAAACATTAATATGAGCTTAATCATTGTTTTTTTTTTAGATAATATTTGTTGAAAACTTGTTACTTGAAATCAATAAAAATGAATTTTATTATCAGAACCTAAACTTGGTGGCAACTCTGGAATATGACGAAGGGGAAATTCATTACAGGAAAGGGAAGGTAAGTTAATCAAAGTCCTATTTTGGTCTTGATTTGTAACACCGTATTTTCTTTTTTTTTTTACATTCTGAGAAAAGTTTTATATTCAACTGGTCTAACAAATCTATTAAAAAATAAAACATTGGGTGATGTCATTATTTGTTATCTTTGTTAGTAAAATGGCCAAAAATTAAATAAAAAAAATCCTTAAATGCTATTTGAAAAATATTTATTATTAACAAATTAAATATTAGAGGTGTTGGATGGAAAAATCATTATCACCTAGGCATAGCTCTACTTTATATTTAAAAAATCAAATGGATACAATAAACTTACGGTAAGTTAAATTTGAATTCAAAATAAACCATTCATAATAAGATTTATGAATTTAATATAAAATATATATAAATGATTCAAATATAAATTTATAGAATATCTAATTCAAATATTAATTAACAAATATAAGTTATTTATAAATTTATCATCGACTTAAGATAAATAGGCTCATTCTACGTCAAAAGGGAGGCATAAGCTCATTGCTCAAAATTTATCCTCGTTAATCTCATTAAACTTATACAAAAATTGACTTGAGCATATGAGTGGATATGACACCTTATGGTATCGTTCGCTCCGACTATATGTGCTAATGACTTACAAGATTAACGTGGTAAGAACATGATAAACACAGAAATTGATTTCAATATCTGACGCCGTTTATGCAAAAAAAATTTGATGTTTTAATCGAATTGAGCTAACAAAAAATTCAAGAACATTCATTATGCTCTTCTAGTTTTTCGTATTGTTCATCACATTCTTCATCCATATTTTCCTCCAAAGACCCATTTGATCTATTAAGTTGCTAAGATGAACTCATAACGTGTTCCTAACAACATCTCTTTTCCACAGCAAGTTGGTGATTTGGTCAGCTTTAGTGCAATGGGAACACCGTGAGGGAGGCTAGTTCTCATGATCCTAGGTCGTAATTACCATCCACCTATATTACCATCAAGCATCAAACCCTGATAAGAAACTCTTTAAAGCATCTAAGTAGGAATTGGATCTTAGGCTATGCCACACCCCAATTATCGAGCCAGTTGAGGAAACCAGACTTCTTATCTTATCAAAATAGGAATCACACTTAGACTTACTATGCACCACTAACAAGGTAAAGTATTCAAGTAGATTAGCCATACCAATTAGGTAGACTAGTTTGGTCTACTAAGCATTGGCTGATGTTAAGCTTCTACAACTCTACAACTCTAAAGAAAAAAGATATCAACTATCCCTCAAACATCACCATCTATACAGGCACATGAAATCTAAACCATATTTTCCTAACTTGCCTTGAAGAACCACCCAAATGTTAGACAATTAACGTAATCAAGATAGAACAACCACGTTGACGATGTTACTAATTCTAAGGTAGATGTCAATTACTACAATTATAAGATAGATATCACTCCAGGAGAGAAGTGATTCACATATGAAGGAAGATTATGCCTTAATAGGATAGGTTTTACCCAAGAAGGCTACGTTGTCCAAAATACCACATCTAAGTTTATGCTTTCTAGAACTTCACCTTCTAGGTTATACAATCTAAGATGCTTCCACTTAGGCTGCACCAAACTTGATGTATTGCTACCTTTGAGGCTATGATATCCAGACTAGCCTTCTTCTAAGTCGCACTACCTAGCTCAGCATCCTGTAAACTACAAATCCATACCACATCAAATGATTGTGGATTTAGGTCATACTTGATAAGATAGATACATTAGTTTCCAAGTAGTATTGTCTAAAATCATCACCATAGGATGAGAAGTTCAAGTCACCATTATCCAGGTCGCACCAAACTAGAAATGAACTTCTTGGTTCAACACAAACATGTGAGTAACATTGCATCCAAAATAGAGATGACACAAAAATTAAAGGACTAATTTTCTCCAAGTTAAGCACACGTATGTGTGAAGTTCTAAAGAAATGGTTGCCCAATCCTTCTACAAACCAACAATTGATTAGAAGATTAGCAAAAGTAACTTAGCTTTATCTCTCCAATAAATAAAAAAGAATGCTTCACCAACAGTGAAGAATCTTGGATCTAGAAATACTCATCTTAAAAGCATGAGCAAACATTATCTATATAGTGCATCATTTTTGTGTCCTTGGAATCCAAAGTTTTAAAGAACTAGAGTAATCTCATACTCATTTAGATCCAGACACCGGGTAAAATTTCACATAGAAGTCCATAAGTAAAAATGGAATATAGATGGAACCAAAAGCAAGTGTTTATGATACAAATGATTACAAACATCCTTGATATAGCGTGATCCAACATCCTGCTACTCATAAAATATTTAGCAAAGAACAAAATTGAGAAAGTTGAGAGTCATATCAACTTTAGATTATCGCCTTACAAATTACTGCCTCTTACCCTTCGAGGCTGAGATTGAATGTCAATTCTACTCCAAGTAAGAAAAATTTATAAAAACTTCCACTCCAATTTATGTGCACCCAGGAAGTTATCATCAACCACCCCGAACGCACCCAAGAAGAGCCAACTTGGCTAGAGTTTGGCCATTATATGTACACCATGATTATACTTAAAAAGTTCACCTTATGTCCAAATCAGGAAGGCACTTACAAAATAAAGAAAGTATTGGGAAAGGAAGCATACAAACTGGAATACCTACACATGACAACAGTCCCAAAAACCTGGAACTCATAACACCTTAAGAAGTACTATCAATAGACATAAGAGAGTAGAAATTCTTTTACTTTTCAAGAAAGTGTTGGATGAAAAAATCACCATGTACGTGTTACCTCATTTGGTTAGTCTGTGTCACATTTGAAAAGTCAAATGTGTACAATTAACCCACTCTTATTTAAATTTGAATTTAGAACAAGCTGTTTATAGTAAGATTATTGAATTTAATATAAAATATATATTAATGATTCAAATCTACATTTATGAAAGGACATTAATAAATGAAATAATATATATTAGTTTATATATTAATTAATAAATATAAGTTATTTATGAAATTATCTTTGACTTAAACTTATAAATAGCCTCATTGTACAAGCTCTTCGCTCAAAACTTATTCTTTCTAATCTTAGTAAACTCGTATAAAAATTGACAAACATCAAAGTTGACATGACATCTCACCGTGTTACTCCTTCTAACTATATGCACTTGTGACTTATAGAATCGATATGACAAAAATGTGTGAACACATAAATTGATTTCAACAAGATGTAAATCGTAATCAACTTTATAAGTTAAGGATAAAAAACATAGTTTACTCATTATGATTTATTGGCACCTTTACAAAATCTAATAAATTTGACATGTTCGAGTTGAAAATTTAGGGTATGAAAGGTCTATTTTAATAACGGAAAAATTATATTTCTCTAATTATTATTTGAAAGATATTTTAGTTTCTTAGTAATAGAATCCCATCTCCAATATATTTGTTTGTTTATATTTTTCTTCTTCTTATTAGTTATTTGGAATAAAAACATATATTTGTGTTGTTTCTTCACCTAGATCTTACTCTATGGTGGTTTAATATATATATATATATATATATATATATATATATATCTAGGATTATATATATCATGTTTATGATTGTGAAGTTTGTATTTTATTTTCAATCTAAATCCATAACATCGAACACCATGAAGACTACAATTTTATATGAAGATTCTATTTTTTGAAGAATGATTAATATATTAATTGAAACAATCAAACATTATATTGAAAAACCTTACAATAAAACAAAAGAAAAAAGCTCAAGTTTTTTTTTCGAATGCTTAAGAAAGTTTTTAATTTTGGTTTAAATTTTTTGATTGTTTACCACCTCACTCTTCAAGTAATCTTTCACTTTTTAATAACAATATAATAATAATAAGGGTAGATTTAGAATTTATATCAAGTAGGGAAACATATACATAGTAAAAAATAGTGTTAGTTATTTTTCAACTATTACATATTTTTAATTAAAAAATGTTATATGTATTTAATTTTAGTAAATATGTTTAAATTATTGTGTTTTTTTAGATATTAAGTGTTAAAAACTTAAAACTTAAAATTCAAGTGTAGTACAATTATATTTTATACATGTAATTGATCATAATTTCATAAATATTACATCTAAAAATTTATTTAATGAGAGTTAAGATAGGACACGTGCTTTTCCCCAATTACAAATATATCTATCCTTGATAGTTATTACTTTCGAAACAGTTGATGTGTATATTATATTTTTATCAATAGCTTCGTGTTTTCCCCCTTATAAAGTGAATAATTAATATACTCTATTGTAATTTTTTTTAGGAGAACAAGCTAAGATCAATCAATTCACTAAAATTCATTAAAAATAGCAATAGTAAGGAAGAAACTTAAAGCTTCTTTTATACATACTATTGATGTAGAGACTAAACTCATTTTGAAGATAAATATAACCTATTGCCATTTAAGAAATATATTTTTAAGTGCATGATCATATCATTTTACTATGGGAAGTTGAACAAATAATATTTTGGAAGTAGAATACTCTCATTTATCACCTACTTAGGACTTTGGGGTGATCAATAGCTATCTTACAATAAACAATAATTTGTAAGATAATTGTTGTATATTAATAGTATGCTATCATTAATGAATATCTCTTAAGTAGGGATGAATACTATCAACGGATAACCAAAATCATGACTATTCTAAAAAATTGATGATTTTCTTCGAAATAACTATAATTGATTAAACATGCGGCGAAAATGATAATTATAATTTCAAAATCATGGTTAATTGAAATCAAATATATATTATTATTGTTTTTGTATAAATAAAATTATATAATAAAAGATACTTTTAATATTAACCACACCAAACTATGAATAATTAAGTTAAATTTGAGAAATGTTATAAAAATGAAGAAATTAAAGTAGGAGAAGAAGATGCAGAGGAAGAGATCAAACAACATTTTCATTAGCAATATAAAAACTAAAAAAATACAAGCTGAAATATTTTATATCTTTCACATGTATATATATTTGCTTTCCATATTCCTTGCATTGGTTTATTCTTTAATTAGCAGATTTTCTATCATTTACTTTCTATAATCCTTGTATTGGCTCATTATTTAATTGGTAAATTGTTTGTCATTTATGCCACACAATCTTTTCCTTGATTTATTCCTATGCACTGGATATTATTATGATTAGTTGCATTGCATATCCAAAAATGCAAGTTATTTTATTGATGATTAGTTAAGTGTGATTGATGTGAAGGAATAGAGTTACACTTAATATCCCCTCTCAAATTCAATGGCATGCACCAAAACTGAATTTGCTACAATAAAAACTGATTTGTTGAATTGACAAAGGTTTTATTAACAAGTCAGATGGTTATTGTGTAGAAGGAATATGATTAACCAAGAGTTGTATTGAGACTAGTTTGTCACAAAAAAGTGAAGATCAAGTCCAATATGTTTTTTCTTTCCATGACAAACATGATTTGCAGCTAGTGACATTGTGTTGAGGTTGTCACTCTTGATGGCTTACACATTTAATTAAAGTAGAATTTTAATTCATTTTTGTTCTTTATTTTTCTTAAACGTACGAGAAGAAAGGCTTATTTTTCATTGTACAATAAAAATTTTTGAATTTAAAAATCATAGAATTTTCATTCGATATTTTGGTTTACTCAGTAATGGGCTTACATTGATCCATATTAGCTCTTAACAACAACTCTTTGATATACTTTCTTTGATTAAGCAAGATATCACCATTAGCAAGCTTTGCAATTTAAATACCTAAAAAATAACTCAAATGACCAAGATATTTGAAATCAAATGTAGTGTTGAATACTAAGATAAGTTCTTAAACTTATATCATCAATAGAAATCAGCAAGTAGATTGTTGATGAAGATGAAAACTTTAAGAAAAATGAATTGTCTTCTCTTGACTTATAAAATCCCATTTGAATTAAAGTACTAGCAAATGTATCAACCAAGCTCTTGGTGCATGTTTTAAACCATAAATAGCTTTGTGAAGCTTACACATATGATTATGATAAAATGGATCAACAAATCATTCAGGTTGGGTCATGTAGATTTCTTATTGAAGCTTGCCATTTAGAAAGGCATCATTGATGTCTAATTGATGAACATTCCATCCTTTGGACAGTGTTATAGTTAAAACAGTTCGAATTGTATTTTGTTTTATAATTGGACTAAATGTTTTTGAGAAATCAAAACTAAGATTTTGATTAAAACCTTTGGCTACAACTCTGACTTTCTTTTATCCAACATACCATTAAGTAATTTCTTGACCCTAAAAATCCATCTATTTTTGGTGATTTTTGGTTTGAAAGAGCTGGTTCAAGAGTCCATGTTTGATTATTAATTAGTGCATCAAATTCAAGTTCCATGGTTATTTTTCATAGTGGAAGAGAAAATGCCTACTTAGTGGTATTGAGTTCAACCAAAGAATTATCAGCCATTTCAGCAAGATAAGCTTTTGTTTTAAAAATAACATCTTTTGATCGAGTAATCATTGAGTGTGTGTTAAGGTTTGTTGTGGAAGAAGAAGGTTTTGTGTGAGAAGAAGGTTGATTGTTAGACGAAGGAATATGTGAGAAATGATGGTGAAATTTGAACAACTATACCACCTATGTGTAGTACAAAGAAAGAAGTAGTAGAGGTGGTCTGATGAGAGTAAATTACTAAGAATTGACTCAAAACTAGTAAGACTAGCTTCCATTGAGAAGGTGAATACAAAACATTATCTGATGGATTTAAATGAGTGTTATATAAAGACAAATGGTGGGAGGTTGGTTTTGCATAGTGTAAGATAGTTCTTTGGGAAAATTTTGGAGATTGTGTTAAAGGTTTTAAAGTGAGAACGGGGAAAGGAAATTTAGTTTCATCAAAAGTTACACTCCTACTAATGTAAAGTCTTTCTTCAAAGGATAGACACTTGTATCCTTGTATCTATGACTATGCTTTAAGAAAATGCATTGGATAGTACGTGGTTGTAACTTATCATTATTTTAGGGTCTTAAGCAAGAAAAATAAAGACACCTAAAAACTTTTAAAAAGTGATAATCTAGTTTTTGTGAAAACAATACCTTTAGAGGGGATTGATGGTGTAAAATATAAGTTTAGAGTCTATTGATTAAATATATGCTAATACAAAAGGCCTTATCTCAATAAATCATAGGCATAGAGGCTTGAGAAAGTATAGTCATACCAAGATCAACTATATGCTTATGCTTTCTTTCAGCCAAATCATTTTGTTTAGAAGAATGTGGACATAAATTTTGATGTTTAATTCTAGTTGATGTATTAGTAGCAGTGAGCATAGCTTGAGAATCATAAGGATTATAACCACGAGGTTTGGTAGAGTGAGAGGCTAGATTATAGAGCATATTTCTTATGTGTTGTGGTGGTATAGTTGGTGGTCTATGATTCATAAAGTTTTGTTCTGATGCATGGATTTTTTTGTCAAATCTAAATTAATAGGTAGAGGCCAAATGATCCATGTTACCACATAACTAACATTGAGATTTACCTTTTCCTCTACCATAACCACAGCCTCCTCGAGGCCTGAAGTCTTGTTGATAAAAGCCTTGACTATTTTGATGAAACAGATTTGCATTATATAAGTGTTAGTACGAGTATTTCCATGACCAACTAGATCCATTTGATTATGACTACTTGTTTCTTCTAGCCAATCCGCATTCATGAATTAATAATAAGGCCCTAACATCATCTAAGGTGATTGATTCTTTTAACATTCATTCAGTTAAAGTTGAAAAATACTAACATAGTTTTCATCTAGTTTACCTAAAACTGTCATGACTTTTTTTCATCATTTATTCCATACCCTACTGCTTCTAGCTAGTCTATAAGTAATTTCACTTTTAGCATGTATTATGAAACAATTAGATTACCTTTATTTTAACTTTGCAATACATCCCTTACCTAAATTGCTTTGGCTCTTGAACGAGAAGCAAATGATTTTTTCAGTTTCACCTATGTATCTTTGGCTGTGTCAAAACCAGAAACCTGTTTTAGAATGTCATCAGACATGCTGGCTATGAGCTAGCACCCAAGCATTTCTTATTTCTTCTTTCATGCTTTAATTACCAGGTTTGTGTTACGTGTAATTTTCAGAGACAGGGAAGGAGAAGAAGAAAAACAGAGAAGAATGGTAAAATGTATATCTATATATCTTTTCATAGTTCCTCGGCCATATATATATATAGCCTTATAGAGTGAGAGAATAACAGAAAGAAATTGCAGAACAGTAACAGAAAGAAATGCAAGGAAAATAACTGAATTTGTAGCAAGAATTACGTGTGTGTTAGATGGGGTGTTGAGAGAGAATCTTTTCTAATGGTTTGGAATCCCTTCTGCGCCTTGCACGCCCATGAGTTGTGCCAAGCAGCCCGAGCACACTTATACTCGTAACATTCCATCCCCCTTTTAGAATCCTTATTCTCAAGGATAAAGCACACTTATAGAATGAATTTTGACATCATTACAGTTCAGGTTGTTACAATTTCCATCTGGAAATGTGTTCTAGTTATAGGAGTATGACCAGTCCAATTTGAAGACATCAATACAATCTTTGGCAACTATTGAGTGCAAGAGGTTGCTATAGTCGTGTGGATGGCTCGGGTGGGTAAACCCATAAGAACCCATTGCTTGTAAGTTTAGACTAGCAGCTTCAACTAAGCTTCATCCCACCTTAAGTATTAGAAACCAGTTAAAGAATGTGTGTAGCCCTAGCACTACTGCAGACATCCAAGGCATTGTCTTAAACTTACTCCGAGATTGTAAAAACCTTCCCCTGGGAAAATTCACTACATAGGCCAATGATTGAGAAGGTATCCATAGAGAAAATTTTCCTGAGCTAGTTATGGAGCATAGATCTCCAAACCCATCAGTTGCACCAATGCATGTATTTTTTCCTTCTGAAGACGAAGTTCCATCCTCTTTTACTACCTTCCTAGGTCTTCTCCTCATCCATCTTTGAACTTTGTTAATCGTATATGAAGCAAGACCAGTAGCCTCGATGATCTTCCAATCAAGAATAGAACTAACCATGACATCCAATTCAAGTCCAAGATGAACAACTTGATCATAGATTTCACAACCAAGCACAACATTTCCCACCCGGGCAGCAGCAGCCAACACACTAGTAATCAAAATGGAATCTGCCTCATTACCCTACAAAGTTGATTTCCTGAAAAATAGTAAGAAACCTTCATACTTTCCTGTTCCAGCATATCCAATTCGCAATGTAGACCATATGATTAAATCAGGTTGGTATAACCCAATAAAAATTCTCTTGGTTGATCCCATGGTGTTACACTTAGAGTGCATGCCCACAAGTACACTGTAAATATGAACACTGGAAGCCAAGATGTTTTTCAAATTGACCCCATGTATTACCTGGTCAACACCCAAATAGTTGGAACCTGCCAAGCCTATAAGCAAACCCATGAAAGTGTATCCATTTGGCCGTTTATCTCTTCTTTGCAACTCGATGAATAGTCCTAATACTCTGTCCGAAATCCCACAATTTCCAAAACCAGAAATCATAGAATTTCCCATAACCAAATCAGGTTCAGATATCTCCTTAAACACATAGCTGGCGTTAGCAACAATACCCATTCTAGGAAAAGGATAGGGCCTAACACAATATCCCCTGAACACTTCTAGGGTCCTGACAGCAATATGTATTGCAAACCTTTTGTGGTGTGCCTTACCTTCATGATAACATACCTTAACCTTGACTCCATCAGATGCCTGATTCTTAACATAATCAAACAACCTCATAACCATATCCACCAAATAAGTAGACATAATTGATGACTCCTGATATGAATTTGTCTTGACATGTCCATTCCCTTTTGCTCCAAGCATTGGCATGTTGGGAAGTGCTATTATTTCGGATGGCTCACCCAATGTAATCTTAAAGGTAGCCTTGCAATCAGGTTTATCCCAATATGGAAAGCATCTTCTAGCATCAGCAGGTGCAACCTGTGTGACTGTCCTATTCCCCTTCTCACCATCATGAGCATAAGTAACTCTGTAGAAACTTTCCATTTTGTCATTCCTAATCCTTTCAGAAGTAATGGCTAGAATTATTAAACCAATAAGAAGTTCCTCTGCTAACTCCAAAGCTAAAATCTCACTAACTTCAAAAGTTTCTTGGTTGAGATCTAGAGAGTTCAGCTCAGCTAAAGAGTTTAGAACCAAGGTTGAGCCAGTTCTAGTGTATAGGTTTCCAATAGAGAGACGTTTGTGCTGATGTGAGAGTTGAGTGGTTTTTCTGTCAACAACTTCCTTTAAAGATGGCCCAATCTGATCCTTCTTTGGTTCTTCTTGGTTCTGATTATCAGTGCCTAATTTATACTTAGAGAATTGATTAGAGGTAAAACCCACATTAGTAGAGACAGGCCAAATTGTCTCCATTTACATCACTTTTTCAGTTGTTGGTGAGATGAATCCTTCATAGCAGAGAGACTTAATGTCCAAGAAGAACATCCTCTTCTCAGCCCTATTTGTTCTCGTAATTTTCCCTCCAAGTGTTTGATTAATATATGTAGAAGAAATAGTGGTACCGATGTTACCTCCAAGTGGTTTTACCCTAGCTTTACTCGTAGATTTTAAAAGTGAAAGGAAATTAAGAAAACTGGGTGAGATGGAGATATCCTCAACTTCAGAGAAAACTCTCGTATGCTTCAGAGTTCTAATCGTTGCTGAGGTTTTCGCAACACTTTCAGCTGACTCTCGAACGACAAGGGTTCCTTCTTGAACAACCTCAAGACTTCGATCACGCGTCATAACCATAGATGAATTACCAAAGGTAGCCCTAATCGATACAAGAGCGTATCTTTTCTATTTAGTCCTACAGTGCCACCATTGCTAGATCTTACCGGGATCGAACATATGACCTCCTCGGCCCTTATTTTCGGTAGTTCTTTGACCACCTCTATGAGCACCTCCACCAAAAACTCTAAGCCACCTGCGCAATTTCGTGCGACTGGCATCCCAACAAGCTAAGAATTTCACCTGATATAGTTTCTCACAGTTAACCTTTTCATAAGAAGTAACCATTTCTTCGCTGGTTGGTTCTAGAGACTCATCTAAAGGCTTGAGACCAAGCGCATTGCGATGGAGCCCAGTTGAAGGTGGAAGGCTATATTCACGATATGGACTAGATTTAGAGGTCAGTTAACGGGCTAATTTTGGGAGCCTAGCTGGTAGTGACCCACCAAATCTCCATTTGAGTTCTAAACAAGTCATCGTCTTTTGTTTTTGTATCCCAGAAATGCAGTTCTTACTACCTCTAATTTCTATGAATTAGGGTTCTCTCATTGCAAGGGAACCAGTGGGTTGAGTTACAAATCTCTTATAGATCTCAGGTGAGGCACGAGGGTGGGGTTTAGGTGAAGGTGATGATTGGTGTTCGAACTTTTCTGAAGATGCAAAGAACACTTGAACTGCGTTCTTGAAGTTTGAAATCTCAGATTCATCAATTGTTCCCGGGTATGGATTTGATTTAAATCTGGGTATGAGTTTTGGATTTAGAGGTCTGTGGAAGGTGCGAAGAGCTCGCAGCTCGCTCAACACCGCCTGAATATCATAGATTATTCACTCGAATTTGGACCCATGTCGTGCCAAAATCTCAGATATTTCTTGGAAGAACTCAGCGTCGAAGCGATCGTCCATGGTTGAAACCGGCTTTGATACCATTGTTATATGTAATTTTCAGAGACAAGGAGAGAGAAGAAGAACAACAGAGAAGAGAGGTAAATTGTATATCTATATATCTTTTCATAGTTCCTCGGCTATATATATATATAGCCTTACAGAGCGAGAGAATAACAGAAAGCAATTACAGAACACTAACAGAAAGAAATGCAAGGAAAATAACTAAATTTGCAACAAGAATTACGTGTGTGTCAAAGGGGGTGTTGAAAGAGCATCTTTTCTAACGGTTTGAAATCCTTTCTATGCCTCGCGCACCCATGAGCTGTGCCAAATAGCCCAAGCACACTTATACTCGTAATAGTTTGTTTTTCCACCAGTCAAGTATGTAGGAGGTGGATCACAAAGCACGTAATCCTCAAGCTCTAGACTCCTCATTATTTTGAGTATTTGATTTCTCTAAATAAAATGATCGCTATTATTTAGTTTAATCGAAACAACTATGTTGTGGAAAGTGATGATTCCTCTATCAACATGACTAAAGGATATATCATTCCAGTCTTTATGAATAACTACTGGTGTTGATCGGTTATCCATGATAGATCTTCAATCCTAGTGAGATTGGTGCTCGTATACTGTAAGAAATGATGCATAAATGATGAAACAACAGAAGGAAAAGAAGATGCAAAGGAAGATAACATTTTCATTAGCAATGTAAAAACATGAAAAAAATACAAGCTGAAATATTGTCTTTTACATATATATATATATATATATATATATATATATATATATATTTGCTTTCCATAATCATTGCATTAATATATTCTTTAATTGATATATTGTTTATCATCTACTTTCCAAAATCCTTGCATTGATTTATTTTATAATTTGCTTTACATAATCTTGCATTGATTTATTTTATAATTTGCTTTACATAATCTTGCATGACTTATTCTTTTATCGGTAAATTATCTATTATGCTCCATAATCCTTTTATTGATTTATTCTCGCATATTATCATGATTAATTGTACTGCATATATCAAAATTCATGTTTTTTTCTTAATGATTAGTCAAGTGTGATTGTTCCAGAGGAACAGAGTTACACTCAATAAAATTTTCTTTATTCTTACACATATATTATTTTATTTACTTAAAAATATGTATTAAATAAAACAAAAATAAAAAATAATGTTAATATTTTAAATAATTTAATATAGTAAATATTATGTTAATTTTTTATTTTCTTTAAACTTATAATTACTTTTTTGGATAATTATTAAAACTATATGAATTTCGATTAAATCATAAGAAAATTGATTCGTATTTATAATTAACAATTATTTCGTGAAAATATTTGAATAAGTATGTGGTTATGGTTATTAGTATAGCTATCATTGTTCAAAAACTTTTTTACTATTTACTAATAGCCTTTTCACATAGATTATTTTTTATTATAAATTGTATTTTGTTTTTTTTTTCTTTTCAAAATATGGATTGTATTTTCATTGGACAACAAAAAAAAAAATTAATATCAGAAGAAGAAAATGTTTTTAAAAGATATTTTTGTGCTAAAATGTTAAAAGCTTTAATGTTGTCTTGTTAAATTAAATTATAAATTTGCTTAAACATGACGGGGTTTTTTCATCATCGTCGTCGTCATACCAACCACCCAAAATAGGAAATAGAGATTCATGGATCCTTTTGTTTTTAAATGAATGTTTTGGTTTTTTTATTTATTTTTAAAGTGAAATGTAAGTCCTATAATTATTTTTAAAGTGTATATAATTTTAATATAAATTAATTATTTAAATTTGGGCTAAACAATCAAAACTTATGTGTCATCGTTTATGAATCATAAATTTATAAATAACAAAAGTATTTATTTTTTACTTGAATATCAAAATAACCCCACTGTGACGTAAAATCTTGTATTTAAAAAATATTTTCATAATTGACAAATTTATCATTCATTTATATTATTATACTATTTTCATATATTTAAATAGTAATTAAATTTAAATAATTTATATCTATCAATATTATATTAAAGTTTAAATCATACATTATAAATTTTAAGACAAAATTGTTCACATACTTTATAATAATAACTACTATTTTTCTTAATTATTTATAATTTAATTAAAATTTATATTTTTATCAATTAATAAATAAACTATAAATAGTTAAAATATTGATAATTATCTGAATTAAAATTATTTATCTTTTTTTTATACAAGATAATTTATCTTAAGAAATATAAACAATTATCATTTTTGGTTAATTATCTTAAATCTTATTTTTTTTATCAATTAAGTAATAAATTATTATTACCTAAAACATTGACAATTTTTAAGATTGTAATTACTTATTTTTTTAATACAATATTTTTTTATCTTAAATAACAAAAATAATTATCATTTTTTCATTAATTATCATAAAATCTTTTTTATCAATTAAGTAATAACTAATTATTAGCTAAAATCTTGACAAATTTTATATTCCAATTACATATCATTTCTTATACAAAGTAGTTGTCTAAAGTGAAAAAAAATCCTGTTAATTAAATTAATTCTTATCTTTTATCAATTAAATAATATAAATTAAGTAAATAATTATTAATTGTTAAAATATTAACAATTATGTAGATTAAAATTATTTATCTTTCTTTCATACAAGATTATTAATCTTAAGTAATATAATTAGTATTATTTTTTAGTTAATTATCTTAAGTCTTATTTTTTATTAATTAAGTGATATAAATTAAGTAATAAATTATTAGTAACTAAAATATTGATAGTTATCAAAATTAAAATTATTTCTTTTTTATTCAATGTTATTTATTTTAATATAATTATTTGCAGCTAAGATATTAACAATTTTCTATAATACAAGGTCATTTATCTCAAAGAGGGTGTATTCATTTAAAATTTACGAAGATTTTGATAGATTTCAAGTTTTTAAAAATCTAAAGGTTTTAATATATTTTATTAAATTTTAAAAAATTTAATGGGATTTAGAGATATTTTGATGGATTTTAAATTATAAAAAAATATCAAGATTTTAATAGATATTTAAAAAGTTTAACTTATATTTTATTAAACTTTTAAAAATTCTATATAAATTTAAATAGATTTGTATGATTTTTTCATAAATTATTTTTTGGTCTTGTAGGAACTTTTGTAATATTTAATATAAATTTTTATCATACTTTAATTATTTTATAAATTTTTAATGAACATTTTATAACGATTAAAAACACTCAATATATTGTTATGTACATTATTTAACTATTTAATGAAACATACAGTAATTTTTAAGTTGTGAATTTTTTTAAAGTTTTCATAAAAATAAAGGTGAATTTGTATTAATTAAAAAGATACACTTATTCAATTTAATTTATGGTAAAAATTGTTATTATGATATTATTAGTTCTTAATAGTTATTAAAAGAGAATTATATTAAAAAAAATATTTCTTTAATGTTAGTACCTGAGAATTAAAAAATGTTGTAATTAATTATATAATCAAATTTTAGGTTAGTACGTGAAAAATATATATTAGAAGAGTCAAATAAGGGGAATAGGACGAAGAGAGAAAAAAATTATAATTAAAAAGAAAAAAAAAGTGAAAAGAGTTTCTTTAAAAAAACTCTTCAGATTTTAAAGTCTTCAAAATTAACGGCCAAGAATATATAATTTGTAATAGATTTTATTTATACATAAAAAAATTTAAAATCAAGTTTTTTATAAGTTTTAATTAAAAATAATTAAATTTTAAAAAAGTTTTAATTGCATACAACTAAATTTCTATAAATTCTTAAAAACTATTAAATAAATAAACCTAAAATTTTATAAACTTTTAAAATCCATTAAATTCTATGAAAATCATATTTAAATACACCATTGTAAGTAACATAAACAATTTTTTTAAGATTTATTATCTTAAGTTTTTCTTATCAATTAAATACTAAATTTAACATGCGTAAATTAAAGAACGTGAGCTTGACTAGTTATATATAAAAATCAAAATCAATTCTTATAAATTTATTCACATATTTTAAAGAAATAATTACTATTATTTTTAATTTCTTTGTTATTATATTATTTATTTATGACTCTTATATTTTTATCAATTAAATAACACATTATTAAAATATTAATAATTATTTTAAAGATTATTTAAAATATTAGTATAAATATGTGCTCAATTGTTTTAAAAAATATTTACATTACAATATTATTTAAAATAAAATGCAAACTGATTAATATAAATGGCAGGGCAACTTATAACACATTTTTTTTTTAAATTAGGACTAATGAGCTATTTTCTCCCCCCAAATCTATTTAAATTGCCTTTTTTTGTATCCGAATAAAAAAAATATCCTAAGTTGATTGCTCTTTTTTTTCTTTTTTGGGTCAAAAAGAATTGCTTATTCAATTCTAGATGAAGATGTAACCTTTGGGATGTAACTGACTGTCTGCGAAAGAGACTAGTAGTGTTGATTGCCCTGATTTTCACGCGTCGGCTAACATTTGTCTTTTGGCTTTTTGTGGTCGACATGGTTTTGACCAAATTATTTATATTGGTTTGGTTGATTGAGTTTGTAATTTATATTTATTTATTTTTAAAATAAATTTAAATTATTTTGATAAAGATTTTATGTTTAATTAATATTTAATTTAAAAAATTATGTAAAAATAATTAAATTAAAATTATGCATCAATTTTTAAGTAGAGAAAAGCTCTTAAAAAATAAGTAAATTATTTAAAATTTGAGAAAAAAAATAATTTAATTTTTTTTTATAAATTGTAGTAAATATTTTTAAAAATAAATACCAAAGAAAACAATATAAGTTGTTTTTGTCTTTTCAAATGATATAAAAAACTAATTAAAATTAGTTTATAATAAATAAATATGATATATGCATTATTAATATATAAAATAAATAAATAAATATACATATTAGTAATATATAGATCAATTTAATTTAGTGTCAATTTATACACTTTAAATCCTTAGACTTAACATAAGTTTTTTTTACGTTTCTAAAACTTAAACCAACCTATTTACATTTTTAAAACTTAAACCAACCTATTATAAACCGTAAGTTATTATATTCACCCATAATTTAAAATATTAGTATAAGTTAAAATACGAAGACTTAAATTTTATAAATATGTCAACAATATGTTTTTTTCATTTGCAACGAAAACATTGAAAAAAAATTCAAAACTAAAATTATTACTAATTAAATTATGAAAATATTAATAAACTTTTAATATATTAAATTCTTAAGTTAAATTTATTATTTATTATATATAAATATAAATACATTTTATATTTACTGTGACAATAAATCAAATATTTAAAATAGATAGTTAAAATATTTAAAATAATTATTTAGATATATAATTAAAAATAAAAATCTTTATAACTAAATCATCTAAAACTTAAATAAAGATATTTAATGACACATTATTTAAAAAAATTAATAATAAAAGATATTTTAGTATTATTATTTAAAATTTTATTAATAATATTATAATAATTATTATATTATCAATTGATAATTTATGATATTTTTCGATAATAATATCTTTGAAAGTGTCCAAAAAATAAAATAATAAAATTAATTAATTTTAAAAAATGTGCTTAATATTAATTTCTTAAACTCATGAACACATTCAAACATTCAAGCTTTATGCTTCTATTATGTCTATTAAAATTTCTGTTTCTTGTAGAATTTGTTTTGAAAGATGATAAAACTATAATTCAATAGAAAAGCTAAATTAGTTTTTAAAGGTTTATAAGAATAAAAACATAATAACCCACGTCCATCACTCTTGTCATTGTGGTAAGGTTCAGAGAACAAATGAAGAACAAAAAAACAAATTTTCTGAACAATATGGATTATTCACAACAGTAATAAGATTAAATCAAAAAATAAAATGAAAGCTAACTCTAACATCTTCCCTTAAACTACATGGCAGAAGCAATCCGTTTATACATGTAACTGGAAACAACCCCATTAACTCATGCATCTTTGAAAAGGTATCAAGCTTTAGTGGCTTGGTCATGATATCTACAATATTTTTTTGAATACAATAGTGAATTAGTTCCACCGCTCATTTCTTTGTGAGCTCATGTAGAAAATCAAATCGCATATCAACGTGCTTGCTACGATCGTGCATCATAGAATTCTTAAAAAGTTTAATTGTTGAACTATTGTCCCAGTTCACTCTTGTAGCACCTTGTTGAGCATGTGTAAGCACCTCCAAGATCATTCTTAACAAGACAGCTTGACAAGCACAAGAGGCTCCTGTAATTAATTCTACTTCAATAGTGGACATAGTGACCACTGGTTGCTTCTTAGAGGACCATGATATAGCACCTGAACTTAATATGAATAAATAATCAAACGTGTTCTTCTTGTCATCAAGATCTTTAGCAAAGTCACTATCTGCGTAGAAAATTAGTTCCATGTTTCCTGTAGAACCCCCAAAAATCCAAAGTTCCCTTCAAATATCTTAACACCTTTTTTGCAGCTACCAAATGAATTTCCATAGGTAATTTTATGTACCTATTGATGAGATTCACCATGAATATAACATCAGGTCGAGTAGCAGTTAGATACATAAGACTCCATTCAATCTATTTATATAATGTGTTATCCACTTCCACTCCTTTCTCATTCTTCATGAGTTTGAAACTAGGAACAATTGGGTTGTGAGTCGAATTGCAGTTTCCCATTTCTAACCTTTCCAATACTTTTTGAGCATATTTTCTTTGGCCAATAAAAATCTCTTTAGATCCTTGTACTACCTCAATACCTAGAAAATATCTCATCTTGCCAAGGTTTGTCATCGTAAACTCATCCATCATAGATTTATTTAATTTAAAAAACATTAAATCATCATTTCCAATAAACACAAGATCATCCACATAAAGGCAGATACCTTGGTGAACTGAGTATGTTCATAAAGACACTTTTGTAAACCTTTACTCATGAAGTAGCTTTCTATGTGAATGTACCAGGCTCGAAGTGCTTGTTTAAGTCCATAAAGGATCTTCTTAAACTTGTATATCTTGTGTTCTTCTCCCTTAGTGACATAGCCTAGCAGCTACTCTACAAACACATCCTCACTTAAATCACCATGTAAGAAGGCCGATTTCACATCCAGTTGGTAGAGAGGCCACTTTTTCTAGGAAACAAGAGAGATTACCACTCAAATGGTGTCCAATTGAGCTAAAGGTGCAAAAACCTCAACATAGTTCATACCATGCTGCTAACTGTACCCCTTTGTAACTAGCCTAGCCTTGTACTTATCAACCTCCCCATTCTCATTTAACTTTGTTTTGTAGACCCATTTCATCCCAATCCTCTTTCTTTCTCTTGGCAGGTCTATTAATTCCTAAGTATCATTTCTTTCAATAACTTTTATTTCTGAGTCCATGGCTCTCCTCCATCTAGCACTCTTTAATGTATCAATATACAATAGTGGATCACTGTCTACAAACATAGCCAAATAAGCTACATCTTCCTCAGAGGAAAGGCCCTATTCACTTACATAATTCCTCATCCATATTGGAAGCTTTTTGGTTCTTTCTTCATTAGAGCCATTTGAGATTTCTTCTGAGGAGTCATATGGAACATCATGTTCCACTCCCTCTACTAAAGTTTCACTGAGAACAATAATACCTTCTTATTTGTTTCCATCTGAATCAGCTTCTGTAATAATGATTCATCTTCTCCCTATTCTAGATTGGCTAGAATCTCCTCCTTATATTTCTCATCCTAGTCCCAACTTTTATATTCCTCAAATACCACGTCCCTGCTCTCTAGGATCTTTTTTGGGATTGGGTCATATAATCTATAGGCCTTAGGCTCCTCGTTGACTTTGAGTAGAACACAACGCAAACTCTTGTCATCCAACTTAGTTCTCTTATTGTTTGGGATATGAGCATATGAAACACACCCAAATACCTTAAAATGATCCATTGCATGTTTTGACCCGCTCTCTGCCTCTTTAAGGGTAATGTGTCTCATTGAAAATGTTGGACTTCTATTCAGAACATGAATAGTCCAATTTACTATTTCAGGCTAGAAGGTTTTGGGAATCCTATTTTCTGATAACATACTTCTAACTAAGTTTATGATCGTTCTGTTTTTTCTTTCTTCAACACCGTTTTGCTATGGTGTGTATGCTGATGTCAATTGCCTACGAATCCCATTTTCATTGTAGAACTTGAAAAAATATAGTGATGTGAACTCCCCATCCTTGTTTGTACAAAGACACTTAATGCACACACCCGTTTCTTTTTCAATAAGACTCTTGTAAACTTGGAAAAATTGAGAGCTTTTGTTTTTTCAGCTAGAAAGAATACCCAAGTATTTCGACTAAAATCATCAATAAAGTTGAACAAGTACCTTTTCTTTCTATTGGAGATGGGAGTGATCGGTTCATAAATGTCAACATGTATAAGTTGGAGAATTTGAGAAGCTCTTAGAGTGCTTTTTTGTGGAAATTGATCTCTGTGATGCTTTCCCACCACACAATGCTCACACAACATTATAGAATATTTTCTAAGTGGTAGTCCACTCACCACTCCTTTCTGTTGAAGAAGTTTCAAACTGTTGTAGCTTAGATGTGCATAACGATAATGCCATAGTCGAGCTAGATCTTCTGTGAGTGAATTGAAGCATGTTTACTTTGTAGGTTGCATTTTCACATATCTAGTTTGCCCTATCACAACAAACATCTTGTTTTTATTCATTTGAGTGTCCATGATCAGTCCCTTCTTAGGATGAAAAAACTTATATATTCCACATTTGATAACAATGTCTATTGCTTTCTCTTGCAATTGACCAATGCTCAACAAATTATTCTTCAGGTATAGGACATAGAATACCTCAGTCACTACTTGAGTGATCCTATTTACCATCATTCCTATGCTCCATTTCCCCATTACAACCATTTGAGAACTATTTCCTAATTTCATTGATTCTTTGAAGTTTTCATCAAGATTAGAGAACAACTCTTTCTTACCACAGATGTGATTGCTGCATCTTGAGTCAAGAAACCATGTTTCTTCATTGCTTGGTTTCTGCATATCCAGATAGGCCATCAGTAAGACCTTTTCACTTCTACATAATTGGCCCTTGTATGTTTCTCCTTCTTTGGGCATTCATACTAAAAATGTCTAAGATCATGACAGTGATAACATTCAACAAGGGACTTATCGAAGGTTGATCTACCCCTTTCTCCTCTTCCCTGTCTTCTATAGCCTTCATAACCTTGTCTATGTCCTCCAGATTGATCATCATGAACAACCTTCAGTGCTTGTTCCTCCACAACATGTTCATTCATGCGCTGTTCATGGATAAGTAGGCTACTTTGCAGCTCATCAATAGACATAGTGTCTAAATTGTATGATTCCTCAATGGAGCAAACAACATAGTCGAACTTAGGATTCATGAATCGCAGGATCTTCTCGATGATAGTAATGTCTCCTATCTTCTCTCCATGAATTCACATTTTGTTGGCTATGGTGAGATTATGAGCAAAATACTCGTTCAAAAATTCTCCTTCTTTCATATGTAGAATCTCAAAATCCTTTCAAAGAGTTGGAACTGGGCATGTTTTACTCGGGTTGTGCCCTGATACTTTTGCTTAAGGAAATCCTAGATATCCTTGGCCGTGTCCATTGAGCGCAAGAAATTCTCCATGAGTATTCTCTAGTGATGGTAGTGTCCATTGAACCTTGAGATTGCTAGTTGAATAAAACAAACAGCAACTTCCATTTGACAACTTCACACAAGCAAAAGGTTGCGGCCTTTTCAAGTTACGGTCGAGCCTTGTGAGAAAGCTCTGATACTAAATGTAAAATTTGTTTTAGAGGATGATAAAATTGTAATTCAATAGAAAAGCTAAATCAGTTTTTAAAGGTTTACTAGACGAAAACATAGCAGCCCAAGTCTACCACTCCTATCATTGTGGTAAGGGTCAGAGAACAAATCAGAAACAGAAAAACGAATTCCCTGAAGAATAGAGATTATTCACAACAGTACTAAGACTAAATCAACAATTAAAATGAAACCTAACTCTAACATTTCTATGTTTCATCGTTTTCACTTTTGATGTTCTTGTTTTTTCTTTGAATATTTGCCTTTCGGTTCATGGATTTGTTTTATGACTTTTATCATATCTTCATTTGGCTTTTGGTCTTTGGCTCCTAACTCATAAAATTTGTGAGCTAGATTTCTTCTCCGTCTCCTTAACTTGGTCTGTTTTTTTTCTTCATTGATTTCAAGGGTTATATTTTTATTAGAACATTTTATTATCGAGTTTCTGAATAGCCAAAATTTGCTAGCTAGCCATTAGTTTCAGACAATCTACTAGAGTTGGGTTTCTTGAAGATGAAATTCTGGAAGAGTTATGGAAACCCTTTTTGAACAATTTGCTATTTCAATGAATGGTTTTAACTTTAAGAGTCACTCATCAGTCCCTCTTCATTCTAATCAAAACTTTGTTAAGGAATCTGCTGCTGATCAGTACATAGACCCTTCTAATCTTTCAGCCAATTTACATCATACCCGTGATTCAAGTACCTCTATGAACCATATTTCAGAATTGGGGGATTGGTTTGAGAATAGTGAGTCAAATCCTGTACTCAAGTTCATTAGTGAGATGCTCCTGAAAGAAGATTTATAGGGAAGCCCAATGATGTTGCGAGATTCTTTGGCACTCCAAGCTGCCTAGAAATCGTTCTATGATGTTTTTGGACAAAAATATCCACCTTTACCCAATCAATTCTCAGATGATCGTCAAGGTGATTTTGAATCCTCTAATCTTCAAATTTCTTTATTGGAGTCTACTTTTGATACCCATTTGTTTCAAAACTCAATTTCTGAAATTCATTGAACAAATTAAGAACCAAGGGCTAAGAAATTTCATCAGAGGGTGCATGATGGTCATGATAATGTAGAAGAAGAGTCCAGAAGCAACAAGCATTCAGCTGTTTGTACAAATGATAATTGCGAGCCATCAGAGATGATTGATAAGGTACTGCTTTATCATGGTGACAACGATGTGTCAAATGCTCTAAGAGAAATCACAATTTCCAGTGAAAAGTTGGAGGCTAAGGTTCAAGAAAAACAACACGTTCAAAGAAACAAAGTAACAAAAGGGAAGTGGTAGATTTGGGGACTCTGCTGAACCAATGTGCGCAAACTACAACAAGCTATGACCAAAGAAATGCAATTGAATTGCTCAAGCTGATTAGGCAGCATTCTTCTCCTTATGGTGATGCAAACCAGAGATTAGCTAGCTATTTTGCTGATGGTCTCGAAGCCCGTTTGGCTGGCACCAAAATCTCCATGTATACACCCCCATTCAAGTAGTGAACTGTCAGCTACTGATATCTTAAAAGGTCTATGTCGCTGCTTGCCCTTTCAAAAGAATGTCCAATTTCTTTGCAAATAGAACCATTATGAAATGTGCAGAGAAATGGACGAGGCTTCACATTATTGATTTCGTCATACTCTATGGCTTTCAAATTGAAAGCTTGGTAGCTCAATGTTTCCCTCAAAACGCACTTATCAAGAAAGGGGCTACCCAAACTTATAACCAGCATATTGTTGGCTTCTCTGGGCGATGTGGGACTCCAACACTCCCCCTCACATCAGACGGAAACACCGCAACCGACTGTCAAACCCGCAGGGAACAGAGCGGGGAGCGGGCACATCGGGACCCCAGGATCAGCTTTGATACCAAATTGAATTCACTAAATGTATTTACAAGGTACATTACACTGAAGAGTATCCAGATCAGATACCAACTGATCGAGCCCGCTATCAAATATTGGTTGGACGTTTGATTTACTTAGCTCATACTAGACCAGATGTTGCATATGCAATAAGTGTGGTGAGTCAGTTCATGCACAATCCAAGTGAGAACCATATGAATGTTGTTTTGAGACTTTTAAGGTATTTGAAATCGGCTCCAGGAAGGGGAGTAATGTTCTTTAAAGATAACATTGCAGATTGGGCAGGAAGTATTACAGATAGAAAGTCAACATCGGGTTATTTCACCTTTGTGGGAGGAAATTTGGTTACATGGAAAAGTAAGAAGCAGAAAGTGGTGGCACGATCTAGTGTTGAGGCAGAATATAAAGGTATGGCTCATGGGGTTTGTGAATTGCTGTGGATAAGAACTTTGTTATTAGATTTGGGTTTCGAACTCAAAAATACTATGCAGATGTATTGTGACAATCGGGCAGCCATTGATATATCACAAAATCCAGTACAACATTATCGCACTAAGCATGTAGAGGTTGATCGTCACTTTATAAAAGAGAAGTTAGATGCCAAACTTATTAGTTTTCCTTTTGTTCCCACAGAAGAGCAACTTGCAGATCTGCTTACCAAATGAGTCTCCAAGAAGTCATTATATGGCTCACTAAGCAAGTTGGGCATGATTGATATCTACGTGCCAACTTGAGGGGGAGTGTTAATAAATCATTAAATGGTATATTAGTTGTATGCAACTAATATAATTTATAAGCTATATATTAGTTGTATGCAACTAATATACTTTATAAGCTATATATTAGTTGTATGCAATTAATATATTTTTCTTAAAAGCACTTTTAGGAAAAGCAGATTCCTTTTTTCTATATTTATACATGTATTAATCTTCAGTGTAATGTACCTTGTAAATACATTTAGTGAATTCAATTTGGTATCAAAGCTGATCCTAGGGGTTCCGATGTGCCCAGACTTATAACCAGCACATTGCTAGTTTTTCTGGGCAATGTGGGACTCCAACACTCCCCCTCACATCGGACGGGAACACCGCAACTGACTGTCAAACCCGCAGGGAACAGAGCGGGGAGCAGGCACATCGAGACCCCCAGGATTAGCTTTGATACCAAATTGAAAGCTGGGCAGCCCAATGTTTCCCTCAAAACGCGCTTATCAGGAAAGGGGTTACCCAGACTTATAACCAGCACATTGTTGGTTTCTCTGGGCCATGTGGGACTCCAACATTTCAATGGCCCTACCTCATCCAATGTCTCTCTATGAGACGTGGAGGACAGCCAAAGCTTCATATTACTGGATTTGAGCTTTCTCAACTTGGCTTTCGACCTTTCGTAAGGGTTGAAGAAACTGATCGTAGGTTATCAAATTACTGCAAGAAGTTCAATGTTCCATTTGAGTTTAAATTTATTGCTCATAAATGGAAAACCGTCCAGCTTAAGGATCTCAAAATTGACAAAGATGAGTTCACTATGGTAAACTGTTTGTACCGGTTAAGACACTTACCTGATGAAACAATTTTGATAAGTAAACATCCAAGAGATAGAGTCTTGAAGTTGATAAAGATTATAAGTCCTGATCTTTTCATGCACGGTGTTGTTAAATGGACATTTAATTCTCCCCTCTTCTTGACAAGATTTAGAGAAGCAATGTTTCACTTCTCTACACTGTTTGATATGTTTGAAGCTAGTGTGTGTGCCTAGAGAAGCCAGTGCAAGTTAGGAATATAAGAGCTGGGTTTAAGCAGCTTCCACTAAATCAGAAAATAATGAAGAAGGTATAAGCAATGGTGACGGCCTAGGTAAAATCTCTACATGTTCTTTCCAATCTTTATGAAAGTATATTGTTATTATTATTATTATCAAATTTGCTACATTGGATTAGTGAAGTGTTAGCAACTAATTCTCCTAAAAGTTTAAGTTACTAAGAGATGGACTAACTATTCTCTTATATAATATTTTAGCCTTAACACACTATTTTGTGGTATTATTGATTATTGAATAGAAGTTTTGACCCAAAACAAAATACCATCCATTATAAGAATCCTTAATACTGGATCATCATGGTGTGACAGATCAATATACATATATATATATAGCTTTGAGCTTTGATATTATGAATTTGTGTATGAGAAAACTGTTATGGTACAATTCTATTCCATTAGTTAATGGTGCTTCCACATGTGCATCTGCTATTGTGAATCATCTTATGCAGGTGGTATTCGTGGCTTCTCTAACTCATGTCCTTCACAGCCTAGCCTTGTCACAAAGGTCAGCAACTCACTAACAAACTTGCCATCATCAGTTTGCCACCTCACCAATGCAGGTAAAGTTACAAACGCATGAGCAATGGAATAATATTGATGATTAGTTTGTTTAGACAGTTATAGATATACATTTCACTGATGTGATTCAAGTACAAATTGTATTTACTTTAATATGCAGTTTACATTTCTTAGCTTGTAAGGCTTTATACTAAAGTCATATTGATATTATTAATAGTACAATGATACACTAAATGAAATATAGAAAATGAGAGATGATTTCTCAAATGTCTTGCTTCCTTTCTTCTCGTCATCCTTTCTTCTTGCTTTCCTACTTCCCTCGCATCCTTGCCTACTCAAACTTTTGATCAATTTCTCTTAGTTCTTCATATTCTTTCATGGTATCAGAGCTTAGACTCAGAAATATTTTCCAAAACAATATGGAAGATCTTAGAAATATTTTCCAAAACAATATAGAAGATCTTAATTAAACGACTGAACAATCTAGGCCTTTATTAAGTTTTATTGGTCCAATTGATTGCTACTTAGTTACTTTTCGTAATCAAATTTCAACGATTAAGCTAGATCAATACAATTATATGATATGAAAATAGAAAATGTTGGGAATTTTGAAGAGCTATGAGCTCGATGATTTTGTACCTGGAAAACATAGATGTCCTTGCAAAGTTCTTGATGATGAAAGTACCAGTCCAGAGTCCAAGTTTTGGAGTCAACAAGATCAGATGATAGGTTTATGGCTCATTGTTTCAATGAGTGATGATTTGATCAAGGAAGTCTCAAATCTTGATACTTCATTTGAAATTTAGTCCATAAATGATAATTCCTTTGGTACAAATTCTCATGCAAAATTATTTATATACAAATATAGGTTTGGTAATCTCAGAAAAAAAAGAAAGCTTAAGTAAGTATAACGGAGTATACAAGAATAATTAAAGAAAGTCTAGGCAACTATCATAAGTCGATTATCATGTTAATGAAGAAGATCAAGTTCATTCAATTTTAAATGACTTTGATTATAACTAGATATGGTTAGGGCTATTGTTCAAAGCAAACTTGAACCAATTTTTGTTTGAAAACTTTAGGCTTTTATATTTTCACATAGTGAAAAGAGACTTGAGAATCATGAGAATTACTCAAACTCTTTTATGCTACCTTGTGTAAATGTAGCAATAAAACTAAGCAATTTAGGCAAGATAGAACTTAATCAAGCTCAGTTTAATAACTCAGTTTTTCTTATAGTAATAATTTTGACAAATCTAAAGCTCAATCTCACTTTGTAGATCCTAATTCTGAAAGAGGTTCTAGAAATAATGACTTCAGAAGAAGTCGTGGTAGAGGTTATAATAACAATGATGGTGGTAGACATTTAGATGTTAATATCGATTTGATCATAACTTTTAATCTCTTATTGACGGTCAAAGTTCACAATCATCATCTGGAAATGAGAATCAATCTCAATCTCAATCATAGTCACAATCCTCTGCCTTTTACAATTCCTCAAGGGCTCCTACATTTATTACTACTCTAAATATTGTGTCAGATCCCTCCAGTTATGTTAATTCAAAAGCCATGCATCATGTGTCTGTTGATCCTAGCTATTTGTTTGCAAAGGTTGATTACAATGGCCCAAATATCTTCACATTGGAGATGACTCTAGTATGGTTATTTTTAACATTGGTAGTTATCGTATTAGTAGCTTTATTGCATCTTGTGACACTTTTTTTTGCTGAAATTCATACTACATATGCTTGAGATAGCGAAAAAACTAAGTAGTGTATCAAATTTTGCTAATATAATGATGTATATTTTGAATTCCATAATTGTGATTGTTTTGTCAAGAACAAGAAAACAAATGCAATATTATTTAAAGGAATTCTTAAGGAGGGACTTATGCTTTTTATTTCAATTTAAAGCTTTTGGATGATGATAGAAAGTTGGATGTATCAACTTTTACTACTACTAGCAAAAGTATATTAGATATAAATAAAGTCTCAAAGAATGATGTAATTTCTTAGACTAGAACTTTCATACCTTTGTTTGTAATGGATTTGAACCACTTTTTGATGTGGTATAAGAGGTTAGGTCATCCCTTCTCTAAGATCGTACAAACAATCCTTAAATCTAAGTGCAATGATTTTTCTATAAGAAATTATTTGCCTGATGTTTGCGATTCATGTCAGTTAGAAAAAAGTCATAAGTTACCATTTTTGTTGACTGAACTGCTCCTACTACTCTATAAATTGTGCATACTAATGCTTGGGTGCCAACATCCATAGTTTCTTTCAATGGTTTTTGATGGCATGTTCATTTTATTGATGAATTCATAAGATTTTCATGGATTTTCTCTCTCAAAGAAAAATCAGGAGTAAAAGATGCTTTTATATTGTTTAAAATCAAGTAGAAAAACAAAAAAAGTTATTCTCTTAAAGTCTTACTATGAGATGGGGGAGGGAAATTTCAAGCTATTATTCCTTTATTAAATTAGTTTGGAATTCTTAGAAGATTATCTTGTCCTTACACCTCCCAACAAAATGGGATAGCTAAGAGAAAACATAGATATATGGTGGAAATGGGTCTCACTTTGCTTGCTCAAGGTCATTTTCCCCTAAAGTTTTGAGATGAAGTATTTTACAATTCAACCTATCTAATCAATTGTTTAATTACACCCTTATTATCCAACATTTCTCCTTTGGAATCTTTATTTTCTATTAAACTAAATTATGATTTTCTTAAAACCTTTGGTTGTCTTTTTTATCCTCATCTTAATGATTATAATGCACATAAGCTTGTTTTTAAATCCACTGCTTGCATATTTATAGGATATAGTGATTTTCACAAAGGAAACAAGTGTCTTAGTGATATTGGTAGAGTCTTCATTTCTCGTCATGTAATATTTGATGAATATGCTTTTTCCTTATCTAAAAAAAGAATTTATACCTTTTCCATTAGCTTCTACTATTCATGTAAATTTTCCTTTGGGAATTTTAAAATCTGTCTAACCAATAGTGTCCATTTCTTTTCCTTCTAGTTCTTCAACACCTAGCTCTTCTACATTATGTCCTTATTCTTCTATACCAACATTAGTTCATGTTCTTTCCTTTTCACCTTTGATAGATACCTATGTGTCACGTCCCGCCCAAACTGCCCCTAAAAATCCAAATGATGGCTGCCTAAAGGATCTAAGACATATGGAAAATTCTAGAGTTGCCTAGAGAAGTCTAGAAAGGACTAGAGTTGGACGGACTCAACTCAAGCTTGAAGACCCTAGAATGTTCTAGAGCACGCCGAGAGTGCGGAATGGGTCGGGAACGTTCTAGAATGCGCCGGATAGTTCGGGAAGCCGTTGAAGCTTACGGAACATCCCTAAGGAGGATGTAGAAGCCGGCTGGAAGCTTACGGAACATCCCGGAAGGATGTAGAGCTGAAGTTTACTAACATCCCTGGAAGGTGCATGAAAGAGCTAGACAAACCCAAGACTCTATAGTTGTAGAAGGTCCTAGAGCCTCAGTGGCACTCAGACATAAATCTAGAATACCCTTGTACATTCTAGACTAGGAAGACTCTAGAAAGTGGTGGCATGCTCTTAAGCTTGGAGCCACACTATAAATAGACCACTTGGTCTTCATTTGCATTCATCTTGGGAAATCCTCGAATTCTTAGCAATTGTATCATAAACTCTCTATGAGAGCAATACAAAGCATTCTTTGCAAACTCTTTCTATTCTCTTTGGAGTTACATTTCGGATTCAAAGGCAGTGCTTAGTGCAACGGACCGCAGCTAAGTGCCGCACGATCGCTACTTGAGAAATTAAGGTCGTGGACGGTTGGTATCGTAGCGTTAGGTTGAAGCAATCTTACTCTTGGCATAATGAAGAACGTTGGTCCATCTACCTCCAGCGTTGAAGTTCCACCTATGGAACGTGGACGTGAGGAAACCCGAAACCATCAAAAGAAGCTCCGAGCCAAGTCGAAAGACATACTTTCTAGCTTGGAGGCACGAGTCGTGGGAGCGCGTACGCCGTGAGCCGCTGACCGAAAGGACAACTTATGAGAGCGTTGCAATGGCTTTGGAGGCCGAGAATGTGGAGATCCATGCACGGTTAAGATGTCCTCAACGAGCTAGATGGGCGGGCTAAGGCAAGAGATTGATGGGTCAAAGCCGAACTTGTCAAGGTAAGAGATATTGTCCAAAGAGAACTCGCAAATGTCTTGCTTAGAGCCTGATGATATTGGGTGGTGATCTAGCTCTTCAGAAGCGAGCTACGGCCGCTATGAACTAGCACAACCAACCTATCGAGGCTGAGGCAGGGTGGATGCTCCCAAGCCCAAGACCTTCAATGGCGTTAGGGAACGCTAGTGGAAGTGAAGAACTTCCTATGGGGCTAGAACAATACTACTTATACATCGGCATAACCCGGACCGTACGCAAAGATCCGAACTGCCTTTGCTATGTATTTTGTGGTACACCGCTTACGTCAGGGTGGAGGCGAGACACGGGAGATGTGCAACGAGGGTTTGCACAATTGACACCTTTGAAGATTTCAAAAGGGAGTTCAAGACGCAGCTTCTTCCCCGTAAATGCCGAGGAGAGGCAAAGGGGGCCGATTGCGGCGAAAGCAAACGGGTAGCATGTGGATTATGTGAAGGCGTTCACAACCTTGCCGCCAAGTCCCCGACACAACCGACAAGGATGCGCTATTCTTGTTCATGGACCTCTCAATCGTGGGCTAATCCTGAGCTCTGCCGACGTGGTGTCCCAAGACTTATCTTCGGCCATCGCGACCGCGAGCTTTATTGACTACTCCACAAACAAGGAGGGCTCCAAAGCCACAGATAAGAAGTTTGGTGGAGAGAAGAGTAATGGAGGCCATGCCAAAAGTCAGGGTTCCAAAAATCATAAAGGCAACTCCTCATTCAAGCCACCGCACAAGGGGAAGGAGAAGGAGGATCGGAATGCCTCAAAGCCCCGTGTAATGTGCTTCATTTAAGTGACTTAATCGCACGGGCATGTGAATGTCCGAAGAGGAAGGCCTCGAGTGCCTTAGTTGCTTCCACTCATGCCACTGTGATGGAGGAAAATCGGACGCAGTGCGAAGATGGGTTCTTTGCGCCTACTGCGCAAATGCAGAAATGCCCCAAAGCACTTCAAAGGCTTAATGTACGTGAATGTCACCATTAACGGGAAGGTCGCCAAAGCATTGGCCGACACAAGAGAATCTCACAACTTTGTTTCGGTGGAAGAAGCAAAGCGACTCGGCTCAAAGGTTGTCACAATGGAGTGGTTCTCTCAAGGCGGTTAACTCAAGAAAGACTACCATTACACGGAGTCGCTCGCAGTTAAGATCAGTCTTAGTGCGGACCGGCCGTGGACTTATCGGTGGCACCTATGATGACTACTCGATGGTATTCGGCATGGAGTTCTTCGACCAGTGCAAGAGCTTTCTTGGTGCCATACTCAAACTCCACGTGCATTATGGACGGTTCAAAGCGTCATGTGGTACCGACCGGACAGACCACCAAACGCACAACCCAAGCTCTCTCGGCACTTCAAACCGCCGGATTGAAGAGGGACGAAGGCAGTTACCCGACCATCTCAAAGAGTACAAGGAGGAGGCCGCCAAAGCCAAGCTTCTCGGTGGAAGAGCAAGTTGCCTCGATAAGTCTCATGAGGTGATGTTTGAGGCGGCCACCAGCCAAGCTTGCCACCGACGTGCAGCTGTGCCCCGAGATAAGTCCCACAAGGTGATGTTTGAGGTGTCACCAAAGTCAGAAGCTTGCCAACGGAAGTGCAAGCTACCCCGTATGAATCCTGGGGTGATGCCATGGGGCCTCACCCAACGGTTACCTCCAAGCGAGAGGTGAACCATAAAGTCGAGTCGATCTCGACACAAGACCACCAATAATGAGCCCAGTGCTGTGGAAAAATCAGATTTGCACAAATGGAAGCATGGTGATCGATGCGCCGAGTCGAAAGGGGAAGACAAAGCAACAGACACCTGCAGGTCCGCTAGAACCGCCGCCCATTCCGTAGACCACGAGTGTCTCTATGGATTTCATCACTCGGCTCGCCAAAATTGGGGAGGGCTTTGGCAAAGATTATCGTGGTGATTGATCGCTTCACAAGTATGCGACATTCATATCTACCTCAACAGACCGCACGGCATGAGACGGCGCGGTTGTTCCTCAAGAATGTTGTGAAGCATTGGGAATTCTTCTCTAATATCGTGAGTGACCGAGACCCACGATTCACGGGGAAATTTTGGACGGAACTATTCAAGCTGTTGGGATCGGACTTGAATTTCTCCACAAGCTTTCATCCCCAAAGTGACGGACAAACGAAACATGCCAATGCATTGCTGGAGTTGTATCTTAGGCACTTTGTCAGTGCCAATCAGCATGATTGGGCTAAGTTGCTGGATGTAGCCCAATTTTCCTACAATTTGCAAAGGAGCGAGTCTAACCCGAAGAGTCCCTTTGAGATCGTCATGGGGCAACAACCCATGACTCCTCATGCCATGGCCACAAGTTATGAAGGGAAGAGCCCTGCTGCCTTCAAGTTTTCCTGTGCGTGGCGTAACAAGTGGAGTTAGGCCCAAGTCTATTTGCATATGGCATCCAAGATGAAAAGTGGGGCTAACAAGAAAAGAAGGATGGTCGAATTACGGGAAGGAGATCTAGTCCTTGTCAAACTATTGCCCCAACAATTGAAGACCTTGCGGAAGGCTCATAAGGGGTTATTGCGGAAATATGAGGTACCATTTCCTGTCCTTAAGAAAGTCGGTAAGGTGTCATATAAGATGCAACTCCCTCCGAAGCTTAAAATCTATCCTGTTTTTCATGTAAGAATGTTAAAATCCTTTCATGAAGATAAGGAAGACATAAGTAGGGGAGAATCCAAGAGGGCGCCTACCGCGACAGAAACCTCCTTCAACAAAGAAGTGGACTCAATTTGGGCGGATCGCTTGATCCGACGAAGGGGCGTACCAAGTTATAGGGAATACTTGGTCAAATGGAAAAAACGCCCCAAATGTAGAGATAAGCTGGGAACCCGAGGAGTCTTTATGGCAATTCAAAAATGCCATAGAGAGGTTTCACCTTGAAGGCGCGACGAGGGCGTCGCGAACTTGAGTGGGGGAGAGTGTCACGTCCCGCCCAAACTGCCCCTAAAAATCCAAATGATGGCTGCCTAAAGGATCTAAGACATATGGAAAATTCTAGAGTTGCCTAGAGAAGTCTAGAAAGGACTAGAGTTGGACGGACTCAACTCAAGCTTGAAGACCCTAGAATGTTCTAGAGCACGTTGGAGAGTGCTAGAATGGGCTGGAACGTTCTAGAATGCGCCGGATAGTTCGGGAAGCACTGAAGCTTACGGAACATCCCGGAAGGATGTAGAAGCCGCTGGAAGCTTACGGAACATCCCGGAAGGATGTAGAAGCTGCTGGAAGTTTACGGAACATCCCGGAAGGTGCATGAAAGAGCTAGACAAACCTAGAAGACTCTATAGTTGGCTAGAAGGTCCTAGAGCCTTGTGGCACCTTGTACATAAATCTAGAATACCCTTGTACATTCTAGACTAGGAAGACTCTAGAAAGTGGTGGCATGCTCTTAAGCTTAGAGCCACACTATAAATAGACCACTTGGTCTTCATTTGCATTCATCTTGGGAAATCCTTGGGAATTCTTAGCAATTGTATCATAAACTCTCTATAGAGCAATACAAAGCATTCTTTGCAAACTCTTTCTATTCTCTTTGGAGTTACATTTCGGATTCAAAGGCAGGCTTAGTGCAACGGACCGTGCTAAGTGCCGCACGATCGCTACTTGAGAAATTAAGGTCGTGACATATGTCTCTCTTTTAACACAAATGTGCATCCTTTCATTACATGTACTAAATATGGCACTAGAAAGCCTAAGGTATACCTCTGTAACCTTGGCTATATAGAACCTAGAACCACCAAGAAAGATTTTTCTCATTCTGGTTGGCATTCATTGATGCAATCAGAATTTGATATACTTATTCAAAACAACACTTGGACCTTAGTTCCTTATCCTTCTAATATAAAAATCATTGGCAGTAAGTGGGTGTATAGAGTTAAAAAGCTATCCACACAAGTTATTTAAAAATTAAAGTCTCATGTAGTGTCTAAAAGCTATCATCAAATTGTTGGATTTGATTTTCTGGAAACTTTCAGTCCAGTTGTTAATTTTGTTACAACTAGAATTGATTTAACTTTGGCACTTAATTTTGGTTAGAGCTTGCAACAATTTGATATAAATAACACCTTTCTTAATGACCTATTGAAAGAATAGGTCTATATGGAACAACCTCGGGTGTTCGAGAACTCCAATTTTCCTAATGATGTTTGAAAACTTAGCAAAGCCATATATGGCTTAAAGTAAGCCCCAATGGTTGGTTTAACAAACTAAAGGCTACTTTTGTCTAGTTTGGCTTCATTTCCTCTAAGGTTGATGAATATCTTATTATTAGGGTTACTTCATCTTCTATTGTTTTTTTAGTCTATGTTAATGATATTATTCTCACTAAATCCAGATCAAATCAGTTATAGCTAATTTACATGCAGAATTTGCTCTCAAAGATCTTGATAGTTTAAACTATTTTCTCGGAACTATTGTTCAACACATGCCTTATGGAAGTCCTTTCATTAATTAGCATAATTATGTTTTGGAATTACTAGACAAAGCCAATATGAGTAGTGCAAAGCTAGAAATTACACGTATATGTTCAGATACTAAACTTTCAACCTATGAAAGAGAATTATATTCAAATCCATCTTTATAATGAATCATTGTAGGTAGTGTGCAATATGAAACTCTTACACATCCTAACCTTGCATTCTCTGTTAACAAGGTTTGTCAATTCATGGCTACAGCCAGAGTTTCTTATTGAACAACAGTTAAGAGAATTTTGTGTTATTTGCTTGGCACTTTGGAATATGGTTTGGAATTTAAATGCTTTACTAAACTACTAGTAAATACATTTTTTTATGTTGACCAGACCTCTTATTCAGATGATCGTATATCAATACCTAGATTTTATGTTTTTCTTGGTGGTAATCCTATAATATGATTAGTAAAGAAACTATCAATAATGTTTCCATCTAGTACAGAGGCAGAATATTGTAATATTGCATCAACTGCAACTAAGCTTGTCTAGATCCAATCTTTCCTCAATGAATTGCATCTCTTTACTCAATACATTAGTGATCTGGTGTGATAATTTAAGTTCGATTACTTTATCTACCAATACATTTTTGCATGCGTGCACCAAACATATTGAGTAAGACTTGTATTTTTTTCATGAAAAGGTGCTCAATGGATAATTGTGTTTCTATTGGTTTTGAACAAATTGATGATATTTTAACAAAGTCACTCTCTAGTTCATTGTTTCACAGTTTTCAATGCAAGTTGAGAGTGATTCATATCCCACTCAATTTTATGAGGAATGTTAAGGCTCCTAATGCAAATTCTATTTCATTAGTTGATGGTGCTTCCAAATGTGCTACTACTATTTGTGAATCATCTTATGCAGGTGGTATTCAAGGCTTTTCTAGCTCATATCCTTCATAACATAGCCTTATCACAAAAGTTAACAACTCACTAACAAACTTGCCAGCATCAATTTTCCAACTCACAAATGCAGCTCAAGTTACAAATGCATGTGCAATGGAATAATATTAACAATTGGTTTGTTTAGGAAGTTATAGATTTACATTTCACTGATGTTATTCAAATACAAATTGTATTCACTTAGCTTGTAAGGCTTCATATGAACTCATATTGCTATTATAAATAATACAATGATACACTAAATAAAATATAGAAAATGAGAGATGATTTTTCAAATATCTTGTTACCTTTCTTCTCTTCATCTTTTCTTCTTGCTTTTTTGCTTCCCTTGCATTCTTGCCTGCTCAAACTTTTGATCAATTTCTCTTATTTCTTTGCATTATTTCAAAAACACAAAAGCAAATATTGTTACAATTTATTTTTCCCAAATTCTTTTCTACTTTCCTCATTTGCCTTGATATTTTTACTAATTTTCTCACTATTTTCACTAATCCCTCCATTATTATTGTTGATTCTTGCAATTTGTTAATTTTTTCTTTCATACTTTCCATAAGTTGATGCTCTCTAGACTTATTTTGAATTTCTAGTTGATGGTGTTTCTCAGCTAATAATGGAGGAAGTTTTTAATGGTTTGGATAATCTGGATCTTATGACAAAGATTATAGAGTTGATTACTAAGGATCAAGAGCTATTAAACTTAGAGATTGTAACTTATTTGGTAACTAATCGGTTTATGAGTCCAAAAGCTTTAATGACAATTTTTGTCTTGTGTGGGAAAATAAAGGAGGGTTAGTGGTAAAATTCCTTGATCAAACAAATTTGTTTTCATGTTTGAGGATGTAAGTCCCTTTATACTTGTGTTTGTCTGTTGATTTCTCATGTATAAAACATGGTGTCTGTTTTCTTTCTAATTAGTGTATTTGTCTTCCTCTGTTTAAGGTTGGTTACTGCAGATTAATAATCCACATACATACATAGTTAGGTACACTTTGTATACAAGAAATTTTACACATGCCATAGTGTTAATTTTCGTAATATGCATGCTAAGTTAAGGGCACACTCATTCACTGACATTGCCACTTGCATTTTTAGTTTGTTTTTGGTGTAGGTATTTATGGATAACACTTTAAAATTTTTGGAACCAAAAAATGTGACTTTTAGCATCTCGCCAACAAGCTTACCAAAGACCTTGCCACCACCCTCACCATCATCCTTGGAAAAGTGGCTAGCAAGGTGGAAATTTAAATTTTATAAATACCTCATCATTTCTCTTATCTCTTACCCTTTATTTTAATATCAAAACTCTACCAAATTTTTCATTGAGATTTATATTTATTATTTAAATTATTCTGGAAAGCTTATAATTGAGTGTCATTTTGTGGTTAGTTATCAAATCATTATTTGTGTAAGTACGTGGTTTGATTGTATGTCTTACATACAAGATTTGGGATAGGTGGTGTAGTGTGTGTCCCTTGAAAGTATGAACAATTACTCTTCTTATTACACATATGTGGCTACCAATCTCATCACAATGGATAGTGTTGGTTGTATAGGATAGCCGAGTTCGATTGTTGAACCAAGTAGTTACAAAAGCAACAAGTAGAGTTGTAACTAATTTATTGCTTAGTGAATTATTTGTTGTTGAGTGATTGTCTTAAGCAACCTAAGGATGTTACCATATAGATATGATCTCTACGTGAGTTTACTTCATTATATTGCTTAGTATGCATGATCAACTTTTGAAATAGTATAATTGATGAACGAAAACCGGCATCGCCAATTCTCGCAAATACTTTGGTTTTAATATTTGTAAAACTCTCGCAAGTGCACGAATCATTTCGTAGAAAAATGATAAGTATACTCCCAAGGTCGATCTAAGGAAGGAATGTATGTGGTTTTTAATTTATTATTCAAACTTTTAAAAACGAAATTAAATCCTAAACATCCTGTCACGATAGTTTGGTTTTTGTGTTCCTAATCTAATAACATAAAATAAACATATATACAGATTAATTAAATATAATAAAAGAAATAAACATAGATACAATTTCAATAAATAAAGAATAAATATAAATACAGATTCAATAAATATCCATGCAAATTTTATCATTTATATTAGTGGAGTATTTATGGATATAATAACTAAATTAATTATGCTTGCTCATATTATTTAGGCTATTAAAGATATAAATTGATATTTTATTGATTCTCTCTTTTTTGTATGAATACCACCTTTGGTGGGGTTAGATATTCTTTGTTAACTAAACAAATCAATTAACACCTATGGGTGGGGTTGATAACTAATTTGGTTAATTAAATTAATTCATTTTTCTAAGAGATTGAAAATGAACCATTTAAATGCCACCTTTGGTGGGGTTAGACAGTTTAAACTTTATTCAAGGTGTCCAAATTAAACCTAAGAATTTAGTTATCCGAGTACTAACTTTCAAGTTTTAAAACCACCATTGAAAACATGTTGTCAATACATTTTCACATAATAATTCTTATAAAAACTTTTGAAATAGAGCTTCACTCTAACTTAGAAGGACGATTGTACAACAAATAAAAGAGCACTACTCTAAATTAGGCAGGATAACTAAACCTTAAAGTCTAATCTTGATTTAAGTTTGTAATGAAAAATAATATATTTCTCTCTAACATCCTTAATATAAAATCTTGAATAAAAAATAAAATCAATTCATTTTAGAAATTTTCACCTATTTAATATTTCAAGCATAACAACGTTATTATTATATCATAATTATAAACGGTATACAGTTAAATTTAATCACGAGACAAATTAAATATAACATGTAAGAATAAAGCATAAAAATAAGCGTAAAGAAAATAAAATCCTTACGAGAACTTGACGCTATTCTAGTTGCTAGAAAACCTCCAAGCGGAATTTGCACTTCCATTTATTGAATCAAAAATCTAAATTATTACAAAAACATTACAAGTTCCTACTCAAAAAGAAAAAGAACTCTAAACCTAAGAGAATTGAACTAAAAACTAAGAGAAAAACTAAGAAAAGCTTAGAAACTAAGAAAGAAACTAAGGAAAACTCAAAAACTAAGAAATGAGAGAAAGAAAGAAGAGAGAAGTGAGGGTTTGAGGGGGGCTTTGAAGGGAATGGAAGAGGGTATTTATAGGTGAGGATGGAGAGAAAAAATGAGTAAAAAAATGTTTAAAAAAAATATAAAAAAATAAAAAACGTGTAGTGGACATCTTGAGGTCATCAATGGCGTCGGCGTGGCGTCATAAAGGGCTGCACGTGAAAAATGGGTCAAAAAACGCGTTGGGCGCGCGGTGATGGCGAGCTGGCTGTGAGCGGCTACAGCCAGCGTGAATTAACGATAACAGCCTTGGTCTTCTTGTAGCGTATGAACAGTAACCTCAGCTGATCTTTAGCGCGCATGAACGATAACCAGCGGCCAGATGCTGCGCGTATGAACGATACCAGCGCCTTGCGATTAACGCGCATGACAATACCAGCCTTGCGGATTTTGGGTGGAGGCTGAGTCTTTGGTAGCGGCCAGTTTGAAGCGGCGTGACGGTTTTTCTACTTTTTGACATTTTGACCTTTTCGACTCATTTTGTCTAATTTTTTCGATGTTTGTTGACCTTTTGCCAGTTATTTATTAATTTGTTTGTGATGTATTGCTTCAAGTATTGTTCTTTGAGTCTTTAAATTGCGTTTTTAAGCCAAAATACCTGAAAAGCAATAAAATACCCGTGATTAGAAAAGACAAATTTATATAAATATATGATAAAACATATAAATATATATATTTTTAATCAATTAATGTGCATAAAATCATGGTTATTTTAGTGCTTTTGAAAACTCATCACAACTGACCAACTTCTTTAGTCCCTTGCAAGAGAAGCGATAAAAACTAAAAATTAAACTATCCTAAATCACTTCCGTGGATTGACACGGTTGCGTTTAACTTTATCTGACAAGCCTTTAAACCCACAGGTTGCCCTGGTGGACGAGTTTAAGTCGTGAGGGTTTTGATAATGATACCCTGAGTATTGTACTAAATGTAAAAACAAAGAAACAATGAAAACAAACACCTTAAAAATTAAATGTACAACAAAATCACAAATTATGACCATCTCACAAAAATGTCTCATACTTTTTAATCTCCTTTAAGATCGTAATTGAAATCTCAAGCATAAGTTATTTTAATCTCTTTAAACAATCATGATTTATTATAATAATTAGTCGAAAATCATTTTCATATAAAAAATGTATCAATTTAATTTCACCCAATTTCAGTGTCATGAATCAGAATTCGCTTCGACTCTATTCCTGTCACAAGTCAATACTCTCAAAACACTTGAATCCTATGGGTTCAAACACTCATACTAATTTATATGCGAAAGAGTTGATGTATAGAAATGAACTAATATGTTCGCATATGTATAAAGAATAAAGGCTCAAAGTGTTATTTTAACATTGATCTCATGAAAGGAATCAAATGTATAAATTATAAAGATATCATATATAAAAATTATTTTCATGCATAAATCAAACTCATTAAGAAATAATTTCAAGATATATGCCTTTTACAAATGAAGAAATTGCAATGACTTTTTGGGGAATTACTTCTTATATCTTTCTTTTGTAATTAGCCTTTACTCGCAACTTTGTAGGCAATGCGGGTTATAGTATGTAGATGATACTATTTTGATCTCTCTCTTTTTTTTACGTAGATATTTTTCAATATGTGTGTATTTCTTAGAAAGTCAACCCATGTACTGATTGTACATTTTTTTTGGATTTTGGTGAGTGGTTAATTTTGTGGCTTTCTGTTTGATCTTGGTGTAGCTACCCCCAGATATGTCTTTTTGTGTTTGTAGTGCTCATGCACAAATGAGATATAACCATATACTATCAATTTCTACTCAAATCATTTAATCTAAGCAAAAATAATAATCAAAAATATATGATACTCTATTAAGATGAAAAAAATTCATACATTCAATGCTAATACCTATAGAGATCATCTAAAAATTTGTAGATGTAAGAAAAGTGTTTGGAGTAGAAAAAATATATATTTCACTCGAATAAAGGAAATTAGGCTCAAATTATATCTCACAAAGGTAGTCTCCACTAAAAAAAAACTCATAAACACCGATTTTGGGTTTGATATAATTTCTACATCTTATCGAGAAATACTAATTATGACAAAAACTAACTAATTATCAAAAATAATTACAAAATATTTCATGATATGTTTTCAAAAATTAATCTAACAGATGCAAAGACTTAACTATTTACTTAAATTTGATTTAAAGAAATGATAAATTTTTGTGAGAAAAGTTTTTTTTATTTTTTTTTATTTTTTTTTAATTAAGTATGGTAACTTTTTCACCACCCCAACCTAGAACTTACATTGTCCTCAATGTAACAACCGTAAATTAAAGATAAAGAGAGAAGAGAAGAAAGATTACCTATTTCCTGAGAATGTGCAAGTAGTAATGGAAAATGCAGGTGCATCCATCATATTCATCATTAAAGTGTATACAGACAGATCGCTGTAAACTTCTAACATCTCAACAAATATTTTTAGTTTTAACAATTTAAAAATTATTCACATGTAATTAGAATGAAATAAACAATAAAATTAAGTAAACAAATAACAAACAAAAAATATTTTTTTTTTGGTTTTTATTTTTTTTTTTTTTATTGTTTTTATTGTTTTTATTATTTTTTTTACCTAAAATGATGGGTTGCCTCCCATCCAGCGCTTAGTTTAACGTCTTAGCAAGACGTATCTTTTTGGTGCTAAGGGTTACTCAGCCAAATGCAATCCATTTCAAAGAATGTTGTTTAGTTCTTCTAAATAAGGCTTGACACGATGGCCGTTGACTTTGAACGTTTTTGTGTCTTGGAGTCCAATAGTTCCATACTCCATGTTCAAATACTTGAACTATTTTGAATGGTCCATCCCATCTTGATCTCGGCTTTCACGGAAACAATCTCGAAACGAGAGTTAAATAAAAGAACTTTCATTCCGGGTTGAAGAGTCTTAGGAACTAAGCCTCTTGTCATGATAGCTTAGTACGCTCATTGTATAATTTGGCATTCTCATAGGGTTCATTCCTAACTTCTTCCAACTCATGAAGGTGGAGTAATCGCTTTTCACCTGCTCTATCTAAATCCATGTTTAACTCTTTAATTGCCCGATAAGCTTTGTGTTCAAGTTCAAGCTGGAAGGTGACACGCTTTCCCAAAGATTAGCAGGTAAGGGCTCGTCCCAATAGGTGTTTTGTAAGCGGTGCGGTATGCCCGTAAGGCATCATTTAGCTTGTGCCCAATCCTTCCTTGACGGACGCACGGTGCGTTCGGTATTCCCCATAATTGCCTATTGCTCACTTCCACTAAACCTGGGAAGTTTGAGGATGATATGGAGTAGCTACTTTATGTGTGATGTTGTACTTGTTTAGTACTCCATCAAAGAGTTTGTTACAAAAATGGCTACCTCCATCACTTATTATAGTTCTAGGCGTTCGAACCTATTGAATATGAAATCTTTCAAGAATTTCACAACAACATTAGCATCATTGGTTTTGGTGGGGATAAGCTTCTACACCACTTGGACACACGTAATCCACAGCAACCAAAATGTATTGAAAACCATTAGATGGGGAAAAGGACCCGTAGAAGTCAATCCCCATTACATCGAAGAGTTCAACAACTAAATTAGATGTCAAAGGCATTTCATCTCTTTTGCTTATGTTTCTGTTCTTTGACATACATCACATTGTGCCTGAAAACATATGAGCATATTTAAAAAGAGTGGGCCAAAAGAATCAGACCGTAATATCTTACGGGCTGTCTTTTCACCTCCAAAATGACCCACATGATGAAGTTCATGACAAAAAGTCAAAATGCTCTTATGTTAGTCGTCTGGTACACATTCAGGATGACTTGATCTTGACCAATCTTGTATAAATAAGGTCATCCCGAGAAATAGTCCTTAATAGTTTTAAAAAACCTTTTCTTTGTCTGATATGAAGTGTTAGGTCGCAAAACACCGGTGGCAAGATAGTTTTACAATATCAAGATACCATGTGGGTTAGGACTATGAAAAATAACTGTCATCATCGGAAAGGTTTCAACTATATCGTCATTACTACTCATCTTTAAGAGAATTAGTCGAGAAATCAACCTAGACAAATGGTCGGCTACTAAGTTTTCACGCCTTTCTTATCCTTGATTTCTGGAGTCAAATTCTTGTAAGAGTAAGACCAGCACCGATTAATCTTGGCTTGGCATTTGGTTTACTTAATAGGTATCTTAAAGCGGCGATCAGAATGTACAATCACTTTAGATCCTACTAAATAAGACCAAAATTTGTCTAAAGAGAATACTATAGCCAAGAATTCCTTTTTAGGTGGTGGTGTAATTCATTTGGGCATCGTTGAGTGTTTTGCAGCATAGTGGATGACATGTAAACGCTTATCCACTCTTGTCCCAGGAACTGCTCCTATTGCATAATCGAAGCGTCACACATTATCTCAAAAGGTAAAGACAGGTTTGGTGCCATTATAATAGGGGTAGATGTTAGTTTCTCTTTCAAGGTATTAAAGGAAATAAGGTCGTTGTTGAAGTCAAATTCAAGCATCTTTGGATAGTAAGTTACATAAAGGACGACTTATTTTAGAGAAATCTTTAATAAATCGTCTGTAAAATCCTATGTCCCAAGAAGCTTCTTATCCCCTTCACGGATGTAGGGGAGGTAGTTTTGGATATCAATTCAACTTTTGCCTTATCAAACTTCAATACCCTTGTTTGAAATTATATGTCTAAAACTATCCTTGTTGAACCATAAAATGACTTTTCTCCCAACTAAGGGTTAGATTGCATTCAATGCATCTTTCTAAAACCAAAGTCAATTTATGTAAGCAATCATCGAATGAGTTCCCGAAAACGGAAGTCGTCCATGAAAATTTCAATGAATTTCTCCACCATGTCCGAGAAAATAGATATCATGCATCTCTGCGGAAAGTGGCGAGCGTTGCATAACCCAAATGGCATTCTGCGAAAAGCAAATGTCCCAAAAGGACATGTAAATGTGGTCTTTCTGATCTTGGTCTATGGGTACTTGATAATATCCAGGTGATCCATCCAAAAAACAAAGTAAAATTCGTGTACTAATCTTTCCAACATTTGATCAATGAATGGAAGAGGAAAGTGATCCTTTTCGTATATAAATTTAGTTTCCTAAAATCTATACACATTCTCCATCCAGTGATTATTCTAGTGGGCACTAATTCACTTTTATCATTTTTAACAACTGTTATCCCATTTCTTTGGTACCACATGCCTTTGGACTAAACCCACTTACTATCCATGATAGGATAGATAATCCTATTCTAATAATTTAAGGATTTCCTTCTTAACTACCTCTTGCATGTTTGGGTTTAGTCTTCTTTGGGCCTCTGCAAATGCAGGGTTTGGCACCATCACTCCAAGTTGATCTTGTGCATACACATTGTTGGACTAATGCCTCTTATATCCCTATACTCGACCTATAGATTTCTTAAAACCTGTTTAAGCAACTTTGATGAGTTCTTTTTCTTGTGGTTTGGTCAAGGCTGAAGAAACTATCACTGGATATGTTTCTCCTTCTCCCAAAAACACATATTTTAAGTGCTCAGGTAAGTCTTTGAGTTCAAGTTCAGGTGGATTGGCCTCTTTAACATGACCTCATTAACAGCCAATATATGGAAGGTCATCCAAAAGAGAGATTTAGATTAACAAGAAAAATTTAAAGTAAATCTTGAGAAGATGAAGATGCTTAAGGAACAACCAAAGTGTTCCACCTCAGATAAAACTACTCCTTTGTATGTGAATCATGATCTCTCGAATGATCAGAAGAATGAAATTAAATAGTGAAAATGGTATATTATTATCTACGAAAGCTCAAAGGAATATTTGGCTTTCTCACTTAAAAAAAAAGATGCTGAGATCGAACAACTACACAAGAAAGTCGAGATTCTTAATGATTCTGTTACATATCTTGAATCCTTTCTTAAGAAAAAGGAAGAACTAATTAAAGCATTGAAAGTCAAACTTAGTGTCAATGAAAAGAAACTGGCTCATTTTGCATCACTCGTTAACAAGATGATGAGTAGCTTTAAAAAAATTAAATGAAACAATCAATAGTAGTAAGTTGTTTGATGATAAACATAGCACTAGTGATAGTGAAGGAATTTCTAAATCTTATACTGTTGCTCCCAAGTTTGTTAAATCAACCACTTAAAGTCCAAAGTTGAAAACAACTACCACCATCCAAAAAGGTAAGTCAATTGTCATTTCAGCCAGTTTCCTCTAGCAAGATAAACACTTCACCTAAGGCTAGTTCTTTCCTTCATTCTAGTGGTAGTCTATTTTCTTTACCTACTCTTACTCCTATGTGTCACTATTGTGGTAAGCTTGGTCATTTGAGACCATATTATGTTAAATTTACCTCTCATCCTTATGTGAAAGTGAATGTGAGTGCTTTCTCTTTTTCCCTCAGAGTTAAAGACCCTATTTTCCAGCTCCATTATTTGTAATTGTTATTGTTGTGGGACTATTGGCCATATTACTAGGTAGTTTCCTAGATTTGTGAGAAGTACATCTCAGAGTCTTCCACCTCCTTTCTTCCATCTCCTTTGTCTAGATGTAGCTACTTTGTCTCATATGAGAATGGTCATGAAGCTTACATTATGCACCTAGTGTATAAAATAAAAATAATAATTCTACCTCAAAATGTATGCCTCATCTGACTTATATGGATGACTCGATTGAACGTTCTAAAAACTATAAAAAAATAGATCACGAGTTCCATACACACCTCATGCTCATATCTCAAGTTCTCTTACCTCTCATAAATTCTTTAAACAAAGAGATGTTGTTTGATCACTATTACTGGTTAATCAGGTTGGGGTTGAGTTACTTATTTCTTTTCTCTCTTATGTTTTTCTGTATATGATCTTTCTATTATTTTTTTGTATATCTACTTGTTTTATCTCCCTTTACTGGTTTATATATGTTGTGGTTGTTGTGTTGGCACTATCTTTTTTCTCTTTTCTCTCTCTTTTTGAGACAGTCTTGAAATTATTTTTATCCTACTATCTTACTACAAGTAAAATGAATTTAATAGGGACTTTGTTCTTTTTGGTTGGCATGCAATTGGCTTAAATTGAAGTGTGGCTATTTTTACATATGCATTCCTTAAGCATTTGTATGACTAAATTCTTGTGTCTAATTTGAGAAAAAAATTATCTTACACATGCCATAACTCTATTGAACTTGTATGGATATTTTGAGAAGTTTGTGTGAATTTATTACTTAGATGATTTTTATGTCTTTAATAAGATCTAGAATCTACTTTAGTGTCTTTTATGCCAAAATCCTAGGTGCCACTTAGATAGAGAAATGATTTAGGAATCTTTTGGACCATTTGAAATTTTCAAGCCACCATTATTTACTTGTCCTTAGTGAAACCCTTTGAGCCATTTTGTTATCCCTTCATTTCTTTGCACTTGAATACTAGCTTAACATAAATAAGTAATCCCTCTTCCTTGCATACTCTTAGTTGAGTTTCTTTATGATATTTGTTAAGCTTATTTGTTTTGAGAATGTCTGTCTACCACCTTGGTTAAAGAAAAAGAAAAAGGAATTTAAAGAGGGAAAAGGAAAAAAAAGGTAAAGAAAGAAAAAGAATGGGTGTTAGTGAATGAAGTTTAATAGTGAAGCAAAAAGAACCTAAATTTGGGAATGTTCGTATTTGAAATTTGAGAAGAAAAAGGAATAAGAATCTAAGTTTTTTGGGACTATTTGCTTTATTGCATTTATTTTTGGTTAACTAATGGTGTGTTTTTGGCCTAAAATGTCTTTTCTCTACTTCCTATTCCTCAGCATATCTTTACATGCTTTAAAAGACATATTGATTTTATCTAGGTTGGTACCTACATTAATAGAGAGAGAGAAAGAGAGAAGTTAAATGTGATGTATAAAGTTTGGTCTACTTAAGTGTATATTTCTATTTGCTTGGTTCACATAAGCATGTCTTGATGGCATGTAGAGTAAACAAGTTTAACATAACACATACAATGCATGTCATCAAAAATTTAGTCATACCCTTACATGAATGCATTATGGATTTATTGTCATGTGGATATTTATGTTGAGTGTATTAGTTATTCATAAAAGGGCCTTCTAGTATTCCACATTTTACCTCTTCTATTGTTGGATAGTCTTGTTACAATGGTGTTCATAGGGATGATGTTACTGAAGCGGGAGTCAGAGAATGCTAAACTCAATTTATGTCTATTTGTTATAAGTTTATTTCTTGTTTTCTACTATTTTGTGGGAGTTTTTGAGAGTGTATAATACATAACATATTTATTGCCTCACGTGTATATATTTAGGGGGAGAATGTGTGCAAAATGCATAATGTTAGGGGAAGTTTCATGTTTGTTTTGCATCCTTGTTGTTTTTCCGATTTGTGAGTTTATGTTGTATTGTTTTGTTGTTGTGATGCTTCCTTCTTCTTTACATCATGTTGTATGAACCTTACATAAATAGGACTATTAGTATAACATGTTGTATGCATAGTTTGCATTCTCCTATTTCATATGTCTTCTTATATGTTTACCTATTTTGTATTTGTTGTGGGAATGGATGATATATGTTTTGGTAAATTGAGATGTAGTTGATAGCTTGGTATTTGTTGTTAGAATGCACGATGTATGTTTTGGTAAACTGGCTACACTTTTCTCAAGTTATCTAGGCATTGGGTTTGTTGACTATTGTATGCTTTTACTTTTTCACATGACTGCATATGATGCTTCTTATAGTGCTTAGTTTAATCGTATCTACAATGTTGCCTTATCCTTTATCTTTTTAATATTACTATGGTGTTATATGTCTTCTCTTCTCATACTTTAAGTGTCAAAAGGGAGATAATTTTCTATACACAACTATATATTTGTTGTGATGATGTTTGTTGCATGGACTATAAGTGTAGGATTGCATTATATATTATTGTCTAAATTGCATGTATTTAGGGAGAGTGTTACATCAAGTCAGGGGAGTTGTGCATGTTTACTTATGTTTGTGCCTATCGTTGTGTACCTATATAGAGGTAACATGATAGCATGTGATTTAACTACATGCTATTTCTGCATGACATTTTCACAGAGTATGTATTTTTTTTGTACAGGTGACAAGTGTAAAGTGAAGTCTTCGTGCTTCAGATGTGTTGTGTGTAGATTAGATAAGTTGATTCATAAAGTTTGGATGAAGAACTCAAGATGGATGCACTTGGTGTAGGTGCATCTTTTGGGTTTTAGTATGTGTCATTTTTTTGTTCATGGGAATAAACAACTTTAGGAAAACTTCATGATCATCTCATGGTTAATGAGTCTATGTATTTAGTTATACAATATTTTGATGCGAAAAGACAAAGGGAAAGATTGTAAGTACTATTGTACTTATGTTTGTGTGTTAGCTCATCGTGTATAAAACATGGTGTAAATTTTCTTTTTACTTAGTGTATTTGTCTTTCTCTATATAAAGTTAGTTATTGTCGATCAATAATTTACACATGTCTATAATTAGGTACACTTTGTATGCAAGTATGTTTAAACACATCACAGGGTTAGTTTTCGTAGTGTGCATGCTAAGTTGAGGGTTGTGATTTTCAACAAGAGAGCATGCGAGTGAGCTTACGTTGTCACTTATGTTTTTAGTTTGTTTATGGTATAGATATTTATGGATAGTACTTTGTAATTTTTGGAATGAAAAAATTTGATTTTTAGCACCTTATCAACAAGCTTGCCATGGATCTTGCCACCACCCTAGCCATTACCCTTGGCAAGGTGACAATATGAGTTCTATAAATACCCTCTCATTTCTCGTATCGCTTCCCCTTATTTTAGTATTGAAACTTTGCCAAAATTTGCACTGAGATTTATATCTGTTGTTTAAATTATTTTGGAGAACTTATACTTAAGTGTGAGTCATTTTTTTGTTAGTAATCAAATCATAATCTGTGTGGGTATGTGATTTAACTATATGTCTCACGTACACGATTTGACTTTAGTAGCAGACTGTGGGTCCCTTGAGAGTATGAGTAGTTACACTTCTTATTACTGATTAGTTGTTACTAATCACACTGCATTGGGTAGTGTTGGCTATATATGATGGTCAGGTTAGAGTGTTGAACCAAGTAATTACAAAAGAAGCAAGTACAGAGCAATATTGGACAACTCAAACGGAGATCCCAACTGATAGAGGTACCAATAGCTTTATTGTCTATCAGAGTTGTAACTTTTTATTTCTTAGTAAATTTTTTGCTATTGAGTGGTTGCCTTAAGCAACCCGAGGATGTTACCATATAAATATGATCTTTATGTGGATTTACCTCGTTATATCACCTATTATACATTATCAGCTTTTGAGATAATATAATCCGAGTTTTTTATGTATATATTTCAACATATTGAAAGATAAACTCTTATTAGAAAGCATTTACTATTTACTTGATTTTTTTATATATAATATATGTTATCACAAGTTATCTGCATTATTTGGTACTATGTTATCTATACTTCTATTGTATGTTTTGTATTGGTGTTTACTTTATTACGTAAATGAGCTTAGGCTTAGTCCTTAAGGAGTCTACATCTTCTAACCCTGGTTGTGTACCGGGTCATGGGCTCTTTCAAAGGAGAGAGAAGATCTTGAATTGGTTTTGAGTTATGTGCCATGAAACTACAATAATTCCTTGCTGATTATGAAGTGGATGGAACTAGATATTAATCTGTCTTAAGTTTGGTTTGATTCTTCACCTTTCTAGTTACAATTATATGATCTCCCTCTAAATTGGTGGGAAGTGTCAATTATAATGAAAATTGTTGAGAAGGTAGGTGATATTTGGAAATAGATTAGTACTCTCTTATCAATCGATTAATTGGATCAGTTGGGGTTAAAATAAACTTTGAGATAAGGTGAGCACTTGTTCATATTCTTAGGATATTGTTGAATGGAAAGGATGTTATGCAAAGTGTTATGTAAATTAATATTAGATATGAATGATTACCATAATTCTGTCATCATTGTGGATTACTCTTATGATACTAAAATGTGTATGACTATCATTGGTTTGAATATTGGATTAGAGGGAGGCATTTGAGTATTGGTGAATGGCTACTTGTTGATTTGAATCTATATACGTCTACTCATGTTAAGAGGTTTGTTGGTGTTATTCCTAGTTTTAAGGGAGATGTTATTTCTAGCAATGTAGGCATTGGCTCTAGTTAAAGGCCTTAGTGTGTTAGTCCAGTGCTATCTGTGGGAGATAACATGGTACTGAGAACAATTGTTTTTTTAGTAGTAGTCCAGTTCATACTAAAATTGTTGATGAATGTCTCAATGTAATTTTGGAAGGCTTAGTTCAAGTTAGGAGATTTGGCACTTAAGGAATAAGGAATGGAAGGTTTAGTTCAAGCCAGGAGATTTAGCACTTGAGGGACGAGGAAGTAGAAAGAATCTAAGGGCATGATAGGCAACTTAGGGTCTACTAGTGGTGGTAAGAGAATTCATCGAGAGTTGGATGATGTGTCCAATGTACAACCAAGTATAGTTATTGAGAGTTCAATCAAGGATTTGAATCCAAGAGGTGGTCTGTCTTCTTAGTCTTTAGATTAGTATGGTTTTAATGTTTTGTTTTATTTTGGTGTTGTTTGGCTTGTGTTTACGTATTATTATGTTTCTGTTTGTGATCATTTAGTTGGTAGAGTGTTTTAGTTCTTGTTTTGTTGAACATTGTTGTATGGACATGATGAGCAAAACCTACGTCGCCGATTGATAACTGTATTTTATATAGTTATTTTCACCTATTTTATTAATAGTAATTGCTATTTTTTTTTAATATTTAGTTAATTTTTGTTAAATAAATTAATATTTTCCTTTTATGTGCTAAAAATACATTTTTAATAAAATTAAATAGTTTGTATCGAAAATGTACTTAATTTCATATTTCTGGCCACAAATATAATTTCAGATATTATAGTTCTTAATTATAATTTATAAAAATCCAAAATATAATTTAAATTAAATTTGGGCTTAATTATAATTATTAAAAGTTTAAAAATTTAATTTAAAATTAGCAAAGGGCTTAACTGTAATTTAAGAAAGTTCAAAATGTAATTTGGATTAAATTTGTGGGTCAAAATACAATTAATGGAAGTTTAATTTTCGCGCAGGAGAGATGAAGTCCACGCGCAAGATCACACTCGCCCAACATGGACCGTCCGATCAAAGACGCAACGGCTCAGATTCGCGCGTGTTCATCAAACCCGACCAAAGCGACTGGGTGCAGGCTCTGCGCTTTCACGCGGCTCGGCGTCCGAGTGGGGCCCACCTGCCGCGCAGGCCGGCGTGCAAGTGGGACCCACGTGTCTGACGCGTTGCAGCCGCTGTCCCCCACCATCGCGCGCTCCTTTTCCAGTGCGGTTGATTCACGTGCGCCCGGTTATTCCACGAACCAGAATATGCCACGTGTCCCACTTAATATTTCAGCAAATAATATTCCGACTCGTGGCATGTTACAATGAGCGCGACCGCGTTGGATCTCACCCCTCGATGCAGCCGTTGGCTCCCGTGCGACAAGCAATCGTGCGCCCGTTTTCTTCAACGAATGAGATGCTGCCACGTGTCCCACTAATTGTTTCCGCGAATCATAACGCGACACGTGGTAGCGTGGAAGAAAAAAAAACAAAAACGCGCAGCATCTCCACTCACTTTTTCCATTCCATTTTCGATACAATTTTTGTCCCCCGCGTGTATTAATTTTAAATATTTTTTATGTATATTTTTAGCTATAAATAGGTGATATTATGATAGAGTTTAGGAGTTTTGTTGGTAGAGTTTAGTTTTGGATTTTCTGTGTGTTGTTCGGTTTTAGACAGCAGAACACGCAGAAGCCATTTTTTGGCCTTTGTTGTGTTCTGCGTGTGTCAAATATTTTCGTTTCGTGATGTTTTAATTTTCTGTGTTCCACTATAAATTAATTAGCTCAATTTTGCCCAATTAGTTGTAAATTTGGAGTTCATCCATTTGGAGATAGTGGAAGTGGTCAACGATGTACGAGAACATAGGTAATATTTATACCGAATTTCGTTAAATTTTGTGTTTTTATTTTTTTACTTTAATATTTCTGCCTTAGTTTCTTTTAGCATTATATTTTCAATAGCATTATTTTGTTGACTTAGTTTAAGTTCTATTCATTTAAATTATAAGCGAATAGTAACTACTTAGAATAGGGAAAAGATACTCGATTTTCCCAATAATTGGTATCAGAGCCGAAGGTTTCTATCTAGGAATTTGTTTGTATTCCATTTGTTTGCTATTGGAATATAGATGCTAGTTGTTAAAATCTAAAGAAATGGAGGAATAAAATTCTCCCTTAAACAAAGGCCAACCATCCACTTTAGGTAGAACAATAGTGATGAATGCAAGGTTCAAGGTGGAGAATTTTGATAGAACTGGTTATTTCGGCATGTGGTAAGGTGAAGTTTTATATGCTTTGCTTCAACAAGGTCTATACATCATCATTGAAGAATAAAAAATAGATGGAGCAGATGAAGTCGAGTGAAAAAATATCAAGTGATTGGTATGAGGTACAATACGTTTGTGTCTCTCATGCAAGAGAAAAAGAGTACACATTTATGAAGGATATATCCGCAAGTAAGTGTGGAAGGCATGGGAGAACAAGTTCATGAAGAAGAGCAGATAGAATTGGCTCTATTTGAAGAAGAAGTTGTTCCATTTTGAATACCTTCCAAGTATCATAATAAATGACCACATTACTACTTTTAATTGATTAGTAACATATTTGTTAAATATGGATGAAACTTTTAAAGATGAAGATTTAGCCTTGATGTTGTTAGCCTCCCTTTCTAATGAGTTTGATCACCTTATTATGAGATTACTCATTGGGAAGGATAAAGTGTCTTTTGAGGAAGTTTACACTACTTTGTATAGTTATTAAATTAGAAAGAAAGATAAAAAAGAAAGCAGGAATGAAGCAGCAGAGGCACTGTTTGTAAGAGGGCGTCCACAAACTCAACAGAAAGGAAAGAGAGGCAGATCTCTTTCAAAAGGAAGGCTTGGTAAAGATGAATCTTCCTTTTATCATGAAAAAGGCCATTGGAAGAAAAACTTTTCTAAGCTACAGAAGAAAGGAAAATTTATGCCGTTGAATGCATGTGTAGTTGAAAGTAATTCAAATTCAGATTTTGCATTGGTTGGTTCATCAACAGCATCCCATCTTGGTGATTGAATTTTTTATTCAGCTTGTACCTTCCATATATCTCCTAATAAGGAGTGGTTATTTAACTTTGAAGAACTAGATGGTGGAGTTGTTTTCATGGGTAATGATTATCTATGCAAAGTTTGAGGATCAGTAAAATTCATTTGAAGAATCAAAATGGTTGAACCAGAGTCTTGAAAGATGTTCATTATGTCCCAAATATGAAGAAGTCTCATTGCTGTGGGAGTCTTAGAATCAAAAGGCTTCACTATGACCACGCAAAATGGAGCATTAAAGGTTACTTTTGGAGCACTTGTGGCGATGAAAGGTGTTTGGAAGAATAACTTGTACTACTACCTTGGTAGTACAATTATTGGGACAACAATAACAGTAGTTTTAGAGGAAGAAAAAGATTCATAAACTACTAACCTATGGCATATGCATTTGGGACATGCTAGTGAAAAAGCTTTATAGATTCTTGTAAAGCAAGGCCTATTAAAAGATGTGAGAACTGATAAGTTGGAATTCTATTAGCATTGTGTATTGGGGAAGTATAAAAGAGTAAGCTTTGGCACTGCACTCCATAATACAAAAGGCATTTTGGATTACATCTATATTGATGTATGAGGGTCAACAAGAACTCCATCCATGATTGGAAAACATTATTATGTCACTTTCATTGATGACTTATCCAAAAGAGTTTGAGTGTATCTCATGAAGAAGAAGGATGAAGTGCTGGGAATTTTTCTCAAGTTGAAGAAGATGATCAAGACTCAGATTGGTAGAAAGATCAAGCATTTGAGGTCTGATAATGGTAATGAGTACACCAATGATCCATTTATGAAAGTTTGTGAATAAGAAGGGATAGTGTGACACTTCACTATTCAAAAAATACCACAATAAAAAGGAATTGTATAACGTATGAACTAGACTTTGCTGGAGAAGTTTCGGTGTATGTTGTCAAATGTTGGGTTAGGCAAGCAATATTAGGCTGAGGTTGTGACATATGCATGTCATCTTGTCAATCTTCTACCATTTTTTGTTCTTGTAGTCAAAATGTCTATAGATGTATGGTCTGGAAAAATTTCTAGAGATTACGATTTCTTACATGTGTTTAGTTCTATTGCATACTACCACGTAATAGAATCAAAGTTGGACCCAAGAGCCAAAAAGCCTTTTTTTTATCCCCTCTAGTTCTAAGGGATATTGACTATGGTGCCTTGAAATGAAAAGGATAATCTTCAGTAGAGATGTTACCTTTAATGAATCTGCCTTATTGAGAAAGGTAACTGAGAAGATTGATGGCGCTTTGCAGCAGATGGAGCAAACTCTGAAGTAGGTGGAGTTTGAAAGCATAATTGTTAATCCAATTGGTAGAGATAAGATGAAAGTTGATCCTCCATTGGCAGAAGATGAATAAGATGAAGAAGATGTTTTAACCCAAGAACCTCTACAACAATAAGAAGAAATTGCAGTTAATAGGCCACGACGACAAATTGTCAAGGGTGCTTAGTCGATACAAAGATATAGAAGATCTACCTACTCAGATTAAGAATACGGTGGCCTATGCACTTTCAGTTGTGCATGATAATCTTCCTTCCACATATAAGGAAGCAATTAGAAACCCTAAAGTTGAAAGATGGAAGGAAGCTATGGACAAAGAAATTTTGTCCCTTCAGAAGAATAAGACATGTAAGTTGACACAACTACCTAAGGGCAAGAATACAATTGGTTGTAAATGGGTGTATGCAAAGAAAGAAGGATTTTCTATCAAAGATGATGTTCGTTACAAGACAGGGTTGTGGCTAAGGGCTATGCTAAGAAGGAGGGAATCAATTATAATGAGGTATTTTTTTTTAGTTGTAAAACATTCCTCCATTCGAATTTTGTTGGCCTTAGTAGCACATTTGGATTTAGAACTAGTTCAATTGATGTGAAAACCATGTTTTTACATGATGACTTGGAAGAGAAAATCTATATGTCTTAGCCAGAAGGGTTTAATATTGCTGGTAAAGAGAATTGGGTTTGCAAGTTGAACAAATCATTGTATGGATTGAAGCAATCTCCAAGACAATGGTACAAATGATTTGATCAGTTTATATTGTAATAGAAGTATACTAGAAGTACACATGATCATTGTTTGTATTTTCGCAAGCTACAAGATGAATCTTTCAATTATCTCCTATTGTACATCAATGATATGTTGATTACATTGAAGAGCCAAGTAGAAATTGAGAAGTTGAAGGCTCAACTAAATCAAGAGTACGAGATGAAATATCTGGGATAAGCCAAGAAGATTCTCGGCATGAAGATAAGTAGAGATAGAAAAAAAGGGAAGCTTAGTTGGATCCAAAGTCAATATTTGAATAAGGTACTACAACATTTTGGTATGAATAAACAGACAAAACCTATAAGTACTCCACTTGTTCCTCATTTCAAGCTTAGTGCTCAATTATCTCCTAAGAATGATGTAGAATGAGAATACATGGCATGCGGTTGGTAGCTTGATGTATGCAATGGTGTGTACGAGACCTAACATTTCATGTGTGGTTGGTGCAGTAAGCAAGTATATGCATGATCTTGGTAAAGGACATTGGTTGGCTTTGAAATAGATTGTATGATATATTTTAAATACTGTAGATGTTGGTTTAGTATTTCATCAAGATAATATTGTTGGTCAATGTGCAGTAGATATTGTGATTTCGACTATGCACAAGATTTAGATAAGCATCGGTCAACTACTAGTTATGTGTTTACTCTTGCTAAAGCACCAATCAGTTAGAAGTATACCTTGTAGTCTATAGTTACTTTGTCTACTATAGAGGTAGGGTATATGGCAGTTGCAGAGGCTATAAAAGAAGCTATTTGGTTACAAGGTTTGCTTGAAAACTTGGGAGTTGGTCATAAACATATTAAGGTATTTTGTGACAGTTAGAATGCTATTCATTTAGCAAAGAATCAAGTCTACCATGCATATACAAAGCGCATTGACGTTGGTTACCATTTTGTGTGAGAGATTATTGAAGAGAATCTCGTAGATATGATGACCAGGGTGGTAATGACAATCAAGTTCAAACATTGTCTGGACTTGATTAACATCTTGCAAATTTCAATTAGCAATGGCGTTGCTGATATAGAGATCGAAGAAATCATTTAAGAATCACTAAATCGCTAAGGTGGAGATTTATTGTATAGCTCCTTAGTGAGAAAATTGAAAAAGTCTCACATTGATTAGGAATGAAGATAAGTGTTGTATTTTTGGCTATAAATAAAGCCCCCTCCTTCACTTCTAAAACATCTAAAAATTTGTAAATATTCATCTCTTTTGTAAGGTTAATTTATTAGTTTAATTTTAACTGATTAGTTATAATTTTAAAGTTCATCCATTTGAAGATAGTGGAAGTGATCAACGATGTGCGAATACATAGGTAACATTTATAACGACGTACGAGAACATAGGTAAAAGTTTTGGAGAGGAGAAGTAACTTTTAAGTGTATATACTTCTTTTCTCTTACATTCATGATAAATGTGCAAATCTTCGAGTCACAAATTTACTTAACTTTTAAAACTACGGAACAATGAACTCCAAAATTTTTGGTGATGATTGCATATGAACTTTCTTTAGAATAACTTCGTTCATTAGGAGTATACAAGATAATTATTGAATAAATTCAAAGATATGCCACAAGGTTCATCATGAAACAATTAAGTATACAAGATTATTTTTATTTGAATAATTGTTTTTTATAGATTGATGGTTTAATTTTTTTAATATCTTTTATTTTTTATTTATAATAAATAAATAAATACTTATATAAATACACACACGTTTTGTAAATATAATTAACATAAAAATAGTTTACATAATTTTAATAAAATTTATAATGTTATTTAAATTTTATGTTTATATCAATTATACTATTTTTATTAAATAAAATTAGGTTAATAATTTTTTTATAGATTAATTATTTAATTTTTTTATATTCTTTATTTTTTTGGTTGAAAAATTAAACACTTACACATATTTTATCCATATAATTAATATAAAAAAACTTACTTTTTATAAAAAAAATTATGATTTCATTTAAATTTTATATTATATTAACTATATTATTTTTATTAAATAATTTTTTAAAATTAAAACAATTTTAAAGAGAAACAATTGCATATAACTTGCCTCCGTACCATATATATAATTTTATTTATTTTTTTATTTTTCTTATATACTAACAAATATTAAAATCTTACTATAATAAAGACATTTTAAATAATTATTATATATTCTTTTTGTATTATTAATTTTAGATAATTATTTTAATTAATGATGGTGATTTTTTATGTTATTTATATTTACCTATTTAATAACCAGATATTATCTAATTAACTCATATGAGTAAATCATATTTGTATTAATTTAATTATTTTTATATGTCATATCTCGTATTAATTAAAAATTTTAAATAATATAATTTTTTTAAATTTTTTTTTATAAAAATATGTATTAAGTTTTATTTGATTGTATCTAGGGTGATTAACTCCGATTATTTTCTTATATAATAAACATATATTGATTTAATAAATTTATCTAAAGTATCTTATTATATTTAACTTGTTATATTTAACTTATTATATTTAACTTATTTAATTTATGTTTGATTGTATTTTAATTGTATATAAGTAACACAAATTATGGTATCTATTAATTATAAAATAATTAATTAATATGTTAATATTTGATTGAATGTTAAAGTGAAAGATAAGTTTTATAATTATATCATCATTTATTAATATGAGACCAGCTTCATAGAGATTAATACACGTATCAAGTTGTAATAAAAAAAAATCTCTTAATTAGTTATTATTAAAAATTTATTTACTAATAAAAAATTTATTTATTTATCTTAATAGTATTTCTCTTATCTTCTACGTGTAAAAGCCTTAATACGCGGTGATGTCATTTTGGTCATTCTCTTTTTTTTTCTTTCTTTCTTTTTTTGCAATATGTTTTTTGGTTTATATTTTTTTAAAAATAAATATAATTTATATTTATACGTATAAATAAATATAATTTATATTTATACGTATAAATAAATATCAAAATATTCTTAAAATAAATACATTTTTATTTATGCATATAAATAAATACAAAAATGCCTTTAAATAAATACATTTTTATTTATACACATAAATAAATATCAAAATATTTTTAAAATAAACATATTTTTTATAATTATAAATAAAAAACGAGAATAACTAATGAACAATATATTTGTTATTCTTTTGTTTCATTAAACTGTTATACAATTGTTTCTTTTTTTTTCTTTTTTTTACTTTTTTTATAAAAAATATTTTAAAAAATAAATACATTTTTATTTATACACACAAATAAATACCAAAATATCTCTAAAATAAATACTTTTATTTATACATATAAATAAATATCAAAATGTTCCTAAAATAAATATACTTTTTATTTGAACACATAAATAAATACCAAAATACCCTTAAAATAAATACAATTTTATTTTTAATGCAAATACACTTTTTATTTATACATACAAAAAGATACAAAAATGTTCTTAAAATAAATACATTTTTTATTATTATAAATAAAAATTAAGAATAACTAATGAACAATATATCTTTATTCTTTCGTCTATCATTCAACTATTTTTTTAATACCTTTTTTTCGTTGCTTTTTTTTTAAATAAATATACTTTAATTTATATACACAAATAAATGTCAAAATATTTTTAAAATAAATAAAATTTTATTTATATATACAAATAAATATCAAAATGTATTTAAAATAAATAAATTTTTTATTTATTCACATAAATAAATACAAAAATATTCTTAAAATAAATGCACTTTTTTTATTTTTAAAATAATATACCTTTTATTTATACACACAAATAAATACTAAAATATCCTTAAAATAAATATATTTTTTATAATTATAAATAAAAATAAGAATAACTAATGAATAATATACTGATTATTTTCTTGTTTCACTATTCTACTACTTTTTTTATAAATAAATAAATATCAAAACATCTTTAAAATAAACATATTTTTTATTTATATATACAATTAAATATTAAAAAAATTTATAAATAATTATTTTTTTTATTTTATTGTGTACTATTTTGATTATTTTTCACTTTTTAGTTTTTATCTTTATATTTATATATAAAAAATTTCTCAAATTTAATACATTTTTTAGATTTTTTTTCTTTCTCTTTTGTATGCTTCTTTTTTTAAAATAAATAATTTTTTTTATTTATAAACGTAAATAAATATCAAAATATTCTTAAAAGAAGTAATTTTTTTTATTTTTTTACATAAATAAATATAAAAATATTCTTAAAATTAATACTTATATTTATTGTTTTAAATAAATAATCTTGGGGTAAAGCTAATTAGAACTTGATTAACAAAAATATTATATATTTATTAAATTTAGATCGACTATTTCGCCAAACTAACTGACATAATTAAGTCAAATTTTGAACATTTAAATATGAATCTATTAATATTTGTAAAGAAAATAAAATTATATCAAGTAAATTTATCATAAGGCAATATACATTGATATTATATAAATTACATTGGTTATAAATATTGTTTGGAGAGAATTTGTGTCTGATTTTAGTGATTTTTAGTGAGAAGCAAGAAATGACATTGATTGAATATATCATGTATTTTCCTCATTTAAGGGGTATATATATATACATGTATCTTTACGTACATAGCGGGGTACGTATTAGTGACCTAGATAGTACAAACTAGTTTACAGAATTTAGATCATTTGTTACAAGCATTTATAAACAAGAGAAGGATATTTATATACAAGTCGTTCATGGATGATGGCCTTGATCACCGGGATATCATAACTTTACCAAGCCTTGACATCCAAAACCTTGCTGTTTGATGATGAGATACTTTTGTCGACTCGATTCATGTGCTTTTCCATGTTCGTTGGGCACAAGCCTTTTATTGAGCCAATTTTATGTCATTGTTTTATCTTAGTGGGGTACCTGCACTTATTAAGTTGTATGTATGTTACATATTTAATACCAAACATTAACTCTCACATTCTCTTTGATTTTGAGAAGTCAAGAGAATAACCTGGTCACATATTCCTCGTATAAATAACGACCACTAAGATAATGCAAATTTATAATGTGTTTTACGATATTATTTTTATTTTTTAAGAGACCTTTTAGTTTCTCGTTTTTTCTTTATAAATAGTAGGAGAATATACTTTTACCTTTTACCTATTTTTAACTAAGACATTATATTCAGAGGATTTTAGCTCGTTGATTACTCAAAGGTCATTTTATTCTTCCATAAGGTCGCTCAAGAATTTTTTGAGTCCTCTCAGCTCATTTATTTAATGTCATTTGCTGGGATTCAAGTCGCTGCTTATATCATTTACTCCTTGATTTTGATACAAACTTTTCATTTTAAGTAATTATTCATCCTTTTTTTTAATGTCGTATAAGGGAAAAGAAGTGAGATCTTCAAAGGAAGATCTTTTCAAAAATATTTCTCCATGTCGTATTTCCTCGAGGTCGTTAACAACCAAACAACTTGAAATGATGGGAGTAGTGACAATAGGCCTTCCCCGAGGATTGTTAAGGAAGGGATTCTCGCTCTTCTTGCTTCCTCGGGGTCTAAAGTGGTGTCTACCTCATCCTCACGGGGTTCAATTCCTCTTATCAGGATTCCCGTGTCTACATCTACCAAGGTACCTCACCCAAAAAAGAAAAGGGAAAACAAGGGCGAGCCTATTCATAGAACCAAAGATAAACATCAAATTGAAAAGATGTTGAGTGTCTTAATAGTTAAAGATTTGGAAGAAATTAAACAAACACATGACATTCCAGCCTGTGTAGGGTTAATGCAAGTACCCCCTCATTTTTGTGATGCTGATGATCCACCACTGGGGTGGTGGGTGATACATTTAGCGGCCTTTAAGATAGGTTTACATTGCCTCTTTCCCAAATTGGTGGCGAGTGCTTTGAGTACTTTTGATATCAATTTTGCACAAATAAATCCAAACGGGTGGCGAACTCTTTTATGTCTTTATATAGTATTTGGATAGCACGGTATAGACCTGGAAAATGATGAATTAAGGTGTTTATATTGTTTTAAAAGGAATAGGTTAGATAAAGGGAGGGCGTACCTATCTTGTGTTATAGGTCACAGGTTGCATCTCAGACTACCTAATAGCACCTCGAGCTGGAAAGATAAATACTTTTATATTATTGGGGATATTTGGGGTGACGGGGTGGATTTTCCAATTCGGCACACCTAGAACCCTAATTTTAACACTTCATAACCTCGGGCTAGCGAGCTCATGAGTAATCTGGATATTAGTGGTAAAGAAAAAATGAGGCAGATTGAGCTACAAAATACCTCGAATGTAGGTTATCGCAATATCCTGACTATAGCTCACTTAAAGAAGTCTAGAGTGTGGTGAGGTTACACAAACGAATATCAAGGTCGTTATTTTATTATATATATATTTTTGTTTATGTTTGTATATATTCACACATTGTTGGTAAATTTTATTAATGTGTATATATATCTTACAGGGATGGATTATTCATATGTTGATTTAGGGGATCTTATTGACACTTCAGGTGTACAAGAGCTGGCTCCTACCTATTCTCATCTAAAGCGCATGACCTCTTCACCTACACAAGAAGATCTGTTCGTGAATTTAGAGGTCGAAGCGACCCCAGAAAATGTAATTCTTTCAACTAATTTGGATAATCCGAGCTTGATATCACCTCGTGAACCGGAAATGTTAAAAAAGAGGAAGGTTGGGGAATATACCCCTGGAATGGAGGCAATGGATATAGATGACTTTGAATTTGATGAGGTTGTCTTGAAGGATTCCGTTGTTTTGGAGACCCTTAATACTTATTTTAACGAGGGTATTTTTGAATGAACAGCTCAAATGAAATCTATATCATCATTTTGGAATAGAAATTGAGAGGGCATAGGTGAGAGCAGCTCGTAAGAACGAAGGGGGAACACATGGGGAACTAATTGCAGATCGCTTATTGGAGGTATAAAAAATGTAGTAATTTCATTCTACATCTGTGATATACAATTTTTATTACTTTGTTTTAATTCATGTTGTTTTTAGGCGGTGTGTTTGGTGAGAGAAGCCGAGCTATCATTACGGGGTTATAAACACGAGGTACAAGCTAACCGGTTACAAATAACCAAATACGAGAGATTGGTAAAAGAAAAAGATGTCCTGATTTTTTGATAAGCATAAAAAATTTTGAATTTAGAGAACGAAGTGATTGATAAGGTGGAGAAATTACGAAAAGCGGACATGTATTATTTTGAGAAGGGTGAAGCCGTTAAACATTTTGAAAATATGTAAAAAGAGGCCGATGAAAAGAACCTTGTGCTTCAAGAGAAAATTTATGCTATGTCAATTCAAGTTAGTTTGCTATCTACATTAGTAGATACACTAAGAGCGGAATGTACTAAGGCTTACCATAGTGGTGCGAGTTTTGTAATAAATAACCTCAAACTGCATGTTGAAAAACTAGGTTTGATTGTGTCTTACCTGTCATTGATGCGAGCTTTTCAGAGCAACATGTCCAAGACACCAGCGGCTGCCATACCTTAAGGTTCACCTCGAGATACCGTAGCCACCTCGAGTCATCAACATGATGGAGTAGTAGTGGAAGATGCTATTCCGTGATAAAGTTTTATATGTTTTTTTGGAAGTTTATGTAAATGAATTTTTGGAACTTGAAATCATTTAATTTTAAATGTTTTATTTATTTACATATATATTTGTTTGGTTTGAAATCTATATATTTATGAAGTTTTTGTGTTAGTGTGATATATATAATTTAGAGGATTTGAGGTCGTGTTGATCTGAAATTTATTAACTAAGCGAGTAAACAACTTTTAAGAAGCAATCGCAGTCCGTTTAACTTAATGGATTATAGTAGAGTAAATTTGGATGATTTTTTTGAAACGACGGGGTTATTACCATCTAACAAAGTAATTCCTGTAATAGGAGAGCGAGCTATTGTTATTCAGGGTGAGGATGATTTTCTTGAAACAACGGGGTTATTACCATCTAACAAAGTACTTCTCGTAATAGGAGAGTGAGCTATTGCTATTCAGGGTGAGAAAATAAGTTCAACTTTAGTCACGATGCCTACTTCATATTATGTGAGAAAATGAGTTGTTTCCCCTACTCATAGCGAGTAGGTTATTCAAACTCCTCATAAGGCCACAAAGGGGAAAATGAAATAAATACGCATTACAATTGCTAGGTCATCTACTTCCTTTATGAATGAGGCATGTATTGAAAATTTTCTGCTTGATGAGGTGTCCATTTTAAAGGATATTAAGCCTTTACAGAGTATATATCCTCCCCTGAAAGAAAGAGGTGAGACAAGCAGGGTGAAGAATATTTTCAAAGATGGTATGTTTAACGCACCTCGTGTGCAAGAAGAATTATATCATCATTTTGGGGTGCCCAAAGATCATCCTTCCATTTACACAACCCACAAGAGAGAGGGTGGGTCTGTGTGGCATATGATAGCGAGACGTATGTTTGATGTAAGTGATGAAAAATGAATTCATAACAAAGTGAATTGATATATAGTTATTAATATCTAATTAAGTCTTTTTTTAGGTCATAGTTGTGGCGAAGGATGTAGAGAAAGAAGCAAAAATATGTCAAGAAACGAATGAATGTACAGAGTAAGAGTTACATGTGTGGAAAGCACGATGTAAAGTTTTGAAGAAAGATTTAGCAGATGCACGAGAAGATTTGAAGTTAGCGCTTCTAGAATAAGAAATATATAAAAATGAGGGGGATGGATTGCGCAAATTAGTGGAGTATTGGGAAAATAGGGTGCTTGGGAAGGAAAAGACATAAGATTTCCTCATAAACGTGTTAGTAATAATTTATTTGTAGTAATGTTTGAGCAATCTACGAGATTATATGGTTGGAGTAATAATATGTTTGTAATAGTGATTAACAATTTGTGTTGTGAATAAGATTTGGTAAACGTGTTATTCACAAGTATGATGATGTTTTTGAGAGCGTATTTTGCTTCTCGAGTGGAGGAGTCAGGGGACTCCTCCGATCACGAGGCATAGGATGTATCCCGCATCTCAAGTGAGGGGGTTAGGGGACTCCTCCTCCAATCACGTAGCATAAGATAGGTTGCATCTTGAGTGGGAGGGTCAGAGGACTCCTCCTCCAATCACTAGGCAATAGGGTGTCTTGCATCTCAAGTGAGAAGTTCAAATGACTTATCCCTACTTGGGGCACGAAATAAGACGCCTAGAACACAATTATGAGCATATTTTGCATCTTGAGTGGGAGGGTCAGGGGACTCCTCCTCTAATCACGGGACATAAGACATGCCGCATCTCGAGTGGGGGGTCAGGGGACTCCTCTTCCAATCACGAGGCAAAAGGGCGTCTTGCATCTCAAGTGAGAAGGTCAAATGACTTATCCCTACTTGGGGCACGAAATAAGATGCCCATAACACAATTGTGAGCATATTTCACATCTCGAGTAGGGAGGTCAAGGGAATCTTTCTCCAATCACAGGGCATAAGATAGGCCTCATCTCGAGTGGGGGGTCAAAGGACTCCTCCTCCAATCACGAGGCAATAGATGTCTTTCATCTCAAGTAAAAAGGTCAAATGACTTATCCCCACTTGGGGCACGAAATAAGACGCCCAGAACACAATTGCGAGCATATTTTGCATCTCGAGTAGGGGGTCAGGGGACTCCTCCTCCAATCATGAGGCATAGGACGTATCGTGCATCTCAAGTAGGGGGTCAGGGGACTCCTCCTCCAATCATGAGGCATAAGACGTATCCCGCATCCCAAGTGGGGGGGTCAAGAGACTCCTCCTCCAATCATGATTTAACCTTGTTGTAAATTAATGATTAGAAATTTATCTCATATATAAATATTTATTTCGTATAAAGCATTTACATGTGATATTGCTTAAGAAGTTCTTCGTTCCAGCTCAAATCCTCCTTTATGCCATCACATTCTATTAAGTAAGAGCATGTTGGTGTGATATCATATATTTGATACAGGCATTCTGTCTTCTTCATTCTTACTAAAAGAGGGTTGCCTCTAGTTTCTATTAACTGATGGTTTGCTTGATTTCATCTCCCTTTCCATGTTAACCAATTTTTGAGTTTCCTTGTAAACTAAATCTAACGAACGTGGTGTAGATTTCGTCAATTCTATGAAAAGGCCATTATCACGCTTTATGCCCTTTCAAAAAGCTTCTACGGCTATCGAATAGGGGCATTGACTAATTTCCATTTTTTTCGTTTTAAATCTTCGCATATAAGCTACAATCGATTCATCCTCCTCTTGGATAATCAAGAATAGGTGATGTGACTCCTTCTTGATGGGTTTATTACATGCATAATTGGTAATGAATATTCTGACCAGAGCATCAAAGCTAGCAATACTCTTGGGGGTAACTTCATAAACCATTGTTGGGCCGAATCTTGAAGGGTAGCCCTAAATAACTTGCAATGCATGGATTCTCTTTTATCTTCGGATAGGCTGATTGCAGCCATGGACATTTTGAATTGAAGAACGTGTGCAACATGATCTTTAGTCCCCTTGTACGCGGGACATATAGTAGCACTAAATTTGGGAGGGGGTTTGTTGACTCAATGATGTCAAAGAAAGGAGACGTAGATAATTGATTGCAAACGTTTTCTATATCACCCCAAAGTTTTTCCTTTTCTTGTCTTGTGAATCTATCATTAACCTTGACCCACATTTTTTCTTCCATTTCTTTTAACCTTTTGTCTAACTCTCCACTCGGATCGCGCAGTGGAATGGACTCAATTGTTGGTCTATAAGTTGGAGGATTTGGGTCAGAAGTCCCTCCAATGATAGGAGGATCAGAAACCATGTGCAGGTCTTCCTTCACCGTGCATTGATGAGGATTTGAAGTATGAGTTACATGCTCTCTTCTAAGAGGTTGACGCACCATCTAAGGGTCGCGAGGTGTAAAAAAGGAATTAGCTGTGTCCGAGTAGGTGTTTTGCTCTAATCGAGATCTTAATTCTTTATTATCCTTTTGACATTCAATGAAAGCTTGTTGTAAGTCCTCATATCATCGCATCTCCTTCATAAGGAGGATTATCATGCAAGTTGGAAAATTGCTCTTTGCTAATTAAAGTGGGTCTCATGGTATGGTTTGATAGCGATCTGATGGGTGAAGAATGAAGCGTTTTATTATTAAGGTCACATTTTAGAGCCTCTGGAACGAGGTTGTTTGGTTCTAAAGCTTCTGGGATGAGGTCATTTGGTTGGATGATGAATGGATGATCCATCTGGAGATTGAAAGTGACATCAGTAAATTCTCTTAAAATAAAACAGTTCTTAAATATATATATATATATATATATATATATATATATATAATATTTTCTTAAAAACAACTTCTATATCAATTTTTATGATTTCTTAAATTATTGATTAAAATAATTTCATAAATGTAAATTATACTAAGGATATTGAGAGAATATTAACAGATATTCAATATTGTAAAATGTGGTTTTACAAGAAAAAAAAACTCGTAGCTCGGAAAATAACTCAAAATATTACAAAACACAATGTGAAGACTTTTTTTAGGGTGATAAAAATATGTTGAAAAATAAGTTAATATGATAACTTGTTACTATTATTATTCTATGTAGGGGTGTGTAAAAAATCCGATCCGATCTAATCTAATCCGATGGTCGGATCGGATGAAAATTTTTTTCATCCGTTAAGTGCGGATCGAATGGCAGATTTCACTACGATTAATCCGATTCGATCCGATCCGACCGAAATTAATTATATATATATTTAATATATTATTTAAATATATATATATATATATATATATATATATATAATAAATTAATAATTAATAAACCTAATTATTATTCTAACCTAACCTAACCTTACCCATTTATCTATTCTTAACCTAATTCATTTCCAAGCTACCTCTCCAGCCTCCATCTCTCTTTCTCTCTCCCTGCTCAGTGTTCACACAAAAGTTACATAAACATTATTAACTTCTTACGGTGAGGAACATAAACATTATTAAATCAATAATTTTGAAGTATTTTTGTTTCAGAGTTTGGAGTCAAGAAAAAAAGTTGTATAAAAATCTTTAAAAAATAAAAAAAAAAGTTTTATAAAAGATACGTTACTTTATCTTTAACCCAATTTATATATTATTGATAACCTTTCCCTAACTAAATTATGATTCGATGATCTACTGCGTGAATTTTGAATCCATCACTGTTTTTATTTGGGCTTTAACATTGGCAGTCAGGTTTTAAACCTCATATTTGTATGTTTTAAATATTTTACTTCTTTACAAATGATTTTAATGACATGGAGTTAAAACATAATTTTATGATACATAAGATATAAGTTATATAAAAATTTATTAATGAAATTAATATAGAGTTTACATGTTTGTCATTTTAGGTGTGAATTAGGTACCACCAACAAAGACATAGAATTATATAATTTCTATATAATAAGGACCTATGCCTTTTTAATTATTTTAATTTACTTGGATTGTAGCTTAATTCTAGTTAGTATTTTTTGTATTATACTCATTATATCTGTATATATGAATTAAAAAAACTATTTTTAATTTTATGTAATTCTTCATCCAAAATATATATTATAAGTTCGGATATTCGTTTAATCAATTGTCTAAAAGAAGATCTACTCATTCTCACTCCGAACAAGTATTCATAACTCATAATTAGGATATATGTTCACATGAATGGTGCAACATTTTATTTTTATTTTTATTATCTCTTGATATAGAGCTGTTAGGGAATTAATATAAGGTGAGCTTGTTTCAACAAGTTATTTAATTAAATTAACCTTTAGAATTTTCTTTTTAAGCTCGTCTATACAAAGTATAAATAAGATAAAATAATTAATTTAATTGGATTATATAACCTCATTTTATAACGCTAAGTTTCATTGTTAACTTCGCATGAGATGCGCATATATGCTTCTTCTATTTTTTATAATATAATAATCATATTTTATTATACTAATCGAATTGAAATTTTATTCATTACATAAATCTAAAATAGTATTTGGATGACACGAAGGAGCAAGTGGTACAGCATAATTCACCACTTATATTCATTTAAACCTCCAACTACATATCCTTTAATACATATCTTTTAATAATTTTAAGTACAAGATATGTATTTATAAGTTTTTATGGATTTATTTAAAATTGTATTACTTTGGTTGTAAATATGCTTCTTTACATTATAACAACTGCTTTTCTACACAATGTGTTTATTGCATTAAGTTAATTGTGTCTCACTTTATCTTAGATGGAAAAAAATACATCTACTACGGATAGTCCACTTGCAACCACCGGAAGTGCAAGCGCTACCCATGATGTTGAAAATCAATATAAAAATTCACAAAATGCTCCACCAGAAACTAAAGATCTAGCATTGAATGACAAACCTGAACCTTCTATAGATAGCTATGATGGAAAAGGTAAGCAAAAGTTTTCTAAACCTTCCTCTTCTACCTGAAAACATTTTGATATAGTGGGTGAAGGCTTAGATCGCAAGGCGAGATGTAAATATTGTTCAAGGGAGTATGTGTATGTATCCAGCAAGTCTGGTACATCAAACTTAAATGCTCATATTGCTATGCAATGCAAATTATTTCCTGGTAGATATGAGAAGAAGCAAAAAACTTTAGCTTTTGAAAATGTCACAAACAATAAAGAAGGTGTACTTGTTGCACACACATTTAGTATTGAGGCTTGTAGGCTTGCACTTACAGAAATGATTATAGTTGATGAATTGCCATTTAGTCATGTTGAGAATGAAGGATTTAAGAAGTATAGTAGAGTTTTGGAACCAAGGTTCCAAGTTCCTTCTCGTACCACTATTGCACGAGATTGCTTGAGTCTTTTCTTAAAGGAAAAGGATAAATTAAAAGAATTTTTCTCTAAATCATTTCAAAGAGTTTGTTTAACCACTGACACATGGACTTCTGCTCAAAATTTGAATTATATGTGTCTCACTGCTCACTTCATCGATAATAATTAGAAACTCCAAAAAAGAATCTTAAATTTTGTGTAGTTCCTATTCACAAAGGTGATATCCTTGAGAAAGCAATTGAGCAGTGCTTGTTAGATTGGGGAATTGATAAGATATTTACTATTACTGTGGATAATGCTAGCTCAAATAATACATTAGTTTCTTACTTGCGTAAAAAAGTGAACAATTGGGGTGGTGCAATACTAGATGGTCAACATATGCATATGAGATGTGCAGCTCATATTCTAAATTTGGTTGTTAGAGAGGGCTTGAAAGAACATGATTCAAGCATAAGTAAGATAAGAGAAGTTGTGAAATATGTCAAAGGATCACCTTCAAGGTTGTTAAAATTTAAGGATTGTGCGGAGCAAGAGAAGATTGATACTAATAAACTTTTATGTTTAGATGTAGTAACAAGGTGGAATTCTACCTATTTAATGTTAGAAGCTGCAATAAGATTTCAGAACGCTTTTGAGCGTTTAGAAGAAGATGATGTGATATTTAAACAAGAGTTCAACATTGGAAATGATAGTTGCAAAACTCCTGATATGTTTGATTGGTCTAATGCTCACATATTTGTGAGGTTTTTGAAAATATTTTATGATGCAACATTGAGGTTTTCTGGTTCTGTATATGTTACTTCAAATTTATTTTTGGATCAAATTTGTTTCATACATAACCAATTGAGTTTCTGGTGTGAAAATACAGATTTTTTGTTAAGCAAAATGGCAAAAGAAATGATAACAAAGTTCAATAAATATTGGGGAGGTGTAGATAAGATGAATGATTTTTTATTTATTGCAACTTTGCTTGATCCAAGACGTAAGGAACAAGGTTTGAAAATTTGTTTGGATCTTTTGTGTGACGAAGATGATATTATGGTTGGTCATATGATGAAAAAATTTAGACAAACTTTGAATAATATGTTTGATCAGTATTTAGTTTTGTATTCTGCAAATGTGCAAGCTACATGCTCATAACCTTTAGACACAGAAGAAGTGAATAGTTGTAACATTGATTCATTTTCACTGTGGATGGATCGTTATAAAAAACGTGTCAAAGATGCAAAAAAGACAGACAACCAAACTGAAGTAGATAAATATTTGGGTGAGACATGTGAGGATGTGGATGATGAGTCTTTTAATCTTTTAAGTTGGTGGAAGGTGAACTCATCTAGATACAAGGTTTTTTCCAAGATTGCCAAAGATGTTTTAGCTACACCTATATCAAATGTAGCTTCTGAGTCTGCATTTTCTACGGGGGAGGGTTATTGATTCTTTTAGAAGCTCATTGTCCCCAAAAACTGTCCAAATACTTATTTGTACTCAGAACTGGATTCGATCATCACCAATAATTAACATTTGTGATTCCCTTGATGATATTGAAGCAATTGAAACAGGTAATATTATTTTAATTTTCATTAACAATTGATATCATTCTCTTATGATTTAATATTCTCATCACTTTCTATTATCTTCTATTTTGTAGATATGTTGAGAGACATTAAAGATATAACCCTTGATTGAGTACGATATATTATTATTTTATTTCATATGTATTTCATATATTATTTTTTATATATTTAGTTATCAATTTACTAATATTTTTTAAATTATGGCTAATAGGTGATGACACATTGAAGTTTTTTGCTATTGTTCTCAAGATTCAAGACAAGATTATTTTTAAGATGCCAATGGATGTTAAAGAGTGAAATGATCAAATTAATTTAGGTTTAGATTATTATGAACTATCTTTTTGTTTATTATTTGAATGAATTGTTAAATTTATTAAAATAACTATTGTAATTGGCATCGTTTTTTACTTAATTGTATTATTTTTGTTTTATATAGGTTTGAACATTTTAGTTTTATTTTAATCTTTTCATTTGATTTTTTAAGGTTTCTTTTAATTAAAATGATTTTATGTTATGATTTATGTAAAAATTTAATTTTTTAATTCAAAAATATAATTAATTAAGTTTATTGGTTGGATTGATCGGATTGGTTGGATTGATCGGATTGATCGAATTGATCGGATTGATCGGATGCTATCCAAATATTTTACGGATCGGATTGATCGGATGTAAAAGCTGATCGGATCGGTTGCGGATTAGGATGTTTCAATCCGATCGGATGTTCGGATCGGATGAGCATAAACTTAACGGTTTCGATCCGATGAACACCCCTAATTCTATGGTGTGTACAAAATACAAGTAAGGCATCTAAATAGAATTAGATTGCCGAAAGGAGCTTATATTAGCGTATTTTTCACATATATAGGATCTCTTAAAATTTAATTATATTAGATAATTTAAGTCTTTAATATTAAATACTTTTAATTACTTAATATTATTTTTTAATTATTTGGTTAATTATATTTTACCCATATAAATTTTGATAAGAATAAATAATTTGTTTTACTAAATTTTAGATTTATTATAAAATTAGTATTGAATTTTAATTTTATTACTTTCATACCATTAAACTTCATGAATATTATAAAATATTATTTTTTTTTACTTTCAATATTTATAAATGTAACAAAAATTATATTAAAAAATGTGTAATTTATTGTTAATTCTTGTTAATTGATTGATATCGATAATATTTTTGTAACATTTTGTAAAATTTAATAGTACGTAAATAATAATAAAATTTAATAATATTTTTATAATAATTATAAAATTTAATATTATAATAATAATGATGATATTTTTATAATAATTTTAAAATTTATTAGAAAAATATATTTACACTTTTTGTACTTTTTATACTAAAATCTTAGAAATGCTAAAAGAATCTGTTATTAATATAAATTTTATGACTTTTAAGTATTATTAATTATTATTAAATATTAAGTTAATAATGAAAACTTCATAAAATACAAGTAAAATTGATAACATTAAATAATAATAATAAATTTATTATAAATAATTGAATAAAATTATATTAATGACATTTAAAGACATTTAAAGACAAGATAATAATAGTTTTGTAAAGTTAGGTTTCACAAATTTATAAAAAAATTGATAATATTATATAATAATAAATTTATCTTAAATTAAAATTAAAAGATGATTGTTTAAATATTAAAAATTAATATATATATATATATATATATATAAAAGAGTTTCTATTGCCTTTAAAGATACCATAAAGGACAGAAGATCAAAAGAAGTCCAAGTCCTAGTCAAAGATACATGACTTTTGGCAACGTGGGATGAATCAGGTCCATATTTAATAATATACTGCCAATCACTGGCCTCTGCCCTCTAGTTTTAAACTTTTGTTGTTTTATTATCTGTTACATTGAACCTTCAACTTATTATTATTATTATTATTATTATTATTATTATTATTATTATTTAAATCTGCGACAATTAAAAGGAGAAGTCAAACTGCTTTATCAAACATCAATTAATTATTAAATGTTTCAACCCCCATTTGCTTGACGATGATATTCTATAGATAACATCAATTAATTAATCGTTAAGTTAAGTGTTAAAAAGTTTTATAATTTTTTAAAATAATTATTTTATTTTTATAATTTTAAAAATTAACATCTATAATTTTATTATTTATGAAAACTAAACTCAATAAATCTTTAATTTTTATAATTTATTAAAAATAAATTATATACTCAATATATATATATATATATATATATATATATATATATATATATATATATATATCTTTTTTATTTTCTTTTTACTTGTACGGAAAGGGAAAAAAAAAGTTTACAAAGATTAGTGATTCAATTTTTCATTAAAAACTGGAGGTTGAATTTTGAAGAAATAATTTTTTAATGAATTTTGGAGAAATAGTTGAAAAGGTAAAACAAAGAAAGCAAATCAACAAATAAGGGTGAACACTTTGGGAGAAGTACGTTGAAATTTCATGTTTCTTCGCACATTAAAGTTTGGTTGTGTTTTTCCAAAATGGAAAAAAAAATTAAGAAAAATATATTTGTAATAATTTATAAACTATAAAATACTTTTTTTAATGTTTTCTCTATCAAAAATGTTTTTATGAAGTCTAAATAATAAAAACAAATACCAAAATTTCTTCAGAAAATTGGTTCTTATCATTTTTATTTTAAAAAAACTTGATATTTTTTCTCTTCCCTTTTTTCCTTTTAATATTTGGTAGACAACATTATTGCATTTTTATACCACTATCCAGGAATATTAAATATGTTATTTTTCCTCCTAAATAAAATATTCTTGTTATATATATATATATACACATATATATTTATTTATATTTGTTTTGTATTAAATATTAAATATTTATATTTTAAAATAATAATATATTAATTATACCTTATTACTTACTCGAAAAATAATTATTAATTACTCATTTCCTACAGAGTTCGGTCAACCTTTTGCCATTAACTAGCTGCCGGTCTGCCAACAGATAAAGATTAAAAATAATTACAAACAACATATAAAAGATTAAAAATAATTACAAAAATTATAAAAAATAATAATTTTAAAATATAAATATCAATGATATTTAATGTTAAACATGTATAAATAATTATTAAAAATTAAATAAAAATATTATTTATAATATCTTAAATACGTGGTGTGTTATCAATTAATTGGATAATTATATATCTTAGAAACTCATGCCTAACTCTAAAACCAAAACCGGGCCATGAGTTATATGATTACTCGACTTATAAATAAGATCATTGCTTTACTCTTACCAATATGACTTAACATCCTCCACATCTAGTCAGATTTACAAGACGGATTGATCTGAAAGATGGGAGTATGAAGCAAAGTCTACCGATATCATCTAAAAAACCCAATCTTAACTCTGAACACAAAAAACAGCTTTTGAGTTAGAAGATTGACCATATTTATAAGGAGCACTGATGCTTTACTCTTAACCAACGTGAGACTTAACAATATACATATAATATCTTAAATAATTATCAATTAATTAAATATATGATAATTATATAATTTGATAAACATTATATATGAATTAATACATAAATATACATAAATATATATAGATATGTTATAAACGTTTACGTAAATAGATTATTACGTATAAATTCCTTTCCTTCAAGTATTTAAATAGATTTCTTAGATCGTTAACAAGGATCAAAGTTGCGTTGAGAGCTTAGATTACGATGTATGTTTTATCGCGTTAGATTCGGGATATCGTTAACTTATCTCTATAATATCACCGTAGTTATTAGATCGCATACCTATCAAACATGAACAATGCTACCCCGTAGACCGTATTTCATTTTATAACATAAGTTGGCGGCCGAGAGTAGAGTGAGTTTCCTGGAAGGTCCGTAACCATACAATATTAACTTTAATCACTATTTCGGTTATTATTTATATACCTTCTAAACATGTGATCTTTGCTTGATCAAAACTTCTTTCTTACACTTGCTCCTTGGTCAACCCACCGCTACTAGCTCTCTCGGTAATTATGAATTTTTCATTCGGCTTTAATATTGTTTTCTATTTTCTGAATTTTTGATTCTTGTTCTGGGATAGTGTGTTCTTCGCCCTCTTTTTGGTTATTTGGCTCATAAAGATTTGATATTCTTGTCTACCCTAATTTGATTTTCTTGTCTTCTTTGAATCGAAGGTTTTCCCTTCGATTCTTCAAGATCAGTTTTTTTTCTCGAATTCTGATTTTAAGAAGGAAATTTATGGATACCCTTTTCTTAGATTTTCCTGATTCTATGAATAAATTCAAATTTGATTCATTGTCGGGCTGTTCAACCCAGAATCTTGCTCATGATTTCAAAAACAATCATGAACTTGATGCTCCAGATTTCATTCCCTCTAATTCAGAACTTCCTATTGATTCATCTGAATCATCTCAATCTTCTGGTTTAACTTCAGAGGGGGATTCCGCAGAAAACAGTGGACAGTCTAATGTTACGCTCAAATTCATAAGCGATATGCTTATGGAAGAAGACTTGGAGAGTAAGCCGTGTATGTTACAAGACTGTTTGGCCCTCCAAGCTGCTGAAAAGTCCTTCTATGATGTCATTGGTAAGGAATATCCCTCTTTGTCCGATGATCATCTTCTTCCTTGTCTAAACCAAAACCCAGAAACTAAATTAGTTGAAACAATTAGCAATAATAATGTTTCTGTTAACTGGGTTGACTCAGATTGGGTATCTTTTGTCAAAAACTCCTATACTGAGTCTCTTGAGGATACCCATTTAGTTCTAGATTCATTTAGGGAAAAACACTCTGTTGGTCATTTGAGGGAAGGAGTTCAAGAAATACCCAAGTTTCTTCCAGAGCCAAAACAAGAAAAAGACTGGAGATATAATAACTCAATAGATGGATCAAAGGGAAAGAAAAATCATCAGAGGGAGGATGATGGTGATTCAGAAGAAGTGAGGAACAACAAGCATTCAGCTCTTCATGCAGATGACTCTGAGCCATCAGAGATTTTTGACAAGGTATTGCTTTGTCAAGGTCACAACCAAGGGTCTTCATGTGCTATTGATAATGATAATGAAAAAATTGGGGAAAGAGAGAAATCGCAGATTAACAAGCAGTCAAGAAGACCTAATGGCAAGAAAACTAGGCAAAAGAAACAAGTTGAATTTGTGGATCTTTGGGCACTTCTAAATCAATGTGCACAAGCTGTGGCAAGCTATGATCAAACAACTGCTAATCAACTTCTCATGCAGATAAGGCATCATTCTTCTCCTTATGGGAATGAAAACCAAAGATTAGCTCATTACTTTGCCAATGGCCTTGAAATACGTTTGGCTGCTGGGACACCATTGTATTTACCTATAGCAAGTAGTGAATTATCAGCTGCCGATATCTTGAAAGCTTACCAAGTCTATATTGCTGCTTGCCCTTTTAAGAGAATGTCAAATTTCTTTGCTAACAGAACCATTCTGAAACTAGCGAAGAAAGCAACAAGTCTTCACATTATTGATTTTGGTATTCTCTATGGTTTCCAATGGCCCTGTCTAATCCAGCGTCTCTCTGAAAGACCTGAAGGACCTCCTAAGCTTCGTATAACAGGGATTGAGCTTCCTCAACCTGGTTTTCGGCCAACAGAGAGGGTCGAAGAAACAGCTCGTAGGTTAGAAAATTATTGCAAGAGATTCAATGTTCCATTTGAGTGCAATGTCATTGCACAGAAATGGGAAACTGTTCAATATGAAGATCTTAAAATTGACAGAGATGACTATACTGTGGTGAACTGTATATACCGGTTGAAGAACTTAGCTGATGAAACAGTGCTTGAAAACAGTCCAAGAGACATTGTTCTAAATCTCATTAAGAAAATCAACCCAGATATATTCATCCAAGGAGTTGTGAATGGGACATACAATGCACCCTTCTTTTTAACTAGGTTTAAGGAGGCGTTGTTTTATTTCTCTGCATTGTTTGATATGTTTGAGGCAAGTTTGCCAAGTGAAGATCCACATAGGTTGCTCTTTGAGAAAGAAGTGTTTGGTAGAGATATTATGAATGTTGTAGCCTGCGAGGGTTTAAAGCGAGTCGAAAGGCCTGAGACATACAAGCAGTGGCAAATTCGAACAATAAGGGCTGGGTTCAGGCAGCTGCCATTAGACAAGGAGATCTTGAAGCAAATCAAGAGTACAGTGAAGGCAGATTACCATAAGGATTTTGTTATCGATGAGGATGGAATGTGGATATTGCAGGGGTGGAAGGGGAAAATAATAAAAGGCATTTCTTGTTGGAAGCCTTCTTAGAAGTTACAGAAATTATTGAATCTCCTTATCCGTGTTAGATTTGGCTATGTATTCACACTTCACTACTTTGAGAGTGAAATAGATTCTAGAAGCTTGTAAATGAATAAATGTAATACTTTGGTTGAGTTAAAATTGATTTTGCCTTTTTGTCCCACACGTTTTTAGGTATAGGCTATCGTATTGTGTGATAACTGATGAGTGTTATGCGGTATAACTTATGCCTTAACGCTTCACGATTTTAATATGCCATGATACGCTGCAAGTGTCATATCTGCGTTATATATTTTCAAAAATGTGTTGACTCCATAAAATTTAAACACTTATATTGATTAGTAATATAGGAAAACAATCAATTAAAAACTTATTTTTTATTCGATGATAATAAAAGTTCTCTAACCCTAGCCTGCCTCCATATGGGACGTGAAGCAATCAGTGTTTGATATGGATCCCTTAAAATCTTCGGATCCTGACTGCTATTTTAAAAAAAAAATAAAAATTCTAGGGATTGATGTTTGCTGTTGTGCTTTGAATGCCTTGAATAATAATGCATTGGTTGATTGCATAAACTTCCCTATAAGATAATGACAAAGTGTATTTCTAAGAGACCTAAACCGGTTTTGAGTGGGTTTATTAGTGCATTCAATAAGAAATAAAAGAAAGGACACGAAACGATTTATAACTTTAAAACTTGTGATATAAAACTATCATGATTCGATTAGGCTTACGATCGAGTGATTGGTCTTATTTAAAAGCTATCATGATTCGATTAGGCTTTGATGTGCGATGGATTCAAAAAATCATGCTTTGTGTTTGCTCTGTCTTATGCCATTTTGGTTAATGGCTCTCCTATGGAAAAGTCTATTCCTTCTCGAGGGCTTAGGCATGGAGATCCTGTATCTCCTTTCTTATTTCTTTTATGTGCCGAAGGTTTGTCCTCTTTAATTTAAGAAATCTAAAATGGAAGGTAAACTTAGAGAGATCAAGAGCTCTGCTCAAGGACCCATTATTTCTCACCTTTTATTCGTGGATGATAGTCTTGTTTCTTTGGAGGCCTCAACTGATTGTGCTCAGCATATCAAAGAAATTCTATAATTTTTTTAATCTTTTTCTGGACAATAAGTCAATAAGGGAAAATCTGTCATAGTTTTTGGTCCCAATGTGTCTGATGCTCTTAAAGATGATATATTTGATATTTTGAAAATTCCCATTATTGCTTGTTATGAGAAATATTTGGGATTACTGACATTTGTGGGTAGGGAAAAAAATAGAGCTTTTACTGCTCTAAAAGAAAAGCTTTGGAATCAAACACAAGGATATGGAAGGAAAAATTACTCTCCAAACCTGGTAAAGAAATCTTGATCAAAGCAGTTGCCCAATCAATAGCACTTTACGCCATGAGCGTCTTTAAGCTCCCCAAAAAATTTACATGATGGTTTGAATAAAATCATGAAAAATTACTCTCCAAACCTGGTAAAGAAACTTGTTGATATCATAGATCATGAATCCTACACTTGGGATCGATCAATGATTAATAACTGTTTTATTCCTATTGAAGCAGCTCAAATGTTTTCTATCCCTTTAAGTGATAGGAATGTAGCTGAAGAAATTTACTGGTTTTTCAATATTGATGGCCAATTCTCTATCAAAAGCGCTTATAATTTGATGCCTAAGTTATCTTTTCTGATGGATACAAGTTCTTCTCATATGGATAGTAATTTCAACACTACTTCAGGTTTTCCATGGACCAAAAGTTGGAAATCAAAAGTTCCAAATAGAGTAAAGCATCTTATTTGGAGGGTTGCCCATAATGCAATTCCTTCCTATGCAATTTGGCTTGCCATAAGGTCCATATAGATCCACTTTGTAGACTTTGTCCTTTCAGCTTTGAATCTACTCTTCATGCACTTATTTTGTGTGATAAAGCTGCTGATGTGTGGTCTATGAGTTCCTTGGATGTTAAAGCGCCTATTGATCCAAAAATGCCCTTTCGAGATTGGTTCGCCCACCACTTGCTAATGTTTACTCATTTTAAAAAAGTTAAATTATTTTTAATACACCACTTAACAAAATATTGACTTAAGTATTTATATTTTATTTAATTTGATTCCTTTAAATATTAATAAAAGTTAATTTTAAAGTTATAAGTTTTTAGAGAATTAATTTATATAATTTTTTTTATAAATTTTAGTCAAGTATTTGTTATTATAAATAAAATATGAAATGAATTTATATTAGGGTAACTCTTTCTAACAATAATTTTCCATAACTTTAATTCAAAATTTTAATAAGATAATAATATTTACATTTATTTTAACCAATCTCATTTCAATTTAAATCCAATACACCGTGTGAAACTAGTTGAAATAGATCATAGTCCATGATTGTTTCTATCCATACCTTTATGAGACATGACTCACGTCACGCTCAAATGTCCCTTAAAATCCAAAGAAATAGTGCTTGCTTAAAGGATCTAGACTTTTTTATATGTGAAAGTTCTAAAGTAACATAGAGATGTCTAGAAGAAGCTAGAGTTAGATGGACTCAACTCAAGCTTTGAAGACTCTAGAATGCTCCAGAGTATACTAGCATGCGCTTGAAGGTACTAGAAGGGGTTGGAATATTCTAGAACGTGTTGGATGGTTCATGAAGAATGTAGAAGTCTCTAGATGCTTACGGAACATCCTAGAACTTGCATGAAGGAACTAGACAATCTTATAAGACTCTAGAGTTGGCTAGAAGGTCCTAGAACCTTGTAGCATGTTATAGATAAAATCTTGTACATTCTAGACTTAGAAGGATTTAGAAAGTTGTGGCATAACCTTAAGCTTGGTGCCACACTATAAATAGACCTATTTTTCTTCATTTGTATTCATCTTGGGAAATCTTGGGAAATCCTAGGGAAATTGTAAGATAACTTCTCTAAGAGCAATACAAGGTATTCTTTACAAACTCTACAAACTCTATCTTGTTCTTGTTTTGCTCTTGAATCCTCTCAATCTCTAAGTCTCTTTCTAATCTCTTTGGAGAGTTTCGTTTGGGTGAAAGGCATACTTAGTACAACTGACCGTGCTAAGTGCCGCACGATCGCTATTTGAAATTTAAGGTCGTGACAGTTGGTATCAGAGCTTTAGGTTGAAGCATTACAATCCTTGGCATAATGAAGAACAATGCTCCATCTATACCAAGCGTAGATGTTCCACCTATGGAACATGGGCATGAGGAAGTTCGGAATCTACCAAAGGAATCTCGAGCCAAGTTGAAAGACATGCTTTCTAGCTTAGAAGCATGTGTTAGGAGTGCGTAGGATAGCTTAGGGGAGCTGTTCGACTAGGTGGACAACTTGGAGGAACGTTGCAACGGCTTGGAGGCCGAGGATGTGAAGATCCATGCAGTAGTCAAGATGTCCCTCAATGAGCTAGATGGTGGGTTAAGGCAAGATATTGATGGGTTAAAGGCCGAACTTGTCAAGGTACAAGATCTTGTCCAAAGAGAAATTGCTAGTGTGTTGCTTAGAGTTGAGGATATGGGTAGTGACCTAGCTCTTTGTAAGCAGGTTATGGCTGTGGGAACTAGCACAACCACCATCATTAAGGCTAAAAAGGTGGATGTTCCCAAGCCAAAAACCTTCAATGGTGTTAGGAATGCTAGGGAAGTTGACAACTTCCTATAAGGGCTTGAATAATATTTTGAGGCTACTGGCATAACGGACCATGCCAACAAGATTTGAACTGCTACCATGTACTTGTTTGACCCTACTATGATATAGTGGAAGTTGAGAACTTCCTATGGGGGCTTGAACAATATTTTGAGGCTACTGGCATAACAAACCATGGCAACAAGATCTGAACTACTGATATGTACTTGTCTGACACTACTATGCTATGGTGGAGACAGAGGCATGGTGACATGCAACGAGGGGTATGCACAATTGAAACCTTTGATGTTTTCAAAAGGGAGTTCAAAACCTGAAGAGGAGGCAAGAGGCTGATTGCGATTGTTAAAGCAAACAAGTAGCATAGGGGACTATGTGAAGGAGTTCACAACCTTGCTACTAGAAGTCCCTGACACTTCAGACAATGATGCCCTATTCATATTCATGGATGGTCTTCACTCATGGGCTAACCTTGAACTAAAGCAACGTGGTGTCCAAGACTTATCTTCGGTTATCACGGTTGCTGAGAGCCTTATAGACTACTCCATAAACAAAGAGAGCTCAAAGGCCACAAATAGAAAGTTTGGTGGAGGAAAGAGTGGGGTAGGCCATGCCAAAATTCAGGGTCCTAAAAATCATAAAGAAGGCTCCTCATTCAAACCACGAGATAAAGGGAAGGAAATGGAGGATCGTGATGCCTCGAAGCCCCGTGTGACGTGCTTCATATGTGATGGACCATATTGGGCACGTGAATGTCTGAAAATGAAGGCCTTGAGTGCCTTAGTTGTGTCCACACATGACCAAGATGGAGGTGAGAAGGACGAAGGTGTAAAAATGGGTTCTTTGCGCCTACTTAGTGCATAGTAGAACGCCCCAAAGACCCCCAAGGGCTTGATATTCGTAGATGTAACCATCAACAAGAAGGTCGCCAAAGCTTTGGTTGACACATGTGCATCTCATAACTTTGTTTCAGTAGTGGAAGCAAATAGACTCGGCCTTAAGGTTGTCAATGGAGGAGATCGCTTAAAGCAGTTGTTAAAGTCTGCGCAGCCATGATTTTTCCCTCAAAATGCGCTTATCAGGAAGGGGTTGTCGCAGACTTATAACCAGTTCTTAGCTGGTTTACCTAGGCGATGTGGGACTTCCAACACTCCCTCTCACATCGGCCGGAGTACTCTATCGGGGGTGACCGTGTGGATGATTGGGGTTTGACTGGTTGGGCACATAGTGACCCCCAAATACCTGTTCTGATACCATGTTAAAGTCTGCGCAACCATGATTTTTTCCTCAAAACGCGCTTATCAGGAAGGGGCTATCGCAGAGTTATAACCATCTCTTAGCTGCTTTACCTGGGCGATGTGGGACTTCCAACAGTAGTTAACTCGGCAGCACTACCTTTGCAAGGAGTTACTCGTGGAGTTAAGGTCAGTCTTGGTGCTTGGACTGGCCAAGTGAACTTATCAGTGGTAGTTATGGATGACTACTCGGTAATATTTGGCATGGAGTTCTTGGACCAGGTTAGAGCTTTCCTTGTGCCATGCTCAAACTCTATGTACATTATGGATGGATCAAAGGCTTGTGTGGTACCAACGGAGAGGACCACCAGACCTACTATCCAAGCTATCTCAGCACTTCAATTCAAGAAGGGATTGAAAAGGGAAGAAGAGAGTTACTTGGTCATCTCAAAGGAGTACGACGACGAGGAAGAGTCACCAAAGCCAAGCTTACCGACGGAAGTGCAAGCTATCTTAGATAAGTTCCATGATGTGATGCCTGAGGCATTGCCCAAACGGTTACCTCCAAAGAGGGTAGACCACGAAATTGAGTTGGAACATGACATAAGACCACCAATAATAAGTCCTTATTAAATGGAAAAATCAGAGTGGCGTAGCAAAAGCAATGTGGTGGTTGATGCACTAAGTTGAAAGGCGGAGTTAGCATCCTTGAGTAGGCCAAGTAGTCCCCTACTGGAAAGGAACAAAGAAGGGTTGGAGCATGATGCCCTAGTTCAAAACCTCCTTGCCCTTATTAAGGAAGGAAAGACAAGGCGATTTTGGTCGAGTGATGGACTACTCTACGTCAAGCAGAATCGCATCATTGTACCGAAGTGGGGAAACTTAAGGAAAGAGCTTATCAAGGAGAGCCATGATTCACTATGGGCTGGATACCCGTGAATGAGACTCACCCTTACCTTAATCAAGTCAATTTACTACTGGCCTCAACTACGGGATGATGTTGAAGCCTATGTGAGGACTTATCTTGTATGTCAATAGTACAAGATAGAGCAGCATGCACCCAGAGGTTTGCTAAAGACACTGTCTATTCCAGAGAGACCATATGAGAGTGTCTCAATAGATTTCATCACTTTCTTGCCAAAATCAAAAGGCTTTGGCAGCATCATTATAGTCATTGATCGCTTCAGTAAGTATGCAACATCCATACCTGCCTCAGCGGATTGTACGGTGGATGAGACGACACGATTGTTCCTCAAACATGTTGTGAAGCATTGGGGAATTCCATCCAATATCGTGAGTGATCGAGACCCACGATTTATTGGCAAGTTTTGGACGAAATTGTTCAAGTTGTTGGGATCAGACTTGAACTTCTCCACAAGCTTTCATCCACAAAGCGATGGATAAACGGAACGTGCCAACACATTGCTGGAGCTTTATTTGAGGCACTTTGTTAGTGTCAACCAACATGATTGGGCTAAGTTACTAGATGTAACCCAATCCTCTTATAACTTACAGAGGAGCGAGTCCACCATGAAGAGTCCCTTCGAGATCATCATGGGGCAACAACCCATGACTCTTCATGCCTTAGCCATGAGTTATGAGGGAAAGAGTCTCGCTGCCTTCAAATTTGCCAAGGTGTGGTATGAGCAAGCTGAGTTATGCCAAGCCTATTTAAACAAGGCATCTAAAAAGATGAAGAAGTGGGTTGACAAGAAAAGGAGGATGGTGGAATTTCAGGAAGGAGATTTGGTCCTTGTGAAATTATTGCCCCAACAATTCAAATCTCTGCGGAAGGTTCATAAGGGGTTGGTACGGAAGTATGAAAGGCCATTTCCAATCCTCAAGCAAATCGGTAAGGTGTCCTACAAATTACAACTCCCTCTGAAGTTTAAAATCTATCCAGTTTTTCATGTAAGCATGCTGAAGCCTTATCATGAAGACAAGGAAGACATAAGTCGGGGAGAATCAAAAAGGGCACCTACTGCGGTAGTAACCTCTGTTGTCTCTTTTGGAGAACATAAAAACGTGCAAATATACACGGTCACAAGTAATAAGATTTGTAAGTAAAGATCGTTCCCACGGAGATTTGTTACTACAGTTTGTTGAGTACTAAAATTGTTTCCCTCTGATTTTATCCAAAACCTTCGTTGATTTGGAACAAGTTAAAGAAAAGAGTTTAATAACAAAATAAAAGAAATCTAGGATTGCAATTTTTCACCAAACTAATCCACTCAAATCGTGTTATTTTCTCTTGATTAATATTTTTTAGTACATTTAATTTGTCAACCGAAAACTTCTAATTTTATTCATACATCTCTTCCGAGCTCCATATAAACACACCTCGTTAAACTAATTCATTATATCTCTTTGAGAATTAAATTCACCAAGATTCATTACGTTATAAGTTTTCAAATGGCCACACATACAATTAGGGTATATTCCTATCCTTCATCATACATGTCATATTATCTACGAGCAATATACACAAAATTGCCTCTCTCAAGTTTATTAATGTGCCACAAATCGTTTTGATAAAATTCATAAATAATCAAAAAGCATTAAGCACAAGATAGAGTGAACAAATCGAACGTCTTATAAATCTATCAAAAAAATAATTAAAATCAAAGCTTTATAAATTTAGATCAAATGCAACCCTAGAAAAATTAAATTACTTCATTAATTGAAAATAAACTTACAACAAATACAAAAAATTATAAGAAATGAAATTAAAACATCACGAAACGAAAATATTTGGCACACGCAGAACACAACAAAAGCCAAAAAATAGCTTCTGCGTGTTCTGCAGTCCAAAACCGAACAACACAAAATAATCTCCAAAACTAAAACTCTAAAAAAAAAACTCTTAAATCCATCATAATATCACCTATTTATAGCACCAAAAAATACATCAAAAATATTAAAATATCATACACGCGTAACAATTTGAATCGAAAATAAAACCCTGACATTCCCCTTAAAATCCGCGGTCACGTGAAAATCAAAATGTTATTTTAATTCACGCGTGAGACAAGGGCGCCATTTCTGATTTAAAATTCAAAGTGCATCCCACGTGTCAGCGACTGATTCGCTGAAAAGATTTAAATCGGACACATGGCAGCATTTCATTGGCTTCTTGAAATGGGCGCACGATAGATTGTCGCACGGAAGACAACGGCTGCATGTGGGCGTGATCCTGCACTTTCGCGCTCATTGTAATATACCATGTGTCAGAATATTATTGGCTTATAGATAAAGTTGACACGTGGCTTCTTCTTCTTCTGTAAAACTCGAGGGCGCACGCCTCTTGGATGAACCGCATCGCACATGATTTTTAAACAGCGGTTCGGTGCGCGACAGCTTCGTTCCACGCGCTTCAATCTGGATCGTTAAACCGATCCAACGGTGAGCGATGCACCTCGGGAAAATTCTGCGCAGCCGACATGTGGGTCCCACTCTGCACGCCGACCTACGCGGCATGTGGGCCCCTCTGGCTCGCCGAGCCGTGCGAGAAATATACCGTGCATGCGATTTTGTCTCGTCTGGAATGCACTCGCCAAATCTGGACCGTTGATTTGATGATCGAACGGTGGGTGATGGGCGCGTTGTGTGATGCGAGTGACATTCTTCTCCTGCGCAGAAAATTCAATTTTTATTAATTTCATTTTCACCCACAAATATATTTCAAATTACATTTTCAACTTTGTTTAATTGCAATATAGCCCTTTGGTAATTTAAATTAAATTTTAAACTTTTAATAATTAAAATTAAGCCCAAATTTAATTTAATTTATATTTTCAACATTTATAAATTGCAATTAAGCACTCATTTATTTTGAAATTAGATTTTTGGACGAAAACTTGCAATTAAGTACGTTTTCGATACAAATTATTTACTTTTCATAAAAAATATAAAAAATAGTAAATACTAATTTATTCATCGAAAATTAACTAAAAACATTAAGAACATAGCAATTACAATTAATAAAATAGGTGAAAATAAGTATATAAAATACAGTTATCAACAGTCACAAGTATAGTGGTAAGTATTCTTGCCTGTCACGCGGGTGACCCGGGTTTGATCCCTGGCAACGGTGCCAAAAACTTGCTATCTTTTTTAGAGAACATAAAATCGTGAAAGTATACACGGTCACAAGTAATAAAGGTTTGTAAGTAAAGTATCGTTCCCACGGAGATTTGTTACTATAGTTTCTTGAGTACTAAAATTGTATCGCTCTGATTTTATCCAAAACAATCGTTGATTTGTAACAAGTTAAAGAAAAGAGTTTAATAACAAAATAAAAGAAATCTAGGATTGCAATTTTTCACCAAATTATTCCACTCTAATATATTATTTTCTTTTGATCTATATTTTTTTAGTACATTTAATTTGTCAACCGAAAACTTCTATTTTTATTCATACATCTCTTCCGAGCTCCGTATAAACACACCTCGTTAAATTAATTCACTATATCTCTATGAGAATTAAATTTAATAAGATTCATTAAGTTCTAAGTTCTCAAATGGCCACACATACAATTAGGGTATATTCCTATCTTTCATCATACATGTCATTCTATTTACGAGCAATACACACACAAATGCCTCTCTCAAGTTTATTTATGTGCCACGGATCGTTTTGATAAGATTCGTAAATAATCAAAAAGCATTAAGCACAAAATAGAACGAACAAATCGAACGTCTTATAAATCTATGAAAAATAACTAAAATCAAAGCTTCATAAATTTAGATCAAATGCAACCCTAGAAAAATTCAATTACTTCATTAATTTAAAATAAAAATTACAGCAAATGCAGAAAAATTAGAAGGAGAAGAAAGAAAATTAAAACATTTCAGATCGTAAATATTTGGCACATGTAGAACACAACAGAAGCCAAAAATGGCTTCTACGTGTTCCACCGTCCAGCCATAAACACTACAGAAAATCCAAAACTAAACTCTCCAAAAAAACTCCTTAACTCTATCATCTTATCACCTATTTATAGCTACAAAAATACATCTAAAATATTACAATATAATACACGCGTAACAATTTGTATCGAAAATAAAACCCAGACATTCCCCTTAAAATCCGCAGTCATGCGAAAATCGAAACCTTATTTTAATTCACGCGTGAGACAAGGGCGCCATTTCTGATTTAAAATTCAAAGTTGTCAGCATCTGATTCGCTGAAAAGATTGAAATCGGACACGTGGCAGCATTTCATTGGCTTCTGGAAACGGGCGCACGATAGATTGTCGCACAGAAGACAACGGTTGCACGCGGGCGTGATCCTGCGCTTTCGCGCTCATTGTAATATACCATGTGTCAGAATATTATTGGCTTATAGATAAAGTTGACACGTGGCTTCTTCTTCTTCTGTAAAGCTCGAGGGCGCACGCCGCTTGGATGAACCGCGTCGCACATGATTTTTAAATAGCGGTTCGGTGCGCGACAGCTTCGTTCCACGCGCTTCAATCTGGACCGTTAAACCGATCCAACGGTGAGCGATGCGCCTCGGAAAAATTCTGCGCAGCCGACATGTGGGTCCCACTCTGCACTCCGACCTGCACGGCAGGTGGGCCCCTCTGGCTCGCTGAACCTTGCTAGAAATATACCGTGCACACGATTTTGTCTCATCTGGAATGCACTCGCCAAATCTGGACCGTTGATTTGATGATCGAACGGTGGGTGATGGGCGCGTTGTGTGATGCGAGTGACATTCTTCTCCTGCGCAGAAAATTCAATTTTTATTAATTTCATTTTCACCCACAAATATATTTCAAATTACATTTTCAACTTTGTTTAATTGCAATATAGCCCTTTGGTAATTTAAATTAAATTTTAAACTTTTAATAATTAAAATTAAGCCCGAATTTAATTTAATTTATATTTTCAACATTTATAAATTGCAATTAAGCACTCATTTATTTTGAAATTAGATTTTTGGACGAAAACTTGCAATTAAGTACGTTTTCGATACAAATTATTTACTTTTCATAAAAAATATAAAAAACAGTAAATATTAATTTATTCATCGAAAATTAACTAAAAACATTAAGAACATAGCAATTACAATTAATAAAATATGTGAAAATAAGTATAAAATACAGTTATCAACCTCCTTTGAGGACTCCATCTTGGGAGACTGCCTAATCCGGCGTAAGGGCGTACCAAGTTATCAGGAATACTTTGTCAAGTGCAAGAATGCCCCGGATATAGAGGCAAGTTGGGAACCTAAAGACTCTTTGTGGCAATTCAAAGATAACATAAAGAGGTTCAAGCTTGAAGGCGCGACGAGGGCGTCACGAACTTGAGTAGGGGAGGGTGTTAAGTCCAGCTCAAATGTCCCTTAAAATCCAAAGAAATGGTGCTTGCCTAAAGGATCTAGACTTTTCTACATGGGAAAGTTCTAGAGTGGCCTAGAGATGTCTAGAAGAAGCTAGAGTTAGATGAATTCAACTCAAGCTTTGAAGACTCTAGAATGCTCCAGAGTATACTAGCATATGCTTGAAAGTGTTAGAAGAGGCTGCAATATTCTAGAACATGTTGGATGGTTCATGAAGGATGGTTCATGAAGGATGTAGAAGTCTCTAGATGCTTACGAAAAATCCTAGAACTTGCATGAAGGAACTAGACAATCTTAGAAGACTCTAGAGTTGGCTAGAAGGTCCTAAAACCTTGTGGCATGTTGTACATTCTAGACTTAGAAGACATAGTCTTAAGCTTGGAGTCACTATAAATAGATCTATTGGTCTTCATTTGTATTCATCTACGAAAATCTTAGAAAATCTTAAGAAAATTGTAAGATAACTTCTCTAAGAACAATACAATGAATTCTTTAAAAACTTTCTCTTATTCTTACTTTATTCTTGAATCCTCTCAATCTCTAAGTTTCTTTCTAATCTTTTTGGAAAGTTTCATTCGGGTAAAAGACAAACTTAATACAATGGACCGTGCTAAGTGTCGCACAATCGCTATTTAAAATTTAAGGTTGTGACACATGACTCTTTTGTCGGATAAAGATCATGAAACATGACTTATTTCGATGAAAACGAGTTCATGTTTCATCTTAGTACAGTCGTAATACTAGAATGTCCTAGACGAATCTAGGACGAGTTCAACAGAATTGTGCTTCAAATAACTTGGTCAAGACGCTCCCATTTCCCATTTTCTAATTCAACGGTTTGACATTTAAAAAAAGTCAGAATTATATCACCAAAGATACCACTGTGGGAAGAGACGAGGAATATAAAAACGAACAAACTAGTTTCTGTTTCCGCCTATTGATTCAACCAATTAAATTCCCAAGTAATCCATGTTTTATAGAAAAGAAAGAAAGGTAGTATATTAAATTAGTGTAGTTTAATCTCACAACTTTTAAAAATATAAATAATATTAATTTAATAATGTTACTTTTTATTGTAAAATATTAAAACACTATAAAAGAAAAAAATAAAATTTAATATAAAACTATTTATGAAAAAAATCAATAATAATAAATATTCTAGAAAAATATCTAAATATGTTTTTTTTATTTAAAAAAAATACAAAATCGAGAAAATATTAAAATAAAATATTGATAATAACTAAATATTAAAATGGATGTTTTGTAAAAAAAAATTCATATTAATTATAATTTTACTATTACTATGTGATCGAGTTTTAATTGCAATTGATAGAATAATATTTTAATAAAAAAATTATTAAGAAAATATTATTTATCCTTAAATTACCTATTATCTAAAAGTTGAAGACTAAGACAATTTTTTTAAATCTGAGAACTAAAGTTACACTAAGGCTTAATGTGAGGATTGAGCTCGCACATTTCTCTAGAAAATATGAACTTCCAACCTGCATGCGTCTTAGAGAAAATAAAGCCTGAAGAACTATGAACAATTAGTCTCTCACCCTCAAAAAATATTCAAGAGATACTTTATTGATAAAGACATTAGGATAGAGATTAAGGGTGCAAATGCCATCTCTGCTTAACCATAACATGTTACATGAATAAACAAAAGAAACTAGGCTTGTACAGATGTCTCAATAGCAACCTTTCTTGAATACTCAACGTTTCCAGACATTTCATTGTCCACCCACAACTCTGGTAATGCTTCCTTAACGTTATGAATACTCTCTAGCACATAATCAACTCCCATAACTCGGACAGGCGAACCCACCTGTTATCATTTTGGGTTAAAATTGTGTACAAAACACTAGAGAAATCAAGCAAAAACATAAAGTTTACAGGTCAGAATATCCAGACTGCTACGGGAAATTACCAATACGGTATGAAGACCTAAGTGCTTCCCAGTTTGCAAATTGCGAATGCTATCATCAAAGAACAACTAGGATAAAAATTCATAAAAACCAGTCAGAATGGTGTCTGCAGAATTAAAAAAATTATAGGTAATAGTTCCTTGGAGAAAAGGTTGATGATCTCACTGTTTTTTGAGGGCTGATGTTAGCCATCTGGAAAACGATTTCAAATGCATTTTCAAAGGGCTTGCAATTAACTGGTGTACTTGGTGGTTTGACATCATCCTTTGGCTTACTCTTATATTCAACAAAGTCAAAAATCACACCACTTGATGGAGCCCTACTACTTGGTTTCCTTCTCGATTTAGTTTCATCCTCACTAACGAGTGATGGATTTAGAGTCTCAAAGGATATCACTCTCTCAAAGCAGTCCTCTATTCCAAGTCTTCTAAGTGCTCGAGCTGCATGGTTCTTGTCTGAATTTGTGAAAACCTACATACAAATATAAAGTTTTAATGTAAATCTGATCTCATTCCCAATAAGCCATCCAACAACACATATTAATGTGAATAAGAAACAGCTAAATTAATCAGGAAAAACATAGAATAACTTACAACTTTTCGAATAGGCAAGCTAAGCAAGAGACTCCTCAGAACAGGATCAGGTTTAAGGATATCATAGGGTAATCTTCCATGAACAAAACTGTGCCAAAAAAAGGATGTCAAAATCACATACTTTTAATCATAGCATCGTTATTAACTAAGGATTCAATACCTGTGGAAATCATCATACTCAAAGTCATAGCCAATAGCCTGGAAAGAAGAAAATCACACAAAAAGAAATCATAATCAACCCACTATAAATTGCAGACATAAACAAAGTAACTTGGATATACCTTGAGACCTGCCATTGTAGTCCCATATTGCTTGTACAGAGTAATGCACAATTCAGGGATTTTACTCTTCTCTATATGAAGCTTTTCAAGCATATATTCTGTAATATAAATGTAGAGGAACTTTATTTAGATATCAATAGGTCAGAAATGACTCAAGACAAAAATGTGATAATAGATCACCTTCAATATTCTTCGTGACTCGAGTTGAAAGGCCAGAACTGAGAGGATATAGGGTGTCATCCAGATCTGGAAGTTACAATTTTGCATTAGCTGTGATCCTTTCCAAGACCATCAAATTTGATATATGTAATGCATAAAGGATTACCAAATAGTACACAATCAAATTTTGATTCCAGAGCTTGCTGGTATTCATCCTTGTTGTCCATGTTTGAGATAGAAGGCGGGTGTGTTCAAACTTGTTAGACTGTCAACATAGGAAAGAAAAGAAACTGAGACTAGTGTCACGACCTTAATTTTTCAAGTATCGATCGTGCGGCACTTAGCACCGTTCGTTGCACTAATCCTGACTTCCAACCCGAATGTAACTCCAAAGAGAATAGAAAGAGAGTTTGCAAAGAATGTTTTGTATTGCTCTAGAGAGAGTTTATGTTACAAATGCTAAGAATTCCCAAGATGATTGCAAATGAAGACCAATTGGTCTATTTATAGTGTGGCTTCTAAGCTTAAGAATATGCCACCACTTTCTAGATAATTCTAAGCCTAGAATATACAAGAGTGTTCTAGGTTTATGTACAATGTGCCACAAGGCTCTAGGACCTTCTAGCCAACTCTAGAGTCTTCTAGGTTTGTCTAGCTCCTTCATGCACGTTCCGGGATGTTTCGTAAGCTTCCAGCAGCTTCTACATCCTTCCCGAACCATCCGGCACGTTCTAGAACATTCCAGCCTATTCTAGCACCCTCCAGCGTGCTCTAGAACATTCTAGGGTCTTCAAGCTTGAGTTGAGTCCGTCCAACTCCAGCCCTTTCTAGACTTCTCTAGGCAACTCTAGAACTTTCCATGTGTCTAGATCCTTTAGGCAGCCAACATTTGAATTTTTAGGGACATTCTGAGCGGGACCTGACACCCTCCCCCACTCAAGTTCGCGACGCCCTCGTCGCGCCTTCAAGCTGAAACCTCTTTATGGCATCTTTGAATTGCCATAAAGACTCCTCAGGTTCCCAGCTTGCCTCTACATCTGGGGCGTTTTTCCATTTGACCAAGTATTCCTTATAAATTGGTACGCCCCTTGGTCGGATCAAGCGGTCCGCCAAAATCGAGTCCACTTCCCTGTGGAAGGAGGTTACCACTGCGGTAGGCGCCCTCTTGGATTCTCCTCTACTCATGTCTTCCTTGTCTCCATGAAAAGGTTTTAGCATACTTACATGAAAGACCGGATAGATTTTAAGCTTTGGAGGGAGTTGCAGTTTGTATGACACCTTACCGACTTTCTTGAGGACAGGAAACGGTCCCTCATATTTCCACACCAACCCCTTATGAACCTTCCGCAAGGACTTGAATTGTTGGGGCAATAGTTTAACCAAGACCATATCTCCTTTCTGAAATTCTACCATCTTCCTCTTCTTGTCAGCCCATTTCTTCATCTTCTTAGACGCTTTGTTTAGATAGGCTCGGGCCAACTCTACTTGTTCATGCCAGGCCTTGGCAAACTTGAAGGCAGCAGGGCTCTTCCCTTCATAACTCGTGGCCAAGGCATGGGGAGTCATGGGTTGCTACCCCATGACGATCTTAAAGGGACTCGATGGACTCGCTTCTCTACAGATTATATGAAAATTGGGCTACATCCAACAGCTTCGCCCAATCCCGTTGATTGGCACTCACAAAGTGCCTGAAATACAACTCCAGCAATGCGTTGGCGTGCTCTGTTTGTCCATCACTTTGAGGATGAAAGCTTGTAGAGAAGTTCAAGTCTGATCCCAACAACTTGAACAATTCCGTCCAAAATTTCCTTATGAATCGTGGGTCTCGATCACTCACTATATTGGATGGAATCCCCCAATGCTTCACAACATGTTTAAGGAACAAGCGTGCTATCTCATCTGCCGTACAATCCGTTGAGGCAGGGATGAATGTTGCATACTTGCTGAAGCGATCAATCACCACAATAATGCTGCCAAAGTCCTCTGATTTTGGCAAGCAGGTGATGAAATCCATAGAGACACTCTCCCATGGTCTCTCTGGAATGGGCAACGGCTCTAGCAGACCTCCGGGTGTATGCTCCTCTATCTTGTCTTGTTGGCATACAAGACAAGTCTTCACATAAGCTTCTACATCGTCCCGAAGTTGAGGCCAATAGTAGATGGATTTGATCAAAGCAAGGGTGCGCCTCATTCTTGGGTGTCCAGCCCATAAGGAATCATGGCATTCCTTGATAAGCTCTTTCCTTAAGCTCCCCCATTTTGGCACGAAGATACGATTCTGCTTGGCATAGAGTAGTCCGTCACTCAGCCAAAATCGTCTCGTCTTCCCTTCCTTGATGAGGGCAAGGAGATTTTGAGCAAGGGCATCATGCTCTAACCCTTCTTTGATCCTTTCTAACAAAGGGCTACTTGGCCTGCTTAAAGCTGCTAGCTCCATCTTTCAGCTCAACGCATCAGCCACCACATTAGCCTTACCGGGCTTGTACTCCAACCTGTAATCAAACTCTGCCAAAAAATCTTGCTACCGAGTTTGCTTGGGACTCAACTTCTTTTGAGTCTGGAAGTAGCTTGTTGCAACATTGTCCGTCATGATAACAAAATGAGAACCCAATAAGTAGTGTCGCCACACCCTTAGACAATGAATGACAGCGGTCATTTCCTTCTCTTGTACGGTGTAGCGGCATTCGGTGTCATTTAGCTTACGGCTCTCATAGGCTATCGGACGCCCTTCCTGCATCAATACTTCACCAATGGCAAAGTCTGAAGCATCCGTGTGCAGCTCGTACATCTTGGAAAGGTCTGGTAGGCAAAGCATCGGTTCTTCACTAACAGCCTTTTTCAAGTCTTCAAACGAGGCTTGGCATTCACTTGTCCATTCCCAAGCCTTGTTCTTTTTGAGCAGGTTAGTGAGTGGGGCTGCTCTCGCTGAGTAGGACTTGATAAACCTTCTATAGTAGTTCACAAGTCCGAGGAAAGATCTTAACTCGGGAACCTTGGTAGGAGGTTCCCATTCTTGGATGGCTTTCACCTTAGCTCCATCCATCATGGTTTTCCATGCTTTATCCTATGTCCTAGAAACATCACCTCATCTTGGACAAAGGAACATTTCTCTTTCTTGACGTATAGCTCATTTTCCCTTAGGACCTCGAACACCTTCTTCAAATGTTCTAGATGTTCTTCCAAAGTCCGGCTATAGATCACAATGTCGTCAACATAGACTACCACGAACCGATCGAGGTAGGGATGAAAAATCTTATTCATCAAAGTACAAAAGGTGGCTGGTGCATTTGTGAGGCCGAATGGCATAACAAGGAACTCATAGCCACCATACCTGGTCACACAAGTAGTCTTGGGCTCATCTCCCTTGGCTATGCGTACCTAGTAATATCCCGATCGCAAGTCCAATTTTGTGAAGTATCTAGCATTCCCCAATTGATAGAATAAATCAACAATAAAGGGGATAGGATACTTGTTCTTGACTGTGATCTTATTTAGAGCTCGATAGTCTATGCACATTCGTAACGAGCCATCCTTCTTCTTTTGAAAGAGCACCGGGGCACCAAATGGGGCTTTGGAGGGCCTTATGAAGCCAGCATCCAGCAATTCGTCAAGTTGCTTCCGCAAGTCTGCCAAGCTACGAGTTTGCTATCCGATACGGGCACGCATTCTTTGGTGGCACGGTCTTGGGGTTCGACTACATTTCATGGTCTACCTCCCTCCTTGGAGGTAACCGTTTGGGTAATGCTTCCGGCATTACATCTTGAAACTTATCTAAGACAACTTGCACTTCCGTTGGCAAGCTTGGCTTTGGTGACGTCTCCTCATCGTCGTATTCTTTTAAGATGGCCAAGTAACTCTCTTCATCCCTCTTCAATCCCCTTTTGAACTAAAGCGCTGAGAGAGCTTGGGTAGTTGATCTGGTGGTCCTCTCCGTCGGTACCACACACGCCTTCGAACCATCCATAATACACATAAAGTTTGAGCATGGCACCAAGAAAGCTCTAACCTGGTTCAAGAACTCCATGCCGAATACAACTGTGAAGTCATCCATAGGGGCTACAGATAAGTCCACTTGGCCAGTCCATGCACCAATACTGACCTTAACTCCTCGAGCGACTCCATGTAATGGTAGTGCTGCTGAGTTAACTGCTTTGAGAGAACCCCCTCCATTGACAACCTTCAGGCCAAGTCTCTTTGCTTCTTCCACCGAAACAAAGTTGTGAGATGCACCTGTGTCAACCAATGCTTTGGCGACCTTCCCATTGATGGTGGCATCCACGCACATCAAACCTTTATGGGTCTTTGGGGCGCTCTGCATTGCACCAAGTAGGCGCAAAGAACCCATCTTTGCACCTGCGTCCGACTCGCCTCCATCCTGGTCATGAGTGGAAGCAACTAAGGCACTCAAGGCCTTTCTTTTCGGACATTCACGTGCCCAATGCGGTCCATCGCAAATGAAGCACATTACACGGGGCTTTGAGGCACCACGATCCTCCTTTTCCTTCCCCTTGTCTCGTGGTTTGAATGAGGAGTTGTCTTTGTGGTTCTTAGGTCCCTGACTTTTACCATGGCTTCCCCCACTCTTTCCTCCAACAAACTTCTTATCTGTGGCTTTGGAGCTTTCTTTGTTTGTGGAGTAATCAATAAAGCTTTCTGCGGTCGCAATGGCCGAAGATAAGTTTTGGACACCACGTCGCTTGAGCTCAAGGTTAGCCCACGATTGGAGACCGTCCATGAACAAGAATAGGGCATCCTTGTCGGACGTGTCAGGAACTTCAAGCAGCAAAGTTGTGAACTCCTTCACATAGTCCCTTATGCTACCCGTTTGCTTCAATCGTCGCAATCGGCCCCTTGCCTCCTCCTCAGCGTTTACGGGGAAGAACTGCATTTTGAACTCCTTTTTGAAATCTTCAAAGGTTTCAATTGTGCAAACCCCTCGTTGCACATCACCATGTCTCCGCCTCCACCATAGCATAGCAATGTCGGACAAATACATAGCAGCAGTTCGGATCTTGCTGGCATGGTCCGTTATGCCAGTAGCCTCGAAGTATTGTTCTAGCCCCCATAGGAAGTTCTCCACTTCCCTAGAATTCTTAACACCATTGAAGGTCTTAGGCTTGGGAACGTCCACCCTCTTAGCCTCAATGACGGTGGTTGTGCTAGTTCCTGCGGCCATAGCCCGCTTACATAGAGCTAGATCACCACCCATGTCCTCAACTCTAAGCAACACATTAGCGAGTTCTCTTTGGACAAGATCTCTTACCTTGGCAAGTTCGGTTTTCAACCCATCAATCTCTTGCCTTAGCCCACCATCTAGCTCGTTGAGTGACATCTTATCCGTTGCATGGATTTCCACATCCTCGGCCTCCAAGCCATTGCAACGTTCCTCTAAGTTGTCCACTCGGTCAAACAGCTCCCCTAAGCTGTCCTGCGCACTCCCAACTCGTGCCTCCAAGCTAGAAAGCATGTCTTTCGACTTGGCTCGAGCTTCTTTTGATGGTTTCCGGGTTTCCTCATGGCCACGTTCCATAGGTGGAACATCGACGCTTGGTGTAGATGGAGCAACGTTCTTCATTATGCCAAGAGTAGAAATGATTCAACCGAAAGCTCTGATACCAACTGTCACGACCTTAATTTTTCAAGTATCGATCGTGCGGCACTTAGCACCGTCCGTTGCACTAAGCCTGCCTTCCAACCCGAATGTAACTCCAAAGAGAATAGAAAGAGAGTTTGCAAAGAATGCTTTGTATTGCTCTAGAGAGAGTTTATGTTACAAATGCTAAGAATTCCCAAGATGATTGCAAATGAAGACCAATTGGTCTATTTATAGTGTGGCTTCTAAGCTTAAGAATATGCCACCACTTTCTAGATAATTCTAAGCCTAGAATATACAAGAGTGTTCTAAGTTTATGTACAATGTGCCACAAGGCTCTAGGACCTTCTAGCCAACTCTAGAGTCTTCTAGGTTTGTCTAGCTCCTTCATGCACGTTCTGGGATGTTCCGTAAGCTTCCAGCAGCTTCTACATCCTTCCCGAACCATCCGGCACGTTCTAGAACATTCCAACCCATTCTAGCACCCTCCAGCGTGCTCTAGAACATTCTAGAGTCTTCAAGCTTGAGTTGAGTCCGTCCAATTCCAACCCTTTCTAGACTTCTCTAGGCAACTCTAGAACTTTCCATGTGTCTAGATCCTTTAGGCAGCCAACATTTGGATTTTTAGGGACTTTCTGAGCGGGACGTGACACTAGGCTAACAACCACATTCAATAATGACAACTAAAATGAAACTGGAAAAGGGAAAAACATAGGTTGGAGAGTTTTGGTTCGAAACAAGATGAAACAACAGACAAAACCGCAGCAAGCAAATACAAAGTTAAGAATCAGTAACAAGAAATCGTTATATATATTAGTAAACTAAAAGCCAAACATATTTAAATTAAAAAAAAGTTGAAAAACTTCAATTCTAGAGCCAAAATATTTTAGGGAATTATTTCCCACAATATACATCAAACTAAAATTTCCAAATACAACTAGTTCAGACTAGAAAAGTTTGAAACGCATTAAGCGTATCCCAGATACAAGCACGTCGTAGATGCCCAAGTAAAACATATTCATTAGAAATTATACTGTTTATATTCCCTTTTTATTATTAAGTTTGAAAAGTTACTAAAAACATCGAACAGTTACTAAAACAACCGGTAACTTTTAAGCATAATTTTCATTTTCATATAAGAAGAAAACACGGAAATCACCAAAAATCTATTGAGACATTCATGAATCAACAAAAATAAAAAGAGATATCCAAAAACAAAAGCCATACATTAAAATCTAAAACCCCAGAAAAAACACTAAATACAAACTTCAAAATTCAAATCCGTATGCATCTTTTAAAATCACACAAATCCTAACACCCCAGGCCTATAAATAAACGAAAAATATATCAATGTAGCCAAAATCCTCCAAAAAATTTGGAGATTCATACTTAATTACCGAAACAAAATCCTAAAGAGTACGGTACTTCATCAGCACTAAATATTGTAATAAGAAAAAGGGTTCAAAAATATTCAGCCATAAATCGTAATAAATTGAAAAGGAAAGAGTTAAGTCGAACAATGAGAGACTAAAAAAGAAGGGTACCAGATCCGAATGAACTGCAAAAGAATGCGAGAGATGTCGTAAAGTGAAAGCAAAACGGGGTTGGCCTTAAATACGGAAGTGTTGGTAGTTGGTACAGTTACTTAATCGCTTTCAATATTTTTTTTTCTTTTAACAAAATTTTAGTAACTTTTTTCCTTTAGATCTAATATTAAATATTTAGTATAAATTTAAAAATTTAATTAAATTATACAATAACAATAAAAATTAATGTATTAAAAAAATTATTTTTAAATTATTTAATTATTAAAATTTAATATAATATAAATTAAAATTAAAATTATTAAATATACAAAATAAATATACAAAAAAATTATAAATTTTTTAATAAAAGACTAAATATTAAAAATAATTAAATAAGTTGAATAAAATATAATAAAAAATAATTTAATTTTATTAAGTGAAAATATTTTATCAATGAATATTTTATTTTATTTTAAGTATATAAAATAAAAATAAAATTTAGTACGAAATAATTTAAAAATAATAAAATTTAATGTGTATTTTAAATTTTAAAAAATTTTAAAATGAATAAAATTTTGAAATAAAATAGTGACGATTAATAAATATCAAAAAATAAATATTTTATAATTTTTTATATTAATTATGACTTTATCATTATTAAATACTCGTATTTTAATTGCGTTTAACCACTTAAAAATTAATAATATTTAAATATAAAAATTATTAAAATAATATAATTTATGTTTAATTTATTTATTTCACAAAATTAAGATACTAAATGATATGATTTTTATATTACCGTAGACATGTGTCAATGTATTTTTAAAAATTATGATATAATTTAAATTTAAAAAAAAATATGAAACATAGTATAAATTTATAAATTTATACTTTTTTGATGGTAAGGTAAAATAATAAAGGATGAAATATATTAATTATTAAATAAAAGAAAATTAAATTTATTATTTTTAAAATTTATAATTAAGTAATAAAATATATATTTTAAATTTATAAAAACTAATTACGTTTTACTGGTGTAAAATATGTAATAATTTATAAAAATATTTATTTTATTATGATTATGAGTATTTTTTATATAAATAATAATATAATTATATTTTTTTCCGTTATTCATATATTATAAATTATATCAAAATAATTTTTTTAAATATTTTATAAATTATCCATCTATTATAGCATAATGAGACACTCCATTGCATTGTTTGAAAAACTGAGTAGTTATGATGATAATGTACAGTAATAATGATTACCATTATAATTAATAATATATAAGTTACAAAAATTTTATCTAATTTTATTAAATAATAAAAATAATATTTAATTATAATTAATAATATAATTTTATTTAAGTTATTTGTATGATTATATTATATTTTTGATAATAGATTTTTACAATTAATAAAAAAAATTAATTATAAATCTATATTATTAATAAAACATTTATTAATAAATTTATATTATTAATAAATGATCGGTAATAATTATAATAATAATACATTTATATTATTAATAATACTTGTTATTTTAATAATTTAATAAAATTAAATAATATATTTATAATTTTTATAATAATAAGATGGTATATTTATTTGTGTATTATTTCAATAAAGGGAACAGATCTCTCGATGACACAAAATCCAACCCAACCCACTAAACGTATATGTTCCAGGATGTATTTTTGATTTCTAAATTGTTTTAACCCTTTTTTTTCTCCTTTTTGAATTATTAAATTAATATTCCTAAATTTATAATAACTATTATAATACACTAATATTATTAAAGGTATTGGAGTTAACGGTTTAATTTAACCCATACTTATTTATATTGAATGTAAAAAAAATTTACTTGTGTTTAAAGTGCTTTAAACAAGTTTTTAGGTATTTTATAAATGATATGACAATTATCTGTTTATTTTTTTTATTTGTTTATATTTATTTTTAAATTTAAATTATTTATTATATATTCAATATATGTGTTATTTTTAAGTTATTAATAAAAAATATTATTTTAATCAAACTTAAATTTAATAAATAAAAATAAAAATGAGTAAAAACTTTATATTTTTATAAATGTAGATTTTCAAAATTTAAATAGAATTTGAAGTTTGCGCTGTCGACATCGAAAGGTATGTCGGTGAAGTTTGCGCTGTCGACATCGAAAGGTATGTCGGTGACTAAGTTGGTGACTTTATTTCTAGATTTTAAAGTGTTAATCGCTTTAACTTAACTCCGTATACTTTGATAAATATGATATGTTGCTCACTTGCTTGTAGTAAATTTACGATTTAAATTCAAAATGTAACTCTAAAAATAATACAAATTAGTGTTATTTTTTTTTTCTTATCACAACATATTTGAGTAAGTCATTCAAATATCTTATATAATTTTATTATAATTAGGTTTAAATTATTTGTAATGAATTTTAAATAATAAGTCTAAAATTTTAAATCTAAGAAATTCATTTAAATTTTATGTATAAATTTATCTATAATTATATAAATATCACATCTAAAATTTTATTTATAAAAAAATGAGAAAAATACCCTTTCTCTTCCTTTAACATATCCACCTATTGTTTGTATTTATTTTTAAGATCAAATGTTGTATTAATTCACTAACTATTTTAACCGAAATTTTTAGGTTTAATAATTATTTAGTTATAGTTTAGTTAATTAATTAAGAAAAAGAGATAAATAATTAATTTTTTATTTTTTAAATTAAATATTTATTATTTTATTTTTTCAATTACATTTACCAATGAAAAATTTAATGTGAATAATTGAATTAATTTTTTAAATAAAAATTTTAAAAATAAAAATATGTAAAAAATTTAATTATTTTTTTAAAATTAATAGATTAAATTATCACAAAAAATTTATTAAATTTAAATATTCCATCTTAAAATGATATCGTTTGGAGCTCTAGGTTTGGCCACCCTTTTTTCTTCCTTCTTGCTTCACACAAGTTTAATTCTCTTATCATTTTTAGGGTATCTTTTGTATATATTATCTAGGTGATAAACACTCTGTAAAATTTATTAAAAGTGTAGATTTTTATTGTAAAAAATTTATCTATATATTTATCAACTATTAGTGTTATATAAAATAATATACTTAAAATAAGATAGGTAAATTGCTTTCTTTTCATAATAATTTTGGATGCATATCGTGATAAATATATAAATAAATATTAATATTGTATATATAATAAATTATTCAATTAAAATATTTAAATTTCTTAATATTGCAAAAATTGAGGCAAAACAAAATACGTATAAATTTATACGTTAAGTTTCATCTTTGTATGTATTATCTTTGTTTTTGAGTTATCTTTTATTTAAAAAAAATATTTTTATTACAATTTGATATATGCATCGATACATGCCTTTTGCTTTTAAGTTATTTCAAAAGTGTTTCAACATATTATCTTTACAATTTATACGTTAATTTATACATTTAATAACTTGATGTATATATCATTTCTCTTTATTTTATGGTGACGATATTAATATAACTCAAATTATTATTATAACAATAACGTTTTATTAACGTCAATTTTATCCAACAACAATAATAATAAAGAACGGATAATTTATACAATTCTTTTATTATTATAATAAAACCAATTATATAACATTATCATTCTATTTTTTTTTATAAATATATACCATTATTTTTATCTTCTTCTTTTTTCCAAAAATTTGGTGTCACACCTATTTTTTTGGAGTTTTCGTTTTATTATTCTTTTTCTTCATTTTTATATTTCGAGCTCACTTTATTTTATTGTATAAAAGAAAAGAAAATACATTTGATAACAAATGTATATTTAAATTATTTTTTATTTTTTAAAACAAAATTTTTTGAAGTAATATCAATTATTGTTTACAATTAATATTGTTATATAATTATTGAATTTAAATTACGAATATATGCGGCTTCAAAATATTTTAAAAAGAAAAAATAAAGTAATTTAAATATAATTTTTCTAGGATTTTTTTTATTATAACAAGATGAAAAATTTGTTGAAATTGGATTTTTAACTCATGATTAAATATCATTTTAAGATATTATTTTGAATAAGATTAATTTGATATAAGTATATGTTCATGATTTACGTTTTTTTCTTTTTTTTCATTTATTTTATGTTTATATTTTATTCCAATTATATAATTTTAATCTTTATGATTAATATTTTTTATTTTAAACTTATTTATTCGGTACAATATTTTCTACTTAATCTTAATATAAATTTACTCATGATACATTTTTTTTGTGCAAACAATTTTCTAATTCTTTACCTCACTGCTTTTCTTCGGCGTTAATTATGCTGGTGCTTTTCTCCGTGCATCTTTACGTTCAACCTAATGTAGCTACTGATTTCACCTTTTAATTAATATTGTCATCGCTACTTTAATGTTTTTTTTTAATTCTGCTTCTTGGTTAAACAATATGTTTACCGTATTTTTATTTTGTTTGTTTCTTTATTAGTTCTCTTGGCACTTTTATTTGTTTTATAATTATTCTCTGCTACTGTTTTTATAAGTAAAATTTCTAACGGTAAACCCAATTAAATTGTCAAAAGAAATAAAACTAAAATTACAAAAGAAACAGTTACATTGATGACATTCATATTTATTATAGGATAATATCTGAATATTGAACCATGGATGTAATATTGAGAATAAAGTTATCAAAGATATCTAATGATATTATTATAAATGTATTAAAAATTAAATAATGGTTATTCTGAAATTGTTAAAATGCAAATAGATGTTAATTTACACATATCTAAAAATATAGATTGGTGTCTGTCTTAATTGAATATCTAAGAGTGATAAGAAGTCTTGTACTTAATTAATTATAAAAGATTAAAATTAAGCATACGTTTTAAGTAAACTAAATAGATGTAGTAATCTAAGATCTTATTAATGGAAATGTATAAAAGGATTACTTAAATGCTTAAGATACACACGTATTTTTAGACTGTACTATACAAGATATTGAACTGTATTAGAATGATACAGTGATGCACATTGAATATCTAATATAAAAGATTCAAAGTTTATAAGTGGATATTTGTTCACATTGGTAATGTAATTGTACCATAGAAGTCTTTTAAATAGACTTACATTGCTAGATCCATGATGAAATTAAAATTCATCGCTTTGGATAAATGTGACGAAGAGACCGAATAGTTATGCAATTTCATAGAGATACTCCGAAATGGGTGAAACATGTGCCAGCAATTTGCATCCATTATGATAGTCAATTAGCCATTGATAAAGCACAGAGTAATATATACAATGGTAAGTCTCAACATATACGTTGTAGACATAATACTATCAAACAACTACTCTCAACTAGAGTTATCTCTATTGACTATATGAAGTCAAAGGATAATATAATAGGTCCATTAACCAAAGAATTAAGTAAGAGTTAGTTGAGATGTCATCAAAAGGAACGAGACTAAAGCCCATAAATAAACAAGGATTCACAAATAAAATCCAACCTAGTTGATTAAAGATCCTAAGATCTAGATTGAAAGGAATAATCTAGTTATAAAGACTTAGTGAGATCATTGTGGAAGGTTTATTCTCAAGTCCATTCCTTTGATAACAACAGTGATACCTATAGAAAAAAAGTTAAGTTAAAGCTTTAATGATTCTTATGGAAAGACAACTGAGCAGAGTATAGCAGGTTAGTCTTTGTGGATTACTCTTAATGATAAGAGATTACATATGTGAGAGAGAAATGGGGTCACTTTAAAGTAGAATTGTATCGAGCTTAATTCTATACATATTCTTACAAAACCAGGCGTATGTTCATGGCCAAAACAAATATAAAAGTGAGAATTGGATTGTATGAAGAAAGATTACTATGTGAATATGTCATTGCTTATAAAAATGACATAACAGTTGAAGAATATCGAGTCTACTGTCAACTAGTAAAGTAAAAAAAAAAATTCACAAGGGAAGGTTCAAAGGATAATACCTACCTATCTTATGCAGATCTCAAACCGTTGAACTCTATCGTGTGTCAAATTAATTTGAATAAGTTTCTTTTAAAAAAACTCTATCGATTTTCATTCATGTGAGTGATTGTTGGAAAATTTGGTTTTTAACCCATGGTTAAATACCATTTTGAGGCATCATTTTAAGTGAGACCTACTTGGTATGAGTGTGTGGTCATGATTGATTTAGGTTCTCCTCGGTGAAAACTTCGAAATTATATATTTATATGCTTAAAATGATATTAGAATAAATGAGAAATTGAGTCTCAAATTTCACTCATTTAGAAGAAAAAATGTAGTTATTTATGTTTGCCCCACTTGAAAAAACTAATAACACATGAAATGCTATATATAGCATTTGTTTCCCAATAAAAGGTAAGCTAGTATAGCAAAAAGGCTCGTTCTACGTGCAGGCACATATGTGAGGGGGCAAATCCTCATATGTCTAGGCCAAAAATTTGAAACTCTAATCACATGCCTACACATCCTACGAACACCAATGTTGTCCAATTTTGATGGATCTTATGTAATCTATGTTTTTTCACAATAAATTTTATTTTCTTTCTCATAATAACTCTTGAATTTCCTTGTGACTATTGTAGGGTTATTTAAGCTATTACAAAAGCTTGTTTCAACAATTTCATGACGTTTATTGCACTGATTTCAATGGCATTATTAAAACAATTTCATTGATATTTATTGTAGTACTTTTAGCCATCATTGAATGTCATTAATTGCATCAATTTTGGTTTCCAACTGCGACATTTGAATGTCTATATAATTGACTTTGTAGTTGAGGAAAAACATAGAAACACAACAACTAATCTCCCATTTTTTCTGCATAAAAATCATTTCTTTCCACAAATTTCTAATGTAGAGTCACAAATTTCTAATGTAGAGTTAGGATTTAGCATGATAGAGGAAAGGTAAATTCAATTTGCTAGAGAAAAGTTTAGTGATGTTCAACTTTGCTATTTGATTGTTTTATATTAGAAGGTATTTTTTCCTTTAATAATCTCAAACACCCAGGAAAACTTTTATCTTAAGGAGATTGTGTAACACGAGACTCAATCTTTCTTCTTCTTTTCATTTCTTTATTTTATTGAAAATTTACAGTTTATTTCAGTTCTGTAATTTTGATCTTTATAATTAATATTTCTCATTCAAAACTTGTTTGTCTAGTATAATATTTCCTACAAAATTGATGTTTAAATTTTGTATAAAGATTTAGAGGAATGCTTTTAAAATAAATAGTTAATTAATTTATTACCTTATTGAAGAAATAAATATATATTATTAATTATTTTATGAGCAGTGAGTGTGATAATTTATAGCAATGACATATAATCTAAATATGATAAAAATATGATTGATTTGGTGTGATATTGATAAGACTTTCTTAACTTTATTTAATAAATAATTCACTACTACAATATTGATATATAGTCTCGGTTTTGAGTCGTGATCGTAGATCTATGATTACGGTTATAAAAACTAAGACCTAAGTGGAAAAGACCATAAACTCATATTTATAGTCTCACTTTTTAATTGAAACTATAGACATATTATTTGGTCTCGATCTTTTATATAACTTTGACCATAGACATACTATTTGGTCTCGATCTTTTATAAGATCGAGACCAAATGGTATATCTATGGTCTCAGTTTTTTACAAGACCATGACCAAGTAATATGTCTATTGTCTCGGTTATACTTAAATCGTGATTATATAAATCTTAATTAACTTCATTTTTCAATATAAATTACAATAAATCTATAAATTATAATATTAAAAGTTATATTAAAGTGTTCCAAAATATGAAATACATGTAAAAAAAATTCTAATAATAATACTAATCAAATTATACACAATTTAAATCAATCTAACAAAAAAATAAATAATAACACATAGATAGTGTAACTAGTTATCTATCACTGTAAGAACTAATTTGTGAACTCTACTTACTTATTTTGTATCTCATCAATTTCATCATTGATGTAAGTTCCTTCATGATTAAGCTACAATGTACACATATTTTAAATTATATTTAGCTAGCTTATATTTTGATAAAGAAAAAATTAAAATCAAAATTTAAACCAGAAAAGAAAATATAAAAAATAATTTAAATTATTACTGAGTCAATCATGTAAGTAAGTGGATTGGTAATAATTATTCTTATAAATATAAGGATATAATACGCACAAGTCACCAAGTCATTTTGCTTAGGACAATACATATTAGAACAAAAAATTATAAGCTTAATATAATCTAATTAAAAAGATATTGCATAAAGATGATCAATAAATTGTGTAAGTACTTTTAGTCAATATGTATGTGTGTGTATGTATATGAAAAATCTAAAAAGATTGAAATTATGGAGTTTAATGAACTATGTATTTATAACTTACTTTCATTCTAGACTATATTGTCAAATCTTGAACCCTTCGATTTTGATGACCATTTAATATAATATGAACCCTATGTATTAAAGTAAGAAAAATAAATATAAGTTATTTGTGAAGACAAATTAAAACTTCATATTTCCAAAATCATAAAGTTAATAAAAAATATAACATAATTATTTATAATGTTTTCAATATCAGAGAACACTTACCTCACATTGAATCCAAATAACATATCGTATATATTTTTAAATATTTTATACATAATTAAAATTCAATGGTACTTACGTCAATATATAATAAGATGTATATTGGTAAATGCCTTTGATCACGTAAGATAATTTTTTATAAAAGTTATAATAATTCACTTAATTACCTTCCATTATAAAATAATATATATATATTAAAATATGTATTTAAGAAAAAAAATAATGAATACAAAAGTTGTTAAATATTTCAACGTAGAAAATAGTAAAAATTACTACAAATGCATGTTATTATATATATATATATATGGTACACATGTATAAAATATTTCTAATAAATTAAAAAATATGTAAAATTTATACACTTTATTAAATATGAATATTATTAAAGTAACATCTGAAAAATAAAAGTAAAAAAATATATTTAAAATGAAATTATGATATTAATAAGTAACAAGTAACAAATTATGTAAATCTTAAATATTATTAAAAATATTTTTAATAAATCAATATACATAAAATAGATGTATTAAAGATATAAGCGTAGTGTTGATAATTTTAAAATTAACCTACTTATCTCCTTTTTGAGTATTTTTTTTATCTTTTCATACACTTGTTTCACAATTTGGGTATATGTCTTTTTCTTCTTAATAACATACAATTAACTTGGGTCAATTAATCTAATCATATTATTCAAATAATTCTTTATCTAATCACATTTTTTAAATGATTCTTTATCAACTCATCATAGCATAAACAAAAAGTTAACGATTTATTGACAAAATAATAATCATAAAAAGTAGGTGAGTAATTTATAACTCATAAAATTGAAAACGAATTAAAATAAAATAAACTAATTGTATCTATAATTTGACAATTGTATACCTAGTTTTCAACTTGGTATAAAATTGTTCTATACACTCAACTGATAAAAAAAAATAGGCAATTCATTGTCTAAGATATGATCTTATATTGGAACTTTAATAGAAAAGCCATTAACCGAAGATACAGATAAGCATACAAGTATAAGAAATCTAACATACATAGGAAAACCACTAGTTTGGACATATGCAAATGAGACTAGTTTTCTTGTTAATACAAAAGCAGGCTTCTTAGAAACTATTTTGTTTGTCAGTTTCTATATTAAGCTTCTCTTTTTGTTGCCTTTAATAATAAGTAATTTTGATTTCTTCTTGCTCAAATCCTATTTATTCACAATATTAAGAAATTTAATAAATTTATAAGATACTATTAAAATAATCAACAATAACAATAATATATAATGGATTTCTACTAAATTTATTCCTAATATGACAAGAAGTGGGGGCCAAGCAACACATGAATTAAATGCTTTTGTAATTTTATCATGTTATATTGTTGGTATAGGTAAGGGATAGTTTTTTCAACATAATCCACAATGGAAACTTTCTAACTCCCGTTCAATGGTTATCCATAACAAACATTACTAGAGGAATCAGTTACCTTCACACATGCCACGATATAAGATGACATCTCATATGCAAGTAAACAATTTATTTCCTATAATTTATATAGTATTAGAACAAACATATATATTATCACTCCAATACCATTAGAACAAACATAAAAGAAATAATAAAAGAGTTTTTGTCTATAAAAGACAACTCTCTTATTATAGTTTAAAAATAGGTTTAAGTGGACTTTATTTTAAAAGTGGGCACATTTTACCCTTAAACTTGAAAACATGTATTTTAGTCAATTCTATTTTACAAAACATAATTATTATAAACATAAAACAATATTAATACCTTATAAATTTATAATTAATTTTAAATACATAAATCTCTTTTATCATATTATATATTAAAGTTTTATTTTAAAAAATAAAAATAATTTATTTTATAATAAAATAAATATAAATTTATACGAAAATGATATGCTAAGCATTTTGATAATTCATAAATACTATAATACATTATTATTATTATTAATAAATATAATTATAATTATATTTAATAAATAATTATAATTATGATATAAAAAATAATATTCATAAAAATAATTAAATTATTAAAAAAATTAGGAAGGCTCTATATCCAACTTTCTACAAGATACAAATACAAATATAGAACATTATATCAAAACTTTTGAGTGAAAATATTATCTAATATAATATTATTACAACTATTTTTATTATTAATATAATAAAATATATCTAATTAATTATATTTAAATATTTAAATAAAATTATTATTTATAAATATTTGTTATCTTAGTAACAATTAAAATTATAATAATATTAGAGATATGTGTTATAATGTAATCTATATTTTAATTTTTTATTCTTAAATAATTTATTTTTTAAAAATATCAATAATTTTTCATAAAAGTGATTGTAACTATTTAGTAAAGTTTTTAATAATTTAAAATTTTATAATTATTTTATTATTTATTATTATTATTTTAAATTATTTTATAATAAAATTTTGATAAGTTATTTGTTATAAAAAATTATATATTTTTTATTATATAAATATAAATTATTCTTATTATTTTTTATTAAAATTTGGTGAATGGAGATATTTTATTTTTGGTGTTTTTTTAAGAAGATAAGAAAAGAGACAAAAAAAATGTGGTCAAGAAATAGGGAAGGAAAGAGAAGAAGAAATCAGTTATCGACAAATTGTTCAATAATTTTTAATTTACATTTTTTCAAACTATTATAAAGGATATGTTTTTTTATACAAAATCCCATAATAAAATGAATATATTATCAAATCGACCCTTAATCTCATAAACATATTATTACTAATAGGAGATAGTGCTTCCAAAGTTTATCTAAACTTTAGAATCAATACTTTTGATATACTGTTAATTTGTGATTTATAGAAATAACACTGTAAATTGGATTGTATTTAGTTCAAAAATAAAATATTATGATTTATCATATCATAATATTTTTTTATAATAAAAGCTCCATCTTGCATGTATGATATATCATCTAATAAAAAATTGAATCAAATTAAAGAAATGATTCAATATGCATATCCAATTTGATCATATGGCATAGATAAGTTTACTGTATATCTCTTTCTATCATGTGTGCAGTATGCTTTGTTTTTCAAATTTTAAATACTAAAATAATATATACATGAAATTTCATATGCACATAATACAAGAATAGAACACAAAAATTTCACTAAAAATTTATATATTTTTAACAATTATTATAAATTATGTAGACAAAAATAAATATAAAAGATATATATAATTGAATGAAAAAAACAATAATAATACTAAATAACAAAATGTTATTCCAAGCCAATACTAACTTAAATGGAATAACAATCTATCATTGGATGATTAAAAAATAATTAATGTAGGGTAACATCCATTTTTATGATTTAAAGGGTACCATCCATCCTTTTAGGGCCAAATTTTCAGAACACATCAACAAAGACTACTACACAAAGATGATTCACCCATAACAAAATGCAAAATTCAAGAAAAAAAATACAAACATGCATGCAAACACACATTTTCAGCAAGGATTTCAGTTTGCTTGTAAATTCTTTAAACTTATACATGCATATAACTAAAATCTAAAAATATGAAAAGGAAAATGACTAAAAATAACCACATAGATCTACATAAATATGAAAATGACTCTAAAATTAAAGATTACTTACAACTAATCCCATATCAAATGGAGGCACATCGGGGAAGAGTGGCAATTTGTTGGATGTGTGACATAGATGTAAGTGCCATTGGTTTCGTATATGAAATCTCATTCGAAGTTTTAAATGGATATTTTTATTTTAGATAATGGCTTGAATGTCTTACATTCTTAGATCCCATTAACTCATCTACTAGTGCATCCATCTCTGCTTTCATTATATCAAAGTATGCAATCTTTTCCTTCATTAACATCATTTCATTTAAGACTTTTACCATTTAATTGGAAAGATAATTAGTGCAGTTCCTAGGCATGTCAAAATGTTCAATAGATGTAGTATGTTAGGAGTATCTTCTAAGACGACCTGAATGATCCTTTTCCAATATCATCACCATTGCATCCATACCCATCTATTCTTCAATCTCACCACTGTCAATCTTATCTTACATTTTACTCTAAAATAATTCACACACAAAACAATAAGCAATATATTAAATTATATACAACAAGGAGAAAACTTGTTCAAAAATTAATTGCCCACAAGTTATTATTACAACTTTTGGCAAAAAAAAAACAACATTATTATCAGTTTTCAACTTTATATTGAACTTGTTTACTTTGAACTCTTATTCTTTAGGAGTGTTAGTTATGATAAATACATGATATTTTCTAATTAGTATGTCACCACTTTTTAACTCCTATAGTCATGGAGAATGAATTACAAAAACATTGTATATCCAAAAAAAATGACTAATGACATTATATAAAAAACTATTAATAACTGACTAATTGAATTTTTAGGTTGAAAAACCCCATTCTTACTGTATGATGGTTATATTCATTATGCTTCCTCAATTTAGCATATTCACAATTGATTTCTATTAAGAGCACATAAATAAATAAAATTATTAGGGTATATAAAAGACAATATTAAATGATAATATTTATACTTTTTTACTCCATCATACATTGAATTTCTCAAATTGTGTGTAATTCACAAACGCATGCCAATTGTTGTGTACCCATTTATACTTATTAGGTGCTTTGTATAGCTTTTTCTCATCCAATGGATTCAAATATGGGTTAATGTATTTTTTCTCAAATTCTTTTTGAATGTCTTCCATCCGGAAGTGACCTTCTTAATGCACTTTTGTTTGTATGCCTTTGAAAAATTATATTTTTCCTATAAAGTCACATAAAATTAGTATTATAACTAAATAATGAAAGACAAAAACATACAAATGCAATATGTGTTCTTATAGTCAAGGTTGCCCATATTATATCTTTTTCTACTTCAGAAACTTCTTTCCACCAATAATTATAAACAATCCTAATTATTGTTTTCTCTAACACATATTCAAATAATCAATTTTGATCCCCTCTTTCAAATTGGGTTGCCTACCTTATCAAATTTAATTGTAAATTTGTCTATGTACTTTGATTTAGCAATTTTCTTCATCTTTGTTATACTTCTTTTCTTTTTACCTTTTTGTTTTTTCCTTCTTTTTGATGGTCTTTTCTTATCCAAATAAATATCCTTATGTGAAGAACTATCATCATTTATAGAACCCTCCTTATCAGAGGAGTTATGTTGGTCCCAAATCTTTCATCTTTGTCACGATCATCAACAATCTCATTAGGATCCATACACTTATGAACAAAAAACTCAAATAATAAATGACTATATAATAAAAAAGAAATAATAAAATTAGTATTACAAATGCAAGTTATAAATAAAAATGAACATAATCTTTTAAGGTACCTACCTAACAAAAACATTATAAATTAAAAAAAATTAACTTCCTCGATCAACCCAAATTGGCTCACAATCGTTGTGCATATATGCTAAATTATCATCTTCTTCAACATTAGCACCATTTAAGTTAAGTATATTGCTTGCAAAAGATCAACAATGAGACAAAATTTTATTTAATTCTTTATCTTTAGGATAAAACTCTCGCTTTGGGAGTATTAACACAACTGACCACTTTTTTCTATAGCATCTTCTACATAAAAAAATTGGTAAGCATGGGAAACCATGATGAATGAGTTATCTCGATGACCTATCTTACCAAGGTCAACAAGAGTCAATCCTAAATTTTACAAATTGCATTATGATTATCATCAACCCAAACACACAAAAATATTATAACACTAAACATATGCTATTGTAACTATCAAACTTCTTGAATAACTCCATAATATGTTCTTTCATATAGTATCAGGTTCTTCTCCTTAGAACTTGAAAATTTTCAAGTTTGAGCATTTAACATAACTCCACTATTTTGATTAACATGAATTGCATCTCTTGCCTTCATTGTAAATCAAAAACCATTTATAACATATCTAGGATACTTGATAACATCATATCGTGACCCATTTTCCAACCACCTTATAGTTTCCATGATGGAATTATTGGGTACATTTAACTATCAAGAACTTTATCTCAAAACCAATAAATAAAGTTATGATTGTATTCATCTTGAAACCATTTCTTGCCTTTCTCCTATTCCAAGGATTTGTCTTTAACATATCCATATACATCCTATTAATTAAGAGTAGTATGAGTGAACATATGAAAAGATAATTTCAAAAATCATGAAATGTATAATAAATGATACCATTTGTACCTTATGTATGGTTCAATCTCATCATTGTTTGTAAGCATTAAACGATGGCTTTGTTCCCATTGAACTTGTACAATGGTTTCAATTGAGCTTGAACTTATTGGTTCACCAATATCCTCTAAACCACCACAAATAAAAACTAGAGTAAGTAATTCCAATTGTGGTTACACCAAATAGGTACTAAGACCAAGACTCAATAGCTTCTTATGTAATATGACACTCAACTATATCTTTCTTTGGTTGATTGTGAATACGAACATAACCTTTCAAAAAATTCATGAATATATCAAATGGATACATCCATCTCATGTATACAAGACCATATAACTACACTTCTCAAACAAGGTGAATAGTTAAGTGAACCATGATATCAAAAAATGAAGGTAGAAAATATTTTTCAAGTAAGCATAATGTCTCAACAAGCTCAACTTGTAGTTTATATAGCTCAACTTCAACAATTGTTTTCTTGCAAATGGAATTGAAGAAAAAGCAAAGATGAGTGATTTCACGATGAACATATTTTAGGAGAATTGATCTAATTGCTATCGGCAAAAATTGCTGCATAAGAGCATGACAATTATGTGATTTTAAACCATATGGCCTTAAGTCTTGTATTGATACTAAGTTATTGACATTTGATGAGTAAACTTTGGGAACTTTCAATCCCAATAAAAATTTGCAAAATGTCATCTTCTCATCCCTAGAAAGTGTAAAACAAGCAGGAGGCAACTTGACCCGTAATCACTTGTTAATTGGTGCCAATTCTTTTCTAACTTTCAACTCTTTTAGATCCAAACGAGAAATAATGCTATTCTTTATTTTAAAAGTAATATCAAGAAGTGTTACTATTATACTATCACATACATTCTTTTTTATGTGCATCATATCTAACATACAACGTACATGCAATGTTTGCCAATAAGGCAACTTCCAAAAGACTGACATCTTTTTCCAACATTTGTCACCTTGTCATTTCTTATCTTCTACTTTGGATTCATTTTGAATTTTATTTTGCCTAGTCTTTCTTTTTGCTTTTCCTTTTCCTTGTAATTTGGCTATTGCTTTTAGTACTAAGTCCCACTTTTCCTAACTTCTTGAATGTCATACCTTGTAAGTTGATAAACACTTCTTCTCCTTGCAAGGGTACCAGAATGTCTTCTTATTCAAATTCACTCACAACTTTCTTTTGAGATCGAAACTTATTCCCTTTTGGTAAGAATCAGGTATGTCCAACGAAAGAAATCTTTTTTGAATGTAATAGATATAGAGCATGGGTTTTCTCACTACATACTAGATGTGCATTATACCCCTTGGTCACATGTCCACACAAATTTTCATAAGTAGAAAAATTATTTATTGTCCACAATACCACTACTTTAGTATTGTATAAGTCATAGACATCAATTCCCAAAGTATCTTCAAGTTATCAATAAGAGGCTCCAAGTACATATCAATGTCATTACCCGGTTGTTTTGGTCCAGAAATTAACATGGAAAGCATCATAAACTTTCTTTCATGCATAACCAAGGAGGAAGGTTATATGTGATAGTAATCACTAGCCAATAATTGTATCTACTACTTAAGTTGTTGTGAGGGTTGACCTTGTTAGTGGAAATAGCAAGACACAATTTCCTAGGCTTTAACCCAAAATTTGGCCACTTTTCATCTATTACCTTCCAACACGAGGATGTGTTTGATTTATTACCTTTGCATGTCACATCAACATCTTTGATGTCTCCTTACTTGTAAACATTTTTCTAAAATAAGGTATTGGTGCAAAGTACCAAAGCACCTTAGTTGACTCTTGATGAGCAGAACTGGCATAGCCGATCTTACAAATACTTTGGTTTTATATTTGTAAAACTCTCGCAAGTGCATGAATCATTTAATAATAAATGATAATTATACTCCCAAGGTCGATCTAAGAAAGAAATATATGTGATTTTTAATTTATTATTAAAACTTTTAAAAATTAAAATAAATCCTAAACATCTTGTCATGATATTTTGGTTTGTTTATTTCCTAATCTAATAACATAAAAACTAAACATAAATATGGATTCAATAAAAATTTATGGAATTTTTTATCATTCATAATAGTAGAGTATTTAAGGGTATAATAATTAAGTTAATTATATTTGCTTATATTATTTAGGTTATTAAAAATATAAATTGATATTTATTAATTCTCTCTTTTTATATGAATACCACATTTGATGAGATTAGATATTCTTTGTTAATTAAACAAACCAATTAACACATATGGGTGTGGTCGATAATTAATTTGGTTAATTAAATTAATTCTTTTTTTTTCTAAGAGATTGAAAATGAACCATTTAAATGTCACCTTTGGTGGGATTAGACATTTTAAACTTTATTCAAGGTATCCAAATTAAACCTAAGAATTTAATTATCCTAGTACTAACTTTCAAGTTTTAAAACCATTACTAAAAATATGTTGTCAATACATTTTCAAATAATAGTTATTATAAAATATTTTGAAATAGAGCTTTATTGTAACTACCGGGTGATTGTACCAACAAATAAAAGAGCACTCACTACTACAATACATACATATGGTCTCAGACCTATGGCCTCGGTTTTTTTAAAAACTAAGGCCATAGGGTTTTGGTCATAATATAATAAAAATCGAGCCTATAGGGTATATCTATGACCTCGATTTTTATTAATAACCGTGACCATAAGTTATATCAATTTTTTTCATTTTTCCTCTCTTTTTTTTCTTTTTTCTTTTTTATTATGTTTTTCTCATTTTCCACTCTCTTTTTTTATTTTTTCTTTTTTCCCAAACAACTTCCCAGCTTTATTTTATTTTAAATATCTATCTTATAGCTACTTTATTTTCTATATTTATTTTTCCATATATGAAATTTCTCTTCCCATCTCGATATTCTTTCTCTTCCCATCTCATGTCATCTTTGCCTATCTTCTTCCTCTTCCCAGCTCATTGGTTTCTTGGTCACTATTCGATGGTTGACTGGTCATTAGTCAATGGTCGATGTTCAATGGTTCGTTGATTTGCTGGTCGATGGTCGATGGTCGATGGTCGATGGTCAGTGATCGCTAGTGCTGGTATTGGTGCACTGCACTGGTGTTGATGTGCTACGTTGGTGTTGGTGTGCTAGTCTATGGTGCCTCGTGCCTGGTGTTGATGTTGATACATGTATTAACTAGTGGAGAAATTTTTATCTGAATCACACAAAGAAAGAGTGCTTCTTATTTGGCTATCAAGGTAAGAAGTTAAGCTTTAAATTACTTCCAAACTGTGATAGTTTTCTTGACAATTTTCCTATTCCAAACTGTGATAGTTTTCTTGAAAATTTTCCTGTTCCAATCTATGACATTTTCTTGCCGAAACTGTGATACATTATTTTCTAAAACTGTTATGATTTTCATGTTGAATTTGGGATAAAATTTTGGCCAAAATTGTGACAGTTTTCGAGTAAAAATATGATATAAATGTTGGGCTTTTTCAGGGCTTGGAATTGAAATTATTTTTGCTAAAAAATATATGATAAGTTTGGTTAAAAATAGTGGTTGTTTTTGGGATTAAAGATGAGAAAATTTTCTAATCCAAATAAGTCATATTTTTATGTTCAAAACTATGCTAATTTTTTGCTAAAAGACTAACAATTTTGGCTAAAATCTGTGATGGTTTTCTTATTTAGAATTGAGTTCATTTCCTAGTTCAAATCTGTTATATTTTATGATTAACAAACTATGATCATTTTTGTGCTAAATTTCAGGTGTAACCTATCATAATTTGCAGGCATATCCAATTACATAATTGCCACTTGAACTAGTAGAAATGAGAAGAACAAAGAGCACAGCTAAGAAGGCCATAACAAGAAGGAAATTTACTTCTATACCAACTGCTACTATGCCCATTTATTGTTTTCTTTTGATGCAGATTTGATATGTTTTATATGTTTGCAGCCTCCACCAGGCACTAGGCACACCAGCACACCTTTTGTTGGTTTGATATTTGCCTTTTCGAATTTGTTACTATTTTGATTGTTTTTGTTTCTTTCACTTCTAGGAAACTCAATGTCTACTTAGTGAACCTGGTTAGTGATTCATTATTCCCCTCACATGAGTTAGATTTATTCTTAAATTTAATTTTGCATTGTTACTTTAACCATTCTTATTCTTATTGTTGTATTTTTCTCAAACAATGTGCTTATGATGACAGCCCCCAACCTATAGGTTATAATGCTACTATTTCTACCCTTTCTGTAATATGATGTCTTTTTCTACATATATTTGTGTATAGGTAACTTGCTTATATACATGGATGCATGTGTTTGTTGCACACAGATCTTGATCTATCCTAAGCAACTGGTCTGTAATTTATTTGCCACATAGTTTTTATTTTTACTTTTACTCTAATTTTTGTGCGTTTACTCTAGGAATATTCTGAGGATGACATTGTAAAAATTTTGGATTTGAGGTAGACCCTTTAACAATTACATAATTGTTTTTATACTTGTCAAAAAGTGTGATTGTATTATATTTCAGTTATTACTTGATTACTATGTTGATTCTTTATAATTTGAACACAGAGCTCCGGGTTGTCAAAAGGAATATGGGAGTCATACACTAGGTACCAGGCTCACCAACACCAGCCCCAGCACCCTAACCCCAACGCACCAGCATCAGCGCACTACCCCAGCATACCAACATCAACGCACCAATAGTAAAAAGTCAGTTTGTACACTTATAAGTGCTTGTAATTAATAGTAAAAATTTATTTTGTAATAATAAGGTGTTATTATGTTTTAGTGTATAAAAAATGTGATTATAATTATAATTTTAATATAATATGATTTTTAATATTGTAATTTATATTGATTTTTAATATTGTAATTAATAATTGTATTTTTTTATTTATGCATATCCTATGGCCTTGCTTATTGAAAAACCGAGGCCATAGACATACCTTATGACCTCGGTTATTGGAAAATTGAGGTCATAGCTAGGTAACAATCTATGACCTATCTCACCTAGGCCTCGGTTCTTATAACCGTGGCTATAAGCCTACGGTTACGGTTAAAAACTTAAGCTATATGTGCTTTTTGTAGTAGTGACTTCTCTAATTTAGATCGGATAATTAAACATAAGATTCTAATTTTTAGATTTAAATTTGTAATAAAAAATAATATATTTCTTTCTAACATTCTTAATATAAAATCTTGAATAAAGAAATTAATTTATTTTATAAAGATGTTTCACCTATTTAATATTTTGCAAGCATAACAACGTTATTGTTATATCATACTTACAAATAGACAACTGATGGTTAAATGAATGAGTCGCAGGACTGGCATTTACAAATACCGATCTTGCAAAAATTCCATTTTTTAGTTTTATTATTTGTAAAACTCTTGCAAGTGCACAAATCATTTTATAGAAAATGATAAGTATACTCTCAAGGTCAATCTAAGGAAGAAATATATGCGGTTTTCAATTTATTATTCAAAATCTTAAAAACAAAATTAAATCCTAAACATTTTGTCACGATATTTTGGTTTGTTTGTTTCTTAATCTAATAACATAAAAATAAATATAAACATAGATATAGATTAAATAAAGAATAATGCAAATTTTATCATTCATAATAGTGGAGTATTTAAGGATACAATAATTAAGTTAATTATGCTTGCTCATATTATTTTGATAATTAAATATATAAATTATTATTTATTGATTTTCTCTTTTTAGTATGAAAGTATACTTAGGTGGGGCCCAAATTCTTTTGTTTAATAAAAACTAACTAATATCCTTAGGCAGGGCCTATTAATTAATTAAATATTAAATTTCAGCTTTATTTCCAAGAAAATAACAAACCATCTAATCACAGGTTTAGACGGAGTCAAATAATTAAACTTTATTCAAGGTGTCCAAATTAAACCTAATAATTTAATTATCCAAGTACTAACTTTCAAGTTTTAAAATCATTACTGAAAATATGTTGCCAATACATTTTCAAATAATAGTTCTTATAAAAAAATTTAAAATAGAACTTCACTCTAACTACCGGGCGATTATACCAACAAATAAAATAGCACTACTTTAGACCGGATAATTGAACCTTGAAATCTAATTTTCAGATTTAAGTTTGTAATGAAAAATAATGTATTTCTCTCTAACATCCTTAGAATAAAATCTTGAAAAAAAATAATTTATTTTATAGAGATGTTTTACCTATTTAATATTTCGCAAGTATAACAACGTTATATTATATCATATTTACAAATAGAAAGTCATCTTAAATTTAATCACAGACAAATTAAACATAACATATAACAATAAAACATAAAAAAAAATAACTGTAAAGAATTAATTTTAAAATTATACCTCAAAATAATCCCAACAGAACTTTAATTTCTGTAGTTGGAAAACCTCCAAATAGATTTGCTAAAATTGTGATTTTTTATAATGGGGAGAGGTTCCATTTATAGGTGAGGAAAAGACCAAAAAAGGTGAAAAAATATTTCAAAAATTGATTTTAGCCACATTTGGATAGGCTGGCACGCGTGTGGAGCGTGTTATTTGCAGTAGACAAGTGTTTGGCGCATGTAGAACACGATGCGAACGTCTATTGGTGCCCGCAAAATTAGCACAAAGTATGCTGCTTATGCATGGGTGTGTATTGGGCATGTGTTGGGAGTTCGCATAGGATTCGCGTGGGACTTCAGCATGAATGGGTGGTTGCGCCTAGAATTTTTGTGTTTTTGACATTTTTAATCGTTGTGACCCATTTTATCCAATTTTTCCATCTTTTTTTACTTTTCCTCATTTTTTTCTCAACATATTCGTGATGTATTACCTCCAGTATTTTTCTTTGAGTCTTTAAGTTATTTTTGAATGAAAATACTTGAAAAATAATAAAAATACTCGTGATTCCAAAAATACAAATTTATATAAAAATGATAAAATCATACAAATATAAATCTATTTAATCAATTAAATTAAATTAAATGATGGTAATTTTAGTGCTTTTTAAGCACTTATAATGAAAACGTCATCAAAGAAGCCATATTTCACTTTAAGGTTTTATAAATTCACCATTGCAAACAATTTGGTGAAATTTGTGCAACCAAGATAAAGCGCTTTTTCTACATTTTCTAAAAATTTGTTAAATTCATTAGGATTGATGTTGGGTTCATTTTCTATTGCCTTTACCATTTCAATAGGGGAATCCTCCATATCCATGGATGTGTACCGACGGTTTAGTGTTGTCAGTTTCATCAATCTCTTGAATTAGGGGCTCCTTATGCATATACCAATTGGTATACGTTCAAATTATATTGCTACAAAAAAGATGATCTCGTATATCATCACTTTTTTGAAATTCTATGTTTATGCAATCATTGTAAGGACATCGAACAGACTCATCGTGTGTGATATTGATCCAAGTAACATTAAAAAACGCTTCTACTCCTTCCAAATACTCTTGTTAAAATTTTAGCTTCATTATCCAAGACTTATTCATTCTAAATGACACAACACAATATATATTATAATCTAAAAAGTTATATTATGTATGCATTGGGCATGGAAAATTCTTATATAAGAAAATAGCACTATTGTATACAATAGCAAATAACTAAACATTTCATGTGGTTGTAACAAGTCAAAATCCTTAGCTAAATCCTCAAACTTTTAAAACATACGATTTTGTCCCAATTTTTTAGAACTTTACACATAAATCATTAAACTTTTAAATCCTACAATTGAATCTCCCAATTTTTTTAAATTTGCACATAGATACTAACATGATTACATTTTGTAAAAACAATGTTAGATATGGAGTTTGCAGCATACTATTGGAATGAACTTTACACCATACTATACGAATCAATTCTATGCATCCTCAACAAAAATCCAAAGAATGATTCCTCAAAGTCAATCCTAACACCAAATATATCTCCTTTGGACTTGATTGTCTTGAAGTCGTGACATGTTTGAAATCTTTTCAGTGAAATGATTTTCTTGTTTAACACATAATAAATACATTATTGTCTATTACCATGATCTCAAGAGGTACAAAATTATAAAGATTTGATATAATTGGTGGTTATATTAAAAAAAAGGTAAAAAAAATAGAGAATGATGTCATTGACCATGTGATGAGTGCTCAAAAACCACTAAAATAACCATGATTTTATGTACATTAATTGATTAAAAATGTATATATTTATATGTTTTATCATATATTTATATAAATTTGTCTTTTTCGGAATCACGGGTATTTTTATTGTTTTTCAGGTATTTTGGCTTAAAAACGCAATTTAAAGACTCAAAGAGGAATACTTGAAGCAATACATCACAAATATATTAATAAATAAGTGGGAAAAGGTCAACAAATATGAAAAAATTGGACAAAATGGGTCGAAAAGGTCAAAAATGTCAAAAAGGAGAAAATCGCGCCCGGAGCAGCCCATCCCGCGCGTGCTAGCGCCCATCCGCGCAGAGATGCATGCGTGGCTACTGTTCATCCACGCAAAGCTGCGCACGGCTACTGTTCATCCACGCACAACGGCGAATGCTGTTCATCGCGCGCGCAGCAGCCCCTCCAACGCAACGCGTTTTCGCCCCATTTTCCATGTGCAGCCGCCCCCATGATGTCATGCTGACGTCATTGATGACCTCAGCATTTCCATTACACATTTTTTTCATTTTTTAACATTTTTTTTGACATTTTTTTACTCATTTTCTCTCTCCATCCTCACCTATAAATACCCCCCTTCCCTTCACTTCAAAACACACCTCAAACACACTTCTCTCTTCTTTCTTTCTCTCCATTTCTTAGTTTTTAGTTTTTTTAGTTTTTCTTATGTTTTAGCTAGTTTTTCTTATGTTTTAGCTAGTTTCTCTTAGTTTTAGAGTTCTTCCCTCTTTGGGAAGAACTAGTTATGTTTTTGTAATTTATTAGCTTTTTGATTCAATAAATGGGAGTGCAAATTCCGTTTGGAGGTTTTCTAGCAACGGGAATGGCATCAAAATACTGTAAGGATTTTATTTTCTTTGCAGTTATTTTTTATGCTTTATTCTTACATGTTATATTTAATTTGTCTGTGATTAAATTTAAATGTGCTAGCTATTTGTAAACATGATATAATAATAACGTTGTTATGCTTGCGAAATATTAAATAGGTAAAAATCTCTAAAATGAATTGATTTTATTTTTATTCAAGATTTTATATTAAGAATGTTAGAGAGAAATATATTATTTTTCATTACAAACTTAAATTTGAAAATTAGATTTTAAGGTTTAGTTATCCGGTCTAATTTAGAGTAGTGCTCTTCTATTTGTTGGTACAATCGCCCGGTAGTTAGAGTGAAGCTCTATTTCAAAAGTTTTTATAAGAATTATTATCTGAAAATGTATCGACAACATGTTTTCAGTAGTAGTTTTAAAACGTGAAAGTTAGCACTCAGATAACTAAATTCTTAGGTTTAATTTGGACACCTTGAATAAAGTTTAAACTGTCTAACCCCACCAAAGGTGGCATTTAAATGGTTCATTTTCAATCTTTTAGAAAAACGAATTAATTTAATTAACCAAATTAGTTATCAACCCCACCCATAGGTGTTAATTGATTTGTTTAGTTAACAAAGAATATCTAACCCCACCAAAGGTGGTATTCATACAAAAAAGGGAGAATCAATAAATATCAATTCATATTTTTAATAACCTAGATAGTATGAGCAAGCATAATTAACTTAGTTATTATATCCATAAATACTCCACTATTTATAAAAGATAAAATTTGCATGAATGTTTATTGAATCTATGTTTATTTTTATGTTAGTAGATTAAAAACACAAAACCCAAAATATCGTGACAGGATGTTTATGATTTAATTTCGTTTTTAAAAGTTTGAATAATAAATTAAAAACCACATACATTCCTTCCTTAGATCGACCTTGGGAGTATACTTATCATTTTCTACGAAATGATTCGTGCACTTGCGAGAGTTTTATAAATATAAAACCAAAGTATTGGCAGGATCGGCGATGCCGGTTTTCGTTCATCAAGTTTTTGTTCATCAAAGTATTTGGCGATCACGATTCTGCTCATCACCATGCTTGGAACTACTATGAAGTACTCAATGACAATCTCAGCTCAAAAGAACAAGTATACTATCCCAGAGATGAACAATGAATGAGGATTTTTTAATTTTTTTTGTAATAACACAAACCCTATTTTATAAAAATAGGAAGGAAAAATAAAACATAAAAAGCATGGACTAGCAATTCACTCTGCTATAGAAATATTGAAAGATATTGATCGAACAATCCACTCAATGACTTTCAATAACAATCAAGCCATACAAATTGCATCCACAAAATTCAAATCCTAACCTCAAAAACAAAGAACTAACAAAGAGTTTTTATATCCACAAAATATAATAAATAACATCTAAAATATATGAAATAACATCCATAAAATTCATATTCAAGTATGCTTTAGGATGCTATGAAATAAAAATAATCAAAGATTACAAACTTATGCATTGATGAAATTACTGGAAGTAGAGGCTGGTGACTAGAAACTAGTGGTCGAATTGAGGTCAAGGGACAGTTGGGAACTGGCAGAGGCATCGGGTTGAGTTGCAAGAGTTTGGTTGGCAATGAAGGAGCAAGAAACATGAGAAGGAATTAGAGGGATGAAAATGAGTTACATGAAACTGAAAGGGTTGGGAAGAAACAGAGAGGAGGGTAGTTGATCGAGAAGAAATTGAAAGGGGTACAGTGGAGGTGGGTATGGTAGAATTGTTTGGAACTGATTTGGTCACGATGGAAAATGTAGAGAGGAAAAAAATTGGGGAAAAAATGAATTTGGTGAGAAAGGGAAGGAGAATGAGGGAAAAGGAAAAAAATTGATAGGGAAATTTGGTGTGGTAAGGAAGAGAGAAAATAATGAAATTAATCAAGATATAATAATGAACAACACATAATATATTATTTGATTTTGGTTTTAAAAAGACTAAGACTATTATTTTAATTAGATTACAATCATTTAATAATCGTGATTATATAGGTTTATTTAAATAATTTTTGTAGTTTAACTTATGATCATAGTTACTGATAAAAATCGAGGTTATGTATGCATACTATGGTTACACGTTTTATTAGACCATGACCAAAATTATAAGATCTCGATTTAAAAAAAATCATGGTTAAATTTTCGAGATCAAATATCAATATTGTAGTAGTGATCAAATATAGAACAACATAGATAAACTTGTTTAATTAATATATTTTTATTATTATTTATAAAGGTAATATGAAATAAACATGACATGAATTAATAAGCATTTTACAAGTATTTTTCTTCAAAATAATGTATATTAGTTGAATATTTTTTAATTTATACGAAATATGAGACATGAAAATGCTTAGTTCAATACAAACATGATTTGCTAATAAATGAATTAATTAAACTTGACTACTTGTTTATTAAATGGATAAACATGAATAACATAAATTATCACCCTTAATTTGATTAAAATAATTATCTAAGAATAATAATGTAAAATTAATACTCAATATATTATAGAGACTTTTTGGTATTTGATGTACGAAAAAAATCAACAAAAAAAGAAGAATAATATGTTAAATGCTCCTGAGGTTTGGCATATTTTTAATTATGCCCTCAAGGTTTATAAAATATTAAAAATGTCCTTATATTTTATTCGGGGGTTAATATTGACCTAGTTGATGATCTTTGTCTATTTATTGAAGGCAATCATTTGTCTAAAAAGTTTATTATTTTTCTTTATAAGTCTAATTTTCTTCTATATTCATTACAATTGCATAGTATATTATATTCTTCGTTATTCATTATGTTGGGTTCTTAGTTCTAATCCTGAATTTATTAATTGTCTTTTAAAATTAAAAATTATTATTTCATTTGTTAAATCTTATAGTTCTAATTTATATACTAATGATTCGATGTTTATAGACTATTATCTTGATAAATCATATGTATTGAATGTATATTATTTTGTCTAATTTGTAGTATACAAATATGTTTTTCTTGTGTACATACAATGTATTTATAATCTTTAAAAAAGTAGTATCCAAAAATTAAGTTATTGAATTATTCTTACTCTATTCTTACATATTTTTGACTAACATAGTCTTTTAATGTCCTTGAAATAGGATGGTATATGATGCTTGTGATAACTTTAATATAATATGTATAGATATCGAATAAGGTGTTAAATCTTTTAAAATTTTCAAGACAAGTTTCATAATCTTCATATTTAAAATATTCATTTAAATGATAGAGATAACCTTTATCAAATGTTTCTAATAAAATTAGATTTTTATCTTTGATTTTATTTAGAATTATTAGTTGTTTATTTCTACAAATAATTTTCATTTTCCTGTTTTAGTAGTATTATATCTTGTTGTAAGCAAATATTTAAAAATTCAAGATTCTTAACTAGCTTAAATTTATAATTATTATACTTGAATTTGATGGGTCCACAATGGTTTTCCCTTCTGTTTGTCTTCTTTTGTTACACATGTTATGCCTAAACTTTGCCTAAACCTCAACGCTGTTCTGGTAATAGTGAGCCTTCTACATCCATATATAAATGACATCTAATAGTTAACTTACTAGAGAAGAGTAACTCAACTCCATTTTATTCATAGAATAATAATTATTACAACTTAAGGCCAACTAAGAACCTTGAAGGGGTGCTTAGCCGCTCATAATTACTGGGTATAACATTATTGGTTATAAGATTTCTAGATAGAGGGGTTGTCTCTACTAGAGTGTTTTAGAGTAGAGAACTCTAGATTTCTATGTATTCGTATATGTTTTGAAATGAGAATAAGGGTTCCTTTTATAGCACAAGGAATCCTTGTTTTATAAGACTAAAATTATTATTTTACCCTTGCTTTAATAATTCTTCTGCTTTTTTACTTTAAAGGATAACCATTGTTTTTTTCCTTGACATATATTGCCTACTGAAATGTGGGGTCTACATCTTTATTTCTTTTATTGTCTTCTACCGACAGTTTCTTTCCTTATTTTTCTTTGTCATTTTCTGCCGATGGTTCCTTTGATGATATTGATGATAACACTTCTTCATCTTCTCAGTCTTTGATGCAGAGAATACATTTGTGATCTTTGGTGGCTTTTTTGGCATAGAGGCAGAATATCTTCCTTGTTTCTTGACCAATTTCTAGGTTGTTACAATTAAAATTGGTTTCGCATTTGGTAATTTTTTCACCGTCTTCTTCTGACAGAACCAAGCTACTGTGGGAAATGATGATGATTTTATTAGTTGAATAATTTACTTTGATCTCAATAGAATTGTTAATCTTTCTAAGTTCATAGTAAATTTGGCTTAGTATTTGACCTCTTAGTACATAGAGTTATTCTGTGTTGAATTCCTTTTTCTGGTAGTGGCCTTGGTTTGGAAACTTCTATGTTTGTGTTGGAAATCCTTATCTTAATGAATTGGTAGGGACTAATACTTTTTCCTTATTTCAGTTCATTAATAAATTAAAAAATCTAAGATAAATAAGTTTATCACCTTCTTTAATCTTCCTTCTGAAGTTCTTGATTACTTTTTTAAAATTTTATGGGAAATAATTTAACTCACTTAAATTAATTCCTGGATATATATTTTCTATTAGTCCTGCATGAAAGGCTTTATAAACAATTATTGGATCAACTTATTCCAATATGTTGAATTTACTTCCTATAGGAAATTCTTTGTCTATAGTATAGAACTTCATATCTTCAATATGTTCTTGGGTAGATTTTCTGGCCAAGTTATAGAGACTCAACCATTATAGTTTGTTGAGGTTTCTATATTGGTCCTTTTCATCTTCAATGATTTGAGTAGTTCTAGGATATGTCTCATTGAATAGCATTGAATATTTCACTATTTTTGATATCTCTAGAGGAGATTTTCCTCTAAATAGCACTAGATGCCTTACTATCTTTCCAAGATTTTTCAACCTGTTTGGAGTAGTTGGTTGTTGTTGTAATGCTGCAGAATAATTTCATACTATTTCTTCTGGAGTTATTAGTTTTGGTGTTTTGTAGTTGGCCTAACTACCTTCTGCTTCTATTCTATTGGTAAAGGCTCTATGAGTTACTCCACTAATTCCTAGAATATATTTGCTAGCTTCTACCCAGTTGTTATAAATTCATGGTTTTGGGCCATTATAGACCACATATACTTTTTTTTGTTTTTTTGTCTCATCTACCCAATTTAGCTTTGTGGTTTCAGAAGTTTTTTGTGATCTATTAATTTCTTCATTTTTAATAAAGATTCCTCATTTCAGCTTCTCGTCTCTAGAGGTTGTTTTGAACAATTAAGTTCTTCATGTTTCTTTCCTGTCTTCATAAGAGATTTCTTGAGATATAGCAGCTCGAGTTGTTCCTGTAGGATTTTTATCTCTTTTTCCTTTATCTTGATTTTGATATCATGATGTTCCATTCCTAAAAGCATAAAAATATTTAGAGGTGTTAATTCTCTGGTAAGGGCATCAACTAAGCTATTTTTATGGTCTGGAAGATGTTCAACATCAAAATTGTAATGATTGAACCAATGTTGTCATCTAACTAATCTTACTTGTTTATAATCACCTGTAATATTAGTTCTTAAGAAATAACCAAAATTGTTGTTATCTATTATAACAATGAATCTAGAGTTTATAACATATATTTCAAATTTCTTAAGAGTTTTTATAACAACTAAATATTATTTTTCATTACTATGGTAATTTAAATAGGAACCTTGGAAAGATCCTGATGTATATCTACAAAGATATTCATCTTTGTCATCTACTATTGCTTTAAGAATTGCTCCTCAATATTCTTGTGAAGTATCTATTTCAATTATCATCTTATCATCTGGTCCTATATGGTATAAATTGGTAAACAAATATTACCTTTTTGCTTTTACTCTATCCATATATAGAGTATCTTTTTCGGTTCATTTCCAAATAGGATTTTTTTTCAATTTTGTTTGTAATGGTTTTCTCACTTCTACAAGTTTCTTGATGTATGTTTTGTACATATGTTAAACATCCTAAAAATCTCTATAATTGGATTTTATCTTTTAATTCGCTAGGAAAACCTTGAATATTATTTAGTATATGGGATTGTAGATTATGTTTTCCATCTTCAAAGAGTACAATGCCTTCTTTTCTACATTCTTGTAGAATATTGATAATATCTAAATAATGTTTATTTAATTTATTATTGAAAACCAAAATATCATCTATGTAAACACAAAAAATATTTTGTAATTTCTTGAAAATGTTATCCATATATCTTTGAAAAATACACAAAACTTGTTTTAATCTAAATGGTATAACTATCCATTGGAATTGTCCTTGGGGCAACTAAATGCTGTTAGTTTTTGGGATTCTTCATCTAGTCTTATTTGACAAAATCTGCTTTTGCAATCAAAACTCGAGAAGTATTTCTTTCCTTTTATTAATGATAGTAGTTATTCTTTTTTGGAATGAAGTATCCATCGTCAATGGTTTCTTTATTCAGTGCTTTAAAGTTTATTACCATTCTATTTTTTTTTCTTCTTTTTCAACTAAGAATGCTGAACTAGAATGAGATGAATTAATTGGTATTATGACTTTTAATTCCAAAAGTTATTGAATTTTTTTTTCAAATTTAATCCTATCTTCTAAAGTATATATCATTGGTTTTACTCTTATGATATTGTTAGGATCTATTAACTTTATGTTGATAATTGTTTTAGATTTATTTATATACAGATCAAAAGGATTTTCTGAACTGATTTTTTTAAAAAACATTTAATGCCTATTAGAGCTTTGTCTTCTTGCATTTTATTGAGAAAATAGTTTTGTTTCTCTTTTATATCTAATGACATATTTTCTAGATAAGGTTTTTGTTGGTCTTCTATCTCACTAGGTTTTTGCTTTTTATGTTATTGCATAAAAGTTTGGTTTAAGACAGTTAAAGCTTTTCTTCTTTTGGAGACATAGATGGTATCCCCTTCTAAGGTTATGAGACTTATTCTATCAAAATTTTGTGTGAAAGATTGATATAAATTTAGGAAATTATTTCCTATTAATAAATCAACTCCTGTTTCCTATTGATATATGGTAGGAATGTAAAACATTTCTCCTCTTATCATTATATCAGTATCTTTTAACACCTTATTAAGTTTTATTGTAGTATTATTAACAATTCTTACAATTAAATATTTTGGCGCTTGTTTTCATATGTCTTCTGGACATACATATTTACTGGCTACACACATACTAGCTCATGTATCTCTATATGCATGTAAATGATAAGTGTTATAGCTTTTAAATTTTAGTCCTACTTTAATGTATGTACTATTTAGATTTGTAATACTATATAAATTATTCATCTTCTGATGAAGAATATCCACAATTTGAGTGTTTGTATTCTAAGTCAGTTATTTCTTCTTCAATTTCTTCCAATATATAGATACTTAAATATTATCTATATCAAATTTCTTGATTGGTTCTAATTTTATTTTGAAAGCTTCTTCTAAGAATTTTATTTTTTGTGGAAATTCCTTTTTATATTGAAGTCTGCTTGGATATTCGTTAGCATAATATCCTTCTTCATTACAGATCCAACATCTGTGTTATTTTTTTCTGAAGGGCAATAATTCCTTTTCTTAAAAGGTTTATACTTCTTTCTTCTAAAATATCTTCTTTTTTTGTAATTTTCTCTATTAAATCTCTTTTTATATTTTGGAAATTTTGTTTTTTGAATTTATATTTTTTAAAATCTTTTATTTTTTTGTTTATAAGATTTTATATTACATCCATATTTTCCTGGTATTCTAAAATCTCTTATATCATAGAAGATTTTATCATTTCCTCTAATCTATTTGTATTCTTTTTTTCTTGGCATTTAATAATGATCCAATCTTTAAGGCTTCTTATTCTTTCTCTTAGAGTATCTGGTATAGTTTCTCCATTACTTTATTCCCATTTTTCTATTAAGGTTTTATATAGTGTTCCAGGTAATTTTTGGAAAAATATTTATTTATAAGTTGTTTGCATAGAGGGTGGTAATTTATGGTAATGCATTTTATATTCACAAATAAAAGAATTTATGTAACACATGTTACAAATTTTCATGTTTGTTAGATGTTATTTAGCTTTATTGATTTCATTTTCACTGGATTTAGTGATAGTCCTTCCTTCATCTTCTCCGATAAATTCTTTGTATATTTCATTTATTACTGTATCCAAGTATTCCCTTCCCGTGGAAGCATTTCCTTGAACTAACAAATGTTGTTGATCTATTAAGTTTGAAAACTAAAATTTAACATTTCATGTCATTTTATGTGATATAAGCACTCTACAGGTTGAAGGATTTGTTTAGGTAGTTTGAGAAGTTTGTATAAGCATACTCATTCCACTAGCCCATTCATCTAAGGCTTTTTTTCTATCTCTTATACAATCTAAATCTAGAAGTTCAGACTTATAATTATCATGGAGTTTGAACTCTGGTGGAATACTACCTCTAGTTCCCCAATGCAACCCTTCCTCCATTTTAGGTGGTTGTCTTCTTCTATTGGTTATATCAGTTTTTTCTATTCTTTGCCTATTTCTTTCTCCCCTATGTGGGTCAGATGTTCCTTCTTGGTAAGAGACTGATAATGAAATTAGTTTCATATGATCTTTTGAGTTCATGTTTTCTGGTTCAGAATTAGTTTCACTAATTATTGTCATATCATCCTCTTTTTTATTAGTACAAAGTTTTTCATTATAATGTTCTTCTATTTCCTCATTGGTTAATATCAATAAACTGACTAATGTTTCTATATTCCTATTTTCAAGGTCCATGATTTTTCTTTCTAATTCTTTTATATGTTCCATTAAATTGGAATTATCTCTTTATTCTTAGATTGTTCTTCATTTTTCCTTTTCTCATTTTTAAGAATTAGAGAATCTGATCTCCTAGGTGGTTCTTCTTTTAGTCCTTTTAAGGGATCATATTTATAACCTATTATTTTATTATTCTTATGTATGTTGTATACATCTTTTCTTAATTCTGAAAATTCCTTGTGCATATCTTGTTGTAGTTTATTATAACCACATTCTTTTATTTCTTTTAGTAATTCTTTTTATATACCTATTATTTCCTATAAATATTTTGTGTTTGATTCTTGAACTAATCAATTTCTTCTGTTAATAATTGTACAGTTTCAAATAATGTTGCTTGATTGTTTTGATTTTTTGCTACACCGACTAGGCTTCCATTTACTTCTAAATGCATATTTTTTTTATTTTATCTCTAATCATTATTTTTCCTTAATATATAATTATAAACTAATGCCTTCATTATTTTGACTTCATTTTCTAGTTTTTTAACTTCTTGATTAGAAGTTTCTCTTTCATGGTCTATAAAAGTAAACATTGGCATGCTATTAGTTTTAACAAGATTACTTTTTCTTCCTGTTATCAAGGGTTTTTCTTTAATATCTAATTTCCATTCTTCTAGTATTTCAAAGTCTATTAGTAAATTTCTTAAAAGTTTTGTCTATTTCTATAAATTTATTTTGTCTGTATATTGAACTATTATGACTATTTGTTAAAGAATATGCTACTAGATAATATATTAATAGCAAATCTAGGATATATTGTAAATTTTAACTTTTGTTATCCTAAATTACCATGGATCATTCCTAATAAGGCATCTTGCCTATTTATTATTCTGTTATCTAATAATGCTATTTTTATTAGTGTATTTATTTCTTCTCTAAAATGAGTTTTTATTAATATTTGAATTACTCCTAAATAAATGTATCCGATTTTTTCTGTCTTTATAAGGAATTATTGATAGCTTGTTTAATATAGTTTATTTATCAATTAATGGTACATTATATATTTCTTTTACATATGTAATATTAATATTCATTTCTTTATTACTTATGCCATAATAAATTATGTTTTGCCTACGAACTAATTTTTTTAATAAAAATTATGCGTCTTTAAATCTATCTTTTTTTTAAGATTTAACTTTGTTTTTTGAATATTTTAAATTTTTTTTACTTATTACCATTTTTTGTGAAAAACATTCTCAGATATCTTCTGTTTCTATATCTATTATTTCTTGGTATATTTTTTCTTCTTTCATTTTAGGAATGTTACTTTCGTTAAATTTAACTTTTGTTATATTTCAAGGGTTTATTTGAATTTTTTGAAACCTTAGGAATATTTCTGATATTGAATATTACTATTTACTTCTGTTATATTTAACTTCCGTTATGTTTCAGATATATTTTTGAATTTTTTAAAATCTTATGGATATTTTTGAAGATTACTTAAAACTCAAAAGTATTATGATATTAATCCCAAAAAAAAAAAAGAAAGAACACACCCAAAAAAAACATTAACTGTTTTTATATATAGTATAATAAAAAAAATTTAAATTATAATTACAATCAAATCTATCCAAAAATCTAATTGTTACTTATAAAAAATTACATAATTAACATCTTTAAAATTTATAATTCATACACTTTTTAATTTAAGATAAAAATATTATTTTATTGTTATGAGTTTTAAAGGTGTTATTTTTTTTTAAAATACAAATAGATATAAATGATATAAATAAATAAAAAGAAAATGGTGTCAAGCTTACGAAATTGTGGGATATTTCTCAATCACTTTTCGTGCTATAAAATAAATAAAATAAGAAAGTGGTGTCAAGCCTTACGAAATTGTTGGATATTTCTCAATCACTTTTCGTGCTACGGTAAGAATCTGCTATGATAAGGATAAAGTCAAAAGAAAATATAAAGGTCGATGTATACAGTAGTATTGATAATCAATAATAATAATAATTATTATTCTAAAAAAATTATTTTAAAAAATAAAAAGAAAAAACATCTTTAAATATAATATTTTTTTAGGTTGCTTTTACAATGATAAGATGAAAAATTGATTTTTTTTTATATATAAAGATTTGAAAAAAATAGGATATTTAAACCAAATAATTAATTATTTTAATAAAAAATATATATATAATTATTATTATTTTATTAATAATAAATGTGATATTTTGTGAAAGTATTACAAGATTTAAATTTAAATAATATTCTATTTAATAAATAAATCGAATATAATATGATACACGAATAAACTTCACGGTAAACAAAAACTTGATAAAACTTAAAAATATTTTTTGATTAAAAATATTCTTAGGTTAATTGACTATTTTTTATTTATATTATATAAATGAATGTGACATAAAAAAACTTAATTAGTTTATTATAATTATTATTTTTAAAATAATAATTCAAGGAAAAAAATTAAAATTTAAAGCTTAAAAAAAATGCAAAGAAGGGAAGGAAAAAAAAGAGAGGAGTAGCTTGGAGAATGATCAAATATTTCTTTTTTGAGGATTTTATATATAAAAGATACATGTTTAAGAAAAAGTTTAACATTTCAACAAAATAAAAAATATAAAAAAATTTAGAAAACATCAAACAATATATATAGTTGCACAAAAATGAGCAACTCTCTTTTATTATATAGTAATAAACATAATATAAAAAGGGGAACAATTAAATTAGAACTGCACAGATTGATACTGCATGTAGGTTTTATATATGATCAACTGCCTAACTACTCTGGGCTATTCCCATAATTAATGCTTAATTAATTAATTATAAGAAAATTGATTAAGCTGTAATTGTTGTCTCCAAGGCCATCTTACATGAAATAAACTTGTTAATATCTTCCTTGTTATTTGCTAATTCCCACAGCTCTGGCAATACTTGTTTGATGTTGTGAATGCTCTCTATTGCATAATCCACCCTTTCTTTTCTCTGGGAACTTCCCACCTGTTCCCAATTTTTATTTTTTATTTTTTCATATATTAATTTACAACAAATAATAATTAAATAAATCATCAATATATCTTAATTACCAATACAGTATGAAGCCCCATAAGCTTTGCAGTCTCTATATTGCGGATACTATCATCAAAGAATACCTTCAAATTATCAATTATTTCATTGTAAATTAGACATAAAAAACAATTCAGCATGTAATATTAAATAAATTATTTTATAACTACGATAAAAATATACAAAAATTCATTAACTTTTTAGTGGGATATTTTCGTTCATTAACTACTGAAATTTTTTATTTTTATTTTTTTTAATTTTTGATATATTTTTTCTTATGTTCCACCAAAAGATTAATGCACATTTTGCATACTTTTTTCATAGTTAATTACTTCAGATATTCTTTATCCTTTAATTAATTATATTCTTACTGTTGTTTGAGGATTGATGTTGGCTATCTTGAATGCTTGCTCAAATGCATTTTCAAATGGTTTGCATACAACTGGAGTCACAGGGAATCCAAGGCCACCATAATTAATATTCTCAAAAATTTCAGGTACCACATTATTATTGTTATTATTATTTTGTCTCAACAATTTTGGATCATAATTCTTTGTATTTGGATTTAGAGATTGAAAGCATATTATTTTTTCAAAGCAATCAGTCAATCCAAGTTTGCTTAGAACTTTTGCCACATGAACTCTGTCACCATTTGAGAATATCTGTTTCAAATATGATTATAAAGTGAAGATATTAGTAAATTAGAAAGAATTTTTTTTAAAAAAAAAAAAAAGTAGGTGCTTATTGTAGCAGCTGAAACAAACAATATATAGACAGAAAATTACTTACAACTTTCCTTATTGGAAGACTAAGCAAAAGGCTTCTAAGGACATGGTCTGGTTTTAAATTATCATAAGGCAATCTTCCATGAACAAAGCTGTATGTAAAAGTGCAGAAATTTTTGAGAGTCAACAAGATCAATCAAATAAACTAATACAATTTAGAGCAAAATAAACAAACACTACTCTACCTGTGATAGTCATCATCGTCAAAGTTATAACCAATGGCCTGCACAGACAATTAGATAAAGTAATATTAATTAGATTTTATATCAGAGATAATAAAATTAGGAAAGCCAAAGTTTCCATTAACCTTGCTTCAAATCACAAGTCGAAATCATATAAAAATATAGTTTTATGTAAAAAAAAATTATATTTCAAAATAAAGGTGATGATAGTATTACAGTTTTCACACAAAAACTTTTTTGATTAAAATATTCATGAAGATAAAAAAAAAATTATTTATCGAGTAATTATTTAATAATAATTGATACGATAGATAAATATAAATTTAAAAAATAATTTTATAACATTAGTTTTAGCATTTTTAGTAAAGTTTTAATAATTTGTAAATTTAATTAAAATTTAAAGATGAAATAATACACTTTTAACCTATAAATAAATTTAAAAAATTAAAACTAATTAGAATTTTACACGTTATATCCACACGGCCAGCCTACATATTTAGATTTCTCAAATGAAAAATGGAATATAAGAATAAAAGTATACCTTGAGACCAGCCATTGATGTCCCATAGTTCTTGTACAACACCTTATTCATCTTGTTAACTTCTTTTTCTTCCATGCCTAGTCTCTGAACCATATACTCTACAAATACCCAAAAACAATTGAAGAAAAAATATGAATATCATCATCGCCTCAATAAAAAACAAAAAATCTCTTCTTGATTGGAATCAGAGGACGGTGATCAATGAAATGTAGTACCAAGTATGTTCCTGGTGCAGTTTTGTGACAAACCAGAACTTAAGGGATAAAGTGTATCATCCACATCTGCAAAAAAATTGATGATTTTACATTTTTACTTTTTGTAATAAAATAAATTCAAGTATAAAAATTTTCAGAGAAGAATTTTAAAACATGATTGAAAATTAAAATATATGGTGAGCTAACACAACCAATAACAAGTGCATTTCTGTCTTAATAAGACTCGAAAGTTTCAATATTTTTGTAGTATCAAAAACAAGGAGGCTTACCAAAAAGAAGGCAATCATATCTTGTGCTTAAGGCCTTCTCATACTGATCTTGGTATTCCATTCTGGAGTATTTCAAAACTAGATTTCAGAAATATATCAAAACAAGCATTAGAACAGAGAGAGAGATAGAGAGAGAGAGAGAGAGAAAGAGAGAGATGAGAAACAGACTTTATTGAAAGAGAGAGTCAAGGAATGAAAATGGAAGGAGACGAGGGAGGGTTTAAATTGAGAAATTAATTAAGAAACTTTGAATTAAATATTAGAAATAGGATGCATCATCGGTCCATCCCCTCCTTTTTTGGTCTAACTTTCTAGATTGAAACCGACCAACCCACAATAATTTAATATACTCTAATTTTCCTCCGTTAAAAAAGTCAATATGAATTCTTCTCACCTTTTACATAAAGTCAAATAATACCCTTAATTTTTACTGATTGTACAATTAATCATAATTTGTGATCTTATTCAACTAATTCGAGTTGGATATATATCTATTTAAATTGTATAATTATTCGACTTATTTTAATCGATGATTTTATTTGTCAAAATTAAATTAAACATATGTCAAACTAAATTAGACAATTATCCTATTAGTCAAATTTTGATCATCTATTTACCGTACCCATAAAAAATGAATTAAACACATGTTTCCAAAATAATGTGATAGGTTTTTAGTTTGACATATTGTATCCAGTTGAATATATGTACAATTGTATGTTCATTAAGGATACAACGAAAAGTAGTAATAAAACTATAAATTAAGGTCTAATCTAGAATGAAAATAACGAGAATGTCATATAAACCTATTGTTTATATTTTTTAATTATTAATGTTACTGGTTAGTCAATATTATAAAAACAAGATTATTAACTCTATTCTAATTTTAAATCACATATTCAAATTATATAAAAGTATTTATTAAGGTCGGAGGAATTATTTAGTAAATATGTTGATTGATGCTTCATTTCACTTAAAATGAGATGTGTTTGATAAAATAGAAAAGAAGTTGGATTCTTCAATAAAGTATTTATAATTATTTTTTATTTTATAAACCACGTTAACATATAGATACGTGTATATATATATATATATAAAAGTTGGTTTGATTTTTAGACCAAAATTAAAATAAATCAATATATTTAATTTTCAAAAAATAAAAAACAACTTAAACAAATAAATTTGATCTAATCCAAATAAATAAATTTGTTCTTATAAGATTTTAAAAATTAATAAATTAATTTAATATAAATTGACTCTATAAAAATAATAACCAATTCAAACCAATAAAAACCAACCAAAAATTGAAATAGTTAGATTGGTTTGTTTTAAGTAGTTTGAGTTGGCTAGGTTTCAATATATTTTGCACATCCCTACACATCTCCTATACTCAATAAACAATAAACAACCAATCTATCTGATATATAAATAATCCAATAATTTAATTAGTTTCACTAATATTAGCGGTTTTTAGAAAGAAAAAAACGAATAAAAGATTTAATATAAAGGATAATTATATTTAATAATAAAAATAACAAATTTAATAATTAAAATATACAATTTTAAAAAAATAAAAACATATATACATAAAAAGATTAAAATAACCCTATCTATATTATAATACTAAAACACTAATTCATTAAAAAGATATTATTGATAAGTTTTTTTTTTTTGAAATTTTTCTTTTAATTATTGGACCCTTATTTTTTTATTATCTATTTTACTCTTTATTATAAATAACAATTATATTAGTTTTAAATTCATAAAAGTGTTTATTTTCTTACTATATTAAAAAATATTTATTTATACTATATAAAAAATAAATATATATTTTTTTTATTGATAGGAATCGATATATAAAAAAAATTATGTTATATAATTAAATTAAAAAAATTCTCATTACGTGGCGCTATGCGTCAAAAACTCATTGTAATGTGTAAATGTAAGGTTAATTAAGAGTTTAATATTTATTTTGGGCTGTGGTACGCTATTTCAAAAATTAAAAAAATAAAGTCTAAATAAACTAGATAGAGAAATAAAATTTGAATGGTATAATTTGAATTACCCTGGGTATATCAAACGGATGGTGATAGTAAAGATATATTTAATTAAGTTATATCCGTTAAAATAATATCAATTTAAAAAATTAAAAATTAAAATGAAAGAAATTGTTTTATCTTTCTTACTTAATTTTTTAAAAATAATAAGATAAATATAAGAATTAAGTATTATTTTTATAATAATATAATACTGTACATATTTATGTTAGAGATTATTGTTATAAAGCTCCTTAATTTAAGGAGCAATTAAGAGAAAAAGCATGGAGCAAAAGCAAGGAGTAAAGCATTAAGTAGAAAAACATGGAACAAAAGCAAAGAGTAAAACATGGAACTTAATTCAAGGAGAATTCGAGCGAACCATTAATTTAAGGAGTAATTCAAGAAGTGAATTTTCTTATAAATAGATGTGTAATTGTAATGAATTAACCATCGAAAGTGTTCATTCCAATTGAGAGAAAAGCTTAGAGAAAAGCTTTTTGTGAGAGAAAATTGAGAGTAATTTTCTTGGGTGTAATTGGGTTGTGAGTTGTGAGTGTTGTAAGCACCTTGTGTAATTTCTCACTTTCGGTAAAAGATCTGCGGTAGGTCAGGAGGCAGTAAGCGAGATTGGCGAACTCCGTTATCCAAATTTTGTGTGTTATTTTTCTATTCTTGCTTTCTCATAAATGCTTATCGGGAATTTGCGTAATTTCCCGACAAGCGGTATCGAGTATTGGTAGTGATTTACGTCAATTTTACGCAGAAATAATCGAAACTTGATCCGAGAGGAAGTCGGATTTTAGTGGGCATGCGCATGAATGAAGGAAGGGTGAAACTCGAGAAATTTGATGGCCTGATTTCGGGTTTTGGAAAATGCGGATAGAGGATTATACTGTATCAAAGAAATCTATATCAACCCTCTCGGAAGAAGCCGGAGGCTATGAAGGAAGAAGATTGGAATCTTACAGACAGAATGACCACTCGGAGTTATTCGATTGACGTTATCCGTAATGTTGCTTTCAACGTAGCAAAGGGAAAAGACCACGTGGGTCTTGTGGCATTCTCTCCATATGTATGAGAAGCCGTCGGCCTCGAACAAAGTGCACTTGATGAGGCGCTTGTTCAATTTGCGGATGACGAGAGGCACGGCGGTAGCTCGACATCTCAATGAACTCAACCACGATTACAACCCGGTTGAGTTCGGTGGAAATTGAATTCGATGAAGAAGTACGGCATTGATACTTTTGTCTTCTGTACCCGGAAATTTGGGAATGCCTCTTTGTCGGCTGTGAGTAGGCTCGTCGGGAGCAATAAGTTGGGAAATTTGACGATGTTCGTGATTTGGTTCTCGGTGAAGAGATCCAGAGCGTAGAGGCAATTGAATCGTCAACCTCTTGAGTTTGCATACGAGTCGAAGGAAGAAATTCAACCAAAGGAAATGGACGTGGTAGACCCTACGAGGTAGATCAAAAGGCAGAGGTCCAAATCCGGGAATCTAATAATTCCCTTGGCTAGAAGACTATCAGTGTTGGAATTGTGGAAGAACCGGAGCACTACAAAAATCGGTGCAAGAATGCACCGGGAAGGAAGCAAGTGAAGCGGAGGCAAATGTTACTTCCCGGGAGGAGATGATGCGTTGATATGCTCTTTGGAAGCGAGGAAGAATCTTGGGTGTTAGACTACGGAGCATCGTTCACTGCTTACTTCACAAAAAGAATTCTTCGAGAAATATGTCCCCGGAAACCTTGGAAAGGTATATCTTGGTGATGATCAACCATGTGCTATTATTGGCGAAGGTGTAGTGAAGATTAAGTTGAGCAGTTTGTTTGGGAGGCGAAGGATGTCGGGCGTATTCCCGATCTCGGAAGGAACTTAATCTCGGTGGGGCGATTGGCCGGTGAAGGCTACACTACGATCTTCCGTGGTGATGATTGGAAGATTTCAAAGGGTGCGATAATGAGTTGCTCGAGGAAAGAAAAGTGGCACTCTTTACATGACGAGGCGGAGGCACGTTGTTCAATTACGGTTGATACGGCAAGCAATGAAACACGAATCTGTGGCACCGAGAGACTAGGCCGTATGAGTGAGAAGGGGATGAAGATTATGCAGCTCAAAGGGAAAACTTCGGGTCTACGGTCTGCGGAGATAGACATGTGCGAAGATTGCGTACTTGGAAAGCAAGAGAGTCGGCTTTCGGACAAGTTGCGAGAATCCCCAAAGAAGGAAAGGCTAGAGCTTATTCAACTGCGATGTTTGGGGACCAACGGCCGTCTCATCTGGTGGGAAACACTACTTCGTGACTTTCATCGATGATCACTCTCTCGGAAGGTATGGATTTACTTTCTAAAGCATAAGTACGAAGTATTTGAGGCTTTCGGAAGATGGAAAGAACTATGGTGGAAAATGAGACGGGTTTAAAGATCAAAAGCTCGAGCAGAATGTGGTGGTGAATATGAAGACACCGAGATTCAAAAATTTACGCTATGAGCACGGGATTAGAATGGAAAGAGCTGTGCCAAGCACGCCTCAGCACAATGGTGTAGGCGGCGTATGAGCCGACGTTGACGAGAAAGACAAGCATTCGTATACGGTCGGGTCTACCAAAACGGTGCAGGCGAAGCGATCAACACGGCGAGCTACTTGATCAGCGAGGCCCGTCATTCCATTGGAGCATAGAATACCGGAGGAGGTATGGAGCGGAAAAGAGGTGAAACTATCACATCTAAAAGTTTTCGGTTGTGTAGCATTTGTGCATATGGTGTGATCAGCGAGGAATAAGGCTTGATCCCAAATCCAAGAAATGCACGTTCATTGGCTATGGTGAGGATGAGTTTGGCTACCGCGTTTGGGATGACGAAAAGAAAGAAAGTTATCCGTAGCGAGAGATGTGATTTTTCAACGAAAGGGTGATGTATAAGGACATCGTACATAAAATAGCGCCAATGACTCGGAAGCGGAGAATGAGTCGGTATTTGCGGTGCGAGATGATGTCCCGAGATACTTCCCAGCAGAACCAATTGTAACAAGTCCTCGGCCCGGAGGAAATTGTTGGACAAAGCGTACACGACATTCCGACACCTGTGACCTCTTTACTCGGCTCTGCGTGAGAAGGTCTTACCGACCTGTGCCTAACGGAGATACATGAACTATATGTTCTTGGTGATGGAGGGAGCACGAGATGCTATGATGAAGCTTGTCGGACTCGAGATTCCAACAAGTGGGAGCTTGTATGAAAGAAGAAATGAAATCTCTCATCTCCGACTAGACATGGGAACTAATTTGAGTTACCTATGGGAAAGAAGGCAACTTCCACACAAATGGGTGTCTTAGGGTGAAGAGGAGCGTGATGGTTCCGAGAGATACAAAGCCCGCCTAGTTGTCAAGGGTTTCAACGGAAGGAAGGAGTTGACTACCTTTGACATTTTGCTCCCGTTGTGAAGCTCAATACTATCGAGATCGGTATTGAGTATTGTAGCCCCGTTGAAGATCTTCATCTTGAACGGTTGGATGTGAGCGCATTCGCCGTGGAGATTTAGATGAAGATATTTACATGTACCGGCCAGGGAAGGTTTCTCGGAAAGGGGAAGAAGAGCATGGTGTGCGAGACTTAAGAAGAGTTTGTATGGCACAGAAACAAGCCCGAGACAATGGTAAAAAAATTGTGACTTCGTACCTGAGGAAGGTTTCGGAAGTGCAATGCTGATCATTGTTGCTACTTGAGATATAGGCCCAGTTATATCATTTTACTACTTTATGTTGATGATATGTTAGTAGCGAGGTTCGGATATGGATGATATTAAAGGTTGAGCGACGGTGTCAAAGGAATTTGACATGAAAGACTTAGGTCAAACAAAGAAGATTCTTGGAATGCAAATCACAAGAAATAAGAAGAAAGGATCCTTACTGATTATCTCGAGGCGAGTACATCAATCGTGTTTTGCAAAGATTCAACATGGGCGATGCCAAGCCGGTTAGCACACCTTGGCCGCGGTCATTTTCGCCTATCCGAGGATCGGTCCCTCGGACGAGGGAAGAAGAGAGAGAATTCATGGCTAAGGTTCCTTATGCTACGGCCCGTTGGAAGTTTAATGTACGCGATAGTACATGCGAGACGAGACATTGGCCGTACGGTGGGAGTTGTTAGCGGTTATGTCAAATCCGGGGAAAAGCTCATTGGGGAAGCGATCGAGTGGATTTTGAGGTATCTACGAGGCACCACGGAACGGTGCTTGTACTTTAGTAAAAGGAGAGTTAAAAGTACAAGGGTACGTGAAGCGGACTTTGGAGGTGAAGTTGATCACCAGAAGAAGCACCACCGATTATATATTCTTGTTGGAACTACGGTGTTAGTTGGATGTCACAAATACGAGAAAATTGTCACTCTATCCCTTCTGGTGAGTATGTAGCGATTCTTGAAGCTAGCAAAGAGATGATATGGCTTGAGTTTGTTAATTGGTGGGATTCAAGCAAGAGAAGAATGTTACTGCGTAGTGATAGTCGAAGTGCAATACACTTGGCGAAGAATTCGACATTTCATTCTAGAACAAAGCATATTGGACTTCGTTATCACTTCATCGGATCTACTATTGGAAGATGATGTGTTAATCTTGGAGAAGATTCGAGGAAGCAAAAATCCGGCGGATATGTTAACAAAGGTGGTGACTATTGACAAGTGAAGTTGTGCTCGACTTCGGTTGGTCTACTAAATAACAAAGACTAGAAAAGTTCTTTGCATTGATCGAGGTGTGAAAGGCAGTTAGAAATCGGTCTTCAAGTGGGAGATTGTTAGAGATTATTGTTATAAAGCTCCTTAATTTAAGGAGCAAATTAAGGAGAAAAACATGGAACAAAACAAGGAGTAAAACATGGAGCAAAACATGGAACAAAACAAGGAGTAAAACATGGAACTTAATTCAAGGAGCAATTCAAGGAACCATTAATTTAAGGAGTAATTCAAGGAGTGAATTTTCTTATAAATAGATGTGTAATTGTAATGAATTAACCATCCAAAGTGTTCATTCCAATTGAGAGAAAAGCTTAGAGAGAAAAGCTTTTGTGAGAGAAAATTGAGAGTAATTTTCTTGGGTGTAATTGGGTTGTGAGTTGTGAGTGTTGTAAACACCTTGTGTAATTTCTCCCCTTTCAGTAAAAAGATCTGCAGCAGGTCCGGAGGCGTAAGCAAGATTGGCCGAACTCCGTTATCAAATTTTGTGTGTTATTTTTCTATTCTTGCTTTCTCATAAATCTGGCTTATCGGGAATTTGCGTAATTTCCCAACAATTTATCTCTATATTAAATTGCTGAAACGCTAAAAGCATGCAGTATTTTATTTTCTAAGCACTTCTTTTGTCTTGTCGGTTTTGGACTTGTGGTGGTAATATACTAGAACGTTTAAGGTCAATGGTTCAAGGATTGGTAGAGTAACAAACAGCACTGGTCATGCGTGCTTAAAATTAAAATTGTAGTGCCGTGCATTCTCCAAATATTTTATTAAGGAACTTCACTTCAACAATGATATATTGATATCATGAATATTTGTGGTGGTTAATCAAATTTATATTTCACATACCCATTTCATGATTTTTTTTTTGGAGTCGTGTATCAGCATTCTAAGATTGATAGGGAGAATTTGAGGTTTTTTTCTTTTTCTTTTTCCGAAGAGATTTCACGTCGAACTATGTATATTATCATCCCACACATTATTATACAGGAAGGCTAATTTGGCCTCTTTAGTTATACAAAATATATCATTTAGTCTAGTAAGTTTGAGAATATAATATTTAATTCTTTTTATTTTAAAAATTGTGTCAAAAAAAGATATTTAATAATTTTGATTATTTTTTTAAATATCAAGGTATCCCAATTATTTCATTGTGTCACTATGAAAAATGACCAAAATACCCTCAACCCAACTCTTTGTGCAATAACCCCTCTCTCCTAAAATAAGAATGATTATTTTTAACTGTAAATAATTGAAATTGTAATTATCTATAAAATTCTGACGATTTTTTTCAAAAATAACTGTAACAAATAAGGCGTGAAAAAGTTATGATTATTGTAATACCGAAATTGTGGTTAACCGAAACCGAACATATACTAATATTATTTTCTTATATCCATATAATCACATAAAAATACACTTTTAATAATAAAATGCAAAATATTTGAAATAATAAGATTGAATTTTATTTATTCTTATTTTTACATATTTTTATTTTACTTATAAAATATGCTAAATAGTTAAAAAAATAAAAATTAATTTTTAATATTTTAAATAATGTATTAGAGTAGGGAATATTTTAACATTTATTTTTAAAAAATTAAATATATTTTTTAAAAAATTTTAAAAAATAAGAAACGTGGTTAAATAGTGAGGAAAATTACTATTAGTTTATAACTGACGGTTATTAACCGAATGCACCCAAAATTGATGCGAGATGGTTATAGTTATTAACATAACCATTTCTACCCGTCCCTACGCCCATTCCTATTCCTAAACAAGCACAAATCCTTTTCATCCAGATATGCCTTACAATTGAGCCCTAAGCCTATCACCATCTCAGTACCTTATATTCTTAGACATCATCATCCTTCTTTCATCTTTGCTACTGTTATACCAATGAACCTTGGCTCTAATCTCAAATACCTATGAACCTCATAGCCATAGCCTTAATCCATTCATTTCTTGTAACAATGGAAGGAAACCAGATAACAACCCTTTAATGCTAATAACTCTTCAATAGTAGAATTATTTGATTACTTTTAAATCACTTATTTTTCTTGTTTTATGTTCAATATCAAAAAAATACTTATTTTGTGTTTAATTATGTCAATATAGGTGGAACGAGCTAATAATTAATTATTGTATATTTATTAAGAAAATATTTTTTTTTGATATTTTTATGAGGTTTTTATGATTTTTTATTTGATTAGTGTATGTACTTAGAAATATTCGTGGATGTACTTAGCAGGTTGGTGGGTGTATACAACACATTTTCAAAAACATCGCCTATGCACTATTCATCTTTTAATCTCAAATGTTTCAAATATTGATAGGTGGCAATAATATATATATATATATATATGTATATATATATATATATATATATATATATATATATATATATATATATATATATATATATATTTATCGTCAAAGCGTAACATAAGATGTGAGTGGGGACACTTTTTCCCATTTCAATCTCTATATAATTTTAAAACATATCAATTTATTCAATATAAATATAAAATAACACTTTATAAAATATAAGCAATATCAAAAACATAAAATTAAGAAAAAAAAAATACAACAATTGTCAAGAAGAGAGATGAGGTCAAAAATAGATACAATTTAGTGGAGATTAAAGAGGAGATTGGTGCTACGATTCAAGAGATTCATTGTATTTATTCTTCTTCTATTTTTTATTATCAATTTTCATATCTTTCTTTATGAACAATATAAGATTTATAAACACAATTATGTCTAGTTAATTTATTAATCTAGGGGTTTTATAAACTTAATTTTCTACTAATCTAATATTTTTACTCCAATTATGATTTCAATTTAATTATATTATTTAGTCTGATTTATATATTATTAATTATTTAGCCACAATTGATCTTAGAAGCAATTAAATAGATTTGAGATAATTATTTAATTATTTGTCTTGACATGCATAGTTTATAGATAAATGTGTAAAGTTCTTATGTATCTGATCCATAATTGATGAACTTAATGAGTAGTATGCAATTTAATTGACATGAGAGTGTGACTAGGTTAATTACTATATAGTGTGTAATTTACTCAAGAGAAGAATACATATTAGATTCGATTCAATTAATCATATAATTGATTGCTAATTATGTGGGAGATTTTAATGATTTACATGCTTAATAAATTGGGGGATTAAGTATTCTTAGATATTTTTTTCATATATTTTCATAGCCAGTAATTTTAAGTTAATTAGTTAATGATATTTATTTTTAATTCTTTTAATTTTACTTTTTTTTAAATATAATAAAATTGTTTTTTACTTTTTAGTTTTAAAATTAATTTCTAATAACATAATCTTTACGAGAATGATATTTTTATATAATTATATTACTTGTTTATGATACATATATTTGTATACCCAATGCACACAATTCGTGTCAATTAAGTTTTTAGAGTCATTGTCGGTGATTATAAACATTAAAAATTAATTTTAATTTTATTTTATTTTAGTTATTTTTCTTTATTTATTTTTTTGTAATTTTAATTTTAATTTATTTATTTAGTTATTTATTTTTAATTTTTGTTTGACATCTCTTTTAGGCTATTAGAAGCATATTTTGCTCTATTGTATGAACAGATTCCATATGGGAGAAATTTTACCTTAAGATCGAGAAATTGAGCATATTTTGAAATCAATAAGAAAACAATAATTTGTCACCCAAGTGGATCCATTAGAAATAAATAATAAGTTAAATTTGAACAATCAAATACTTTTAATGGATGATAAGGATAGAGCTATGAATGAATATGTATTACCTATGTTGGAAGGGTTGAATCCAAGTATTATATGTCCAAACATTCAAGCTAATTAGTTTGAACTAACGCCAATTATGTTTCAAATATTATAAACAGTTGGACAATTTAGTGGATTATCAACAAATGATCCTCATTTACATATCAAATTATTTATTGAAGTTGAAGATTTATTCAAATTCACTGGTGTGATCGATGAGGCATTTAGACTTAAATTGTTCCCTTACTCTTTGTGAGACAATACTCAAGCTTGGCTAAACTTTTTCCATCTGATTTCATTATAACTTAGAATGATTTGGTAGAGAAATTCTTAGTGAAATGCTTTCTAACAACAAAGAATGCCAAGCTTAGGAATCATATTACTTCCTACCAACAAATTAAAGGGAAATATTTATATGAAGCATGAGAAAGATTCAAAGAATATCTAAGAAAATGTCATCACCATGATATATCTTATTGGATCCAAATGGATACTTTATACAATGGTTTCAATACTCAAACAATTGATCTATCCGTTAATAAAGCTTTGCTAGCCAAATCTTATAATCAAGCTTATGATTTACTTGAGAAATTTTTTATCAATAATTATCAATGGCCAATAGATAGAATTTCAACCACAAGAAGTGTAGCCTGAGTGCATAAGGTAAATGATATCATGGAACTTATAACTCAATTGTCATATTTAGTGAATCTTTTGAAAGCTCAAAACTCGCTAGCAAGTATAAACTAGGTCTAAGATTCAAGAGTGTCTAGTGTCTTTTGTGGTGGAGCTCATTTGTTTGATAATTATTCAAATAATCTTGAATCAACATATTATGTGAGTGATATGAACCGAAACTATAATCTATAATCGAATAGATATATACCAGGATAGAGACAACATCTAAGTTTCTCTTGGAGTAATAACAAAAATCAAAGTTGTAATCAATTCAACTATCAATCATTTTCACCACCTATTTTCAACAATCATAATCCTAATAGAAGAAGCCACCCATTAAGGATAATACAAATGCTTTAGTAGATATAATGAAATATTTGATCTAGTTAGTAAATACAAAAGTGCCCACTCAAGAGGCTTTGATTCAAAATTTGGAGACTCAAATAAGGAAACTTTCCTAGGCTATAAGTGAAAAGCCTCAAGGTATCCTTCCAAGTGACACAATTATAACCCAAGAAGAGAAGATAAGGAGCATTGCAATGTCATAGCAAGAAGTGGTAAAACTTTATGGGAGGAACATGAGACTCAAAAAGATAAAGAGAAACATGGAGCTAAAAAGAATAAGAAGGAATAAGTGGATAAACAGAGCACAAGAAATGAATTAATTTAGCCAAAAAAGAGCAACTTATAAAAACTCACTATTTTGTTCTCTTAAAGACCGCAAAAGTAAAAGTTAGTTACACAGTTTTCAAAATGTCTAGATGTCTTCAAGAAGCTACATATAAATATATCATTTATAGATGCATTTAAACAAATGCCTTCTTATACCAAATTTCTAAAAGACATCCTATCTAAGAAAATGAGGATTGGATATAATGAAACAATAACCTTGACTGAAGGTTGTAGTGTCATTCTTGTTATAAAACTATCCCAAAAATTGAAAGATCTGGGTAGCTTTGACATTCTTGCACAATTGGGAATATAAAATTTGAGAAAGTACTATGTGACTTAAGTTCAAGCATTAATCTTATACTATTATTGGTCTTCAAGAGATTGGGGATTTATAAAGCCCAACCCATTTTAGTAATTTTACAAACAATAAATAGCTCAATTAAGCAACCAAGGGTGTGGTTGAAGATGTGTTAGTAAAAGTAGAAAAGTTCATCTTTTCGATGGATTTCATTACTAAACATGAAAAAGGACTGTAACATTCTTATCATACTTGATTTTCCTTTCTTAGTAACTGGAAGAGCACTCATTGATGTACAAAAAGGTGAACTTACAATAAGAGTGCAAGATGAACAAGTAACATTTAAAGTTTTTAAATCATTTGAACCCCCTAATATTGATAATGTTAATGAATACTTTATGATAGATGTTACTGATCATGATGATAACTTAAAAAAATATGTTGAGTTGCCCACACTTAAGACTATTACACATGATGTTATGAACAATAAAGTAAACTCACCAAGAAACAACTCAATCTATTTTAATTTTGAAAGCATAGAATCTATGATTGATTTGTTGATTGTGTGAACTATTTGAAGGCTACACCTCCCATGTGTATACCTAATGTGGTTGTAGATAATTTTAAGATGGAATCTACACTCAAACCATCTATTCAGGAACCATTAAGGTTATGCCTCACACCTTTATCCAACAATCCCCAATCAAGTGGGTAAGCGAAAGAGTCCAATAGGTAGGTAAAAAAGATGCTACAAATACATAAATTAAATTAGCTATAGTGGAGTGCTTATAAAAATGCCAAAAAGTAAAACAAAATGGCATGATAAGAGTATATATCACCATATTTTTAAACCAAAACATAAAGTATTATTGAACAATTCAAGATTCAAACTATTTTTGGGTAAACTTAATAATAAATGGACACAAAGGGATGTACCTTAGGAATTGATATGACCGTATAGTCAAAGGCGTTAAACATAAGTTGGTTGGGAGGTAACCCAATGTTATTTTCCTTAAATTTGTATTGTTTTTTTTGTAGGAGAATAAATGTGGAGAGCAATAGCACAACAAGATTGAACAGTTTCAACAACAGATGTTTTAGGAACTATTTGATCATCTCTTCAAGCGAAATCCTAAATAGTATTTAGCATAAGAAATGATTTAGGTCTTAATTGGATAGATTAAACATTTTAAGATAACCATTGTTAATATCTTTGATCACACATTTGAGCCAAATTAAGAACTTTTTATATCTTTAAGCCACATTTTATGCATAACCTATAAGCATTATCTTTACCCTTACATCTTTAGCTTGCATGAAAAGAAAAAATTTACAAACATATGTTATGCTATAAACTAAGGTGAAATGTAATGCACTCTATTAAAAAAAGAAAAAAATAGGGAAAAAAAATCACAACATAATTATCCCTCTAAAGAAAAAAGTTTGAAAATAATTTTGAAAGTATTGTGAAATTAAAAAAAAGATAGAATAAAAAAATATGAAAAAATGATAAGATATGGTGCATTAAAATATCACGTAAAATATCAACTGTAGTAAAAAAGTGTATAATGAATAAAAATAAAACTAAGGTGTGAAAAAAGCTTAAATGTCTTTATTTATCTACCTCACGTAAGACTTACATCACAAGCATGTAAAGCTCTTATTGGTGTTTTGCTAAGTGCATATTTGTATTAGTGGAGAAGAATATAAACAATAAACTTATGAAATTTATTGCAAGATTTGGTTGATTAATATGCTTATATAGGTTTATTTAATGAGTGCATTAAATGATGTTAATTGATAGATATGTGAATCTCATTGTCATAGAATTGAATGACTTTTGAGGGATATAGTTTTTGATAAATATACAAGCATTAATGTTTGTTTAATTATGTTAATATATGTGAAATGAGCTAATAAATAACTATTTTGCATTTATTAAGAAAAATATTGATTTTTTATAATTTTTTTATTTGATGAATGTACTTAGAAACATCCATGGATGTACTTAGCACAAGTGGTACTCCATAAACACAATACACCAATTCTTGTCAAAAACACCTTGTATTTTCATCTCTTAATCTCAAATGATGACACATGGTAAGGATATATATATATATTCAATGTGCGAAAAGCATAACATAACATGTGATTAGGGTTCTTTTTCGCGTATCTTTTTTGCATTTAAATCTTAATACAACTCTAAAATAGATTAATTTCTTCAATATAAATGCAAAATAACACAACATTAAATATAAGAAATATCAAAAAGCATAGAATTAAGAGAAAAAATACAGTAGCTCTCAAGAAGAGAGATAAGTTTAAAAGGAGATACAATTTGGTGGAGATTCAAGAAGAGATTGATTCTACAATTAAAGAAATTGATTGTATTTATTCTTCTTCTTCATATTTTCTATTAATTTTCATATCTTTCTTTATGAATAATATAAGATTTATAAACACAATTATGTCTAGTTAATGTACTAATCTAGAGGTTTTATGAACCCAATTTTCTACATTGATGATCTAATATTTTTACCTTAATTATGATTTCAATTCAATTATATTATTTAGTATAATTTTTATGCTATTAATTGTTTAGCCACAATTGATCTATATAAGCAATTAAATAGATTTGAGAGAATTATTTAATTATTTGTTTTGATTAAATAACATGCATAGTTTCTAAACATATGATGTGTAGTTTACTTGAGAGAATAATACATGTTAGGTTAGATTCAATTCATCATGTAATTGATTAATAATTATATTGGGTGGATTTTAGTGATTCACATATTTAAAAAATTGGAAGATTAAATATTCCTAGATATTTTCTCATATATCTTTTTAGCTGCTAATTTTGAGTTAATTAATTAATACTATTTATTTTTAGTTCTTTTAATTTTTCTTTTTCAAAACATAATAAAAATTTCCGTTACTTTTAAGTTTTAAAATTAGTTTCTAATAGCATAATCTTCATGAGAACGATATTTTTTTATCATTATATTACTTGTTTGTAATACGTATACTTGCGTACCCATTACACACAATTCATGTCGATTAACTACTATGAAGAAGGCTGAAGGTTCAACATTGTGGACTCAAAAAACAAATCATGAGAGAAGATTTTATGGTTATACATTGCTATGTTTGTGATATTCTGAACCCCTTTTTAGGTTTTTCTCTTTCTTAGTTACCTGTTATGTTATGCTCAAAGCCATATTTACCAAATAGAGTTGGAAGCTTTAGGAACTTCGCTCGACTAATAGTTTGTGTATTTGATATTGGTTTCCAAGATAAGTTCTAAAGCTAATCTAAATCAAATTTAGTAGTTTTTCTAGAAAGCCAAATGGTATTCATATCATTTATGATTTCAACTACAATGCATTCAATTGGAATTTATAGGAATATAGTGTGGGAATGTTACTTCTGTAACATGTTTTACTTTGCTTACATTATGTTAACTAGAAGTAAATAAAAGTTATGTTTTCCAATTTGGTTTTGCTGTTGGAATTTGGAAATCAACCAGGACAATATATTAAGTTATTCGATAAATTCTCAATTTACCATCGTATACACACCATGTGCACGCATACACCCTATTCATTAGTGTACACACACACCCTGCACACCAATGCATACACACACAATGCACACCAGTGCAACACATACTCCATTTACACCATACATACACTCCCTGCACACCTATACGCACACACCCTGCACACCAAATGCACACACACATACCATGCACACCTTTAGATATACATCCTGCACACCATCAAATACACACATTCACACCAATGCATACACACCATGTACACTATCACACACACACCTTGCACACTATTACATATACATACTATTACATATGCACACCCTTTGTTGTATTTCTAGTACTTTAAGCTTTAAAAATATATATTGATCAATACATGAAGAATCACACCTAAAGCACTCATTTACACCTTAGAAACTAAAAGGAATTATGTACGCAATCCTTACATGTAAATTAGTCAATATGTAAGAGGGGGCAAATTAAGGTTTGAAGTGAAGTATTGTGTGCCACGATGAGGATTATTATGGGCCACGACACACCCTTCACTACGTAAATTTACCAGGCACATCGTTTGTTCTATGTCGCACTAAAAAACTATTGGCCCACACCCCTCACATACCCTGCACATCGTTTGTTCTTTACGAGTCTTGAACTGCGTTAATGAAAAAGTTGGCCCAAACCATGTATGCCCAGCCTTTCTTTATAAATACAACAATTTCTCTTAGGTTTAGTTTAAACTTCATATTACAACTTTTCAACAACCTTCTTTATTTTTAAGGTTTAGTGTAGAATTTAGGTTAGCCGTTCTACCTTCACATATAGATATAGAAAGAAAACTCTCTAATTATAAAAAATATCTAAGGATTTGAAAAATGTAGTAACTATCCATTTAGAGATTTGAAATTGTTTTTATAAAGAAAGGAATAATTTATTGTTATATCTTTTATATCTCTTTGTAATTTTTGAATTAACTTTTATTAATTAACTATGATTGACTAAATTCTTTTATGAGATTTTAGTAATTTTTGCTTCCAATGATTGGAAGAAATATTTTATAATTTGAATAATTCTTTTTTTAATTGCTTAGTAACTAGTTTTAGCTTAGTACTTTTTATTATATTAGTTATAAAATAAAAATCTGGGCTACGGTATTGGTTTTTTTTGCTCGCCTAGGCATGGGCTCTTGAAATACAATTTGATTGAAGGAAAACTTTTGGCATTGTGGCATAAATATTTTATGTATTGTCGTACACGAGTTCCTGTTTGAATATATTGAGTTATATTATTATTTGTGCCCCTTTTAGCCCATGATGAATTTTTATACTAAAAGCCCCAAAAAATGCATTTCAAATCAGTCCTATATAAATTTTCTCTTCTTATTCTACAAACCCTTTTTTTTTCACAGTCCCAAACACAAATAATTTTCTTCTATTACAAACCCTATTTTTTTCATAACCCCAAACACAAATAATTCTAAAGCTATCTCTAAAAATTCTGAAAGTTTTAATATCAATATCACCATTGGTGATAAAAATGACATAAAATGTTAATTTAGATCTAAGTGCAGGCATTAATTTAATACCTTATTTATTACACTTGTAGTTAGGAGTGGGTGATATAAAACCCACAGCTATGTCCCTAAAATAGGTTCATAAATCTTTAATATATTCAAATGGCATGGTAAATGATTTAATAGTACATGTAGATAATATTATTGAACTTGTAGATTTGGTTATTGATGATGTGCAAAAAACCCTGAAATTGAACAAGAAGCACAATATATTTCTTGGTAAGCCATTCTTGGCCTCTACCAAAACAGTTGTTAATGTTCATAAAGAGAATTTATCAATCACATTCTTGGAGCTAATACTATACATTTTCAAGCACTTACTGACACAAACTCAATGATAAGGGGGACATTAAGTGAATTAAATTCTACAAGATATAATCCTCAAGTAACGTCTTGCAATAACGTTAAACTAGCATGTGATAGTAGGTAACCCATCATTGTAGGTAGTGTTCTTTTATTTTATTTTAGTTTAGTTTTTTTATTTATGGTTCTTATTTTATTTTCTGTTATTTTACATTTAATGTAATTTGTTTTGTTTTATTTCTTATGAATATGAACCTATGTTTATTTTATTTAAAAATGTTAAATTTATAATTGTTTATTAAGATGTGATTTATGAGAAGTACACAACATTCTGTTTGTGTGGTAAAATTGAATAATAAAATAATTTAAATTTTTTGAAACTACCACAATTCCTTGAGAGACAATGTTGGGAGTATACTTATCACTTACTATAAATGATTCGTACACTTGCAACTTTTTTAAATACAAAATTTGACTATCAAGGTTTTGTCTTATACACTAGTGCATACATACCCTGCACATCGAAGCATACACATCCTTGCACACTGGTGCATACACATGAACCATACACACACACATTGTATACCATTACACACATGCACCCTGCACACCAGTGCATACACACCCTACACACCATAACACCATGCACACAAACACCCTACACACTAGTGCACACAAACACCCAACACACTTTGCACACACACACCCTAATTACTAGTGCTCACACACCCTATATATCATCATAGACACCCCTTGCATACTATGCAAACACAAACACACCTTACACACCAGCACACGCACACACCCTACATACCAGTGCATACACACTTTGCACACCATGTGAACACACAAACATATGCGCGCACGCACACGCATATGCACACACACACACACACACACACACACCTTGCACACACCTTATACACCATGCATACATACACCCCTTCTTGCATACCACACCCTGTACATCATGCGCACACATACCCTGCACATCATTGTGCTCATACCATTCACACCATTATACACACACCCTATACAGTAGTGCATATACCCTATAAACAAGTGCACATACACACCCTACACATTAGTGCACACACACATCATACATATCATCACATATACACCTTTCATACCAGTGCGTATTCACACCTCACACACTACATACACATACACATTATACAACAGTGCACACACTGCTCACCATCAAACACACACCCTGCACACCATCACATACACTCTACATAATAGTGCACACATATACCCTATACACTAGTGCACACAAGCAACCTGCATACTAGTGCACACACACAAGCTGCACACTAGTGCACATACACATACCAACACCAATGCACACCCTTCGCACACAACAACAACATTCTTGCATTCACACACACACCTTCACGCACTCAAATGCACACTTCATTTCATACTTTATAATTTTTATTTATTTTCTATGTCATCAACAATATTTTTTTATCAAATATAAATTATTTGTTGGGTGTTTTTCAAAGAAAATTTCAAGGAGTACCAAATGTAAAAAGCATGGTTGCTCATATTTTTCATCCACCTATTGATTATGGACATCGTGAACTTATTTTAGGACTTTAAATAGAATCAATGCACATGAAATGAAGATTTCACAACTAAGGAAGAAGTTGAAGATTATGGTTTACTTTGAATTTTTTTTCATTGTAATGTTGTGTGTAGTGAATTAGAGAAGATGATATATGATTGGGGAATGATATGTAATGAAATTATTGTATAATAATGTTGTAGTGAAGATGATAAACAACCTCCATTTTTTAAACTAATGTAGTGAATTCCTATTCAATATCAATTTTATAAGGACAATTCATTGTAACCTATTTTGTTAATGTTCTTGTTTTTACATTTAATGTTTTGTCTTATGTTATGTTAACCCATGTCATTACACATGAACTGTAATACTAAATTGAATTACATAAACCATTTGTAAGTGTACACATTCAAAGCCTAAATACTTGTAAACAATTGAAATTAATATTGATTACCAAAACATGTTATTACATGTCAACTTACATGTCCTTCACACAAAATGGTAAATTCTTATTTTAGTTTCAAAATAAACACCGATTAGCATCTTACTCCAATTTTCATTTGTATATGACATATTATTATGTCATTATTTTTGCTTTTTGGCCCTTATAACACTTCATACCATTTATAATCCTTCTTACTTTACTTTTCTTCCTTTTGTCAATGGATGATGGAATCATCATTTGATCTTCAACATTATGCAATTATATAACATAATTGTATGTCAACTTCAACTTGAAAAATAGCTTGATTCAAACTTATAAACAATCCATTAAAGTGACATACCTAATCAAATTGGATATTTATAGAACTTTAAGTATCATATGGTATGTCAACAATTGTAACCTGTTAATATGTTGCATAATATCAAACTAATGAATAAAAATAATAATAAATGACAAAAAATTGTTGTAAAATTAAAATTAAAAACAAGGTATTAAAAGTGACACACATGATCAAATTAGATATTAATATAACTTTGAGTGTCCAATGGTATGTCATTAATTATAACTTGCTTATATGTTGCATAATATCAAAACTAATGCATAAAAAATAACAAAAAATGATAGAAACTATTTGAAAAATTAAACTTACAAGCAAGGCATTAAAAGTGACACACATGATCAAATTAGATATTTATACAACTTTGAGTGTCAAATAATATGTCATCAGTTGTAACCTATTTATATGTTCCACAATATCAAACTAATGTATCCAAAATAACAAAAAATTACAGAAATTGGTTGTTAAAATTTTGGTGTTGTACCTCTGTCTTTATTTAAGCATTTGAATCCATATGTATGTTGGTTTCTTCTTGTACATTTGAATCCATATTGATGTTTTCTTCTTATATATTTGAATATGTCTTCTTCTTCTTACACTCCCTTTGATTATGACCAACTTTTTTACGATACCCACATGTCATCCTCGATACTTTCCTTAACCTTAAAGGCTCTCCTAATGTACCAACTTGAACATTTAAAGGTGCAGTTTTTTTTCTGAATTAACTTATTAAAAGATAATATATTTCTAACATTTTTGGGTCTTTCACTTCATTTCTTGTACAAAGGTAAAATCAATATTTCAGCTTCAATTGAGGTAAGCTCATAATACTAGCTTGGTAAAAGATTTATAATGGGGCTTTGAAAAAACACACTAATAAATATATATACAAATGATTAGTATTCACCATAATACATATAAAACTTTAAATTTAATTGAAATCTACATAGTTAAAATTATCTATATTGATCTTCAAATGCTTGCCTCTTATAAACTGAATCAGCATAATCCATTGGATCTTCTTGGCTAGTAAGGATACTTTTGAGGACATGTATACATGGTATGTCAATGAGATCCCATTTCCTACAAATGCACTTTCTATTCAACAAGTTTACACTTACTTTCTTATTTTAGTCAAATTGAACTTCATGCATATAACCACCACTATGCCTAGCAATACAAATAGTATATTTGTCAATGTTCTTTGTGACTGTCCATGATTTTCTTTGAAACTGGGTACCTCTATTTTGACAATTCATCCGTCCTAGCATTGAATTTATCACTTAAATACAACCTTATTGCCTCTAACATAGTTAAAATTGGTTGCTCTCTTGCTGTCAATAACTTTAAGTTGAAAGACTCACACAAGTTATTTAGTTGATTGCCACAAATTGATTTAATCTTATAATGAGACTTTGTTCATGACTAAAATGGTTTTGCAAACAACCATCTGTGAGCTTTTTCTTATTTCACATCTAATTCTTGCATCCATTACTCAAATTCAAGTACTCTTATAGCTTTTGTAGCCCCCAAAAGTAATAACTCAAACCTTTTGTGCATATTCTATGTTCTAAATTTGGTATCACTGACTTTTACTATTGATATGCTTCCCTTTATTTCATTACTCATGATAGTAAATGGGTGTTCTTGACTAATTCCCAAGTCTTTAACAAACCATTTTCTTGTCTTCTTTGACTTAATTTCAACAACGGCATAGGTCAAAAGGCATATTTCATTTTTCGCATTAACATCCATAGGATATAGAAGGATGCCTACATTATTTCCTTTCAAATAACATTCATCTAATTCTATAAATATTCAACAATCTCTTTTTAATCCTTCCTTAACAACACCCAAACAGACACAAAATCTCTTAAACCTTACAACCTTTTTTTGATTATTTCTTCTTTTTTTAATACAATTGTGGTTCCAGGGTTAGTTATCTTAAAATGCTCATTATATGAAAACAATTTAGGATATTGGTCTTTGTATTTTCCTTGTATTAATTTCTTAGCCTTAGTCATAGCCGTTTTCTCACAATTAAACTTTTCTCTAACTACATTTTGAACTCTTTAATATTTTACCTTAGGTTTATTCACAAAGAATTTTAAAATGTTTTGAGCTTTAAATGTGCTACTAATTTAATTTTTTAACTCATGATTCCTTCTACATGTGTGAAACTCCTTACTATGATTCTTATAAATAATAAACACTAAAGTTTCAAATTACTTCCTAACAAACAGCTTCCACTTACAGTTCTCATTGTTATAGATACCTCAATTCTAACTTTATCGTTCCTCTTAAATTTAATATCCCTATCTCAATGCATAGAGTTTTATGATAGATCTCATAATTATGACATCTTCAAAAATCATCTCAATACCAAATTCAATTGTATCCTTATTTAGTTCATTCTTCTTGAAAATATAAACATCATGTCTACGATCTTCACCCTTCTATCCAACACCTCTTAATTGGTTAATGTCTTCGTTAACATTAACTTCAACATCTTTGTTTATACTAACCTCCAAGTTAATGTTCTTTGGTTCTAAAAAGAATATCAAAACAAACACTATTCGACTAAAGTCCTAATTATTATACAATTACAATAAAAAAACAACAAACAAGAAAAACAATAACATAAAATTATGTTTTGTAAGAAATAAACGTATTTTTACAATTTCTTAAACACGTATTAAAAGAAATATTCAATCCAATCAAGTTTTTAGAGTTTGAAACATATATTTTATGGTAAAACAATTATTCATTCCACCATAAAACATGCATATTTTTATAATTTGATAAAAAATGAGTTAAATTTAAAAAAATCATTAAAATAACATCCTTAAACAACAATACAATAAAATTGGAACAAGAAACCAATAAAACAATATAAAAAACAAGGAATAAGAAAATAGAATAAATAACTAACAAAAAAATCAATAAAAAAAGGGAAGACACCATTTTGAACTATACAAAACAGGAAACAACAAAAATGAATAAAAAACCAATAAAAAAAAGGAAAACATCATTTTTAGCTACACAAAATAGAGAATAAGGAATAAGAAACTAACAAAAAACCCATAAAGAAAAAGGAATTTGTGCTACCATTATCACAAAAAAGTAATAACATGTATTCTTTTCATAAAAAACTAATAATTTTTTTTTTTCAACAAAAATGATACCCTATGTTATATTCATAAAAATGATGTTATATTCATAAAAATGATTCTATCATTGTCATAATGGACTAACATGTTATATTCACGATAATATAACATATAAGAAACAATCTTTTTATCTTCGATACCCTCTCACTTTTTAGGGTTTCACTTTTTTATAGTTTTCTATTTTTAGCCACCAATCAACATGTCTCTACTAATCTCAAAATGATTCTGTTTTTCGTTCTTGTTTCGTCTCTATCATCTGAAACATCTGAAAATGGTGAACTTATTGTCCTTTAAAAATAGTTTCATGTTTCTTTAAGCAATCAAAGACGAGGCATGTTTTTTTGTTTCAAATTCTTCCAGGAATGTGCTTCCTCTTTTAGAAAACAAAGGAGACGAGCCTCTATGCAACATGTTTCATAAAGTGGGATAAACGATGGTAATATCCTAACCGTCTCTGTTTTCAATTTTTTTTTGTTTAGTTTGATAGGTTATGGATAAATGACAAAAATACCCACACCAATATTTCCTTCAAAAAAATTTATCCATAAAAATCTGTATGTGGCTCATTTTTTAAAGTAAAAATTTATGAATAAAAGTTCATTTCATATACAGATGATGTCCCACAAGTTTAACTAGGAACAACCTGAGGCTCAAGGGGTGCGGAGCTATCTTCATCCTCAGGTGCACCCAAAGGTTGTTCCACAACCTTCTCATTTTCTTCTTCAAAACCTTGTTTAAATCTATCATAATTCGTGACTTCAATAGACGTGAAGGGCCTCTCACCCAAAACACGTACCAAGTCGTCCTGGTGAAGGACTTCCTTTTCAAGCAACAATTCAGCAATCTTAGCCACTTGCTCTTTGTGCTCCTCTATGAGTTGCACTGTGCGTGCGTATGCCTTTGTCAACCATTCCCGCACCTCAGAATCAATAATTGCTGCAGTCTTACTGCTATAAGGTTTGCTCATCTCAAAGGAGTCCTCTCTTTGAGGAAAAGAGAGAAGACCCACCTTGTCGCTAAAACCATAAACTGCTACTTGAGCATATGTCAACTTTGTCACCTTTTCCAAATCATTTTGTGCACCAGTTGAAATCTTCCCGATTAAGACCTGATTTCCAGAAACCAATCATGATAACGCATATAGAAGGAATTATGTTGGGCTTTAAATCTCAACTATTCGTCAACTTTTTCTTTATTTTTGGTTGGGATGATGCCCAAAATTTTGTGCAGCTTGGTCTTGCATGATGAAAAAGATCAACATCTTGTATAATACAATTAGATTGATACATGAAAATCACGAGTATATAAGGTACTGTTAGAAAAGAAGAAACAAGCAAATTGTAATCACCTGTTCGGCAGCCCTTCCACCAAGGGTCATGCATGTCATATCGAAAAGTTGCTCCTTCGTCATGAGAAGGTTCTCATTAGGGACATACTGAGCAAATCCTAGTGCTGCTGTGCCTCGTGGAATGATTGTTACTTTCAAGAGGGGCTCTGCATGTTCTAAAAACCAGCCAGCAACAGCATGACCAGATTCATGGTAGGCAACAGTGTGGCGTTCAAGCTTGCTTATTACCTGCGTGGCCAGTAGAGAGATCAAACTTCACAATCCAATTAAGGATGTATGGAAGAACCATAAATAACTGCTTAAAGTTTTCCTCCAGGGCTCAAGTTATAATTCTAATATTATTCCCACCATAGCAAGAACAATTGCTTCCATTGAAGATATTATTTGAATATGGAAGGACATATAATACAAAGCATGAGAACTAGAAAGCCTCTTATAACAAAAAATGATGGCACACTCAAAGACAATAGCAGTTCCAACACCAATATAGTTCAATAATAGAATATCAGTTTTGCTCCTAGCACAATGCAGAGCCTAGACAATAAAGAGGGAAAGACAAGTGTATTTCCCCTGCTGGCGACTTATATGGAAATCCCTCATCTAGTTCAAATATTACTTTTTGCCCCACCTATAGAAAGAGGGAGAGAAAAGCTGGGTCCATATATGGTAAAAACATTAACCATCAAATATGAGAAAAAGCACCATGCTAATGCAATAAGAAGCTAGAAATACCTTGTTCTTCTTCTCCAAACCACCTATTATTCTATCAATTGCTGCCTCAAAATGATCCATCGTGACCTGTGAACTCTCAACCCTTGCAGCAATTAGAGCAGCTTCATTACAAACATTTGCAATGTCAGCCCCAGCAAATCCAGGAGTGAGGGCTGCAAGCCTCTGAGAGTAGAACGATGGTTGATGATTCAGTTTGATCTTTTTCAAGTAGATCTGGAATATCTGATCACGGCCTTTAATATCAGGTTTATCAATGGAAACTTGACGATCAAATCGACCAGGTCTCAACAGAGCTTTATCCAATATATCAGGCCTATTGGTACCAGCAAGCACAACAACTCCAGATGTTGTTCCAAAGCCATCCATTTCAACCAATAATTGATTCAGAGTACTTTCACGCTCATCATTGGCACCCGAAAAGCCGCCTCTTCCCCTGGCTCGACCAATTGCATCAATCTCATCAATAAATATAATACTAGGAGCACACTGCCTTGCTTCCTGAAACAAGTTCCTGACCCTGGAAGGTCCAACCCCAACAAACATCTCCATGAAATCAGAACCGGATATAGACAGGAAAGGCACACCAGATTCCCCTGCAGTCGCTTTTGCTAGAAGGGTCTTTCCTGTGCCAGGTGGACCTACCAACAGAGCACCTTTTGGAATTTTTGCTCCCAAATCCTCATATTTCTTGGGATTCTTGAGGAAGTGTACGAACTCCATAATTTCTTGCTTTGCTTCATCACAGCCAGCAACATCTTTGAAGTATATCTGCATTCATAAAATAAACTATATTCATTAGTACTCTCAGCAAAAGCTAGCCAAAAGCAATATTGCTATCAAAGAAAAGAGGAACAGGTAAGAATACAGAATGCTAACATTGTTTTTAGCATTTTTATCAACTTTGGTAACGTGAGCCTTTCCAATGTTGAATATACTACGGCCACCGCTCCCACCTATATCAACTTTCATTCTACTACCCATAAAGAAGAGAGATGCTAGAAACAATAGCGTTGGTGCAAACCTCATCAACTCTTGGTACCAAACCATTTCCGAGGCATATGTAACAGGAACGTAATCATGAGAGTCTATGCCCAGCATTTCTTGGGCTTCCTCCAACTTTTCTTCAAAGGACTCAACACTACCAATATTGAAATAGTATTTACATTGGCCCTGATTTGCTCGCGTGGGAGCACCATTAGTAGGTACTTGAACAACATCATCACTTGTTTGATTGCGTTGTGTGTTCCTAACATATACTTTAGCAACTGATTTTTCAGAAACAACTATATGGTCCACTAAACCAGGTTCGAGCAGCTTGTTCTTGAACTCCTGGAAACTAATCTGGAAACAGAAAATACGGGCACAAAACATAGTATGGAAATAAGGAAAAGTAAACAGGAGGTAAAAAATAAAGGACTGGTAATAACTTTCATGCTTGCTTATGAATTGCATTCATAAATTAATCATGGATTAGCATGAACACTTTGAGGCGTTGAAATGCCTCCAGCTGGCCAGAAAAAGACAAAAAAACTAAAGCTGATATTTCGAGACTGAAACAGAGATGCTAAAACAAGGGAATAATGTAAATCCTAATGACTGACTGATATAACACTTGGTCAAATGAGGCATCTACCACTGCATACATTTCTAGCCAGAAGGTGATTTAGGTTTTGATGTTAACAGACACAAAGAGCCTACTCATCTTTAGTTGAAAGAAAACTGTTTCACTTTTACTATCAAATCATTAACATTTGGATTTAGGTAATATAGCAAGCTCTTTCCATACTCCAAACCGCATATACAAAAGGCCCCGGCATTGAATATATTATTGGTATTTCTTTAAAAGAAAGAAGTATCAATTTAAAAGGATGTATTTTATCAAACAATAATAATTGTCAGTGGTTCCGAAAATGGTGTCCGTAAAATTATGAAAACATCAGATAAATGCATCTGGTGGAACTTGCAATGGAAACCAGGGTAGAACCAAACTCCAGATGAAACTCAAAAGGACAAATATGAACAAATTGGTTCTACATGAAAGTTAAAATTCCCACGTAACAGTCTAGTATTTGTAACCTAGGAAGTTTTAGAAGATTACTCGCACATAAGGACTAGTAAGATGACAACTGACACACAATACAGAAGAGTAATGAAACCAATAAAATAAAACTGGCTTATACAGCACCTATAAATATATTATGCAAGCCTAGAAACATCCACAACAATAATTTTTTTACCTGTTTCTGTTCACGAGGGGCAAAAGAGAAAGACAAAATAACTAGCCCAATCACTAACAAAGAGGTGAGAAGCTTTTGAGATGTCAAACTGAAATTGAAATCATACTTAAAATATGCTTCGTCATCTGTGTTTGAATCATCTGAAAATTAAGAGAACTGAAATTGATTAGAATTAAGAACTGCATAAAGCAAAAAATAAGTAAAATTTCTGCACTTGTGCTAAAGTCAGGGATGGATACATGTGGCTGGCAATAGAAAATGAGATATATATGCAGACCATGTAGCCTAAATGTCCAATCTTTATCTAAAGTGATATTACATTAATATGGAAATGGAATCTCCATGTCCTTCAAAACAATAATTATTAACAGAAAGAGAAGGTCACAAAATATTAGGATTTGCTAAAGTACTTTCTTTTGCATTTCATTTGAGAATTGTCATGACTCATTCTGATAAATGTGTTCCTACATCTAAATGCTAAGGCGTTAAACCAGTCAAAGGGAGAACAAGAGGGGACATTTGGGGAAATGAGCAATAAGGGAAGAGAATTATCAATCACATAGCAAATAATAGGTATATTAATGTAATAGGTATTGAGAAGAAGACATAGAAAAAAAGTTTAAATAAGTTGCTCACCTTTGGACTTAGACTTCTGCTCATTACCCTTGGGATTGGATCTCCTTCTTTTCCTTGGGATAGAATTTCCTTCATTATTTTATTCGTTAAAAGCCATAACAACATCAACTACAATATAAACACCATTCAAAAAGCGCACCCAAAGGAAAAAAAAAAGAGGAAAAAAAGAAGAAGGGCGATTACTTACTCTTCGTCTTTGGGGCTTCGCTGGAAAAAAGTCTTCGAAATTTAGGGTTAGAGAAAATGTAACCAAATTTGGAAGCACGGGGCTTTTGAGCTCCTATTGAAGCTATATAACCCCCATCTACACGACCGCCAATTGACGAATCAACACATGGCACTCCCAAAGAGGCTTCATTTGCGATCAAAGTCGCCGATCTTCGTCCCCCATACAACAAATTCTATCACCATAAAGCAATAGAACTTAATCGAAAAACAAAACAAAACACCCAAAAAAAAATTATATACATTAGATAATAAATAATAGAAGTAGATGAGACCACTTACTCTGCAACGCGAAGACCGTGAAAAGCAGCTACCAATCTTGGAAATGAACATTATATCGGAGTTCAGTGGATATAATAGAGCGATTAATTGGGCTCTGAAACCTGAGGTTTAGTGATCAATATTCCACAACTGAGGGTTCAAAAAATAGAGCCAACAATCTAAAAATTAATATTGAGAAATTCGGAAGAAGAAGAGAAAGTCCCACAAAAAATCAAACCTTGAATTTTTAGCCAAGGAAAGGTTTTTATGTTACGGTGAAGCTATAAGGGATTTATTCGGAACCCATTTATGTATCGTGTTGCATATTTTGTCCTGGTTCTTCTGGGAAGGTATTTTTGAGTTATTGAGGCTGGAGACATGGAAGGAGTCATTTACCTCGGAACTCGAGGGGTGAGGAGCTGCATCTAATTCAGTTTAAATTGATTTAATTTAGTTCTAATTTTAATTTTAATTTTAATTTTAATTTATTTGAGATAGTAAATTTGAATATAAATTCAAACCAACGTCTAAATTAATTAAGTTAGTCTAAATTATTAATTAGATACTTTTTAATTAATTTAATTTCTTTTATAAATAAAAAATAAATTTAATAATTAAAACTCATTAGTTTAAATATTATTACAAAAAATAAGATAAATAATATTACAATAACTAATCTTTTAAAAATAATAAATTAACATTAGATAAATAATTAACATACACGATAAAATACACATAGATAATAAACTCCTCGTAAATAGATATTATATTATAATAACTAGTTAATTATAAAACATAAAGAGTAATAAACATAACTTAAATAAAACTAATTCTTAAAAAAATAAATAAATTTTAAATAAATTCAACAAAAGTTAGAGAAAATCTTGTATTGTATTCATAAAAACTTATAGTTTGAATAAAAAACTTCAAATATTAATAAAATTTTGACTCACAACTAAACAAAGAAATATATTAATAATATTAAATAAATAATTTCTTCTAAAACTAACTACATACATATAAGGTTATTTTATTATATTTTTAGTATACTAAAATAGACTATGCTATAATCATACAAAAGAAAACTATTTTTTTTAGAGTGATACTTTAAACTATTTCAATAAATGTAGAGTTATTGTCGGAGAATCAATATTGAAAATAAAGTTATTCTTGGTTACTGGAAAAACAAAAAGTTAAGGTAATAAAAATGAGTTGAGTAATAAATCTTTAACTTAACATGAAGTTATAACGTTTACATATTATAATTTTTTTTAATTATTTTGAACTAACGGACTAACTCAATAGCTCGATTTTTTTAAATTATTTAATTTAATCTAAATTTAATTTAATTCATATTATGTTCGTGTTATACAATTAAATTTCAAATCAATCAATCGAATTATAATATAATTGTAATTCTTATTTTTGAAAAGTTATATCAAATTTATAATAATGAATGAAATTTATAGTAATAAAAAAATAAAAATAATATCATAAAATATTTAATTAGATAATATATTTTTATATTAAATAATATTTAATGTAAAGTAATGTATTAAATTTTTTTAATAATAAAAATTCATTATGATTATAAATTTTAAAATTGTATTTATAAAATGTATGTCTCCCGGGCAAATAAATATTTTTGTAACTAAATGATTCTAACCGACCGTTGGATTATTCAATTAATCCAAACATTATCGGTGATGTTTCTTATCATTGGGTTTGTTAATTAATTGAATTTATAAGTACTCTGTTTTTCCTTTTTCTTTTTTCTTTTTTGTCAAGAATTTGTAAGTACTTTTGATATCGATTGAGGTAAGCAAAAACGCTACGTTGTTTCCGATCAATATGTGTACGGCGGAACACATTATCAGCACTTGGCAAACAAGGCATAGATATTGATTTCAAGAAGAGGTAAATTTACTAAAAATATATATATATATATATATATTATTAAATTATTAAATTATTTTATTTATATTATTAAATTATATTTCTTCTCATCTAAATTAATTAATTAATTATTATATTTATTTTAATTTTCTTTTAATTACGTCACACACGATTAATTAAATATTATATTTAAAACAACTTAAATAATTAAGTAGTATATTTGTAAGAAATTATTGTTTCAAATATAATACTTACTTATCTGAATTGTTTCAAATTTTCAAATTTATCATTTAATTAATTAATTTGATATAAATCTACTACTAACATGTAACATTGTTAGATTATAATTAACGAAATATTATAAATATAACAAATATTATAATTAAATAGCATATATGAGATAAAAAAATATTTAAACAGTATATACAAAATAAATATAATAATTTCATAATTTTACCTTTAAAAAACATTATAAGTTAATAATGCAAAAAATGGTATATGTTATGATGACACAACAAAAATCACAAAAGTGACGAAGAATAGAGAACAAACATTAAATGCTCTAAAATATTTTCTCACGGATTTGTTGGATATTTTGTTGCCATTTAGTTTTAGTTTTCAATTTGATACTTTAACGTGACATAATAAAAATCACAAAAGTGACTAAGAATATAGAGTGAACAGTGAAGGTTCTAAAATATTATCTCAAAGATATGTATGGTATATTATTGATAGTTAATTTTAGTTTTTAATTTGATATTTCAATATTTATTATATATTATTTCTATATTCGATGAAGTTTTTCGCTTTTTTATAAAAAAAACACTAAAAGAGATTTGCATTGAGGTTGTTCTATCTCAATATTTTTTGAAAATTAATATTTATAATATATTTTTAAAATTAATAATTTAAAAAGTTACATTTTTTTTATATCAAATCGATATATTTTTATTACAAAAAATCACCGACTAAAAAAATTTATGGTACGTGATTCAATAATATTGGATTTGATTGAATCAAAAAGATTTCAATATTAAACGAGTCTAAGTGATTTGAGTTTTATTTCAATAATATCTAATTAATCGACGTTTAATATAAAATGTTTGTTCTATAACTTTTTAATAAAAATATTTGAGCTAAATAAATTATATTATTTTTATAGTTATAAGTGTTAATAGATGTTAGATATGTTGTTTTCTCTTACTTATTTACCATTATTGATATAGCTATATTTTATGGTCATTTGTTAAAAAGTAATTTTATTATACGATATTAAAAAATTATAAAAATAATATTTTTAAAATATAATAATAAAAACAACATCTTTATAACATTGAATCGATCTAATTGACCAACGTTACGTATTAAAAGGTTCTAATTGATTGATATTAAATTTGAATATCATCAATTTAGATGATAAAAAATTTGAACTAATGTTTTTCATGTAGTAAAAAATTACTAGATGTATTCAAAAAAAAATTATTTCTTTTAATTACAACTCTCAAAGTGTGTACAAATGTTATTTTTTCCAAAAACTTATTTATGAAAATTATGTGTGCTCTGGGAGGGGAAATGTATCAGTAAAATCTCTCCAATTTTTTCATAAGGAAAAAGGTAAAAATAACTCATTTGAGGTTAATAATATATATTAGAGGTTTAATTGATTACATTATAATTTTGATAAAAATAGTTTTAAGGCTTAGTTTTCAAGTTTTTGTTTTACATTTTTAACCTTAATTAGGTTATTAATATCTTTAAGTTTTCACTTTTTAGATGAAATTTTATTTTGTGAACCTTTTTAGTATAAATGCCAATCACCATTATTAGCAACTAGTTTCATAATTGTGTGACTAGTTTAAATGCTAATCTTCATTGCCTTTGAAGGTTCTTGTCTCTTTCTCTGACAACTTTTCTATCTCTATGTCGTGATTTCCAACATTCGTCTCTATTTCTATGTCCATAAGCAGTCGATGACAACAACCAAAAAGAAAAAATGCATACTTTGGGCTTCTTTTGTTATGGTATATGTTAATCAATCTTACGAGGATTATTCTGTACATGTTTATATGCTTTTGCTTATATTCCATGGTTATTGTTGTTAAAACCATTCAACTTGATAATGATTTGCATGTTCTAACTAGAAATTGAAGAATTTCATGCTTTGTTGAAGTAAGGAAATTGCATGTTCTAAATATATTTTGGTACCGTAAACATTTAATCATTTTACACTTTCTTATAATTTTTGTTTTGTTTGTTTGTTTGTTTGTTTGTTGTTGAATATATTTTAATTTTTTTTAATTAAATTCTATCTCTTTTTAGTTTGTGCATGTTTTTTTTCTTCTTCATGTTTATGGTATTTTTCTGTGTAAGTAATCGTTTTTGCACCACATTATGCATTTTTTTGTGCTTTTCGTGCAATTTTGTTATAATTTTCTCCGTAACTTATAAATTGTTATACATATTTCGTGTGAATTCAATATAGATTTATAATTCTATAAGCAGAAAGAGATGGTATTTTATTAATATTTTGGTTTCTGTTATATATTGCTCCTTAGTGAGAAAATTAGAAAAGTCCCACATTGGTTAGGAATGAAGATGGGTGTTGGTTTGAAATTAAATAAAGTTCTCCTTCACCATGTTTGTAAACATCCCAAAAATTTGTAAATCTTATACTCTTTGTAAGGGTAATTGATTAGCTCGATTTTGCCCGATTAGTTGTAATTTTGAAGTTCATTCGTTTGAAGATAGTGGAAATTGACGCCAAGGACTTAGGTAACATTTATCACAAGACCTCGTTAAATTTACGGTGTTATTATTTTTCTACTTTAATATTTACTGTTTCAATATCTGTTTTAGTTTATTTTAGCATTATATTTCCAATAGCATTATTTTGTCGGTTAGTTTGAGTTATTCATTTAAATCATAAGTGAATAAGTAACTACTTAGAATAGGGAAAATATGCGATTTTCAACAATTGGTATCGGAGCGGAAGGTTTTTACCTAGGCATTTGTTTGTATTCCGTTTGTTTGCTATTGGAATATAGTTGTTAGTTGTTGTAATTTGAAGAAATGGCGGAAGAAAAATTTCTTTCAAACAAAGGCCGGTCATCCACGTCAGCGGAACTATGGTGATGAACGCAAGGTTCGAGGTGGAGAAGTTTGATGGGCAAGGTCATTTCGGCATGTGGCAAGGCGAAGTTCTAGATGCTACTCTGTTTCAACAAGGTCTGACATCGCCGTTGAAGAAGAGAAACCGGATGGAGCGAGATGAAGTAGAGTGGAAAAATATTAGCAGATTGGCATGTGGTACAATCCGTTCGTGTCTCGAGAGAACAAAAGTACACGTTCGCCAGAGGAGACATCCTGCAAGTAAGTTGTGGAAGGCGTTGGAGAACAAGTTCATGAACGAAGAAGAGTGGACAAAATCGGCTATTTGAAAAGAAGTTGTTCGGTTTGAATACCTTCCAGTACTTGATGAGTGCTCGAAAAGCACTAAAATAACCATGATTTTATGCTCTTTAATTGATTAAAAATATATATATTTATATGTTTTATCATATATTTATATAAATTTGTCTTTTTCGAATCACCGGGTATTTTTATTGTTTTTCAAAATTTTGGCCTAAAAACGCAATGTAAAGACTCAAAGAAGAATACTTGAAGCAATACATCACAAATAAATTGATAAATAAGTGGAAAAAGGTCAACAAACATGGAAAAATTGGACAAAATGGGTCGAAAAAGGTCAAAAATGTCAAAAGCCGGAAACGCTTGTAATACAGCGCCAAGCCTTGTGGCGCCAGGCGCGGCGGCCGCCAGTAGCGCGCGCATCGCGTTGTTACTGCTTCCTTGTGACTATATTGACATTCTTGGCCATATGCGAAATTTTGTAATGTATGTGTAGCAACTGGCCAGTAATGCCCAGTAGCGCTACGTTTTGACCCATTTTTTCACGTGCGCCGCCTCTTGTGGCGTCATCTTTGACGTCATTGATGATTTCTCAATGTCCATTACACGTTTTTATTTTTTAATATTTTTAACATTTTTTTTAATCATTTTTTCTCTCCCGTCCTCACCTATAAATACCCCGCTTCCATTCTTCAAAACACACCTCAAAACCTCACTTCTCTCTTCTTTCTTTCTCTCATTTCTTAGTTTTTGAGTTTTCTTTAGTTTCTTTCTTAGTTTCTAAGCTTTTCTTAGTTTTTCTCTTAGTTTTTAGTTCAATTGTCTTAGGTTTAGAGTTCTTACTCTTTTTGAGAGGAACTTGTAATATTTTGTAATAATTTAGATTTTTGATTCAATAAATGGAAGTCGAAATTCGATTGGAGGTTTCTAACTTACGGGAATAGCGTCGAAGTTACAGGATTTTATTTTCTTTCTGATTATTTTTATGCTTTATTCTTACATGTTATATTTAATTTGTCTGTGATTAAATTTATTTGTGCTAGTCATTATAATCATGATATAATAATAACGTTGTTATGCTTACTGAAATATTAAATAGGTGAAAATTTCTAAAATGAATTGAGTTTATTTTTATTCAAGATTTTATATTAAGGATGTTAGAGAGAAATATATTATTTTTCATTACAAACTTAAATCAAAGTTAGACTTTAAGGTTTAGTTATCCGGTCTAATTTAGAGTAGTCTTTCTTTTATTTGTTAATACAATCGCCGGTAGTTAGAGTGAAGCTCTATTTCAAAAGTTTTTATAAAATTATTATGTGAAAATGTATTGACAACATGTTTTCAATAGTGGTTTTAAAACTTGAAAGTTAGTACTTTCGGATAACTAAATTCTTAAGTTTAATTTGGACACCTTGAATAAAGTTTAAGCTGTCTAACTCACGCAAATTGGCATTTAAATAGTTCATTTCAATCTCTTAGAAAAAAAGATTTAATTTAATTAACCAAATTAGTTATCAACCCCACCCATAGGTGTTAATTGATTTGTTTAGTTAACAAAGAGTATCTAACCCCATAAAGGTGGTATTCATACAAAAAGAGAGAATCAATAAAATATCAATTTATATCTTTAATAGCCTAGATAATATGAGCAAACCATAATTAACTTAGTTATTATATCCATAAATACTCACTAATATAAATGATAAAATTTGCATGAATATTTATTGAATCTGTAATTATATTTATTTGTAGATAAATATTTATTGGAATTTGTATCTATGTTTAGATTATATTTAATTAATCAGTATATATGTTTATTTTATGTTATTAGATTAGAACCACAAAAACCAAACTATCGTGACGGATGTTTGGGATTTAATTTCGTTTTTAAAAGTTTGAATAATAAATTAAGCACCACCTACATTCCTTCCTTTGATCCTCCTTGGGTGTATTCTTATCATTTTCTACGAAATGATTCGTGCGCTTGCGAGTTTTACAAATATTAAAACCAAAGTATTTGCGAGAATTGGCGATCAGGTTTTTAAGCCATCAATTGATCTTACAATACTTGAACGACACATTCTTGCTTTTAATCAATTAGTAGCGGATTTGTTAAATATGGATGAAACTTTTAAAGATGAAGATTTAGCCTTGATGTTGTTAGCCTCCCTTCGATGAGTTTGATCATCTTATTACGAAACTTACTCATTGGGAAGGATAAAAGTGTCTTTTGAGGAAGTTTGTCTTGCTTTGTATAGTTATGAAATTAGAAAGAAAGATAAAAGCGAGGAATGAAGCGGAGAGGCATTGTACGTAAGAGGGCGTCCATGAAACCAACATAAAGGAAGGAGAGGTAGATCTACTATCAAAAGGAAGACTTGGTAAAGATGAATGTGCCTTTTGTCGCGAGAAAAGGGCATTGGAAGAAAAATTGTCCGAAGTTGCAAAAGAAAGGAAAAGGCATGTGCAATCGATGCATGTGAAGTGAAAGCAATTCAGATTCAAATTTTGCATTAGTTGGTTCGTCAACATCATCTCATCCTGGTAATTGGATTTTTGATTCAAGATGTACTTTCCATATGTCTCCCAACAAGTGGTTCTTTAACTTTGAAGAATTAGACGATTGGAGTTGTTTTCATGGGTAATGATTATCCATGCAAAGTTTTGGGGAATCGGTGACAATTCGTTTGAAGAATCAAGATGGTTCAACCGAGGGTGACGGATGTTCATTATGTTCCCGGATGAAGAAGAATCTCATTCTTTGTGGGAGTCTTAGAATCGAAAAGGCTTCATTGTGACCGTACAAAATGGGGCATTGAAGGTTACTTCTGAACCTTGTGGCGATGAAAGGTGTTCGGAAGAATAACCCGTACTACTACCTTGGTAGTACGGTTATTGGGACAAGACATCGTACAGTTTCGGATGAAGAAAAGAGATTTAGAAACTACCAAGTTGTGGCATATGCGTTTGGGACATCTTTGGTGAAAAAGCTTTACAAATTCTAGTAAAGCAAGGCACATTAAAAGGTGCGAGAACCGACAAGTTGGAATTCTGTGAGCATTGTGTATTGGGAACGAGAAAGAGTAAGCTTTGGCACTTGCTCTTCATAATACAAAGGGCATTTTGGATTACATCCATCTTGATGTATGGGGAGCAACAAGAACTCCATCCATGAGTAAGCAAACATTATTATGTCACTTTCGTTGATGACTTCTCCGAGAAGAGTTTGGGTGTATCTCGTGAAGAAAAAGGATGAAGTGTTAGGTATTTTTCTCAAGTCGGAAGAAAGATGATCGAGACTCGGTGGTAAAAAGATCAAGCGTATGAGATCGATAATGTGCTTGAGTACACAAATGATCCATTTATGAAAGTTTGTGAAGAAGAAGGAATAGTGCGACAACTTCATTCGAAAAACACCACAACAAAATGGAGTTGCAGAGCGTATGAGCCAGGACTTTTCTTTGGAAAAGGTTCGGTGTATGTTGTCAATCTTTGGTTTAGCTGAAGATTGGTGAAATTTGTGACATATGCATGTCATCTCGTCAACTGCCATACCATACGCTCTTGAAGGAAAAACGCCTTTATGGAGGTATGGTGGAAAACCCTGCTAGAGATTATGATTTCTTACATGTGTTTGGTTCAATTGCATACTACCATGTATAGCGAGAATCAAAGTTGGACCCGAAGAGCCAAGAAAGCCATTTTTTGGGGATCCTTTCGGTTCTAAGGGATATCGACTATGGTGCCTTGAAGCGAAAAAGATAATCTTTAGCGAGAGATGTTACCTTTGATGAATGCATTGTTGAAAGAAGGTAACTAAGAAGATTGATGGCACTTTAGAAGCGGTGGAGCAAACTCGAAAAAAGTGGAGTTTGAAAAGCAAAATTGTTAATCCATTTAGTGAAGATAAGGCAAGTTGATCCTCCGTTGTGAGAAGATGAATCGGATGAAGAGGTTTTAACCCAAGAACACCATGAACGAAAGAAGAAAGCTGGTTGATAGGCCACGGCAGAAAAATGTCAAGGTACACTGCCGATACAAGGATTTTGAAGACCTTTCGGTTTAAGAATACTAAGGGTGGCTTGTGCACTTTCGATTGTGCATGATGATGTTCCTTCCATATATAAAGAAGCGATCGAAGCCACTGAAGTTGAAAGATGGAAGGAAGCCATGGATGAAGAACTTTTGTCCCTTCGAAGAATAAAACATGGAAGGTGACACAACTACCTAAAGACAAGAAGGCAATTGGATGCAAATGGGTGTATGCAAAGAAAGATGGATTTCTAACAAAGATGGTATTACAAAGGCAAGGTTGGTGGCTAAGGCTACGCTCGAGAAGGAGGAATCGATTATAATGAGAGTATTTTCTCCAAATGCAGTAAAACATTCTTCTATTAGAATTTTGTTGGCCTTGGTAGCACAATTTGATTTTGGAACTAGTTCAACTTGATGTGAAAGCTGCGTTTTTACACGGTGACTTAGAAGAGGAAATCTATATGTCTCGACGGAAAAGGTTTATTATTCTTGGTAAAGAGAATTAGGTTTATGGTGAACAAATCATTGTATGGATTGAAGCAATCTCCGGCGGTGGTACAAACGATTTGATCGGTTATGTTGCAACAAAAGTATACCGTGAAGCACACACGATCATTGTGTGTATTTTATAAGCTTCTGAAAATGAGTCTTTCGTCATCTCCTATGTACGTCGATGATATGTTGATTGCGTCGAAGAGCCAAGCGAGAAATTGAAAAGTTGAAGGCTCAACTAAGTCGAGTTCGAGATGAAAGATTTGGAGAAGCGAAGATTCTCGGTATGGAGATAGCGAGAGACGGGAAGAGGGAAGCTTAGTTTGACCCGGAGTCAATATTTGAAGCGGATACTACAACGTTTTGGTATGAATGAGCGAATGAGAGCAAACCTGTAAGTACTCCACTAGTTCCTCAATTTAAGCTTAGTGCTCGATTATCTCCTCGAATGATGCGGAACGAGAATATGGCAAAAGTACCATATGCAAATGCGGTTGGTAGCTTGATGTATGCGATATGGTGTGTCTGAGACGACATTTCACATGCGGTTGGTGTTGTAAGCGGTACATGCATGATCACTGGTAAAGGACATTGGTTGGTCAGAAATGGATTCTACGGTATATTATAAATACCGTAAATGTTGGTTTAGTATTTCGGCGAGGATAATACCATTGGTCAATGTGCGGTCGGATATTGTGATTCGACTATGCGGGAGATTTAGATAGCGTCGGTCAATTCTCCCAGGTTATGTGTTTACTCTTGCTAGAGCACGGTCGGTTGGAAGTCTACCTTGCGGTCCACGGTTGCTTTTGTCTACCATACGGAGGCGAGTATATGGCGATTCTGAGGAGAATGAAGGAAGCTATTTGGTTACGAGGGTTTGCTTGAAGACTTGGGAGTTGGTCGAAAACATATCAAGGTGTTTTGTGATAGTCGAGTGCTATTCATTTAGCAAAGAACCAAGTCACTACATGCACGTGCACAAAGCACGTTGGCGTTCGTTATCATTTCGTGCGAGAGATTATTGAAGAAGGTGGAGTACTAGTTCGTAGGAAGATTAGTACGACAGAGAATCCCCATGAATATGATGACGAGGTGTGGTAACGATCAAGTTCAAACATTGTCCTGGACTTGATTAACATCCTACAAATCTGAATTAGCGTTAGCGTCGTTGATCTAGTAGCAATTGAAGAAATCATTTAAAACCACTAAGAAATCGCTAAGGTGGAGATTTGTTATATATTGCTCTTAGTGAGAAAATTAGAAAAGTCCCACATTGGTTAGGAATGAAGATGGGTGTTGGATTTGGGTATAAATAAAGCCCCTTGTCACCATTTGTAAACATCCCAAAAATTTGTAAATCTTCCTACTCTTTTGTAAGGGTAATTGATTAGCTCAATTTTGCCCGATTAGTTGTAATTTTGAAGTTCATTCATTTTGAAGATAGTGGAAGTGGTCAACGACGCTTGAGGGACTTAGGTAACATTTATAGAACCTCGTTAAATTTAGTGTTATTATTTTTCTACTTTAATATTTCTGTTTCAATATCTGTTTTAGTTTATTTTAGCATTATATTTCCAATAGCATTATTTTGTCGGGTTAGTTTGAGTTCTATTCATTTAAATCATAAGTGAATAGTAACTACTTAGAATAGGGAAAATATACCCGATTTTCCCAACAGTTTCTTTGTACTAAATAGAAGAAATCAAATATTATCATAGTTTTTTTTTCATTCTTTTTTAGTACTACTATATTTTGATTTCTTATTTTTAAATAGTTTTTGAAATCATGTTATAAGTTATATATATATTACACATAAATTTTAGATAGTTTTGTAACTTAACATAAGTTATATGTTAAATGTTTTTCCAAATACATATAAAAGGAAAATTATATTAGAATAATATAAAAAAAGTTAAACTATGACCAACAAATTTGAAAATATAGTTTCAAATTAAAGATATTACTTATTATAAATATTTTAATGTTTTAATTTATTTTGTAATATATAAAAAAATTATATATAAATGTTCGTAAATGTTATCCTCCAAATTATACATAAATTTTACATAATTTTGTGATATATATAAAAAATTATATTAATTTATCTTAAAAATGTTCAAACTATTGCATTACATCAAAAATAAATTTTAAATTATATATATTATCCAACATGAACAATTTTATATTTTTAGATTATTTTGTAAAATATATAGAAAATGTACATAATTATATAATTTTTACAAAAATGAATTTTAAAATAGATTAGTTTTAAATTAAAATGTTATCTCACATTAATATTTTTTTTGTTTTAAGATTATTGTATAAATTGTACATAATTTTATATATACTACAAAAATATTATAAAAATATATGATTATTTTGTTAACCATAGAATTTTAAAAAAATTATTAATCTTGTAAATTTGTCGATGATATTAGACGTAACTCCGACAAGATGACAATATCATAAGTAATATTAATTATTTTTGGACTTTTAATGTAATAAAATATAATTTTATTAAAAATTAAATATATGACTACTTTATTATTTTATATATATATAATATAATATATATATATTTGGTTTAAATTATATATTTATTAATTAATTTTTTACTTTTGTTATTTTTATTGTTGGTCGACTATTTTGTTTAAAAAGCCACTAGCCTCAAACTCAAATAGTTCCGTCAGCTAATTACTATTGGGCTTTTGGATGAAGAAGGGATCCATTTGATAATGGGACCCACATTCACATGGAGAGACCGGAGAGTTGTATGTTTGGGCTTCATGCTAACATGGCCTTTATATTCAGCTCCATTGGTTTGGACAACGTACGGAATGAAAAAGGAATATTTTGTGTTTTAAGGCGTGTTCGTTACGTAAACTATATAGAATTATTGGATTGAGGTATTCTGTTACTATCAACAACATCCAATTTAACAAAGATGCATTCACTATTAAGGGGCATTTTTGTCATTTCATAAAAATATTCCTTAAGAATTGGTTAGAAAACACTTAACAGTACTTCACTCTCATAGTTCAAGCAATCTCATAAAAAAATTTCAAGAGGTATTATATATATTTTTTATCATTATAATTATTACAACTACTAATATAAGAGTTATTTTTTGAATCACATTTTCAACAAATTCATTCACTATATTTATTGATAACATCATCCTTTATTTCTACGGCTTGTGTTGGAATAGGTCGTGTAGTGGCTAGGCGGTGAGGACATTAGGGATGGACACGGGACGGGCGGGGACGGATTTGAATATAACCGTCCCCGAACCGAATTATAAAATCTGTCCCCGAAATTGCCCGAAAACCGTTGCAGTTCGGGGACAGTTTTTTACCCGCGGTTAACAGTTCGGGACAGTTATTATAAAAAAATCGAAAAAAACCGTTTTTCAAAATCCTATTACTCTTTTTAGCAATACAATCCAACTAAAAAAATTGTTGATATTGAATTTATTATCTCAATTTAAATATGTTATTTTGAGTTTATGATAAAAAAATCACCATTTAACAATATATATTTCTATGAATCTTGATAAGATGAAATACATATCAACAAAAAATACAAGATATAAATAAAATATTATAAACTAATACAAATATTGAAATCTAATTAAATAAATTTAAGAAAAATTCAATTACAATAAATCAAAACTTTTTTCTTCTAATTATTCATCAAAATGTACGCGTTTCTTGAAAAATTCAAACATATAAAATCACTTTTATAAACCAAAAGAATAAATTGATTAATAAATAATGTAAATGTTTTACCTCAACATCATCTTCTGCAATATTAATAGTAGAAGCAGAAGAACCAAGAGATAACATATCTTAATAAATTATAAAACATTTGAATAAATAATTAATATATAATACATAAAACAAATGTTAATAAAATATAATATGTACAAGTATTAAAAATATAAACTAATACCTTGTTTATGAATATTAGCCAGCAACTTGATCTTGAGTACGTAAGCTTCAATGTGTTTTCTTTGAGTCTACTTACGATGTTTGCTCACTATTCTATCACTTGTACTAAATGCGGATTAAGCAAGCGTATGGTGAATGGAATAGCCAAGATATCTCTAGCCATATCATGCATTATTGGATACTTATGTTTATTACACTTTACCAAGACAATATATCAAACTTTTCATCAGAAATTTCTACATCGACCTCGCTTTAAATAAGAGTCTAACTTTCAGTTTCAAAGATCGACTTTATTTTGCATTAATTTCCATTGTTTATACTCATTTATACCACTAGGATTAAGAACACTAGTACCTTTTGAACTTTGAGATGTAATGGAGCGTGTTGAAAATTCCATTTGTCGACTCTTCAAAAATTCGTTTAGTTCGATACATATTTATCAAATCATAACATTTTGTTCTCACCTTTTCAATTTCAAAAATGGCATTCTCTTTATATATTCTTGGAAAATAGAATTAGAGATAATTCATCTTAAATCTAGGATCGAAAACAACTCGATAGCCATGACAATATTAACTTCTTGCAAATACTTATCAAATTTTACAAGCGTGTTTTGACGCCATTCCACTTACTTAAATCATCCTCATCATTAATCCAATTATATAATGACAATTTGATGTCACAAATATGAGGAAATAACATGTTTATGGTGGGATAGTTGGAACCAGAAATCAATTCAGTAACCTTATAAAATACTTCTAACTTATCACAAATTGTACTTGCCATTTTCCAATCCAATGCATCAGGAAAACTATTATAATTCTTATCCAATTTTTTTAAACGAGGAAACACTTTCTCATAAAATAATGCATTTTAAGCATTAAAAAAGTAGAGTTCAATAATTTGACAATCGAAGATAAATTCTTACAAGAAGACTTCATCTCTTGAGATGCGATCTTTTTAAATTTTTCCTCTCTCTTTTGTGTTCTTTGTCAATATGTATCTCTAACTTTGACAATGCATTGAGAAATTAGATTTAATCCATCTTTCACTACCAAATTTAATATGTGAGGCGACCTGACGCATGTGAAAAATATCTCCATTACAATAACATAGCTTGTTCTATCTAATGAATCTAACGGATCGAGGTAGCGTTAGATCATTAGTAGAACAATTATCTAAAGTTAAAGGTTGAAATCTTACGATCGATGTTCCAATCCAAAAAGCAACTCATTAATTCTTGACCAATAGCTATGACATTGTGTGGAGCGAGGAACATATATAAACCTACAAAAAATTATATAATAACAATAATATTGTTATATACAATCATTTAATATATCAAATCTCTAAAAAATATTTAATACATGTATAAATTTCAACCATAAACTTAAAAATTACCTTATTATTTTACTATGCAAATACCAATTGTTATCGATGAAATGACAGGATTCTGACCGTGAACCACTTTGTTTTGATTTCCGGACTTCCACGTATCACTCGTGATTGCAACACGACTTTGTTATTCTCAACATATCCATCATTTTTTTCTCAACATCATAAATCTTTATAATGTCTCTCTTAATTGTTTCTCGAGAAATAGGCTTCCATATTGGTTGTAATGAATGTGAATACTCCTAAATCCATGATGCTCGACAATACTAAGAGGATACTCGTGTAGAATTATCATCTTTTGCCACGTTTATCACGAGAAACTTGAGAATCAAAATTCCAATGTCCTAATTCAATTATATCCGCTTTTCTTGTTAGGATTTAACAATGATTGACCGATACCCCTTTCTTGGCGTTTGAATGGACAACCTTTTGTATGTGCTTTCAAATGAGATGTCCCGTTCCTTGTATCACCTCTAACCGTTTTCCACAATAATTACATATTGCCTTCCATATCCCATTAAATCTCTTCTATCAAAATGAACCCATTAGCGGACTTTAATTTAGCCTTCCCGTCTTCTTCCTGCTACATTCATTTGATGGTTGGCTTTGTGTATTTTCGGTGAAGAGGTTGATGCAGGAGAAGGAAAATTTGTATGTTGATCGGCATGAAGTTCCATACATTGTTACCTCCACATTAAGTTCAATGTCATTTACTCCTTGAGATGATTGTGGTGAAACATTCTGAAAAAATAATTTTCAAAATTTAAATTCATATATAAAAAATATTTACATATACTTTCTATTATCTCACATTACCTTTTCAACATATTCACTTGTCATGATATTTAAAGTCTCTGCATTCTTCACAAATCTCTAACTATACAAGACATGATAAGTTAAGTAGTTAACCATGTTTCAACATCTCTAAACAGATATTCAGGTTTCAGAAACAATACTGAAATGAAAAAAACATAGTTTTTCAAGGTTATGCAAAGCTTTCCACCATATTACAGAACTATCAATAATTATTTCAGCAATCAGATATTAGTTAACCATGTTTTAGCATCTCCAAACAGATATTCAAGTTTCAGAAACAATACTGAAATGAAAAAAACATAGTTTTCAGGTTCTGCTTTCCACCATATTACGAGACTATCAATAATTATTTCGACAATCGGATATTAGTTAACCATGTTTCGACATCTCCCAAACGGATATTCGGGTTTCGAAACAATGCTGAAATGAAAAAAACATAGTTTCTCAGGTTATGGCTTTCCACCGTATTACGGAACTATCGATAATTATTTTGTGTCGGATATTAGTTAACCATGTTTTGACATATCGAACAGATATTCGAGGGTTTGAGAAACAATCTTTGAAATGAAAAAAACATAGTTTTTCAAGGTTACTGCAAAAAACTTTCCACCATATTACGGAGAACTATCGATAATTATTTCGATGTCGGATATTAGTTAACCATGTTTGGCGTATCGAGGCAGATATTCGGGTTTGAGAAACAATCTTAGAAATGAAAAAAAACATAGTTTTTCAAGGTTACTGCAAAGCTTTCCACCGTATTACGGAACTATCAATAATTATTTGACAATCGGATATTAGTTAACCATGTTTGACATATCCAACAGGATATTCGGGTTTGAAACAATGTTTGAAATGAAAAAACATAGTTTTTCAAGGTTTATGACTTTCCACCATATTACAGAACTATCAATAATTATTTGTGTCGGATATTAGTTAACCATGTTTTGACATCTCGAAACGGATATTCGGGTTTCGCCAAAGCAATATTGAAATGAAAAAAAAACATAGTTTCTCAAGGTTCTGCAAAGCTTTCCCACCGTAATACTGGAAATATCAATAATTATTTCAGCAATCAGATATTAGTTAACCATGTTTCAGTATATCCAAATAGATATTTAGGTTTGAAACAATGCGAGAGCGATGGCTTTGCGTTGTGAACGCGATGGCTTGGCTTGGCTGAGCGGTGATAACTGCGCTGTGAACGGCGATGGCTTCTTGTGAAGCAGCGATAGCGCATGTCTTGCTATGGCGATAAGCTTACCTTGTGAACGGTGATGGCTTCTTGTGAACGGTGATGGCTTGTCTTGTGAGCAGCGATGGCTTGCGCTATGTTATGAGAGCGACGGAGATGGCCTTGTGAAGTGTGACAATTTGGTGACGAGTGACGAATGGCGATTCGCGAAGATGCGAGGACTAGCGGTGAAGGCGGTGACGATGCGGCGTTGTTAGATGGAAGAAAAATTATGGATGGCGGATGTGATCGGCACTGCAGTTCTAACTCTCGGCCTGCAGTGCAGGAGATTAAGAAAAAATGAGAGGCAGAATGTGTTTCTATGAGAAATTTTGAGTGAATTAGGGTTCGGTAAAAATAGGTTTATATATTAGGTTTAAAATAAATAAATTTTAAATAATTTCGGAGTGCAGTAGATGCGGTTTTGAGTATAGCAAGTAGCAAGACGTCCTGCTCACTTTATGTTCGGTTTTTGCAGAAACCCGAACGAATCCCAATTTACACGGTTAAAAACCGAACCGCCGGTTCGGTTACCCACGGTTTTTTTGCCCATTTCTAAAGGACATGATTGGATGTGTCCAAAGTCTAAAATATTAACAACTATTTAAATATCTAGATATAAATTTTATCAAAATATTGGGTATATTTTCGTCAGAAAAAAACTTTATAAAATATCAAAAAAAAAATATTTATATTTTTAAATTAATTTCTTATTTAATATATATATTTCTAAAGAAAAATTCAACTAATTAATCATAATATTATAAAATAAATAGCTAAAATCTTAAATAATTATTTAAATTATAATTTTTAATATTATTATAAATAAATAAATTTACGATACATAATAGAATTTAAATTATGAAAAAAGAACTATATAAATAAAACTAGTAAATTAAATATGAAAATAAAAAATATATACGAAAAGAAGTATAGAATATTATTCTAAATATTTTGATTGAAGATAAAAAAAATTATAAATAGATAAATTTAAAGGTATATTATTTAAAAATAAAAAATTAATATAAAACAATATTTTATTGATATTTGTCGATATTTTTTTGACATTTTAATCAAAAGATATGAACATCATGTTTTAATGTTATGTTGGGATGTGCAAAAAAAATGATAATATTATAATAATGTCGATGATAATGTAGACATTTCAATCCTTGGATATGACTAAAGTAGGGGATGATGGAGAGATATTGGATTGTTTGAAAGAAAAAAATCATGGAACGAAGTCAGACTCAAAGATTTAAAAATTAAGATTTATTTTAGTTTTAATTTTATTTTTAATAAGTGTTGTTAAATGGCAAAAATGCCCCTTAAATAGTTAACACATCTATAAATGGAATATCAGATTCAAACAAAATTAAATATTGATAATAATAAATTGAAATAAAAATGTTTTAGTTGTAAGTTGAAACGAAAAAAAATATTTTTAGTACTAAATGAAACATTTTTCACAAAGGAATTAAAATAAATAAATTTATTGAAAAATATCAATTAATAATTATAGCTATTTAAGGTAATAAATTAAAGAGAAAATGATTACTTAGTTCTCCGATTTTAGATCATTAGTATGTTCAGTACTTTTATTTACAAAATATATTTTTAGGTCCTTTTCTTTATGAATAAGAAGTCATTAAAGGATAATTTAACTTTTTTACGAAAATTAATATTAAAATTATGAAAGACATATCACATGATAAAAGTGGGATTAGTTAAGGGCAAAAAGGACATTACAAGAAAAATTATTTATTTTTTCCAAAACAAAAAAAATTGCATAAAAAAAATAACAAATTACCTCACATTTTTGTGACCGCCATCAACTTTCGATTGAAAACCTAAAGCCAAATCTCATCCTTAACTCTTGACATATATTGATCCAATCTAAAAAAGGTTGCATATAAAGATCAATATAGATAATCTCATTATTTTGTTACTAATTATTTCATTTATATTATCTATTATTGTTTCTAACAATCTCTATAATTTATCTTGTGCCTACCTAATATTTTTGGCCAAAATTTAACAACCCAAACATTTTTGGCCAAAATTTAACAACCCAAACAATGAAATATTTTAAAGATCTATTTTTGTAATTATATTGTTAGCTTCTTATTAGATTTTTAAATTTTAAGTATTGCATTGAAGATCTATTTTTGAATGTTTTTAGGGAAAATATAATTATGTATGTTATTGGTCTTAAAATTTTTGTTCTAAAATCTTAGCTATACAAAGCATTTTGTAATTGTTTTTAAAGCAATAGCTCTATAAACCTTTGCTTAATTAAAATATAATACAAATTTTACGTATTTTAGTGATGAATATTAGTACTTATATTGAATGTTTGTATTATTGTTGGTATTGAATGTGATAAGATAATAAATTTAACTCAAATTTTTTCATTAATTTAATATTTAAAGACCACTTAGAGAGAAAGAAACCAACAACCAATCTAATATAATATAATTGATTGAAATTAAAAATTAAAGAAAATAAAAATAAAATGGTTGGATAAGGTAACTTTTTTAAATGACTCATGTACTCTTAAAACATTCTTTTATTATATTTTATATAATAAAATACAGTGATATAAAGTTAAATTGTTTTTAAATGGTTATTTTTTTATAAACAAAGTGATATAGAAACCCTTTTGAAAATAAGAGTACTAAATGACCTCAATGAGACAATGACTTAAATAAGGGGACTAATTCAACCCTTCATTTTAAATTAAAAAAATGGGCTAAATAAAAGGTATGGGTGTGATTTACTAAACTAGTTGGACATTTGGGTTATATTTAATTTTTCACTAAAATTGTTTCGATGTAAGGCTTACAACTATTGTGGTAGGACATTATCTTATCGTGGTAAGCCTTACTCTAATATTAAATGTCAATGGTAAACCTTTATACATTGTATGTCAGTGGTAAGCATAAATTGTTTTCTTCAATTTGCAAACATGATGAGAAAATTGGTTATCTTCAAAGCCAAGAAGCTATGCCATATATACCTTTTCAACAATATCTCCATTTAAAAAGGGTGTATTTATATCCAACTAACGTATAGATTATTTTTGAACAAAAGCCAAACTCAAGACAACCCTGATGGCAGTAGGTAACTATTGGACTAAATGCCTCAATGTAGTCCAATCCTATCCTTTGATGAAATCCTTTTGTAACCACTCTTGATTTATATTGGTGTAAGGATCGATCAACATTGAGTTTAGTATGAAATACTCATTTGTTACTAATTATTTTGCTCTCTTTGGGTGGAGAAACAAGTTCCCATGTATTTTTAATGATAGAATCAAACTCACTTTTCATTGCATTCTTCCATTTAGGTATGGTCAATGCTTCACAAGTAAATGATGGCTCGGGTAATATAGTGGTTAGGTAGACTTTTGGTTTATAGATATATGATTTTGATCATGTAAGAATTTTATGAGTGTTTTGAGATGTTGTCATTGGATAAAAGATTGGAGTAGAGCCACTTCTATGAGTACTATCTAAGGGTAACATAACTTGTTTTGATTAAGGAATTACATTAGTAGACATATGAAGGTTACACAAAAATTCAATTGCAAATTCAATGCTAAAATTGTCAAACATATTAACATCAATAGGTAAAGTTGTTGTTGTAGTTTGTATGATAGACACTTGGATTAATAAGCCAAACATAACAGAGGATGGTTCATTATATATAGTATAAGTTGTACACTAATCAGAAGCAATAATCAAGGGTTTAGATTGAATGTCTACCTTTTCAATATAAGTTGGACTGGAAAATATAGATGTTGGAGTGAGTAGATGATGAAAGTGACTTATTATTGATGGGAAATTACGCAAATTCCTAATAAGCTAGATTTAAGAGAAAGCAAAAATGGACAAAATAACATACAAACTTGATAAACGGAGTTCGGCCAATTTTACTTACGTCTTCGGACTTGTTATAGATATTTTTACTCAAAAGGGACAAATTATATAAAGTGTTTACAACACTCACTACTCACAAATCAATTACACCTAAGAAAATTACTCTCAATTTTCTCTCATTAAAGCTTTTTTCTCTAAGCTTTTTTCTCAATTAGATAATACAAAGTACCTATTAGGGTGCTTTATTTATAGATGCAGAAGCCCACCTTCTACATGTTTTTCCAACTAATTTTTAATTGGATTTCCTTCTTTTTCAACAAAAAGATGCATCGTCCATTCAATTTTCTTAGGTTGTTGACTTGACAACCACTCTTTTGTTTTATTTTCATTTATTGCATCGTTTGGTGCATATAAGTTTGACCAACAATATCTCACTTGAAAAATGATTTCAATTTGTCTTTATACCTCGATCAATGCATCATCTTTTCTAGTTTTGTTACTCTAATAGACCAATTGGAATTGAATATAACTTCAGTTTGTCAATAGTTGCCATCTTTGTCCACATATTCATGGGTGCTCAAAAAGTACTAAAATTACCATGATTTTATGCACGTTAATTGATTAAAATATATATATTTATATGATTTTATCATATATTTATATAAAACTGTCTTTTCAGAATCACAAGTATTTTTATTGTTTTTTAGGTATTTTTGCTTAAACAAGTAACTTAAAGACTCAAAGAAAAATACCGGAGGTAATACATCGTAAATATATTCATAAATTAAATGAGGAAAGGTCAACAAATATGAAAAAATTGGACAAAATGGGTTAAAAATGTCAAAAAGGAGAAAATTGCACACACAGCTGCCCAACAACGCTAACCAATATACGCAGCGCGCCCAGCCACGCCGAACAACATGCGCATCAGAGCGTGCTGTATCGCCTAGTCCGTGTGCGCGTCCATCAGCGCCCGCCATATCACCCAGTCCGCGCGTACCCCTAATCCATTCCGTGAGCGCCTGCATCCATGTGCGCCCAGTCCGCGAGCACGAGGTCATCATTCACCACTCTGCGTTTCCACCATTTTTAATCATTTTTTTACCCACTTTTTCTTCCCCTCCTCACCTATAAATACCCACATTCTCTTCACTTCAAAACACACCTAAAAACACATCTTCTTCTCTCTTTCTTTCTCTCCATTTCTTAGTTTTTAGTTTTTTCTTAGTTTTAGAGTTCTTCTCTTTTTGAGAATAACTAATTATGTTTTTGTAATTTATTTGCTTTTTGATTCAATAAATAGAAGTACAAATTCCGTTTGGAGGTTTTTCAGCAACAGGAATAACATCAAAGTACTGTAAGGATTTTATTTTCTTTATAATTATTTTTTATGCTTTATTCTTACATGTTATATTTAATTTATCTGTGATTAAATTTAACTTTGCTGGCTGTTTGTAAACATGATATAATAATGACGTTGTTATGCTTACGAAATATTAAATAGATAAATCTCTAAAATGAATTGATTTTGTTTTTATTCAAGATTTTATATTAAAAATGTTGGAGAGAAATATATTATTTTTCATTACAAAGTTAAATCTGAAAATTAGATATTAAGGTTTAGTTATCCGGTCTTATTTAGAGTAGTGCTCTTTTATTTATTGGTACAATCGCCCGGTAGTTAGAGTGAAGCTCTATTTCAAAAGTTTTTATAAGAATTATTATCTGAAAATGTATTGACAACATGTTTTCAGTAGTGGTTTTAAAACTTGAAAGTTATTACTCGGATAACTAAATTCTTAGATTTAATTTAGACACCTTGATTAAAGTTTAAACTATCTAACCCCACCAAATATGGCATTTAAATGGTTCATTTTCAATCTCTTAGAAAAAAAGAATTAATTTAATTAACCAAATTAGTTATCAATCCCACCATATGTGTTAATTGATTTGTTTAGTTAACAAAGAATATCTAACCCCACCAAATGTAATATTCATATAAAAAAGAGAGAATCAATAAACATCAATTTATATCTTTAATAACTTAAATAATATGAGTAAGCATAATTAACTTAGTTATTATATCCATAAATACTCCACTATTATAAAAGATAAAATTTGCATAAATGTTTATTGAATCTATATCTATGTTTATTTTTACGTTATTAGATTAAAAACACAAAACCCCAAAATATCGTGATAGGATGTTTAGGATTTAATTTCATTTTGAAAAGTTTGAATAATAAATTAAAAACAACATATATTTCTTCCTTAGATCGACCTTGGGAGTATACTTATCATTTTCTATGAAATGATTCGTGCACTTGTGAGAGTTTTATAAATATAAAACCAAAGTATTGGCAGGATCGGCGATGCCGGTTTTGCTCATCACATATCCGTTGGATTTTTTCTTCTTTGAATCTTCTCTAGTATTAATACATCATCTTTCCATAGAGATCTAATGAAGTGATAACAAAGCCCAATATGCTTGGTTTTAGAATGAAATGTTGAATTCTTCGTCAAGTGCATCGCATTTTAACTATCACTGTGCAGCATATTCTTCTTTTGTTTGAATCCCAACTCAGTTAACAAACCTTGAATCCATATAATCTCTTTACTAGCTTCAGTCACTACTACATACTTAGCCTTTGTAATGGATAGAGTGACAATCTTCTGTATTTGTGACATCTAACTAACAATTGTAGTTGCAATAATAAATATATAACTAGTGTTGCTTCTTCGATGATCAACTTTACCTCCAAAGTACTCTCTTTTATTAAAGTACAAAAAATTCTCTACGGTGCCTCGTAGATACCTCAAAATTGACTTGACTACTTCCCAATGAGCTTTCCTTGGATTTGACATAAACCTGCTAACATGCAACTCCCACTGCATGACCAATGTTTGGTCTCGTATAAACCATTGCGTACATCAAACTTCTAATGGATGAGGCATAGGGAACCTTATCCATGAATTCTCTCTCTTCCTTCATCTGAGGGGACTAATCCTTGGATAGGCAAAATTGACTAGCCAAGGGTGTGCTAACTGGCTTGGCGTTACCCATGTTAAATATCTACAAAACATGATTGATGTACTCTTCCTGAGATAACTACAAGGATCCTCTCTTCTTATCTCTTGTGATTTTCATTCCAAGAATCTTCTTTGCTTGACTCAAGTCTTTCATGTAAAACTCCTTTGACAATTACTACTTCAACCTTTTGATATCATCCATATGTGAACCTGCTACAAATATATCATCAATATAGTGTAGTAAAAATGATATAACTAGACCTATATCTCTTGAAGTAGAAACGGTGGTCGACATTGCACTTATGGAAACCTTCCTTGTGCATGAAGCTGTCAAATTTTATGTACCACTACCTCAGGGCTTGTTTCAGGCCATAAAAACTCTTCTTAAGTCTACATACCATGTTCTTCTTTCCTCTTTCTGAGAAAATTTTTGGCTGGTACATGTATATCTCCTCTTCTAAGTTTTTGTGAAGGAATGCATTTTTCACATCCAACTATTCAAGATGAAGATCTTCAATGGCTATAATACTCAACACCGATATGATAGTATTGATCTTCATAACGGGAGCAAAAATGTTGGTGTATTCAACTCCTTCCTTCTGTTGAAATCCTTTGACAATTAGTAGGGCTTTGTATCTCTTAGAATTAGCATGCCCCTCTTTCACCCGATACACCCATTTGTTATGAAATGTCATCTTCCCCATGGGTAACTCATCGAGTTCCCATGTTTGGTTGGAGATGAGAGATTTCATTTCTTCTTTCATGGAAAGCTCCTATTTGCTGTCATCTCGAGTCTGGCAACCTTCATCATAGAATTCGTGCTTATCTCTATCAGTCAGCAATATATTGTTCATGTATCTCCTATTAGGCACATGAGGTTGAGAAGAAATTCTCAATACAGGAGTTGGAGTAGGAGGTTGTGGTGTGTTAGGCTGTTACACACTGCTCTGTCAAATGAGTTTCTCTGGCTAAAGACTTGTTAAAATTGATTCCGTCATGAGACTATCTGGGATATGATTTGCACCTATAAATACTGAGTCGTTGGCATTTATTTTATGCCTATCCTTATACATCACTCTTTCATTGAAAATCACATCTCTACTACATATCACTTTCTTGTTTTGTCTTCCCAAATGTGATAACCAAACTCATCCTCATAACAACATATGAAGGTGCATTTATTGAATTTGGAATCAAACTTATTCCTACCTTGATCACTAATATGCAAAAATGCTACACAATTGAAAACTTTAGATGTGATATGTTTACCTCTTTTCTGCTACATATCTCCTCTGGTATTCTATGCTCCAATGGAATAGATGGGACTCAATTGATCAAGTAAGCTATTGTGTTGACTATTTCTACCCAAAACTACTTCGGTAGACCTGACTGTATATGAATTCTTTTGGCTCTTTTTGTCAATTTTTGGTTCATATGCTCAGCTACACCATTGTGTTAAGGCGTGCCTAGCACAGTTCTCTCCATTTTGATCCCTTGCTTATAGTAGAAATTTTTAAATTTGGTGTTTTCATATTCGTCACCATTATCGGTTATAAGATTTTAGATCTTCAAACCTATCTTATTTTCAACCATAGCTTTCCATCTCCTGAAAGCCTCAAACACTTCAAACTTATTCTTTAGAAAGTAAACCCATATCTTCCAAGAGTGATCATCGATGAAAGTCATGAAAGCTCTAACCTTTCCTTCTTTGGGGTGCTACCACTTGTTTGAAAGTTGACTCTCTTTTGCTTTCCAAGTATACAATCTTTGTACATGTCTATCTCCATTGAATGTAGACCTGGAAGTTTTCCCTTTGAGTATGTAATCTTCATCCCTTTCTCACTTATATAACCTAGTCTTTAGTACCATAGATTTGGTGTTTCATTGCCTACTGTAACTACGATCGAACAACGTGCCTCTACTGTCATGTAAAGAGTGTCATTCTTCTTGCCTCAAGCAACTGTCATTACACCTTTTGAAATCTTCCAATCATCACCATGGAAGATCGTAATGTATCCTTCACTAGCTAAATACCTTACTAAGATTAAGTTCTTTCTTAGGTCAGGAATATGCCTGACATCCTTCAACTCCCAAGCAAACCCGTTCAACTTAATCTTCACTACAACTTTACCAATAATAGCACATGGTTAATCATCACCAAGATATACATTTCCAAGGTTTATAGGGACATATTTCTCGGAGAATTCTTTTTGTGAAGTAGCATAGAAAGATACTCCAGAGCCTAACACCCAAGATTATTCCTTGCTCTCCAAAGAGCATATCGATGCATCATCTCCTCCTAAGGTGGAAGTAACATTTGCATTTGCCTTCACTTCCTAGTCCTTCGGTGCAATCTTACAATAATTTTTGTAGTGTCTAGTTCTCCCACAATTTCAACACTCGATATGCTTTGAGCTATGAGAATTATTGGGATTCCTAGATTTGGACCTCCTGTCCTTTGATCTATCTCAGTAGTTTGTTCTTCCACCTCACTTCCCTCTGGTTGAATTTTTTCATCTTGACTTTGTATGCAAAATTGAAGAGGTTGATAATTTACCCAACTCTCTACGTAGAACCAGATCATGAGCTTCTTGTCGAGCTACTCACAACCGTGACAGTAGCATTCCAACTTCCTATTAGAGAAGACAAAAGTATTAATTCTCGTACTTCTTCATCGAATTCAATTCCAATTGAACTCAACTGAGTTATGATTATGTTGACTTCATTGAGATGTTGAGCTACCAATGCGTCTTCTGTCATCCACAAATTAAACAAATGCCTCATCAAGTGCACTTTGTTTGAGGAAGATGGCTTCTCATATATATTAGAGAGAGCTATCATAAGATTTATCATCGTCTTTTCCTTTGATATGTTGAAAGCAACATTACGAGATAATTTCAATCGAATAACTCTGAGGGCTTGTCTATCTAGAGGATTCTAATCTTCTTTCTTCATAGCCTCTGGCTTCTTCCTTTAGAGAGGCTGATACAGACTTCTTTGATACAAATAATCCTCTATTTGCATTTTTCAAAACCCAAAATCTATGCCATCAAATTTCTTGAGTTTCACATTTTCTTCATCTACGGTCATTGCTCATACTCAAATCTAACTTCCTCTGGATCGTTTCTGACTATTCCTATGTACCACCATGTATTAAAACACCTCCGTTGACAAACCAATATCATCGACAAAATTTTACTATTCACATAATTCATTATTCATATGAATAGTAACCTTACAAAAAACTGATAGAAATCACCACAAAAGCTCGGATACTAGTTGTTGGGAAATTATGTAAATTCCTGATAATTTAGATTTAAGATAAAGCAACAATAGAAAATAACACATAAAATTGATAACATAGCTCAACCAATTTTTCCTACATCTCCAGACTTGTTGTAGATCTTTTTTCTCAAAAGGGAGAAATTATACAAAGTGTTTACAACACCCACAAATTACAACTCAATTATACCCAATAAAATTACTCTCAATTTTCTCTCATTAAAGCTTTTTTCTCTAATCTTTTTTCTCAATTGGATAATACAAAATACCTATTGGGGTGCTTTATTTATAGATGCAAAAGCCCCCCTTCTACATATTTTGCCAACTAATTCTTAATTTGTTTTTCCTTCTTTTTCAACAAAAAGGATGCATCGTCCATTTAATTTTCTTGGATTATTGACTTGACAACCATTCTATTGTTTTATTTTCATTTATTGTACCATTTGGTGCATGTAAGTTTGACCAACAGTTATGCACCGATGTAGTAAAATAATATAAAGTATCTGAGGTAACAAGTAAGGGATCTAAAGATAATATAATTGTGGGAGATTTATTTACGGGGTGAGACTGATCTGTATTTGGAGAGAGAATTGTGTTAGAAAGATGATATGTGTTAGACAAAGTAAAGGGTGAAATGACTTGCCATGAGTTGGTATTAGTGACACAGGCACGAGTATAACGGTATAAGGAAAAAAAGACAGATTTGAAATGTTTTTCAAAATTGGCTTAACGAGTGAAGGTATGGAAAGGCATTATATATCTTTTTAGTGGAATATCCAATGGGTATAAAGACAAAAAAGGGTACATCGATGGACTATGATGGTTTTGGGTTATTTGCTACATGTTGATATTCTCTGAAATTTTAAGAGATAGTCATAAGATTGATTTTAGGCTTAATTTTCAATGTTATATTTATATAGTAAAAAGAAGAAACTAGCTGTTACTAAACTAATCGTTAGAATTCTAATTATTCTCAACATTCTCCCTCAAGTTAGACGTGTAGATATTGGTCAACCCCAACTTGCTTAAATTTTCTTCAAATGATTTCGGACCTAAACATTTGTTGAAGATGTTCGCCAATTGTTTTTCACTTCTCACAAATGGAGTTTCAATTTCCTTTGTTTGAATTTTTTTCTTGAATGAAGTGGCAATCCATTTTGATGTGTTTTTCTCTCTCATGAAACACCAGATTGGATGCTATATGTCACACCGCTTGGTTATTGCAAAACATCTTCATTGGTGGTTGATTTTCTATCAAAGCTATTAGCCTAATTTGCATCGAAGTAGCCACACACTTCGTTAAAATTATTACGTTTCATGAAAATTCCTTTACTGGGTGTCCTTTTTAAATATTTTAAAATTCTATGTATAACCTTTAAATGTGGTATTCTAGGTGCATGCATAAATTTACTAATTTGGCTTATCGAAAAAGAAATGTCTGATTGTATTACCATTAAATAAATTAATTTTCCTACAAGTCTTTGAAATTGGCTTATGTCTTCTAAAGGTTCGTCATCCTCAATGTTTAATATGTTTTTACTATCTATTGGTGTAGATGTCGGTTTACTCTCTAATTTACCATTTTCTTTCAATAGGTCAAGTGTATATTTTCTGTATGAAATAAAGAGTCCATTGTGTGAATTTGCTACTTCTATTCCTAGAAAATATTTTAGTAAACCTAAGTCTTTGATATCAAAATTCTCCTTTAATTGCATTTTCACTTTTTTATTTCTTCCAAATTATTTCCGGTAATTATTATGTCATCTACATATACTAGAATTATGGTTATAAAGGTACAATAATTTTTGGAAATAGATTTTTTTAACCTACACACTAGGTTAGAATTGTTTTCTTTTTTATGACTGAGTGGAAGCGTCATATATACCACTTTTTCAAGTGTTCCACAGAGAAAGGCATTCTTGACATCCATTTGATATAAGGTCCAATTTTGGTTTAACGCTATTGAAAATAAAATCCTAATGGTATTCATTTTGGCCACGGGTGCAAATATTTCTTGATAATCTATACCATAGGTTTGAGTGTAACATTTTGCCACTAATCGTGTTTTGTACCTTTCAATAGTACCATCACTATTAAACTTAATCTTATAGACCCATTTGCATCCTATGAATTTCTTTCCTTCATGTAGTTGTACGACTACCCATGTTTAATTTTTTTGAGTGTTCTAAGTTTTTCTTCCATTGCTTTGCACCATACTAGTTGGCCTATTGCTTCCTCATAGTTATTTGGCTCATTTTCTTTGGAAATTGAGGTCAAATAAGTCTTATATTGAGGTGTAACATTTTCATAAGACAAATAATTTTGGATAGGATATTTTACCTCATATGTTACAAAATCCCCTAATCTAGTTGTAGGTTGTGGACTTCGATTATACCTTCTCAATGGTATTATTTCGGTAGTACTATATTCCCCCTCACTTTGAGAAGTTTCTTCCTTTTCGTTCTCATTGATTATTTCATTTTCATTTTCTACTACCGTTTTCTCTCTACTCTCTATACGATTTTATCGCCGATCTCCCCCTTTAACGAAACCGCCGCCTAGCCTTCCCTTTGGCCGGAGAGGAGGGTTAAGATACCAACACTCCTCGCGCTTATGTCCTTCCTTCTTACAGTAATCGCAACGAGTGATTTCTTAGTCTTCCCAACTTTCTGGCCTAAGGTTAGATTTGGCGACGAATGCCTTGGCTTCGGGGTTTTCGTGTAGCTGAGCAACCATCACGATTCTTCTTATCTCTTATCTTTCAACCATCCCTACAACCTCATCAACAGATGGTAGCTTACCCATGAGAAGAATTTGTGATCATACCCCCCATAGCTTAAATCGAGCTTGATGAGAAAGGCAAAAATTTCATCTTGTTCCTTCCTTCTTTTGATTTTATCAAGATCAGATGTGAGAGGTTGATACACTCTAATCTCATGCTTTTTTTTGGATTTGGCTGAATAGTTTGGGTCAGATTGGTTTTGTTATTGTAATTGTTGAAGTTCTTATTGAAGTTGATAAATGAGGGAGTAATTTTTCTTTTTTTCGAACATCGTCTCAGCTAAAACCCACATATCTCGAGCTGTATCTAGATATGTCATGAGATCAGATATGTGGGGTTCTATGGTTGCTAGTAACCAACTTATGACTAGACTGTCACTCTTCTTTCTCCATTCTAAAATTTCCTTTTTCTCTTCAGCTGTTTGCTGTGTTGGATCTTTGGCTTTTGGTTTTGATTTCTCATCAGTGATATACTCGAATTTTTCTCTACCGATTAGACCAAAAGTCACGTGGCGTGCCCAAAGATGGTATTTTTTATCGTTTAGTAGCACACTTGTAAGTCTCTCAATATATTGTGACATTTTTTGGATTTTTGGATTTTTTGTTTGATTTTTTGAACTGATACAATTCTTGTTTGTGGGATTGATTTAGAGGAAGATCAAGTTTGCTTTGATACCATGTTGATTTTCTCTAAATTTTTAAGAGATAATCATAAAATTTATTTTAGGCTTAATGTCCAATGTTATATTTATACAATAAAAAGAAGAAACTAACCATTAGAATTCTAATTATTCTCAATATTACATTACCTGGCTGTACATCTGTGTTAGCAACATGTGTCAAAAATGGAAAAACTATCTCATTAAATGGAATATAGGCTAACATATATTCTTCCCGATAAAGGTTCAAGGCACCAAAATCCTTTATAGTAGTGGCATATCTCAAGAAAATATAGGGTAAAGATCGTAGTTCAAGTTTGTTACTATTAAAAAGTCTCATATATGTAAAACTTAAACATCCAAATACCCTAAAATGTATATAATTTGGTTTGGTTTGATAAAGTAGCTTAAAAGGACTTTTAAGGTTCAAGGTTTTAAAAGGGAACCAATTAATGAGATAAACAATCACTTTAAAACAATAATCCCAATACACCATTGGAACCTAATCTTATAATTATAGTCAAACCAGTCTCAACAACATGTCTATTCTTCCTTTCAACAATCGCATTTTGAGGTGGAGTATAGGACATGATATTCTACTTACATAATCTTTTTGAAACGAATATGTTTCTAAAGCCTTTAGTTCGGCACCACTATCACTTTGTAATTGTTTAATGTTTGTATTAAACTATCTTTGCACCATTGCTTCAAAGTGCAAAAATATAGATGCAACCTATTTTTTGTTGCTAAGAACATAAATCAACTTAAATCTAGTATAATCATCAACAAAAAACAAAAAATATTTCATATTCTGATCAGTATTTACAAGAGAAGGTCTTCACAAGTTTGCATGAATAACATCAAAAAAGTAGATGATATAATATGTACATTAGACATAAGGATCCTGTGTGACTTGACTAATTGAGAAGCACTACATAATTCAGGTCTAGTATTTGGTTGCAAAACCTTATTCATACTATTTACAACATGTTGAATCACTTAAAAATGTAGATGACCAAGTCTATCATGTAAAAGACTTTCGTTAAGGCTAGTACTATTGTAGAGAACATTAGTCTTGTGTTGAGTAGCTTAAGTCACTTTGTACAACCCATCTTTAGTGTCCCCGATTAAAATGATAGTCTTGGAGTCCATATTGTTTGTGCAAAACGTGTTAGGAAAGAATTCAACAGACACATTATTATCTTCACATAATTTTTTAATTGAAATTAAAAAAATTTCAAGTTGTGGAACACAAAATATTGTATAATCCTAATGCATTAGACTCACTAGACTCTTTAGCATAGTCAATTTGAGTTATAGTAATGGTATACCATTACCTAGCATGACTAAGGCATCTCCATCATAGGGAATTGCTTGTTGAAGTAACTCTGAATCAGAGGTAAGATGATGTGTTGCTCTGGTATCCATAAACCGTTACCCATAAACCATTACTGAGGAACAATAGTTTGAGGCAATGTAGTGGCCACAAGCTTGAGGATTCTAATCTGAATATGCAGCAAACCTATGTTGAGGATAGGTTATGACTTGTTCCATCGAGTTACTAGAAGAGTCACCTGATGTGTTTTGTGTCTTGTAATTGAGACAAATGAGATTGAGGAACATTAGATTATCTGGACTGAGTGTTAGCAGATGGACCGCTATTTTTTGATTGATTATACCGAAAGTAACATCTTGTTGTAGAATGGCCCATTTTCTTGCATATTTGGCATTGTGTTTGTTCAAATTTTTTATTCTTGCTTTTGACACTCTCAGAACTCGATAGAGTAGTATCAGTAATAGATTAAGATGCTTGGTTCTTGTAAGATGCACTAGATTGCTTTTACTAATACGAAGAACTTCCCGAATTCTCAACTTGATAGGCATAATTTGCATTGACATCTTCAATATCAGTGATATTCTTTTCTTTCTCTTTGTCTTTCATGTATATGCATCCGAGTAAAAATATCATCAAGAGGCAGAACATGTTTCTTGTTTGTGATATTAGTGATCAAAGTAGTGTAATTAGAATCTTATTCACCAAGAACATAAAGCATTTGTTCTCTATCATTAATAACATCTCCTGCAACCATGATGTGATCTAACAAGTCTTTAGCAACACTAATGTATTGTTCAATAGATTTTGTGCATTTTCTTAAAGATTGAAGATGCCATCTTAAATCTAACAACCTTGATTGAGAGTCATCATTAAAAACTTTACTAAGAACACTCCAATATCACTGCACTATTGTTTTGCTAATCAAATGCTTGAGAATCCAGTTGTAATAGATTAGTAAATCCATTTCTTTACTGCATTGTCTTGTGTATCCCAAACATTATAATCTGGATTTTCTTCTACGACTTCACAGCTGCACATATCTCCATTCTCATCAAGGACTAAAATCTGTTTCCTGAGAAATCTGTTAGGTGTTGTAGTGGCGTACATGTCTTCGATCAGGTGTTGTAGTCCATAGACAACAACTACTTATTTTAATTGTTCTCGATAATTGGTCTCATCTAATTTTACAGAAAAGTTGGAGTTGATAGGATACATTTGGAGCTGTAATTGTTTAGTTGAAAAACAACTATCGTTGTGTTGAGGAACTGTTGAATCAGTGTTGTTAGGATTCATGGAAGCTAAAGAATGATTCGATGAAGGCGATGAAGCCATAGCAAAGGCTAAGGCTTTGATACCATGATAAGGTGTGAAACCATAAAAGTGGGAATAGAGAGAAAGGAAGAAGATGATGGAAGAAAATGGATGAATAACTCTCTGATATGTATTTCACTGATACTTTGTTATGTATATATACAAGTATGACACAGGCAATAGTTTGTTACAAACAAACTACTAATATGATAAAATAATAGGCTGTTATGTAAATAAAATAACAGTATGTAACTAACTCAACTTTTATACTGCATATATCTAACAATTTTTTGGTATTTAGGTTTATTTATCTATTATTTAAATTTAGATTTATTTTTTAATTATTTATATCATCATTTTATATTTATAAAACTTTGTTATTTTAGTCCTATAAAACATGATATGGTATCATATTTATTTCTTGTACTTGAATTATAAATTAAAATATAATTTTTTTTATTATTTTTGTTCTATCTTCCATAGCTTTTTATTCTTGAAATCGGTAAACCTAATTATTCTTAAAATTTTCTCCTTTAATTTATATTCTCTCCATTTTTATTCTATTACATCTTCTATTTTCCTGTCTATTCTACACCCAATCTAATTTAACATATCTTTTACATTTAATATTTTTATAAATTTTCATAGATTCATATGGATCTTCAAATAAATAAAGATCAACAGAATGGAATATAACTAAAAAGTATATTTTTTATAGAATAATTTGTGGGATTATAATAGTTAGAATTGATTTTAAAATATAATGTACATAAATTTCTAACTGAACAAAGAATAACAAAATTGATTGCTACTGTGTTTTGTTAGCCTTATGTGAGATTATAATAGGTATCAATTTTAAAATAAGTTCTTATTATTTATTATTTTTGGTGTGTATATGATATTTATATTGATTGGATAATATGTTGCACAGTTGTAAATGAGCTACAACTTACGTGTTGTAACCCTTACAACATGGGTTACAAAGTCTGCCAATTTTTTTTGAGATTTTTTGAAAATTTGGCATTTTTTTTAATTCATGACATAGATGGAAGAGTGTAGTTTTGTTTAAAATGGCTCCTTTTTAACTTGAAAGTGTGGCATATTCGATTATTACTAAATTTTAAGATATATCAGTCCATGGTACTTTTAAAAAATCGTTATTAAATATTTTTAGATTTTAAAAATTAATAAAAATCTTAATTGAACGTATTCATGTAAGTATCGTTTTGTATGATAAAAAAATTATTTTGTAAGAAATATTGCATTTGCAACATATATAATTGATTAATGGGCTATTTAGACATCAATTTTACATAATTTAAGCTATCTAGCATGCGTCTAGAGGTGAAGCCACGTATTATTTCACAAGAATCAAGTAACAAATGGTATTAGGTGACAAAAAAAAAAATGAAAAACAAAATTCAAAATTTTACATATGATTAAATTTATGTGAATATAATTCTAAGTAATTATCACAAATAAGATAAATAAATATTTTTATAACAAACAAAAATTTAATGTAATTTAAACTTGTGATTTAAAATAAAAAATGATGAATTTTATTGTCAAATTATTAAGTGATATATCAAATGTTTAAATTATATAATATATATGAAATTGGTAAGAGATATTAAATAAAATCTAGTAAGTATTCTCAAAAATAAAAAAAATACAAAAGTTATTATATTTTTATTAACTTGGTTATAAAAATAAAATTATTCTAATAAGGGGGTCATATGTTTGTATTATCCTTACAAAATGCCTAAATTTCTATAACAATTTGATAAAATAGTTATACTATATAATTTTTTTTTGTTCAAAATAGTTATACTATTTGAGTTTGTAAATTTGTTTTTAAAAAATAATAATACTATTTATATTCTAAAGTATTTGTAAATTGTAAATTGTTGGAGGAGTGAGATGATCACCTCTTTATTAGGGCAGTTAATTTTCTCTAGTGTATTAAATTAATTTTTTCTAGTGTATTAAATTATTTTATTTTATTGAAGATAAAAATGAAGACAATAAATTGAGAAATGTGAAAAGAAAAATAGGAATTCATATTTTATAACATGAGATAAGACAAGAATGAATATTGTATTCAACGTTTCAATTTTTTAAATTATACTTCATATTTTAATAAATATATAAAATTTTAATATTTTTAATTACATTTAAACTCAAATTAATTATAAGTAATACATTATATATTTTATTAAAACATCATTAATCTTTTTTTTTTAAATTATTCAATATATTTATTTAAATTTTAAAAATATAAAATTTTATAATTTATTATTATTATTTCAAATTAGTTTTTAACAAGATTGTTTAATATAAAATGATTATGTTTCTTTTGTTACATGTATTTTATTTTTTTCACTTTTGTATAAATATCATCTATTTTTTTTATTATTTATTTACTCAAATTTTTAGTTTTTTCAATATAAAATACTTATTATTAATTTATTATTTTATAAATTTTTATTTATATTAAAAATATAAAAATTATTAAAAAATAAAAATAATATTTGAATTTCCGTTTTTTTGTTAGAGGGTTTTCATTCTTTGTTGAGATCTCCAAATATAATATCGTTATAAAGATTTTAAGTAAAAATGATAGCTAAAATTTAAATTATGAAAGGGAAACGAAGATGGAGTATTAATGGGATGTGGTTTAACGATATTAAATATATTTAGATACTTTTAGGAATATGAATTTGAATTTGAATTTGAATTTGACTATGAATTTGAATTTGAATTTGAATCGTGAGTGTAGTTGATTAAGCCTAGAAACCAAGTTGATTCCTACGCCGATTAAGTTGATAATGGCATGGGAACCCCACTCTAAAATATTAGTGCTAAATTACTAAAAGCCCAGTAAATTTCATGATATTTTGATGACTTTAATTACACGTATAACCACACATTGTGTTGCCAAGTAGCTGCAAATTAAAATCATTGATTTACTACTAAGAAGCATCATGTCATCTATTTATTTATTATTTCTCACTTTTGCACCCAAAAAATATTATAATCATGTCTATGCCACTTTCCAATTTCAAAATAGTTTGACGGTCATCCTCTTTCTCTAAAAGTCAGGAATTAAAAGCTTATTATTTTTAGTTATATTATTTAACATTATTTAAATATTAATTACTCTCTTTTCATATCTTTACATCTAAATATAAAAATATCCCTACTAATATTATATAATACTACTTTGTATAAATTTAACTTAGCATGAACAAAACATCTCATAAGACGACAATAATGTAACATAACCAACTGGTCGTTTGAAAGTGATTTTAAAAGAAGTAATTTGATTAAAAATAAGCATAAAATTATTATAAATAGTTTGGAGTGATGTTTTAATAAAATATTTTGTAGAAAAATATGTATGTTAGATTATATATATATTTAAAAACATAAATAATATTTTCCAAACTTTTTAAACCAATTCTCATAAAGATTATCAAAATATTTTTAAAAATATTTCAATCTATTTAAAAATATTTTTAATTAAAAATAAAAGCTATTTGAAACGAATCCAAAATTACAACACGTCAAATGGAAAGCACTAAGAAGAAGTAAATTTACTCACATAAAATGATGGTATATTATTATTAAAATAATATATTATAAAAATAATATTTAAATTATATATATATTTTTTAATAGATTTATTATATTATTATTAAAAAGTGACTTCATAATAATAAATTAATTTTTTTCAGATGTATTACATAAAAACTGTCTTAACTCGGATAAATTGTAATAGAAAGAATTAAAAAAAATAAATTAAAATAAAAAACAAAATAATAAAATATAAAAGTAATCATTTATTCAATACATTCATTTTTTAATAATAATATGGCTTAATTGTTATAAAAATAAATACATAATTTAAATATTATTTTTAAAATAAAAATAATACTTTTACTATCACTCCCTTCAATTTTGAAATTTTGGAAGTAAATATTTTTTTTTATTATTATAAATTATTTATATTTTATTTTTCAATCGATACGCATGAATTTACTCAAGAATATTTTCTCACATTGATTAAAGAATTTATATCTCTATCCTTATATCCTTAATTCATTCACTAATACAACTCATATCTATAGATGACAAAGGATATAATATACTAAAGTTTATAAGTTTGAGCGCGTTCAATTTAATTTATTTTTAATATATTTTATAAGTTAACCTTATTGTGGTTTAAAAAAAATCAAAACATCTATAAATTTTTAAAAACTAACATTCAAATAGACTTAAAAGTTCATTTTAAGGACGGTGAATTTGACAATTTTATACCTAATAGTTTTTATTCAAATTTTTTTATAAGAGCGTAACATATAATTAAGAAGAATTTTTAACATGCCATATTATGTATCTTATTATTTAGAAATATTTAACTGTGTTAAAAATTAAAATTGCATAAAAGATTTTAAAATATGCACGATATTCTAAATCAAATAAAGAAAGGAACAAGATAATAAAGATTATTAAATTATTTTAAAATGTAAAAACATATACAAATAAATCTAATGCGGAATTACTAATTTTTTTTCTCTAAAACATGTTTATCTTCTCTCCAAAAAAAAAAAAAAAGAAAATATTTATTTTGTATTCACGTGATAAGATTAAAAACTTAGAATTTATAAAAATAATAAATATATTAATTAATATGTATAAATATTATAAAATTAAGATGTATGTATAGTACAAATACGTTGGTTCGTTTTTTAATGATTTTATAAAATAAAAAACTTCTAATTGACTTAAGTAGGTTATTTTTCTAAATTTCAATACCTTTAAGATCAATACTCACTTGCATGTTCGATAGTATGCAATAGAAATTGAAAGAGTTTTTTTTTAAATGAAAAATAATTGCCTTTTTATGAGTTTCTATTTGTTTGTATAAATTGATGTTAATAATAAGTTTATGTCTATCAATTTACTTGAGTCTATGTCTTTGAATTTTATTATAGCAACTCCTCCAATAAAAAAAACTAACATATCTAGATCTAGAATTATAATGAAAAACATGGAAAAAAACTAATGAAAAATATGCCAAAATCTCATTATAACAAGTTATGATAATTTTTTTAAAATTTAATAAAAAAATAAGAAAATAAAATAAACTTACCCATAGAGAGAAAAAAAACTCCTATAATATGAGAACTTTCTCTTCGATTATCACATATAAAAAGAAAAATCGAAAAAATAGAGAAAAATAATAAGAACAACTTCAGAAGTTTTCTTGTAGATATAAGTTTTGAAATTGGAGGAGTTAACATTGATTGAATCCATCAACAAAAAACTAAATATAACAAATTAGCAATCTTTCATAATTTTGTAATGGTTGAAGGACAACTTGGTTACTAAATTTTTATAAATTTGGTATATAAATTAGTGTATTTTAATCACTTTATTGTTATATTTTTAAATATTTTAGTTATTGTTTTGTTAATTTTTGAAAAAATTGAGTTGAATCAAATTAAACATTACTAGTAAAAATTTGAAAAGAAAAATGTCTCAAAAAATTTAAAAAATAAAATAAGTTACAAAATCATCCTTATTGGCTTAGAAGAACTAAATTATTCAAAAATATGATAATAAGATGAAAAAATGTAATAATTTATAATAAAGTGATTAATATATCTAATTAATAAAATAAAGTGAACTTAGCTTATTGTTTTCAAAAATATTGGTTTCTATCTTTTAGGCAAAATTACCATGGCTTCAAATCTTTTGAAATTTGACAAATTTGGAGAGTAATTGTGTCAATTTTATTTAAAGCTTTTATTGATTTGATCAATTTAATCTCAACCTTATAGTTGAATTTATTTGAATTTTTAGTTTTTTTAATTTAACCAATTTAACTTCACTTTTGGTATTTTATCTTTTAATCGAAAGGTTGGGGACTAAACCAATCCACGCGTTAAAATATTGATGATTTTTTACTTTTAAATAGTTTTGATCGGTTTACCCCAAGCTAAACCAGTCCATTCGTTAAAAAAAATAAAAATTAACAAGTTTAAAAAGAGTTGGTGTACGAATATTTTTAACTCCTTCAAATTACATTGACATATTTCTTAGCATAAATTTATCTAGTACAATTTTCATTCATGTTTTCTTTATCGTTTATACACATATTTTTTTTCTATTTTATATTATATGTAGATTTATTATTTTATTCATTAAAGATAATGATATTTTAGAGACTAAATTTATGAAATTAATGAAATTGGTTGAAGACATTGTTATAAGAATCTTAGCAAACAAAAAAGATATTAAATGAACCAAATATTGTTAGTGCTAGCACCAAAACTACTTAGAAAGTTGTTCATTTTGTAATATGGGTTGGAAATGGGTTTTTTAAGCTATGTTAAATGTTAGTTTGAGGTATCATTACGTGTGGGACTCACTTAGTATAAGTGTGATAGTGACTTATTTGGATTCTGGAGGCCTTCAAAAATTATATATTTTCATGTTTAAAATGATATTGAGATGAATGAGAAATTGAATTTCAAAATTCATTAATTGAGAAGGAAACATATGATTGGTTTGTGTTTGTCAAACATAAAAAAACTTACACATTATTGAGAAGACTTTATATATCAGTTGCTTTACTAAGAGTGGCAAGCTAGTGTAAAACAAGGCGCTCTACATACGTGTACATAGGGGTGAAAATCCTCGGACATCCAACTCAAATATTTGGAGCTCTAATCTCGTGCCAGTACGTCTTGCGGATATGAATGTTATCCAATTTTTTTTTCTTATTGTAAATTAAAATTTTTGAATTTCCTTTATGACCATTATTGTATCAATTTCAAGAGTTTTATTGAGTAGCTATGGAATGCCATTAGCTTTGAGCTCCAACAAAGGGAAATGACACAAAAAAATAGCTATTCTTCTAAATTTTCCATTCAATTTTTTTTTTGAGAAAATTCTCATTCTAAAGCAAAGTTTAGTATGATAGAGAACATGTACAAAATAGTTCATTGGTGTAGTATTTGGTGGTGTTCAAATACTGTTTTCGATCGTTTTATTCTTGAAGGTATTTTTTTTCTTTGTTCTCAAATATATGTGTGAGAAAAAATATCTTATAAAGATCGTGTAATATGAGACTCGATATTTCTTTAATTTTTGTTTCTTTATTCTGTTGTAAATTTATAGTTTTTTTTAATTATGTAATTTTGATTTTTCTAGTTTATATTCATTATTCCAATCTTGTTTGTCGACCATATTATTTCTAACAATATTTCTATTTGTATCTTTAATACAATGAATGGAAGTTTTTTATTTTATAAAAAAGGAAAAAAATTATATGTCATTTTGGTTATTTAAATTAAAATCATTGTTATTCCCACTATTGTATTAATTAATAACTAGTCATTAATTTTATTTTTTTTGAAAAATCTAATGTAGAGATGAAGCCATCTTAGCCCTCAATATCAATCATCTTCCTAACAATACATAAACATGAACCCGACAGGTTGCTTCAGAGTTTTTGGACTATTTTTGAGGATTATTTTATGAAAAATGCTGAGATTAAGGTCATTTTGGTTTTTATAATTCTTAAATAAGTGCACTTTAATCCAATTTTTTCTAAGTTAGCATGTTTAGTCTCCGTTACTTTTGAATAGAGTCAATTAAGTTTAGATTCAATGGACTCTAATTTGAATAGAGCACTATATATATGTCAATCTCTTCTCTTTTAGGTTCAATGTAATCTAATCTTTCTGTATCCTCCCACTTCGTCTCATCTCATTTTATTTGTATTTACCTCTATTTTATTTATATAAATATTATAAATTTTATTTTTAACTCTAAAATTATTTGAATTTATAAATTAATAAATAAAAATAATATTTTTAAAAAATTAAAAGAGAAAAATAATATTTTTTTAGTAAAAAGAAATAGAGTAACTTATATGATAGAAATGGAGAGAAACTAAAATGAGAGAAAACAATGAAAAAGGATATTTTTTGAGTTTTCGATGTATGATGATTTATTTTAGCGAATGAAACCCTACCATGCAAATTCCTTGATCCATTTTTGGTTGATGAAATTGGAGATAATTCGATATCAAACCAAGCTACTAGAGTATGCAAGTGTGAATTTAAAGTTGCTTATTCCATATCCAATAAGGTAATTAATTTATATTTTAACTTAATTTTAATAGAACTATAATTATAATGTGTATAACTCCTAATTTCAAAAATACATTCGGTGAGTGGAGGTGTACTATATGGGAAAGCCTATGATGCTTGATGTAACTCTAGAGATATGGTGACGTGCTAGGGAGATATACATGTCCTTTACTTGTTTAAATTACATGGTTTGATTATCATTGATGAAGTTACTTCACACACCCACTCTGAGCTATATTGTTATGAAGAATATTAAAGAAAATGAATGGTTATATATTCTGGCTAGTATTTGTTAGATTTTAGGACGTTACTATTATTAAGCCTTTGAGATGAAGCACTAGAAAATATATTTGTTTTTCCTTGTTATGACTTTGCTCGAGGCATAGTAAAGATTAAGTGTGGTAAAATTGATAGAATATAAATTATACATATTTTACATATCAAACTTTTTTGTTCCCGTGTACTTTTATTTGTTTATTTTATGTCTTACAATTATTCGGGAATGAAACAAGCAAAAATGTGTGTTTGAAGTACAATCAAGGGTATGTGATCAATTATGGATCCTCGAATCAAAAGTTTGAAATCCCCTTGTTGCAACTCAATGGATCGAGCCACCACTTAATGGATCGAGCTACCACTCAATTGATTAAGCTCTCTTAGGTAGAAGTGTTTGATAGACTCGATCGATCCACCCAATATTCTCTAAGATTGAGACTCTTATAATGTGCAAAAATATTACTTTTTATTGGTGTTGATAATATAAGGGTGAATGCATGTGTAAAGTTATAATTATTGAAAATAGTTAAAATAGCTTGCAAAAAGAGTTAAGAAGTACATATAAATATCTAAATAGTACACAAACTCATCAAGGAATTCATTTTTAAGATCTTTCTCTTCTTCTGCACAATAACCTGTATGGTATTAGAGCTTCATTTAGGAATTTGAATTTTTTTCTTTCAAGATTAGATTATATTCGTCTAGGTTCATTTATCACAAATCAAGTAACTGATCTAACTCAAATCTCACATAGAGATAAAGATTCTTCATATGATCTTTTTACAAAATAGCTTACATAGTTAGCAATTATCATTCCTCCCACTAATTTTTCTATTGGAGTAAAACTTGATAGAAGTAATTTTTTGCTTTGGAAAGAATTAATGATTAGCCTAAACATTGCTTATGGAGCTGAAGGCTATGTTAATGGAAAAAAAATAGAACCATAAAGGTTCTTGAAGGTTAACTGAAACCTTATCTAGAATTTGCATTTTAGACACAATTTTTGCATCAATGGTGAGACCAAAAGCTTGAATTACAACTCGATTTCTACATCTATGTAAAGTAGAATTTATAGAAAAACGATTGCATTTAAGATGTGGCAATCTCTTAAAAAGAATTTCATTTCTTCTTCGAGAAGTTGTGTTATGGAAATCAAGTTACAACTTAAGACTTCTAGGAAACAAAATATGAGTATACTTGATTATTTTGATAAAATAAAAGGATATGCTTATGAGTTATCAACTATTGAACATCTTGTTGATAATCAAGATTAAGTAATCTTGATTCTTGGAGGTCTTGGCCCAAGGTTTAATCCCTGCATATTTTCCCTTCATCGTGGTGATGTGTGTCTTAAGAAGCCAAGAGTGAGCTTCTAACTTATGAAAATATACTTTTATAGCAAGATAAGATTGCAGAGAGTAGTTTTTTTCAAGAAAATTACACTGACATTGGATCAAAAAGTGGTGGTAGAGGTAATGGTAACTCTTCTAGTTCCAATAATGGCAATTATTATAATTCAAATAATGAAGATCATGGATATGGAACTAGTGGAAATGGTGGTCGTAGTGATGGATGTGTTTTTAGCTCTCTATTTTGAGCTATTAAGAATGTGTACTCCTATTTTTATTCTTTAAATATCTGTCATCATTGCTTCATGATTATATTTTTTATTTGTATAACAAAAGGAGGGAGAAGAATTAGAGCATTAATTGAAAATCTACAAAAATGGGGATAACTAACTGATGAGTGCTTAAAAAACACTAAAATTATCATGATTTAATGTACTTTAATTGATTAAAAATATTTATATTTATATGATTTTATCATATTTTTATATAAATTTGTCTTTTCGAAATCACAAGTATTTTTATTATTTTTCAGGTATTTTTTGCTTCAAAATAATAACTTAAAGACTTGAAGAAAAATAATGGAGGTAACACATCACAAATATATTAAGAAAATAAATGAGAAAAAGCCAAAAAGATGAAAAAATTGGACAAAATCGGTCAAAACGGTAAAAAATGTCAAAAGGCTGAAATCCTGCTCGTAATAGCCCATTAACACCAACCAACGTGCATAACCCTCTATCCTCACTGAGAAATGCACCCAAATGCGCCTCACTACTCTAAGAAATGCACACAGCCGCACCACACCATGCCGAGCAATGCGCCGAAGTCTACGCGCATTCTCCTACACAACGTCAAACTCGCGCGCACATCTATGCCCAACCGCTCCCCATCAGGGCCACATCATTCCAAATGCACACACACCACTGCGTGCGTCAATGCTCGTCCATTCTGCATTAGGGTTTACATTAACGTCCATCCATTACGAGTTTCTACCCATTTTTTATTATCATTTTTCCCACTATTTTACCTTTCTCATCACCTATAAATACCCCATCTCCCCCATTATACAAAACACACCTCAAAAACATATTCTTAGCTCTTTATTTCTCTAGTTTTTTTAGTTTCTTAGTTTTTAGTTTTATAGTTCTTCTCTTTTTGAGAAGAACTAGCTATGCTTTTTGATTCAATAAATGAAAATGCAAATCTGTTTGGAGGTTTTCCAGCAACATAATTAGCATTAAGGTCCTGTAAGGATTCTTATTATTTACAGTTATTTTTATGTTTTATTCTTATATGTTATATGTAATTTTATCTGTGATTAAATTTAACATGGCCGTTTGTTTATAAACATGATATAATATTAACGTTGTTATGCTTACGAAATATTAAATAGGTAAAAATCTCTATAAAATGAATTAATTTTGTTTTTATTTACGATTTTATATTAAGACTGTTAGAGAGAAATATATTATTTTTCATTACAAACTTAAATCTTAAAGTTAGATTTTAAGGTTTAATTATCTGGTCTGATTTAGAGTAATGATTTTTTATTTGTTGGTACAATCGTCCGGTAGTTAGAGTGAAGCTCTATTTCAATTTTTTTTATAAGAACTATTATTCGAAAATATATTGACAACATAATTTTAGTAATGGTTTTAAAACTTGAAAGTTAGTACTTAGATAATTAAATTCTTAGGTTTAATTTGGACACCTTAAATAATGTTTAAATTGTCTAACCCCACCAAATGTGAAATTTAAATGGTTTATTTTCAATTTATTAATAAAAAGGAATTAATTTAATTAACAAAATTAATTATTGACCCCACATAGGTGTTAATTGATTTGTTTAATTAACAAAGAATGTATAACCCCACCAAATGTGGTATTTATATATATATAAAAAGAGAATCAATAAATATCAATTTATATCTTTAATAACCTAAATAATATGAGCAAACATAATTAACTTAGTTATTATATACATAAATACTCCACTATTATGAATGATAAAAATTTACATAAAAATTATATTGAATCCATTGCTATGTTTATTTTTATGTTATTAGATTAAGAAAACACAAAACCCAAAATATCGTGAGAGGATGTTTAAGATTTAATTTTATTTTTAAAAGTTTGAATAATAAATTAAAAATCACATATATTTTTTCCTTAGATCGACCTTAGGAGTATACTTATCATTTGCTATAAAATGATTTTTGCACTTACAAGAGTTTTACAAATTATAAAACCAAAAGATTCGCAAGATCGGTATTTGCAATGTCAGTCTTGTGCTTATCAAGTTTTTGGTGCTGTTGTTGGGGACTTGATGTTGTGCTCATCACTAACTTAGAGGGGAATTATTTTGAAATGATTTTTAAAGATACTACACATATGGGGAGTTGTGTTTTTATTTTCTATATGTTAATTACTAACTCTTATAAATATTCTTTGCTTTTCTATTTTCATATACACTGAACTAATGAACAATGAGTCTTTTAGGATAAGTTGTTTGGATTTTTGCATTTTTGTTTTTCACTATAAACATGAGTTTTCAAGATTTAAGCAAACATGGTTCACCAGATTATAGGATAGTTTTACTATATAAATTTTTTCTATAATGAGAGGTTTTGTCACATGAATATTCCAAGGGAGAGGATTTAAGGTTTTTGAGTATTATTGATATTTTTCATCAAGACATTTTTATGTAATATTAATTTCTAGGTCTGTCTTTCAAGAATATTTTCAAGTGGGAAAAGCTATCGAGCATCAATGATCACATCTAAGGTATATCTTTGTTTTCATACATATTAGATACATAGAAACATTGTTCAAATAGGTCACTCAATCAATCGAGTGGTGACTAGATTGATTAAGCTTAATTAAAACTAGATGAATTAATTTTTAATATGACTAGATCGATAGAAGCATTAATTAGAAATATCTAGCACTAGATTGATCAAGATTAATGACTAGATCGATCCACTTATTTGTAAATTAATTAATTATTTCACTAGATCAATCAAGATTTGACTAGATATATCAAACTAGTCATAATCGATCGATTGAGCTAACTCTTGATTGATCGAGTGGTTAGTTTCAAATTTAACCTAACTTTTACTTGAGACAATTAGTATTTTTGCTATATTGTTCTTATGTTTTTAAGCTCTTCAAAATACTTTAAAGACAATTTTGTAATTAATCTTTGACCTAAGGTTTCAACTCATGTTATTTAACCATTCCATTGGCTCATAATTTTGTTAACCTCACAAGAGTAATATTGAGTATTATTCTCTTCATCTTATTCTCTCTTTTGTTTTATTAAAATTATTCAAGTAGGTTTTTTCATTGAGTTAATTTATCAAACATTTGTGGTTGTGTTTAATGAGTTAACAAGCCTACAATATTTGTGATATTGTGCTTTTTTAACTGATTGTTCTAGTGTTGTTAGTTGATTTTATTTTATTTATTAATATGTTATTATCTAGTTAGGGTTATTCATTGTTGAATCTGCTATATGATACACATTTGCACTTGTGTTATTGTGCTAATATTTTGGGTACTAGTTGAATGGATTCGATTACTTGTGTGACTCAAGTCATCAAAATGTAGGTCCGGATTTGAGCACCTTTCTTGTAGAAACTAAAGTAGCGGCTTGTAAGTAGATAACTTGGAGACATTACTATAGTGCATAGTTTGAGTTTTAGGCTTGTAATTGGACCTTATTTTTCATAATAGATAGTTAAGTGGTCCGATGTACCGATGGTTTTCCTCTTAGGTTATTAGTGTGACCTAGGTTGTTTTCACTTAAAAATATTGTGTGCTAATCTTTATATTTTTGCATTACTTTATTTATACACAATTGCATGTCTAGCCATTCTATGAATTTTTAATTTGTTATAATTTTGTTAATTATCTTTTTATAGCCCTCCCTAGCTAACACGATCCTTAACTAAACAAATTTTTTTCTCAATTGGTATCAGAGTAGGTCACTAGGTACACTAAGTGTGCCTAGGACCTTGTTAAGAGAGGTTTCATCTACAACCCTTATACCTTACTTTGATAGGTCTAATTACCCATATTGGAAGGTTTGTATGAGAACTTTTCTATGGTCTATAGATGAAAGTGTCTGGAAATCTGTACTTTATGGTTGGGAATCACCTACGGTTACTAAAAATAATGTAGTCATTCCTAAGCCTAAAAACAAATGGACCAATCAAGATAAAACTACTAGCAACTAGAATCAAAAGAGAGTTAATGCGATTTTTATTACCGTGTCTATTGATGAGTTTTGTCATATTTCTCATGTTGATACTGCTAAGCATGCTTGAGATAGTTTAGAGATTGTCTATGAGAGAACCACACAAGTTAAATGAACTAAACTATGTATGCCTAGTAGTTAATTTGAAAATCTTAGGATGAAAAAATATGAAACTTTATCTAAATTTTATATTATATTATGTGATATTTCTAACATCTCTGCCAATCTTGGAGTAAAAATTGGCTATTTGATAATAGTTTGAAAGATTTGTTGCTCATTACCATATTGCTTTCATACAAAGGTAACTACCATTGATGAAAGCAAGGATGTGGACATCATCAAAATAAAGGAACTCATTGACTCACTTCAAACTGTTATGATGTGCTTTTGAGAACCTCCAAAGAACAAATGTATTGCTTTCAATATTTTTATGACTAAAGGTAGTGATAATGATGAGGAAGAACTGGCACTCTTAACTAGAAGATTGTATAGAATCCTCGAAGTAAAGGACAATCAAGTTGATAAAAGGATTATAATTTGAGAGAACTCAAATCTATTAGTTCTAATGATAAGAAATCTAAACCCACTAGATTTCAATATTTTGAATGTATAGGTTTTGGTCATTTCAAAGTAGACTACACAAACAAGAAGAATCAAAGCGGAAGAGGTTTCAACACTACACTTACTGACTCTGAAAGTGATAGTAACAATCCAGTTGAATCAGACAATAACTATTTGGAATTTACTGCAACTACTGGTAGATAGTTCAATAAGTCTGACATTGATTCAAATGATAAGGAAAGTGACATCGTCAAACCTTTAAACATGTCCTCCTCACATGACATTGGTTATAAGGATGAGAGCTCCACTCCTTAAAAATAAAAATCCACATCTGTAAGGCCTTCTAACCCTACTGCTTATGTTACCCATTATGCATAAAGAACAAGTGCACTTGTAATTGAAAAATCATTTAAGTTTGTACTTGTTTGCCATTATTGTGGTATAAAAGGCCATATTAGGCCTATATGTAGATTTTTGATAAATGTTCCTAAATGTAATAATACTTTTCATGCTTTATATAGTAGGCTTTATAATGATCGTTCATATGTGCATGCAATATCATATTATAGGATGAATATAAATTATGGTAGTATGTTAAAAAATCCTACTAGAAAGCATAAATTTGTTGGCTCAAAATGACAAGTGAAATTCAATGCATTTAATTCTAGGACTAATTATCATTATCCTACCATGCATGTTTTAAAAATTTAAAGGTAAGTCTAAGAATATGACAATGATAATTAAAGTAGTTAATTACTAACCCAAAGATATAAATAAACCAAAATTCAAGAAAGTTTGGGCTAGAAAATATTGTCTTTTTTTTATCACGTGACCGTCGTTCTTTATTATTTCACATATATACTTTTATTTAAGTGCTTAATTGACCTTAGGTGAACATATTTAGTTTGTTTGTTTATTTTTATTTCCATTAAAAAAAGAAAGGATAAAAACTAAAAAAAATGAAAAAGAAAAAAAAGAGGGAAGTAAACGGCTTTAACACTGACATGAACATTACATACCACCCTCATACTTTTAACTACGTCTTTAACAATTGGATATTATGAATTATGCTCTTACATATATGCTTCTAGTGATCAATGTCAAGATGATCCTATTCACACATTCATTGGATATATATGTATGTTATGCATGAAATTTATGATTGATTATGTGAGTATTTAAGGACTTAGATAACCATAACTGCTAGAATTGTATTTGAGCTCTCTCTTACATTTTATAAAATGCTACTATAGAGAGATATTTAGTTTTGATATGGCTATCTACTGTGATGTGTGGAGCTATCACAGTGAGCAAAAATAGTTATCTTATAACTAGTGTGAAACCCACCATAATTGGCTTGTGTATATTTCCTTAAATAATAATAATAATAATATTAAAGGACAGAGAAAAACACAAAAGATTTTGAATACACAAAAAGAAAGAGCCATATAGTTATACAAAAAAAATAACCAATCCCTTACATAAAAAAAATAATACAATTGGAGAATACAAAAAAATATAAATTAAAATTCTCTCTTGATAAGTAAATTTTATTTTGTCTAAGTATAAATTCAACTATAAATTTTTATAATAGGTGATGCCCCATCCTTTAAATCCTTCACAATTTATCATAAATGAACAAATCGACATCATATTATAGTTTCAACACATTTTTTAATTTTAGTGATTATCGATACGTCACTAGTATGAATTCAAATATAATTTTTTATGATAGGTGATATCTCATCCTTTAAATCCTTAACAAATTGATATCATATTATAGTTTCAACACATATTTTGCTTTTGGTGATTATTTATATGTCACTAAATTTGTTAGTATGTTTGTGTGACTTGTTTACATATATTTATGTTGTCAATGGATAGTCACACTAAAAACAAATTTAATTTTATCATTTGTGTGTATTATTATAGTCATGTTAAGCTAAGTTTACTATCCTCAATTAAAATAAACTATATATCAATTTTTATAAATGTTTTTTATACTAATTTATTTAGAGGAGTCATAGAATTTATGAGAAATTTATTCATTTTTAGAAAATGTATTATTTTTAGCTCTCTGTTTTGAGCTATTAAGTACGTGTACTACTCTTTTTAGTTTTTAAATACTTGTGGTCTTTGCTTCATGATTATATTATTTATTCATTGACAAAAATGAGGATAAAAATTGGAACATTAATTGAAAATCTATAAAAAAAAGAGCTAACTTAGAGAAAGAATTACTATGAAAATCTCTTTTGGAGACATACACGTAGGGGAGTTGTGTTTTTAATTTTTATTTTTTGATTGCTCACTTAGATAAATATTCTTTGCTTTCCTATTGTTATATACATTGAACTAATGAGCAATGAGTTGTTCAGGACAAGTTGTTTGATTATTTGTGTTTTTATTTTTAGTGTAAACATGAACCGTCAAGATTCAAGCGAAGATGATTTATCGGATCATAAGATAGTTCCATTGTGTAAGTTGTTTTTTCTATGAGTACTATGTAGTGATAGAGATGTTTTATCACACGAATATGCGAAATGGGGAGATTGTAAGGTTTGTGAGTGTTGGCGATATTCATGAATGAAACATTTGTATGTAATATTAATTTATAGGTGTGTCTTTTAAGAATATTTTCAAGTTGAAAAAATTATCGGGCTTAATGATCACATGTCAAGTATATCTATGTTTCTATACATGTTAGATTTCATATTAGACACATAGGAAGATTGTTCAAACAGGTCTATAATTTGTATCTTCTTTGGTTATGCCCCAAATCACTAAGCTTTCTTTGTCTTCACATGGAGTCTAAGAAAATGATATCAAGTAGGCATGTCCTTTTTAGTGAAACTAAATTTACCTTTACAAATGCTTGTCTTCTATACACATTTCTAGTAATCCCAATTCTGAATCACAAAGTACTTTGCATGTTCCTTCTTGGCTGATACCAACCTTGTCTTACTCTCTTAGTCAACTTTTTAGTAAATGTTCATTTGACACACGTAATGTGCCTGATGTTTTAGTCTCTTTTGTGTCTAGTGTACCTTTACTTTATGATATGTCACTTTCATCTATTTCACCTATTGCTACTCCATTAGCCTTTTCTTTATCTTCTTCTACCTCTAATGATACAAATGTGTCTGCTTCACTTCTTCCAATATCTTCATATTCTAGTGATATCAATATCTCTAATAACAATCATTAAGAGTCTTCTTCTTCATCTTTATCTATTAATCCATCTAATACCTTAGAAATTATGTTTGGAGGTTGTTCTTCCTACAACTCATCCAAATCATCATCATATGCAAACAAGGTCCAAAATTGGCCATTCAAAACCCAAAGCTTTCCATACTGCTTCTAAATTTCTTGTTTTACCAAAATTATTTAGAGTTGTTATTGGTGTTCTAGAGTGGATGGTTACTATGAAATGTGAGTATGCAACTTTGGTTAAAAATGAGACATGGGTTCTAGTTGATCCCTCTTCCTTCAGCTAAGCTCATTAGTAGCTTCTGGGTGTATAGAACTAAAGAAAAGTCCGATAGCACTCTTAATAAGTACAAAGCTTATTATGTTGCTTAGGGGTATTTGGAAATTCTAGGTTTGGATTATACTAAAACATTTAGCCTTATTGTAAAACTGACTCCATTGAGGATTGTTTTGTCTATTGATGATGTGGTGTTTATAGGTTCTAACTCTACTCAACTTAAGCAATTTGTATATGATATGAATAGAAAATTTACTTTAAAATAAATGGGTTACCTTAGCTATTTTCTTGATATATAGGTTACCTTTTCTTCTCAACGCTTGCACATGAATCAAACTAAATATGTCTAGTATCTTTTAGATAGATTTGGAAAGGCATCCTCTAAAGTTGATCTAACTTCTATAGTTATGAGGGAGTATTAAACAAACAAGATAGCACTTTTTTGTAGGATCCTTCTACTTGTAAGAGCTTAGATATGGCTTTACAATATTATGTTGTAACTCATCTAGAACTTGGCTTTGTTGTAAGAAAACTTTGCTAGTTCTTGAGTGAACCAATTGATATACACATGATAGCTACAAAATGTGTATTGAAGTACCTAAAAGGAATTGTGCACAATTTCGTAATATTGATGAAACCAAATGAGTTAAGTTTGATAGAATACATTGGTGCAGATTGGACTAGTTTTCATGATTATAGAATGAGTTTTAATGGGTATTGCATATTATTTGGTGGCAACTTAGTTAACTGGTCCTCTTCTACACAAATGTTAGTTTCAAGATCATTTGTAAAATCAAAATATAAGGTACTTGTAAGTGGTGCTGCAGAGGTGCTATGAATTCTATCTTTGTTCACTACTACAAAAAGTACATATGACCTTGGTTTTTAACCGTGACGATAGATCTATGGCCACGGTTATAAGAACCGAGGCCTAAGTGAGAGAGACCATATGTAATGACCTATGGCCTCAGTTTTTCTAATAACATAGGCCATAGGGTATACATAAATTAAAAAAAATACAATATTAAAAATATAATTATTAATTACAAAATTAAAAATTAAATCAATATAAATTACAATAAATTTATTAAAAACAATATTAAAAATCATATTATAGTAAAATTAAAAGTATAATTACATTAGAGAGTTTATTATAGACTAAAAATTAATAAACACAGTGTACAATAGAAATAACTTGAGTATAATATTTATTTTTATCTATTTTGAGACTCAAAATAGTGTGCCTACTGCCTGGTGCACTGGTGCCCTAGAGCGTGGTGCGTTGGTGCGCCTGTTGCATGGGTGCACCTACTGCACTGGTGTGCCTGCTGCATGGGTGCGCCTGCTGCCCTAGTGTGTTGGTGCACCTAGTGCCTAGTGTGCCTATTGCACTGGTAACAACAGATAAAATAAGAATGAACCATAAACACAATGTACAATAGAAATAACAATAGATAAAATAAGAACGAACCATAAAAATTGTTCACAATAGACTCAAAACAGTCTAACATAGCATAACATAGCAAGCAAGCTATGCAAGCAAGTAATAAGAATGAAATAAATAGACATTTTGAAGACACCTACTCACAAGAAAGAATGAAATTAGGACTTAAAAATTGAAGACACCTCATGCAACTTACCTTGTTCCTTATATCATAAACATTTGCCTCAATAACATTTTTCATGTCTTTTGTTTCTTCCATTGCATGGACTTGAAGATTTATTGATCATATAAATAGACGAACCAAAGACTAAATGATGATGAAAATATATTTTGAAGCCTATCACACAGAGAACTGATATATCAATGTATCACCAGAAACTTAGTTAGCACTGATATAACTAAAATGTAAATTCAATACCTGAATTCCAAGATGAAGCAAATATGGAATAAGGACTGACCTTTCCATACCTGTATAGATAAGTGCAAAGATGGTTATATAAGCTAGAAAGATTGTCCCAACACTTATAAGCAATAAAAGAAGGAAAAATGTGACAACACACTTGTATCTACAAACTGAGCCAAACAGGATATAGTATCATATATTGTGAACAAGTAGATAGAGAAGTAACAAAATAAAGCGCAAAAGGAGCTTGTAGTTTGAATCCAGTTTACCTCATAGGCTTTCAATGATTGATCAACAAATTGTTTACAAATCATAGTATAAATCTTTAATTACAATAAGAGAAAATCCAGATTATACAACTCAAAGAAAAAATGTTCTAAGTTCATAAGTGATAGAACTTGCACACAAAATCCACAAATAACGTACCTTGGAGGCGAGAGGATGAGAAAAGGTGAGTATGGTGATCGAATAGAGGAAAACGGTTGCCTCGCAAAGTTGACAATATGACCATTTCTTCCTTGAATGCGTATAAAGAATACCCCTACAAGAATATCTATATCAATCAAAGCATTCATTTTGAATGTTAAACCAAAAATGTGAAGCTATAATAGAACATCAGTTGTTGATGGAACACTACAATTAATATCTTAATATGTATTTGGATTTTGGCGTACTCATTATCCTGTCAAACTTATACTCATAGTGATAACAACTGTAAAAGGAGACGTGCATGTATATGCAAAATCAGCCTGAAAAGATAATATAATTCGAAGGGTAATTGGATCACAACAACAAATAATCTCATTTGTACCCCCTAAAATACATATATACTCTCTGCACAAACCAAAAAAATTATGAAATAAGATACCATACTTGGGATAGGAAACAAATTCAAGAATAAGAGTTGAAATTTGTGATCAAAAATAGCCTTATCATAATGAGAGAGCTAAAGGGTATTCACCCTACTACTGAAGCCAAAGAACATCATAAACAACCTCCAGTAGTAACACACGTTTAACCAACACAACTGTACAAGAATTATGACATTTGCATCTAAAGCTAATAAAATAAAATTGAAGAATGAGCATTAACTTTCCCCTACCAATAAATGGCCAGAGAATACATCAATTGCTAGCAAAATGCCACTGTAATAGTATAAACAAAAAAAATTATAATCAATAATAGTAACAAAAGAATTTATATGAGAACTCAAATAGTAAAATGAATTTACTTCTCTTAGGATTAAACAGCTGAGGATTAAACTATAGGATTCCATAAATTCAGACCAGTTATCACCCATTGGAGCAGAATTAAGATAGATAAAAACAAGGCCAAATACCTTCTTCCAAGGTTCACCAGCTCTAAACTTTGGATCTAGATCTTGTCCAGCATAATAAGAACTAAGAAAAATCTATCAGAGAAACAAGAGCCAACATGACTAGAGATTACAGCTTCAATGTAAACTAAAACAAAGAGTAATGATATGATATCCCAAAAATTAAAACCTAGGTTCCATTAATCAGATCAAAGTCATCCCAAAAATTATAAACAAGAATTTTCAGTAATGGGTTCATCGCTGAGACAAAACAACAAACAAGGAATAATGACATATTGAAAAATAAAGAACAAATGTTGCAGTAGGAGGGAAAACAAGACGTAAACCATCCATGGGATGATTACCTAATAAAAAAAATTTGAATATACGTACCTCAGCTAGAGTGAATTCGAAGAGCAGATCAGTCGCACGATGAGAAAATACATATCCAACACGCGAAGGGGAAAAAGGAACAAGGGAACGATAACAACCAGACGAGGATCACAAGATGAGAATGGCCAGACGAGGACGGCCAAACGAGAAGGACAAGACGAGAATGGCCAAACAAGGACGGAAAGATGAGAACAATCAGAAGAGGACGGCAAGACGAGAACTGCTAGACGAGGATAGACGGGATACGAGACGCAGTGCAGCAGTTGGAGAGGGTCAATTGATCATCTCTAAAAAGAAAGTATATATATGCTATGTATAAAAACCCTAGGATATATTAGGGCCAAGAAAGGAAAAAAAGAGAAGAAAAAAAGAGAAGAAAAAAAGAAAAAGGAAAAGAGAAAAAAAGAAAGATAAAAAACGGGAAGCATAAAAAAATGATAAAAGTTTTTGGTGTTAATTTGGTTTAAAAAGGAAGAAAATTAAAGAGAGAAAAAAATTGATAAAATATTTGGTGTAAAGGAGAAAAAATTAATAGGGTATATCTATGGCCTCGGTTTTTAAATAACTGAGGCCATAAGATATGTCTATGGCCTCGATTTTTAAATAACCGAGGCTATAGGGTATGTCTATGACCTAAGTTTTAAAATAACCGAGGCTAAATGTACGAGACTATATGTATGTATTGTAGTAGTGGTTGAAAGAAATTGGTTTTGAGGCCGTAGGAAATTCCAAGATTCTATGTGATAATCTTAGTGCATAATATATAGTAAAAAAATCATATTCAACATGCTAGAACTAAACATATTGAAATTAGAATTTATTTTGTTAGAGATTTAGAGTTAGAGAAGCAATTGGATATTTTGTATTATGCATCAAATTCACAGTTAGTAACTATACTAAAACCTTAGCTAGCCCATCATTTTTGAAGTTTAGAAGTAATCTAATGGTTCTAAACAAACCATTAGTTTAAGGGGGAGTATTGGCTATGATAATATAATGGTGAATGCATGTGTAAAGTTATCATTGTTGAAGGTAGTTATAACAAATTGTAAAGAGAGTTAGGATGTACATATAAATATTTAAGCAATATAGCAAGGAATTCATTTTTAGATCTTTCTCTTCATCAACACAACAACCTGTACTTTTCAACGCCAGAACTTTATATCACAATCACTGGATCATGGAAAGATTGACTCAAAATACACATATATACATCAAAATTAGGTCATAAAAAAGGGATAACATAACCAAGATCAAAAGGATGCAAGAGCTCTACACATTAGGGCTGTCCAAAAACTGGGCTGGACCGGTATAAACCGAAAAACTGGTCCAAACCGGACCGAACTGAGCAGTTTTGTAAATGAAGTGGTCCGGTCCGGTCTGTAATAAATAAAACCGATTTTAAAATAGTCCGGTATGGTTATAAAATATTATAAACCGGTCGAACCGGACCGGACCAGTTTTATTAAATAAATATTTTTTTATTTAAAATATTATAAACCGGGGTATATATATAATTTTTTTTCGAGTTAAGGCATTTAGCCGTAACTCGTTCATGCTCAACCCTAACCCTAGAAATTGAAATCTCATTTCCTCTATGCTCTGCGACTCTACATTCACCTTCGCCACTTCGCCGTATACACTCTAGGTCTGGCCGTCGTCGCTTCCACCAGCAACTAGCCACCATTCCTCGTGTTGATTCCACCAGCAGCTAACCACTGTTCCTCGTGTTGCTTCCACCAACAGCTAGCCATTTTTCCATGCATTGCTTCAACCAGAAGCTAGCCACCTCTCCTCACGTCGCTTCTACCAACAAATAACCACCTCTCCTTGCGTTGCGTCGTGTCATGACAACAATGGACAAAAATCATGAAATATGTATGTGGTCTACTATTACTAGAGTACTAGTAGTCTGGTAGTAGTTTTTTCCTGAATAAACTAAATGGTAAATCTGAAGTCTGAAGTCTGAAGTCTAAAATCTGAATGGTATATCGTTTTTTTGTTAGTCTGAACTCTGAAATCTAAATGGTAAGTCTGAAGTCTGAAGTCTGAAATCTGAATGGTATGTCATTTTTTTGTTAGTCTGAACTCTGAAATCTGAATGGTATGTCATTTTTTTGTTATTCTGAACTCTGAAATCTAAATGGTATGTCATTTTTTTGTTAGTCTGAACTCTGAACTCTGAAGTTTGAACAATTTTTTCTCACAGAGTTCATTTTTTTTAAATGGTGGAAACTAATTAATACTGTTAGAACTTATAACTTCAGTTATATTGTTCGTACGTTGCCCCTCTTTTAAAGCTTAATTATTTTGATTAAGTTCTCTTTATAGATTAAATATATATAGTTCATTTTATTAATGTTTGATCATTATGAATTTCAAGAGGTACAGGTCTACCCCCGAGAATAAAAAATCTATGTCATCAAGAATATGTACATCTACATAGCTCATTTTTCAGTTTAAGCTAATTATAATCATCAAGATGCATTCCACCTTTCTTATACCCATCATGATCTTCTGTTAGAAGGTAGAGTTATTTTTTGCCTGTTGGATCTGATTCCAATTCCCATCAAATTGTTATCAATATTTGTTTGATCTAGAAAGTTAATTAAACTTGGGGCTCAAATTCATGTCTTGTTGATGGTCTGGACTCTAGACTCTGGACTCTGGAGAGTGTTCTCAGGGTTGGTTCTGAGTGAACAACAATCACTGTGGAGTGTGGACTCGTTTAGATAATAAATTTATCTTAAAAAAAATCACAGGTTTAAGTACATTTGTATCCAATATGTATTTAATTATTTATTTATTTATATGACTATTCCCTTACATTTAAAAAGTGTTTAAACAAATTTCCTTAGTATAATCACAGTTCATAGAATACATTGATCTTTACAATTAAATGTGTTTTTTTTATTAATATGATTTGTTAATATAAATTTTTATATATGATTTATATATAATCAATATTTTTGTCATAAAATGTGGTGTTTTTGTTTTATAGGTTCTTATTAAATCATATTAGTTCTTAATTTTTAAAATGTACATAAACAATGTTTAAATTAATATTGTTATAGATTGTATAAAGTTTCTGAATACCAAACTGTATTATTAATTCATTAACGTCTGATATCATATATGCAGGTAATGCAGCTATAAACTAAATATTTATGAAGATAATTATATTTTAAATGTAACTAATCCACAAAGTTAATAAATAAATAAAACAAAGTTTTTATTAGCAAAATGCTATTTAAAAAATTCACAAAATGTCCTTCACTATAGGTTTATTTTATAATTAAGCTTAGCTGAAAATAAAAATAAATTCTTTAAACTTTCTATAATCTATTAATTATGTAAACTTCAAAATTTCAAATGTTTTCACATATATGTGAAATATCAGTCTTAAAATATTATTTTTTACACTTTGGTGACTTATATTATGTTAGTTTTGAAATGATTTTTGATTCAGTACAAAAAGTAATATTTTAATATATTAAGAATATGTACTAATCTATATTCTATATATAGATGATATAGGTGATGATGTACATGAGTTTATTGGACTAAGTCAATTTACAGACTTTATTATGTCTATGATTGAAGACATTGAATCAGAAATTCATCCGAATAAAATGGAAAATCCACAACAGAATTTAAATGACTCATCTTCAAAAAGGGGAATAGAAGTAAGTAATGTTCACCTCGATAACAAATCTGATATGAAGAAACCAAAAAATTTTAGGTCAAAAATATGGAATCATTTTTCATATATTTTACCCTATGATGTGGAAAATCCTAGAGCTACATGTCATTATTGTAAAAAAAGTTATGTTGCTCATCCCACAAGGAATGGAACTACTTCAATGATACATCACTTCAAAAATTTATGTAAGAAGATTCCTAAAGAAGTAGATAAATGACAAAAGATGTTAAGTTTTCAAACACATAAAAGAGAGGATGATAGGACAACTCATAAATTAGTTGATGTATCATTTGATGCAAAACGTGCTAGAGTTGCTTTGGCAAAAATGATTATTATTGATGAATTGTCTTTTAGGTTTGTTGAGGGTGAGGGATTTAAAGATTTTATAGCTGAAATTTGTCCTAAGTTTCATGTGCCATCTCGGCAAACAATTTCTAGAGATGTGTTTCAACTTTATTTAGATGAGAAAAAAAGTTTGAAGAACTTGTTCATAAGTTAAAAGAAAGGAGTTTGTCTTACTAGTTATTGTTGGACTTCAATTCAAAATATTAATTATATTTGTCTAACCACTCATTATATTGACAAAGATTGGAAATTACAAAAGAGAATTATAAAATTTTGTCAAGTTGAGAATCATAAAGGGGATACAATTGAGAGAGTGATAGAACAAAGTTTGCGTGATTGGGGTATATGTAAAGTATTCACCATAACACTTAATAATGCTTCCTTAAATGATACTGCTGTGTCATACTTGAAAAGGAAGCTAAAAAATTGGAATGATGGACTTGTTATGAGTGGAGACTTCTTTCATGTGCGATGTTGTGCTCACATTTTGAATTTTATTGTAAGAGAAGGACTTAAAGATCTTCATAGTACTATTATGAGTATTCGTTGCGCTGTGAGATATGTTAGATCCTCTTCTTTGAGATTACAAAATTTTAAAATGTGTTATATTAAAGAAAATATTGAGTCTAAAGGAAGTGTCATGCTAGATGTGCCTACAAGATGGAACTCCACATATCTAATGTTAAAATCTTCTTTATATTTTCAAAAAGAATTTGATCATCTTGAAGAAGAGGAAGGAACAAAATTTATTTCTTATTTTCATGAGGAGCGATCAAATGTTGGGCTGCCAACATTAGATGATTGGAAGAATGTTGGTGTTTTTGTCAAGATTTTGAAGACTTTTTATGACTCTACTTTAGCATTCAGTGCATCTTTATGTACCACATCAAATTTATATTTTAAAGAACTACATAACATTCAATCTCAAATACTTACATGGTGTGGTTCTGATGACTTGTTGTTGAAAAATATGGCTATTAGCATGAAAACAAAATTTGAGAAGTATTGGGGAAATGTAGGCAAGACTAATAAGATGTTGTATGTTGCATTTGTACTTGATCCAAGGTACAAATTAGAGTATTTGAAATTCTTATTTGAAAAGATTTATGATTTAGAAATTATTCAAAAATTGAGAGATAATGTCAAAAATGCTTTTATGGATTTGTTCAAAGCTTACTATATGTTAGTGCATGGAAAAGATTTTCAATCTAATATGACTCAATCACAAGATGTAATAGGAAGGATTCCTTCATCTGAGGAAGCAAGAAAGTTGAAATTTCTTAAACGCTTAAAGGAGAAAAATAGTTTGGAGTTGAAAATCGAGGTTGAGAAATATTTGAACACCCCATGTGAAAATGTCATGTTGGATAAGTTTGATATATTAAAATGGTAAAGGGAAAATTCTTTTAGGTTTCCTATCATCTCTCTCATTGCACGTGATGTGTTAGCAATTCAAGTTTCAACTGTTGCATCAGAATCAGCTTTTAGCACAGGAGGGCGCATTCTTGATCCATTTAGGAGTTCTTTGAATCCTAAAATGGTAGAGACATTAGTATGTAGTCAAAATTAGTTTCGTTCTTCCATTAATAATGACAATGTCCTCTTACCAGAATACAATGATGACCTAGAGATTTATGATCATGTTGATTTTGTTTGATTGTAAAGTTTATTAAAGACATTACAATGATCGTTGATGATTAATAATGGGTAAGTTTTAAATATTATTATCTAATGATGTATTGTTGTTGATTATGAGTTTTGATGTTTGCATATGTTTAAGAATTCTTTGTAAATGAGATATTTGGGATTCATTTCTTCATGTCTAATCTTTTTTTATTTTAGATTTTGATAACATCTTATTTATGTATTTAACAATAATATCTATCTATGTATGATTATAAATGAGCATTACATTTGATTGCATCCTATTAAATTATATCATATTAAACTGAATCATATTTATTTATTATTAATCGTTCAAAACCGTTAACCAAACTGGACCAAACCGTTCGGTTATAACATTTTAGATTGCCGAATGGTCCGATCTGATCCGGTTTCAACTATATGAACAGTCCGGTTTGGTTAAATTTTTTTTAGGCAAAACTAGACCGGACCGGACCGTGGACACCCCTACTACACATAGTTCTAGAGAGAGAAATTGAAGACAAAGATAGAGATTGAATATTTGTGATCATTCATCATCATCCTATGCTTTCTCTTCCTTTCTAGTTTTTTTTGGAGTTTATGTTTGCTTTAGTTAGTGTTATGAATAACTAAACACATATATCTTATTAAGGGAAATTTCTCAATCCTAGATAATGATTCGAAGCATATTTTATGATTTAATTATTTTCTTTCTATTGAGTTGGTTATATGGTTGATTTTATATATCCATGTCAAAATGTAGCTTTTGAATTATTAGAATATCTACTAGTTATATTATCTATTAGTGTTTACTATTAGATTATTATTTTAATATAAAATGTCTAATTATTTTAATAGAAAGTAGCAGTTTGTGATTTTCTATTTGCAAGTAGAATCAATTACCTAAGTTAAAAATTATCAATGAGATAACTTTTGTTTAGTTTAGTTATTATTCTTTCAAAACTTAAAGATATTGTTAAATTGAATATGTGATCGTCATATTGATTGTATCATAATCAACTAAATTGTAAGAAATAGTAGAAAGGTTTAAGCGATATGATGGTTCTAAAACTAAAGTTATCACTACTACAATACATACATATAGTCTCGTACATTTAGCCTCGGTTTTTAAAAAAACCGAGGCCATAGACATACCTTAAGGCCTCGGTTATTTTAAAACCGAGGCCATAGACATACCCTATGGTCTCGGTTATTTTAAAACCGAGGCCATAGACATATCCTATGGCCACGGTTATTTAAAAACCGAGGCTATAGACATATCATATTAATTTTTTTTCCTTTACACCAAAAAATTTTATCAATTTTATCAATTTTTTTCTCTTTTTCTTTCTTTTTTCACCAAATTAACACCAAAAATTTTTATCATTTATTTTATGCTTCTGTTTTTTCCTCTTTTTTTTTTCCTTTTTGCTTTTTCCTTTTTCTTTCTTGCTTTTTCCTTTCTCCTTTTTTCTTTTTCTTTTTTTCTTCTCTTTTTTCTTCTCTTTTTTTCTTCTCTTTTTTTCTTCTCTTTTTTTCCTTTCTCCGCTTAGGGTTTTCGTACGAGCACACACACACACACACACACACACACACACACATATATATATATATATACACACTTTCTTTTTAGAGATGGCCAGTCTCCAGCTGCCACTCTAAGTCTCGTCTCCCGTCTATCCTCTTCTCGCCATTCGTCCTCGTCTCGCCGTCCTCGTCTCACCGTCCTCGTCTCGCCGTCCTCGTCTCACCGTCCTCGTCTCGCCGTCCTCGTCTCACCGTCCTCGTCTCACCGTCCTTGTCTCGCCGTCCTCGTCTCACCGTTCTCGTCTTGTTATCCTCGTCTCGCTGTTCTTGTTCCCTTGTTTCTTTTTCCCCCTCGCACGTTGTATATGTATTTCCTCATCTTGTGATTGATTTGCACTTCGAATTCACTCTAGCTGAGGTACGTATATTCAAATTTTGTTTATTAGGTAATCATCCCATGGATGGTTTGCGTCTTGTTTTCCCTCCTATTGCAACATCTGTTCTTTGTTTGCCAATATGTCATTATTCCTTGTTTTTTTTGTTTTGTCTCAGCGATGAACCCATTACTGAAAATTCTCGTTTATAATTTTTGGGATGACTTTGATCTGATTAATGGAACCCAGGTTTTAATTTTTGGGATATCATATCATTACTCTTTGTTTTAGTTTACATTGAAGCTGTAATCTCTAGTCATGTTGGCTCTTTTTTTTCTGATAAATTTTTCTTAGTTCTCATTATGCTAGACAAGATCTAGATCCAAAGTTTAGAGCTGGTGAACCTTGGAAGAAGGTATTTGGCCCTGTTTTTATCTATCTTAATCCTGAGAGAAGTAAATTCATTTTACTATTTGAGTTCTCATATAAATTCTTCTGTTATGATAAAAAATATAAGTTCTGTTGTTGATTATAATTTTTTTTGTTTATAATATTGTGGTGGCATTTTGCCAGCAATTGATGTATTCTCTGGCCATATATTGGTAGGGGTAAGTTAATGCTCATTCTTCAATAGTAGGGTAAATACCCTTTAGCTCTCTCATTATGATAAGGTTGTTTTTGATCACCAATTTCAACTCTTATTCTTGAATTTGGTTCCTATCCCAAGTATGGTATCTTATTTCATAATTTTGTTTGGTTTGTGTAGAAAGTATATATGTATTTCAGGGGGTACAAATGAGATTATTTGTTGTTGTGATCCAATTACCCTTCGAATTATATTATCTTTTCAGGCTAATTTTGCATATACATGCACTTCTCCTTTTATTGTTGTTATCCCTGTGAGTATAAGTTTGATAGGATAATGAGTATGCCAAAATCCAAATACATATTAAGATATTAATTGTAGTGTTCCATCAATAGCGGATGTTCTATTATAGCTTCACGTTTTTGGTTTAACATTCAAAATGAATGCTTTGATTGATATATATATTTTTGTAGGGGTCTTCTTTATACGCATTCAAGGAAGAAATGGTCATATTGTCAACTTTGCAAGGCAGCCGTTTTTCTCTATTTGATCACCATACTCACCTTTTCTCATCCTCTCATCTCCAAGGTAGTTTCTTTGTGGATTTTGTGTCCAAGTTCTATCTCTTATGAACTTAGAGCATTTTTCTTTGAGTTGTAGAATCTGGGTTTTCTCTTATTGCAATTAAAGATTTATACTGTGATTTGTAAACAAGTTGCTGATCAATCATTGAAAGCCTATGAGGTAAACCAGATTCAACCTACAAGCTTCTTTTGCGCTTTATTTTTGTTACTTCTCTATCTACTTGTTCACAATATATGATACTCTGTCCTATTTGGCTCAGTTTGTAGATACAAGTGTGTTGTCACATTTGTCCTCCTTTTATTGCTTATAAGTGTTGGGACAATCTTTCTAGCTTATATCACCATCTTTGCACTGATCTATACACGAATGGAAAGGTCTGTCCTCATTCCATATTTGCTTCATCTTGGAATTTAGGTATTGAATTTACATTTTAGTTATATCAATGCTAACTAAGTTTATGGTGATACATTGATATATCAGTCCTTTGTGTGATAGGCTTCAAAATCCTCTGGTGATACATTTTAGCTTTCTTACTATGCTTATGCTATGTTAGATTGTGTTTTGAGTCTATTGTGAATAGTTTTTATGCTTCATTCTTATTTTATCTACTATTATTTCTATTGTACATTGTGTTTATGGTTCATTCTTATTTTATCTGTTGTTACCAGCGTAGCAGGCACACTAGGCTTTAGGCGCACCAACGCCACATACGCACCCATGCAGCAGGCACACTAGCGCAGCAGGTGCACTCATGCAGTAGGTGCACCAGTGCACCAGCACACCACACACCAGGCAGCAAGCACACTGTTTTGAGTCTCAAAATAGATAAAAATAAATACTATACTCAAGTTATTTCTATTGTACACTGTGTGTATTAATTTTTATTGTATAATAAACTCAATAATGTAATTATACTTTTAATTTTACTATAATATAATTTTTAATCTTGTTTTTAATAAATTTATTGTAATTTAAATTGATTTAATTTTTAATATTGTAATTAATAATTGTATTTTTTTAATTTATGTATACCCTATGGCCTCGGTTATTAGAAAAATCGAGGTCATACAGTGTATCTATGGCCTCGGTTATTAGAAAAACTGAGGTTATAGGGTGTATCTATGGCCTCTGTTATTAGAAAAACCGAGGTCATAGGGTGTATCTATGGCCTCGGTTATTACAAAACCGAGGTCATAGGGTGTATCTATGGCCTCGGTTATTAGAAAAACCGAGGTCATAGGGTGTACCTATTACCTCGGTTAAAAACCGAGACCATAGGTTGTTACCTATGGTCTCTCTCACTTAGGCCTCGGTTCTAATAACCGTGGCCATAGATTTATGGTCACAGTTAAAAACCGAGGCCATATGTACTTTTTGTAGTAGTGTATTGATACAATATATTCTAAATTATGTTGCATAATAAATTTATTTTACTTACGTTTGAATAGTTGGAATTTAATATTTTAATTATTCACAATCATGATATGCGGGTATTAATCTTTCCTTACAACTATCCTACTAATTAACATATTTTTTTAAGTAAAGTAAGGAATTAATATTTTACACATCCTTTGGTGTGTGTTACCAAGCTAATACGTTGATATATACTAATTAAAACATAAAATATCTATTAGTGCTTAAGTGAAATATACACACACACACACACATATATATATATATATATATATATATATATATATATATATATATATATATATATATATATATATATATATATATATATATATATATATATATATTATTTTTCATATCATCTCTTATATTAATTGACTTAAATCTGTTGGTGTGTGTTGTGGTGCATGTTGCAACAGTGGCAGTCACCAATATTTAGTGGAGCAAAACATGGAGCAGACAATAATATTAGTGGAGCCATAAAACATGGATGTGCAGTAGCTAGGGTTATTGTTTAGTTTTCATTTTCCTTGTATACATATACCTAAACTCATGTACAGAAACAGAACAGAAATGATATGAAATATACATGATAATTATCAGAGAAATACAATATTTGTCATGGTATCAAAGCAAGTTATTACTGACTAATGGAATTACCTGCTATGTTGATTTTTGTTCTACTACCATTTTGATTTCTGATTTCTGGTATGGCTACTGATTGTGGCTGCTAATTTCTAATTTTTGGTTTACATTTTTCCTCGAAATTGATTTCGTTTTTACTCGTTGAAACCGATCAGTTGCAATATTGGAAAAAAATACCATCAAGTAAAACAAAAATATCAGTGTACTACAAAAGGGAATAAGTACAAAGAACATTGTTGTAAGGCTTAACCACAGAGGTTGAAACCTAAGGGATGGGTAGACAGTGAAGCCTCACCAATGTTGCGACCATCTAGTATCCAGAGTCACCATTTCTGCTTAGCATCAATTCCGCCGTTGCAACCTTAATAGAATCCTTCAGGGAGCCATACTGATCTAGCTTCTCGTTGGAGCCATTGCAGCTTACCTGCGTTTTAGGTCTATCTGCTCGTTGGAGCCGTTGTAGTTGCCCAACGTAGCTTACTCGTTGGGGCTAGTGCAGTCTCTCTACGTACCAGTCTAGCTACCATCGTGGAGAAACTTGGAATGAAGTAGAAGAATAGCACCGCTTCACAGAGATGGAGACGGAGGACCAGGTAGAGGGTTGATTCCGGATGGATGTTGTAGTCGGCTAGGGTTTTTCGTAGAGGGCTGCACGAAGAAAAGTGCTACATAGGGCAGCGTGAAGAAAGCATGTAGAGGGCGGTGGAAATGGAAAAGAAAATTTTAGATTTCATGGTAGAATCTAGAGATTTAACCACCAATTTCATAGTGGAAGATTTGACTACAAAAATGACAGAAGTTCTAACTAGAGCTCAAATCACCTCACAACCTCTACTAATTGAAGCGTCGACTACTCCCATTAGTATCAAGTTGGGAAGATCCAACTATGCCTTGTGGTCCTAGGTGGTGGAGATGTATATCTCTGGCAAAGACAAATTGGGATATATTAATGGGGATTTTCCTCAACCTTCTAAAACTGACCCCTCATTCAGGAGATGGCGCACTGAAAATGACATTGTCAAAGGATGGTTGATCAATTCAATGGACCCCTCCTTGATTGAAAATTTTATTCGAGTCCTAACTGCGAAACAGGTTTGGGATCCTGCTGCTACCACCTACTATGATGGGACAGACACATCTCAAGTGTATGATCTTCATCGTCGAGTTACTCGTATGAAGCAGGTGGGTGGACCCATTGAAAAATACTACAATGACCTTCAAGGGTTGTGGCGAGAAATTGATTTTTGTTGTCCTAATACAATGGAGTATGCGATTGACATACAAAAATACAACTCCATCTTACAGGAAAATCGAGTGTATACCTTCCTCTATGGACTTGATGATAGACTAGATAAAACTCGAAGTGATGTGCTTCAAATCAAACCATTCCCTACGGTGGAACAAGCCTATGGATTCATCCATAGAGAAGAGGTTCGGTAGACCGTGATGATTATGGGTACATATACGACACCCAGAGCAGTTATAGCTTTCAAAGGGATCAAGGGATACCATAATCCATTGCCACCCAAACCAGGAAATTTTTTGGGTAGTAAAAACTCCACAGGAAATCCACCGTCTATTGACATGAAATGTGGCCATTGTGGAAACTCCAAACACATCGGTGAAAACTACTTCAAACTACATGGGTATCCAGAATGGTGGAATGATCTTCAAGCACAGAAGAAACGGGAAACCACTGGGCGAGCCACTGTGGCTACCAATAATGCATCATTATCCCTTATTCCTTAGGCCGAATATTCCCAGGATCCAGGTATTTCAAGTAAAGCATTTCACATCTCTACTCATAGTGATAATGAGGATTAGATTCTAGACTCTGGAGCTACAGATCATATGACATTTGACCCAAAAGATCTCTCCAATACAACCCAACCGAGACGGAGCCGTGTTGCCAATGCCAATGGGGTCACTTATCTAGTTACAGGGGCTAGAATAGTGACTTTATCTCATTCATTATCACTATCTAATACATTACTTGTACCCTCTTTTTCAAACAGACTAATGTCTATAAGTCAGGTCACTTCAGATCTTAACTATGTAGTATTGATGTATTCTACCTTTTGTCTTCTACATGATATTCTCACCAAGGAGATCATTGGGTGTGGTACTAAGAGAGAGGGGGGTTATATTATGTGGATGACCTCAGTCCAGGAAGAGCCAATCACATGCAATATACTGTTAGTAACAGGGAATGCGAGATTTGGTTATGTCATCGTCGATTTGGGCATCCATAATTTGGGTATTTAAAGCACCTACTCTCTAGTTTATTTTCAAATATCACACACTCAGATTTCAAATGTGATACTTGTATCTTAGCAAAAAGTCATAGGGCGTCTTATCCTATAAGCATGAATAAAAGTATGACTCATTTTGCTTTAGTACATTATGATGTTTGGGGACCTTCCCGGGTCACTATGTCATCGGGTCATCATTGGTTTGCAATTTTTGTTGATGATTGTACATGAATGACATGGCTTTACCTTCTTAAACATAAAGATGAAGTATTGTCTACGTTTCACTTGTTTCACACCATGGTTTAGACACAATTTTCTGAACAAATTAAGATTCTTAGGTCTGATAATGGAAGGGAGTATGTTAATCAACAATTTCAGACATACTTGGACAACCATAGTATTCTCCATGAAACCTTGTGTTCACAAACCATACCACAGAATGGGACTGCGGAGAGGAAGAATAGGCATATTTTAGAAACTGCTCGAGCTTTACTAATTGGTGCACATATGCCTAGTAGATGCTGGAGTGATGCTATTACTACAACTGTGTATCTATTGAACCGTATGCCCACAAAACCTTACAAATTTAGACTCCATTAAAGGTGTTATCTAATCATGTTCCCTTGCCTACTATTTTTATGCTTCTACCCTGAATTTTTGGATGTGTTGCTTTTGTCCACCTCTATAAAATCAATGAACTAAGTTGGATCCATGTGTTGCCCGATGTGTATTCTTGGGGTATGGCGTACAAAAAAAGGGATATCTATGCTACGATCCTATTACTAAAAGAACCTACATTACCATGGATGTCACTTTCCTAGAATCTGAATGGTTTTTTCCATCATCAGTATCCAATTACCCTCTTTAGGGGGAGAGTTATGGTGAAGAACGGAATTGGCTTGATGTTGAAGTATTAGACATTAGTAACAATCCGACATACTTAGATAATGCCAAAAATACGGATGATCCAGTACCTAGACTCGAACTTGAACTTCTAAGAACTGAATCTAAATTAGTGACTGAATCTCCAGAAGATGCAGTGGTTGATGCACCCCTCCACTCTCTAGTACCTACTGATCCTTCTGAGGTAAGTTCTCCTATCACACCTTTACAAACTAATGCTATAGATACATCTGTTGGTTATGTTCTACCTTTCAGACACAATCGAGGCAAACCTATGAATCGATACTCTCCAGACATAGAGGAACGACAACCCAAGTATGCAATAGCCAATTATGTATCTACTCAAGTGTTATCAGAACCTATCAGGGCTTTTGCACAAACACTCTCCTCATGTCAAATTCTAAGCAGCGTTGAAGAAGCCGTATCTGATCCAAATTGGGCTCAAGCTATAAAAGAAGAATTTGAGGCACTACAAAAGAACAACACATATGTGTTAAGAAAGTTGCCTCAAGGGAAAAAGATGGTAGAATGCAAGTGGATTTTCTCCATTAGGTATAAAGCAGATGGGTCAGTTGATCGATACAAGGCGAGGCTAGTAGCAAAAGGGTATACACAGAAACATGGTATAGATTATAAAGAAACCTTCTCACATTTGGCTAAACTAAAAACTGTGAGAGTTTTGTTATCTCTTACAGCAAATTTAGATTGGCCATTGCACCAACTTGATGTGAAGAATGCCTTCCTTCATGGTGACCTTGAAGTAGAGATTTACATGGATATTCCACCAGGATATATTGTTACATCAGGAAAATAAATTGTATGTAGATTACAATGAGCATTGTATGGACTAAAACAATCACCTCGAGCATGATTTGGCAAATTGAGTTCAACAATGAGAAAATATGGGTTTTAACAAAGCAACTCTGACTGCACTCTTTTCCTAAAACATCGATTAGGAAAAATAACAGCCCTTATAGTCTATGTAGACAACATGGCCATTACAAGGGATGATAAAGAAGAAATCTCTAGACTTCAAGAACAATTGTCAAATGAGTTTGAAATGAAGGACTTGGGAGGGCTCAAATACTTCTTAGGCATTGAGGTAACAAGATCAAAACAAGGTATATGTCTTTCCCAAAGGAAATATACTCTAGACCTACTAGCAGAGGCAGGATTACTAGATTGTAAACCTGTCGATATTCCAATGGTCCAAAATCATAAACTTGGAGAATATGTGGACCAAGTACCAGCAGATAAACAGAGATATCAACGGTTAGTAAGTAAACTCATATACTTATCTCATACTCGACCTGATATTGCTTATGCTGTGAGTGTCGTGAGTCAGTTTATGCACTGCTTAAGTGAAGACCATATGGATGCTGTCATGCGAATACTTCGTTATTTAAAATCCTCCCCTGGGAAAGGACTTATGTTTTCAAAGAATGGTCAATTGGAAGTCGTTGGATATACAGATTCAGACTGGGTAGGGAATATGAAGGATAGGAAATCTACTGCTGGGTACTTTACTTTTGTGGGAGGCAATCTTGTTACATGGAGGAGCAAGAAGTAAAAGGTAGTTGCCTTATCTAGTGCTAAAGTTGAATTTCGAGTAATAGTCAAGGGAATATGTGAGCTCCTTTTGTTGAAAAAACTTCTAACTGAGATTGGTGTTGCTCCTAACTCTGAAATGAACTTATTTTGTGATAAAAAAGAAGCCATTGCCATCTCTCACAATCCAGTTCAACATGATCACACGAAGCACATTGAAGTGGATCAAAACTTCATCAAATAGAATCTTGAAGAAAAGATTATTCAACTTCCATTTGTTAAATTAGAATATCAACTCGCTGATATACTCCCAAAATCTGTGTCTGCAAATAACTTCTATAACTCACTTGACAAGTTGGGCATAAGTGTATTGTGGTGCATGCTGCAACAGTGGAAGACACCAATGTTTAGTGGAGCAAAACATGGAGTAGACAATAATATTGGTGGAGCTATAAAACATGGATGTGCAGCAGCTAGGGTTATTGTTTAGTTTTTGTTTTCTTTGTATACATATACCTAAACTCTTGAACAGAAACAGAACAGAAATGATATGAAATATAGATGATAATTATCAAAGAAACACAATATTTGTCAAAATTAACATGTCAATTTGTTTTAATATCGATTAATAGTTTATTTTCATGAGTAATTTATCAAACTAGTAAAATATTTGAGTTAGATTTTATTTTTTTTTATCAAAATCGCTCACAATATAAAGGTTGTCACTGCTATGGTAAGACATTACCTTATTGTGGTAAGACTTATCACGATACTAGTTACCAATGGTAAATACTTTCATACTGGACTAATGTATTCACACACCAAGTTAAGGCCTTACTACGTTTGTTTTTTACGAGAATTGCTTCGAGGTAAAGCTTACTACTATTGTAGTAAGGTAACGTCGTAAGCCTTCACACGATGATAAGCCTTCCTACGTTGGGAAAATGTCCTCCCATATCAGTTCAATGTCTTCTCACATTAGACTTATGCTTTAATACAAATTTTATTTTTTTATCCAAATCGTTTCGAGATAAGATATATTGGTGTTATGGTAAGTCTTATCTCTAAGTGATTTTAATAAAAAAAATTAAATATTATTAAAAATTATGTAAGTTTTTCTGTTTCATTTAAAAGCATAGCAATACTTTTATTTGATATTGATTAATTATTTTAAGAAGATAGTCTCTCGTTGCGAAGAAAAAAAAGAAAAAAGATACCCTATCACGAATGACTTCTCGATCTTATTCAATTTTCTTAATAATAATACTTCAAAATTTTAAAACATTGAACGTGATTTTTGTTTTAAGGGAAAACGCCTTTTTGCAATATGTGTATTAGATTCTCTTCTCCGTTATTATACTAATTACTGAAAAAATAATAATATATATTAAAATACTTATTTAAGACCAAACACAGTACAGAAAAAATATGTAGAATACCAAGAGAACCCACAAATCTCACAAATGCAAAAGCTTTGAATATTCGTAATATTAATTAATTAAGGTGTGTTTTTCTTCCCTTCTCGTACTTAACCACATGATAGAATAGATCGATGTTTCACATTATAGAATTCCTTTTCTTTTTTTTTACTATAAAGTATCACATAATATGAGGTTTTAGAAACGGACAAAAAATTCTTTTTTCATTGGTTAAAAACCCTACAATCATAACAATATTATAATTGTATAAATAACAAATTACAACCTTACTAAGTATAGTTTAATTTGTTTTTTTTTTAAAAACCCTACATGTATATAAAATAAAATAAAAAGCTACAATACATCTTTAGAAAATGCAACGTAACTGAATAAGGTCCACCTTTCTTATAAAAAAGAAAAGAAAAGGGTGGCTGATCAGGTATTACTATGTAAATCATTTATGATATATGCGATCTGGCTGAGGCACTAAAACTCCTGGCATGTCAGAATTTTCTCTCACACACATGGATAAAGCCTCATCATCCGGCTCTGCCTTTCTATATTTATATCTGAAAATGCCTTTTTATCATACACGTGGAATACTTCATGGCTTATAATATAATTTACTTCTTATTAATAAATGAATGTGTGTAAAAAAATGAAATTTATTAAAAAATAGATGTTGGGAATTGTGACTTGTCCCACCTTGTTTTTTTATAATATTTTAAAGAAGTATAAATAGTGAAGATTTTGTTATTGTGATTAGGTACGGCGCTGCTTTTGTAGAAGTGGAAGGGGCAAGCGAATGTGATCTGTACGCGTAGCCATTGTGCGTCGTCAAATCCAAGCCGACCGTCTGCCGGCAAATGTCGATGCGTGTGATATTTTATTTTTTGGTAAAATATTCTTTTTAAGGAAATTTTTTTTCACTTACAAAATGGTTGTTATATATATATATATATATTTCAGAAAAAAAATAACCGTTATGTTCCTTTATTAAGAATATGGCCGTTGTCTTCTTAATTCAAAAAAAGTCGTTGCTTTCGTATTTATTCCGCAAAAATATCCGTTACTCGTGTTTAATCTGAAAATGGCGGTTACATTCTTAATTCCTAGACATTTACCGTTTTATTCATAATTGCTACCGTTTTCTAAAGCCTATAAAAAGAAGGCTTGACTCTCATTTCAACACATCAATCAAGAATCTCATCTCCCTACGAAAACAATTCTCTACAATTTCTACAATTTTAAGTATTCTTTTAGTTTAGAGCAACAAATTTTACGGTGTAGCATTCCGGTCTTCATCTGATGAGATTCGAGGCAATTACGATTAAAATTTTTTATCCTGAGGGCGATGAAATTTGTGTTTGCTTGCACAAATTAGCGGTAGTGAAGCGTCTTAAAGAGAAGCGACCTAGTCGCGACCTACAAGCGTGATTACTTTGAAGTTATCGGTAATATTGTTCCTACTTGTTTTTATAAACTTGCTTCAACAATTTTAAAGGCGGATTCAATCTGCCATGTCTCTTGAAATGCTAGCTGGCGATCTAAACAAACCATTCCGTTTGAGGGATTACACTTTAAAAGATGGAGACAAAAAATGTTGTTTTTCTTAACCGTGAAAAAAGTCGTTTACTCGCTTCATCGAAAAACCAATACAGTCGAGTCCTCCTCGAAGTGAAACTAAAGATTTAGACGCTTGGATTGAAAATGATTTTCTATGCAAAAATTATATTCTTAATGGTTTAGGCGATGACTTGTATGATTATTATAAGCTGATAAATACTGCTAAGGAAATTTGGGAAAGACTTCAAAAGAAAATACGAGGAAAATTTGGAACTAAAAGTATCTTTGTCGTAGATACATGAAGTTTCGGATGATTGATGGAAAATCGATGGAAGCTTCGATCCGTGAGCTAAGATAGCACGAAATAACTTCTGAAGGTATGACTTTAGATGAACAATTTCAAGTAGTTATAATAGATAAATTACCCCTCTTGGAAAGATTTTAAGAATACACTTAGCGTAAAACTAAGGAATTTTCTTTAGAAAGTCTTATAACACGTTTAAGAATAGAAGAAAAAGCTAGAAAACAAGACGAAGATGAAGTACTTGTAGTCTCGAATAATAGTACCAATAAGAAACCTTCCCCTACAATTAAAACCTAAAGGTAGAAATATGAAAACTCATAATCGTAGTAATAATCAAAACCGCCACCACCAAAATAGAAATAGAAGCTATCCTCCCCGGAATGGACCTCGACCCACGATGTAGCGGCAGACGCCGATTCTCGCATAAATACTTTGGTTTTATATTTATAAAACTCTGAAAGTGCGAATCATTTTAAGTAGAAAATGATAAGTATACTCCCAAGGTCGATCTAAGGAAGGAATATATGTGGTTTTTAATTTATTATTCAAACTTTTAAAAACGAAATTAAATCACTAAACATCTGTCACGATATTTTGGGTTTTGTCTTTTTAATCTAATTACGAGAAAATTAAACATAGATTCAATAAACATTCATTGCAAATTTTATCTTTTATAAATAGTGGAGTATTTATGGATATAATAACTAAGTTAATTATGCTTGTTCGTATTATTTAGGTTATTAAAGATATGAATTGATATTTATTGATTCTCTCGCTTTTTTATTATGAATACCACCTTTGGTGGTTAGATATTCTTTGTTAACTAAACAAATCAATTAACACCTATGGGTGGGTTGATAACTAATTTGGTTAATTAAATTAATTCCTTTTTCTAAGAGATTGAAAATGAACCATTTAAATGCCACGCTTTGGTGGGGTTAGACGATTTAAACTTTATTCGAGGTGTCCAATTAAACCTAAGAATTTAGTTATCCGGTACTAACTTTCAAGTTTTAAAACCACTACCGGAAAACATGTCGTCATTAAATACATTTTCGGATAATAATTCTTATAAAAACTTTTGAAATAGAGCTTGTTTTCTAACCTACTGGCGATTGTACCATCAAATAAAGAGCACTACTCTAAATCGACAGGATAACTAAACCTTAAAATCTAATTTTTGATTTAAGTTTGTAATGAAAAATAATATATTTCTCTACAACACTCTTAATATAAAATCTTGAATAAAAATAAAATCAATTCATTTTAGAGATTTTTACCTATTTAATATTTGTAAGCATAACAACGTCATTATTACATCATGTTTACTAAATGTACCAAAGACAATTAAATTTAACCACAGACAAATTAAATATAACATGTAAGAATAAAGCATAAAAAATAAGCGTAAAGAAAAATAAAATCCTTACAGAACTTCGACGCTATTCCGTTCTTTGGAAAAACTCAAATGCGGGAATTTGCACTCCCATTTATTGAATCAAAAAGCTAAAATATTACAAAAACATAACTAGTTCTTCCCTAAAAGGGAAGAACACAAAAACTAAGAGAAACTAGCTAAAACATAAGAAAAACTAGCTAAAACATAAGAAAAACTAAAAAGAACTAAAAACTAAGAAATGGAGAGAAAGAAAGAAGAGAGAAGTGTGGTTTTGAGGTGTGTTGAAGGTGAAGGGAAGGGGAAATTATTTATAGGTGAGGATGGAGAGAAAAAATAGAAAAAAATGTTAAAAAAATGTAAAAGCGGATTTAGTGATTGCGACGTCATTGATAGCGTCGGCATGTATTGCACGGGCCACCGGTCTGCGGATGGCGATACCGGAGCTCAGCACCGGATGAAGCGATCGCGGATGAGCGATCAGCCGCGGATAGGCAGACGCGGCGGATGAACGATCACCCGCGGATGAACGATACCGCGGATGAGCAGTGTTACTTGTAACTTAGTGAGTTAGGCCCCAGGCGCGAGCATGTGTGCCAGCGCGATTTTCTCTTTTCGACATTTTTGTCCTTTTTTTGACCCATTTGTCCAATTTTTCCTTATTTGTTGACCTTTCCCCATTTATTTATTAATATATTTGTGATGTATTGCTTCTAGTATTTCTCTTTTTTTTTTAAGTTGCGTTTTTAAGCCAAAATACGAAAAACAATAAAAATACCCGTGATTAGAAAAGACAAATTTATATAAATATATGATAAAGCATATAAATATATATATTTTTAATCAATTAATGAGCATAAAATCATGGTAATTTTAGTGCTTTTTGAGCACTCATCACAACTGACCAGCTTCTTGCTAGTCCGCAGCAAGAAGCGATAAAAACTAAAAAATTAAACTATCCTAAATCACTTCCGTGGATTGACATGGTTGCATTTAGCCTATGCAACAAGCCTTTAAACCACTAGGTTGCCCTGGTAGACGAGTTTGAGTCTCGTGAGGGTTTTCGGTAATGATACCCACAAAACATTGTACTTAATGTAAAAACAAAAGAAACAATAAAAACAAACAACTTAAAAATTAAATTTACAACAAAATCACAAATTATCAACATCTCACAAAAATGTCTCATACTTTTTAATCTCCTTTAAGATCATAATTAAAATCTCAAGCATAAGTTATTTTAATCTCTTTAAACAATCATGATTTATTATAATAATTAGTCGAAAATCATTTTCATATTTCATATCAAAAAATGTATCAATTTAATTTCACCCAATTTCAGTGTCATGAATCGAATTGCACGACTCTTATTCCTCGCAAGTCAATACTCTCGAAACACTTGAATCCTATGGGTTCAAATACTCATACTAATTTATATGCGAAAGAGTTGATGTATAGAAATGAACTAATATGTTCGCATATGTATAAAGAATAAAGGCTCAAAGTGTTATTTTAACATTGATCTCATGAAAGGAATCAAATGTATAAATTATAAAGATATCATATATAAAAATTATTTTCATGCATAAATCAAACTCATTAAGAAAGAATTTCCAAGATATATGCCTTTTACAAATGAAGAAATTGCAATGACTTTTTAGGGAATTACTTCTTATATCTTTCTTTTGTAATTAGCCTTTACTCACAACTTTGTAGGCAATGCGGGTTATAGTATGTAGATGATACTATTTTTATCTCTCTCTTTTTTTTTTAGATATTTTTCAATATGTGTATTTTTTTAGAGAAGTCAACCCATTATGCAGATTGTACATTTTTTGGATTTTGGTGAGTGGTTAATTTTGTGGCTTTTCTGTTTGATCTTGGTTTAGGTAACCCAGATATGTCTTTTGTTTTTGTAGTAGACATGCATAAATGAGATATAAGCATATACTTTCAATTTCTACTCAAATCATTTAATCTAAGCAAAAATAATAATCAAAAATATATGATACTCTATTAAGATGAAAAAAATTCATACATTCAATGCTAATACCTATAGAGATCATCTAAAAATTTGAAGAAATAAGAAATGTGTTTGGAGTAGAAAAAAATATATATTTCACTCTGAATAAAGGAAATTAGGGTCAAGTTATGTCTCACAAAAGGTAGTCTCCATTAAAAAAAAACTTCATAAACACCCGATTTTGGGTTTAATATAATTTCTACATCTTATCAAGAAATACTAATTATGACAAAAACTAACTAATTATCAAAAATAATTACAAAATATTTCATGATATGTTTTTAAAAATTAATCTAACGATCTAAAAAGACTTAACTATTTACTTAAATTTGATTTAAAGAAAAGATAAATTTTTGTTAATTTTTTTTACAAAAATTACTAAATCACACAAAATAGAAATAAAACCAAACACACAAAAAATGAAAAAGTAAATTTTTTTTTATTTTTAAATTGTTAAAACTTTTTTTTAATTAAGCATGGTAACTTTTCACCACCCCCAACCTAGAACTTACATTGTCCTCAATGTAATAATTGTAAATTAAAGTTAAAAAGAAAATAGAAGAAAGATTACCTATTTCTTGAGAAAGTGCAAGTAGTAATGGAAAATGCGGTGCATCCATCACATTCATCATTAAAGTGTATCTGAGACGGTCCTTGTGAACCTAACATCTCGACAAATATTTTTAGTTTTAACAATTTAAAAATTATTCACATGTAATTAAAATGAAATAATTAAGTAAATAAAAGAAAATTACCTAAAATGATGGGTTGCACTCCCATGGTAGCAGTTTAACGTCTTAGCAAGACGTAACTTGGGATTGCATTTTAAGTAAACTCAATGTCCCCTAAATCATTGAGTCAATCAAACGCTTCAGGTAAGACAAGGTTGTCTACCTATACTTTTTCAGATCATGCCCTATTGATTTTCGAGATTTCTTTACGTACTTAAAACTAGAGGCATACTTTGACGGTTTTAGATAACCCCACGTCTAGGTGCAAATCAAATAATTAAGTCATTAAAACACGGTTGTACCTAGATCAAACAAAGCAACTAACTCGCTTAGATTGTAATTAAAACATTAAAATTTTGGAGATAGTTCAATTTTTTTTAAAAAATAACATAATCAGGTATTAACGAAATGCTCCCAGGAAAGAATGGTGGTGCAAGGCTCCCTTAAAAACCATCCTCCTGCAAGCAGAACAACGTTCCCAGGAAAGACTAATTAGCCTGAAAGGCTTCGAAAGAATCTCTCACAAATGAGAACTCCCTTAGATCTTTACTTTTCATGTTATTAAGTTAAGTTAAATAAAACTTTAAGTTAATCAAAATCTAAGTTAATTAAGTTTAAAGAAAAGGTTAATTAAGTTAAGTGAATTAAAAAAAATCTAAGTTAATTAAGTTAAGTTAAAAAAAATCTAAGTTAATTAAGTTAGTAAAAAGTTAATTAAGCTAAGTGAAGTAAAAAATCTAAGTTAATTAAGTTAAGTTAAAAAAAATCTAAGTTAATTAAGTTAGTAAAAAGTTAATTAAGCTAAGTTAAGTAAAAAATCTAAGCTAATTAAGTTAATGAAAATTTAAGTAAAAACCTAAGTTAATGTTAAAAAAAAAAATTAAGTTAATTAAGTTAGTAAAAAAAAAACTAAGTTAAGTAAGTTAAATAAAAATCAAGAAGAAAAAAAATAGCTAAAGAAAGAAAAAAAAATAATAAAAAAATAAAATTGAAAAAGGTAAAAAAATAAATAAAATTATGATTTAAAATAAATAAAAAAAATAGTAAAAATTAAACTCAAAAAAATTAAAATTTTGGTTTTTTTTATTTTTTTTATTTTTTTTATTTTTTTTATTTTTTTTATTTTTTTTTATTTTATTTTTTTATTTTTTATTTTATTTTATTTTATTTTATTTATTTTTTATTTATTTTTAATTTATTTTTAATTTATTTTTAATTTTTTAATTTTTTTAATTTTTTTTTTAATTTTTTTTAATTTTTTTTTAATTTTTTTAATTTTTTTAATTTGTTTTTTAATTTTTTTTAATTTTTTTAAATTTTTTAAATTTTTTTATTTTTATTTAAAATTTATTAAAAAAAAATTTATTTTTTTATTTTTTATTATTTCTTATGAAATTTAAAATTTAAAAATTTTTTTATTTATTTTTTATTTTTTTACAAAAACAAAAAAAATCACAATTATTTACAGCACAAAAATATTTTTAAAATTTTGATAAATAAATTAAAAGCGATATTCCTTCCCGCAAAACTTGATGGCCAATAGCTTATCGCCGATTCTAATACTTTGGTTTTATATTTATAAAGCTACAGCAAGTCTGCGAATCATTTAAATGAAAATGATAAGTATACTCTCGAGTCGATCTAAGGAAGAAATATATGTAGTTTTTAATTTATTATTCAAACTTTTAAAGCGAAATTAAATCCTAAACATCCTGGCACGATATTTTGGGTTTTGTCTTTTAATCTAATTACGAGAAAATTAAACGTAGATTGATAAACGTTATTACAAATTTTATCTTTTATAAATAGTGGAGTATTTATGGATATAATAAGCTAAGTTAATTATCTTTCGTATTATTTAGGTTATTAAAGATATGAATTGATATTTATTGATTCTTTTTTTATGATGAATACCACCTTTGGTGAGGTTAGATATTAACTTTGTTAACTAAACAAATCCAATTAACACCTATGGGTGGGGTTGATAACTAATTTGGTTAATTAAATTAATTCCTTTTTCTAAGAGATTGAAAATGAAGCTAATTTAAATGCCACCTTTGGTGGGAGTTAAACGATTTATTCAAGCTTTATTCAAGGTATTAATTAAACCTAAGAATTTAGTTATCCAAGTACTAACTTTCAAGTTTTAAAACCACTACCGAAAAACATGTCGTCAATACATTTTCAGATAATAATTCTTATAAAAACTTTTGAAATAGAGCTTCACTCTAACTCTGGGCGTATGTACCATCAAATAAAAGAGCACTACTCTAAATCGAACCGGATAACTAAACCTTAAAATCTAATTTTGATTTAAGTTTGTAATGAAAAATAATATATTTCTCTCTAACACTCTTAATATAAAATCTTGAATAAAAATAAAATCAATTCATTTTAGAGATTTTTACCTATTTAATATTTCATGGCATAACAACGTCATTATTACATCATGTTTACTAAGCGGCCGACCGATTAAATTTAACCACATGAGACAAATTAAATATAACATGTAAGAATAAAGCATAAAAATAAGCGTAAAAAAATAAAATCCTTACGAACTTCGACGCTATTCCGATTCTTTGGAAAAACTGCGGAATTTGCACTCCCGTTTATTGAATCAAAAAGCAAAAATATAACAAAAACATAACTAGTCCTTCCCTAAAAAGGGAAGAACTCTAAAACTAAGAGAAACTAGCTAAAACATAAGAAAAACTAGCTAAAACATAAGAAAAACTAAAAAAACCTAAAAACTAAGAAATGGAGAGAAAGAAAGAAAGAGAAGTGTGGTTTTGAAGGTGTGTTGAAGGTGAAGGGAAGGGGTATTTATAGGTGAGGATGGAGAGAAAAAATAGAAAAAAATGTTAAAAAAATGTAAAAAGCGGATTTAGTGATTCTTGGCGTCATTGATGACGTCAGCAGCAGTGGCCAGTGCAGTCTGCGCGGGATGAGAAACAAGACCGCTTGCGACAAGATCAGCGGATGAAACGAGTACGCCACGGATGAACGATGACGCGCGGATGAAACGATGCGCCGCGGATGAAAACGATGCCGCGGATGAACGAGTGTTGCGCTTAGACGGGATTAGTGGCGCCATGTGGCCAGGCGGCCTTGTGTGTGATTTTCTTCTTTTCGACATTTTTGTCCTTTTGACCAATTTTGTCCAATTTTTCCTTATTTGTTGACCTTTCCCCATTTATTTATTAATATATTTGTGATGTATTGCTTCTAGTATTTCTCTTTTTTTTAAGTTGCGTTTTTAAGCCAAAATACCTGAAAAACAATAAAAATACCCGTGGTTCCGAAAAAGACAAATTTATATAAATATATGATAAAGCATATAAATATATATATTTTTAATCAATTAATGAGCATAAAATCATGGTAATTTTAGTGCTTTTTGAGCACTCATCAACCCCCTTAAGGAATAACACATTCATGTGTTATAGTTGTAATAGACCACTTGCTAGAAGGCTATGCAGGAACAGAATCGTCACCTTTGAGCGAACCTTACGAAGATCAACTTATTGCTATGATATCTGAAGTCAATTTTGTTGGTGAATCCGAGGGGTGGTGGGTAGACAACGGGCCACCAAGCCAGTGTTTGCTATGATCGAGACATGTTCAAATCATATTCGATTCACGAGGATAAGAAAGTGTCTTTGTTGGGTGACTCGGCTCCACTAAAGTTCTTTGATACTTGCGGTGAGGTGGTTTGAAGTTTACCTCTGGAAGAGCATCGTCTTGAAGGATGTCCGTATACTCAGGAGATGAGAAAGAACTTAGTTTCCGTGCTATCTTCTTAACAAATTTGGATTTACTCGAACCATAAGTGGGATTTATATACTATAACTAAAAATAATATATTTGTTGGGAAAGTGCATGCCACCGATGGCATGTTTAAATTAAATATTGAAATCAATAAAACTTCTTCTTACTGCTTACATGTTGAGTTCTTTTAATATTTGGCATGCTAGACTATGTCATGTTAATAAGCAACGTAATCAAGAATATGAGTAGTTTAGAACTAATTCTAAACTATCTTTAAATGATTTCGAAAAATGTGATTTTTGTAGTCAAGCTAAAATAACCAAAACTTCACATAAATCAAATGATTAGAGAATCCGAACCTTTAGAATTAATTCATTCGATATACGTGAACTTGATGGAAATTTAACAAGAAATGGAAAACGCTATTTTATAACTTTTATAGATGATTTGTTGATTACACTTATGTATATCTAATGAAAAATAAAAGTGAAGCATTTGACATGTTTAAAATATTTATAGTGAGATTGAAAATCAACTTAATAGAAAAATAAAGAGGTTTAGTGATAGAAATCTTTGAATATGATTCAATATCTTTAATAATTTTTATAAAACTATTGGAATCATTAAATGAAAAAAGCGCACCTTATTCTCCTGAAATGAATGGCAAAATTTGAAAGAAAAAATAGAACTTTTCTTGAATCAGTTGTTGCAATTTTATTAAACTGCAGTGCCTCCTATTAATTGAGGAGAAATTTTATTAGCTTGTTTGCTATGTGTACTAAATAGAGTGCCTAAATCTACAAATAAAATTTCACCATATGAAATTTTGAAAAATAAGAAACCTAATTTAACTTATTTTAAAACTTGGGGTTGTTTAGCCTATGTTAGGATCCACGATCCTAAAAGAAATAAACTTGCAAGTAGAGCGTATGAATGTGTATTCATAGGATACACTTTGAATAGTAAAGCTTATAAATTCTATGACTTAAAAAATCAAGTAGTTATAGAATCAAATGATCTTTGACTTTTATGAACATAGGTTTCCCTTTAAAATTAAGAATAGTGGGGCTCGTCTTAGTAGTTTACCTATAACTAGAACTAGTGATCAAACCGAAGAATTAAACACTTGAAATTAGAAGAAGTAAACGAGCTCGAACCCTTAAGGATTTTTGGAGTCGATTTTTATGCTTATACCTTAGAGGAAGATCCCCAAACTATTAAAGAAGCATTATCTTCTTTAGATGCCAACTTATGGGAAGAAGCCATAAATGATGAAATGGACTCACTTGAGTATAATAAGACTTGGCATTTAGTTGACTTACCTCCCGGTTGCAAAACCATTGGATGTAAATGGATACTAAAAAAGAAATTGAAACCTGATGGTACTATTGAAAAATATAAAGCTCGTCTTGTAGTTAAAGGATATAAGCCAGAAAGGGAAAATGTAGATTTCTTTGATACCTTTTCACCGATTACGAATAACTTCTATCAACGTGTACTTTTTCTCTCTACTGCTATCTATGATTTAGTAGTACATCAAATGGATGTTAAAAGCGCTTTCTTAAATGGTGATTTAGAAGAAGAAATTTATATGGATCAACTCGAAGGTTTTGTTATCCCAGGGCAAGAAAATAAAGTTTGTAAATTAGATAAATCTCTTTATGGTCTAAAAGCAAGCACCTAAGCAATGGCATGAAAAAATTTGATAATCTAGTTATCTCACATGGATTCAAAATAAATGAAAGTGACAAATGCATTTATTATAAATTAGAAGATAATATTTGCACTATTATATGTTTATATGTGGATTGACATGCTTATTTTTGGATCAAATATTTATGTTGTGAATAATTTCAAAATGTTGTTAAGAGCTAATTTTGATATGAAAGATCTTGGAGAAGCGAGTGTAATCCTTGGTATAAAAATAACTAGGTCCGAAAGGGAATTTTCTAGATCAATCTCACTACATTGAGAAGATCTTAAAGAAATATAATTACTTTAGCAGCACTGCATGTACTCCTTATGATCCTAGTGTAAAGTTGTTCAAGAACACCGGAGACGGTGTTAGACAATCGAGTATCACGAGCTCATTGGTAGCTTACGTTACATGCGATTACCTTTAGACAGACATAGCTTATGTTGTGGGACTACTTATGTAGGTTTACCGGTAGACCTAGTGTGAAGCATTGGAATGCTATTGAAAGGGTTATGAGATACCTTAAGAGAACTATGAACCTTGGATTACATTATAATAAGTTTCCACATTGTTTTAGAAGGATACGGCGATGCGGTGGAACACTTTATCGGAAGACTCCAAAGCAACTAGTGGTATATTTTTAACATAGTTGGTGGAATGTTTGTTTCTGGAATCCCCAAAAGCAAACAATATTGGCTCAATCTACAACGGAGTGCGAAATGATAGCACTAGCCATCTGCTAGTGGAGAAGCGAGGCGGCTAAGAAGTTTGTTAGGTCGAGATCCCTTTATGGGAAAGACCGATACCGGTGTCTTGATCCTGACGATAGTACGCGGCTATTGCAAAGATTCGAACCGTTACTACAATGGCAAGAGACGACGACACGTCGTAAGCGTAGTCTTGTTAGAGAATTTCTCTCGACGGGAGCGGTAAGTGGATCGTATGCGTTACGATGAAAATTTGGCAGATCCTTTGACGAAAGGATTACCAGAGAGAAGGTTTTCAAAACCTCGAAAGGAATGGGATTAATGCCCTTATAATGAAGAGTCACATGATGGTAACTTGACTTATGGGCGGAGATCCCAAAGAAATAAGTTCAAAGGGTAATAACAAGTCATGAAGTGATATGAGATGTATCGTGCTATTAATCAAATCTCATTCTATATTGTTAGAAGCACAAGTCCCTGAAGCGATAGAAGAGGATGAGTTATTTGTTAAACTCTTGTGGAGTTCTATACTCTACGTGTGGAGTGGAGTGCGTAGCTACGTAGTACTCTTGATAGACTACTTTATGTGAATGTGGAAGTGTGGCCGCTTCTTATGAAAATTTTTTGGGCAAAATTTACTAGAGCGTTCACTATACTGGGATACACGTGTATGGCCGTAAAGCACGGGCTTTTTCGAACTACACCTTGGGAAGGTTGTGTGTGTGATGATTGTTAGAGATAGAGTTCAAAACTACGAGTTACTCTAGTATATTCTAAAGCATCAACACTATGCAAAGGTTCAAGTCGATAGACACCTTTTCGCTTATGCACAATCTTATAATTTTAATTGATCGGTTGCTCGATGAAAAAAAATTATTTTTATATATAAAATTCAAGTGGGGGATTGTTGAAAAAAATGAAATTTATTAAAAAATAGATGTTGGGAATTGTGCCTTGTCCCACATTGCTTTTTTATAATATTTTAAAGAGGTATAAATAGTGAAGAGTTTGTTATTGGGATTGGGGCCCGAGCGCACCCACTTTTGTGGAAGGGGGAGAGGACCTAGGCAAATGTGATACACGCACGCGCGCGCGCGCGCCGCCGCCGCCGTCCGTCCGACCGACCGGTCGTGCCGTGCCGAGCCGAGTCCGAGTCCGAGTGCGTGTGTGAGGTGAGGTGGTATTTTATTTTTTGGTAAAATATTCTTTTTAAGGAAATTTTTTTTCACTTACAAAATGGTTGTTATATATATATATATATATATATATTTCAGAAAAAAATAACCGTTATGTTCCTTTATTAAGAATATGGTCGTTGTCTTCTTAATTCAGAAAAAAAGAGCCGTTGCTCGTATTTATTCACAAAATATCCATTACTCGTGTTTAATCTGAAAATGGTCGTTACTTTTCATTACTCAGAATGGCCGTTACATTCTTAATTCCTAGACATTACCGTTTTATTCATAATTGCTACACGTTTTCTAAAGCCTATAAAAAGAAGCCCTCTCGTTTCAACACATCAATCAGCAATCTCTCATCTCCTACGAAAACAATTCTCTTTTACAATTTCTACAATTTTAAGTATTCTTTTAGTTTCGACGCAACAAATTTTTACGGTGTAGCATTCGGTCTTATTCATGCGGTGAAGTTACGAGAGCCGAGATTACGATTAAGAACACATTTATCCTGGGACGACGATAGTTTGTGTTTGCTTGCCTTGAAATTGGGCGAGCCAGCGAAAGCGTCTTAAAGAGAAGCGACCTGATCGCGACTCAACCCTGACGATTCTTTGAAGTTATCGGTAATATTGTTCCTACACTGTTTTTATAAACTTGCTTCAACAGAATGTTACAACAATTACATCCTAAATTCATATACAATATACACATGGCATTATATATATATATATAAGATTTTTAGTGATTAGTATATATATATATATGATTTTTTAGTGATTAGCCACTAGATTAGGATATATGAGATAACCACCTGTTTTTTATTGCTTAATTATAATTCCTTCATTCTACCAGTTATCTATCTCTCAGCTCAACCAGTCCTTTTTACCAATATTCCCGTGAAATGATTCTATAGATGTGAGATCAATCCACAGTTTTATTTAATTATTGTTTGCTGGGTCTCATATTTTCCCTCTCGATCCCTAGTGATTTATTAGAATCCTAGTTCTCTGACTTTACTTGTTGGGTTATTATGTTTTTAGGGTTTTAAGGTTCTCTTCAAGATCATCTTTTTAGTCTTGACATCATTAATTTGCATGCAGATCTGAAGGCCAAGATCAGTCAGTGTTTTGGGATGCAGCATCATCAAGATTCACAATAAACTTGATAATTATGAGATTTTATTTTTCAATATATTGGGAGTTTCGTAATTCCTTTTACTGTAAATAAAATACTAAATTTCAGAATTGGGAATCTTGATGATGCTGCATCAGAAAATACATGACTACTTTCTCTCTCGTACTCTTCTTACCATTAATTCATCTAATTTTGATCAACACAAGGTTTTCCATCAATAATAATCTTCAGGTAAATTCATCTTCATTTTCTTATCTTTAATTTTGTCTAACGATCGATCAATGATCTATTGGTTAATTTTTCATTTGCTCTTATTAGATAAACATTAAAAATATTTACTTTTTTTTAATCTAAAAGTCTTACAAGATTGGTTAATTTAACATTATAAAGACTTTTCTTGAAATAATTTTTCCGTAATATTTTAAATTATTTAGTTATATTATGATGACTACAGTAAATTATCTTATTTTTTCTAAACAAAAATAAATTATCTTTATTTTTTTTTTGGAATTTTATTTTATAAGATGAAGTATCAAATGATCATTTTGTTTAGTCTATTTATTTAAAAAAAAAACAAATTTAGTTTTTTTAGTTTAGTTATTATTAAAGTTCAAATCTTAATGATCTCAAGTCATGAAAAAGTGATTTTTTTTTTATTTTTGAAGATTTAACATCTTATTTAATCGAAGAATCATAGATGAGGATTGTGGAATTCAAAGAGATGAAGGCAATTCTAGAAAAAATATTTCTCATATATTACATATTTTTTCTAAAGATTGTCGTGATATTTTGATTTATTTGAATAAATATAAAATCTGTTCTTTGTAAAAAGAATACACATCTTTATTTGGATTTTATATATGTATATTGTACAAATTAAAAACAAAATGAAAATAATAATAATCTTGATCACGTGCAATAGCAGTAACCATGTCATATCTTTAAATATTTAAATATTTGATTACTTCTCAATTCATGTAAATCTTTTAATATTTTATTCTTGATTTTATTTATATTATCAAATTATAAATGAAAATCTTTTATTTGTTTTAATTACTTGAAATGAATAACTTAATAGGAGAATAACTTTTACATAACTCCTAAAACGATCAATAACGTCTGCCGTTTGAGTTCTCTTGGGATAAAATCAAAACTGTGTTTAGAGCTCATATCCCTAAAGCAGTACTCAAAAGAATAATGATGTGATACATGCTAGGTTTTTTTATCTGTGTTTACATTTTTCACATTATCATTGTGAAGTTCAAGAGAGCTTCAAATTCAAGCAGTACAACGATGGATGAGCCTCATACACTACCTGAGAATCCTTCAATTAGTTCAGCAACTATTGTGACTTCAAATCGGGTTCGGAAAGGAGTATTTCTTTTCATAATCTACTTTTTCTTATAAAATTGGAAAGCAAAAATTATGTGATTTAGAGGCATCAAATTCTATAGTTTTTTTTAGAAAACATAACTTGGATGGGTATGTTTTGAAAGAAACAAGGACGACAAACTCTCCGTCATTTTGTTTATATCTGTTATAAGTTAGGGTTATGTAGATCAATTTAGACAACACAAAACAATAATAATGAATTACCGTAAAATAATAGACAATAAAAAATTAAATATACATAAAGATTTAAATGGTTTGATATTTTAACGTGCAAAACCTACTTCATTAATAACAACACATTAAAAAAAATCCATTAATAATCAAATAAAAAGTATAAATACCAATATTCAAAAGTCACTCAAAACCAAACCTCAAATGCACCAAAATCTCTCTCAACAAAAGTAGCAATACAAAGGAAGAATATGACGACAAATCTTATGAAGAAAAGATCTAAATTGCATACCAAGAGTAGATGATCAAAAGAGAGAACAAAGATCATTAAATGATGGCTTAATTTACGAATATAGTTTTAATAACATGACTTCTCCGTTTATAGTAATGAACACTAAAATTGAAGAGAAGACCACTATATATATAAATAATTTGTTTAACTAAAAAGTATATTACTTAACAACCAACTAAGTTATTTGATTAAAAATTCTTACTTTACCAAGAATATATACTTAACCAATAAGTATATCATTTAACATTATAATAATTATCAATTTGACTTATTTCAAAAAGTTGTAGAGTTTTGTGACACCTAAATAACAATATTACTTTATGTTTTGGACACTTAGTTTTCACAAGAGACATAAGTTATTGAATAATTAAAATGGAGATACATTAGTTGCGTAACTTTGATTAAAGTATCACTTTTCATATATATTAAATTTTTTTATTTAAGTCTAATTTGTTTCGTATATGATTCTTACAAAAGATACAGACATAACCCATAATTAAGTGCTAATAAAGTGTTGTATATTAAAGATATAAATTTAAGTTTAGATATTGTAATTATAATCATTTTTTTATTACAAATGAGTATTCATAAAAGTTATAGAATAATTGAAATAAAGTAAACATTTTAAAAAATAACATGATGCTTTAGGAAAAAAAAGGATGGAAAAACTTATTTAGGTGTAATTTGTTTAGTATATTGAGTAGAATAAAATATATAACTATAAACCATAATTAAGTGCTAATAAAATGTTACATATTAAAAATATAAATTTAAATCTATATATTATCATTATACATATTTTTTTATTACAAAATAGTATATTTATATAAGTTATAAAATAACTGAAATGAAATAAATATATTGAAAAATTAAAGTGATGCGTTGTAAAAAAAATGCAGGACAAAAACATCAAAACAAACCAAGTGTATCAACCAACACAATAAGTTTTGAATTATGTTTCATAATAAGGAATTGGATGGTTAAATTGTAATTTAATAAATTGAATTGGAATTTAAGGTAAAGATAATGCATTAATTGTATGTATTATTTAATCAATCTCGACTTGTGATCTTATTGTTTTCTTAGTTTATGTAATTTTCTCTTTTTGAATCTAAAACAAACCCTTTAAAGATTCCAATATGAAGGAACAACTACATGAAGGAGAATTGTTCTTCCAACTCAAATAGGTAATTGAGACCTAGGTGAGGGGTGGAAACACCAACCTATAAAATCTTTTAACAAGTTCTATAACAATATGGCCTATTAGGCCTCACAATGTGAATTAAGCAACTAACATAACAGAAGTGCAAAACAACATGCTCAATTCAACATACAATAAAAGCACCCAGTAGTAAAAAAGAACTAATTGAGATAAACACACTAGTGATGGTGTGCCTAATAGGCTCCTATCTAGACAAGCAAAAAACATGTGCATGGCAAAAAACTAACAACATACTACACAACAAAGCATTTCCATTCACTTCAAGACTTCATATGTGGAAAAATATTCGATAAATGATGATTGTACACTCACAGCATGCGATCAATCTAAACATAGCAACCCAATTAAATAGTTTGACACTTGGGATACAACTAGGGTAAAAAGATATAGACTCCTTAGAAACTTACATGAAAATTAGACGCATTTAAAAGAATAAGTAATATAAGTCAATCAAGAAATAGGTAGATGAATTTACTACATCATAAGCAATGATTAGAAAGCTATAAGTATGCTATATAGAAAGGAAAAAAAGTATGCAACAATATATAATGAATATGCTTTCCCATCAGAGTCTACATCTAGTATGTTAGTTCATAAAAGATAAACACTCATATTAGGTAACACATAATTGGGTCATGCATAACATCCAATATATATACACATAACTGATAATTATAGCAATAGTACATATAATCAGTAAACAAAAAACATCAAGAAACAATAAAAGCTTTATAATCAATGCATAAAATTTAGCATATAGAAACATATATAATTTAAACTATGATTGTACTAGCCACACATTCAAACAAGCATAATAACATATATAATGAGGTAAATCCATATAAAAACCTTATCTATGTGGTAATATCCTCGGGCTGCTTAAGGTTCCCACTCAATAGAAAACAACCCACTAGAAACAATAAACAAATGCAACTTGATAGAAAAATATAAACCCAAATACCTTTATCATTTGGGACCCTTGCTCTAACTGCTTATTAATGTTCTCGCTTGCTACCTCTGCAACAACCTAGTTTGACATATGAAACCGACTCTCCTCCAAAGGCAACACCACCCTAACTAGAATGATCAGTAATCAAAGACAAATAATGTGTATAGTGAGTTAGAAAATGTTACACGAATGTAACCACCAATTGACACACGGCTCATAGCCACACAAACTCCTCATATAAGAAAAAAGTTACATAAGGGAAACTACCAATCGACACATGGTTCATATACAACCCACTCAAAAACATTGTCTTGAATACTCATCACTCATAAGAATGATTTTGCTTACACAATCATGAATTACTAATACTGAATAACACTCGAGGAATTAATGATCCAAAAATAGAAAAAATGAGATGTTAATTTGACAAAGTTCCAATACATTTTTGGATCCCAAATAAGAAGAAATGAGAGTATTTATACAACTCGGATTTCCCATATCATGCTCCAAAAAATTAGGTACGTGAGATAGAAGGGGGGGTAAATTTTAAATTATATTTTATGGAAATTTCTTTAATAATCATGAAAAATTCAATTTAAAAAGAATCATTTATACAACTCGGATTTTCCATATCACGCCCCAAAAAAATGGGTACATGAGATAGAAAGGGGCTAAATTTTAAATTATGTTTTAAGGAAATTTCTTTAGTAATCATGAAAATTTCAATTTAAACAAAGTCATAAATCTACATACATTTATAAAGTTAATTAAAAATTCATCAAAGTAGTCTCAGCCTATGTAATCGTAAATTACAATAACTAATGAAAGAAATAAGGTTTTAAGTCCCACCTTATAATGTCAAAATTCTTCGTCCAAGATCATCTTATCTTCATTGTGATTATCTCAAAAAATATAGCTGGGTAGAAAGGGAGGATTCAGGTTGAACTACACATAGCTCTGTAGGAGTCTACTTAAAATATTATTTTAATAAATATTTATTCATGATGCATATTATTTATTAATAAAATTTTATGAATAATATTCATTATCAATTTATAGTGTGGGGAGATTTTAGTCATAAAACCTGGGTATACGGGTACATCCTTATTTCTAAGGGACCCATGGAAAGGTATACCAAGTAACCCAATGCATGCTTATAAAATATGATATGTGATACAAATTCAATACATGATGTACAATCCCATGTATCAGTCTCCAAAATACATGGGCATATGTGCGGTCCAACTCTGAGACACACATGGGTCCACTCCAACCCCATGTACAATCATAATACATATGACTCATGTATTGGTCAAATCAACATCATATGGGCCCTTGTCTAAGATTCCGTAACAAAATGGAGAGTCCAACTTCGAAGCCCTTATATAGTTACCCTACATAACCCACCAGATGGAAAATTCTAAGACATAATGGTAGGTCCAACTCTGAGGCCTATGTACGATCAATAATACAAGGCACTATATATGGAAAAACTCTGAGAATACATGTGTACTGTAATGCATACCTGTAGTTTGTCGATGCATGCATATATACTTCTCACATATAAAACCTTTCTCATGATGCATGCATAAAATTCTCGAATTCATTTTTTCATAATAACATTTGATACTCATTTATTTATATAAAATGTTTTGAATGTATGTATAATAAAACATATATGATGTGTATCTCATTTTAAATAACATTTATAACATTATAATATTAATTATAAAATAATGACATCCATTTTTTCATCTTTATCCATAGTATATGATGCATGGCAACTCGTTTATTAAAATAATGCATGAATTTAGGATATTTCCATTGAACCTTTACTAGTGATATTTTTCTCTATGCAACAATTCCATTTGCAAAAGCTCTTTGTAATAATTCTATAAATGAAAGAAAGAATTTTTGGATCTTGATATGGCGTAATTGACTTTGATGTACTATACTGTACAATCTTTTTTGAAAATCATTCACCATATATCGAGTCTTATATTACTATTATATAATGTAGTTTACTTCAAGTTAATCAACATTATTTTTCTTTCTACTCCACCTGTTAAAATTATAATACATTCCATACTTCCTAAACGTATTCTTAATTCTTATATGTTTTACTTTATAGTTCCCTATCCTTAAGGAGTCTTCATCTAGGATTAATATCTTTCTATTGAAAATGAAATGTTGGAACATGAAAAATCTATCTATAGTTTTTCCTTCCAATAATCTTTTCCTTGCTTTGCAAAAATCTGTGCTATTCAAATTGAGCATCTCATTACTTTGTGAGGTTAAGTATAAAGGTATGCTTGTCTTCCATTATCTTGAAATATTAACTTGTGATCCTTCTACCATATACTAATATCATTTGTGCAACAACACGAACTTTCAAATTAAGAGTAGCCGTTACTTTCTCTGTTTGAAATTGTAATCCTTTGAAAATACCTTTCCCATAATTCCTTTCATACTTACGATCCTTTCTCCACTTCTCCTTAGAAAATATGTTTCCTTTTCTTTGTCAACTTGTGTGTTAGAATGTGCAATGGTCTTTGATTTATTACGGCTTGATAATTTTATCAAGGAATTTTCCATATATTATATAGCAATCGCTATTGTTGCTAGTTGATTGATGTGTTTTTCAATGGATATGTCTTGATTAATCTTTATAATATTTGAGATTAATTTCCTTGAAATTGTGCAGATCTTTGTTGTCCTTTTTCATGCAATCATACTTCAGGTTTAAAAATCAAATAGATGATGTTTCAAGTTTTCTAAGATGTTCCACATAAAGATCTTATTTACTTATGTAGAACATCAATCAAAGTGTTTTCAAGTCCTTTCTGCGATATGTCAGTACACTTTGTGTGATTCTTCGTTGGTTGATATGATAATTTCCACCTTTGACTCATGCAGAGTTGTTCCTCTTTCGAGTTTCTTTATTGGTTACAAAATTGACATCTCTCTAAGTCAACTACGTTTGGGGTACAATAGTCTCTAAATTTACATTTCTCAAATTTTCACGTAATTTCCTCGATCTCTAATCGTTTCAACGTAGTCCTCTTATGAATTATTCATTCTCCATGAGTGCTCACTCTAAGCTTCAAAATTAGTTTTGATACATTCAATTATCTTAACTTGTTAGTGCCTAATAAATCTACAAAATTAGAGTTATTTTATCCCACTTATGAACCACTTAATTGTCTTTTTTTTTTGCTTAAATATGAAGAATAAGCTTAATTTGAGTTTAATATGGAAATATAGGTGAAAAGATATCAAACGAGTCAAAAATAATCCAAAAATTAGGACAAATATAGGGTCGATAAGGGAGTAGATTAATCTAGACATCTAAAGATCAATCGAGGGTTCATCACTCTATTGAACAACAAAGAAGTAGATTGATTGAAGGTTCATCACTTGATCAATCGAGTGGCAAGGATTTTAACATGTTAGCCTCAAATTGAATTCCAACTTTCAAACTCAGCCATTGGATCAAAATAATATGAATCTTAATCCAATGAGGATCAATTTTAGCCTATTTAAAACACCATAAGGAGGTCATAAAAAACATATATTTAAGATGACAAACCCTAGTAGCAACCAAGAAGAGAAAAAGTTCAAGAGAAGGTTAAAGGAGACATAACTTTATGAAGGATTCAAGAGAAGATTAGTGTTGCAAATTACGAGATTGAGTGTATCTCTTTTTCTTCTCTTTTCGTTATCAATTGTATTGTCTTTGTTTATGAAAAATATAAGCCTTAAAAATATAACCATGTCTAGCTATTTTATTAATCTAAGAGTCTTATGAACCCAATTTTTACATGTAATGATATAATATAATACCTCAATTATTATTACAATTTTATTATTTAATCTAATTTTTATGGTATTAATTGTTTGGCCAACAATTGATTTATGAAGGAAATTAAATAGATTTAAGAGAATTAGTTAATTGTTTGTTTTGATTAAATAACATACTTAGTTTCTAGGCAAAGATGTATGATTCTTATGTATGTGATCTATAATTGATGAACTTAATGAGTAGTATGCAATCTAATTGACATGGGAGTGCAATTAGGTTATTTACTATATGATGTGTAGTGTACTTGAGAGAAGAATGCATACTAGGTTAGATTCAATTGATCATATAATTAATTGATGATTGAATTGGAGGGATTTTAATGATTCATATGTTAGGAAATTTATGGATTAAAGATGCCTATATCCTTTTCTCATATATCTTCGTAGTTGTTGGGTTTTGTGATTTAAAATTAGTTGTCATTTATTTTTTTAGTTTCTATAATTTTCTGTTGTCCAAACAGAAATCATAATATTTATATTGGTACTCGGTTATAAGTTAAACAACTCCATATGGGATCGATATCCATACTTAGGTATATTATATTACTTGCACGACTCATATACTTACAGATTGCATTGTGATTGATCAAGTTTTGGCACCCTTATCGTAAAGTTAATTACTTGTAACAAATATCACTAACAATTATTATAATACTATTTTGGACCTTTTAATTTTTATGATAGTGTTTGTGTTGTATGCCTAAGTTGATAGGTGAAAATCTTGTCCCTTTTCATCGTAAAATAGAGAGAACTTTACTTCACTTGAGAAATGAAGGATAAGAACAAGATCAATTAGGGGTTATGTCAGAACAAAGGGATCAACGAACTACTACAATCCCTAAATCATTAAGCAATTTTTCAATCCCATAAGTAGATGGAGTCCAATCATCTATCAATGTATTGGGCATCTATACTAACAACTTAGAACTTAAGCCAATAGTCATTCAAATGGTACAAGCAAATCAGTTTGGAGGGTTAGTCAAAAATGAGCCTAATCTTTACTTGGCATCATTCTTGAAAATATTTGACATCTTCAAGATGAATGGTGTATCAAATGATGAAATTTGCCTTTGCTTATTTCCTTTCTCACCAAGGGATAATGCTAGGATATGAATACAATCACTACATGTTGGGTCAATCAATAGATGTGATTAATTGGCTTAAAATATTTTGGAAAAATACCTCTCATTTTCAAAGATAGCTAAGTCATAAATGACATCACTTTCTTTCAGCAATTTGAAAGGGAATCACTCTATGAAGCTTGAGAATGCTACAAAGAGTTTTTAAGAAGATTCCTACACAATAGTCTTCCTACTTGGCTGCAAGTACAAACATCCTATATTAGATTAATGAGGCAACCAAGGCCCATAATTGATGCTACAACTGGAGAAGCTTTAGTGAGTAATATTGAATAGGAAGCTTTTACATTACTTGATAAGATGTCATCTTACAATTACCAATGGCTTGTGGAAAGGATAAACCCAAGAAGCGTGGTTAGAGCAGTAGATGTAGACACAATAGCATCAATGCAAGCTCAAAAAAATGCTATACTGTTAGGTTTAACTAAGAAGTTATACGGTGGCAATGTAGGGGGAAATATGGTCCAAGGCACATTGATAGTGTGTTTACAAATAGAGTTATTGAAGTTATATAGGCGATTGTGGGCGAACTTTGGCATTGTATAGGCGAATGTGCATAAACTTTCGCATTGGTGAGATTATTTTACAAATAATTTCTCAGGGATTTATTGGAGTTGCACTTTTTTCTTGGCAAGAACAAGTTATGATAGAATACGTCTTATTTATCTCGACAAAATGGTTGGAATGGCTATCGGAAATCCAAAAATATTCATGAATTTCAATATATTTTCAATGGCTTATCTTCTATTAACAGGCATGAGTGGTTTTGTTGCAGAATTGATTGTCTTTTTTGGAATACTTACTAGCCCCAAATACCTTTTAATTTAATAAAAAAAATCAAATCAATTTTTTTTTAATTTTTAATATTAATTTTAATAAAAGAATATATATTAGATTTGAATATCATAAAATATAAATATAAATATAAAAAAATAACTATGTAATATCATGAAAAGTAAAGATCTAAGAGAATTTTGTCTAGGAGACTAGTTCTTGGAAACCTTTGTGCCCCTAGTATTTCATAGGAACATTGTTCCATCTAGGATTATGGTTTTTAAGGAGGCTTTGCCCCACTATTCTTTCCTAGGAGAACTCTTGGTTAATATTGATTATGTTATTTAACTTAGGGATTAATTTGTTTGTTTAGTATTTTTGTATTAAATACTATGTAAATTTTCTCTAATTTTTGTATGGTTATTTTATCATTCTTTTTCTTTACATGTGTTTTAAATTTACGCTTTTAATAGTCTATTCATGGTAAGATATCCTTAGGGAACCCTTTTACACCATACATAGATAATATTCATAAATTTGAACAACTATCCATAAGGTTGGATTCTAACCATCAGCCTATTTTTGAGCCAAATGCAGAACCAAGCCTTAATCCTTTACCAAAACCAAAAGAAATGGTAGAAAACCAATATTTTAGGGAAACCACCATGAAGGAATTTGCAAGGCCAATAATTGGCATGACAACTGCTATTATCCATCTGGGTGAGGCTGCTAGGAATTATGAACTAAAAAATATTCATTTTTCTATGCTTCCTTCATTCTATGGACTGCCTAATGAAGATTCTCTTTCTTTCATTAGGAACTTCTATGCCACAATCAAAACCTTCCCCATCAGCATTCTAAATGAGGATCAGCTTAGAATGAGATGTTTCTCCTACACCTTGAAGGAAAAGACCAAAGCATGGTTGATATCACTCCCCTCAGGTTCTTTGATGACATGGAAGGACATTTACAACAAATTCATGGGAAAATTCTATTCTCACCAAAAAACATCAGAGTTGAGAGCAAAGATTGCTACTTTCTCTTAGATGGAAGGATAACCATTCCATTAAGCTTGGTATAGGTTCAAAATGTTCCTCACTCAATGCCCCAATCACAGCTTTCCCCTGCAGTTGTAGAACCAATTCTTTTGTGATGGACTCACATAGCAATGCCATTTCATTGTTGATAACACTACTAGAGGAGCAATGTGAGATAAGATACCCTCAGATATGTACAACCTCTTTGAGATGTTGGGTGCTAATTCTCAATAGAAAAGCTCATTAGTAAGAGGAGTTGGATTTTATGAAATTGATTCTAGTAATGAAGTTCAATGACAACTTGTTCAATTGACCAAGTAAGTTTCCCTTCTCACTATGCAGACCAACACCAACAATGAAAATTATGGTTTGTGTAGCAACATAAGACTAAAGCCTATCCATATTAAGGTGAAGCACCAGTTGGACCTGAATAGGTTAATATTTTTGGGAGTATATCAATAGAGACCAAGATTCAACCTTAATTAAAATACCTACAATATTGAATATTAGGTAGAGAAATCATCACAACTTCTCCTGGAGGCCAAACAACCCTCCTTTCGTCCAGAGCTCAAATTAGTCAGGCTAGCAATTCCACCAGCCTATTCCAAGAACCATTCCTAGTAAACCAACCCTGGAGGATAACTTGAATACTTTTATTCAATTTTCAAAGATAACTATTCTAAAACCAATCAACAGCTGGACTCTGTGGAAGCTTCTATCAAAAAGGTGGAAGTTCAAGTGGAATAGTTAGTTGAGCATTTGCAAAAACAAAGAAAAGACTAATTGAATGGTCAAATGGGATCAAATAAATTCAATGAAGAGGAGACATTGAGTTTGTCATTCGGTAATCTCCATGCAACGTCTTACTAAAAGATAATAAATTTTAGTCCTAAGTGGGAGGTCACCCATTATTGTATTTTCCTTTCTTTTAGTTTATTTTTGTTTTAAGAATGTGTGCAATAAAATTCAAATGAAATAATAGAAATTTGTTTGTTTAAAAATTTGTGTCCATTCTTTAAATTTAGCATAAAAAATTAACTTAGATTTTCACTTAACTTAATTAATTTAGATTTTCATTCTAAAAAAAGAAAAAATAAAACAAATTAGGTTCCTTGCATCTTTCTACTTTAAGCCTATACATTTTGTCAAGTAAAAAATATTTCTTAGAGACTTATATTATTTTTTATGAGCTAAATGTTGATACATAAGAGGAGGAGGATCAATTTCAACTACAAATAGCCATATGAGATGCTGAAGATAGGTGGAAAAGGATGAAAGGCTATGCAGTGCTAATCATTGGCAATGTAACTTCCGGCATACAATTACAAGAGGCTACAAGGAACTATGAATTGAAAAGGATTCATTATTCTTTGTTGGCTTCCTTTTATGGTGTCCCTAATGAAGACCCTTTGCATTTCATTAGAGAATTCTATGCTATTGTTCAAACCTTTCCATTGTAGAGAATTAATGAAGATCAGCTTAGGATAAGATGTTTTCCTTACACCCTCAAGGATAAAGCTTGGTCATGGTTCATTACTCTACAATTGGGTTTTCTAACAACTTGGGATGCAGTTTATGAAAAGTTTATGGATAGGTTATATTCCCATCGAAAGACTGCTAATCTAAGGATGAAGATAGCAACATTTTCTCAAATGGATGAAAATCCCTTTCATGAAACTTGGGAACAATTCAAACTCCTTTTCATTCAATGTCCTTATCATAGCTTTCTATTATAGCTACATAACCAATTCTTTTATGATGGATTGACACTGTAGAGTCAACACATGGTTGATAATGCTGCTGTAGGTGCTATGGGAGAAAAAACCGTAGAGGAAACCTATAATCTTTATGAGCTATTGGGTTCTAATTCCCAATAAAGAAGTACTAGAAGGAGAGTAGGAGTCAATAATGTTGGCTCCGATAATGAGATGACCTTGCAACTTGCTGATGACAAAGAAAGTGCAACTTATCACTACCCACCAAATGCTAAATCAAGAGGTGTGTGAAATGTGTTTTTCAATTGGGCATGATGCTCATAATTGTTTATATACTTGTGATTCTAGTATGGATTCCAAGGATGAAGTCAAATACTTTAAAAGGAATAATATAAACACCTATAATCACCCTAACCATCATTGGACATAAAACAATTACCAAGCCTGCACCCTATGTCAAACACTAAGGCCAAATAAAAACCACCCTTACCCACTAAATCAATCTTGTAAGCCAACCTTAGAGGACAACTTGAATGTTTTTATTCAAGTTAGCCACGATAACCAATTGATGAATAATCAAAGGTTGAACACCATGGAGGTTTTGGTTTGATTGAATCTAAAGTTGGGCAACTAGCGGAACAAATGCAAGAGTAAGAACTAGAAAAGTTTCCTAATCAACCCGAACAAGCAAAGGGTGTAAGAAACATTTGAAGTAGTACGGTAGTCAATACTAGTTTACCTGAAATCGCTAAATATCTACCTTGTAGTTCAGGTAACAAAAAAGGTGATATTCTAATCTCACAAAAAGGAGAGGCAAGTGTTAAACTTGACAAGCCTTCTGAAAAACTCATTGGGGAGTCATCTGACATCCCCAAAATTCAAAAGACAATAAAACCACACCAGCCACAAATAGCTTTTCCACACCGACTAAAAGAATCTAAACAAGATAAGCAATTCAATGATTTTTTTAATATTCTTTCTAAAGTAAATATGAATTTACCATTACCAGAAGTGATCATGAATATGCCCTCCTATGCTAAGTTTTTCAAAGAATTGAACAGTATGAAAAGGAGATATGAACTGAATGAGCGAGTAGTAGTATCCGAAATATCTAGCAATGTACTTCAGCACAAACTTCCCGCTAAGTTGAAAGGCCTTGGAAGTTTTATCATAAACATAACTATGGGGGATAGGAAAGTCACTAAAGTAATGCTTGATTTAGGTGCTAGTATAAATTTAATGCCTTACTCTATATTCTTACAGTTCGATTTAGGAGATTTAAACCCAAAACTATGTCCCTTCAACTTGTAGATAGATCTCTTAAGTATCCAAAGGAAGTAGTTAAGGATGTGTTGGTATAGGTAGAAAAACTGATAATACCTGTTGACTTTGTGGTTCTAGATATGCAAGAAAATCCAGCCTTGGATAGTGAGTACACAATACTTCTTGGTAGACCATTTATGGAAACTACTTAGACTATTATTGATGTCCAAGATGGAAATTTGACAATGATAGTTTTAGGAGAGACTGTTCATTTTAAATTTTTTGATTCTTTGCCGTTTCCTTCTATTTTTGCCATTAATGAAATATTCGATGTTGACCCTTTGGATAATCTTTTCCACAGCACCTTTTCCCGAACCAGAATACATGACAAGATTGAAATTGTTCTTACACTTGAAGAGGTCGAAGAAGATTTAGATGAGGAAATTAAGAGGTACCTTGAACAACTAGATAGTGATGAACTAATGACAAAATCCAGTACACATTTAAATCTACCCAGTTCTCCATCTAGTAAAGAGACCAATCCACCTAAACTTGAACTGAAAGACATACCTAAGCACTTAAAATATGTGTTTTTAGGAGAAGGAGAAACTTATCCAATGATAATTTCTTCAACGTACCTTGACCAAAACCCAAGAAAAGGAATTTATAAAAGTGCTTAAGAAGTTTAAGAAAGCTAAAGGTTGGAATAGCAAGGATATAAGAGGCATTAGTCCTACGATATATATGCATAAGATCATCTTGGAGGATGGTACTAAACCCATAAGATATGCCCAAAGAAGACTAAACCCAAACATGCAAGAGGTAGTTAAGAAAGAAATTCTTAAACTGTTAGAAGAAAGAACTATCTACCATATTGTCGATAGTAAATGGGTTAGTCCAGTGCATATGGTACCTAATAAATCTGGGATAATAGTTGTTAAAAATGAAAAAAGTGAATTAGTGCCCACTAGAATTATCACTAGATGGAGGATGTGTATAGATTTTAGGAAACTGAATTTATATACTAAAAAGGATCACTTTCCTCTTCCATTCATTGAAAAAATGTTGGAAAGATTAGTTGGGTATGAATTTTACTATTTTCTAGATGGATTGTCTGGATATTATGAAGTACCCATAGCACCAGAAGATCAAGAAAAGATCACATTTACATGTCTTTTTGGGAAATTTTCTTTTTGAAGAATGCCGTTTGGGTTATGCAATGCCCACTCCACTTTCTAGAGATGCATGGTGTCTATTTTCTTAGACATGGTGGAAAAATTCATTAAGATTTTCATGGACGATTTCTCTGTCTTTGGGAACTTATTTGATGATTGCTTACATAAATTGACTTTGGTTTTAGAAAGATGCATTGAATGCAATCTAACCCTTAGTTTAGAGAAAAGTCATTTTATGGTTCAACAAGGGATAATGTTAAGACATATAATTTCAAACAAAGGTATTGAAGTTGATAAGGCAAAATTCGAATTGATTTCCAAACTACCTCCCCCTACATCTATTAAGGGGATAAGAAGCGTCTTAAGACATACAATATTTTACAGACGATTTATTAAAGACTTCTTTAAAATAAGTTTTCCCTTAGGTAATATGATATCAAAAGATGTTTATTTTGATTTCAATGATGACTGCCTTATTGGCTTTAATACATTGAAAGAGAAACTAATTTTTGTCCCTATTATTATGGCACCAAACTAGTCTTTACCCTTTGAAATAATGTGCAATGCTTTCGATTATGCTATCGGAGTAGTTGATACGTATTTTCGCAAGTGTACGAATCGTTCAAGTAATAAAGTGTACAAAAGTACGGATATCGAACCCACAAGGAATGGCGTTACTAAGTACCGAAATTGACTAACCCTAATTTTATTTGAAAACTGAATTGTTGAAATTGTTTTAAAAGAAAATTAACATAAAACTAAACACAAATAACAAAATTTAATGTTGTTCACAAATGATTAAAAACGCTAAGGCATTTGATTTCGCTAAATCAATTCAATCCGATTTCAAGTCATGTTATATGAAAATCAAAGCTAAAAGTGATGGTTGAAAAACCCACACTTATCTAATACTCTTTCTCAAGTTATATTAGAATTACTTATCTATGAAAACCGACTATATTTCTATGAAGATTTAATCACAAATAAGCACATTACGATTTATGGAATTTCTGGAATAACCACATACATCATGCATTAGGTGTCAAACTCGCATTCAACATACGGTATTTATCACAAGAAGCATTCATTACACATCTCCTCTCGGTCTCAATATAATGCAACAAATAATCTAAATCTTGATCAGAAATTTAAAAGCATTAAGCATGGAAATAAATACTCGACTTGAAAACAATGAATTCATATAACCATAACAAAAGAAATCAGATTTCCTTGATCTAACTACATCATAGCCTTAGCAAAAAAACGAATTAGTTCATAACGGAAATAAGAACAACCATTATTTCAATTGAATCTATGAATAACAAATATCAATAAACTGTAGAATATAAAAACTAAGGAGAAGAGATGAAAAACTCTAGAAGATGAAGGCTTGGTAGCAACAATGGTGAAGATCCTTCAAGTTTCTCCAAAATTTCCTTCTCTTCTCCAAAAATGCCTTTGAACTCTGCTTTCTGCCATCCCCTTCTTCTTCATCATAATGTATATATAGATCTAGGGTTTTGGAGGGAAATTTTGGAACAAAATAGCATAAAAAAATGTTTTCGAATGAAACTCGTCGGCGGCGAAGTTATTATCGCCGCGGCGAGATTTCTGGAAAACTTACGATTTCGGTTCCATTAAATCTCGCGATGTATTTGGCCGGCGGTGAGATGTACTTGGCCAGTGGCGAGATGCACTTGGCCGGCGGTGAAATTGCTTTGCCAAAATCTGTGCTCCATGTGTGATTTAAAAGCATTTTCTCGGTAAGCTTTTCGCCGACGGCGAAATTCCAAATGTTGAACTTTTGTTTTCTTTTTATTTGCACTCAATCCCGGTCATTGAAATTTGTCCCAAACTTCTCCATAATTATGATTTTACCTGAAATTGCACTTTAAACACGAAATACTAGTGAAATGACATTTGTGGATTAAATAATAAAATAAAACACAATTTTCACACAAATATCAACCTTTAAATCATAACAAAAATGCAATAATTTGACTCCTATCAACAACCCCCAACCAGCTTCTTGCTAGTCTCTAGCAAGAAAAGTGATCTATGAATAATTTCAAAGGAGACATTAAAAGAAAAATTCAAAGGAAATTTATTCTATTTACAACATTATATTAAGCGTATGCAATAAGCCTTTAAACCCCTAGGCGGCCCTTGTAGGACAAGTTGTAGTCTCGTGAGGGCTTCCAGTGATGACACCCACAAACATCTTACCTATAACTATCCTAACTTAAAACAATAACATAACATAAAAAATAATTTGCACAAATGTCTCAAAAATTGTAAATAACACCCAACATATAGAATAATTAAATGTCACCTAAGTTTTAAGAAATCTCAAATGCCAATTTCACTTTTGTTATTGACTCTTAAACATCCATCAAACCACAAACCAATAGCCATAATGCCCAGATAATATTATGCAGAACATCCACAAACAAAAAGGTGAAATCTCAAACTCCATAGGCTCACTCTTCAAAACTCTCTCCACTAATGAAGAAAAATACACCACTTCGAATCAATAGGACTTATTAGGCTTGTAATGTTAGGCTTAGGTATTTGGTTAAGAAAGAACGGGAAGTGTCAAAATACAAATAATAGCACTTATTAGATTAAACACAACCAATTAAGTAAAAGAGTAACACCATTTAACCCAAATTGTTTCTTCCGATCATAACCCATTTTTCCAAAGATAAACAATAATTCTTCCTCAATCTTTCACCTCAGTACATCCATTACTAACACTCTTTTATTTACTAGAGTATGAAGGCCCTTTTTTTCTTTTTTTTTTTTTTTTTTTTTCTTTTCTTTTTTTTTTTTTTTTTTTTCTTTTTTTTTTCTTTTCTTTTTTTTTCCTTTTTTTTCTTTTTTTTATTTTTTTTATTCCATCCTTACTCCAATTGCTCTTGAAAAGTTTGTGTTCAAAATTAAGTGCTCTTAACAAATAAGGTAGGAATTATATATATATATATATATATATATATATATATATATATATATATATATTTGGCTCAGTAAAAGGTAGGTTATAGAAGGCAAAAAGAAAGAAAAATAAGGCTAACAATATATTTAAATAGGCTCAAAGAGGTAACTAGTGATATAAGGATAACAAGGTAGGCTTAAAATGGCACAATCGATCCAAAAATGGCCTACATCATCTCCTAAACAGTGCAATCCCAAATTATTTCCCCTTAAGAGGTTTTCAATGAGTTCTAGAGTTTGTTGAGATCACAAAAATGTCCATGAAAAATTTGCACATAAGACTTCTCTAAGCATTTAGACTAATCAACCAAATCATACCACATACCAAAAGAGTCACCAACTAGGTAAAATCAACATTTGAAATTATCTTTAAACCGAAGCAAAATTTAATGTCTTCTAAAAGCTACTTGTTATCACAATCACATTATTATCATCAACGTGCAAATTAAAATAAGTAAAATGCAAATAAAATAAAAAATAAAAATAAAAGAAATTAAATCAAAATGCAGAAAAATAAATGGAAAATCAAAATTAAACACAAATAAATACACAAACAAACTAAAAAAATGAAGGGAAGAAAAGATTTACCGTTTACCGCACCCCCAACCAAAACCTTACATTGTCCTCAATGTAAGAAAGAAAAACTGTAAATGGCTTCTTTTTTTTTACCTGCAAGACAAATAAAATAAGCAAATTTAATTAAAAATAAAATTATCATAAAATGAAGTGCAGAATTTAAAATTTCTAAAATAAAATGAGATAAAAGATAAGAAAACAAATCTGATGGGTTGCCTCCCATTAAGCGCTTTAAGTTATAGTCATTAGCTAGACTTTATGTTATCTTTCTGCTTGTTGAATTCTCCGTCAAAATATGGCCTCAACCATTGTCCATTTACCTTGAAAGTTCCCTTTGTTTCATGACTGATCTCAATTTTTCCATAAGGAAACACCTTGGTTACTAGAAAAGGTCCTGACCAACGAGATTTTAGCTTTCTTGGAAAACGTCTGAGATGGGATTTATAAAGCATCACTTTTTGTCCCACCTCAAAGTTTTGCCTCAAAATGTGCTTATCATGCCAAACCTTCGTCTTGTCCTTGTATATTTGGGCATTCTCATAAGCATCATTCCTCATTTCATCCATCTCATTTCTTGCACATTTCACAAGGCAAGCTTCTAGTGGTAGCAATGGAGTTCTCTCCTCAAAAGTTTCCGAGATTAACTTGTCAAGAGTGTTAATTTGAAAACAAGAATGTACCTCACTTGGAAATTTCATTGCTTCAAAAACATCAAAAGTCACTTGTTCATCTTGCACCCGTAGAATGAGCTTTCCTTGTTGAACATCAATCAATGTTCTTCCAGTTGCAAGGAACGGTCTCCCCAATATCAACGGTACCTCTCTATCTTCCTCCATGTCAAGCACCACGAAATCTACAGGGAAAATAAATTTGTCAACTTTAATTAAAACATCCTCAATTACCCCTCGAGGATATTTCACTAATCGATCCGCTAATTGTAGAGAGATTGAAGTGGGTTTTACTTCTCCCAGGCCTAGTTTTCTGAAAATAGAAAGTGGCATCAAATTAATGCTTGCTCCTAAATCACATATGACTTTATCAAAATTGCAACTTCCTATAGTACAAGGTATAGTAAAACTCCCTGGGTCTTTCAATTTCTGTGGTAGTTTTCTTTGAAGAACTGCACTGCACTCCTCATTTAGCATGACAGTTTCATAATCTCCCAGCCTCCTTTTCTTTGATAGAATTTCCTTCATGAATTTTGCATACTTGGGCATTTGTTCCAACATCTCTACAAAAGGAATGTTAATATGAAATTTCTTAAAAATATCCAAAAATTTATCAAATTGATTATCAAGCTTTTTCTTATTCAATCTTTGAGGATATGGGATAGGAGGCTCATATTTCGCATTTGGGGAAGGTTGAACATCTTGGGATGTTGATGGCTTTTCTTTAGATTTTTCCATCATTTTCTCTGATTTCCCTTGCCATTCAAGTTCTTTACCGCTTCTCAATGTGATAGCCTTTACATGCTCTTTGGGATTTATTGTGTCACTAGGCAATGATCCTTGAGACCTTTCTACAATCTGCTTTGAAAGCTGCCCTAGTTGGTTTTGGATGTCCCTGTTTATTGCCTCTTGATTTCTGAAATTTGTTCTTGTCTCCTCAATGAACTTTCCCAAAATTCCTTCCAAATCTGTTTGTTTCTTCTCTTGGGGTTGGTAGGAAGATGATGACGGTTTGAATCCCCCTTGGTTATTTCCCCATGACAAATTTGGATGATTTCTCCAACCTGGATTGTAGGTGTTCGAATATGGGTTATGTTGAGGTTTTTGGAAATTTGAAACATAATTTGCTTGCTCAGCATTTGGTGAAGCAAATGGATTTCCAGCTTGGAACTCGATACTAGCATGAGTTCCACCACATAAATCACATTGTGTAGTTGGTTTGGATTCGAATTTGGATGACAAAGAATCCATCTTTCTTGAAAGAGCAGCAACTTGAGCCGACAAAGCATTCACTGAATCAATTTCATGCACTGTTGCTGGTCCTTTTGCAATTACCCGCTCTGAATGCCACTGATTATTGTTTTCTGCCATAATCTCTAATAACTCATGAGCATCCTCCGGTGTTTTTCCCATTAAAGACCTTCCAGCTGCAGCATCAATCATTGCTCGATAGTTTGAAACCAACCCATTATAAAATGTAGAGACTTACAGCCAAATTGGTATACCATGATGTGGGCACTTCCTCAACATTTCTTTGAATATTTCCCAAGCTTCATACAATGATTCTTGGTCATACTGTGTAAAAGATGTGATTTCATTCCTCAATTTTTCCGTCTTAGCAAGAGGAAAGAACTTAGACAAGGATTTCTGAACCAACTCATTCCATGTTGTAATTGATCCCGGTGGTAATGAATTTAGCCACTCCTTGGCTTTATCCCAAAGTGAAAAAGGAAAAACCCTCAATCTTATAGCATCTTCAGACACACCATTTATCTTGTAAAGATCATACACCTCCAGAAAGTAAGCAATATGTGCATTTGGATCATCCTTTGACATTCCCCCAAACTGATTTGATTGAACCATTTGGATAAAGGATGGTTTTATCTCAAATTTATTTGCTTGAACAGTTGGCCTCCTTATACCCGAAGTAGTTCCAGCAACATTAGGCACATCATAATCTCTCAAAGCTCTATGATTTCCACCTCCCTCAACAAATGGTGGATCCATAGTTGATTGTCTATTAAGAGGTGAGGTTGAATGCCTTCTCTCTCGGTTTAGACGCCTAAATGTTCTATCAATATCTGGGTCAAATGGAAATTGGTTAAGGCTTCTTGTACGTCTCATACAACAATCCTACAACCACAAAATTAACTAGCACAAAAACAACACAAAGTTACCTTTTTTTATGATAAATGAAATAAAAGAGAAAATTAAACAAAATTAAAAATGAAACAATGATAAAGAAAATTAACTTCAAATTAAAAGTAAGATTAGGTAGTATCGATATTAATAAAATCAAACCATTCCCCAGCAACGGCGCGAAAAACTTGATGCTTATTTTCGCAAGTGTACGAATCGTTCAAGTAATAAAGTGTACAAAAGTACGGATATCGAACCCACAAGGAATGGCGTTACTAAGTACCGAAATTGACTAACCCTAATTTTATTTGAAAACCGAATTGTTGAAATTGTTTTAAAAGAAAATTAACATAAAACTAAACACAAATAACAAAATTTAATGTTGTTCACAAATGATTAAAAACGCTAAGGCATTTGATTTCGCTAAATCAATTCAATCCGATTTCAAGTCATGTTATATGAAAATCAAAGCTAAAAGTGATGGTTGAAAAACCCAAACTTATCTAATACTCTTTCTCAAGTTATATTAGAATTACTTATCTATGAAAACCGACTATATTTCTATGAATATTTAATCACAAATAAGCACATTACGATTTATGGAATTTCTGGAATAACCACATACATCATGCATTAGGTGTCAAACTCGTATTCAACATACGGTATTTATCACAAGAAGCATTCATTACACATCTCCTCTCGGTCTCAATATAATGCAACAAATCATCTAAATCTTGATCATAAATTTAAAAGCATTAAGCATGGAAATAAATACTCGACTTGAAAACAATGAATTCATATAACCATAACAAAATAAATCAGATTTCCTTGATCTAACTACATCATAGCCTTAGCAAAAAAAACGAATTAGTTCATAACGGAAATAAGAACAACCATTATTTCAATTGAATCCATGAATAACAAATATCAATAAACTGTAGAATATAAAAACTAAGGAGAAGAGGTGAAAAATCTAGAAGATGAAGGCTTGGTAGCAACAATGGTGAAGATCCTTCAAGTTTCTCCAAAATTTCCTTCTCTTCTCCAAAAATGCCTTTGAACTCTGCTTTCTGCCGTCCCCTCCTTCTTCATCATAATGTATATATAGATCTAGGGTTTTGGAGGGCAATTTTGGAACAAAACAACATAAAAAAATGTTTTCGAACGAAACTCGCCGGCGGCGAAGTTATTCTCGCCGCGGCGAGATTTCTGGAAAACTTACGATTTCGGTTCCGTTAAATCTTGTGATGTATTTGGCCTGCGGTGAGATGTACTTGGCTGGCGGCGAGATGCACTTGGCTGGCGGCGAGATGTATTTGGCCGGCGGCGAGATGTACTTGGCCGGCGGGGAGATGTACTTGGCCGGCGGTGAGATGTTCTTGGCCGGTGGCGAAGTTGCTTTGCCAAAATCTGTGCTGCCTATGTGATTTTCAACATTTTCTCGGTAAAATTTTCGCCGACGGCGAGAATATTCTCGCCGGCAGCGAAATTCCAAATGTTGAACTTTTTTTTTCTTTTTATTTGCACTCAATCACGGTCATTGAAATTTGTCCCAAACTTCTCCATAATTATGATTTTACCTGAAATTGCACTTTAAATACGAAATACCCATGAAATGACATTTGTGGATTAAATAATAAAATAAAACACAATTTTCACACAAATATCAACCTTTAAATCATTACAAAAATGCAATAATTTGACTCCTATTAGTAGTCCTGGAACAAAGAGTGGATAAGCCTTTACATGTCATCTACTATGCTAGTAAAACACTCAATGATGCCCAAATGAATTATACGACCACTAAAAAGGAATTATTGGCTATAGTGTTTTCTTTAGACAAATTCAAGTCTTATTTAGTAGGATCTAAAGTGATTATGCATTCTAATCATGCTACTTTAAGATACCTATTAAGTAAATCGAATACCAAGCCAAGATTAATGAGGTGGGTCTTATTGTTATAAGAATTTGACCTAGAAATTATGGATAAGAAAGGTAGTGAAAACTTAGTAGCTGACCATTTATCTAGGTTGATTTTTGACTTCAATTCTCTTAAAGGTGAGAGTAATGAAGATATAGTTTAAACCTTTCCTAATGAACAGTTATTTTCAATAGGTCCAAACCCATGGTATGCTGATATTGTAAACTATCTTGCTTTTGGTGTTTTGCGACTTAACATTTCATATTAGGATAAGAAAAGGTTCTTGAAAACTATTAAGGACTATTTCTTGGATGACCCTTTTTTATACAAGATAGGTCAAGATCAAATCATTTGAAGATGTGTACTAGAAGAAGAACATAAGAGCATTCTGACTTTTTGTCATGAAATTCATTGTGGGGGGGGGCAGTGATGAGTGCTCAAAAAGCACTAAAATAACCATGATTTTATGCACATTAATTGATTAAAAATATATATATTTATATGTTTTATCATATATTTATATAAATTTGTCTTTTTCGGAATCACGGGTATTTTTATTGTTTTTCAGGTATTTTGGCTTAAAACGCATAATTTAAAGACTCAAGAAGAATACTTGAAGCAATACATCACAAATAAATTAATAAATAAGTGGAAAAAGGTCGAAACATGGAAAAAAATTGGACAAAATGGGTCGAAAAGGTCAAAAATTTCAAAGACGGAAAATCATGTAGCTATGACTAATGGCGTGCCATTCGATAACGCCCAGCCCGGCCAATGTGTATGTATGGCGCATCGTTAAGCCTTGGCGCCGCGCGTTCTCTCTTTGCCGTGCACTTGCGAGAGTTTTACAAATATTAAAACCAAAGTATTTGCGAGCTATCTTTTCACCACCAAAATAATTTAGTAGAAAATGATAAGTATACTCCCAAGTGCACGAATCATTTCGTAGAAAATGATAAGTATACTCCCAAGGTCGATCTAAGGAAGGAATGTATGTGGTTCTTAATTTATTATTCAAACTTTTAAAAAGCGAAATTAAATCCTAAACATCTGTCCACGATAGTTTGGTTTTTGTGTTCCTAATCTAATAACATAAAATAAACATATATCACTGATTAATTAAATATAATAAAAAAATAAACATAGATACAAATTCAATAAATAAATATAAATATAGATTCAATAAATATTCATGCAAATTTTATCATTTATATTAGTGGAGTATTTATGGATATAATAACTAAATTAATTATGCTTGCTCATTATCTAGGTTATTAAAGGTATAAATTGATATTTTATTGATTCTCTCTTTTTGTATGAATACCACCTTTGGTGGGGTTAGATATTCTTTGTTAACTAAACAAATCAATTAACACCTATGGGTGGGGTTGATAACTAATTTGGTTAATTAAATTAATTCCTTTTTCTAAGAGATTGAAAATGAACCATTTAAATGCCACGCTTTGGTGGGGATTAGACGATTTAAACTTTATTCAAGGTGTCCAAATTAAACCCGAGAATTTAGTTATCCAGTACTAACTTTCAAGTTTTAAAACCACTATTGAAAACATGTTGTCAATACATTTTCACATAATAATTCTTATAAAAACTTTTGAAATAGAGCTTACAACTAGAGGCTGATTGTACTGACAAATAAAAAGCACTACTCTAAATTAGGCCAGGATAACTAAACCTTAAAGTCTAATCTTCAAATTTAAGTTTGTAATGAAAAATAATATATTTCTCTCTAACATTCTTAATATAAAATCTTGAATAAAAATAAAATCAATTCATTTTAAAAGTTTTCACCTATTTAATATTTATGGCTTATAACAAGCGTTATTATTATATCATGATTATGAGCAACTATGCTTACAGTTAAATTTAATCACAGACAAATTAAATATAACATGTAAGAATAAACATAAAAATAACTGTAAAGAAAATAAAATCCTTACAGAACTTGACTATTCTAGTTGCTAGAAAACCTCAGCGGAATTTGCACTTCCATTTATTGAATCAAAAAATCTAATAAATTACAAAAAAGCATAACTAGTTCTTCCCAAAAAGGAAGAACTCTAAAACAAGAGAAACTAGCTAAAACATAAGAAAAACTAAGAAAAAACTAAAAACTAAGAAATGGAGAGAGAAAGAAAGAGAGAAGTGTGGTTTTGAGGTGTTTTGAAGGTGTATGGAAGAGAGGTATTTATAGGTGAGGATGGAGAGCAAAAATGAGTAAAAAATGTTAAAAAAATATAAAAAAATAAAAAAGCGTGTAGTGGACATCTTTGAGGTCATCAATGACGTCGGCGTAACATCATAGGAAACTGTTGCCACGTGAAAAATGGGTCAAAACGCGTTAGGCCTTGGCAGCAGCGTGGTAGCGGCCTCATGTGCTCGGCAGCAGCGTGAAACGATGCCCCTTATTGCCAACATGGGCTTTCGAGGAGAAAAGAAGCAGCCTTGTAGCCTTGACAAATGGTAGCCTTGGTATTGGCCAGCAATGGTAGTGTGTATGTAGAAACGTGATTTTCAGATCTTTTGACATTTTTGACCTTTTACCCATTTTGTCCAATTTTTCCATGCTTGTTGACCTTTTTCCACTTATTTATTAATTTATTTGTGAGGTATTGCTTCAAGTATTCTACTTTGAGTCTTTAAATTGCGTTTTTAACCCACACTACTTGTACAACAATAAAAATCACCGTGATTCAGAAAAAAACAAATTTATATAAATATATGATAAAACATATAAATATATATATTTTTAATCAATTAATGTGCATAAAATCATGGTTATTTTAGTGCTTTTTGAGCACTCACAACCCCAAACCAGGCTTAACTTCTTGCTAGTCCTTAGCGAAGCGATAAAAAACTAAAAATTAAACTATCCTAAATCACTTAGTGGATTGACACGGTTGCATTTAAGCCTATGCAACAAGCACTTTAAACCACTAGGTTGCCACAGTGGACGAGTTTGAGTCTCGTGAGGGTTTTGATAATGATACCCACAAACATTGTACTAAATGTAAAAACAAAAGAAACAATAAAAACAAACAACTTAAAAATTAAATTTACAACAAAATCACAAATTATCAACATCTCCTGAAAATGTCTCGTACTTTTTAATCTCCTTTAAGATCATAATTAAAATCTCAAGCATAAGTTATTTTAATCTCTTTAAACAATCATGATTTTATTATAATAATTAATTGAAAATCATTTTCATATTTCATGTCAAAAATGTATCAATTAAATTTCACCCAATTTGACGTCATGAATTAGAATTAAGCTTCGACTCTATTCCTACTAAGTCAATACTCTCGGAAACACTTGAATCCTATGGGTTCAAACACTAAATACTAATTTATATGCGAAAGAGTTGATGTATAGAAATGAACTAATATGTTCGCATATGTATAAAGAATAAAGGCTCAAAGTGTTATTTTAACATTGATCTCATGAAAGGAATCAAATGTATAAATTATAAAGATATCATATATAAAAATTATTTTCATGCATAAATCAAACTCATTAAGAAAGAATTTGAAGATATATGCTTTTTACAAATGAAGAAATTGCAATGACTTTTTAGGGAATTACTTCCTATATCTTTCTTTTGTAAATAGCACTTTGTACTCATGACTTTGTAGGCAACGTGGGTCATAGTATATAGATGATACTATTTTTTATCTCTCTATTTTTCTGTAGATATTTTTTTCAATATGTGTATTTTTTAGAGATCAACCCGTGTCTGGATTGTACAATTTTTGGATTTTGGTGAGTGGTTAATTTTGTGGCTTTTACATTTGATCTTGGTTTAGGTAACCCAGGATATGTCTTTTTGTTTTTGTAGTAGTCATGCATAAATGAGATATAAGCATATCTATCAATTTCTACTCAAATCATTTAATCTAAGCAAAAATAATAATCAAAAATATATGATACTACTATTAAGATGAAAAAAATTCATACATTCAATGCTAATACCTATAGAGATCATCTAAAAATTTGAAGAAATAAGAAATGTGTTTGGAGTAGAAAAAATATATATTTCACTACGAATAAAGGAAATTAGGCTCAATTATATCTCCTGAGTAGTCTCCTTTAAAACAAATTCATAAACACCGATTTTGGGTTTAATATAATTTCCACATCTTATCAAGAAATACTAGTTATGTCAAAAACTAACTAATTATCAAAAATAATTACAAAATATTTCATGATATGTTTTCAAAAATTAATCTAACGATCTGAAAGACTTAACTATTTACTTAAATTTGATTTAAAGAAAAAGATAAATTTTTGTTAATTTTATTTTATTCCAAAAATTACTAAATCACACAAAATAGAAATAAAACCAAACACACAAAAAATGAAAAAGCAAATTTTTTTTTATTTTTAAATTGTTAAAACTTTTTTTTTTAATTAAACATGGTAACTTTTCACCACCCCCCACCTAGAACTTACCTTGTCCTCAATGTAACAGCGTAAATTAAAGATAAAGAAAGAAAAGAGAAGAAAGATTACCTATTTCTTGAGAAAGTGCAAGTAGTAATGGAAAATGCAGTGCATCCATCATATTCATCATTAAAGTGTATACGAAGACGGATCTATTTGTGAACTTAACATCTCGACAAATATTTTTAGTTTTAACAATTTAAAAATTATTCACGTATAATTCAATAAATGAAACAAATAAAAGAAAATTACCTAAAATGATGGGTTGCCTCACGTGGTAAGCTTAGTTTAACGTCTTAGCAAGGCGTAACTTGGGGATTGCATTTTAAGTAAACTCAATGTCCTAAATCGTTGAGTCAATCAAACCTATAGGTAAGACAAGGTTGTCTACCTATACTTTTGATCATGCCACTTATTGATTTTGATTTCTTTACGTACTTAAAACTAGAGGCATATTTTGAGTTTTAGATAACCAGCGTCTAGGTGCAAATCAAATAATTAAGTCATTAAAAACAGTTGTACCTAGATCAAACAAAGCAACTAACTCCTTGGGATTGTAATTAAAACATTAAAATTTTGGAGATAGTTAATTTTTTAAAAAATAACATAATCGATATTAACCAAGAGTGCTCCCAGGGAAAGAATGGTGGTGCGAAAGGCTCATAAAAACCATCCTCACAGACGAACAACGTTCCCGGGGAAAGACTAGTGGCCTGAGGCTTCGAGAACTAGTCTCTTAGACAGAACTCCCTTAGATCTTTACCTTTCATGTTATTAAGTTAAGTTAAATAAAACTTTAAGTTAATGAAAATCTAAGTTAATTAAGTTTAAAGAAAAGGTTAATTAAGTTAAGTGAATTAAAAAAAATCTAAGTTAATTAAGTTAAGTTAAAAAAAAAATCTAAGTTAATTAAGTTAGTAAAAAGTTAATTAAGCTAAGTGAAGTAAAAAAATCTAAGTTAATTAAGTTAGTAAAAAGTTAATTAAGCTAAGTGAAGTAAAAAAATCTAAGTTAATTAAGTTAAGTGAAAAAAAAAATGTTAATTAAGTTAAGTGAAGTAAAAAAAAAATCTAAGTTAATTAAGTTAAGTGAAAAAAAAAGTTAATTAAGTTAAATGAAGTAAAAAAAATCTAAGTTAATTAAGTTAATGAAAATTTAAGTAAAAACCTAAGTTAATAAAAAAAAATTTAAGTTAATTAAGTTAGTAAAAAAAAACTAAGTTAAGTAAGTTAAATAAAAATCAAGAAGAAAAAAAAATAGCTAAAGAAAGAAAAAAAATAATAAAAAAAAAAAAAAATAAAAAAAGAAAAAGAGAAAAAAATAAAAAAAAAGGTATGATTTAAAATAAATAAAAAAATAGAAAAAATTAAACTCAAAAAAATTAAAATTTTGGTTTTTTTTTTATTTTTTTTTTATTTTTTTTTTATTTTTTTTTATTTTTTTTTTATTTTTTTTTATTTTATTTTATTTTATTTTTTATTTTATTTTATTTTTATTTATTTTTATTTATTTTTATTTATTTATTTTATTTATTTATTTATTTTTTATTTATTTTTTTATTTATTTTATTTATTTTTTATTTATTTTTTATTTTTTTTTAAAATTTATGAAAAAAGTTTTATTTTTTTATTTTTTATTTTTTATTTTTATTTATTTATTTATTTATTTCTTTTTTATTTTATTTTTTATTTTATTTTATTTTATTTTTATTTATTTTATTTATTTTTTATTTATTTTATTTATTTTTTATTTTTTATTTATTTATTTTATTTATTTTTTATTTATTTATTTTATTTTTATTTAAAATTTATTAAAAAATATTTTATTTTTTTAATTTTTTATTATTTCTTATGAAATTTAAAATTGAAAATTTGATTAAATTTTTTTTATTTATTTTTTTATTTTTTACAAAAACAAAAAAAATCACAATTATTTAAAGCACAAAAATATTTTTAAAATTTTGATAAATAAATTAAAAACGCTATTCCTTCCCGTGGCGCGAAAACTTGATGGCAAGGATCTTAGATTCTACATAAATACTTTGGTTTTAATATTTGTAAAACTCTACCATGAGTCTGCGAATCATTTAAGTAGAAAATGATAAGTATCTTTCCCAAAGTCGATCTAAGGAAGGAATGTATGTGGTTCTTAATTTATTATTCAAACTTTAAAAGCGAAATTAAATCACAATCGCATCGCGATAGTTTGGTTTTGTGTTCCTAATCTAATAACGTAAAATAAACATATATCTGATTAATTAAATATAATAAAAAAATAAACATAGATACAAATTCAATAAATAAATATAAATATAGATTCAATAAATATTCATACAAATTTTATCATTTATATTAGTGGAGTATTTATGGATATAATAACTAAATTAATTATCTTTTCATATTATCTAGGTTATTAAAGGTATAAATTGATATTTTATTGATTCTACTTTCTTTTTTTTTGTATGAATACTGGCGCTTTGGTGAGGTTAGATATTCTTTGTTAAGCAAATCAATTAACACCTTTATGGGTGGGGTTGATAACTAATTTGGTTAATTAAATTAATTCCTTTTTCTAAGAGATTGAAAATGAACCATTTAAATGCCACCTTTGGTGGGGTTAAAACTGATTTAAAGCTTTATTGAGGTGTCCAAATTAAACCCGAGAATTTAGTTATCCGTACTAACTTTCAAGTTTTAAAACCCTTATTGAAAACATGTTGTCAATACGTTTTTCACATAATAATTCTTATAAAAACTTTTGAAATGAGCTTATTTTCAACTCTTAGAGGCGATTGTACCAACAAATAAAAGAGCACTACTCTAAATTAGACAGGATAACTAACCACTAAAGTCTAATCTTCAAATTTAAGTTTGTAATGAAAAATAATATATTTCTCTCTAACATTCTTAATATAAAATCTTGAATAAAAAATAAAATCAATTCATTTTAAAAATTTTCACCTATTTAATATTTGTAAGCATAACAACGTTATTATTATATCATGATTATGAGCAACTTACCGATTAAATTTAATCACAGGACAAATTAAATATAACATGTAAGAATAAAAACGTAAAAATAAGCGTAAAGAAAATAAAATCGCTTACAGAACTTGTGTTATTCAGTTGCTAGAAAACCTCAGCGGAATTTCAACGCTTCCATTTATTGAATCAAAAATCTAATAAATTACAAAAAAAAACATAACTAGTTCTTCAAAAATGGAAGAACTCTAAAATAAGAAGAGAAACTAGCTAAAACTTGAGAAGACCTAAGAAAAACTAAAAACTAAGAAATGGAGAGAAAGATAGAAGAGAGAAGTGTGGTTGTGAGGTGTTTTGAAGGTGTATGGAAGAGTGGTATTTATAGGTGAGGATGGAGAGAAAAAATGAGTAAAAAATGTTAAAAAAATATAAAAAAATAAAAAACGTGTAGTGGACATCTTTGAGGTCATCAATGGCGTCGGCGTAGCGTCATAGAACTCTTTGCACGTGAAAAATGGGTCAAAAACGCGTTGAAGCGCGTGGCGGTAGCTCTTCTTTATTTGTTGGTACAATCGCTAGGTAGTTAGAGTGAAGCTTCTATTTCAAAAGTTTTTATAAGAATTATTATGTGAAAATGTATTGACAACATGTTTTCGGTAGTGGTTTTAAAACTTGAAAGTTAGTACTCGGATAACTAAATTCTTGGGTTTAATTTGGACACCTTGTGAATAAAGTTTAAGCGTATCCCCATGAGGTGGCATTTAAATGGTTCATTTTCAATCTCTTAGAAAAAGGAATTAATTTAATTAACCAAATTAGTTATCAACCCCTGTAGGTGTTAATTGATTTGTTTAGTTAACAAAGAATATCTAACCCACGCAAGGTGGTATTAAATACAAAAGAGAATCAATAAATTATCAATTTATACCTTTAATAACCTAGATAATATGTGCAAGCATAATTAATTTAGTTATTATATCCATAAATACTCCATTAATATAAATGATAAAATTTGCATGAATATTTATTGAATCTATATTTATATTTATTTATTGAATTTGTATCTATGTTTATTTTTTTATTATATTTAATTAATCTGTATATATGTTTATTTTATGTTATTAGATTAGGAACACAAAAACCAAACTATCGTGACAGGATGTTTAGGATTTAATTTCGTTTTTAAAAGTTTGAATAATAAATTAAGAACCACATACATTCCTTCCTTAGATCGACCTTGGGAGTATACTTATCATTTTCTACGAAATGATTCGTGCACTTGCGAGAGTTTTACAAATATTAAAACCAAAGTATTTGCGAGAATCGGCGATGCCGGTTTTCGCTCATCAGGCAGATTGGTGGTGAAAAGATAGCCCGTAAGGTATTACAGTCTAAATTATTTTGGCCCACTCTTTTTAAAGATTATCATATGTTTTGTGCATAATGTGATAGATGCTAAAGAATAGGCAACATAAGAAAAAGAGATGAAATGCCTTTGACATCTAATTTAGTTGTTGAACTCTTCGATGTATGGAGGATTGACTTTTTGGGTCCTTTTCCCCCATCCAATGGTTTTCAATATATTTTGGTTGCTGTGGATTATGTATCCAAGTGGGTAGAAGCTATCCCCACTAAAACCAATGATTCTAATTTTTTTTTTTGTAAAATTCTTGAAGGATTCAATATTCATCAAGTTTGGAATGCCTAGCGCTATAATAAGTGATGGATGTAGCCATTTTTGTAACAAAATCTTTGATAAAGTACTGAAAAATTATAACATTACACATAGAGTAACTACTCCATATGATCCTCAAACTTCCGGCCTAGTGGAATGATGCCTTATGTGCATACCTCATAGCTTACAAAACACCCATTGGGATGAGCCCTTACTGATTAATCTTTGGGAAAGCATGCCACCTTCCCATTGAACTCGAACACATGGCTTATTGAGAAATTAAATAGTTAAACATGGATTTAGATAAAGTAGGAGAAAAATGGTTACTCCATCTTAATGAGTTGGAAGAAATTAGGAATAAAGCCTGTGAGAATGCCAAATTATACAAAGAGTGTAATAAGCGCTATCATGACAAAAGAATAGTTCCTAAGACTCTTCACTCTAGAATGAAAGTTATTTGTTTAACCCTCATTTGGGATTGTTTCCATGAAAACTAAGATCAAGATGGGATGGACCATTCAAAATAGTCCAAGTATTTGCACATGGAGTAGTAGAACTATTAGATTCCAAGACACAAACAACATTCAAAGTCAATGGGCATCGTGTGAAGCCTTATTTAGAAGGACCACACAACACTATTGAAATGGATTGCATTTGGCTGAGTAATCCTTAACACCATACAAATGCGTCTGGCTAACACGTTAAACTAAGCGCTAGATGGGAGGCAACCTATCATGGAAAGGTTATTTTATTTTAAGTAATTTAGTTTGTTTTTTTAATTTAGTTTGTTTTCTTTTATGAGCACTTACTTTATTTTATTACAGAAATAATCACTTGTTAAGATGTGTTAGAGTACCTATTTGTATGATTCAAATATGATGTTGGATGCAACTAGCATTCAACTTTAAAATCCTTAACACATAAAGAAATTTGGTAACTTTTCTATCCCTTCTCTTTTTACAATTTGTATTTGTTACATTGAGGACAATGAAAATTTTAGGTTGGGGGTGGTAGGATTTAAAAGTTACACAAATTAGGGAAAATTTAATTTTTTTATAAAAAATGTGCCCTTATTTTGTTTATTAGGTTGTATATTTTCATATTAATTGTTTCCTTTAATTCATTTGTTTTCTTTTATATGTGTGTTATTTTCTTTATTTGTGTGTTTAGGTAAATTAGAGTAGTGTTCAAGTTTTTGTCACAAAAATAATCATGTCTTAAAAATTAAGTTTAAGTAATGATTAGGTCTTTTTGCATTATTAGATTAATTTTCAAAAACACATCATGAAGTAATATGATAATTAGTAAGTTGTGTCATAACTGATATTTTATTATAAAATGTTGAAATGAAACGAACCCAAAATTGATGTTTAGGAATCAAATAGTAGAGACTACCCTTGTGGATATCATTATTGAAAACCCTCACGAGACTCAAACTTGTCCACTAGGGAAACCTAAGGGTTTAAAGGCTTATTTCATATGCTAAATGCAATTGTGTCAATCTATAGAATAGATTTAGGATAGTTTAATTTTTCATTTTTATTTTAGTTTTTATCGCTTCTCTTGCTAAGGGACTAGCAAGAATTGGTTAGGGGTTGTGATGAGTGCTTAAAAAGCACTAAAATTACCATGATATAATGTACTTTAATTGATTAAAAATATTTATATTAATATGATTTTGTCATATTTTTATAAATATTTATATTTTGGAATCATAGGTATTTTTATTGTTTTTAGGTAATTTCGCTTCAAAAATAAATTAATGACTCGAACAATAATACTGGAGGTAATACATCACAAATATGTTGAGGAAAAAATGAGAATTAAAGAAAAATGGACAAAATTACCATTATCGCTTGTGCGTTCGCACCACATCAAAGTCTACGTGCAGCCGCCCACACAATGTAGAAGTTTGTACATAGCCACCCGTAAAACAACAAAGTCTACACACAACGTCGAAGTACACACCTAACCGTCAGTACAAGGCTGAATTCCGCGCATTTTCATCCACACAATGTCGAATTCCTGCACACAACACTGCCTATGTCAGGATCCATCCATTTTGTTACGTGTTTTAAGCCTTTTTTTTCATTTTCCCCACTTTTTTTACCCTTTTCCTCACCTACAAATACCATTTCTCCCTCATTGTAAAAATCACTTTCTTTCTCTTGCTTTCTCTCTCTAGAAATCTTTCTTAGTTTTTTTAGTTTTTAGTTTTAAAGTTCTTCTCTTTTTGAGAAGAACTAACTATGTTTTTGTAAATTTTTTGCTTTTGATTCAATAAATAGAAATGTAAATCCGTTTGGAGGTTTTCCAACAACAGAATTAGCATCAAAGTGCTATAAGTTTTTACAGTTGTTTTTTATGTTTTATTCTTATATATTATATTTAATTTGTCTATGATTAAATTTAACATGGTTGGCTATTTGGTAACATGATATAATAATAACATTGTTATACTTGCGAAATATTAAATAGGTAAAAAACTCTATAAAATGAATTGATTTTTTTATTCAAGATTTTATATTAAGGATGTTAGAGAGAAATATATTATTTTTCATTAAAATTTAAATTTAAAAATTAGATTTTAAGATTTAATTATCTAGTCTGATTTAGACTAGTGCTTTTTTACTTGTTGGTATAATCGTCTAGTAGTTAGAGTGAAGCTTTATTTCATAAGTTTTTATAATAACTATTATACAAAAATGTATTGACAATGTATTTTCAGTAATGGTTTTAAAACTTAAAAGTTAGTACTCGAATATTTAGATTCTTAGGTTTAATTTGGACACCTTGAATAAAGTTTAAAAACCCACCAAAGGTGGCATTTAAATGGTTCATTTTTAATCTCTTAGAAAAAAAGAATTAATTTAATAAACTAGATTAATTATCAACCCTATTCGTAGGTGTTAATTGATTTGTTTAATTAATAAAGAATATCTAATCCCATCAAATGTGGTATTCATATAAAAGAGAGAGAATCAATAAATATCAATTTATATCTTTAATAACCTAAATAATATGAGTAAGTATAATTAACTTAGTTATTATATCCATAAATACTCCATTGTTATAAATGATAAAAAATTTGCATAAATGTTTATTGAATCCATATCTATATTTATTTTTCTGTTATTAGATTAGGAAACACACAAAACCAAAATATTGTAACATGATGTTTAGGATTTAATTTCGATTTTAAAAGTTTTAATAATAAATTAAAAACCACATATATTCCTTCCTTAGATCAACCTTGGGAGTATACTTATCATTTTATATAAAATGATTTGTACACTCGTGAGAGTTTTACAAATATAAAACCAAAGTATTTGTAGGATCGGTGATGTTGGTTCTGCTCATCAGACCCCATTCTATTGAGGCAAATAGGAACCTTCTTGAAGCAGCAAACTATGTCAACAATCAAACCACCAAGGAAGGCCATACATGAACAATTACAACTAGGATAGAGAAACCACCCAAATTTCTCATGGAACAATAACAACAATCAAGGTGGTAATAGATTCAACCATCAACCCTTCCCACCACCAGGTTTTCAACAACCATAACAACCACAAGTCCATGAGAAGAACCTACCTAGTAAGAATAGAAAAAGTGCTTTAATGGGAATGATGAAAGACTTCATCCATTCAATAAATACAGAAGTGGATCATATAGAGTCCACTCATGGGGCTTCTATCCAAAAATCAAAGATTCAAATGGGGAAATTAGTCCAAACCATGAGTAAAAGGCCTCAAGGTAACCTTCTAAACAACACATATTTTAACCTAAAAAGATAAGGTGAGGAGCATTGTAAAGAAATATCCTTGAAGATTGGTAAAACCTTAGAAGAGAAAGAGGAAGAAAAAAAGGATGAGGTGAAAAAAAGTAGAAAAAGAGAGTACTAAAAGGAAGTTATTCAAAAAATTAAAATCAACCTCTACAAACCTACTATTGCCTTCCCTCAAATACTTCAGAATCAAAAATTAGACAATTAGTTTTCAAATTCCACCTGGATATCTTCGAGAAGTTACATATAAACATGTCATTTTTAGATGCACTTGAATAGATGTGTTCGTATGCCAAATTCATAAAGGAAATTCTATCTAAGAAAGGAATGCTTAGAGATAATATGATACTAACCTTAATGGAAGGTTGTAGTGCTATCCTTAAGAGAAAACTACCACAAAAGCATAAAGATTAGGGTAGCTTTGGCATCCCTTGTACAATTGGGAATATACATTTTGGCAAAGCATTATATGATTTAGATGCAAGAATTAACATTATAGCACTATTAGTTTTCAAGAGATTAGGACTTGGTGAAGCCAAACCCACTTCAATAATATTACAAATGGTAGCTACGTCAATCAAGCAACATCGAGGTGTGGTAGAAAATGTAATAGTAAAAACAAACAAGTTCATATTTTTGGTAGATTTCATCGTACTAGACATGGAAGAGCACTCATTGATGTACAAAAAAGTGAGCTTACAATCAGATTATAGGATGAACATGTTACTGATGAACTAGCCAATGATGTACTTCATAACATGTACCCTAGTGATGTTTAAGAATATATGCTTGTTAATTCTGTGAAGACACATGTTGTCAAACACTATGATAATCACTTAGTCATAGATATTCATAATGATAATTTAACTAAATCTATTGAACCACCCATATGAAAGACTTTGACATATGATACTATGAAAAATGAAATAAATACATTATAAAATAATTCAACTTATTTTAATGATGAAACTATGAAATCTGTGATGTAAGTTGATATTGTTGACTATGTGAAATATTTGGAAGCTATGCCTCCCACATGTGTATCTAATGCTATTGTGGAGTGTCATGAGATATGTTCTTAATTTAAACCATCCACTGAGGAGCCACCAAAGTTAGAACTCAAAATTTTTCCCTACTATCCCCAATCAAGTGGGTAAGCAAACATGCTTAATAGAGAGGTTTAAAAGGATGCTACAAAAAATAAATTTGATGAGCTACGGTGGAGTACTTATGAGAATGTCAAGCTATAAACAAAGAAAAAAAGATGGCATGATAAGAAAATTGTGCTCCATGTTATTGAATTAGGACAGAAAGTGTTACTGAACAACTCGAGACTCAAACTATTTCTAGGTAAACTCAGGAGTAAATGACCAGATCCATACACCATCAGTAAGGTAAAAAAAAAGGAGCCATTGAATTGGAAAAAGTAAACAAAAAGTAGTTCATGGTTAATGGGCATAGAATAAAACACTATCTTAGAGACCAATTTCCAAATGAAAAGATTATAATGACCTTGGTGGATGCACCTAAGTATTTTATATGAATGTCTAGCCAAGGACATTAATGTGGCACTTCTTGGTAGGTAAACCAATGTTATTTTACTTATATGTTTTCTATTTTGTAGGTGAATGAATATGGAGGGAAATAGCACAATAAATATTGAGCAATTTCAATGATATATGTGGAATACCAAGGCTAAGAGAGTTTTCTTTCCTTTCACTATATTTCATATTCATATGTGCATATTGAGGACAATGTGCAATTTAAGTATATGGGATAAAACTCTATTCCCTACTTTAGTGTTTAGTATGCATTTTCATTTTTTAGGATGTTTTTTATCATGATTTGGGTAAACATTAATGAATATATGGAAACTAGATGCATGTATATTTAATATGAAACATATGAACCAAATGATAAAATTGGTTGTCATGACTAGGATAAGGAATGTAACATGTTCATTAAGATAGTTACATTAATCATGTGATATGCTTGCCAATTTTGATTGAATTGATTCAAATTTTTATGCACATGTTCATGATTGATTATAGTGTTCTTATTAAGAGAAAATTTAGGGTGAGTTATGCTAGTTGATGAGGTCTACCATGTTTTAGAATCTATTCGATCATCCCTCGAGGTGAAATCCTAAATAGTATTTGGCTTGAGAAATGATTTAGGCTTTTATTGGATTGATTGAGCCCTTCAAGCTAACCATTTTTTATATCCTTAGTCACTCTTTTGAGTCTCACTAAGAACCATTCATATTTGAAGCCACATTTTGTAACCTAACCAATAAGCATTGCCTTTACCCAACCTTTAGCTTGTACAAAATATGTTATCATGTGTTGTGCTATAAATCAAGGTAAAATGTAATACACCCTATTTCTTCATATCTATAAAAAAATACTTATAATACAATTATCTCTCTATATATAAAAATAAGAATAAAAATTAAAAAGAAGTTTGGGAAGTTATGAGACTAAAACAAATTACAATAAAAATAAGAGAGATAGAAAAAAAAGTGAAGAATAGATATGGAATAATATAATGAAAATAATAGTAAGATAGGGTGTACAAAAATATCAAATGAAAGCTCAATTGAAATTAAATATTGCATGATGAATAAAAAAGGGCTAAGGAATGGAATAAGCCTAAATATGTCCTTACACTACAAGCATGTAAAGCCCTATTGATTTTCAGCTAAGCGCATATTTACATTACTAGATAGGGGTGTGAAGAATAGACCTATGAAATTTGACTAGTATGCTCATATAAGTTAATATGCAATACACACCCAAATCAATTCGTCAAAAACCTTGCATATAGTGGTAATAATGGAACGTTGATTGCTAGCCACACAAATTGTGTGTACAATTAATACGCAAGTATACGTATATTAACAAGTAATATAATGATAAGTAAAGATCGTTCCCATGAAGATTATTTTTTTAGAAACTAATTTTTAAAACTAAAAATAATAAAAATCAATTTTTTTGGTGCTTTTATATTTTAAGGAAGAAAAATTAAAATAACTAAAAGTAAATAACAATAATTAATTAAATAAGATATCGTGACTAAAAAGATATATGAGAAAATATCTAGGAATACTAAATCCCCCAATTTTCTAAATATGCGAATCGTTAAAATCCCCCCAATATAATATTAATTAATTACATGATCAATTGAATCTAACCTAGCATGTATTCCTCTATCAAGTAAACTACACACCATATAGTAATTAATTTAATCACACTCTTATGCCAATTAAATTGCATACTACTCATTAAGTTCATCAATTATGTATCACATACATAAGAATCATACATCTCTGCCTAGAAACTATGCATGTTATTTAATCAAGAAAAACAATTAAATAACTCTCAAATCTATTTAATTGCCTTTATAGATAAATTGTTGGCCAAACAATTAATAGCATAAAAATCAGATTAAATAATATAATTAAATTAATATTATAATTGGAAAAAATATTAGATCATCACATGGTGAAAATTAGGTTCGTAATATTCCTAGTTTAATAAATAAATTAACAATAATTGGGTTCATAAAGCTCATATTTTTTCATAAAGAAAGACATAAAATTGATAAAGAAAAGAGTAGAAGAAGAAAAACAACCCATCTCTTGAATTCTAGAATTAATCTCCTCTTGAATTTCTACTAAAATTGTGTCATTTCTTGAATTTTTTGTATTTTTCTCTCTTTTTAGGTCTAAAAACTGACCAATATTATGCTAATAGAGGCTAATTAGGGTTTATAGAGTGATTAGAGGCTTAAATAAAGCTCAATTATGATTTGGACCATCCGATCAGCTTCGGATCAAGGGCTACGATCAAAACAAGCAAAACTGACAGTTTTAGCCAATCATAGTGTGACATATGGCATCAAAAATTCATTGGTAAAATTAGGGAGTGACGCATGTCAGGGAAGACCGGTTAGAGTCAACGCTTGCCGAGTCACAAACATGTGGCATGATGTGATTTTCAGGAACAAATGGAGTGGTGCACACGTGGAACACGTTAAGCAATGGTGTGGTGACACATTGCATAATGTGTTGATCAATTTCTGAACTCGGATTGAACGCTGTGTTGACACATGGTGTGTGTTTCATCCTCCTTACACGTGGTGCGACGTGATTCGCTCTCCGAACTTGTGTGGCATCTGTGTGGCTTGCCTAGTCAGCTCTTCTACTTGCGTGGCATGCCATTTGGTAGTTTCTGATTGGTCTTGCGTTAAAAATTCCTAAACATTCCAGAAAAATCACAAAAAATCCCAAAAATTATATTTTCACTCCTTTTCACTAAAACGTTTATATTTTAATTTTTTGGCCATAAAAATACTATTTATTAAATAAAATAAGTAAATATTAAGTAAAAAAAGTGCACTAATGACTCTATTTTCATAAAGTCATCACACCCCAAACTTAAATCTTTGCTTGTCCTCAAGTAAAGCTAATTATAACTAAATAAAATAACTTGGGTAGTATATTCATAAATATACTTCTATTAGTACATACATATGTCACGAAAACTATCCTTGTCAAAAGTCGTACAAGTCTATGATAAAGAGGTTCATATATTCATCAATCAACGTTCCATCAATACAAGGATATGCAAGGTTTTTGAAAAATTGATTCATGTGTGTGTGCTGCACATGATATCATCCAATGCACTCATGAAATCAACCTATATGAGTATGCTAATCAATTCAATCTTAGAACAAGTCTCATAAGTCTATTTTTCACATCCCTCTCCACTAATATAAATATGCACTTAGCTCAAGATCAATAAGGACTTTACATGGTTGTAATGTAAGGCTTAGGTGGTGGGTCGATAAATGAAGACATTTTAGGCTCTTTCTACACCTTAGCTTTTTTTTCATCATGCACTTTTTAACTCAGATTAAGCTTTTACTTGATATTTTAGTGCACCCTCTTTTGACATTCTTTTCATATTTTTTTTATTCTACATCTCTTTTCTCTTTTTTCTTTTTTTTTTGTAACTTCACAACACCCCCAAACTTATTTTCAATTCTATTTTCTTTTTCTTTAGAGGGATAATTGGGTTGTGAGTTTTGCTTCTTCTTTTTATAGGGTGCATTACATTTAACTTTACTTTAAAGCATAACACATGATTGCAATTTTTTTCTTTTCATAAAAGCTAAAGGTGCAAGGGTAAATATAATACTTATTAGTTATGCATTAAATGTGCCTTATAGATATGAAAGGTTCTTTGTTAGGCTCAAATCGATGACTAAAAATATTAACAATGGTTAGCTTGAAAGGCTCAATTGATCCAAATAAGGCCAAAATCATTTCTCTTGCTAAATACTATTTAGGATTTTGCCTCAAAGGATGATTGATGAGTTCTCAAAAAGTACTAAAATTACCATGATTTTATGCAAGTTAATTGATTAAAAATATATATATTTATATGATTTTATCATATATTTATATAAATTTGTTTTTTCGGAATCACGGGTATTTTTATTGTTTTTAAGGTATTTTCGCTTAAATCGCAAATATATTCATAAATTAAATGAGAAAAAGTCAAAAAATATGAAAAAATTGGACAAAATGGGTCAAAAATGTCAAAAAGGAGGAAATCGTGCACGTAGCCGCCCAATAGCTAGCCAACGCACGTAGCGCGCCCAAATTAATTAACTAAACAATTCAATTAACACCTATGGGTGGGGTTGATAACTAATTTGGTTAATTAAATTAATTAGTTTTTCTAAGATATTGAAAATGAACCATTTAAATGCAACCTTTGGTGGGGTTAGACAGTTTAAACTTTATTCAAGGTGTCCAAATTAAACCTAAGAATTTAATTATCTGAGTACTAACTTTCAAGTTTTAAAACCACTACTGAAAACATGTTGTCAATACATTTTCAGATAATAATTCTTATAAAAACTTTTGAAATAGAGCTTCACTCTAACTATCGGGCGATTGTACCAACAAATAAAAGAGCACTACTCTAAATCAGACCGGATAACTAAACCTTAAAATATAATTTTAAGATTTATGTTTGTAATGAAAAATAATATATTTCTCTCTATCATTCTTAATATAAAATCTTGAATAAAAAAAACAAATTTATTTTATAGATTTTTACCTATTTAATATTTCGCAAGCATAACAACGTTATTATTATATCATGTTTACAAACAGCCAATAAAGTTAAATTTAATCAGAGAAAAATTAAATATAACATGTAAGAATAAAGCATAAAAAATAACTGTAAAGAAAATAAAGTCCTTACAGTACTTTGATGTTATTCCTGTTGCTGAAAAACCTCCAAACGTAATTTTCACTTCCATTTATTGAATCAAAAAGCAAATAAATTAAAAAAACATAATTAATTCTTCTCAAAAAGAGAAGAACTCTAAAACCAAGAAAAATTAACAAAGGAAAAACTAAAAACTAAGAAAGGAGAGAAAGAAAGAGAGAAGAAGATGTCTTTTTAGGTGTGTTTTGTTATGAAGAGAATGAGGGTATCTATAGGTAAGGAGAGGAAGAAAAAGTGGGTGAAAAAATGATTAAAAATAGTGGAAATGCATAGTAGTGAATGATGACATCATTGATGATGTCATGCTAACATGGGGGCAGCGTCACGCGCGGATTGGGGAAGATGGACGCAGCAGCACACGTGGACTGGGCGTTGTGCTGGCACGGCTGGGCACCCTGTGCACGTTGGCCGGTGCGGCTGGGGGGCTAGGTGCGCGATTTCCACATTTTTGATATTTTTGACCTTTTTGACCCATTTTGTTGAATTTTTCCATATTTGTTGACCTTTCCTTATTTAATTTTTAAGCGAAAATACCTAAAAAACAATAAAAATACTCGTGATTCCGAAAAGACACATTTATATAAATATATGATAAAATCATATAAATATATATATTTTTAATCAATTAATGTGCATAAAGTCATGGTAATTTTAGTACTTTTGGAGCACTCATCAATTATCAAATTGATTCTAAAACTTGGTAGATCTAATTAACTCACATAATATGAATATATTACAGAGAGAATTCACTGCATATACAAATAGAAAATATATGAAAATTATTCAGGTGCTTCACTTAGAAGTTTAAGAGCCTTATCTAGATAAAGAGGCTCATATAAAAAAATACAATAATTCATAAGATAAGTTTGGTAAGACTTTTTTTAAAAGGAGATGCTCTCCCATGTGAAGAGTGGACCCTTTCTTCTGGTGGGGTGTCCTTGTTTAAGTTTTGGAGTCGTTCATCCATAGTGCTTTATGGGTCCCTTTGATGTCGACCACTTTCTTTAGTGGGTGGTTGGCTTGGCTTTTAGCTCGAGTTGGCTATCTGTAAATCACTTTCAGAAGGCTCTAGATCTAATTTTTCATTAGAGTTTGTGGAGCTTTCTTCTTCTTTAGAACATAATTTCTCTAATTTTATAGAGATATATTCGTCACTTTTTCCCTTTTCCTTTAGGGTTTCTATAACAATTTTTACTTTAGTTTTACCCTTAAGTGGTTTAGGGTCAGTAGTTTCTTTCACTTTGAGTGTTTTGAATAATTCAATAATTTTAATATTATCAAACTGTTCTAGTGGAGTTTCATCCCACCATCTTCCCCATGATCATCTTATAAGACAATAGATTTCATCCCAATGAGTTACTACATAATCCCATTTCCATATCCATGGGAATTTATATAATGCAAAGAAGAACAATAATGAATGAACTTCATTTTTAGTAGAGTTTAAATTAAACTCTTCAAATAATATAAAAGCTTCTAAAACCTTTTGGGGAAATATATCTTTAGTTGGTTCGAAAAATGAGAACCAATCTCTGAACCAAGTAGGAAAATCATTAAAGGCATAATGATCTCCTGTTACAAACTGGATAAACCACATATGGGTTTTCTTTGAGTTTTGATAGAAGAGCATGTTTTCCCACGCCTGTATATAGTCAAAATAGTCATATGAGACTGGATTCATCTATTTATTTTTAAATATTTCTCTAACGAATAAGTTAGAATTCCAATCTAATTTAGATAAAATATTTTTTACTTTAAAAGTTGAGTAAGCAATTTCATGAGAATTTCTCATATTATGAATTATGTCAACTGAATTAGTTTCTTTTAAGATTAATTCAAAATATTCCCTAGATTTAGGGATAGTATTTGCTAGTAAATTATCTTTAAGATATATATTAGCTAACTGTTCAGGTGATTTGGCCATATCTTCATTTTCAACTATGATGATAGATTTATGGGTGATCTTATGTCATTCATACTCCTTTTGAGGAGCCTTTTCTTTCTTCAGTGCCTGAAGATAATTTGTTTTCTTCATGGCCCTGTAAGTATTCCCTGGTGAGGAAATCTGGGAGTGAGTTCTCTTCCCTCTTAATATATTCGATATCAAAATCGAATATAGATATGATGGCTTGCCACCTAACAAAAATCTATTTTGATGTTAGATTTTTAACATCTTTCTAAAGTACTTCTTTAGCACTTTTGCAATCAACTCTAAGTAAAAATTTATTATTTAGAAGGTCGTCTTGGAATTTGGTAATGCTCAGAACAATGGCCAATATTTCTTTTTTTATTGTAGAATAATTTTTCTAAGCTGATTTCCAGGTGCCTGAGGTATATCTTATTAAGACCTCTTTTATAGGCATTTTCTACTTTAGAATTCCTCCATAGCCTATCTCCGAAGCATCAGTTTCCACTACTTTTGGAGCTTCAGGATCAGATAAAGCTAGGCATGGGAGCTCTTTCTCTCGAAGCTTGATTTTTTGGACAACTGTTGTGCAAGCTATATTCCATTCTAGAAGATTCTTTTTTAATCTTTGAAATAATGGGCTAGCATCTTGTGCAAGATTTTTATAAAAATCTGCAATATAATTAAGACTCCCTAGAAATCTTTGCAACTGTTTCTTATCTTTTATTTCATAGAGAAATTTTTTTGCAAAGACTATTGATCTCTCAATAGGACTTATAAGTCCATGTTCTATGTTATGGCCCAAGAACCTTACTTGGGTCTGGAATAACTTCATCTTTTAGATGACACAACAAGCCCATTGGACTTAACTATTTTAAAAAACGCTTCTAAGTGTTTCCAGTGTTGATCTACTGTATTTTAGTAGACTAGAACATCGTCTATATAGACAAAAGTGAACCATAAATAAGGGTTAAAAATATCATTCATAATTCTCTGGTATTCACTTGGGGAATTCTTAAGCCCAAATGGCATAACATTCCATTCGTAAAGCCCAAATGGAATAGTAAATGTTGTTTTATAGCGATCTTTTTCTGCTACATGTATTTGCCAGTATCCACTTTTCATATCAAATTTAGAGAATACTAGAGCTTTGTTTAGTTGACTAAGTAAGTCTTTTTTATTGGGCAATGGATATCTTATCCATCTAAGCACCTTCTTTAGGGGCTTATAATTAATTACGAGTCGAGGAACTCCTCTCTCGATTTCAACACTATTTTCCACATAAAATGCTGGGCAGGACTAAGGAGAAGTACTGGGCCTTATTAATTTCTTTTTTAGGTCTTCTATTTCCTGCTTACATATGAGTAAGTGTATTTCATTCATTTGAATGGGCCTGGCCTTTGTATTGATTTGGGCCTATGTAAAGTTAGGTTCATATGGAAATTCTACCACATGTTTCTTTCTCTCCCAAAATGCACTAGGGATTTTAGCGCATATTTCTTTTTCAAATTTCTCTTTGAGAGATTGGTTTTTTTCTTGTATTTCCTTAGAGAAAATCTTCTGTTGAATTTTTTTAAAATTCACTTCTTCTTTTAAGGAAAATAGAAAATTTTCTTTTTCAGTAATCTTACCTTTGAGGTAATTTACTTCATGTATCTGAGGTTCTTTTGTGAACTTGAAAATAATAGGATATCCATCAATTTTTGTTTTCATCCCTTTTGTAGTGGTTTTGAAAGGATATAGCATATTGATGAATGGTGTGCCTAGAATTACCATTCTTGATAATTCTTTACTTAATAAAAATGTAGTCTTTAGGAATACTCCATTATTACATATAGCTGCATTGGATAGCTTATAATGTATAGGCATTCTTCCACCATTAGCAGTATTTAATACTTGAGTGGTTTTTGTAAAACACCTTTTAGGTACAATGCCTTCACTAATGTAGTTTAATTAAACTCTTGTATCAATTAGGCCTTCTACTTTGAAAGAATATTATTTGTTGATCACAATGGTCACTTTTAAGTACCATTTGTGATTTATGACACTGTCTAAGGAGCTTACAAAGTGCATATCAGCAAACTATAGATTAGAATCTTCCTCTTCTTTGACGACTTCTTTCTTTTTATCATTAGGAATTGTTGGGACCTCTTCAATTCAATCAAAACTAGCAATCATATCACATGATTAATGTAAATATCTTAACAAATATGTTGCATTTCTTATTCTAGACATGACAACCAATTTTTATCATTGAGTTCATATGTTTCATATTAAGTATGCATGCATTTAGTTTTCATATATTTATCAATTTCTATCTAAATCATGATTAAAAACAACCTAAAAATTTAAAAATATTTCCTAAAAATTTAAAATGCATACTAAATACTAATGTAGAGAATGAAGTTTCCTCCCCCAAACTTAAATTACACATTGTCCCTAATATGCACATGTAAATATGAAAAAGTAAAAAGGAAAGAAAAATCCCTTAGTCATAGGACACCACATTTATCACTGAAATGCTCATTCTTTTTGTGCCATTGCTCTCCACATTTATTTACCTACAAAACATAAACAATTAAAATATAAGTAAAATAACGTTGGGTTGCCTCCCAACCAGAGACACATTTAACGTCCTTGACTAGACGGTCCTATCAAGTCTTAAGGTGCATCCACTAAGGTTATCACAAGTATTTCATTTGATAATTTATTTTCATAATAGTGCTTCACCCTATGCTTATTAACCATAAATCACTCTTTATCTTTATTTTCTAATTCAATGGCTCCATGGTTGGTTACCTTAGTGATAATGAATGGTCCTCACCATCTACTCTTTAATTTGCTTGGAAATAATTTGAGTCTTGAGTTGTACAGTAACACTTTCTGACCCGGTTCAAAGATACAGTGCACAAATTTTTTGTCATGCCATCGTTTTGTCTTTTCTTTGTAAAGCTTTGCATTTTCATAAGCATTCCATCATAATTCATCCAATTCATTTATTTGAAGCATTATTTTCTCACCAGCTACATCTATGGACATATTCAACTGTTTCATTGCCTAATATGCTTTGTGCTCCAATTCTAATGGTAAGCAATAAGCCTTTCCATAAACTAGATTATAGAGGGTGGTACCAATTGGTGTTTTAAATGTAGTTCTGTACATCCATAAAGAATTATCCAACTTAGATGACCAATCCTTCCTAGAGATGTTCACAGTTTTCTCCAAAATTCTTTTCACTTTTCTATTAGATACCTCTACTTGCCCACTTGTTTGGGGATGGTAAGGGGTAGACTCTTTATGATTAATCCCATACTTAGAAAATAAGGAATTAAATGCTTTATTGCAAAAGTGCCTTCCTCCATCACTAATAATGATCCTAGGAGTTCCAAACATAGTTTAAATATTTTTCTTCAGAAATTTCATGACAACTTTTGCATCACATTTGTTACTAGCAATGGCTTCTACCCACTTTGACATGTAATCCACTCCTATGAGTATGTATTGGTTTCCAAATGACAGAGGAAATGTTCCCATAAAGTCGATGCCCCACACATCAAACAATTTCACTTGCAGTATATTGTTCAGAGGCATCTCAACTCTTTTTGAAATATTACCTATCCTTTGATATCTATCATATATCTTTACATAATTGTAAGCATCAATAAATATTGTAGGCCAAAAATAACCAGATTGAAGTACTTTAGCTACTATTTTTGAGCTCCAAAAGTGACTTCCATAGTCTGAGCTATGGCAATGGTAAATGATACTTTCAACTTCATCATTAGGGACACACCTTCTCAAAATACAATCACCACATTCTTTATAGAGGTAAGGGTCATCCTAAAAATATTGTTTAATGTCATGGAAAAACTTCTTCTTTTATTTCCATGTTAGGTTTAGTGGAAGAACATTGGCGGCAAGGAAATTTGTAATGTCTCCATACCATGGAACCCCTGTTTGAGCTAGAGAAAATAGTTCCTCATATGGAAAAGATTTCCCAATTACCATATTATCATCCATTTTTACTCCTCTTTATAGTCTAGATAGATGGTCTACTACCTGAGTTTTTGTTCCTTTTTTATCACGAATTTCCAAGTCAAATTCTTGTAGAAAGAACACCTATCTTATCAATCTTGGTTTTGCATCCTTCTTCATCATGAGACACTTTATTACAGAACGATTTGTGTATATAGTCACTTTGGTGCCAACCAAATAAGATCTAAATTTCTCAAAGGAATATACAATGGCTAAGAGCTCTTTCTTTATAGTAGCATAATTCATTTGGGTCTCATTCAGTGTCTTGCTTGCATAGTATATGCCACAAATTTTTTTGTCTCTTCATTGTCCAAGAACAACTCCAATAGCTAAATCACTTGCATCACACATCAATTCAAAGGGCTTTTTCCAATCCTGTATGACTATAACTGGTACTGACACTAGTATCTTTTTAAGCACTTGAAATGCTAGTAAACATTTATCATCAAACTTGAAAGGCATGTCCTTTTCCAAAAGATTACACAAGGGTTTGGAGATTTGGGAAAAGTCTTTTATGAATCTACGATAAAAGCCTGCATGCCTAAGAAAACTTCTTACTCCTCGTACATTGGTAGGTGGTGGTATTTTCTCAATCACTTCTATTTTAGCTCTATCCATCTCAATGTCATTAGCTGAGATTTTGTGGCCTAAGATTATACCTTCATGTACCATGAAATGACATTTCTCCTAGTTTAAAACCAAATTTGTCTCTTCACATCTTTATAACACTAGGGAGAGATAGTGTAGATGTTCATCAAATGAGTTTCCAAAGAAAAAAAATCATCCATGAAGATTTCTAGATGCTTATCCACCATGTCTAAGAAAATGGCCATCATGCAGCGTTGAAATGTTGCAGGTGCATTACATAATCCAAAAGGCATTCTCCTGAAACAAAAGTTCCATAAGGACATGTGAATGTGGTCTTTTCTTGGTCTTTAAGTGCCATAACAATCTGGTTATAACCAGAGTATCCATCTAGAAGGCAAAAGAAAGAATGCCCAACTAATCGGTCAAGCATTTGATCCATAAATGGGAGAGGAAAATGATCCTTCCTTGTAGCTTTATTTACTTTACGAAACTCCATATATACTCTCTATCCCATGACAATCCTAGTAGGTATTAACTAATTGGACTCATTTTCCACCACAGTGATTCCTCCTTTTTTTCGATACACATTGGACTGGACTTACCCATTCACTATATGATATTGAGTAAATAATGCCCATGTCCAGCCACTTGACAATTTTCTTCTTTAGCACTTCTTTCATAATGGGATTTAAGCTGTGTTGTGCATCCCTGGTGGGTTTAGCCCCATCTTCTAGCAAGATTTTGTGCATGCATATTGATGGGCTTATGCCTTTGATGTCGATAATAGACCAACCTATAGCTCTTTTGAAGTTCCTTAGCACCTTTAGTAGTGCTTCCACTTACTCTATACTTAGATTAGTCGAGATTATGAATGGAAGTGTCTTGTTATCACCCAAAAATGTATAACAAATATGAGAAGATAAAGGTTTAAGCTCTAATTTTAGGGGCTCCTCAATGGATGGTTTCAACTATGAGCTTATTTCAAGACATTCCACAATTGTATTTGAAACACACATGATAGGCGTGTCCTCAAAAAAGTTCACACAGTTCACAAAATCAACCTTTGATTCCATATTTTCAATATTAAAACAAGTTGAGTTAATGTCTTTGTTCATAGCGTCATGTGTTAAGGTCATAAATATGGGTGATTCAACAAGTGTTGTTAGGCTATTGACATAAATTTGTGTGCCTGCATACATGTCCTGGTATTCATTAGTATATGTGTTTACAAAATTAACAAGCACAAAATCTAAAGCATTAATAGGGCACATGTCATAAAGCACATCAGTGGTTAGCTCATCAGTGCTATCTAGTTGAAAGCAATCACCAACATTATCACCATCAGAAAATTTAATTACTTTGAACACATTAAATGTTTGGGGGTGTGATGACTCTTTAGAAACTTTAAATATTACTTGTTCATCTTGCACTCTTATTATAAGTTCACCTTTTTTGTAAATCAATGAGTGCCCTTCCAGTTGCTAGGAATGGACAACCAAGTATGATAGGAATGTCACGGTCCTCTTCCATGTCTAGCACAATGAAGTCCACCGGAAGATGAATTTGTCTACTTTTACTAACAAATCTTCTACCACACCCTAAGGTCTCTTAATTGATCTATCTGCCATTTGTAATGTTACCAAAATGGGTTTTTCTTTACCAACCCCCAATCTCTTAAAGACCGATAATGGAATGAGGTTAATACTAGAACCCAAGTCACATAGTGCCTTGCCAAAATGGATGTTCCCAATAGTGCAAGGGATGTCAAAACTACCTAGATCTTTCAGTTTTTATGGTACTTTTCTATTAAGGATGGCACTACAACCTTCAATCAAGGCTATTATTTCATGATTCGTGGGTTCTTAGGGTTTTTCTCCTAGAGGGTTCGCTTCATTTGGTATCAGAGCTTTGGTTGTTGGAAACAGGTTATCTGTCAACATCTATCTTTTGTTGGAGTTCTTGATTGAGAAAAATATCATCTTTTTTCTAAATTTTCAAGAATTTGTCTTGATTCCAAATTTGATTGTTTTCTTTCCTTCTCTTGGTGGAAAAAAAATATTTTTTTGGGATTTTGATTTGTGATATTCTTGTCTATTGAATTATCTACCAAGGGTTTTGTGGCCAAAACAAAATTTCATTTAGTTTCCTTATTTTCTTTCAATTCTGTTTTCGTTGTTTTTTGTATTTGGATTTAATTTTGTAGTTCTCTTTGAATTATTTATATCTTTTCTTTATTTTTTGTGTTCAATCCATCTTTATTCTTGAAAAGAGAAAAATAAGAAGAAAGCTTGATGTTGTTCATAGTTTCAAAAAAATATTTTGATAAATGAGAGTTGCAACTTTAAATAGCTATAACTTTTGACTCGGGTAACAAAACGACTATTATAGCATATCAAATCAAAGCTCGGTTTGATTCCTATGAATATAATTAGGAGTTTCCTCCATTTCTTACTTTTTTTAACCCCAAATTCCATCGTTTCTACTACTTACCAAGGGTTTAAAGTTTGTCGCACCTTTTTGCTATGTTTTCGGTTTTTGTTAATTAGGTTTGCTAATATTTATTTTTGTGTATTTTCTATTCATAATAGTAGTAAAAAAAGGAGAAAAAAGGAGAACAAAGTAGTAGATTGTTCAAGTTTCCAATTCATGTTTTCTTGCTTGAGTTTCTTGATCTTGTTGAAATTAGTTTTACTTTATTTTGTTTTAGTTTTCCTTTGTTTTGGTGAAGCAAGGTATGAAAGAAAGATCTTGAAAAGATTTAAAGGTCAAGATTATTTATTTCATATTTTAACTTTCCTAAAGTGATTATTTACTTCTTTCCATCTTTTCTTTAGTTTCCTTTCTTCTTTCTTCTTTATATTCTTTCTTAGTTCTTTAGAGTCATCTTTGGACTTTCTTTATGTTAACTAATTTTTTAAAATTCTAATTTTTTGAGATTGACACCAATAAAAACTAGTTGCTTCTTGAGATTAGTTGAATTCTTTATTTTGTTAAGAACATAAAAAGGGGGCTAGCTTGAGCTTTGAGTGGTAAAAGGAAAGAGAGATAAAAAAGAAGCCAAAATAGTGTGAAATATGAGTGATAACAATATGATTTGAGAGCAAACACGTGAAGGACTATGTGAGGAACAACATTCTTTTTTTTCATTTTATTTTACAGGTTGTAAACATGAGTAAGGAAGGAAGAGAACCACAAGAGGTCGACATGAAATTATCCATCAAGGCTATCAATGACCAATTTAAGAAGTTAAATGTAAGGTTGAATGAGTTAGAATCCTTTTCTAATTCTGAATCACATAAAAGAAGATATGAGTTCGATGAAGTGGAAGAACCTATGCATAGACATTTACTTGTCACAAGGAGAGCTATGAATATATAGCCTAAGGATGAAAGAGATGAGGAGAAACATGAACATATTTTCCATACAAGATGCCACATAAAGGATAAGGTATGTACATTGATTATTGACAGTGGGAGATGCACTAAGGTTGCCAACACTTTCTTGGTAGAAATTTTGAATTTGAAGTGGTAGAAGCATCCCAAGCTATACAAGCTACAATGGCTGAATGATTGTGGAGAAGTGAAGGTCAACAAAACAGTTCAGGTTCCTTTTTTGATTGGAAAGTGATAAGAGCCAAATTATTGCATTTTTGTTATGATTTAAATGTTGATATTTGTGTGAAAATTGTGTTCATTTAATTATTTAATCCACAAATGTCATTTCACGGGTATTTCATGTTTAAAGTGAAATTTCAGGTAAAATCATGATTTTGGAGAAGTTTGGGACAAAGTACAATGACCGGCAAAAATATCAAAATTTAGAAATCCTGCTGCGGACAAAAATCTTACCCAGAGCATGGTGAAATTCTTCCCGAGAGCACAGATTTTGGCAAATGCATCTCGTTGCCGGCCAAATTAATCTAGCCACCGGCCACATTCATCTCGCCGCCGGCGAGAATCAGCAGAACCAAAATCGTAACTTTTCCAAAATTGCCCCCAAAACCCTAGATCTATATATACAATATGATGGAGAAATAGGCCACGGCAGAGAGAGGAGGTCTAAGACATTTTTGGAGGAGAAAAAGGCAATTTTGGAGAGAAAAGTTTGGAGAAGCTTGAAGGATCATCACCATTGTTACTACCAAGTCTTCATCCTCAAGAGTTTTTCATCTCTTCTCCTTAGCTTTTATTTTCTGCATTTTATTCAGATTTGTTATTCATGGATTCAATTGAGAATATGTTTGTTCTTATTTATATTATGAACTAATTCATTTTTGCTAAGGCTATGATGTAGTTAAATCAAGAAAATATGATTTCTTGTGTTATCGTTATATGAATTCATTGTTTTCAAGTTGAGTATTTATTTCCATGCTTAATGCTTTTAAATTTCTGGCCAAGATTTAGATGATTTGTTGCATTATATTGAGACCGAGATGAGATGTGTAATGAATGCTTCTTATGATAAATACCGTATGTTGAATGCGAGTGTGAGACCTAATGCATGATGTATGTGGTTATTCTAGAAATTCCATAAATCATAATGTGCTTGTTTGTGATTAAATTTTCATAGAAATATAGTTGGTTTTCATAGATAAGTAATTCTAATATAACTTGAGAGAGAGTATTAGATAAATTTGGGTTTTTCAACCATCACTTTTAACTTTGATTCTCATATAACATGACTTGAAATCTGATTGAATTGATTTAGCGAAATCAAATGCCTTAGCGTTTTTAATCATTTGTGAACAAAATTCAATTGTGTTATTGCATTTAGTTTTAAGTTAATTTTCTTCTTAAACAATTTGAACAATTTGGTTTTCAAATAAAATTAGGATTAGTCAATTTCGGTACTTAGTAACACCATTCCTTGTGAGTTCGATATCCGTACTTTTGTACACTTTATTACTTGAATGATTCATACACTTGCAAAAATACGCATCAGAAAGTATGAGGATGAGGTTCTTTGTGATGTGGCACTGATGTATATTGGTCATTTATTGCTTGGTCAACTGTAGTAGTTTGATAGGAGGGTGTCACATGATGGGTAGAAAAATTGTTATTCTCTAGGGTGTCACTAGATTAGGATAGCAAGAGAGTGCAAGATGAGGGAAAACAAAATTGTAAGCAAGAGGAAAATAAAAAGAGAGCAAGTGAGGTTGAGAGGAAAAATTGAGAGAAACGTGAGCAAAAAGGAGAGAAAAGTGAGCAAATAAAAGAGGAAAATAAACGAACGAGTGTAATTACTTAAAATCATGAGGTTAAGAGTGAAATAATGGCAAGGAAATAAGTACTTGTACTTATGTACAAGTATGTTTATATTTCTACTAACGATCTTAACTCATCTTTGCCTAGTATTGCTATGTCTTTATTGTAGGAATTTGAGGGTCTATTTCCTGAAGAGATTCCCTATGGATTACCTCCTTTAAGAGGAATTAAGCATTAAATAGACTTCACATTCAGATTTTCAATACCAAATCAACTCACTTACAAAAGTAATTATGAGGAAACGAAAGAGACATAAGGAAAGTGGATGAGTTGCTACAAAAGGGATTTGTAAGGGAGATTCTCAACCTGTGTTTGGTTCCTATCATCTTAGTCCTAAATAAAGATGGAATATGGAACATGTGTGTGGAATGCCAAGCTATTAACAAGATAATGATAAAGTATAGACATCATATCCCTAAATTAGATGATATACTTAATGAATTTCATGGCTCTTATTTGTTTTCTAAAATTGATTTAAAAAATGGCTATTATCAGATTCATATGAAAGAGGGAGAATAATGGAAAACTACTTTTAAGATTAAATGTGGGTTGTGTGAGTGTTTTCGGTTTAACTAATGCACCTAGTACATTTATGAGATTAATGCATGTCTTAAGTGCTTTCATGGGAAATTTTTTGGTATTTTACTTTGATGATATTTATTTTATAGCAAAAATTTGGATGAACATATGGAATGCTTGCATGCTATTTTTAATGTGTCGAAAGAGAAGAAATTGTATGCTAATCTTAATAAGTGCATGTTTTGCATGTAATATGTTATGTTTCTTGGATTTGTTGTTAGTTTACAGGGTATTAGTGTTCATGTAGAAAATGTAAGGGCAATAAGGGATTGGCCTACACCTAAGAATGTGAATGAGGTATGAAGTTTTCATGGTTTAGCAAGTTTTTATCAAAGGTTTGTTAAAGATTTTAGTTCTATTGCTGCACCTTTGAATGAACTTTTTAAAAAAGAATGTTGTTTTTAAGTGAGATGATGTGCATGATTGAGCTTTTAAAACTTTAAAAGATAAGCTAAATAATTCACCTTTGTTATGTTTCCTAACTTTTTATAAAGTATTTGAGATAGAATGTGATGCATTCGGAATTGGCATAGAAGCTGTTTTGATGTAGGATTCCAAACCAATTGTTTATTTTAGGGCAATTATAAATTATCCTACTTACGATAAGGAGATTTATGCATTAGTGAGAACTCTTCAAACATGGAAACAATACTTGTGGTCGAGGGAATTCATCATTTATTTCAATCATGAGAGTTTAAAGTTATTGAAGACCCAAGATAAGCTTAATAAAAGACATACTAAGTGGTTGGAGTTCCTAGAAACATTTTCTTATGTAATCAAATACAAGCATGAGAAGGAAAAAATTGTGGCTAATGTATTGTCTAGGAGGTATGTATTAGTTACTTCAATGCAAACTAAATTGCTTGGTTTTGAATTACTGAAGGATTTGTATGCCAATGATTCTGATTTTAGCCTTGTATGGAATGCATGTGATAAGTGTGTGTCTAGTGATTTTTATAGGCATGAAGGATTTCTATTCAAGAAAGATAAATTATGTGTGCCAAATATTTCTGTTCGTGAGTTGCTTGTTAGAGAAAGTCATGGGGGAGGTTTGATGGGTCACTTTGGTGTTCTAAAGACTTAAAGATATTTTATGTGAGCATTTTTATTGGACTAATATGAAGCATGATGTGAAATCTATTAGTGAAAAGTGCATTCCATTTAGGAAAGCAAAGTTAAACCACAAGGCTTGTTCCTTTACCTGTGCCTAATAAACCTTAGATGGATATATCTATGGATTTTTTTAGGATTACCAATGACTCAAAGTGGTAAGGATAGCATATTTTGTTGTTGATAGGTTTAGTAAAATGGCTCATTTTATTGCATGTTCTAAAACCAATGATGCAACAAATATGGTTGATTTGTTATTTAAAGAAGTATGTTGTTTGCATAGGTTTCCTAAGACAATTGTATGTGATAGAGATGTTAAGTTCCTAAGGCATTTTGGGTACACTTTATGGAATAAATTTGGAACTAAATTATTATTTTCTACTGTTGCACATCCTCAAATGGATGGTTAAACTGAAGTAATTAATAAGACACTCACTACTTTGTTGCGTGCTATCATTCAAAAGAACTTAAGGTAGTGGGAGATGTTTTTTTCCACATATTGAGTTTGCATATAATATTACTATTCATTCTACTTCTTCATTTTAGCCTTCTGAAATTTTTCATGGCTTTAATCCTTTAATACCTATGGATATGTTACCTTTTCCTACTAATGAGCATGCTAATATTGATGGTAAGAAAAGGTAGGTTTTACAAAGGATTTACATGCCAGAGTTCGGGCCAACATTGAAAGAAAGAATTATCAATATGCTAAGCAAGCCAATAAGGGACATTTGAAGGTTGTTTTCCAACTTAAAGATTGGGTTTGGGTGTACATGCATAAGGAGAGGTTTCCTATACAATAGAAATCAAAATTGTAGCCTCGAGGAGATGGACCTTTTCAAGTCTTGGAATGGATCAATGATAATGCCTACAAGCTAGATTTTCCAAGTGCTATGGTAATGTTAGTGCAGTTTTTAATGTCGCTGATTTATCTTTGTTTAATGTAGCTTATTCAAGGATGAATCTTTTGGAAGAGGAGGGAAATAATGGAGATTGAGGTGCTGACCAAGTTGATGTTCCCAAATATTCTCAAGATCCTTTGTAAGGAAATGGTGGTTTAATGACTAGGGCAAAGGCAACGAGGACGAAAGAAGCTTTACAAGGCTTGATCACGGAAGTACAATACAAAGAGGCTATGCTAGAAGAATTTAAAACTAAATTCAAGGATTCCAAATCTTCACCAAGGATGGTCCATTATCTTGTAATGCAAAGGATAGATTTAGAAGGTCAAGTTGGATGCAATGGTTGATTTAGGAAGCAATTTTTTTAGTTAATTATGGGCCTTGTATCTTTTATTTTCTATAAGTATTTATTTTAGGCTTTTATTTTTTAAGAATAGATTAGGCGTAATCCATAACTAAATAGGCCTACTAGGCCTATTTCAGTTAGGGTTTTTTCTTTTGGAGTTTCTTGTTTAAAAAAAGAGCAACTATGTAATTTGGAGGGAGACCATATATCATTTATCAAATTTATTTCAAAAATATTTTTGCTTTCCCTTCTTGTGTTCTTGATTAAATTCTTGAATTGTATTTATCAAAGGGAGTGATCATCTTTTATGACGTCTCAAGGTTATGGTTTTAAGGACTTTATTTCCTTAGGGTTCTAATCCTATCATCTTCAACACTTTCCTAGCAAATCGAGTGTTCCTATTCCTAATGACCTGAAAGTTAGATATTTTTTATCAATTGTTTTAGCTAAGAAGAGAGAAAAATACAAAAAAAATTCAAAAGGAGATACAATTTGATGGAGATTCATGAAGAGATTAGTGCAACAATCCAAGAGATTGATTATATTTCTTCTTATTCTCCTTTCTATATCAATTTTTATATATTTCTTTATGAAATATATGAGTTTAATGAAAATAAATTATGTTTTGCTAATTTATTAATCTAGGGGTCTTATGAACCTAATTTTCTACATGTGATGATTTAGTATTTTACCCCAATTATGATTTCAATTTATTATATTATTTGATTTAATTTTTATGTTATTAATTATTTGGCGATCTATAGAGACAATTAAATAGATTTAAGAGAATTATTTAATTGTTTGTCTTAATTAAATAAAATGCATAGTTTCTAGGCATAGCTGTATGATTCTTATGTATATGATCCATAATGGATGAACTTAATGAGTAGTATATATGCAATTTCATTGACATGAGAGTGTGATTAGGTTAATTACTATATGTTGTATAGGTTACTTAACAGAGGAATACTTGCTAGGTTAGATTTAACTGATCATGTAATGGATTGATAATTATATTGGAAGGATTTTAGTGATTCACATGTTTAGAAAATTGAGAGATTAAGTATTCCTAGATATTTTCTCATATTTTTTGTTATCAATTCTGAGTATTGTTATTTATTTTTAGTTCTTTTAATTTTTTTACTTAGAAGATAAAAACACAAAAATAATTGTTTTTTTTAAGTTTTTAAAAATTGGTTTCTAATAACATGATCTATGTGGGAACGATATTTTTTAGCATTATATTACTTGTTGCAATATGTATACTTTCGTATTTATTACATATAGTTCATGTTGTTTAAGTTATCGAGGATTATAAACATTAAAAATTAATTTTTTTATTTAATTTTTCTTTATTATTTTTCATAATTTTTTTTAATTTTGACATCTCCTTAGTGCTATTAAAAACATAGTTAGCTTTATTGCATGAGCAGAGTCTATAAGAGGGAAGGTTTTTTCCTTTAGATCCCGAAATCGAGTGTACTTTGAGATCAATAAGAAAACAACAAGTAGTCACCCAAGTGAAAAATGGCTAATCTATTAGAAATAAACAATAATGAGCTAAACTTGAACAACGAAATACCTTTAATGGATAATGGGGATAGAGCTATGAATGAATATACAATACTTATGTTGGAAGGGCTAAATCGAAGTATTACAAGGCCCAACATTCAAGCTAGTAAGTTTGAACTAAAGTTAATGATGTTTCAAATGTTACAAATAGTTGGAAAATTCAGCGGATTACCAATAAAGGATCCTCATTTACATCTTAGATTGTTTATTGATGTTGAAGATTCATTAAAATTTAGTGGTGTGATCAATAAGGAATTAGGTTTAGCTTATTTCCTTACTCTTTATGAGACTATACTCGAGCTTGGATAAACTATTTGTCACATGATTCGATTACAACCTGGAATTATTTCGTAGAGAAATTCTTGATGAATTACTTCCCACCAACAAAGAATACCAAGCTTAGGAATGGCATTACCTCCTACCAATTACATGAAGGGGCATCTTTATATGAAGCATAGGAAAGATTCAAAGAATTTCTAAGGAATTATAATCACCATGATATCCCTCATAGGATCCAAATGGAGACTTTCTACAATTGTCTCAATGCTCAAAAAAGAACCATTATTGATGCATTTGCTAAAGGAGCTCTACTATCTAAATCTTACAATCAAGCTTATTATTTACTTGAGAAAATGGATAGCTATAATTATCAATGGCCAACAGATAGAATGACAGCCATAAGAAGAGTTTCCAGAGTGCATGAGGTCAATGATATCATGACACTTACAGCTCAAGTTTCATCTTTTGTAGGCTCAAAACTCACTAGCGAGTATATACTAGGTCCAAGATTTAGGAGTGTCTTATGTATTTTGTGATGGGCTTATTTTTTTAATAATTGTTTGAAAAATCTTGAATCAACATTCTATATAGGTAATGTGAACCAAAACAATAATCTATACTAAAACACATATAACCAAGGATGGAGACAACATCCAAATTTATATTAGAATAACAACAATCAAGGTGGTAATCAGTTCAACCTTCAATCATTTTCACCACTTGGTTTTCAATAACCATAACAATCTTAAGTCCAAGTGAAGAAGCCACTTATTGAAGGTAATACAAATGCTTTATAGGGATGATGAAAGACTTCATGAAATTATCAAATACAAAAGTGTCTATTCAAGAAACTTCAATTGAAAATTAAGAGACTCAAATGGGGCAACTTGTTTTAGGTTATAAGTCAAAGGCCTTAAAACCTTCCAATTGACACAATTATAAAAGTAAGAAGAAAAGGTAAGGAGCATTGTAATGCCATAGCCTTGAGGAGTTTTAAAAATTTAGAGGAGAAACATGAGACTCAAAATGATGAGGAAGAACAAACATCTAAAAAGGATAAGGAGAAATAGGAAATTATCAAGGATGAGGAAGCATTAGTGTATAAAGAGAGCCAATAATTACTGCATAAAGAGAGCATTGAAAAAGAAATAATTCAGCCAAAAATGAGTAACCTTTACAAACCCATTATTCCTTTCCCTTAAAGACATCAAAAGCAAAATTTATACACACCATTTTCAAATTTTTTGGATGTCTTCAAGAAGCTGCACATAAATACACCATTTGCAAATACACTTGATCAAACACCTTATTATGCCAAATTTCTAAAGGACATCCTATCTAAGAAAATAAGGCTTGGAGATAATGAAACAATAACCTTGACTAAAGATAATAGTGCCATCCTTGCTAGAAAACTACCCCAACAAATAAAAGATCCAGGTAGCTTTGACATTCTTTGCACTATTGTGAATACCCATTTTGATAAGGCATTGTGTGACTTGGGTTCTAGCATTAACCTCATGCCATTATCAATTTTCAAGAGATTAAGGGTTGGTAAAGCCAAAACCACTTTAGCAACATTACAAATGGTAGATAGATCAATTAAGCGACCTCGGGGTGTAGTAGAAAATGTGCTAGTAAAAGTAGACAAGTTCATATTTCCAGTAGATTTCATTGTACTAGACATGGAAGAAGACCATAACATTCCTATCATACTTGGTTGTCCATTCTTAGTAACTAGAAGAGAACTCATTGATGTACAAAGAGTTGAGCTTAATATAAGAGTGCAAGATGAACAAGTAACATTTAAAGTTTTTAAAGCATATGAATCCCTGGATATTGATAATGCTAATGAATGCTTTAAGATAAATGATAACTTAAAAGATATGTTGAGTCAACCACACTTAAGACTATTACACATGATATTATGAATAATGAAGTAAATTCTCTAAGAAACAACTCAAACTATTTTCATTTTGAAAGTATGGAATCTATGATTGATATTGTTGATTGTGTGAACTATTTGGAGGCTATACCGATATGTGTATACTCGAGTCAAAAGTTATGGCCGTTTAAAGTTACAACTTCGATTTATCAAATTATTTTTGAAATTGTGAACAATAGCTATCTTCTTCTTTTTTCCTTCTCTTTTTTTTATGAAGATGAAAGGTTGATTGGACACAGAAATAAAAAACAAGAAAAAGATATGAAGATTTCAAAGAGAAATATGAAATGAAATCCAAAGATAAAAAAGAAACAACAACAAAATTGAAAGAAAACACAAGACTTGAAAATAATTTTTTTTTAAATTAGGGACTCAGAGGAAACTACAAAACAAAATCGGAAGACAAAAAAAAAGAAAAAAATTGAAAGAAAATTAAAAGACCTGAAGAAAGGGTTTTTTTTTCCTCTTTTGTGAATAAAGAAAACATAGAAAATAAGGGAAACAAGAACAAGATGATTTTTTATTCAAGAAATGATAGATGTAGATAGATAACGTGTTTTAATCAAACAATGCAGACCCTCTAAGCAAACAACCCTAGGAATCCATGAACTCAATGGAATATGAACGAATGATATACTAAGAATGTGTTGAAAATTATCCAATTAGAACTCTAAGGAAACAAAGCCTTTAAAATCCTAACCTTGAGATGTCATAAAGGATGATCACTCCCTTTGATAAGTCAATTACTAGCATTCAATCAAGAATACAAGAAGGCAAAGAAAAAATCTTTTAGAAATAAATTTTCAATAATGATATCAGTTCTCCCTACATTATCACAAGGCAATAGTTTTCTATTATAAGCAATAAAACCCTAGACAAAATTTATCTTAAAGAAAAGAACCCTAGATGTAATTCGACCCTAGTGGTCCTATTTAGTTGTGAATTGGGCGTAATCCCTCCTTTAAGATTAAAAGACTAAAAAGAATTAAGATAAATAAGACATATAAAAGTCCACAATTCACTAAAACAAAAATTGCTAACCATAAAAGGCCCAGAATTCACTAAAACAAAAAACAATTTGCTTCCTCATTTAATCATTTCATTTGATATTCCACTCCCTAATGTAGGATCTTGATTATATTTTTATGATCATGTGAATCTTTAGAATATATGTAAACATCAACTTGGTAAGCACCTCAATCTCCATTACAACACAATTGAACAAAATCGAAAGCAAGTGATTTGAATGATGGAATTTGGGTTGAAAAAGTGTGGAGCCATAATCAAAGCCCACTAGTCTTATGGGAATTGAAATGAGCTTCAATTTGATATATTATAATGGTTGTTTTGATACATGCATCAAACGTTATGGCCGTTTAAAGTTACAACTCCGATTTATCAAATTGTTTTGAAACTATGAACAAGAGAACTCTTCTTTTATTTTCCTTCTCTTTTTTTTGTAGATAAAATATTGATGGAATAAAAAAATAAAGAACAAGAAAAAGATATGAAGATATCAAAGAGAATAACAAAATGAAATCTAAAGACAAGAAAACCAACAAAAATGAAATTATTTAATGGAATAGAAATGATTAATTTTCCAAGAACATATTGAAGATGATCCAATTAGAACTATAAGGAAACAAAGTCCTTAAAACCCAAACCTTGAGATTACTTCCTAAACTAATACTTTCATTTGATATTCAAAATCAATCCCTTTAGTAGGATCATGAGAATATTTGTGGGATCTTGATAATATTTAGAATATTTATAAACATACTCTCGGTCAGCACCACTATCTCCATTACAACTCTATTAAAGAAAATCGAAACCAAGCAAAACAGAAAAGATGCGATAAAAAAATTAAATCCTCTGTAAGTTATGCAAACGATAGAATGGATATGAAGGCAAGGTCCACTCAACTTATCGGAATCGATACGAGCTTTGATTTAATTTATTTTCTTTAAGTCAGGGACTTAGAGGAAACTACAAAAAGAAATCCAAAGATAAAAAAACATTAAAACCAAAATTGAAATAAAAATAAAAGACATGAACGAAGAACAAGTTAATTTTTTTTATTCAAGAATTGAAAAAAATGGTAGATATACATTGAAACCCTTTTTTTCAGCAACCAATACTCTAACAACAAACGATACAAACCATCTTGGTGAACAACCCTATTAACCCACAAGCTCAATGGAATAGGAATGATTGATTTTCTAAGAATGTGTTAAAGATTATTAGATTAAAACCATAAAGAAACAAAGTTCTTAAATCCCCAACCTTGAGATTGCTTTCTAAATTAATCCTTACATTTGATATTCCAAATCTATCTCTTTAGTAGGATCATGAGAATATTTATAGGATATTGTGAATTTTTATAATATATTGAGAATCTCTAGAATATTTGTAAACATACTCTTGGTGAGCACCTTAATCACCAATACATCTATATTTAAAAAAATCAAAATCAAGTCCTTAAAACCCTAGCCTTGAGATTGCTTCCTAAATTAATGCTTGCATTTGATATTCAAAATCTATCCCTTTAGTAGAATAGTTGTAGGATCTTAAGAATATTTAGAATATTTGTAAACATACTCTTGGTCAAGACTTCAATCTCCATTATAGCTCAATTGAACAAAACCAAAACCAAGCAAAACAGAAAAAATGCAATAAAAACTTTAAACACTTTTTAAGTGATTTAAATGATGGAATGGGTTCAAAAAATGGGGGTACAAAAGGAAGGACCACTCCGTTTATCGGCATCTATAAGATCTTCAATTTGATATATTATAATAGTAGTATCCATACCCGAGTCAAAAGTTATGTCCGTTTAAAGTTGAAACTCCGATTTATCAAATCTTTTTTTTTAAATTGTGTACAACATCACTCTTCTCTTTTTTCTTTCTCTTTTTTTTTTTGTTAAGAACAAAGATTGATTGAACACAAAAATAAACAATTAGAAAAAATATACGAATATTTCAAAGAGAATTACGAAACGAAATTGAAAGAAAACTCAACAATTGAAGGACAACCTTTTTTTTTTAAATCATGGACTTATAGAAACTACAAAAAAAAATTCAAAGATAAAAACAATGAAAACAAGATGATTGTTTTTAATCAAGAAATGAAAAAAATTGTTAATTTTGATAGAAACCTTTTTTTTAGCAACCAATGCTCTTATTACAAACGATATGGACCCTCTTAGCGAACAAACCTAGGAACCCACGAACACAATGAAATAGGAATAATTTATTTGCTAAGAATGTGTTGAAGATAATTCAATTAGAACCATAAGTAATGAAAGTTCTTAAAACCCCAACATTGAGATTGCTTCTAAATTTAATCCTTGCATTTGATATTCTAAATCTGTCCCTAGTAGAATCATGAGAATATTTGTAGGATCATGAGAATATTTGTAGGATCTTGAGAATATTTGTAGGTTTTTGAGGATATTTAGAATATTTGTAAACATACTCTTGGTCAGCACCACAATCTCCATTTTAGCTCTATTGAACAAAACTAAAACCATGAAAAATGGGAAAGACGTGACCAAACTTTTAAACCCTCTATAAGTGATGTAAACAATGGAATGGTTTCAAAACAATGTAGGTACAAAGACAAGGCCCACTTGTTTTATCGGAATCAATTGGAGCTTTGATTTGATATATTATAACAGTCATTTCGATATCCGAGTCAAAAGTTATGGTTGTTTAAAGTTGAAGTTCCAATTTATCAAATCATTTTTTTTAAACTTTGTATAGCAGCAGCATTCTTTTTTTTATTCCTTCTCTTTTTCTATAATGAAATAAGATTTATTGAACACTAAAATAAAGAACAAGAAAAAGGTACAAAGATTACAAAGAGAACTATGAACCAAAATCCAAAGACAAAAACAGCAACAACCAAATTGAAAGAAAACACAAGAATTGAAGAGAGAATTATTTTTTATTGAAATCAAGGACTTGAGGAAACTACAAAAGATATCTAAAGATAGAAACATCCAAAAAAAGAATTGAAAGAAAACTAAAAGACATGAAGGTACGCTTTTTTTTGTGAATATAGAAAACACAATGATGATTATTTTTATTCTAGAACTAAAAAAATGGTAGATATAGATGGAAACCCTTTTTTCAGCCACCAACACTCTAATAACAAATGATATAGACCCTCTTGATGAACTAACCATGGAACCCACGAACTCAATGGAATAGGAACGATTGATTTTCTAAGAACGTGTTGAAGATGATCCAATTACAACCATAAGGAAAGAAATTCCTTAAAAACCTAACCTTGAGATTGCTTCAAAATTAATCCTTGCATTTGATATTCCAAATCTATCCCTTTAGTAGAATCATGAGAATATTTGTACAATATTTAGAATATTTGTAAACATACTCTCTGTGAGTACCTCAATCTCCATTATAGCTATATTGAAAAAAAAAACCGAAACCAACCAAATCGGAAAAGATGCTACAAAAACTTTAAACCCTCTATAAGTGATGTAAACGATGGAATTGGGGTACGAAAAATGTAGGTACAACAAAACTCTTCTATTTTTTATTCCTTCTCTTTTTTTTTGTAATGAACAAAGATCTATTGAACACTAAAATAATGAGCAAGAAAAAGATACGAACATTTCAAAGAGAACTACGAACCAAAATTTTAAGACAAAAACAACAACGAAATTGAGAGAAAACATAAGAATTGAAGAACAAACGTTTTTTTCTTAAAATTAGGAAATTAGAGGAATATACAAAATGATATCCAAAGATAGAAAACATAAAAAAAAAATTGAAAGAAAACTAAAAGACATGAAGGTAGGATTTTTTTGTTTATTTTTTGTGAATCCAGAAAACGGGGAAAAGAACTGAAACAAGAACATGTTGATTTTTTTATTTAGGAACTATAAAAAATGGTAGATGTAGATAGAAACTCTTTTCTTCAGCTACCAATGCTATGATAATAAATGATATGGACCCTCTTGGTGAACAACCCTAGAAACCCATGAACTCAATGGAATAGGAACAAATTATTTTCTAACAACATATTGAAGATGATCTGATTATAACCATAAAGAAAGAAAGTCCTTAAAAATCTTAACCTTGAGATTGCTTCCTAAATTAATCCTTCCATTTGATATTCCAAATCTATCTCTTTAGTAGTATCATGCGAATATTTGTAGGATCTTGAGAATCTTTAGAATATTTGAAAGATCTTAAGAATCTTTAGAATATTTGTAAACATACTCTTGGTCAGAATCTCAATCTCTATTATAGCTCTATTTAACAAAACCGAAACCAAGCAAAACGAAAAATATGTGACAAAAACTTTAAACCCTATGTGAGTGATGTAAACGATGGAATGAGTTAGAAAAATGTGGGTACGAAAGAAAGTCCCATTGTGCTTATTGGAATCGATACAAGTTTTGATTTGATATATTATAATAGTCATTTTGCTACTCGAGTCAAAAGTTATGGCTATTTATAGTTGAAACTCTAATTTATCAAATCTTTTTTTTTAAAACTTTGTACAATAGCAGCACTCTTCTTTTCTTTATTCCTTATCTTTCTCTTTGTAAAGAAAAAAGATTGATTGAACACAAAAATAAAGAACAAGAAAAGTTACGAAGATTTCAAAGATAACTACCAACCGAAATCCAAAGACGAAAACAATAAAAACAAAATTGAAAGAAAACACAAGAATTGAAGGATGAACTTTTTTTCTTGAAAATAGGGACATTGAGGAAAATACAAAACGAAATCAAAATATAAAACATAAAAAAATCAAAAGAAAACTAAAAGGCGTGAAGGTAGGATTGTTTTTATGAATCTAAAAAATGTAGAAAAGAACTGAAACAAGAACAAGATGATTATTTTTATTCAAGAACTAAAAACAAAAATTGTAGATGTAGATAGAAACCCTTTTTTTAGCAACCAATGCCCTGATAAAAAATGATACCAAACCTCTTGACAAACAACCTATGAACCCACAAACTCAATGGAATAGGAATGATTGATTTTTTAAGAATGTGTTAAAGATGATCCAATTAGAACCATAAGGAAAGAAAGCCCTTAAAACCCCAACCTTGAGATTGCTTCCAAAATTAATCCTTGCATTTGATATTCCAAATCTATCCCTTTAGTAGGATCATGAGAATATTTTTAGAATCTTTAGAATATTTGTAGGATCTTGAGAATATTTAGAATATTGTAAACATAATCTTGGTCAGCGTCTCAATCTTCATTATAACTCTATTGTAAAAATCAAAACCTAGAAAAATAGAAAAACATGTGACAAAAACATTAAACCCTTTGTGAGTGATATAAACGATGGAATTAGTTTAGAAAATACTGGTATGAAAGCAAGGCCAAGTCGTTTCAATACCCGAGTCAAAAGTTATGGCCATTTAAAGTTAAAACTCCAATTTATGAAATCTTTTTTGGAAACTTTGTACAGTAACACTGTTCTTTTTTATTTCTTCTCATTTTTTTATAAAGAACAAATATTGATTGAACACAAAAATAAAGAACAAGAAAAAGATATTAAGATTTAAAAAGAACTACTAATCAAAATCCAAAGACGAAAACAACGTCAACAAAATTGAAGGAAAACACAAGAATTGTAGTACAGACCTTTTTTTCTTGAAATTAGGGACTTTGAGAAAAGTACAAAATGAAATCCAAAGATAAAAAAATGAAAACAACATCGAAAGAAAACTAAAAGGCATGAAGGTAGGATTTTTTTGTGAATCAAGAAAACACAGAAAAGAACTAAAACAAGAGCAAGATGATAATTATTATTCAAGAATTGAAAAAAATGGTAGATGTAGATAGAAACCCTTTTTTCAGCAACCAATGCTTTGATAAAAAAGGATATGGTCCCTTTTGGAGAACAACCCTAGGAATCCATAAACTCAATAGAATAGGAACGATTGATTTACTAAGAACGTGTTGAAGATGATCCGATTAGAACCATAAGGAAACAAAGTCCTTAAAACCCAACCTTGAGATTGCTTTCTAAATTAATCCTTGCATTTGATATTCCAAATCTATCCCTTTAGTAGGATCATGAGAATATTTGTAAGATCTTGAGAATATTTGTAAGATCTTGATAATCTTTAGACTATTAGAAAACATACTCTTGTTCAGCACCTCAATCTGTATTTTAGCTCTATTGGACAAAACTGGAACCAAGCAAAATGGATAACCCAGGAACCCACAAACTTAATGGAATAGGAACAATTGATTTTTTAATAATGTGTTGAAGATGATCCGATTCGAACCTTAAGAAAAGAAAGTCCTTAAAACCTTATCCTTCAGATTGCTTCCTAAATTAATCCTTGCATATAATATTGCAAATCTAGCCCTTTAGTTGGATCATGAGAATATTTCTATGATCTCGGGAATATTTGTATGACCTTGAGAATCTTTATAATATTTGTAAGCATACTCTTGGTAAGCACCTCAATCTCCATTATAGATTTATTGTTCAAAATCGAAACCAAGCAAATCAAAAAAGATGTGACAAAAACTTTAAACCCTCTATGGGTGATGGAAACAATGGAATGGGTTTGAAATATACGGGTACAAAATCAAAGCCCACTCAGCTTATTGAAATTGATACAAGCTTCGATTTGATATATTATAATGGTTATTTCGACACCTAAGGCAAAATTTATGGCCACTTATAGTTGAAACTCCTATTTATCAAATCTTTTTTTTAACTTTATTTAGCAGCACTCTTTTTTTTACTCCATCTCTTCTTTTTTTTTTTGTAAAAACAAAGGTTGATTGAACACAAAAAAAAAAGAAAAAGATACGAAGATTTCAAAGAGAACTTCCAAGCGAAATCCAAAGATACAAACATCGAAAACAAAAAGGAATGAAAACTAAAAGACATAAAGGTAGGATTTTTTTGTGAATCTAGAAAATGCCAAAAAGAACTAAAACAAGAAGAGAGGATTTTTTATTGAAGAAATGAAAAAAAATGGTAGGTGTAAATAGAAACCCTTTTTTCAGCAACCAATACTCTGATAACAAACAATACAGACCATCTTTTTGAACAACCCTTCGAACCCACGAACTCAATGGAATAGTAATGATTGATTTGCTAAGAATATTTTGAAGATGATTTCATTAGAACCATAAGGAAAGAAAGTCCTTAAAACCCTAACCTTGTGATAGCTTCCTAAATTAATCCTTGCATTTGATATTCCAAATATATGCCTTTTGTACAATCATGAGAACATTTGTTGGATCTTGGGAATATTTGTAGGATGTTGATAATATTTAGAATATTTGTTAACATACTCTTGGTCAGCATATCAATCTCCATTACAGCTCATTTGAAAAAAAAACACAAAACCAAGCAAAACAGAAAAGATGTGACAAAAGCTTTATACACTCTGTAAGTGACGTAAACGATGGAATTTGAGTTATAAAATTGCAGTTACATAAGAAAAGCCAACATGGCTTATCATAATCAATACAAGTTTCAATTTGAATTATTATAATAGTCATTTCGATACCTGAGTCAAAATTTATGGCCATTTAAAGTTGTAACTCTGATTTTATCAAATGTTGTTTTTAAAACTATGTATAGCAGCACTCTTCTTTTTTTATTATTTTTTCATTTTTTTTTGTAAAGAACAAAGATTGATTGAAGGAAAAAAATAAACAACAAGAAAAAGATATAAATATTTCAAATAGAACTACGAAACAAAATCCAAAGACGAAAAGAACAACAACAAAATTGAAAGTAAACATAAGAATTGAAGGACAAACATTTTTTCTTGAAATCAAAAGCTGAGAAGAAACTAGAAAATGAAATCCAAAGATAAAAAAAATGAAAATGAAAATGAAAGAAAACTAAAAGATATGAAGTTAGGATTTTTTTTGTGAATTTTTTTTGTCAATCGAGAAAATGTAGAATAGAATTGAAACAAGAACAAGATGATATTTTTATTCAATAACTAAAAAAAATGGTAGATGTAGATAGAAACCATTTTTTCAGCAACTAATGCTCTGATAACAAACGATACAAACCTTCTTGGCGAACAATAATAGGAACCTAGGAACTCAATGGCATATGAACTATTGAGTTGCTAAGAACTTGTTGAAGATGATTCTATTAGAACCATAAGGAAACAAATTCCTTAAAACCCCAACCTTGAGATTGCTTCTAAAATTAATCCTTGCATTTGATATTCCAAATCTATCTCTTTTGTAGGATCATGTGATATTTGCAGGAACTTGAGAATATTTGTAGGATGATGAGTATATTTGTAAGATCATGATAAAAATTTTACTCTTGGCAAGCACCTCAATCTTCATTACAGCTCTATTGAACAAAACCAAAAACAAGAAAAATGGGAAAGATGCGACAAAAAATTTAAACGATCTATAACTGATATAAACAATGGAATGGGATCGAAAAATGTGATTAAAAGGCAAGGCCCACTTGACTTATTGTAATTGATAAGAGCTTCGATTTGATATATTATAAGAGTCGTTTCGATACTCAAGTCAAAAGGTATGGTCGTTTAATGTTTAAACTTCGATTTGTCAAATATTTTTTTTAAACTTTGTACTGCATCACTCTTCTTTTTTTATTCTATCTCTTTTTTTGTAAAGAGAAAATATTTATTGGATACAAATAAAAAGAACAAGAAAAATATACTAAGATTTCAAAGAGAACTATAAATTGAAATCAAAAGACGAAAACAACAACAACCAAATTGAAGGAAATCACAAGAATTAAAGAAAGAACTTTTGTTTTTTGAAATTAGGGACATACAGGAAATTACAAAAAAAATCTAAAGATAAAAAAAACAATAAAACTAAAAGACATGAGGGTAGGATTTTTTTTTGTGATTATAGAAAACACAGAAAAATAACTAAAACAAGAACAACATCATTTATTTTATTCAATAACTAAAAAAAGTGGTAGATGTAGATAGAAACCCTTTTTCAACAGGCAATGCTCTCATAACAAACGATATGGACCCTCTCGATGAGCAACCATAGGAACCCATGAACTTAATGGAATTGGAATGATTGATTTTCTAAGAATGTGTTCAATATGGTACAACTAGAGCCATAAAGAAACAAAGTCCATAAAACCCCACCCTTGAGATTGCTTCCTAAATTAATCCTTGCATTTGATATTCCAAATCTATCTCTTTAGTAGGATCATGAGAATTTTTTAGGATATTGGGAATATTTGTAGGATCTTGAGAATCTTCAGAATATTTGTAAACATACTCTTCGTCAACACTTCAATCTCTATTACAGCTTTATTAAACAAAACTGAAACCAAGAAAAATGAAAAAAGATGTGACAAAAATTTTAAACCTTCTTTAAGTGATGTAAATGATGGAATTGGATTGAAAGATATGGGTACAATTTCAGGGCCTACTCGACTTATCGTAATCGATACAAGCTTTGATATGATATATTATAATAGTCATTTCAATACCCGAGTCAAAAGTTATGGCCGTTTAAAGTTGAAACTACCATTTATCAAATCTTATTTTTGAAACTATAACAGTATCACTCTTTTTCTTTTTATTCCTTCTCTTTTTTTTTTTTGTAAAGAACTAAGATTGATTGAAAACAAAAACAAATAACAGGGAAAAGATATGTATATTTCAAAGAGGACTGCAAAACGAAATTCAAAGACGAAAAATAACAACAACGAAATTGAAAGTAAACACAAGAGTTGGAGGACAAACATTTTTTTAAAATTATGGACTTAGAGGAAACTACCAAAAAAATCCAATGATAAAATGCGGGTTGATAACTGTATTTTATATAGTTATTTTCATCTATTTTATTAATTATAATTGCTATTTTCTTTACATTTTTAGTTAATTTAAGTTGAATAAATTAATGTTTACTGTTTATTTGTTAAGGAATATATTTTTAAGAAAATAAAATAATTTGAATCTAAAAAGTACTTAATTGCAAATTTATGTCTAAAAATATAATTTACAATAAAAGAGTATTTAATTGCAATTAATAAAAGTCTAACATATAATTTGAATTAAATCGGGCTTAATTGTAATTAATGAAAGTTTGAAATGTTATTCGAATTAAATTTAGGGCTAAAATGCAATTAAGAAAAATTTATTTTTCTGTGCAGGGGAGAAGTCCACGTGCATCTATTGTGCTCGCACCACATGAACCGTCAGATCAGAAAAGCAACGGTAAGGATGAGCGTGTGTCTTTCAAACCCGACCAAGCGAATGGATGCAGGTTTTCTGGATCACTCTGCTTAGTGCACCGTGTGGGGCCCACTTGCCTCATAGGCAGGCATATAGGGTGGGACCCATGTGTCTCCGCGTCCATTGATCCCGTGCAGCGGAACCACGTGCAATCGTTCCCTCCATCCATTTAGAGTCTGCCACGTGTCCCACTTTTCCCTTTATCCAATCATGTGCTGACACGTGGCATGTTTCAGTGAAAGCAAAAATGTAGAATCACGCACGCATTCCTAGCAGTTGTCCCCCACTTTCTCCTCACCACTTATCCCGTGCGATGTAGTCTGCATGCGCTCGTTTCTCCCACCAATAGCAGGATGCCACATGTCCCACTATATCTTGCAGTGAATGAGATCGCGACACTTGGCATGTAGATTGAATAAAAAAAATCAGAAACGGTGCCCTCTATTTTAATGTCTCTCATGCGCATGTTTAAATTACAATTTCAAGATCTCATTTCCATACGCGTGTCTGCCATTTCATACGCATGTCTGCCTCCCATGCTTAATATTTTTGATGTATTTTTGGAGCTATAAATAGGGAATTTAATGCCAGAAAGAGTTAGTTTTTAGTTTTGGAATTTTTGGAGAGTTTGTGGGTTGGACTGTGGAACACGCAAAAGCCTTTTTTTGCTTCTGTTGTGTTCTACGTGTGCCAAATATTTACGAGCTTAGATGTTTTAATTTTCTTTGTATTCTTCATCTAATATTCCTTAACTATTGTAATTCTTATTTCCATTATGAACTAATTCATTTTTGCTAAGGCTATGATGTAGTTAAATCAAGAAAATCTGATTTCTTTTGTTATTGTTATATGAGTTCATTGTTTTCAAGTTGAGTATTTATTTCCATGCTTAATGCTTTTAAATTTCTTGCCAAGATTTAAATAATTTGTTGCATTATGTTGAGACCGAGAGGAGATGTGTAATGAATGCTTCTTGTGATAAATACTGTATGTTGAATACGAGTGTGAGACCTAATGCATGATGTATGTGGTTATTCTAGAAATTCCATAAATCATAATGTACTTGTTTATGATTAAATCTTCATAGAAATATAGTTGGTTTTCAAATATAAGTAATTCTAATATAACTCGAGAGAGAGTATTAGGTAAATTTGGGTTTTTCAACCATCACTTTTAGCTTTGATTCTCATATAACATGACTTGAAATCGGATAGAATTGATTTACTGAAACCAAATGCCTTAGCGTTTTTAATCATTTGTGAACAAAATTAAATTGTGTTATTTGCATTTAGTTTTAAGTTAATTTTCTTCTTAAACAATTTCACCAATTAACGATTGTTTTGGATAAAATCAAAGGGAAAAAATTTTAGTACTCAACAAACTATAGTGACAAATCTCTGTGGGAACGATACTTTACTTATCAAATTTTATTACTTGTGACCGTGTATACTTGCACGTTTTATGTTCTCCTAGAAGAGACAACAAGTTTTTGGCGCCGTTGACAGGGATTTGTTTACTATTTTCATTGTTGATATTAATACCAATCAATCTGATTTTAATTCAAACAAAAACAAAAAAAATTATGCTTATTGTTGTTGCTTCCTTAATTTATTTTTCAATTTTCTCGTAAGTTGAGATTTTGTTTGACACACAAATTATTAACTCACAAAAAGAAAACAAATTGAGAAGTCAAGCTCATGACTATAAATCAAGTGCTTCTAGGGAGGCAACCCATGTATTTTATTTTTTATTTTCGCATGTATTAGTTTTTTTATATTTGTTTTATGTTATTTTTTTTGTAGGTACAAATTGGAAGAAATAAAGCTATTTTGGATTGTAACCATACAAACAAACCAGGAAGTTTCTTTAAACCCGTCTCATATGTTCTTTAACGTTCACACATTGAGAGCAATGTGTATGTTAAGTTTGGGGGGGGGGTAGAAATATTGAACTTAATTGAAATATTTTCTAGGGGTTCTTGCTTGTGAAATTTTATTTGTTTGGCTGATTGAAGTTATTTTGCTATGATTAGTGATTTATTTTTATTTCTTCGGTTTAAATGATGCATATCTCCTTGAAACATTTGAATATTGTCTAAGCTATGAATAATTTTTACGTATGTTTCATTTTAACATGAATAAATATTCATGAGCACTAGTCTTGATTTTTTGAGTTGCTATAAATATTCATGAGCACTAGTCTTAATTTTAGGAACCAATGCTTTGATAAAAAATGATACAGACCCTCTTGGTGAACAACCCTAGGAACCCAAGAACTCAATTTAATTGGAATAATTGATTTACTAAGAACGTGTCCAAGATTATCTGATTAGAACCATAAGGAAACAAATTCCTTAAAACCCCAACCTTGATATTGCTTCCTACATTAATCCTTGCATTTGACATTCCAAATCAGTCACTTTAGTAGGATCATGAGATTATTTGTATGATCTTGTGAATATTTGTAGGATCTTGAAAATCTTTAGAATATTTGTAAACATACTCTTGGTCAGCACCTCAATCTCCAATACAATTAAAATGAACAAAATAGAAACAAAGCAAAATAGAAAAGATGCGACAAAAACTTTAAACCTTCTACAAGTGAAGTAAACGATGCAATTTGGGATCAAAAAATACGGGTACAAAGGAAAAACCACTAGGCTTATCCGAATCGATACGAACATCAATTTGATATATTATAATAGTAGTTTCAATAATCGAGTCAAAACCTATGACCGCTTAAAGTTAAAACTCAGATTTATCAAATATTTTTTTAAATTGTGTACAACAACACTCTTTTTTTTATTCCTTCTTTTTTTTTGTAGAAAACAAAGATTGATTGAAAAAACAAATAGAGAACAAGAAAAATATATCAAGATTTCAATTTTAGCAACCAATGCTATGATAATAAAGGATACGGACTCTCTTGGCGAATAACCTTAGGAACCCACAAACTCAATGGAATAGTAACAATTAAATTACTTAGAACCTGTGGAAGATGATCCGATTAGAACCATAAGGAAAAAAATTCCTTAAAACCCCAACCTTGATATTCATTCCTAAATTAATCCTTGCATTTGATATTTCAAATCTATCCTTTTAGTAGGATCATGAGAATATTTGTAGGATCTTGGGAATATTTGTAGGATCTTTAGAATCTTTAAAATATTTGTAAACAAATTCTTGGTCAGCACCTCAATCTCCATTACAACTCCATTGAACAAAATTGAAACCAAGCAAAATGGAAAAGATGCGACAACAACTTTAAACCTTCTATAAGTGAAGTAAATGATGGAATTTGGGTTAAACAATGAGGGTACTAAGGAAACACCACTAAGCTTATTCGAATCAATACAAACTTCAATTTGATATATTATAATAGTATTTTTGATAACCGAGTCAAAAGGTATGACCATTTAAAGTAGAAAATCCAATTTATCAAATCTTTTTTTTAAATTGTGTACAGTAGCACTCTTCTTTTTTTTAATCCTTATCTTTTTTTGTAAAGAAGTAGGAATGATTGACCAAAAAAATAAAGAACAAGAAAATATACGAGGATTTCAAAGAGAAGTACAAAACAAAATCCAAAGACGTAAACAAAAACTACGTAATTGAAATAAAACACAAGATTTGAGGGACAAAATTGTTTTTTTAATCAAGGATTTAGAGGAAAATCCAAAACAAAATCCAAATATAAAAAAATTGAAAGAATACTAAAAGGCACAATAAAGCTCCACCTTAAGAGAAGAAGCCATCACTGGAAGATATGTTTTCTCAATACATGGTTAAGAATGAGACTATTCTTCAGAATCAAGCAGTATCTATCAGAAATCTTGAAGTTCAATTGGGTCAACTTACTATTTCTATCAATAGCATCCCTTAAGGAGCTTTTCCTAGTGATACTGAAACCAATCCAAATAGTGAAGGAAAAGAGAATTGTAAGGTAGTCACACTTAGAAGTTGAAAAGTGTTGGAAGAAATGTAAAAGCCTATTTTTCCTCCAACTCTTATTATTGAAGCTATTGGTCCAGAAAAAACAAGATCATGGGGAAGAAAGAGCCAAAGAGAATGAAACAACAGAAAAACTAGTGATGAAACCAGCTTCAGATAGTCCCAAGCCTTACACTCCACCAATTTTGTTTCCTTGTTGTGTGTTTTAACACACATAAAATCGTGCAAGTATACACGGTCACAAGTAATAATATTTGTAAGTAAAGATCGTTCCCACGAAGATTTATTACTAGCGTTTGTTGATTATTAAAATTATTTAAACCTGATGTTATCCAAACAATCAATAATTTGTTGCAGTTTGTCTTAATTAATTTTTTTAACAGATTGTACGAAAATTCTAGGATTGCAGTTCACCTAAATTAATCCACTTGAATATTTTATTCTCTCTTGATTTATGTTCTTGTGTTTTAAGTTGTTAACCAAGAACTCCTAATTTATCCATATATCTCTTTCAAGCTCCATACAAACACACCTAGTTAAAATGATTCACTATATTCCTATGAGAATTAAATTCAACCAGATTTATTAAGTTCTGAGTTCTCAAATAGTCACACATACAATAAAAGTATATTTCTATCCCTTATGTATATACGTTATTTTATCACGAGCAGCACACAAAAATTCCTTTTTCAAGTTTATTTAAATGTCACATATCAGTTAATTAATCTTTTGATAATTAAGAGCATTAAACACAGATAAAATAAACAACTTAAAACAGTTTCATAAATCATTCAAAAATAATTAATTCAAGTTTCATAATTTACGCTACACTGCAATCCTAGAACAAATGTATTAGTTCATAGCAGAATTTAAAATTACAACACAACAAAAATAAAACATTGCAGAGAAACAAAAATTAAAAGAAAATAGATAAGGAAAAAACTCTTTCACGATTCCTCAATGAAAAATAAATTTCTTCCCTTTTCTTCTTCTTTGTTGTCTTCTTTCTCTGTAATTTCCCAGAAAGAAAATTCGCAAGAACTGCGAGAACACCCCCAATTATGAGAGAGGAAAAACCAAACTAAACTCCAAACTCCTCCTCCAAAAACCAAAGACGCGTACAAAAATATATCCCCCTTTTCAATTCTTATTTTTTTATCTTTTTTATATTTTTTATATATTTTTTTTATTAAAAGTGGGGGACAAAAATGTATGGGGAGCAACACGCGTGAAAACATTCTGCGCGTTTTTGATTTTTTTTTCTTTTTCCGCATGCCACGTGTCACCATGTGATTTGCTGAGAGAAATACAGCGACACGTGGGCGATGTTCATTGGGTGGTAAGGCCGGGCGCATGAAGAACGCGTCGCACAAGATTTCCTCGCGTTGGAAGTGATTAATGGCTGGAAGTGGGCACAGTTTCAGCGTTTTGATTTCACCTAATACATGCCACGTGTCATCATGTTATTCGCTGGAATATTTATGAGACACGTGGCTGCTCATTTTCCGTTGAAACACGAGGGTGCACGCGGCTTAGATGTACCGCGTCACATAGGATTTGTAGACGAGCGGCTCGGTGCGCGACAGCTTGATTCAACGCACTTCAATCTGGACTGTTCATCTCATCCAACGGCGATCGATGCGCCTCGAGGGAATCTACGCAGCTGACATGTGAGTCCCACTCTGCACGCCAGTCTACGCGGCAGGTGGGCCCCACTGGCACACCGAGCCACGCGAACGAAGAACTCTGTACCCACTCTCCTTGGTCGGTTTTGATCTACATGCGCGAATCCCAACCGTTACTTCTTTGATCGAACGGTCCACGTTGTTGCGTTTGGAATAGGGCGCATGGCCTCATCTCACCTGCGCCGAAATTAAGTTTTATTAATTTCATTTTCACCCACAAATATATTTCAAATTATATTTTAAACTTTGCTTAATTATAATATAGGCCTTTTTCTAATTTAAATTAAATTTTCAACTTTTAATAATTCAAATTAAGCACTCTTTTATTTGAAATTATATTTTTGGACATAAATTTGCAATTAAGTACGTTTTTGATACAATTTATTTAATTTTCTTAAAATATATAATAAAACAATAAATACTAATTTATTAAACTAAAGTTAACTAAAAATAGAAAGAACATAGCAATTATAATTAATAAAATAGGTAAAAATAACTATATAAAATACAGTTATTATTCCTCAGTGCTTCCATTAGCAAAAGCTTGATAAGCAGTTCTCTAAGTTTCTTAAAGTATTTAAAAAGCTTTATATTAACATTCTTTTGGTGATGCTTGTTGTGTGTTTTGCAACACACAGAAATCGTGCAAGTATACACGGTCACAAGTAATAAAGATTTGTAAGTAGAGTATCGTTCCCACGAGAATTTGTTACTATAGTTTGTTGAGTACTAAAATTGTATCTCTCTAATTTTATCCAAAATAATCGTTGATATGGAAAAAGGTAACAAAAAAAAATAAGAGAACTCTAGGATTGCAATTTTTCACCAAACTATTCCACTCTAATCATAATATTTTCTTTTGATTTATATTTTTTTAGTACATTTAATTTGTCAACCGAAAACTTCTATTTTTATTCATACATCTCTTCCGAGCTCCGTATAAACACACCTCGTTAAATTAATTCACTATATCTCTATGAGAATTAAATTCACCAAGATTCATTAAGTTCTAAGTTTTCAAATGGCCACACATACAATTAGGGTATATTCCTATCCTTCATCATACATGTCATTCTATTTACGAGCAATATACACAAAAATGCCTTTCTCAAGTTTATTTTTATGCCACAAATCGTTTTGATAAAATTCGTAAATAATCAAAAAGCATTAAGCACAAAATAGAATGAACAAATCGAACGTCTTATAAATCTATCAAAAATAATTAAAATCAAAACTTCATAAATTTAGATCAAATGCAACCCTAGAAAAATTAAATTACTTCATTAAATTAAAATAAAAATTACAACATATGCAGAAAAATTAAAGGAAGAAGAAGGAAAATTAAAACATGAAGAAACGAAAATATTTGGCACACGCAGAACACAACAAAAGCCAAAAAATGGCTTCTGCGTGTTCTGCCGTCCAAAACCGAGCAACACAGAAATTATACACCAAAAAAAACTTTTTAAAACTAAAAACTATCTCCTATTTATAGCTAAAAAAATACATCCAAAAAATAATACATTTCTTTTTTTTAAACGCGTAAAGAATTTGTATCGAAAATAGAATTGACGCGTATCGATATTCGATATAATATTATTTTTATTTACGCGTGAAACAGGGCCGCTGTTCTGATTTTTTGAAATTCAAAGTGCATGCCACGTGTCAGCGTCTGATTCGCTGCGAGGATTTAATGCGGACACGTGGCAGAATTTCATTGGCTGCGGGAAACGGGCGTGCGAAGGATTGTCGCACGGGAGACAACGCTGAAACGTGGGCGTAATCCTACGCTCTCGCGCTCATGATAACATGCCACGTGTCGGAATATGATTTGCTTAAATATTAGTGGGACACGTGGCAGATTCTTATTCTGTAAAAACTGAGGATGCACGCTGCTTCCATAACCCGCGTCACACACGATTGTTACACGAACGGTTCAGTGCGCGACAGCTTGGTTCCACGCGCTTCAATCTGGACCGTTCAAGAGATCCAACGGTCAGCGATGCGCCTCGAGAGAAAATCTGCGCAGCCGACACGTGGGTCCCACTCTGCACGCCGGCCTGCGCGGTAGGTGGGCCCCACTAACACGCCGAACCCCGTAAAGGAATCTGAGCACACGCGATTTGGTCGGGCTTGATATGGAGGCGCGCATCTTAGCCGTTTATTTTTTGATCGGACGGTCTGGGTTGAGCGCGTGGCTTCTTCTCACCTGCGCAGAATTTAAAACTTCCATTAATTGTATTTTGACCCACAAATTTAATCCAAATTACATTTTGCACTTTCTTAAATTACAGTTAAGCCCTTTGCTAATTTTAAATTAAATTTTTAAACTTTTAATAATTATAATTAAGCTCAAATTTAATTTAAATTATATTTTCGTTTTTATAAATTGTAATTAAGAAACTATATTATCTGAAATTATATTTGTGGACAGAAATATGAAATTAAGTACATTTTCGATACAAATTATTTAATTATATTAAAAATGTATTTTTAGCACATAAAAGGAAAATATTAATTTATTTAACAAAAATTAACTAAATATTAAAAGAACATAGCAATTATCATTACAAAAATTGATGAAAATAACTATATAAAATACAGTTATCAATGCTTTGGAGCAAATGCCTAGCTATGTCAAATTTGTGAAGGATATATTGTCTAAGAAGAGGAGGTTAGGTGATTTCGAGACAGTTACTCTTACAAAGGAGTGTAGCGCCATCCTTCAGAAAATGATACCGCCTAAGTTTAAAGATCTAGGAAGTTTCACCATTCCTTGTACTATTGGTGATAAATTCTTTGGCAGAGCTCTGTGTGATTCGGGTGTCAACATTAATTTGATGCCACTTTCCATCTATCAAAAACTTGGGTTAGGAGAAGCACACCCAACCATTGTAACTCTTCAGCTTGTAGATAGGTCTTTGAAGCACCCAAGAGGCATTATAGAAGACGTGCTTATGAAGGTAGAAAATTTTATCTTTCTTGCAGATTTCATAATTCTCGATATGGAGGAAGACAAAGAGATCCATATTATTCTCGAGAGGCCATTTTTAGCAATAGGTAGGACTTTGATTGATGTTTAGAAATGGGAGCTCACCATGAGAGTTCATGATCAAGAGGTAACTTTCAATGTGTTTAAAGCTATGAAATTTCTAGGTGAATCTGATGATTGTTATAGAGTTGATGTGGTAAATGAGTTAATTGAAAGTAGGTTCACAGAAAACTTAACTACTGATTCTTTGGAAGTTTCTCTTGTGAATCTGAATTTTAACTTGAGAGCTGCTAGCGAAAAGTTTCTTCTACAACTCAATGAGATGGATGAGTTTCATCTATAAGCATATACAAATTCTAAGCTTTATATGGACAAGACGAAGAGATGGCATGAAAATAAGATTTTGAATCAAAACTTTAAACAAGGACAAAAAATTTTGCTATTCAATTCTCGTTTGTAGTTCTTCCTAGGAAAACTAAAATCTAGGTGGTCAAGTCCTTTCACTATTGCCAAAGTGCACCCATATGGAGCTGTTGAGATTAAAGGCAAAGAATCACAAAGGAATTTCCAAGTGAATGGGCAAAGACTTAAACCTTATTGGGGAGGTGACATTGATCGTCAAAAGTCCACCATTTCATTATTTGACCCTACCTAAAGTAGAGAAAGAGGAAGTCAAGCCAATGACTCTATACCAATGGATTCTTGGGAGGCAACCCAAGTGTTTTAGTTTTTATTTGTATTATTTAGTGGCACACGTATTAGTTTGACAATTCCTTTATTTTGTTATTTTGTTTGATAGGTTAAAATTGGAGAAATTAAAGCTATTTTTGGATTTCAATCTTACAAGACAACTCACCAATTAGGGAAGTTTCTTTTAACCCACCTCCTTTGTTCTTTAATTTTCACACATTGAGGACAATGTGCATATTAAGTTTAGGAGTGGAGAGATTGAACTTATTTTGAATTATTTGCTTGGTATTGTTGCTTGTGTAGCTTTGTTTGTTTGTTGATTGAAACTTGAGAATATATTGTGCTTTTGTGTTGATTTATTTTTATTTCTTTGGTTGGATTGATGTATAGCTCTTTGAAAAATGTGAATATTTTCTAAGTTTTTGTGTAATTTTTGTAAGTGATTTTCATTTTGACAAGAATATATCTATTTACGAGCACTAGTCTTGATCTTTGAATTATGCTAATTTAGAGAAGGTTTATGTGAATATGCAATTCTATTAATCTCCGTTGGTTTCACATGTCTTAGAATTTGTTTTATTTTCTCTCAAGGAAAAATCTTAGTAAACACTTAGCTAAGGAAATGATTTAGGCCATCTTTTCAATTGTTAGAGCCTTTCTATCGAACTTTACATGTTTTATCCATAGTATACCCCTTTTGAGCCTTCATGTGTACTTTTTTTTGTCACCTATATATAAGCCTAGTATAAAAAAAGGATATATATATATATAAATATCGATAATCCTTATCCTTAACATGTGGCCATTGTTAGGAACCTTTTAAAGATGTACCCAAAAAAAAGAAAAATAAAGATTGTGGCATGAGAAGTTAAATTCCAACTTGGGAAATATTCATTGAGATGTTAGAAGGTGCCTTGTTTTGATCCTAAAATGATGTGTTTAGGGAGAATTTGAGCCAAATATTGTCCTTTATCCAACCTTTATCTAAGCCATACATTACAAGCTTAATAAAGTCCTATTGATCTTTGATTTTGTGTTTTTCTACATTAGTGGAGAGAGAATTGAAAAACACACTTACAAGATTTGTGATTTCATTAAGATTAATTGCTTTTATATTTGCATAAACTCATCCGGATTCCATGTGATGAATTACGAAAAGACTTCACACACACACAAGAAAATTCAATAAGGAAATGTGACATACTTTTGAATTACTTGCAATGCTTAGACAAAGTTCTTGTATTTCTTTGAGTTATGTTATTGATATCACTACTACAAAAATGGGCATTAAAGTTGGTTAAAAACTGACTTTAAATTGAGTGACTTAAAATGTAAAGTCGGTTCACATGATGAACCGAATTTACAGTTACAGTCGGTTCACCGCATGAACTGACTTTACACGTATATTTTATGAATTTTTTATTTTTATTCTCATTTTTCGTATTCAATATTCAATATATATAGAATAAAAAAACTAAAATATAAATAATAATACAAATAATTAAAAATTTAAATATAATTAATTACTTGATAATTAAATTTATTACAAAAATAAATAATGTATATACAATACATATAGTTAATTTAAATTACAAATAAAATAATTTCGTCAAAGTGTAATTGGATGCGAGTAAGTTTGGTTGGCTTAGAATCTTGGTTGGCATAGAATCACTAGCATTATGACAAGAAAACTAGACAAAAAACAATTCATCCATATAACAATTCATATTCCCCTACATACATGAACACGTAAACATCCATCAAACAAGCAGTCTAATCTTCAGAGACATACGAATGCAGAAATTAAATCATTATAAATATTACCATAAAAAAGGGATTACCACAACGAAATCCAAGTGATAAAACCCTTTGATGAACTCATATTAGCACTTTATTAATCATTTGTCTATAAATATGAAGTTATCTGGAATCTCTGCTAGTATTTTTTAATGCTATAATAAACTCTAAATATGAAATCAAGTGTAACTCTGATTTCTTACTTTGCTTGTGTGAGTTTTGGTGCCCTTAAACATATGGAACACGTTCATGGGATATAAAGAGATGAGATATAGTTTGGGCAAAAAATAAGTCCATAAAACAATGCATTCCCCTAAATACATGAGCATATAATCATTCATCAAATAAGTGACTTCAGATACAGGAATAGAAAGAGAAATTAAATCATTAAAAAATTTACTGTTATGTTGTCATATGCTATTCAAGATCATCAGAATCTTCTCCTCGTTCTTCTTGTGATGATATAATTTGAACCATGTGTTCTGCCCATTGATGAGTGCTCAAAAAGCACTAAAATTACCATGATTTTATGCTCATTAATTGATTAAGAATATATATATATTTATATGTTTTATCATATATTTATATAATTTGTCTTTTTTGGAATCACGGGTATTTTTATTGTTTTTCAGGTATTTTGACTTTAAAACGCAATTTAAAGACTCAAAGAGGAATACTTGAAGCAATACATCACAAAAATATCAATAAATAAATGAGGAAAGGTCAACAAATATGGAAAGGTCAACAAATATGGAAAAACGGGACAAAATGGGTCGAAAAGGTCAAAAATGTCAAAAGGAGAAAAATCGCCGCGCGCTTGCTAGCTCCGCCCTAGCAGCGGGTACTGTTCATGCATTAACCTGCGTAGCAGCGGCAGTTCACCCCATTCAATGACGGCAATTAGCCCAGTAGCGTGCCAGTATTGACGGTCCAGCGCGTAGCATGAGCGTTTTCACCCCATTTTCACGTCTGGCATTGACCACGTCATCTTGGCGTCATTGATGACACTCGACATTTCCATTACGTTTTTTAATTTTTTAATATTTTTTAACATTTGTTTACTCATTTTTCTCTCCGTCATCCTCACTTTATAAATACACTTCCCTTCGCTTCCAAAACCAGCCTTCAAAACCTCAAATACATTCTTTTCTCTCTTTCTTTCTCTCTTTTCTTAGATTTTTAGTTTTTCTTATGTTTTCTTAGTTTTTATCTTTTCTTAGTTAATTTCTCTTAGTTTTAGAGTTCTTCTTTTTTAGGGAAGAACTAGTTATGTTTTTGTAATATTTTAGCTTTTGATTCAATAAATGGGAGTGCAAATTTGGCTTGGAGTTTTTCTAGCAAGGGAATAAGCGTCAATCTTGTAAGGATTTTATTTTCTTTACTGATTATTTTTATGCTTTATTCTTACATGTTATATTTAATTTGTCGTGATTAAATTTAGCTGTGCTAAGCTATTTGTAAACATGATATAATAATAAGCGTTGTTATGCTTGCGAAATATTAAATAGGTAAAAATCTCTAAAATGAATTGATTTTATTTTTATTCATGATTTTATATTAAGAATGTTAGAGAGAAATATATTATTTTCATTACAAACTTAAATGCTGAAAATTAGATTTTAAGGTTTAGTTATCGATGCGATTTAGAGTAGTGCTCTTTTATTTGATGGTACAATCGCCGGTAGTTAGAGTGAAGCTCTATTTCAAAAGTTTTTATAAGAATTATTATGCGAAAATGTATTGACGACATGTTTTCGGTAGTGATTTTAAAACTTGAAAGTTAGTACTCGGATAACTAAATTCTTAGGTTTAATTTGGACACCTTGAATAAAGTTTAAAAGCTATAACCCCGCCCAAATGTGGCATTTAAATGGTTCATTTTCAATCTCTTAGAAAAAGGAATTAATTTAATTAACCAAATTAGTTATCAACCCCTTGTAGGTGTTAATTGATTTGTTTAGTTAACAAAGAATATCTAACCCGCTAAAGGTGGTATTCATACAAAAGGAGAATCAATAAATATCAATTCATATCTTTAATAACACAAATAATACGAACGCAGCGTAATTAACTTAGTTATTATATCCATAAATACTCCTTTATTTATAAAGATAAAATTTGCATGAATGTTTATTGAATCTATGTTTATTTTTATGTAAGTAGATTAAAAACACAAAAACCCCAAAAATATCGTGATAGGATGTTTAGGATTTAATTTCGTTTTTAAAAGTTTGAATAATAAATTAAAAACCACATTGTCATTCCTTCCTTAGATCGACCTTGGGAGTATACTTATCATTTTCTACGAAATGATTTGTGCTTACTTGAGAGTTTTATAAATATTAAAACCAAAGTATTGGCGAGAATCAGCGTCTGGTCTTGAGCCTTTGCACCATACGTTATTTCTGGGAGCTCTTGGTTATCTTGATTATGTTATTTTTTTTTCTTAAAACAAAAAAAAACAAAAATTTCTGAACTATCTCCAAAATTTTAAAGTTTTAATTATAATCTAAGGAGTTAGTTGCTTTGTTTAATCTAGGGACAATTGTGTTTTTATGCCTTAATTATTTGATTTGTACCTAGTTGTGGGTTATCTAAAACTCGAAGTATGCCTCTGGTTTTAAGTACAAAAGAAATTTGAAAATCAATAGGGCATGGTTGAAAAAGTATAGGTAGACAACCTTGTCTTACCGAGGTTTGATTGACTCAATGATGAGGGGACATTGAGTTTACTTAAAATGAAATCCCAAGTTACGTCTTGCTAAGGCGTTAAACTACTTATTTGGATGGGAATGCAACCCGTCATTTTTAGGTAATTTTCTTTTATTTCTTTTATTTACTTAATTATTTCATTTTAATTACATGTGAATAATTTTTAAATTGTTAAAACTAAAAATATTTGTTGAGATGTTAGAAGTTCACAACGATCTATATGTATACACTTTAATGATGAATATGATAGATGCACCTGCATCTTCCATTACTACTTGCACTTTCTCAAGAAATAGGTAATATTTCTTCTCTTTTCTCTTTATCTTTAATTTACAGTTGTTACATTGAGGACAATGTAAGTTCTAGGTTGGGGGTGGTGAAAAGTTACCATGCTTAATTAAAAAAAAAGTTTTAACAATTTAAAAATAAAAAAAAATTAAAAATAAAAAAATATACTTTTTCATTTTTTTGTGTGTTTGGTTTTATTTCTATTTTGTGTGATTTAGTAATTTTTGGAATAAAAAAAAAATTTCACAAAAATTTATCTTTTCTTTAAATCAAATTTAAGTAAATAGTTAAGTCTTTTGTACTGTTAGATTAATTTTTGAAAACATATCATGAAATATTATTGTAATTATTTTTTATAATTAGTTATTTTTTGTCATAACTAGTATTTCTTGATAAGATGTGGAAATTATATTAAACCCAAAATCGGTGTTTATGAATTTTTTTTAGTGGAGACTACCTTTGTGAGATATAATTTGAGCCTAATTTCTTTTATTGAGAGTGAAATATATATTTTTTTACTCCAAACTCATTTCTTATTTATTCAAATTTTTAGATGATCTCTATAGGTATTAGCATTGAATGTATGAATTTTTTTCTCATTTTAATAGAGTATCATATATTTTTGATTATTATTTTTGCTTAGATTAAATGATTTGAGTAGAAATTGATAGTATATGCTTATATCTCATTTATGCATGACTCTACCAAAAACAAAAGACATATACGGGGTTACCTAAACCCGAGATCAAACGGAAAAGCCACAAAATTAACCACTACTTTAAAATCCAAGAAATATGTACAATCACAATACGTGGGTTGACTTCTCTAAAAAATACACGTATTGAAAAATATCTACGAGAAAAAAATAGAGATAAAAAATAGTATCATCCCCATATCTTATGACCCACGTTACTACAAAGTTGTGAGTACGGGCTATTTACAAAGAAAGATATGAGTAATTCCCTAAAAAGTCATTGCAATTTCTTCATTTGTAAAAAGCATATATCTTGAAATTCTTTCTTAATGAGTTTGATTTATGCATGAAAATAATTTTTATATATGATATCTTTATAATTTATACATTTGATTCCTTTCTTGAGATCAATGTTAAAATAACACTTTGAGCCTTTATTCTTTATACATATGCGAACATATTAGTCCATTTCTATACATCAACTCTTTCGCATATAAAATAGTATGAGTGTTTGAACCATAGGAGTCAGGGTTTTGTGAGTATTGACTTGGGAGGAAGAGAGTCGAGCCGAATTCTAATTCATGACGCTAAAATTGGGTGAAATTAAATTCATACATTTTTGACATGAAATATGAAAATGATTTTCGACTAATTATTATAATAAATCATGATTGTTTAAAGAGATTAAAATAACTTATGCTTGAGATTTTAATTATGATCTTAAAGGAGATTAAAAAGTATGAGACATTTTTGTGAGATGTTGTTAATTTGTGATTTTTTTGTAAATTTAATTTTTAATTTGTTTGTTTTTATTGTTTCTTTTGATTTTTACATTTAGTTCAATGTTTGTGGGTATCATTCTTGAAAACCTTCACGGAGACTTCGAACTCGTCCCTTTAGAGCGACCTAGGGGTTTAGCGACTTGTTGCATAGGCTAAATGCAAGCCGTGTCGATCCACGGAAGTGATTTAGGATAGTTTAATTTTTAGTTTTTATCGCTTCTCTTGCTAAGGGACTAGCCCAGTTGGGGGGTTGTGATGAGTGCTCGAAAAAGCACTAAAATTACCATGATTTTATGCTTTCGTTAATTGATTAAGAATATATATATTTATATGTTTTATCATATATTTATATAATTTGTCTTTTTTCGGAATCACGGGTATTTTTATTGTTTTTCGGGTATTTTGGCTTAAGCATGATTTAAAGACTCAAAGAGGAATACTTGAAGCAATACATCACAAAAATATCAATAAATAAATGGGGAAAGGTCGACAAATATGGAAAAAGCGGGACAAAATGGGTGAAAAAGGTCAAAAATGTCAAAAAGGAGAAAAATGCACCGCGCGCCGGCCTCGGCTCACAGCCCTAACGCGCGGGGGTGCGTTACGCGCGGCCTTTAACGCATGCGAGGTTCTTTGTTCATGCGCGCAGCCTTGCGCTGGCCAGGTTCTGTTCACGCACGCGGCGGCGACCTGACGCGCGTGCCCGGCACCGGCGGCCGCCCGCCAGCGGCGTTTTCACCCATTTTCACATGCGGCCAGCCCTGTGACGTCGTCGCGGCGTCATTGATGACCTCGGCATTTCCATTACACGTTTTTAATTTTTTAATATTTTTTAACATTGTTTTACTCATTTTTTCTCTCCATCACTCACCTATAAATACCCCCATTCCCTTCACTTCAAAACACACCTTGAAAACCTCCAAATACATTCTTTTCTCTCTTTCTTTCTCTCTTTTCTTAGATTTTTAGTTTTTCTTATGTTTTCTTAGTTTTATCTTTTCTTAGTTAATTTCTCTTAGTTTTAGAGTTCTTCTTTTTTAGGGAAGAACTAGTTATGTATTTTTGTAATATTTTAGCTTTTTGATTCAATAAATGGGAGTGCAAATTCCGCTTGGAGTTTTTAACTTAGCGGGAATAGCGTCGAGAAATCTTGTAAGGATTTTATTTTCTTTAAGCATTATTTTTTATGCTTTATTCTTACATGTTATATTTAATTTATGCATGATTAAATTTAAGCATGCTAGCTATTTGTAAACATGATATAATAATAAAGCGTTGTTATGCTTACGAAATATTAAATAGGTAAAAATCTCTAAAATGAATTGATTTTATTTTTATTCATGATTTTATATTAAGAATGTTAGAAGCAATATATTATTTTTCATTACAAACTTAAATGCGAAAATTAGATTTTTAAGGTTTAGTTATCGATCTGATTTAGAGTAGTGCTCTTTTATTTGATGGTACAATGTAGCAGGTAGTTAGAGTGAAGCTCTATTTCAAAAGTTTTTATAAGAATTATTATCTGAAAATGTATTGACGACATGTTTTCGGTAGTGATTTTAAAACTTGAAAGTTAGTACTCGGATAACTAAATTCTTAGGTTTAATTTGGACACCTTGTGAATAAGTTTAAAAGCTTGTCTAACCCCGCCCAAATGTGGCATTTAAATGGTTCATTTTCAATCTCTTAGAAAAAGGAATTAATTTAATTAACCAAATTAGTTATGAACCCATTTGTAGGTGTTAATTGATTTGTTTAGTTAGCAAAGAATATCTAACCCGCCCAAGGTGGTATTAAATACAAAAAAGGAGAATCAATAAATATCAATTCATATCTTTAATAACCTAAATAATACGACGCAAGCATAATTAACTTAATTATTATATCCATAAATACTCCATATTTATAAAGATAAAATTTGCATGAATGATTATTGAATCTATGTTTATTTTTATGTAAGTAGATTAAAAACACAAAAACCCCAAAATATCGTGACAGGATGTTTAGGATTTAATTTCGTTTTTAAAAGTTTGAATAATAAATTAAAAACCACATACATTCCTTCCTTAGATCGACCTTGGGAGTATACTTATCATTTTCTACGAAATGATTCGTGCACTTGCGAGAGTTTTATAAATATTAAAACCAAAGTATTGGCGAGAATTGGCGATGCCGGTTTTCGCTCATCACCCATTCCTCTCGTAAATCATCAAAAATTTGCTGGTCGTAGCCCATCTTGTTCCAACCAAAGAACTACATGTATTTAAAATCAAAATAAGAATGTAATTTCATTTATTTACAAAAAATAACTCATGTTTTGTAGTTTGCTCTAAGTTCCTAATTTAAAAAAAATTCCTCCTTCAACTCTTGTTTTTTCTTTCTATTTTGTTGTTGTTGTTTTTGTCTTTGGATGTCATTTCATAGTTCTCTATGAAATTTTCGTATCTTTTTCTTATTCTTTATTTTTGTGTTCACTGAATCTTTGTTCTTTACTAAAAAGAGAGAAGGAAAAAAGAAGAAGAGTGGTGTACATAGTTTCAAAAAAAAGATTTGATAAATGAGAGTTACAACTTTAAACAGCCATAACATTTGACTCAGGTATCGAAATGACTATTATAATAAATAAAAACAAAGCTTGTATCAATTCCCATAACCTTAGAGGGCCTTTCCTTTGTACCTGAATTTATAGTACCCATATTCCATTGTTTACATCACTTACAGAGGGTTTAAAGTTTTTGTTGCATCTTTTCTCTTTTGCTTTGTTTCTTATTTGTTCAATAGAGATATAATGGAGATTGAGGTGCTAACCAAGAGTATGTTTACAAATATTCTAAAGATTCTCAAGATCCTACAAATATTCGCAAGATCCTACAAATATTCTCATCTGTTTAAATGGTGCATGTCTCTTTGAAAAATTTGAATGTTGTCTAAGTGATGAATAATTTTTACGTATGTTTCATTTTTACAAGAAAAAATATTCATGAGCACTAGTCTTGACTTTTGAATTGCTATGCTAATTTAGAGAATGTTTATGTGAGTATGGAATTGGATTGATTTTTGTGGTGTTACAGTTCTTAGAATTTGTTTGATTTTCTCTCCAGGCGAAATTATAGATAACATTTAACTAAGAAAATGATTTAGGCCATCTTTGGATCGTTTGAGCCTTTCTATCTACCTTCACATACATTATCCATAGTATACCCCTTTTGAGCTTCAAAGTTTATATATATATTTTTCTCATTTCAAAAGCCTACCAAAAATATATATGTGTGTGTATTATATCTATTTTTCTTATCTCACTAACATGTGAAAATTTTTAGTAAATATTTAAAGATATATCAGAAAAAAGAGGGTACAAAAAAAAAGCAAAAAAGAAAAAAAAAGCAAAAAAAAAGCAGAAAAAAAAGGAAAAAAAAAGTTTGATTATTGTATGTGATGTTAAATCCCAAAGTGGGAAGTGTTTATTTTCTTGATAGAAGTTATCTTTTTCAATCCAAAAATGTTATGTTTGGGAAAAGTTGAGCTAAATATTATCCTTTATTCTACCTTCACCTAAGCCATACATTACAAGATTAATAAAGTCCTATTGATTTGGTGTTCTGTGTTTGTCTACATTAGTGGAGAGAGAAATTAAAAATAAACTATGACATTTGTGATTTCATGACAATTTGTTTGATTTTATATTTGTATAAACTTATCCGGATTGCATGTGATGAAATATGAAAAGACTTCACACACACACTAACATTCATTGTGAAAATGTAATATACTTTTAAATTGATTTTGATACTTAGATAAAATTCTCTTATTTCTTTGAGTTATGTAATTCGGAAATACTAAAAAAAATATTTTGAAAATCATTATTTTAAAGGGAGTTATCTTTGTTTTATTTCCTTCCTTTTTGCTCGAGGACTAGCAAAGACTTAAGTTTGGGGGTGTTGATAACTGTATTTTATATAATTATTTTCATCGATTTTATTAATGATAATTGCTATTTTCTTTACATTTTTGTTTAATTTTAGTTAAATAAATTAATATTTACCTTTTATGTGTTAAGAAATACATTTTTAATAAAATTAAATAATTTGTATCGAAAATGTACTTAATTTCATATTTATGTCTACAAATATAATTTCAAATAATATAGTTCTTAATTACAATTTCTAAAAATCGAAAATATAATTTAAATTGAATTTGGGCTTAATTATAATTATTAAAAGTTTAAAAATTTAATTTAAAATTAGCAAAGGGCTTAACTGTAATTTAAGAAAGTTCAAAATGTAATTTGAATTAAATTTGTGGGTCAAAATACAATTAATTGAAGTTTAATTTTCGCGTAGGAGAGACGAAGTCCACGCGCAAGATCACACTCGCCGAACGTGGACCATTAGATCAGAGAATCAACAGTTCGGATGCGCGCGTGTTGTTCAAACCCGACCAAGGACACTATGTGCAGGGATTTCCTCCATCGCGCCACTTGGTGCCCCGAGTGGGGCCCACCTGCCGCGCAGGCCGGCGTGCAGTGTGGGACCCACGTGTCTGACGTATCCAGCCGATGTCCCCCACGTACGCCCGCCTCTGATCCCGTGCGTTGATATCGGCGTGCAACCGGAGTTTCAACGAATCAGAAGCTGAGACCTATCAGCATGAATCCTTACCTTGGATCAAAAAATGCCATGTGTCCCACTCTACTTTCAGCTAATCATGTAGTGACACGTAGCATGTTACGATGAGCGCGAAAGCGCAGGATGAAGCCCGTGTGTAGCCGTTGTCTCCGTGCTCTCTGTCTCCTGCACACGTTTCCCGCATCCAATAAGAAGCTGCCACGTGTCCACATTAAATCTTTTCAGTGAATTAGACGATGACACGTGGCAGCATGGAAGGAAAATAAAAACAGAAATGCACAGCATCTCCACTCACATTTTGAACGCATTTTCGATACATTTTGTCCCCCCATGCGTTTTAATTTATTATTTGTCCCACACTTCTTTGTCCCCTGCGTGTGTTAAATTTTATTATTTTTGATGTATTTTGGTAGCTATAAATAGGTGATAAGATGATAGAATTAAGAAGTTTTATTTTTTTAGAAATTTTTTTTTTGCAGTTTAGAATTTTTGTGGTATTAGGGTTGGATGGTGGAACACGCAGAAGCCATTTTTGGCTTCTGTTGTGTTCCATGTGTGCCAAATATTTTTGTTTCTTGATGTTTTAATTTTCCTTCTTCTTCATCTTATTTTTCTATATCTGTTGTAATTTTTATTTTTAATTTATGAAGTAATTTAATTTTTCTAGGGTGGCATTTGATCTAAATTTATGAAGCTTTGATTTTAATTATTTTTTTGATAGATTTATAAGACATTCGATTTGTTCATTCTATTTTGTGCTTAATGCTTTTTGATTATTTACGAATCTTATCAAAACGATCCGTGGCACATAAATAAACTTGGAAGAGGCATTTGTGTGTGTATTGCTCGTAAATAGAATGACATGTATGATGAAGGATAAGAATATACCCTAATTGTATGTGTGCCCAGTTGAAAACTTAGAACGTAATGAATCTTGGTGAATTTAATTCTCATAGAGATATAGTGAATTAATTTAACGAGGTGTGTTTATACGGAGCTCAAAAGAGATGTATGAATAAAATTAGAAGTTTTCGGTTGACAATTTAAATGTACTAAAAAATATAAATCAAAAGAAAATAGCATGATTTGAGTGGATTAGTTTAGTGAAAAATTGCAATCCTAGATTTCTTTTATTTTATTTTAAAACCATTTTATTAACTTATTACAATCAACGATTATTTTGGATAAAAATTAGAGAGATATAATTTTAGTACTCAACAAACTATAGTAACAAATCTCCGTGGGATCGATACTTTACTTACAAATCAGATTTTCCACTTTAAACAACAATAACTCTTGACACGGGTATCGAAACAACTATTATAATATATCAAATCGAAGCTCGTATCGATTCCGATATTTCAAGTGGCCTTTTCCTTTGTGTCCATAGTACCCAAATTTCATCATTTACATCACTTATTGAGGGTTTAATGTTTTTTCGCATCTTTTCCGTTTTGCTTGGTTCCTTTTTTGATCAATAGAGTTGTAATGGAAATTGAGGTGATGACTAAGAGTATGTTTAGAAATATTCTAAAGATTTTCTAGATCCTACAAATATTCCCAAGATTGTACAAATATTCCCAAGATTGTACAAATATTCTCATGATCCAACTAAATGGATAGATTTGGAATATCAAATGGAAGGGTTAATTTAGGAAGCAATATCAAGGTTGGGTTTTTAAGGAATATTTTTCCTTATGGTTTTAATCAGATCATATTCAACATGTTCTTAGCAAATCAATCATTCCTATTCCATGCTATTCGTGGGTTCCTAGGGTTGTTCGAAAAGAGGGTTCAATCTTTTTCTTGTTCTTTATTTTTGTGTTCAATGATTCTTTATTCTTTACAAAAAATGAGTAGGAATAAAAAAAAGAGTGCTATTGTACACAGTTTAAAAGGCCATTTGATAAATTGAAGTTTCAACTTTAAAAGGCCATAAATTTTTACTCAGTTATTGAAACGACTCTTGTAATATATCAAATTGATGCAAGAATCAATTCTGGTAAGCTTAGTCATCTTTTCCTTTGTACCCACATTTTTCAAACCCAAATTCTATCGTTTACATCACTTATTGAGGGTTTAAAGTATTTTTTGCATCTCTTCCATTTTTCTTGGTTTCTTCTTTGTTCGATAGAGCTATAATGGAGATTGAGGTGTTGACCAAGAGTATGTTTACAAATATTCTAAAGACTGTCATGATCCTACTAATATTCCCAAGATCTTACAAATATTCTCATGATCATACTAAAGGGATAGATTTGGAATATCAAATGCAAGGATTAATTTAGGAAGTAAAATCAGGGTTAGGTTATAATGAATTTGTTTATTTATGGTTCTAATCTAATCATCTTTAACATGTTCTTAGTACATCAATCGTTCCTATTCCCTTTAGTTCTTGGGTTCCTTGGGTTTTTCACCAAGTTGGTCTATATTTTTTGTTATGACCGCATTGGTTACTGAAGAAATGGTTTCCATCTACATCTACCATTTTTTTTCAGTTCTTGAATAAAAAAATCATTTTGTTCTTGTTTCAGTTTTTCTTTTGCATTTTCTGGATTCACAAAAAAAAACACAAAAAATCCAACCTTCATGTCATTTTGTTTTCTTTCAATATTTTTTTCTTGTTTTTATATTAGGATTTAGTTTTGTAGTTTCCTCTAACTCCCTAAATTAAAAAACAAAAGTTTGTCCTTTAATTCTTGTCTTTCTTTTAGTTTTTTTGTTGTTGTTTTTGTCTTTGCATTTCGTTTGTAGTTCTGTTTAAAATATTCATATATTTTTTTGTTCTCTATTTTTGATTTCAATCATTCTTTGTTCTTTACAAAAAAAAGAAGAAGAAGGAATAATAATAAAAAAAGAGTGCTATTGTACACTATTTCAAAAAAAGATTTCATAAATAGAAGTTTCAACATTAAATGACCATAACTTTTTACTCGGATATCGAAACGATTATCATTTTATATCAAATCGAAGCTTCTATCAATTTTGATATGTAGAATGGGCTTTTCCATCATACCCTCATTTTTTGAACCCAAATTCCATTGTTTACATCACTTACACAAGGTTTAAAGTTTTTGTAGCATCTTTTTCTTTTGCTTGGTTTCAGTTTTGTTCAAAAGATTTGTGATAGAGATTGAAGTGCTGACCAGGAGTATTCTTACAAATATTTTAAAGATTCTCAAGATCCTACAAATATACCCAATATCCTACAAATATTCTCATGATCCTACTAAAGGGATATATTTGGAATATTAAATATAAGGATTAATTAGGAAGCAATATCAAGGTTGGGGTTTTAATGATTTTGTTTCTTTATGGTTATAATTAGATCATCTTTAACAAGTTCTTAGCAAATAAATTGTTCCTATTACATTGACTTCGTGGGATCGTATGGTTGTTCAGAAAGAGGGTCTGTATCATTTGTTATCAGAACAATGGTTGCTAAAAAAAGGGTTTCTATCTACATCTATAATTTTTCCCAGTTCGAGATGAACAAAAAAAACACAAAAAATCCTACATTCATGCCTTTTTGTTTTCTTTCAATTTAGTTTTTGTTTTTTTTATATTTGGATTTCGTTTTGGAGTTTCCTCTAAGTCCTTGATTTTAAAAAAAGTTTGTCCTTCAATTCTTCTATTTTCTTTCAATTTCGTTGTTGTTGCTTTCATCTTTGGATTTTGTTTCATAGTACTCTTAATATATTCCTATCTTTTTTTGTTCTCTATTTTTGTATTCAAGCATTCTTTGTGCTTTAAAAAAAACGAGAAGGAATAAAAAAAGAAGAGTGCTATTGTACATAGTTTCAAAAAAAGATTTGATAAATAGAAGTTTCAACTTAAAATGGCCATAACGTTTTACTCAGATATCAAAACGACTATTATACTATATCAAATCGAAGCTTATATCAATTTCAATTAGCAGAGTGGGATTTTCCATCGTACCCACATTTTTTGAGCCTAAATTCCATTGTTTACATCACTTACACAGGGTTTAATGTTTTTGTAGCATCTTTGCATTTTTCTTTGTTTTAGTTTTGTTCAAAAGAGTTGTAATGGAGATTGAGGTGTTGACGAGGAGTATGCTTACAAATATTTTAAAGATTCTCAAGATCTTACAAATATACCCAAGATCCTACAAATATTCGCATGATCCTACTAAAGGGATATATTTGGAATATCAAATGTAAGGATTAATTAGGAAGCAATATCAAGGTTGGGGTTTTAACGACTTTGTTTCTTTATGGTTCTAATCAGATTATCTTCAACAAGTTCTTAGCAAATAAATTATTCCTATTACATTGAGTTCATAGGATCCGATGGTTGTTCACCAAGAGGGTCTGTATCAGTTTTTATCAGAGCAATGGTTGCTAAAAAAAGGTTTCTATCTACATCTACATTTTTTCTTAGTTCTTGATGAATAACAAAATCTCTAAAATGAATTTATTTTATTTTTATTCAAGATTTTATATTAAGAATGTTAGAGAGAAATATATTATTTTTCATTACAAACTTAAATCTGAAAATTAGATTTTAAGATTTAGTTCTCCTGTCTAATTTAGAGTGAAGCTCTATTTCAAAAGTTTTTATAAGAATTATTATCTGAAAATGTATTGACAACATGTTTTCAGTAGTGGTTTTAAAACTTGAAAGTTAGTACTCAGATAATTAAATTCTTAGGTTTAATTTGGACACCTTGAATAAAGTTTAAACTGTCTAACCCCACCAAAGATGGAATTTAAATAGTTTATTTTCAATCTCTTAGAAAAAGGAATTAATTTAATTAACCAAATTAGTTATCAACCCTACCCATAGGTGTTAATTGATTTGTTTTGTTAACAAAGAATATCTAACCCTACCAAAGGTGGTATTCATACAAAAAGGGGAGAATCAATAAATATCAATTTATATCTTTAATAACCTAGATAATATGAGCAAGCATAATTTACTTAGCTATTATATCCATAAATACACCACTATTATAAATGATAAAATTTGCATAAATATTTATTGAATCTGTATCTATGTTTATTTTTATGTTATTAGATTAGAAACACAAAAACCAAAATATCGTGATAGGATGTTTAGGATTTAATTTCATTTTTGAAAGTTTGAATAATAAATTAAAAACCACATACATTCCTTCCTTAGATCAACCTTGGGAGTATACTTATCATTTTCTACGAAATGATTCGTGCACTTGGCATCGCCGATCCTGCAAAATGAGATAAAAATTTGAAAACAACGACAACAAAATTTAAATAAAACACAAGATATGATGGAAAAACTTTTTATATCTTTTAAATCATGGATTTATAGGAAACTATTAAACACAATCTAAATATAAAAACAACAAAAACAAAATTGAAAGCAAAATAAAAGAGCGAAGGGTAGGATTTTTTGTCCTTTATTCTTTTGAATCCAGAAAATGCATAAAATAACATAAAATGGAACAATGGAATAGGAACCCATGAAATCAATGGAATATGAGTGATTGATTTGCTATGAATGTTTTTAAGATGATACGATTAGAACCATAAGGAAACAAAGTCCTTAATACTATAACTTTGAAATTGCTTCTTAAAATAATCTATGCATTTGACATTTCAAAGCTATCCCATGTGTAGTATCATGAGAATATTTGAAGGATCTTGAGAATATTTCCGGCATACTGAGAATTGTTTGAATATTTGTAAACATAATCTATGTCAACACCTCAATATCCATTACAACTCTATTGAACCAAACCAAAAGCGAGCAAAAATGGAAAGGTGAGACAAAAACTTTAAACCCTCTTTAAGTGATGTAAATGAAGGAATTTGGATTCTAAAAATGCGGTAACACGGTAAAATCACCATCCTCTCATCGGAATCGATACGAGCTTCGATTTGATATATTGTAATAGTCATTTCGATGTTTGAGTCAAAATTTATAACCATTTAAATTTAAAACTCCGATTTATCAAAAAAAAATTCAAACTGTGTACACCATCACTCTTATTTTACTTTTCTTTTTACTAGATAAAAAAGATTGATGGGACACAAGAAAAAACAAGAAAATTACATGAAGATTTCAAAGAGAACTACGTAACGAGATCCAAAGTTGAAAACAACAACAAAATTTAAAGAAAACTTAAGATTTGATGGATGAACTTTTTATTTCTTTGAAATCACAGATCTAGAGGAAACTATTAAACGAAATAAAAAGATAAAAACAACCAAAATTAGGATTTTTTGTCCTTTATTCTTGTGAATCCACAATATGCATAAAAGACATAAAAAAGAACAATGGAATAGGAACCCACAAACTGATTGGAATATGAGCTATTGATTTGCTAGGAATGTTTTGAAGATGATCCAATGCTATCCCATGTGTAGTATTTTGAGAATATTTGAAGGATCTTGAGAATATTTGTAGGATATTGAGAATCATTTGAATATTTGTCAACATACTCTTAGTCAACACCTCAATATCCATTACAGCTCTATTGAACAAAACAAAAAGTGAGCAAAAATGGAAAGGTGAGACAAAAACTTTAAACCCTCTTTAAGTAATGTAAACGATGAAATTTGGGTTCAAAAAATAAAAGTTCATGGGAAAATCCCCCTTGGCTAGTCAGAATCGATACGAGTTTCAATATGATATATTATAATAGTCATTTCGATTTTTAAGTAAAAAGTTATGGTCATTTAAATTTTAAACTTCTATTTATCAAATTTTTTTTTTTGAAATTGTTTATAGCATCACTCCTCTTTTATTTTTCCTTCTCTTTCTTATAGAGAACAAAGATTGATGGAACACAAAATTAAAAAAAACAGGAAAATCATACAGAGATTTCAAAGAGAACTATGAAACAAGATCCAAATGCAAAAACAACAACAACGAAATTTAAAGAAAACACAAGATATAATGGACGAACTTTTTATTTCTTTGAAATCAAGGATTTAGAGGAAACAATAAAATGAAATCCAAAGATAAAAACAAAAAAAACAAAGTTTAGAGAAAAATAAAAGACCTATAGGTAGGATTTTTTGTCCTTTAATTTTGTGAATCCAGAAAATGCAGAAAAGAACCAAAAAATAACAATGGAATAGGAAACATAGGAACCCACTAACTCAATGGAATAGGAGCATTTTATTTACAAGGAACATTTTGAATAGGATTCGATTAGAACCATATGGAAACAAAGTCCTTAAAACCAAAACCTTGAATTGCTTCTTAAAATAATCCATGCATTTGACATTTCAAAGCTATCCCATGTGTAGTATCATGAGAATATTTGAAGGACCTTAAGAATATTTGTAGGATACGAAGAATCATTTGAATATTTGTAATCATACTCTTGGTCAATACCACAATATCCACTACCGCTCTATTGAACAAAACCAAAAGTGAGCTAAAATGGAAAGGTGAGTCAAAAACTTTAAACCCTTTATAAGTGATGTAAATGATGGAATTTGGGTTCGAAAAATATGGGTACGTGGGAAAAGTCCCCTCGGCTCATCAGAATCAATATGAACTTCGATTTGATATATTATAATAATCATTTCGATGTCCTAGTCAAAAGGTATCGCCATTTAAATTTAAAACTTTGATTTATCAAATATATTTTTTGAAACTGTGTACATCATCACTATTATTTTACTTCTCTTTTTACTAGTGAACAAAGATTGATGGGACACAAAAAAAACAAGAAAATGATATGAAGATTTCAAGGAGAACTACGAAACGAGATCCAAAGTTAAAAACAACAACAACAAAATTTAAAGAAAACTTAAGATTTGATGGATGAACTTTTTATTTCTTTGAAATCACCTATTTAGAGGAAAGTACAAAAAGAAATCCCAATATAAAAATTGAGAAAAAAAATTGAAAGAAAAAAAAAGACCTCATGGTAGGATTTCTTTTTTTCTTTATTTTTGTGAATCCAGAAAATGCATAAAAGAACATAAAAAAGAACAATGGAATAGGAACCCACGAACTCAATGGAATATAAGCAATTGATTTGATAGGAACTTTTTTAAGATGATCTCATTAGAACCATTTGGTAAAAAGTCCTTAAAACCATAACCTTGAGATTGCTTCTTAAAATAATCCATGCATTTACCATTTTAAAGCTATCCCATGTGTAGTAACATGAGAATATTTGAATGATCTTGAGAATATGTATAGGATATTGAGAAGTTTTTGAATATTTGTAAACATACTATTGGTCAACACCTCAATATCCATTACAACTCTATTGAACAATACCAAAAGCAAGCAAAAATGGAAAGGTGAGACAAAAAATTTAAACCCTCTATAAGTAATGTAAACGATGGAATTTGGGTTCTAAAAATATGGGTATATAGGAAAGCCCCTTTGGCTCATCAGAATCAATATGAGCTTCGATTTGATATATTATAATAGTCATTTCGATGTCCTAGTCAAAATTTATGGCCATTTAAATTTAAAAATCCTATTTATCAAATATTGTTTTTTGAAACTGTGTACAACATCACTCTTATTTTACTTTTCCTTCTCTTTTTACTAGAAAACCAAGATTGATGGAAAACAAAAATAAAAACACAAGAAAAATATACGATGATTTCAAAGATAACTACGAAACGAGATCCATGGTTGAAAACAACAACAACAAAATTTGAAGAAAACTTATGATTTGATGGACTAACATTTTATTTCTTTGAAATCACGGATTTAAAGGAAGCTACAAAAATAAATCCACTTATAAAATCAACAAAAACAAAATTGAAAGAAAAATAAAAGACCTGAAGATAGGATTTTTTGTCCTTTATTTTTGTGAATTCAGAAAATGCATAAAATAACATATAAAAGAATCACTCTTCTTTTACAACTCTATTAAACAAAACGAAAATAGAGAAAAAATGGAAAGGTGACACAAAAAAATTAAACCCTTTGTAAATGATGTAATTGGGGTTCGAAAAATGTTGTACATGGGAAAGCCTACTTGGCTCGTCGGTATTGATACGAGCATCAATTTGATATATTATAATAGTCAATTCAATGTCCGAGTCAAAAGTTATGACCATTTAAATTTAGAACTCCGATTTATCAAATATTTTTTTGAAATTGTGTACACCATCACTCTTCTTTTACTTTTCATTCTCTTTTTTCTAGACAACAAAGATTGATGGAACACAAAAATAAAAAACAAGAAAAAGATACATAGATTTCAAAGAGAACTACAAAACAAGATGCAAATTTGAAAAAAAACAACAAAAACAATTTAGAGAAAACACAAGATACGATGGACAAACTTTTTATTTCTTTGAAATCACATATTTAGAGGAAACTACAAAACAAAATCCAAAGATAAAAACAACAAAAACAAAGTTGAAAGAAAAATAAAAGACCTGAAGGCATGATTTTTTTTCCTTTAATTTTGCTAATTTAGAAAATGAAGAAAAGAACAATGGAATAAGAACCCTAGGAACCCACAAACTCAATAGAATAAGAGTGATTGATTCGCTAGAAATGTTTTGAAGATGATCCGATTAGAACCATATGGAAACAAAGTCCTTAAAACCATAACCTTGAGATTGCTTCTTAAAATAATCCATGCATTTAACATTTCAAAGCTATCCCATGTGTAGTATCATAAGAATACTTGAAGGATCTTGAGAATATTTGCACGATACTGAGAATCATTTAAATATTTGAAAACATACTCTTGGTCAACAACTCAATATCCATTATAGCACTATTGAACAAAACCAAAAGCGAGCAAAAATGGAAAGGTGGGACAAAAACTTTAAAGCCTCTATAAGTAATGCAAACAATTTAATATGGGTTATAAAAATGTGGGCATATGGGAAAAGCCCCCTCAACTCATCAGAATCGATACAAGCTTCAATTTGATATATTATAATAGTCATTTCGATGTCCTAGTCAAAAGTTATGGCAATTTAAATTTAAAACTCCTATTTATCAAATATTGTTTTTTAAACTGTGTACAACATCACTCTTATTTTACTTTTCCTTCTTTTTTTACTAGAGAACCAAGATTGATGGAAAATAAAAATAAAAAACAAGAAAAAGATACGATGATTTCAAAGAGAACTATGAAACGAGATCCATGTGTAGGATAAAGAGAATGTTTGTTGGATTTTGAGTATTGTTAGAATATTTTTAAACATACTCTATGTCAGTGCCTCAATATCCATTACAACTCTATTGAACAAAACCGAAATCAACCAAAAAAAAAGGTGAGACAAAAATTCTTAACCCTATTATGGTGATGTAAACGAAGGAATTTGGGTTCGAATAAAGTGGGTACATAGTTAAGGCCCACTCTACTTATGGGAATTGATATGAGCTTTAATTTGATATATTATAATTGTTGTTTCGATACCCGAGTAAAATGTTATGGCCATTTAAATTTGAAAATCCAAGTTATTAAATATTTTCTTTGAAAAAGATACAAATATTTAGAGAGAACTACTAAACGAAATCCAAAGACAAAAACAACAATACTGATTTTGAAAGAAAACACAAGAATTGCTGAAGAATTCTTTTTTAAATTAGGGACTTATAGGAAATTACAAAAACGAAATCCAAAGATAAAAATAATGAAAAAAAATTGAATGAACACTAGAAGACTTGAAAGAACGATTTTTTTTGTTTTTTTTTATGAATCTAGAAAACGCAGAAAGAATTGAAACAAGAACAAGATCATTTTTCTATATTCAATAATTGAAGAAAATGGTAGATGTAGATAGAAAATATCTTTTCAACAACCAATGCTCTAATAACAAACAATACGTACCCTCTTGGTGAACCCTATGAACCTATAAACTCAATGTAATAGGAACGATAGATTTTAATGAACATGCTGAAGAACAAGAAGGAAATAAAGTCCTTAAAACCACAACCTTGAGATTGCTTCCAAAAATAATCCTTCCATTTGATATTCCAAATCTATCCCATATATAGGATCATGATAATATTTGTAGGATCTTGAGAATCGTTAGAATATTTGTAAACATACTCTTATTCAGCTTCTCAATCTTCATTACCGATCTATTGAAAAAAAATGAAAGCAAGCAAAACGTAAATGGTGAGACAAAAACTTTAAACCCTCTAATGGTGATGTAAATGATGGAATTTGGGTTCGAAAAATTTGGATACATAGTCATGGCCCACTTTGCGTATCTTTGGAAAACGACCCTACGAAACCTCAAACTCAATTTAATAGGAATTATTGATCAATTAAGAATGTGTTGATGATGATAAAATTAGTCTCATAAGGAAAAAAGTCCTTAAAACCTCTACCTTGATAGTCCTTCCAATAATAATCCTTGCATCTGATATTCCAAGTCTATCCCATGTGTAGGATCATGAGAATATTTGTAGTATCTTAAGAACATTTGTAGGATCTTAAGAACTTTTAGAATATTTGTAAACATACTCTTGGTCAATACCTCAATCTCCATTAAAGCTTTATTGAACAAAATCGCAAGCAAGCAAAACAGAAAAGGTGCGATAAAAACTTTAAACCCTCTATAAGTGATGTAAACAATGGAATTTGGGTTCAAAAAATGTGGGTACATTGGCAAGGCCCCCTCGGCACATCAAAATCTATATGAAATTTTATTTGATATATTATAATAGACATTTCCATACCCGAGTCAAAAGTTATGGCCTTTTAAATTTGAAAGTATGATTTCTCAAAAAAAAATTGAAACTTTTTACAGCATCACTCTTCTTTTTTTCCTTCTTTTTTTAGAGAACAAGGATTCATGGAACACAAAAAAAACAAGAAAATATAAGAAGATTTCAAAGAGAACTACAAAACAAAATCCAAAGACAAAAACAACAACAACGAAATTGAAAGAAAAACACAAAAATTGAAGGCGAACTATTTTTTAAAAATTAGGGACTTAGAGGAAACTACAAAATGAAATCCAAATATAAAACCAATGAAAACATTTTTGAATGAAAACTAAAAGACTTGATGGAAGGATTTTTGTTTTTTTGTTTTTTTTTTTTTTTTGTGAATCTAGAAAATGCAAAAAAGAACTGACACAAAAACAAGTTGATTTTTTTATAATCAAGAACTAAAAACAATGGTAGATGTAGATAGAAAATATTTTTTTAGCAACCAATTCTCTAATAACAAATGATACGGACCCTCTTGGAAAATGACCCTAGGAACCCGCAAACTCAATGGAATAGGAATGATTAATTTGCTAAGAATGAGTTAATGATGATCCGATTAGAACAATATGGAAACAATGTCCTTAAAACCCCTACCTTGTGATTGCTTCCTAAAATAATCCATCCATTTGATATTCCAAATCTATCTGTTGTATAGGATCATGAGAATATTTTTAGGATCTTGAGAATCTTTAGAATATTTGTAAACATACTCTTGGTCAGCACCTCAATCTCTATTACAACTCTAATGAACAAAACCAAAAGCATGTAAAATGGAAAAAGTTGCGACAAAAACTTTAAACCCTCTGTAAGTGATGTAAATAATGGAATTTGGGTTCGAAAAATGCACATACATATTCAAAGCCCACTCGGCTCATTAGAATCGATACAAGCTTCGATTTGATAAATTACAATAGTTATTTCCATACCTTTTTCAATAGTTATGGCCATTTAAATTTGATACTACGATTTATCAAATAATTATTTTGAAATTGTGTACAACATCACTCTTCTTCTCTTTTTCCTTCTCTTTTTTTTAGAGAACAAAGATTTATGGAACACAAAAATAAAAAACAAGAAAAAAATACAAATATTTCAAAGAGAGATATGAAACGAGATCCAAAGTCGAAAACAACAACAACAAATTTTAAAGGAAACATAAGATGAAATTGAGAGATAAAAATAAAAAGTTGAAAGAAAAATAAAAATAAAAAGACATGAAGGTAGGATTTTTTGTCCTTTCTTTTGTGAATCTAGAAAATGCAGAAAAGAACTTAAACAAGAACAATGGAATAGGAACCCAAGGAACCCACAAACTTAATGGAATAGGAATGATTGATTTGCTAAGAACATTTTTGAAGATGATCTGATTAGAACCATAAGGAAACAAAGTCTTTAAAATCCCAACTTTGAGATTGCTTCCTAAAATAATCCATGCATTTGACATTTTAAAGCTATCCCATGTGTACGATCATGAGAATATTTGGAGGATATTGAGAATCGTTAGAATATCTGTAAACACACTCTTGGTCAGCACCTCAATCTCCATTACAGCTCTATTGAACAAAACCAAAAGTGAGCAAAAATCAAAAGGTGCAACAAAAAATTTAAACCCTCTATAAGTGATATAAATGATGGAATTTGGGTTTGAAAAATGTGGGTACATGGTAAAAGCCACCTCGACTCATCGGAATCAATAAGAGCTTTTATTTGATATATTATAATAGTTATTTCAATGCCCGAGTCAAAATTTATGGTCATTTATATTAAAAACTTTGTTTATCAAATATGCTTTTTGAAATATTGTACAACATCACTCTTCTTTTACTTTTCCTTCTCTTTTTTTAGAGAACAAATATTGATGGAACACAAAAATCAAAAACAATAAAAAGATACAAAGATTTCAAAGAGAACTACTAAACAAAATCCAAAGACGAAATCAACAACAACGAAATTGAAGAAAGAACTTTTTTTTAAATTAGGGACTTAGAGGAAACTACAAAACGAAATCCAAAGATAAAAACAATGAAAACAAAGTTGAATGAACACTAAAAGACTTGAAAGAAGGATTTTTGTTATGAAGCTAGAAAATGTAGAAAGAACTGAAACAAGAACAATATAAGTTTTCTATATTCAAGAACTGAAAAAATGGTAGATGTAGATAGAAAATATTTTTCAGCAACCAATGCTCTAATAACAAACGATACGGGCCCTCTTAGTGAACAACCCAATGAACCTATGAACTTGATGTAATAGGAATGATTGATTTGCTATGATCATGTTAAAGATGATCTGATTAGAACCATAAGCAAACAAAGTCTTTAAAACCACAACCTTGAGATTGCTTCCAAAAATAATCCTTGCATTTGTTATTCCAAATCTATCCCATGTGTAGGATCATGAGAATATTTGTAGGATCTTGAGAACTTTTAGAATACTTGTAAACATACTCTTGGTCAGCACCTAAATCTGCATTACAACTCTACTGAACAAAACTACAAGCATGCAAAATAGAAAATGTGTGATAAAAACTTTAAACCCTCTATAAGTGATGTAAACAATGGAATTTGGGTTCCAAAAATGTGGGTACTTTGGAAAGGCCCCCTCATCACATCAGAATCTATACGAGCATTGATTTTATATATTATAATAAACATTTCCATACCCGAGTCAAAAGTTATGGCCTTTTAAACTTGAAACTATGATTTATCAAATATTATTTTTGAAATTGTTCACAACATAACTCTTCTTTTTTTCTTTCTTTTTTTAGAGAACAAGGATTCATGGAACACAAAAAAAAACACAAGAAAAATATACAAAGATTTCAAAGAGAACTACGAAATGAAATCCGAGGACAAAAATAACAACAACAAAATTGAAAGAAAAACACAAGAATTGAAGGACGAACTATTTTTTTTAAATTAGGGACTTAGAGGACACAACAAAATGAAATCCAAATATAAAAACAACGAATAAATTTTTTAATGAATACTAAAAGACTTGATGGAAGGTTTTTTGTGAATATAGAAAACACAGAAAAGAAATAACACAAGAACAAGATGATTTTTTTATATTCAAGAACTGAAAAAATGGTAGATGTAAATAGAAATTCTTTTTTCAACAACCAATTCTCTAATAACAAATGATATAGACCATCTTGGCTAATGACCCTAGGAACCCGCAAAGTCAATTTAAAAGGAACGATTGATTTGCTAAGAACGAGTTGATGATGATCTGATTAGAATAACATGGAAACAATGTCCTTAAAACCCCTACCTTGTGATTGCTTCCTAAAATAATCCATCCATTTGATATTCCAAATCTATCCATTATGTAGGATCATGAGAATATTTGTAGGATCTTGAGAATCTTTAGAATATTTGTAAACATACTCTTGGTCAGCACCTCAATCTCCATTACAAATCTATTGAACAAAACCAAAAGCATGTGAAACGGAAAAAGTTACGACAAAAAGTTTAAACCCCTCTGTAAGTGATGTAAACGATGGAATTTGGGTTCGAAAAAATGCAGGTACAAAGGCAAGGAGCACTCAACTCATCGGAATCGATACAATCTTTGATTTGATATATTACAATAGTCATTTGGATACCCTTGTCAATAGTTATGGACATTTAAATTTGAAATTACAATTTATCAAGTAATATTTTGAAATTGTTTACAACATCGTTCTTCTTCTTTTTTTCCTTCTCTTTTGTTTAGAGACCAAAGATTGATGGAACACAAAAATAAAATAAAAAACATGACAAAGAAAAAAATTGAATGAAACGAAATTGAAAGAAAACACAAGAATTGAAGGACTAACTTTTTTTTGTTTTGAATTCATGTCTTTTAGTTTTCATTCAAATTTTTTTCAAATCATGGACTTAGAGGAAACTACAAAACAAAATCCAAAGATAAAAAGAACGAAATAAAAATTGAATGAAAACTAAAAGACTTGAAGGAAGGAGTTTTTTTTGTGAATCTAGAAAACGAAGAAGAGAACTGAAACAAGAACTGAAAAAAATGTTAGACATAGATAGAAAATATTTTCCAACAACCAATTCTCTAATAGAAAATGATACGAAGCTACTTGGAGAAGGACCCTACGGACCCTCAAACTCAATGAAATAGGAACGATTGACTTGCTAAGAATGTGTTGATCATGATCGGATTAGAACCATAAGGAAACAAAGACATTTAAACCCAACTTTATTGTCCTTCCTAAAATAATACTTGCATTTGATATTCCAAATCTATCACATGTGTAGGATCATTAGAATATTTGTAGGATCTTGAGAATTTTCAAATTATTTGTAAAAATACTCTTGGTCAGCACCTCCATCTCCAATACAACTATATTAAACAAAACCGCAAGCAAGCAAAACGGAAAAGGTACAACAAAAAGTTTAAACCTTTATAAGAAATGATGAAATTTGGGTTCGAAAAATGCAGGTACATTGGAAAGGCCAACTCAGCTCATCGGAATCCATACGATCTTCGATTTGATATATTATAATAGTCATTTTGATGTCCAAGTCTAAAGTTATGGCCATTTAAATTTAAAAATACAATTTATGAAATAATATTTTTGAAATTGTGAATAGCATCACTCTACTTTTTTCCATCTCTTTTTTTAGTGAACAAAGATTGATGGAACACAAAAAAACAAGAAAAAAATACAAAGATTTTAAAGAGAACTACTAAATGAAATCCAAAGATGAAAACATTATTGGATGTACTTTTCTTTTTTTGAAATTAGGGACTTAGAGGAAACTACAAAATAAAATCCAAATATAAAAACAACGATACAAAATTGAATGAAAACTAAAAGACTTTGAGGATGGTATTTTTTTGTGAATCTAGAAAAAGCTCAAAAAAACTGAAAAAAATGGTAGATGTAGATACAAAATCGTTTTTCCAGAACCAATGCTCTAATAAAAAATGTTACGGACTCTCTTGGCGAACGACCCTATGAACCCTTGAACTCAATGGAATAGGAATGATTCATTTGTTAAGAACATCTTGATGATGATCAAATAAGAACCATAAGGAAACAAAGACCTTAAAACCCCAACCTTGAGATTCCTTCATAAAATAATCCTTGCATTTGATATTCCAAATCTATCACATGTGTAGGATCATCATGAGAATATTTGTAGGATCTTGAGGTTTTTTGTAGGATCTTGGGAATTTTTAGAATATTTGTATACATACTCTTGGTTATCACCCCAATCTCAATTACAGCTCTATTGAATAAAACCGAAAGCTCTATTGAATAAAACCGAAAGTAAGTAAAATGGAAAAGTTGTGACAAAAACTTTAAACCCTCTGTAAGTGATGTAAACGATAGAATTTGTGTTCAAAAAATGCTGGTACAGAGGCATGGCCCACTCGGCTCACCCAAAATCAATACGAGTTTCAATTTGATATATTATAATCATCGTTTCGATACCCAAGTAACAATTTATGGCCATTTAACTTTGAAACTACAATTTATAAATTAATATTTTGAAACTCTGTACAACATAACTCTTCTTTTTTTTCATTCTCTTTTGTTTAGAGACCAAAGATTGATGGAACATAAAAAAAATAAGAAAAATATACGATGATTTCAAAGAGAAGTATGAAACAAAATCCAAAGATGAAAACAATAACAATGAAATTGGAAGAAAACATAAGAACTGAAGGACTAACTTTTTCTTAAATTAGGGACTAAGAGGAAACTACATAACGAAATCTAAAGATAAAAACAACAACAAAAATTGAATGAAAACTAAAATACGTGGAGGATGGATTTTTTTGTCTTTTTTATGAATCTAGAAAATGCAAAAAAAGAAATGAAACAAGAAAAAATATGATTTTTTTATATTCGAGAACTGAAACAAATGGTAGACGTAGATAGAAAATCTTTTGTCAGCAACCAATGCTCTAATAACATGTGTACAATCGTGAGAATATTGGTAGGATATTGGGAATATTTGTAGGATCTTGAGAATCTTTAGAATATTTGTAACATACTCTTGGTTAGCACCTCAATATCCATTACAACTCTATTAAACAAAACCGAAAGCAAGCAAAACAGAAAAGGTGGGACAAAAAATTTAAACCCACTATAAGTAATGTAAACAATGGAATTCGGGTTCAAAAAATGGGAGTACAAAGTCATGGCCTACACGGCTCATCAAAATCAATACGAGTTTTGATTTGATATATTATAATTATCGTTTCGATACCCAAGTCAAAAGTTAAGACCACTTAAATTTGAAACTACAATTTATCAAATAAGTTTTTTGAAACTGTGTACAACATCACTCTTTGTTTTTTTTCCTTCTATTTTTTTAGAGAAAAAAATATTGATGGAACACAAAAAAAGATACATCGATTTCAAAGAGAATAACAAAGGGAAATCCAAAGACGAACTTTTTTTTGTAATCAGGGACTTAGAGGAAATTACAAAACGAATTCCAAAGATAGAAACAACGAAAAAAAATTGAACGAAAACTAAAATACTTGAAGGAAGGAATTTTTTTTTGTGAATCTAGATAACACAGAAAAGAAATGAAACAAGAATGAGATGATTTTTTTGATATTCAAGAACTTAAAAAAATTGTAAATGTAGATAGAAAATCTTATTTCAGCAACTAATGCTCTAATAACAAATGATAAGAACCGTCTTGGTGAATGACATTGGGAAAACCAAGAACGCAAGGGAATAGGATCGATTGATTTTTTAAGAACGTGTTGATGATGATCCGATTAGAACCATAAGGAAACAAAATCCTTCAAACCCCTACCTTGAGATTACTTCCTAAAAAAAACCTTGCATTTAATATTCCAAATCTATCCCATATGTAGGATCATGAGAATATTGGTAGGATCTTGAGAATCTTTAGAATATTTGTAAGCATACTCTTGGTCAGCACCTCAATATCTATTACAACTCTATTGAACAAAACCAAAAGAAAGCAAAATGGAAAATGTGCAACAAAAACTTTAAATCCTCTGTAATTGATGTAAATGATGGAATTTGGCTTCAAAAAATGTGGGTACAAAAGGAAGGCCCACTTGGCTCATCGCAATCGATATGAGCTTCGATTTGATATATTATAATAGTCATTCGATACCCGAGTCAAAAGTTATTGCCATTTAAATTAGAAACTACAATTTATTAAACAATTGTTTTGAAACTGTGTATAGCAACACTCTTCTTTTTTTCCCTTCTCTTGTTTTTAGAGAATAAAGTTTGATGGAACAAAAAAATAAAAAATAAGAAAAATATACAAAGATTTGAAAGAAAACTATGAAATGAAATCTAAAGACGAAAACAATGACAACGAAATTAAAAGAAAACATAAGAATTGAAGGACAAACTTTATTTTTTTGAAATCATGGACTTAGAGGAAACTACAAAACAAAATTTAAAGATAAAAACAACAATAAAAAAATTGAATAAAAACTAAAGGCTCAAAGGAAAGATTTTTTTTTGTTTTTTTCCCTGAATTTTGAAAATGTAGAAAAGAAATGAAATAAGAACAAGATGCTTTTTTATATTCAAGAATTGAAAAATATCATAGATGTAGGTAGAAAACCTTTTTTCAACAACCCATTCTCTAATAGCAAACGATGCGGACCCTTTTGGGGAAGAACCCTAGGAACCCACGAACTCAATGGAATATGAATGATTGATTTGCTAATAATGTGTTAAAGATGATTCGATTAGAAACATAAGGAAACAAAGTCCTTAAAACCCATACCTTGAGATTGCTTCCTAAAATAATCCTTACATTTGTTATTGATGAGTGCTCAAAAAGTACTAAAATAACCATGATTTTATGCAAATTAATTGATTAAAAATATATATATTTATATGTTTTATCATATATTTATATAAATTTGTCTTTTTCGTAATCACGGGTATTTTTATTGTTTTTCAGGTATTTTGGCTTAAAAATGCAACTTAAAGACTCAAAGAGGAATACTGGAAGCAATACATCACAAATATATTAATAAATAAATGCGTAAAGGTCGACAAATATGGAATAATTGGACAAAATGGGTCAAAATGGTCAAAAATGTCAAAAAGGAGAAAAACACACCGCCGCGCCCCGGACACCCGACTCATGGCCCGGGCTGCGCGCGGGGTTCTGCTGTTCATGCGTGCAGCAACTGGCAGCGGGGTTCTGTTCATGCAGCGCAACGCTTCTTGTGTAGTCTTGTTCATCCGTAGCCTTGTGACAGCCAGCGGCCCCCTCGCGCGCCATGACGCGTTTTTGCCCCATTTTTCCGCGTCGCAACCACCCCGTGACTTCATGCTTTGGCGTCATTGATGACCTCGGCATCTCCATTACACGTTTTTAATTTTTTTAATATTTTTTTACATTTTTTACTCATTTTCTCTCCGTCCTCGCTATAAATACCCAGCTACTTCACTTAAAACACACCTTGACACCTCAAAACCACGCTACTTCTCTTCTTTCTTTCTCTCATTTCTTAGTTTTTGAGTTTTCTTAGTTTCTTTCTTAGTTTCTAAGTTTTTCTTAGTTTTTCTCTTAATTTTTTAGTTGATTCTCTTTGGTTTAGAGTTCTTATAACTTTTTGAGAGGAACTTGTAATGTTTTTGTAATAATTTAGATTTTTGATTCAATAAATGGAAGTGCAAATTCGGCTTGGAGATTTTCTAGCGGGAATAAGCGTCGAAGTTACTGTAAGGATTTTATTTTCTTTCTGATTATTTTATGCTTTATTCTTACATGTTATATTTAATTTATGCAGCGATTAAATTTAAATGTGCTAAGCTTTTTAAAATCTTGATATAATAATAACGTTGTTAAGCTTGCGAAATATTAAATAGGTGAAAATTTCTAAAATGAATTGATTTTATTTTTCTTCAAGATTTTATATTAAGGATGTTAGAGAGAAATATATTATTTTTTTCATTACAAACTTAAATCTGAAAATTAGATTTTAAGGTTTAGTTATCGGTCTAATTTAGAGTAGTGCTCTTTTATTTGTTAATTACAATCGCCCGGTAGTTAGAGTGAAACTCTATTTCAAAAGTTTTATAAGAATTATTATGTGAAAATGTATTGACAACATGCTTTAAATAGTGGTTTTAAAACTTGAAAGTTAGTACTCGGATAACTAAATTCTTAGGTTTAATTTGGACACCTTGAATAAAGTTTAAACTGTCTAACCCAACCCAAAGGTGGCATTTAAATGGTTCATTTTCAATCTCTTAGAAAAAGGAATTAATTTAATTAAGCAAATTAGTTATCAACCCGCGTAGGTGTTAATTGATTTGTTTAGTTAACAAAGAATATCTAACCCAGCAAAGGTGGTATTAAATACAAAAAAGAGAATCAATAAAATATCAATTTATATCTTTAATAACCTAGATAATATGAGCAAGCATAATTAATTTAGTTATTATATCCATAAATACTCCAACCCAATATAAATGATAAAATTTGCATGAATATTTATTGAATCTGTATTTATATTTATTTTTAGATAAATATTTATTGAATTTATATCTATGTTTATTTTTATGTTTTTAGATTATATTTAATTAATCTGTATATATGTTTATTTTATGTTTTTAGATTAGGAACACAAAAACCAAACTATCGTGACAGGATATTTAGGATTTAATTTCGTTTTTAAAAGTTTGAATAATAAATTAAAAACCACATACATTCCTTCCTTAGATCGACCTTGGGAGTATACTTATCATTTTCTACGAAATGATTCGTGCACTTGCGAGAGTTTTACAAATATTAAAACCAAAGTATTTGCGAGAATCGGCGATGCCGGTTTTCGCTCATCAGTTATGCGAAATATATCCCTTGTGTAGGATCATGTGAATATTTGTAGAATCTTGAGAATATTTGTAGGATCTTGAGAATCTTTAGAATACTCGTAAACATACTCTTAATCAGCACCTCAATCACAATTACAGCTCTATTGAACAAAACCAAAAGCAAGCAAAATAGAAAAGGTGCGATAAAAACCATAAACCATCTGTAAGTGATGTAAATAATGGAATTGGGGTTCAAAAAATGCGGGTGCATAAGCAAGGCCCACTCGGCCCCTCAAAATCGATACGACCATTGATTTGATATTTTATTGTAGAAGTTTCAATACCCAGGTCAAAAGTTATGGCCATTTGAATTTGAAACTCTAATTTATCAAATATTTTTATTTAAATTGTGTACAACATCAGTCTTCTCTCTTTTTAGAGAACAAAGATTGACGGAACACAAAAATAAAAACCAACAAAAAGATACGAAGATTTTAAGGAGAAGTATGAAACGATATCCAAAGATGAAAACAACAACAACGAAATTGGAAGAAAACACAAAAATTAAAGAACGAATTTTTTATTTTTTGAAATCAGGGACTTAGAGGAAACTACAAAACGAAATCCAAAGATAAAAACAAGGAAAAACAAAATTGAATGAAAACTAAAAGACTTGAAGGGAGGATTTTTCGTTTTTTATTTGTGAATCTAGAAAAAGTAGAAATGAACTTAAACCATAACAAGATCATTTTTTTTTATTCAAGAACTAAAAAAAATAGGAGGTGTAGAGAGAAAGCCTTTTTTCAGCAAGCAATGCTCTAATAACAAACAATACATACCCTTTTGGCCAAAAACCCTAAGAGCCCACAAGATTAATGGAATAGTAATGATTCATTTGCTAAGAACATGTTGAAGATGATCCGATTAGAACCATAAGGAAACAAAGTCCTTAAAACCCCTACATTGAGATTGTTTACTAAAGTAATCCTTGCATTTGATATTCTAAATCTATACCTCGTGTAGGATCATGAGAATATTTGTAAGATCTTAAGAATATTTAGAATATTTGTAAGCATACTCTTGGTGAGCACCTCAATCTCCACTATAGCTCTATTTAACAAAGCTGAAAGCAAGCAAAACAAAAAAGGTGTAACAAAAACTTTAAACCCTTTATAAGTAATGTAAGCAATGAAATTTGGGTTCAAAATATGTGGTTATATAGGAAAGACCCACTCGGCTTATCAGAATCTATACGAGCTTCGATTTGATATATTATAATAATCTTTTCGATACACATGTCAAAAGTTATGACCATTTAAATTTGAAACTCTTATTTAACAATTTTTTTTAAACTATGTATAGGATCACTCTTCTTCTTTTTTTCTTCCCTTTTTTTTAGAGAACAGAGATTGATAGAACACAAAAAAAACCAAAAACAAATATAGGAAATTTTCAAAGAGAACTACGAAATGATATCCAAAGATGAAAACAAAAACAACAAAATTGAAAGAAAACACAAGAATTGAAGGACAAAATTTTATTTTTTTGAAATCAAGGACTTAAAGGATACTACAAAACAAAATCCAAAGATAAAAACAACAAAAGACAAAATTGAATGAAAAATAAAAACTTGAAGGGAGGATTTTTTTGTGTTTTAATTGTGAATCTAGAAAACGCAGAAAGCAACTAAAACAAGAAGAATATTATTTTCTTATATTAAAGAGATGAAATGCGACAAAACATTATATCTTCTATAAGTGAGGTAAACTATGAAATTTGGGTTAGAAAAATATGGGTACCTAGGATAAGCACACTCGATTTATTGGAATCGATACGATCTTCGATTTGATATATTATAATAAATTTTTTGTTACCTGAGTTGAAAGTTATGGCCATTTAAATTTGAAATTCCGATTTATCAAATATATATTTTAAACTATGTACAACATCACTCTTCGTCTTTTTGTGAATGACTTTTTTTATGAATCCAGAAAATGCGGAAAAGAACTCAAGAACAATATGATTTTTTAATATTCAAGAACTAAAAAAAATGGTAGTTGTAGATATAAAATACTTTTTCAGTAACCAATGTTCTAATAACAAATGATACGGACCTTCTTGGCGAACAACCCTAGGAACCCACAAACTCAATGGAATAGGAATGATTCATTTTCTAAGAAAGTTTTGAAGATAGTCCCATTAGAACTATAAGGAAACAAAGTCCTTGAAACCTCAACCTTGAGATTGCATCCTAAAATAATCCTTCTATTTGATATTACAAATCTATCCCTTTAGTAGGATTAGGAGAATATTTGTAGGATCTTGAGAGTATTTGTAAGATCTTGGGTTCGACATAAACTTTATACCCTCTATAAGTGAGGTAAACTATGGAATTTGGGTTCGAAAAATATGGGTACTTAGGACAAGCACACTCGACTTATTGGAATCAATAGGATCTTCGATTTGATATATTATAATAAATGTTTTGATACCCGAGTGAAAAATTATGGCCATTTAAATTTGAAATTCTTATTTATCAAATATTATTTTTTTGAAACTGCATACAGCATCACTCTCCTTCTTTTTTTCCTTCCCTTTTTTTTCTTTAGAGAACAAAGATTGATGGAACATAGAAATAAAAACCAAGAAAAAGATACAAAGATTTCAAAGAGAACAACCAAACAAAATCCAAATACAAAAACACTAACAAGGAAATTGAAAGAAAACACAAGAATCAAAGAACAAACTTTTTTTAAAATAGGGACTTAGAGAAAAAAACAAAATGAAATCCAAAGATAGTAACACCAAAACCAATTTTGCATGAAAACTAAAAGACTTCAAGGAATGATTTTTTTTATGAATCCAGAAAACGCAGAAAAGAACTTAAACAAGAACAAGATGATTTTTTTATATTCAAGAACTAAAAAATGGTAAATGTAGATAGAAAACATTTTTTCAGCAACCAATGCTCTAATAACAAATGATATGGACTTTCTTGGTGAGCAACCCTAGGAAAACACAAACTCAATGGAATAGGAACGATTCATTTTCTAAGAAAGTTTTGAAGATAATCCCATTATAACCATAAGGAAAAAATTCCTCAAAACCCCAACCTTGAGATTGTTTCCGAAAATAATCCATCCATTTGATATTCCAAATCTATCCCTTTAGTAGGATTTGGAGAATATTTGTAGGATCTTGAGAATCTTTATAATAATTGAAAACATACTCTTAATCAGCACCTCAATCTCCATTACAGCTCTATTGAACAAAAATGAAAGAAAGAAAAATGGAAAAGGTGTGACAAAAACTTTAAACCCTCTATAAGTGATGTATACGATGGAATTTGGGTTCAAAAAATGCGGATACAAAGGTAAGGCCCACTCTGCTTATCCAAATCAATACGATCTTTGATTTGATACATTATAATGTTCTTTTCAATACATAAGTCCAAAGTTATGGCTATGTAAAGGGGAAACTCGGATTTATCAAATCTATTTTTAACAATTGTCTACAACATCGCTCTTCTTTTTTTTTGTAAAGAACAAAGATTGAATGAAATTAGAAATATAGAACAAGAAAAGTATACGAAGATTTCAAAGAGAACTAGGAAACAAAATCCCAAGACGAAAACAACAACAACATAATCTAAAGAAAAAAATCGAATTCAAGGGTAAACTTTTTTATTTTTTTGAAATGAGAGACTTAGAGGAAATTAGAAAACGAAATTGAAAGATAAAAACAAAAAAAAAATTTTGAATGAAAACTAAAAGACATCGAGCAATGCATTTTTTTTTTTTTTGTAAATCCAGAAAATGCAAAAAAGAACTTAAACAAGAACGAGATGATTTTTTTATAATCAAGAACTAAAAAAATGGTAAATGTAGATAGAAAACATTTTTTCAGCAACCAATGCTCTAATAACAAACGATATGGACCTTCTTGGTGAATAAGCCTAGGAACACACAAACTCAATGGAATAGGAACAATTCATTTTCTAAGAAAGTTTTGAAGATAATTCGATCATAACCATAACGAAAAAAATTCCTTAAAACCCCAACCTAGAGATTGCTTCATAAAATAATCCATCCAATTGATATTCCAAATCTATCCCTTTAGTAGGATTTGGAGAATATTTGTAGGATCTTGAGAATCTTTAGAATAATTGAAAACAAACTCTTGATTAGCACCTCAATATGCATTATAACTCTATTGAACAAAATCGAAAGAAAGAAAAAACGAAAAAGGTGTGACAAAAACTTTAAAACCTCTATAAGTTACGTAAATGATGGAATTTGGGTTTGAAAAATACGGATACAAAATTAAGGCCACTCGGCTTATCTAAATCGATATGATCTTAGATTTGATATATTAAAATATTTGTTTCGATACACAAGTCAAAAGTTATGGCCATTTAAAGGTGAAACTCTAATTTATCAAATCTTTTTTAAAATTGTGTACAACATTGCTCTTCTTTCTTTTTTTGTAAAGAAAAAAGATTGAATTAAATTAGAAATATAGAACAAGAAAAGGATATGAAGATTTCAAAGAGAACTAGAAAACAAAATCCCAAGACAAAAAACAATAACAACATAAATGAAAGAAAACACTCGAATTCAAGGACAAACTTTTTATTATTATTGAAATCAATGACTTAGAGGAAACTAGAAAAAGAAATCCAAAGATAAAAACAAAAAAAATAAAATTGAATGAAGACATAAAGACATGAAGGAAGGATTTTTTTTTTGTGAATATAAAAAACACAAAAAAGAACTGAAACAAGAACAAGATGATTTTTTTATATTGAAGAACTGAAAAAAATGGTAGATGTAGATGGAAAACCTTTTTTCAACAACCAATGCTCTCATAACAAATGATATGGACCTTATTGGTGAACAACCCTAGCAACCAACAAAATCAAGGGAATAGAAATGATTGTTGCTAAGGATGTTTCGAAAAATAAGGTAAACTATGGAATATGGGTTCGAAAAATGCAAGTGCAAAAGTAACTCTACTTATTGTAATTGATACGATCTTTGATTTGATATATTACAACAAATGTTTCGATACCCAAGTTGAAAGTTATGGCTATTTAAAGTTGAAATTCAGATTTATAAAATATATATTGTTAAACTATGTACAGCATCACTCTTCTTTCTTTTTTTGTAAAGAACAAACATTTATTGAAAATAGAAATATAGAACAAGAAAAATATAAAAATATTTCAAAGATAACTATGAAATGAAATCCAAAGATGGAAACAACAACAATGAAATTGAAAGAAAACACTCGTATTTAAGGACAAACTTTATATGTATATTTGTTTGAAATCAGGGACTTAGAGGAAACTAGAAAACGAAATCCAAAGATAAAAAAACAAAAATAAAATTGAATGAAGACATAAATACTTGAAGGATTTTTTATGTTTTTTTTTATGAATCTAGAAAATGGAGAAAAGAACTGAAACAAGAACAAGATGATTTTTTTATATTGAAGAACTGGAAAAAAAATGGTAGATGTAGATGGAAATCCTTTTTTTCAATAACCAATACTATGATAACAAATGATATGGACCTTCTTAGTGAACAACCCTAGGAACCCACGAAATGAAGGGAATAGGAATGATTGAATTGCTAAGAAAATTTTGAGGATGATACAATTAGAACCAAAAAGAAACAAAGTCCTTAAAACCCCAACCTTGAGATTGTTTCCAAAAATAATCATTCCATTTGATACTCCAAATCTATCCCTTGTGTAGGTCATGAGAATATTTTTAGGATCTTAGGAATATTCAAAATATTTGTAAACATACTCTTGGTTAGGACCTCAATCTCCATTATAACTCTATTGAATTTGGGTTCGAATATACGGGTACTTAGGAAGGCACACTCGGCTTAATGGAATCGATACGATCTTTGATTTGATATAATATAACAAATTTTTTGATACCCGATTTGAAATTGATGACCATTTTAAATTTGAAATTAGAATTTATCAAATCTTTTTTTAACTGTGTACAACATCACTCTTCTTTCTTTTTTTGGTAAAGAGCAAAGATTGATTGAAAATATAAATATAGAACAAGAAAAAGGTATGTATATTTCAAAGAGAACTATGAAACGAAATCCAAAGATGGAAACAACAACAACAAAATTGAAAGAAAACACTCGAATTCAAGGACAAACATTTTATTTTTTTGATATCATGAACTTAGAGGAAACTAGAAAATGAAATCTGAAGATAAAAAAACAAAAATAAAATTGAATGAAGACATAAAGACTTGAAGGAAGGATTTTTTTGTGAATATAGAAAACGCATAAAAGAACCAAAACAAGGACAAGATGATTTTTTTATATTGAAGAATTGAAAAAAATGGTAAATGTAGATGGAAAATCTTTTCTCAACAATCAATGCTTTGATAACAAATGATGTAGACCTTCTTGGTGAACAGCCCTAGGAACCCATGAAATCAAGGGAATAAGAATGATTGAATTGCTAAGAATGTTTTGATGATGATCCGATTAGAACCATAAGGAAATAAAGTCCCTAAAACCCCAACCTTGAGATTGCTTCAAAAAATAATTCTTCCATATGATATTCCAAATATATCCCTTATGTAGGATCATGAGAATATTTTTAGGATCTTAAAATCTTTAGAATATTTGTCAACATACATTTTGTCAGCACCTCAATCTCCATTATAGCTCTATTAAACAAAACTAAAAGCAAGAAAAATGGAAAAGGTGCGACAAAAACTTTATACCCTCTACAAGTGAGGTAAACTATGCAATTTGGGTTCGAAAAATATGGGTATTTAGGAAATTCCCACTAGGCTAATCGGAATTGATACGATCTTCAATTTAAAGTATTATAATAGTTGTTTCGATACCCGGGTTGGAAGTTATGGCCATTTAAATTTTATAGTCTGATTTATCAAATATTTTATTCAAAACTGTATACAACGTCACTCTTCTTTTTTTCCTTCTCTTTTATTCTTTATAGAATAAAGATTGATGAATCACAAAAATAAAAACCAAGAAAAAGATACGTAGATTTCAAAGAGAACTACAAAACGTAATTGAAAGAAAACACAAGAATTAACGGATAAACTTTTTTTAAAATTAGAGACTTAGAGGAAACTAGAAAACGAAACCAAAGATAAAAACAACAAAAACAAAATTAAATGAAAACTAGAAGACTTGAAGAAAATATATTAATTTTTTGCATCTATAAAATGTAAAAAATAACTGAAACAAGAATAAGTTGATTTATTTATATTCAAAAACAAAAACAAATGGTGGCTGTAGATAGAAAACCTTTTTTCAACAACCAATACTCTAATAAAAAACAATACGGACCTTCTTGGTGAACAACCCTAGGAACCCATGAAATTAATGGAATAGGAATGATTGATTTGCTAAGAAAATTTTGAATATGGTTTGATTAGAACCAAAAGGAAACAAAGTCCTTAAAACCCCAACTTTGAGATTTCTTCCTAAAATAATCCTTCCATTTGATATTCCAAATCTTTCCCTTGTGTAGGATCATGATAATATTTCTTGGATTTTGAGAATATATGTAGGATCTTGAGAATTTTTAGAATATTTATAAACATACACTTGGTCAGCACATCAATCTCCATTACAGCTCTATTGAACAAAACCAAAAAGAAAGAAAAACCAAAAAGGTGCAACAAAAACTTTATACCCTCTATAAGTGTTGTAAACTATGGAATTTGGGTTCGTATATGAGAGTACTTAGGACAGGCACACTTGGCTTATTAGAATTGATACGATCTTCGATTTAATATATTAGAATAAATGTTTCGATACCTGATTCAAAAATTTTGACCATTTAAATTTGAAATTCTGATTTATCAAATATTTGTTTTGGAAACTGTGTATAGCATCAATCTTATTTTTTTTCCTTCTCAATTTTTGTTTAGAGGACAAAGATTGGTGGAACATAGATATAAAAACCAAGAAAAATATCCAAATATTTCAAGGAGAACTACAAAATGAAATTGAAAGTATATACAAGCATTAAAGGACAAACTTTTTTTTAAATTAAGGACTTAGAGAAAAAACAAAACAAAATCCAAAGATAAAAAAACAACAAAAAATTTGAATGAAAACAAAAAGACTTCAAGGAATGATTTTTTTTAATCTAAAAAACGCAAAAAATAACTTAAACTAGAACAAGAAGATTTTTTTATATTCAAGAACTAAAAAAATGGTAGATATAGATAACATAAAGCATTTTTTCATCAACCAATGCTCTAATAAAAAACGATACGAACCTTCTTGGCCAACAACCCAAGGAACTCACGAACCTAATGAAATTGGAACAATTCATTTTCTAAGAAAGCTTTGAAGATAATCTGATTAGAACCATAAGGAAATAAAGTCCTTAAAACTACAACCTTGAGATTGCTTCCTAAAATAATCCTTCCATTTGATATTCCAAATCTATCCCTTTAGTAAGATCATGAGAATATTTGTAGGATCTTTAGAATGATTGTAGAATCTTGAGAATCTTTAGAAAATTTGTAAACATACTCTTGGTCAGTATCATAATCTCCATTACAACTCTATTGACTAAAACCGAAAGAAAGAAAAATGGAATAGGTGCGACAAAATCTTTAAACCCTCTGTAAGTGATGTAAATAATGGAATTTGGGTTTGAGAAATGCAGGTAAGTATGTTAGGCATACTCAACTTATCTGAATCGATACAATCATTGATTTGATATATTATAATAGTTATTTCGATACTCGAGTCAAAAGTTATGGCCATTTAAAGTTGAAACTAGGATTTTTGAAATCTTTTTTTAAACTGTGTACAACATCACTCTTCTTTTTTTGTAAAGAGAAAAGATTGAATGAAAATAGATATATAGAACAAGAAAAAGATACGAAGATTTGAAAGAGAACTATGAAGTGAAATCCAAAGACAGAAACAACAACAACGAAATTGAAAGAAAACACTTGAATTCAAGGACAAACTTTTTAATTTTTTCAAATTAGGAACTTAGAGGAAACAAGAAAATGAAATCTGAAGATAAAAACAACAAAAATAAAATTGAAAGAAAATATAAAGACTTGAAGGAAGGATATTTTTTTGTGAGTATAGAAAATGTAGAAAAGAACCCAAACAAGAACAAGATGATTTTTTTATATTGAAGAGCTGAAAAAATGGTATATGTAGATGGAAAACCTTTTCTCAGCATCCAATGCTCTAATAACAAATGATATAGACCTTCTTAGTGAACAACCCTAGGAAACCATGAAATCAAGGGAATAGGAATTGAATTGTTAAGAACATTTTGAAGATGATCCGATTACAACCATAAGGAAACAAAGTCCTTAAAAACCCAACCTTGAGATTACTTCAAAAAATAATCCTTCCATATGATATTCCAAATCTATCCCTTGGGTAGGATCATGAGAATATTTGTAGGATCTTGAGAATCTTTAAAATATTTGTCAACATACACTTGGTCAGCACCTCAATCTCCATTAAAGCTCTATTAAATAAAATTAAAAGCAAGAAAAATGGAAAAGGTGTGACAAAAACTTTCTACCTAATACAAGGGAGGTAAACTATGGAAATTGGGTTTGAAAAATAAGAGTACTTAGGAAATGCCAACCAAACTTATCAGAATCGATACCATCTTTGATTTATTGTATTATAATAGTTGTTTTCATACCCGAGTTGGAAGTTATGACCATTTAAATTCGAAAGTTCAATTTATCAAATATTTTTTTTGAAACTATGTACAGCGTTACTATTATTTTTTTTTCTTTATAGAACAAAGATTGATGGATCACAAAAATAAAAACCAAGAAAAATATACTGAGATTTCAAAGAGAACTACAAAATGAAATCCAAAGATGAAAACAAAACAACGAAGTTGAAAGAAAACACAAGAATTAGAGGTTGAATGAAAACTAGAACACTTGAAGGAAGGATTTTAATTTTGTGAATCTATAAAATGAGAAAATAATTGAAACAAGAACAAGTTGATTTTTTTTTATATTCAAGAACTGAAAAAAATGGTGGAAGTAGATAGAAAACTTTTTTCAGCAACCAATGCTCTAATAAAAACATTGTAGACCTTCTTGGCGAACAACCCTAAGAACCTATGAAATCAATAGAATAGGAATGATTGATTTGCTAAGTATGTTTTGAAGATGATTCGATTGGAACCATAAGGAAACAAAGTCCTTAAAACCCCAACCTTGAGATTGCTTTCGAAAACAATCCTTCCATTTGATATTCCAAATCTATCCCTTGTATAGAATCATGAGAATATTTATAGGATCTTGTGAATCTTTGGAATATTTGTAGACAAAATCTTGGTCAGCAACACAATCTCCATTACACCTCTATTGAACAAAACCGAAAGCAAGAAAAACGGAGAAGGTGCGACAAAAAATTTAAACCCTCATTAAGTTATGTATATTAATGGAATTTGGGTTCAAAAAATGCTAGTATATAGGAAAAGCCCACTCAGCATATTTGGATTGATATGATCTTCGATTTTATATATTATAATAGTCGCTTTAATACCCGTGTCAAAAGTTATGTTCTTTTAAATTTGAAACTCTTATTTATCAAATATATATTTTTTAAATTGTGTACAACATCAATCTTCTTTTTCCCTTCTCTATTTTTACTGAAGAAAGATTGATACAACACAAAAATAAAAAAAAATAAAAAATATGATGATTTCAAAGGGAACTACGAAACAAAATCCAAAGATGAAAACAACAATAATGAAATTGAAATAAACAACAAGAATTGTAGGATGAACTCTTTCCGCCCACGCCACTACCATATGCACCCCAATCCGCGGGCAGTTTCCCCCACATCAAGCTGACATCATCAAATGACATCATCATTCACCACTCCGCGTTTCCACCATTTTTTATCATTTTTTCACCCACTTTTTCTTCCCATCCTCACCTATAAATACCCTCATTCTCTTCACAACTAAACACACCTCAAAACACATCTTATCTTCTCTTTCTTTCTCTCATTTCTTAGTTTTTAAGCTTTTCTTAGTTTCTTTCTTAGTTTTTAGTTTTTCTTAGTTTTAGAGTTCTTCTCTTTTTGAGAAGAACTAGTTATGTTTTTGTAATTTATTTGCCTTTTGATTCAATAAATGGGAGTGCAAATTCCGTTTGGAGGTTTTCCAACAACGGGAATAGCATCGAAGTACTGTAAGGATTTTATTTTCTTTGCAGTTATTTTTTATGTTTTATTCTTACATGTTATATTTAATTTGTGTGTGATTAAATTTAACTTTGCTGGCTGTTTGTAAACATGATATAATAATAACATTGTTATGCTTGCGAAATATTAAATAGGTAAAAATCTCTAAAATAAATTGATTTTATTTTTATTCAAGATTTTATATTAAGAATGTTAGAGAGAAATATATTATTTTTCATTACAAACTTAAATCTGAAAATTAGATTTTAAGGTTTAGTTATCCAGTCTGATTTAGAGTAGTGCTCTTTTATTTGTTGTTACAATCTCCCGGTAGTCAGAGTGAAGCTCTATTTCAAAAGTTTTTATAAGAATTATTATTTGAAAATGTATTGACAACATGTTTTCACTAGTGGTTTTAAAACTTGAAAGTTAGTACTCGGATATTAAATGTTTAGGTTTAATTTGGACACCTGAAAAAAAGTTTAAACTGTCTAACCCCACCAAAGGTGGCATTTAAATGATTCATTTTCAATCTCTTAGAAAAAAGAATTAATTTCATTAACCAAATTAATTATCAACCCCACCCATAGTGTTAATTGATTTGTTTAGTTAACAAAGAATATCTAACCCCACCAAAGGTGGTATTCATACAAAAAAGGGAGAATCAATAAATATCAATTTATATCTTTAATAACCTAAATAATATGAGCAAGCATAATTAACTTTATTATTATATGCATAAATAATCCACTATTTTAACTAATAAAATTTGCATAAATGTTTATTGAATCCATATCTATGTTTATTTTTATGTTCTTAGATTAAAAAACACAAAAATCCAAATATCGTAACAGGATGTTTAGGATTTAATTTCGTTTTTAAAAGTTTGAATAATAAATTAAAAACTACATACATTCCTTCCTTAGATCGACTTTGGGAGTATACTTATCATTTTCTATGAAATGATTCGTGCACTTGCGAGATTTTTATAAATATAAAACCAAAATATTGGCAGGATTGGCAATACCGATTTTGCTCATCAAGTTTTTGGCGCCGTTGTAGGGGAAGAAAAAGCGTCTTTAAATTATTTATCAAAATTTTAAAAACTGTTTGTGATATAAATAATTGTGATTTTTTTTTGTTAAAAAAAATTCAAATTCCAAATTTCATAAAAAAAATTTTAAAATCTTAAATTAAAAAAATATTTATAATAATAATAAAAATTATAATGTGAATAGTAAAATAATTATGAAATTTGAAATTTGAAGTAAAAAAAACTTAAGTTCATGAATAATAAAAAAATAAAAAATAAAAAATATCAAATTTCTTAATAAATAAATACATAAATAAATTATAGCATTAATAGTAAAATAATTTTGAAATTTGAAATTTGAAATTAAAAAAAAAACTTACCGTTTAGGAATTGTAAAAAACATTTACCATTCATGAATAGTAAAAAATAAAAAAATATAAAAAAATATAAAAAAATTTAAATTTAGTTTTAAGTTTTTTTTAAATAATAATTTTAATTTTTTTAAATAAAAACAAATTTTAAAAATTAAAAAAATAGTTTTAAAATTTCCAATTTCATAATAAAAACATTAATAATTTTAAATTTTAAAAATAATAATAATTATAGCGTTAATAGTAAAATAATTTTGCAATTTTAAATTTAAAGTAAAAAAACATAAATAAATTTTAAATAAAAATAAATAATTCTTTTTTTAATTATTTTCTTAAAAAAAATTAAAAAAAATGAAAATGAAAATAAAAACTTAATTTTTAATTTTCATTTAATTTTAAGTTTTTTATTTTATTTAATTTAATTTATTTATTTTAAATCTTAATTTTAATTTTTGTTTTAAATAAAACAATATGAATAAAAAAATTTAATTTTAATATTAATTTTATTTTCATTTTCTTTTAACTTTTTCAATTATATTTTATTTTTATTTGTTTTATTTTATTTCATTTTATTTTTATTAATATTTATTTGATTATTTTATTTCGTTAATTATGTTTTATCTTAATTTTCATTTAATTTAATTAACTTAGTTTTTACTAACTAAATTAACTTATATTTTTATTTAACTTAACTTAATTAACTTATATTTTTCATTAACTTAACTTAATTAACTTTGATTTTCATAACTTAAGTAACTTAGATTTTTACTTGACTTAACTAAATTAACTTAAAGTTTTACTTAATTTAACTTAATTAACTTAGATTTTTACTTAACTTAACCTAATTTAACTTAATTAATTTAGATTTTCATTAACTTATTTAACTTAAATTTTTACTTAACTTAATTTTAATAGCATGAAAAGTAAAGATCTAAGGGAGTTCTTTCTAGGAGACTAGTTCTTGGAAGCCTATGTGCCACTAGTCTTTCCTGGGAACGTTGTTCTGTCTAGGAGGATGATTTTTAAGGAGCTTTTGCACCACTATTCTTTCCTGGGAGCACTCTTGGTTAATACTGATTATGTTATTTTATCTTAAAAAAACATAAAATAAAAAACAAAGCAAAAATTCTGAAACTATCTCCAAAATTTTAAAGTTTTAATTACAATCTAAGGAGTTAGTTGTTTTGTTTAATCTAGGTACAATTGTGTTTTGATGCCTTAATTATTTGATTTGCACCTAGATATGGGTTATTGATGAGCAGAATCGTGATCGCCAAATACTTTGATGAACGAAAACTTGATGAGCGAAAACCGGCATCGCCGATCCTGCCAATACTTTGGTTTTATATTTATAAAACTCTCGCAAGTGCACGAATCATTTCGTAGAAAATGATAAGTATACTCCCAAGGTCGATCTAAGGAAGGAATGTATGTGGTTTTTAATTTATTATTCAAACTTTTAAAAGCGAAATTAAATCCTAAACATCCTGTCACGATATTTTGGGTTTTGTGTTTTTAATCTAATTACAGAAAATTAAACATAGATTCAATAAACATTCATGCAAATTTTATCTTTTATAAATAGTGGAGTATTTATGGATATAATAACTAAGTTAATTATGCTTGCTCGTATTATTTAGGTTATTAAAGATATGAATTGATATTTATTGATTCTCCCTTTTTTGTATGAATACCACCTTTGGTGGGGTTAGATATTCTTTGTTAACTAAACAAATCAATTAACACCTATGGGTGGGGTTGATAACTAATTTGGTTAATTAAATTAATTCCTTTTTCTAAGAGATTGAAAATGAACCATTTAAATGCCACCTTTGGTGAGGTTAGACAGTTTAAACTTTATTCAAGGTGTCCAAATTAAACCTAAGAATTTAGTTATCCGAGTACTAACTTTCAAGTTTTAAAACCACTACCGAAAACATGTCGTCAATACATTTTCAGATAATAATTCTTATAAAAACTTTTGAAATAGAGCTTCACTCTAACTACCTGGCGATTGTACCATCAAATAAAAGAGCACTACTCTAAATCAGACCGGATAACTAAACCTTAAAATCTAATTTCTTGATTTAATTTTGTAATGATATATAATAAATTTATCTCTAACATTCTTAACATATAATCTTGAATAAAAATAAAATCAGTTCATTTTGGAGATTTTTACCTATTTAATATTTAGCATAACAACGTTATTATTATATCATGATTATAAACGGCTATACGATTAAATTTAATCACAGACAAATTAAATATAACATGTAAGAATAAAGCATAAAAATAACTGTAAAGAAAATAAAATCCTTACAGAACTTCGACGCTATTCCCGTTGCTAGAAAACCTCCAAGCGGAATTTGCACTTCCATTTATTGAATCAAAAATCTAAATTATTACAAAAACATAACTAGTTCTTCCCTAAAAAGGGAAGAACTCTAAAACTAAGAAAAACTAGCTAAAACATAAGAAAAACTAGCTAAAACATAAGAAAAACTAAAAACTAAGAAATGGAGAGAAAGAAAGAAGAGAGAAGTGTGGTTTTGAGGTGTTTTGAAGGTGTGTTTTTAGGTAAAGGGAAGAGGGGTATTTATAGGTGAGGATGGAGAGAAAAAATGAGTAAAAAATGTTAAAAACAATATAAAAAAAATAAAAAAACGTGTAGTGGACATGCTGAGGTCATCAATGACGTCAGCATGACGTCATAGGGGCTGTTGCACGTGAAAAATGGGTCAAAAACGCGTTGGGCGCGCGGTAATTTCTGGCGGCTACGCGCGCGTGAACAGATAACCCGCGCGCGAGCTGCGTTAACAGACCAGCGCGCGGTCGCATGACAAATACCAGCGGATTTGGGCGAGCTAGGTCTTTGAGTCTGTATTGGCGGCGCGGCCCGCGTTTTCTCCTTTTTGACATTTTTGACCTTTTTGACCCATTTTGTCCAGTTTTCCATATTTTTAGACCTTTCCCCATTTATTTATTGATATTTTTGTGATGTATTGCTTCAAGTATTCCTCTTTGAGTCTTTAAATTGCATTTTTAAGCCAAAATACCTGAAAAACAATAAAAATACCCGTGATTCCGAAAAAGACAAATTTATATAAATATATGGTAAAACATATAAAAATATATGTTTTTAATCAATTAGTGTGTATAAAAGCATGGTTATTTTAGTGCTTTTTGAGCACTCATCACAACCTCAACTGCCTTCTTGCTAGTCCCTTAGCAAGAGAAGCGATAAAAAATAAAAATTAAACTATCCTAAATCACTTCCGTGGATTGACACGGTTGCATTTAGCCTATGCAACAAGCCTTTAAACCCCTAGGTTGCCCTAGTGGACGAGTTTGAGTCTCGTGAGGGTTTTCAGTAATGATACCCACAAACATTGAACTAAATGTAAAAATAAAAAAAATAAAAAAAACAATAAAAACAATGAAATCAAAAACTAAAATTACAACAAAATCAAAAATTAATTTTTTTTTTTTGAATAAGAGAAAACAACATATCAGAAAAATGTCTCATACTTTTTAATCTCCTTTAAGATCATAATTAAAATCTCAAGCATAAGTTATTTTAATCTCTTCAAACAATCATGATTTATTATAATAATTAGTCGAAAATCATTTTCATATTTATGTCAAAAATGTATCAATTTAATTTCACCCAATTTCAGTGTCATGAATCAGAATTCGCTTCGACTCTATTCCTCACAAGTCAATACTCTCGAAACACTGAATCCTATGGGTTCAAACACTCATACTATTTTATATGCGAAAGAGTTGATGTATAGAAATGAACTAATATGTTCGCATATGTATAAAGAATAAAGGCTCAAAGTGTTATTTTAACATTGATCTCATGAAAGGAATCAAATGTATAAATTATAAAGATATCATATATAAAAATTATTTTCATGCATAAATCAAACTCATTAAGAAAGAATTTCAAGATATATGCTTTTTACAAATGAAGAAATTGCAATGACTTTTTAGGGAATTACTTCCTATATCTTTCTTTTGTAAATAGCATGTACTCACAACTTTGTAGGCAACGTGGGTCATAGTATATAGATGATACTATTTTTTATCTCTCTATTTTTTTTTGTAGATATTTTCAATATGTGTATTTTTTAGAGAGTCAACCCATTATGCAGATTGTACATTTTTTTGATTTTGGTGAGTGGTTAATTTTGTGGCTTTTTCTGTTTGATCTTGGTTTAGGTAACCCCAGATATGTCTTTTTGTTTTTGTAGTAGTCATGCATAAATGAGATATAAGCATATACTATCAATTTCTACTCAAATCATTTAATCTAAGCAAAAATAATAATAAAAAATATATGATACTCTATTAAGATGAGAAAAAATTCATACATTCAATGCTAATACCTATAGAGATCATCTAAAAATTTGAAGAAATAAGAAATGTGTTTGGAGTAGAAAAAATATATATTTCACTCTGAATAAAGGAAATTAGGCTCAAATTATATCTCACAAAGGTAGTCTCCACTAAAAAAAATTCATAAACACCGATTTTGGGTTTGATATAATTTCTACATCTTATCAAGAAATACTAATTATGACAAAAACTAACTAATTATCAAAAATAATTACAAAATATTTCATGATATGTTTTCAAAAAATTAATCTAACAGTACAAAAGACTTAACTATTTACTTAAATTTGATTTAAAGAAAAGATAAAGTTTTGTGAATTTTTTTTTTTTATATATATATTCCAAAAATTACTGAATCACACAAAATAGAAATAAAACCAAACACACAAAAAAAAATTTTATTTTTTTATTTTTTTTTATTTTTTTATTTTAAAATTGTTAAAACTTTTTTTTTTTTTTATTTTTTTTTTTAAGCATGGTAACTTTTCACCACCCCCAACCTAGAACTTACATTGTCCTCAATGTAACAACTGTAAATTAAAGATAAAGAGAAAAGAGAAGAAAGATTACCTATTTCTTGAGAAAGTGCAAGTAGTAATGGAAAATGCAGGTGCATCCATCATATTCATCATTAAAGTGTATACAGACGGTCATTTGTGAACTTCTAACATCTCAACAAATATTTTTAGTTTTAACAATTTAAAAATTATTCACATGTAAATAAAAGAAATAAAAGAAAATTACCTAAAATGATGGGTTGCCTCCCATCCAACTTAGTTTAACGTCTTAGCAAGACGTAACTTGGGATTGCATTTTAAGTAAACTCAATGTCCCCTCATCATTGAGTCAATCAAACCTGGCAGTAAGACAAGGTTGTCTACCTATACTTTTTCGATCATGCCACTATTGATTTTCAGATTTCTTTCTGTACTTAAAACTACAGGCATATTTTGAGTTTTAGATAACCCACATCTAGGTACAAATCAAATAATTAAGGCATAAAAACACAATTGTACCTAGATTAAACAAAGAAACTAGCTCCTTAGATTGTAATTAAAACTTTAAAATTTTGGAGATAGTTAAAAAGTTTTTTTTTTTGTTTTTTTTAAATAACATAAACAGTATTAACCAAGAGTGCTCCCAGGAAAGAATGGTGGTGCAAAGGCTCCTTAAAAACCATCCTCCTAGACAGAACAACGTTCCCAGGAAAGACTAGTGGCACAAAGGCTTCCAAGAACTAGTCTCCTAGACAGAACTCCCTTAGATCTTTACTTTTCATGTTATTAAGTTAAGTTAAATAAAACTTTAAGTTAATGAAAATCTAAGTTAATTAAGTTTAAAGAAAAGGTTAATTAAGTTAAGTGAATTAAAAAATCTAAGTTAATTAAGTTAAGTTAAAAAAAATCTAAGTTAATTAAGTTAGTAAAAAGTTAATTAAGCTAAGTGAAGTAAAAAAAATCTAAGTTAATTAAGTTAAGTGAAAAAAAAAATTAATTAAGTTAAGTGAAGTAAAAAAATCTAAGTTAATTAAGTTAATGAAAATTTAAGTAAAAACCTAAGTTAATGTTAAAAAAAAATTTAAGTTAATTAAGTTAGTAAAAAAAAAAAACTAAGTTAAGTAAGTTAAATAAAAATCAAGAAGAAAAAAAAAATAGCTAAAGAAAGAAAAAATAATAATAAAAAAAATAAAATTGAAAAAGGTAAAAGAAAATAAAAAAAATAAAATTATGATTCAAAATAAATAAAAAAAAAAAAAAAAAATAAACACAAAAAAATTAAAAATTTGGTTTTTTATATTTTTATTTTTTAATTTTTAATTTTTTAATGTTTTTATTTTTTAATTTATTTTTAATTTTTTTTTAATTTTTTTAATTTTTTTAATTTTTTTAATTTTTTAATTTTTTTCTTTTATTTTATTTATTATTTATTTTTTATTTATTTATTTTTAATTTATTTTTAATTTATTTTTAATTTATTTTTAATTTATTTTTAATTTTTTTAATTTTTTTTAACTTTTTTAATTTTTTTTTTAATTTTTTTTAACTTTTTTAATTTTTTTTTAATTTTTTTAATTTTTTTTAATTTTTTTTAATTTTTTTTTAATTTTTAATTTAATTTTTAATTTAATTTTTTTTATTTTTATTTAAAATTTATTAAAAAAAAAATTATTTTTTTTATTTTTTATTTTTTTTTTATGAAATTTAAAATTTGAAATTTTTTTTTTACAAAAACAAAAAAAAATCACAATTATTTACACCACAAAAATATTTTTAAAATTTTGATAAATAAATTAAAAACGCTATTCCTTCACAAGAATCCAAAAACTTGATGAGAATCGTGATCGCCAAATACTTTGATGAACGAAAACTTGATGAAAAATCGTCGCCGATCCTCGCCAATACTTTGGTTTTATATTTATAAAACTCTCATGATGCGAATCATTTCGTAGAAAATGATAAGTATACTCAAGGTCGATCTAAGGAAGGAATGTATGTGGTTTTTAATTTATTATTCAAACTTTTAAAAGCGAAATTAAATCCTAAACATCCTGTCACGATATTTTGGGTTTTGTGTTTTTAATCTAATTACGTAAAATTAAACATAGATTCAATAAACATTCATGCAAATTTTATCTTTTATAAATAGTGGAGTATTTATGGATATAATAACTAAGTTAATTATGCTTGCTCGTATTATTTAGGTTATTAAAGATATGAATTGATATTTATTGATTCTCCTTTTTGTATGAATACCACCTTTGGTGAGTTAGATATTCTTTGTTAACTAAACAAATCAATTAACACCTATGGGTGGGGTTGATAACTAATTTGGTTAATTAAATTAATTCCTTTTTCTAAGAGATTGAAAATGAACCATTTAAATGCCACCTTTGGTGAGGTTAGACGATTTAAACTTTATTGAGGTGTCCAAATTAAACCTAAGAATTTAGTTATCCGAGTACTAACTTTCAAGTTTTAAAACCACTACCGAAAACATGTCGTCAATACATTTTCAGATAATAATTCTTATAAAAACTTTTGAAATAGAAAGCTTCACTCTAACTACCTAAGGCGATTGTACCATCAAATAAAAGAAGACTACTCTAAATTAGGCAGGATAACTAAACCTTAAAATCTAATTTTCGATTTAAGTTTGTAATGAAAAATAATATATTTCTCTCTAACATTCTTAATATAAAATCATGAATAAAAATAAAATCAATTCATTTTAGAGATTTTTACCTATTTAATATTTCGCAAGCATAACAACGTTATTATTATATCATGATTATAAGCAATTGCTTGATTAAATTTAATCACGCACAAATTAAATATAACATGTAAGAATAAAGCATAAAAATAATCAGAAAGAAAATAAAATCCTTACGTAACTTGACGCTATTCCCGTTGCTAGAAAACCTCCAAGCGGAATTTGCACTTCCATTTATTGAATCAAAAATCTAAATTATTACAAAAACATAACTAGTTCTTCCCTAAAAAGGGAAGAACTCTAAAACTAAGAAAAACTAGCTAAAACATAAGAAAAACTAGCTAAAACATAAGAAAAACTAAAAAAAACTAAAAACTAAGAAATGGAGAGAAAGAAAGAAGAGAGAAGTGTGGTTTTGAGGTGTTTTGAAGGTGTGTTTTTAGGTAAAGGGAAGAGGGGTATTTATAGGTGAGGATTGAGAGAAAAAATGAGTAAAAAAATGTTAAAAAAATATAAAAAAATAAAAAACGTGTAGTGGACATCTTGAGGTCATCAATGACGTCGGCGTAATAATAGAAATTTCTGCCATGAAAAATGGGTCAAAAACGCGTTAGGCGCGGTAATTGAGTTGCGGCTGCGCGCGCGTGAGAACGTAACCGCGCGAGCTGCGCGTGAACAGATACCCGCGCGATCTTTGCATGAAACGAATACCAGCGCGCGATTTGGGCGGAGTCTTTGAGTCTGCGTGGCGTAGCGCGTTTTTCTCCTTTTTGACATTTTTGACCTTTTTGACCCATTTTGTCAAGTTTTTCCATATTTGTTGACCTTTCCCCATTTATTTATTGATATTTTTGTGATGTATTGCTTCAAGTATTCCTCTTTGAGTCTTTAAATTGCGTTTTTAAGCCAAAATACCTGAGAAACAATAAAAATACCCGTGATTCCGAAAAAGACAAATTTACATAAATATATGATAAAACATATAAATATATATATTTTTAATCAATTAATGTGCATAAAATCATGGTTATTTTAGTGCTTTTTGAGCACTCATCAGTTATCTAAAACCCTCAAGCATGCCCCTAGTTTTAAGTACAGAAAATTTTTTAAAATCAATAGGGCATGACTGAAAAAGTATAGGTAGACAACCTTGTCTTACCTGTAGATTTGATTGACTCAATGATATAAAGACATTGAGTTTACTGAAAATGCAATCCCCAAGTTACGTCTTGCTAAGAAGTTAAACTAAGCGCTGGATGAGAGGCAACCCATCATTTTAGGTAATTTTATTTATTTTTTATTGTTTATTTTAGTTTAATTACATGTGAATAATTTTTAAATTGTTAAAACTAAAAATATTTGTTGAGATGTTAAAAGTTCACAGCGATCTGTCTGTATACACTTTAATGATGAATATGATGAATGCACCTGCATTTCTCTATTACTACTTACACATTCTCAGGAAATGGGTAATCTTCTTTCTCTTTTCTATTTATCTTTAATTTACAGTTGTTACATTGAGTACAATGTAAGTTCTAAGTTGGGGGTGGTGAAAAGTTACCATGCTTAATTAGAAGAAAAACAATTTAGCAATTTAAAAAAAATAAAATAAAATAAAAATAAAAAAAATTTTATGTTCACATTTTCATTTTTTATGTTTGGTTTTATTTTTGTTTTGTGTGATTTATTAATTTTTGGAATTAAAAACAATTCTCACAAAAATTTATCATTTCTTTAAATCAAATTTAAGTAAATAGTTAAGTTTTTTGTACTGTTATATTAATTTTTGAAAACATATCATGAAATATTTTGTAATTATTTTTGATAATTAGTTAGTTTCTATCATAACTAGTATTTCTTGATAAGATGTGGAAATTATATTAAACAAAAAATCGGTGTTTATGAATTTTTTTTAGTGGATACTACCTTTGTGAGATATAATTTGAGCCTAATTTCCTTTATTCAGAGTGAAATATATATTTTTTCTACTCCAAACACATTTCATATTTCTTCAATTTTTTAGATGATCTCTATAGGTATAAGTATTGAATGTATGAATTTTTTCTCATCTTAAAAGAGTATCGTATATTTTTTATTATTATTTTTGCTTAGATTAAATGATTTGAGTAGAAATTGATAATATATGCTTATATCTCATTCATGCATGACTGCTAGAAAAAAAGACATATCTGGGGTTACCTACACCAAGATCAAACAGAAAAGCCACAAAATTAACCACTCACCAAAATCCAAAAAAAATGTACAATCTCTACATGGGTTGACTCTCTAAAATATATATATTGAGAAATATTTTCAGGAAAAAATAGAGAGATAAAGAATATATAGTATAATCTACATACTATGACCCACATTGCCTACAAAGTTGTGAGAAAAAGTTAATTACAAAAGAAAGATATAGGAAGTAATTCCCTAAAACGTCATTGCACTTTCTTCGTTTGTAAAAAGCATATATCTTCAAATTCTTTCTTAATGAATTTTATTTATGCATGAAAATAATTTTTATATATGATATCTTTATAATTTATACATTTGATTCCTTTCAAGAGATCAACATCAAAATAACACTTTAAGCCTTTATTCTTTATACAAATGCGAACATATTAGTTCATTTCTATACATCAACTCTTTCGCATATAAATTAGTATGAGTGTTTGAACCAATAGGATTCAGTGTTTTGAGATTATTGACTAAGTGAGGAATAAAGTCGAAGCAAATTCGGATTCTAGACACTAAAATTGGGTGAAATTAAATTGATACATTTTTTATATGAAATATGAAAATGATTTTCGACTAATTATTATAATAAATCATGATTTTTTAAGAAGATTAAAATAACTTGTGCTTGAGATTTTAATTATGATCTTAAAGGAGATTAAAAAATATGAGACATTTTTGTGATATGCTGTTTTCTTTTATTCTTAAAAGTTAATTTTTGATTTTGTTGTAATTTTAGTTTTTGAGTTTATTGTTTTTATTATTTCTTTTAATTTTTACATTTAGTTCAATGTTTGTGGGTATCATTACTGAAAACCCTCACGAGACTCAAACTCGTCTACTATGGCAACCTAGGGGTTTAAAGACTTGTTACATAGGCTAAATGGAACTGTGTCAATCCACGGAAGTGATTTAGGATAGTTAAATTTATAGTTTTTATCGCTTCTCTTGCTAAGGGACTAGTAAGAAGTTGGTTGGGGGTTGTGATAAGTGCTCAAAAAGCACTAAAATTACCATGAAATGCACATTAATTGATTAAAAATATATATATTTATATGATCTTATCATATATTTATATAAATTTCTCATTTCGAAATCATGGGTATTCTTATTGTTTTTCAGGTATTTTCTCTTAAAAACATAATTAAAGACTCAAAAAGGAATACTGAAGGCAATACATCACAAATATATTCAAAAATAAATGAGGAAAAGTCAACAAATATGGAAAAATTGGACAAAATGGGTCAAAATGTCAAAAATGTCAAAAATGAGGAAATTGCGCCGCAGCACCATACTGACGTCATCAAATGACATCATCATTCACCACTCCGCGTTTCCACCATTTTTTCACCCACTTTTTCTTCCCATCCTCACCTATAAATACCCATATTCTCTTCACAACTAAACACATCTTCTCTTCTCTTTCTTTCTCTCATTTCTTAGTTTTTAAGCTTTTCTTAGTTTCTTTCTTAGTTTTTTACTTTTTCTTGGTTAGTTTCTCTTAGTTTTAGAGTTCTTCTCTTTTGAGAAGAACTAGTTATGTTTTTGTAATTTATTTGCTTTTTGATTCAATAAATATGAGTGCAAATTTCGTTTGGAGGTTTTCCAACAACGGGGATAGCATCGAAGTACTGTAAGGATTTTATTTTCTTTGCAGTTATTTTTTATGCTTTATTCTTACATGTTATATTTAATTTGTCTGTGATTAAATTTAACTGTGCTAGCTGTTTGTAAACATGATATAATAATAACATTGTTATGCTTACGAAATATTAAATAGGTAAAAATCTCTAAAATGAATTGATTTTATTTTTATTTAAGATTTTATATTAAGAATGTTAGAGAGAAATATATTATTTTTTATTACAAACTTAAATCTAAAAATTAGATTTTAAGGTTTAGTTATCCGGTCTGATTTAGAGTAGTGCTCTTTTATTTGTTGGTACAATCACCCGGTAGTTAGAGTGAAGCTCTATTTCAAAAGTTTTTATAAGAATTATTATCTGAAAATGTATTGACAACATATTTTGAGTAGTGATTTTAAAACTTGAAAGTTAGTACTCGGATAATTAAATGCTTAGGTTTAATTTGGACACCTTGAATAAAGTTTAAACTGTCTAACCCCACCAAAGGTGGCATTTAAATGGTTCATTTTCAATCTCTTAGAAAAAGGAATTAATTTCATTAACCAAATTAGTTATCAACCCCACCCATAGGTGTTAATTGATTTGTTTAGTTAACAAAGAATATCTAACCCTACCAAAGGTGGTATTCATACAAAAAAGGGAGAATCAATAAATATCAATTTATATCTTTAATAACCTAAATAATATGAGCAAGCATAATTAACTTTGTTATTATATCCATAAATACTCCACTATTTTAACTGATAAAATTTGCATAAATGTTTATTGAATCCATATCTATGTTTATTTTTATGTTCTTAGGTTAAAAAACAAAAAAAAACTCAAATATCGTGACAAGATGTTTAGGATTTAATTTCGTTTTTAAAAGTTTGAATAATAAATTAAAAACCATATACATTCCTTCCTTAGATCGACCTTGGGAGTATACTTATCATTTTCTATGAAATGATTCGTGCACTTACGAGAGTTTTATAAATATAAAACCAAAGTATTAGTAGGATTGCCGATGCCGGTTTTGCTTATCAGGTACAAATGTAATACCCACTCGGCTTATCTTAATCGATACAATCTTTTTTTTTTGAAATATTATAATAGCCATTTTGATACATGATTCAAAAGTTATGGCCATTTAAAGTTGAAACTCAAATTTATCAAATCTTTTTTTTTATTGTGTACAACATCGCTCTTTTTTCTTTTTTTTCCTAAAGAACAATTATTGAATGAAAATAGAAATATAGAACAAGAAAAAGATACGAACTTATTATGTTTTTGAAATCACGGACTTAAAGGAAACTGGAAAACAAAATCCAAAGATAAAAGCAATAAAAATAAAATTGAATAAAGACAAAGACATGAAGGAAGGATTTCTTTTGTTTTTTTAATCTAGAAAACACAAAAACGAACTTAAACAACAACAAGGTGATTTATATATATTGAAGAATTGAAAAAATGGTAGATGTAGATTGAAAACCTTTTTTTAGCAACCAATGTTCTGATAACAAATGATATGGACCTTCTTGGTGAACAACCATAGCAACCCATGAAATCAAGGGAATAGGAACGATTGAATTGCTAAGAATATTTTGAAGATGATCCGATTAGAACCATAAGGAAAAAAAGTACTTAAAACATCAACCTTGAGATTGCTTCCACAAATAATCCTTCGATTTGATATTCCAAATCTATCCCTTGTGTAGGATCTTGAGAATCTTTAGAATATTTGTAAACATACTCATGGTGAGGACCTCAAACTCCATCATAGCTCTATTGACCAAAACCGAAGCAACAAAAATGGAAAAGGTGGGACAAAAGCTTTATTCCCTTTATAAGTGAGGTAAACTATGGAATTTGGGTACGACAAGTGAAGGTACGTAGGCAAGGCCCACCTAACTTATCGTAATCAATATGAGATTTGAATTGGTATATTATAATTGTCTTTTCAAAACCCAAGCCAAAAGTTATGGCCTTTTAAAGTTGAAACTTTGATTTATCAAATCTTTTTTTTTTTAATTATTTACAGCAATACTATTCTTCTTTTTTTGTAAAGAACAATTATTGATTGAACACAACAATAAAGAACAAGAAAAATATACAAAGATTTCAAAGAGAACTATGAAATAAAATCCAAAGATGAAAAAAACAAAATTGAAATTGAAAGAAAACACAATAATTGGAGGACAAACTTTTCTTTGAAATGAGGGACATAGAGGAAACTACAAAATTAAATCCAAAAATAAAAACAACAAAAATGAAGTTGAAAGATAACTAAAAGACATGAATATATAATTTTTTGTGAATTATTTTTAATCCAAAAAAACACAGAAAAGAACAGAAAGAAGAACAAGATGATTTTTTTTATTCAAGAATTGAAAAAAATGGTAGATGTAGATAGAAACCCTTTTTCAACAACCAATGCTCTGATAAAAACAATGCGGACCCTTTTTTCCAACAACCATAAGAACCCACAAACTAAATGGAATATGAATGATTGATTTTCCAATAACGTGTTGAACATGATCCGATTTTAATCATAAGCAAACAAAGCCCTTAAAACCCCAACCTTGAGATTACTTCCTCGATTAAAAGTTGCATTTGATATTCCTAATATATCCCTTCAGTAGGATTATGAGAATATTTGTAGGATATTCAGAATCTTTAGAATATTTGTAAACATACACTTGGTTAGCACCTCAATCTTTATTATAGCTCTATTGAACAAAAGCCGAATCAAGCAAAATGGAAAAGATGGGACAAAACTTTTAACTCACTATAAGTGAAGTAAATGACAGAATTTGGGTTTGAAAAATGCGGATATGTAGGTTAGGCCCAATCAACTTATCGAAATCGATACGAGATTCGAGTTGATATATTACAATAGTTGTTTCGATACTCGAGTCAAAAGTTATGGCTGTTTAAATTTGAAACTTTGATTTATCAAATCTTTTTTTTAAACTGTTTACAACCACACTTTTCTTTTTTTGTAAAGAAAAAATATTGATTGAACGGAAAAATAAAGAACAAGAAAAATATAAAAAAATTCCAAGAAAACTACGAAACGAAATTCAAAGATGAAAACAACAACAACAACGAAATTGATAGAATGCATAAGAATTGAAGGACAAACTTTTTTTTAATTCAGGGACTTATAGGAAACTACAAAATTGAATTTAAAGTATAAACAATGAAAAAAAAGTTGAAAGAAAACCAAAAGATACGGAGGTAGGATTTTTTGTGCCTTTTTTTTTAATCCAAAAAACGTAGAAAAGAATAGAAACAAGAAAGAGATTATTTTTTTATTTAAGAACTGAAAAAAATTGTAGATGTAGGTAAAAACCCTTTTTTCAGCAACCAATGTTGTGATAATAAAGGATATGGACCTTTTTTGCGAACAATCATAAGAACCCATAAACTTAATGGAATTGGAATGATCAATTTGTGAAGAACGTGTTGAATATGATCCGATAAGAACCATAAGCAAAAAAATCCCTTAGACTATTTGTAAACATACTCTTTTCGATCACCTCATTCTCCATTCTAGCTTTATTGAACAAAAGTAGAACCAAGCAAAACAGAAAAGATGTGACAAAAACTTTAAACCCTTTGTTAGTGATGTAAACAATAAAATTTGGGTTTGAGAAATGTGGGTACATAAGCAAGGCCCACTCGACTTATCAAAATTGATACGAGCTTCGATTTGATATATTATAATAGTTGTTTCGATACTAGAGTCAAAAGTTATAGCCGTTTAAAGTTAAAACTCTGATTTATCAAATCTTTTTTTTAATGTGTAGAATAGCACTCTTCCTTTTTTGTAAAGAACAAATATTGATTGAACACAAAAATAAAGAACAAGAAAAAGATACGAATATTTCAAAGAGAACTACGAAACAAATCCAAAGACAAAAACAACAACAACGAAATTGAAAGAAACATCAGAATTGAAGGATGAACTTTTTTTTAAATCGGGGACTTAGAGAAAACTACAAAATGAAATCCAAAGATAAAAACAACAACAAAAAAGTTGAAAGAAAACTAAAAGACATGAAGGTATGATTTTTGTGCTTTTTGGTGAATTCAGAAAACGCCGAAAAGAACTAAAACAAGAACAAGATGATTTTTTTTCAACAACTAAAAAAAATTGTAGATGTAGAAAGAAACCCTTTTCCAGTGACCAATGCTATGATATCAAACGATACAGACCTTCTTGGTGAACAACCCTAGGAACCCACAAAATCAATGGAATGGGAAATATTGATTTGCTAAGAACGTTTTGAAGATGATGTGATTAGAACCATAAGAAAACAAAGTCCTTAAAACCCCAACCTTGAGATTTATTCCTTAAATAATCAAGAAAAAGATATGAAGATTTGAAAGATAACTATAAAATGAAATCAAAACACGAAAACAACAACAACTAAATTGAAACAAAATACAATAGATGAAAAAGAACTTTTTATTTTTTTGAAATCAGAGACTTAGAGGAAACTACAAAACAAAATCCAAAAAAAAAAACAAAAACAAAATTGAATGAAGACATATAGACTTGATGGAAGGATTTTTTTAGTTTTTTTTTTGTGAATCTAGAAAATGCAGAAAAGAACTAAAAAAAGACCAAGATGATTTTGTTATATTCAAGAACTAAAAAAATGGTAGATGTAGATGGAAAATCTATTTTCAGCAACCAATGCTTCATTAACAAACGACACGGACCTTCTTGGCGAATAACTTGAAGAACCCATAAACTCAATGGAATAGGAACAATTTATTTTTCAACGAATGTTTTGTAGATGATCCAATTAGAACTATATGGAAACAAAGTCCTTAAAACCCCAACCTTGACATTATTTCTTGAAATAAACCTTCCATTTGATATTCCAAATCTATCCCTTGTGTAGGATCTTGAGAATATTTGTAAGATCTTGAGAATATTTATAGGATCTTGAGAATCTTTAGAATATTAAAAAACATACTCTTGGTCAACACGGCAATTTCCATTACAGCTCTATTGAATAAAGACAAAAGCAAGCAAAATGAAAAATGTGCGACAAAAACTTTAAACCGTCTATAAATGATATAAACTATAGAATTTTGGGTTCAAAAATTGTTGGTAGATAGAAAAGGCCCACTCAGCTTATCGGAATTGATACGATATTTGATCTTATAAATTATAATATATTTTTTTTATACCAAATTTAAAAGTTATGGCCATTTAAATTTGAAACTCCGATTTATCATATACTTTTCTTAAACAGTGTACAATATCACTCTTCATTTTTTCATTCTCTTTTTTTTAAGTGAACAAAGATTGTTGGAGCACAAAAATAAAAATAATAAAAGATATGAATATTTCAAAGTGAACTATGAAATTAAATCCAAAGATGAAAATTGCAACAATAGAATTGAAAGAAAACATAAAAATTGAAGGACAAACTTTTTTTTCAAATCAGGGACCTAGAGGAAACTACAAAACAAAATCTAAAGATAAAAACAACAAAAAAACAATTGAATGAAAACATATACACTAAAAGGAAGGATTTTTTTAGTTTTTTTTTTTTTTTGTGGATCCAGAAAACGCAAGATAAAATGGAAATAAGAACAAGATTTTTTTTATATTCAAGAACTGAATAAATGGTATATGCAGATGGAAAACCTTTTTTCAACAACCAAGGTTCTAATAAAAAATGATGCAAACCTTCTTGGAAAACAATCCTAGGAACCCACGAACTCAATGGAATTGGAACGATTCTTTTTCTAAGAACATTTTGTAGATGATCCGATTAGAACCATAAGGAAACAAATTCCTTAAAACCCCAACCTTGAGATTGCTTCCTAAAATAATCCTTCCATTTGATATTCCAAATCTATCCCTTGTGTAGGATCATGAGAATATTTGTAAGATCTTGAAAATATTTGTATGATCTTGAGAATCTTTAGAATATTTGTAAACATACAATTGCTCAGCACTTCAATCTCCATTACAAATTTATTGAACAAATTCGAAAGAAAGAAAAGCGAAAAAGGTGCAACAAAAACTTTAAACCCTCCTAAAGTGATGTAAATGATGAAATTTGGGTTCAAAAAATGCGGGTACATAAGAAAGGCCTATACGACTTATTTGAATCGATATGATCTTCAATTTTATATATTATAATAGTTGTTTTGATACTCAAGTCAAAAGTTATGGCCATTTAAAGTTAAAACTCTGATTTTTCAAATCTTTTTTTAAGCTGTGTATAACATGACTCTTCTTTCTTTTTGTTGTCAAGAACAAAGATTGAATGAACATAGAAAGTAGAGCTCTTTTATAGAATCTTGAGAATGTTCGTAGGATCTTGAGAATCATTATAATATTTGTAAACATACTCATGGTCACCACCATAATCTCCATTATAGCTCTATTGAACAAAATCAAAACCAAGCAAAACAGAAAATGTGAAACAAAAGCTTTAAAACCTCTGTAATGATGTAAAGTATGGAATTTGGGTTCGAAAAATGCTGGTATATAGGAAAGGTCCACTTGACTTATTGGAATTGATACGATCTTAAATTTTATATATTATAATAGTTGTTTTGATACTTGAGTCAAAAGTTATGGTCATTTAAATTTGAAACTCTTATTTATCAAATCTTTTTTTTAACTGTGTGCAGCATCACTCTTCTTTATTTTTTGTCAAGAACAAAGATTGAATGAACATAGAAATGTAGAACAAGAAAAGATACAATGATTTCAAGGAGAACGATGAAATAAAATCCAAACACGGAAACAACACCAAAATTGAAAGAAACACTTGAATTAAAGGATGAACTTTTTTATTTTTTTGATATCAAGGACTTAGAGGAAACTAGACAACGAATCCAAAGATAAAAACAAAAAAAAAACAAAATTGAATGAAGACGTAAAGACTTGAAGGAAGCATTTATTTATTTATTTATTTATTTTGATAATCCAGAAAATGTAGAAAAGAATTGAAACAAGAACAAGATGATTTTTTTATATTCAAGAACTGAAAAAAAGGATAGATGTAGATGGAAAACCTTTCTTCAGCAATCAATGCTCTAAAACCAAATGATACGGTACTTCAGGTCGAACAACCCTGGAAGCCCACAAACTCAATGGAATAGGAACAAATCTTTTTTCTAAGAACGTTTTGAAGATGATCCAATTAGAACAATAAGAAAACAAAGTCATTAAAACCCCAACCTTTAGATTGCTTCCTAAAATAATCCTTCCATTTGATAATCCAAATCTATCCCTTGTGTAGGATCATGAAAATATTTGTAGGATCTTAAAAAATTTTGTAGGATCATTGTAAACCTACTCTTAGTCAGCACCTCATTCTCCATTTTAGCTTTATTGAACAAAATGGAAAGATAGAAAAATGGAAAAGGTGCGATAAAAACTTTAAACCCTCTCTAACTGATGTAAACGATAGAATTGGGGTTCGAAAAAAGAATCCCTCATATTTTTTTTTTGTAAACAACATAGATTGAATGAGCATAGAAATATAGAACAAGGAAAAGATACAAATATTTCTAAGAGAACTATGAAAAGAAACCAAAGACCAAAACAACAACAACAAAATTGAAAGAAAACACTCGAATTTAAGAACAAAATATTTATTTTTTTGAAATTAGGGACTTAGAGGAAAATAGAAAACGAAATCCAAAGATAAAAACAATAAAAGAATGATGAATTGAGGTGTTTATATTGTTTAAAAAGGAACGGGTTAGACAAAGGGAGGGCGTACATATCCTATGTTATCAGTCATGGGTTACACCTCAGACTCTCTGATAGCACCTTTGGTTGGAAAGATAAATATTTTTACATTAATGGAGATATTTGAGGTGATAGGGTGGATTTCCTAATTCGACACACTTGGAAACCCTAATTTTAATACTTCACAAGCTCGGGCTAGCGAGCTCATGAGTGAATTGGATATTAGTGGTAAAGAAAAAATGAGGCAGATTGAGCTACAAAATACCTCGAATGAAGGTTACCATGATATCTTGACTATAGCTCGCTTAATGAAGTCCGGGGTGTGGTCAGGTTACACAAATGAATACTAAGGTCATTATTTTTTATGTTATATATTTATATATATTCATTATGTATATATTTATACATCATTTGTGAAATTATTGATGTGTTTATATTTTGTAGGGATGGACTACTCGCACATCGATTTAGGAGATCTAATTGACACTTCATATGTGCAAGAGCTGGCTCCCACTCATCCTCATCTAGATTGTATGACCCCTTCACCTACTCCAGACAATTTCTTAATGGATTTGGAGGTTACTACAACTACTAAAGTTGGAATTCCTTCAATGACCTTGGGTAATCCAAGCTCGTTCTCGCCTTGCAAACTGAAGGTTTCAAAGAAGAGAAATGTAGGGGAGTATACCCCTGGGATAGAGGCAATGGATATGGACGATTTCAAATTTGATGAGGTAATCCTTAAGGATACCGTGTTCCTAGAGACCCCCATTACTTATTTTGACGAGGGGATATTTGGGAAAACAAATCTTAAGAGAGATATGTTCCAGCATTTTGGGATAGAAGCTAAAAGGTCACAAGTGGGAGCTAATAGCAGATCGTCTTTTTGAGGTGCATAATTTTGTTAGTTTTTTGTTTAAAATTTTTACTAAAATTTTATATATTGATTTTTAGCTACTCTTTTGTAGGCGGTGTGTTTGGCAAGCTATCCCTTAGGGGCTACAAGCACAAGGTTCAAGAAAGTCGTTTACAAATAGCCAAATATGAGAGGTCGGTAAAAGACAAAGATGTCTTGATTGTCAAGAAAGATACAAAAAAATTGAACTTGGAAAATGAGTTATTGACAAAGTAGAGAAGCTAAGAAAAGAAGACACCTTTTGTTATGAGAAAGGGGAAGTAGCTAAACACTTCGAAAACCTCACAAAGAAGGCCAAAGAAAAGAACAGTGTTCTTCAAGACAAAATGACCACCATAAAAGTGGAGTGCACTATAGCTTATCGTAGTGGTGCGATCTTCGTAGTAAACAACCTCAAAACTCAGGTTGAAAAATTAGATCTAACTGCGCCTTACCTGTCTTTGATATGTGCTTTTCAAACCAATAGGTCCAAGTCATCTGGAGCTGCTACTCCTCAAGCTTCACCTCATAATACAGAGGCCACCCCAAGTCTTCATCCCTAAAGGGTGGTAGAAGATGCCACCCCTTACTTGTTTTAATTGATTTATTTTGTAAAATCAAATGTAAATGAGAAATTTTGGAATTGAAATTAATTTTAAATGTTGCATTTATTTCTATGTACCTATATATATATATTGCTTGGATTAAAGTCTCTTTTTTATCATTAGCATAGCATACATAACCTGGAGGATTTGAGCCCACATTGACTTGAAATAATAATATTGAGTGACCTGGTAAATTGCAAGAAATAATCACAACCCGTTTAATTTTTTAATGGATTATAGTAAAGTAAATTTGGATGACTTGTTTGAAATAAGTTCATCACAGTTCGCGAGAGTACTCCCCATTATAGGGGAACGAGTTATTCCTACTCATAGCGAGAAGATAAATCCACCATCTCTACTCATAATGCAAGCTTCCCCAAATATAGGGAAACGGGCTATTTCTCCTTCTTATAGCGAGATGGTTAACCAAGCCCCTGCCAAAGTCGATAATGGAAAGAAAAATGAAAAGTTCCCAACCATTACTAAGTCATCCCCAGGTAGGGTGTCTACATCTCTACTTATGAGTAGGTCATATGTTGAGAAATTAGCTCTGAACGAGGTGCCCCCATCAAATGAGGGCATTAAGCCTTTAAAAAGTATATATCCTCTCATAAAAGAGAAGGGTTCGAGTAGCGGTGTGAAAGATCTCTTCAAAGATGGTATGTTCAATGTACATCATGCACAAGAAGAATTATAACATCATTTTAGAGGGCCTAAAGATCGTCCATCCATTTACACAGCCCGCAAGAGAGAGGGGGAACAACGTGGCACATGATGGTGAGGTGTATGTTTGATATAAGTGTTTGTAATGTAATAGTTCACTATGAAGTGGGCGTATTTACTCTACGATATATATTCATTCTTTCATATTCTTTGTGATATGCTTTTTATTGTAGGCCATGGCCGTGGTGAAAGATGCAGAAAAAGAAGCTAAAATGTGTCGCGAAGCAAGTGAATGCTTGGATCAAGAATTATGTGTGTGGAAATTGCGATGTAAAGTCCTAACACAAGATTTAGCAGACTCTCATGAAGACTTGAAATTAGCACATCTTGAATAGGAAAGATACAAAGAGGAAGGAGATGGATTACATAAATTAGTGGAATATTGAAAGCACAGGGCACTTGATAAAAAAATAACCATGAAGTTCCTATCAAGGAGAAATACTACACTCGTATAATTTTAGTAATAATTTGTAATAATGTTTGATAACAATTTTTAATATGAGATGGAGTAATTGAGTTGGTAATTTCTTTTTTACATATCATTTGAATGAAGTAGTATATGGCATCTCGAGTGGGAGGGTCAAAGGATTCCACCTCTAATCACGAGGTATAAGACATATCCTGCATCTCGAGTGGGGGGTCAGGGGACTCCAACTCCAATCATGAAGTAATGGGACATGTCTCACATCTCAAGCGAGAAGGTAAAATGACTCTTCCCAACTTGGGGGCACGAAATAAGACAACCAAAGCATGGTTTCTTTCTTTTGAGCATATTTCGCATCTTGAGTGGAGGGGTCAGGGGACTCTACCTCGAATCATGAGGCATAGGACATATCTCACCTCTCGAGTGAGGGGTCAGAGGACTCCAACTCCAATCAGGAGGCATAAGACATATCCCACATGTCAAGTGGGGGGTCAGGGGACTCCACCTCCAATCATGAAGCAATGGGACATGTCTCACATCTCAAGCGAGAAGGTAAAATGACTCTTCCCAACTTGGGGCCACGAAATAAGATGCCTAAAGCATGGTTGCTTTCTTTTGAGCATATTTCGCATCTCGAGTGGGGGGGATCAGGGGACTCTACCTCCAATCACGAGGCATGGGATAAATCCCGCATCCCAGTGGAGAATTTCATTGGACTATTTCTAGTGTGGGGGTTCATTAAACCTTGCCATCAACAACTGACTAGAAGATAATTATAGATCTCATATATAAGTACTCGTTGTGTACAAAGCATTTACATGTAATACTTTTTAAGGAGTTCTCCATTCCAGCTTAGAGCCTCTTTTATAACATCACATTCTATCAAGTAAGAGCCTACTAGTATGACATCATATATTTGATACGGACCTTCCCATGTTATGGCAAATTTTCCTGCATTAGTTTCAACTTTGTTGCTCAGTGCTCTTCACAAGACCCATTCTCCAATACCAAAACTCTTATGCTTGACAAGTTTGTTATACGTCTTTTGGAGTGTTCTCTTTTGCGATTCGAGTCTTATTAAAGCCTCTTCTCATTTTTCTTTAGCTAACAACAAGTCCTCGTGTCATAAGTAATCATTATCTTTATGGTCGATATTAGATCAAAGGGTGGGCTCTTGTATATCAAGGGGTATGACTGCCTCAATACCGTAAATGAGAGACAAAGGAGTTTCTCCTGTTGCCATTCTGGGAGTAGTTCGTGTTGCCCAAATGGCACCGAGTAACACATTAACCCATTTTCCTTTATCCCTCTCTAAACGTTTTCATAGTATATTAATTAGGGTCTTATTAGATGACTCAGCTTGATCATTTGCTTGCAGTCGTTAAGGGGTGGAGTGAGATAATTTGATACCCTTATTGTCATAGAAAGATATTTTTTTTGTTTAGTGAACTATCTACCATTATCAGTAACCAGTTCACAAGGTAGGCTATATATAATGTTATGACATATGAACCGCTTCACATCCATTTCTTGGATTCAAGCTAAATACTCAGCCTCTATCCATTTAGTAAGATAATCAGTTGCGACGATGAGAGACTTTCTTTGGCCTGAAGCGATCGGTAATGGTCCCAAAATGTCCAAACCCATTTATGAACTGACTAGGGGCTGATAATAGATCTCAAATCAATGCCCGGATGGTGTGGCACATTGGCATGTCCTTGGCACTTATCGCACCTTTTGACATAAGAGATGCAATCTTTAAGAAGTGTAGGCCAATAGTAACCCTGCTAGATAATCCTTTGAGAAAGAATTCTTCCTCCAAAATGAGCTCCACATTGGCCGTCATATAGATCACTAAAGACCATCGGAGCCACAACTATAGGTAGGCATTTTAACCATAGGCCACCATAATTATTTCTATATAGAACTCCTTGAATGAAGGCATAGCTCCCTACTTTTATTATGAGTTTACAAGCTAAGTGTTTTTCTTCAAAGAGAGTACCGTTGATAAGATATTCTGTATATGACGTCAACCAAGAATCATCAATAGTGCATATGATGTTCATTTGTGTTTGAAGTTTGACTTCAGTTACGGTAACCTTAGATCTTGATAAGCAAGATACTAGGATGACTCTCTTTGAATCTGACTTTACCGTCGATGCCAACATGGCTAAGGAATCAACATGGGCGTTTTTTCCTCGTGGTATCTATTTGATCTGAAAAGTTTCAAACATAGCCTTTGCTTTTTTCACCTCTTGTACATAGAGTTTCATTCTCTCCTCTTTAGCTTCAAAATCATCATTGACTTGGTTTACTAATAGCCACCAATCACTATGAATTAAGACCTTCTTAGCTCCAAGGGCTATCAATTTTTGTAACGCCAAAAGTAAGGCTTCATATTCTGTGACATTGTTAGTCGCTTGGAAGGTAATCCATAGGCACTACTCTATTAAGGCTCTCATCGGGGTGAATATCACTATTCTAACTCCTACTCCACATGAATTTCTTGCTCCATCCATGTATACCTTACATAGCTCCACTTTAAGGCAAGGGGTTTCTCCTATGAGGGTTGACCCTACCGCACGTATTGAAGTGCATTCTTAGGTGTTCTCATTTGTCCATTCCGTGATAAAATCTACGAGGGCTTGTCCCTTAATTGTGGCCAAAGGTTTTTAATGTGTTTCAAATTCACTAAGGTCAATAGCTATTTAAGAGAAATGGCCAAATAGATCAGGTTTGCCCAAGATAATTTTTAGGGGATATGAGGTAAGGAACACTACCCTGTGTGCAACAAAGTAATGTTTGAGTATCTGTGCTATCATTTTAATAACAAATGCTGCCTTATCTAAAGGAGGATATCATTGTTTCATTCCTGTTAGTGAATGACTCACATAATACACGGGGTTTTAAATACCCTCGTGGTCAACCACCACACGGCACTAGTTACCTTGTCCATGAAGGACATGTACATGTATAAGTCTTCTCCCACCATGGGACTAACTAAAAGAGGTGCTCTTCCCAAGTAATCTTTAATGGAAAAGAAAGCTTGTTCACACTCACTATCCCAAAGGTATGCCGTGTTCTTTTTTAGTAGCCGAAAGAATGGTAGGCACTTTTTGGTACATTTAGAAATGAAGCGACTTAACGCTGCTATACGCCCATTTAACTGTTCGATTTCTTGGAGGCAGCTAGGAGATTTCATGTTGACAAAGGCTGAAATTTTTTCTAGATTGGCTTAAATACCTCTCGATGTGACTAGGTATCCTAAAAAATTTCCTAAGGCTACCCCAAACACATACTTTTTTGGGTTAAGGCGCATTTTATAATTCCAAATTATGGCGAATACTTCTTGGAGGTCATTAAATTGGTTTTTAGCGCATTTAGTTTTGACCAACATATCATCAACGTATACCTCTATGTTGCATCCAATTTGGTTTTGAAACATTTTATTCATCATCCTTTGATAAGTAGCACCGGTATTTTTTAAACCGAATGGCATCTTTATGTAGTAGAACTTCATTTTCTTCCCTGATAAAGGCTATTTTTCTTCATCTTTGGGATGCATTCGGATTTGGTGGTAGCCTAAATAAGCATCCATAAATCTCATTGATTTAAATCCAGCTATGGCATCTACAAATTGGTCAATATTCGGCAATGGAAGAAATATTTTGGTGTTGCTTTATTCAAATCTGTGAAGTCTACGAACATTCTATGCTCGCCTTCTACTTTATTTACTAACACCACATTCGATAGCCAAGTTGGATACATGACCTTATGAACCTAACCCACATTTTTCAAGGACTCGATCTTCTTTTTGATGATTTCATTTTTATCTATAAAACATTTTTGCTTTCTTTGTTGGCTGGCCTTTTGGTGTGATCTAAGCATAACTCGTGGGAGATGATATCCTGGTCTATGCCGGACATGTCCTCAGGTTTCCAAGCGAACAAATCCCTATTATTTTTCAAAAAATTGATAAGGGTAACTTTAAATGAAGGAGGTAGTTCACCATTGATATTAACATATTGATCGCTCTCCATGTCTCCTATAAGTACTATATCATATTCGTTATGGACCTTCATAGTGGTATGTTCACTTGTATGTAATTTCTTAAATTTGTTGGGATGCTTTTACTTTTTAGTTGCTATGTTGAGGTTTGAGGTAGCACATTCTTCATAGCAGCGTTATAAAAACTCTGTGGCCTATCTTGTTCCCCCTCAATTTGTCGTATCTTGTCCATAGTAGGATATTTAATCAACTGGTGATATGTTGAAGGCACCGCTTTCATTTTGTGTATCCACATCCGTCCCAAAATAGCATTATAGGAGGTAGGGGTATTCCAAACGACGAAGCTTGTCAAAACTATAGCTCCCTCTGCTGACACTGGTAGACGTATGGTCCCTACTGACATTGTTACACTTCCATTGAAACCGACCAGCAGCATTTGTTGTTGAGTGATTTCTTTAGGGTCTATGCTCATGTCAAGAAAAGTGGATAAGTATAAGAGATCAGACGAGCTACCATTATCAACGAGTATCCCACGTACCTCACAATGGACGATTCACACTGTAATCACTAGAGGGTCATCATAGGAATGTAGGCATTCTCTGCTTTCAAAGGTGATTGGGGTCATCATAGATCTCACATGTCTCAGGCTATATACCAAATGTCCCATGTCTCGAGCCTTCTGCTCATATCTCTTCCTGGAATTTCTTAAGTGCCCAGCCATGGTAGAGCCACCATGTATGGTGTGTATTATCCGCACATCCCCTAGTGGAATGGGGTGTGCTCTATTTGGTTCATTTCAAATTGGAATCAGTTTGGCTGGTACCCTGACCCTTTGGTCTGGGTTCTCCCTTTGGATCTCTTCCCATGGATTCCTAACTTTGTTAATAATATCCCCCAAGTGTCCTTTTGAAAGGAGATGTTCGAACTCCCACTTTAAATGGCAGCAATCTTGAGTCCAGTGCACTATGTCTCTATGGAATGCGTAATATTTGTTAGGGTTTCTAAGTGAAGCTTTCATGGAAGATGGAAAATTCACATTATTAAGGCGTTCCATTCGATGTACTACTTCTACCAATGTGACGCATAATGGGCATCCTCGAAAGGGAGACAAAGCACGGGCCCAAGTGTCTAGATTACCCCTCGGTCTAGAGGCGGGTTTGAAATGGGGAAAATTAGGACATTTATCTCCAATAAGCCTTTTGTCTTCCTCTTTCTTAGTGAGGGGGGTCATCTCTGGTTTTTATTGGCCAACCATTTGCTTGATTTCATCTCCCTTTCTATGTTTCCTCATAAACTATGTCTAAGGAACGTGGTGTGGATTTTGTCAATTCTATGAAAAGACCATTATCATGCTTTATTCCTTTTCGAAAAGCTTATATGGCTATAGAATCGAGGCATTGGTGAATTTCCATCTTCTCTATTTTGAATATGCGCATGTAAGCCTCCATAGTCTCATCCTCTTCCTGGATGATCAAGAATAAATGATAAGACTCCTTCTTGATAGGTTTGTTACAAGGGTAGTTAGTAATGAATATTTTGACTAGAGTGTCAAAACTAATGATACTCTTAGGGGGAAACTCCATAAACCATTTTTGGGACGAATCTTGAAAAGTAGCTACAAATAATTTGCAATACATCAATTCTTGCTTATCTTCAGATATACTGACTACAGCCATGGCCATTTTGAATTGAAGAACGTGTGCAACTAGAACTTTGGTTCCTTTATATGTGGGACATTTAGGGGCACAATATTTAGGGGGAGGCACCGTTAACTCAATGAGATATGAAAAAGGTTACATAGATAATTGATTACAAAAATTTTCAATATCACCCCAAGGCTTTGCCTTTTCCTATCTTGCGAAAATATCGTTAACCTTTATCCATATTTTTTCTTCTATCTCTTTTAATCTTTTATGTAATTCTTCCCTTGGATCATGCATTTGAGTGGATTGAATTTTCTGTCCATAAGTCAGAGGATTTTTGTAGGAAGTTCCCCAATAACAAGAGGATCATAAACTATGTACCGGCATTGCTCACCGACTATACATTGATGAGGATCAGATGTATGAGGTATATGCTCTCTTCTGGAGGGTTGACATACCATCCGAGGATTATGGGGTCTAAAAAGGAACTCTTTGTGTCTGAGTATGCGTTTTGTTCTAACCGAGATCTTAACTCCTTGTTATCATTTTGATATTCAATGAAGGCTTGTTACAATTCTATAATCTGTTTTTGAAGTCCTTGTCTCATTGCATCTCCTTCATAAGGAGGATTATCTTAGATCTACCATGGGGGAATACCACAAGGTCGTGTAGCTTGAATGAATGGACCCATATCATGAAAGGTCAAAACCTGTTCCTTGCTAGCTAAGGAAGTCATTAAGTCGTGATTCGATAGTGATCTGATGGATGAGGAGTGGAGCACTCTATCATTAAGGTCAAATTCTTGAGCCACTAGAGTGGGAACGTCTGGTTGTACATTAAACATGGCTGGATGATCCATCTGAAGTTATATAAATCAAAACACCAGTTAATTCTCTTAAAATAAAAGCAGTTCTCAGATGCTGGACTAAAAAAATTTAAGCTTCCCAAAAATGGCACCAATTGTTTAGAAAGAATTTCAAGTGCCAAATTCTAGTGATTTTTAGTGAGAAGTAAGAAATTGAGCAATTGAAGTGGATCATGTATTCTCCTCATTTAAGGGGTATATATACATGTGTATTACATCCTACGCACATAGGAGGTTACGTACAAGCGACCTGGAAGTACTGTTTATACATAATAAAATGAAATTCAAACTAATATCATCATAAAGAAGATAGTTGCGTTACAACAAGTTGTTTTATGCATATTGAGAGGTCATTACATATGGGTCACTTTAAGTCCCTAAGCAGCTTTCTTCAAGTTGTTCATAGGAAGGGAAAACCATGATTAGGTTGTCAGATCTTTGACGACTAGGATCTCACACTTGGACAATGAGGTATTCTGTCAACGAGGTAATGTGCTTTACCAAACCTCTTGGGCTCAGGCCATTATTGAACTATTCATATCACCTCGCTATACCATAGCGGGGTACCTGCACTCCTGAAGTCGTATGTCTAGTACCCATTTAATACCAAATAGTTGGATTTTGGGTTCAAAAAATGTAGGTACATAAAAAAGGCCCACTCAGTTTATCTGAATCAATATGATCTTTAATTTTATATATTATTATAGTCCTTTCGATACCCAAGTCATAAGGAAATAAAGTCCTTGAAACCCAAACCTTAAGATTGCTTCCTAAAATAACCCTTCCATTTGATATTCCAAAACTATCCCTTATGTAGGATCATAAGAATATTTGTAGAATCTATAGAATATTTGTTGGATCTTGAGTATCTTTAGAATATTTGTAAACATACTCTTTGTCAAAACCTCAATCTCTATTAGAACTCTATTGAACAAAATAAAAAGCAAGCAAAATGGAAAATGTGCGACAAAAAGTTTAAACCATATTTAAGTGATGTAAACAATGGAATTTTGGATCAAAAAATGTGGGTACTTAAGTAAGGCTCACTCAACAAAGATTTATTAGACACATAAATATAGAATAAGAAAAAGATACAAAGATTTCAAATAGGAGTACAAAATGCAAAGACGAAAACAATAACAACAAAATTGAAAGAAAACATAAGCATTGAAGGACAAATTTTTTTTTTAAATGAGGGACTTAAAGGAAACTACAAAATGAAACCAAAGATAAAACAATGAAAAATATTTGAAAGAAAACTAAAAACCTTGAAGGAAGGATTTTTTTTTGTTTCCAAAAAACACAAAAAAGAAGTAAAACAAGAACAAGATGATTTCTTTATATTCAAGAACTAGAAAACAAAAGGTATATGTAGATAGAAAACCTTTTTTAGCAACCAATGCTCTAATAACAACCCTAGAAACCCACAAATTCAATGGAATAAGAACGATTTATTTGCTAAGAATGTGTTGAAGATAATCCAATTAGAACCATAAGAAAACAAAGACTTTAAAACCCCAACCTTGAGATTGCTTGGTAAATTAATCCTTGCATGTGATATTCAAAATCTATACCTTGTGTAGGATCATGAGAATATTTGTAAACATACTCATGATTAGTACCCCAATCTCCATTATATTATTGAACAATATTGAAAGAAAGCAAAACAAAAAAGGTGCGACAAAAACTTTAAACCCTCTATAAGTGATATAAACAATGGAATTTGGGTTTTAAAAATGCAGGTATGGTCAAGGCCCACTTGGATTGTTGGAATTGATATGAGCTTCAATTTATAAAATCTTTTTTTAAATATCTTTTTCTATCTCTTTTTTTCTAAAGAATAAAGATTGATTGGACACAGAAATAGATAAAAAGATTTTAAAGAGGAGTACAAAACGAAAGGCAAAAATGAAAACAACAACAAAAAAATTGAAAGAAAACATAAGAATTGTAGGACAAACCTTTTTTTTGAAATAGGGACTTAGAGGAAACAACAAAACAAAATCCAAAGATAATAACACTAAAAACAAAATTGAAAAAAAACTAAAAGACTTGAACAAAGGATTTTTTGTTTTTTTTTTTGTGTATATAGAAAAGATAGAAAATAACTAAAACAAGAACATGTTGATTTTTTTATATTTAAGAATTGAAAAAAAAAGGTAGACGTAGATAAAAAACCTTTTTTCAGCAACCTATGCTCTAATAACAAATTACACTAACCCATTTGGCAAACCCTAGGAACCCATGAACTCAATGGAATAGGAATGATTGATTTTGAAATTACCTATTGAAGATGATCCTATTAGAACTATAAGGAAATATAGTCCTTAAAACCCCAACCTTGATATTGCTTCCTAAATTAATCCTTGCATTTGATATTTCGAATCTATCCCTTGGGTAGGATCATGAAAACATTTGTACAATTTTGAGAATATTTATACGATCATAAGAATCTTTAGAATATTTGTAAACATACTCTTGGTCAGAACCTCAATCTCCATTACAACTCTATTGAACAAAACTGAAAGCAAGCAAAATGGAAAAGGTGCGACAAAAACTTTAAACCCTCGGTAAGTGAAGTAAACGATGGAATTTGGGTTCAAAAAATGTGGGGACATAAGAAAGGCCTACTTGGCTTATTGGAATCGATACAAGCTTCGATTTGGTATATTGTAATAGGCGTTTTGATACATTAGTCAAAATTTATGAGAGTTTAAAGTTGAAAATCCTATTTATCAAATCTTTTTTTTAACTATGTACAACAACACTCTTCTTTCTTTTTTTCCTTCTCTCTTTTTTTAAAAGAACAAAGATTGATTGGAAATAGAAATATAGAAAAAGAAAAAGATACAAAAATTTCAAAGAGGAGTACGAAATGAAATGCAAAGACAAAAATAATAACAAAATTGAAAAAAAAACATAAGATTTGAAGGATAAACTTTTTTTCTGAAATAAGGGACTTAGAGGAAATTACAAAACGAAACCAAAGATAAAACAACGAAAAAAAACTAAAAGAATTTAAGGAATGATTTTTTTTTGTATCCAAAAACCACATAAAAGAACTAAAACAAGAACAAGATGATTTTTTTATATTCAAGAACTGAAAAAAATGGTAGATGTAGATGGAAAACCTTTTTGAGCAACCAATGCTCTAATAACAAACGATACAGACCCTTTTACCGAACAAACCGAAGAACCCATGAACTCAATGGAATGGGAACAATTGATTTGTTTAGAACATTTTGAAGGTGATTCGATTAGAACCATAAGGAAACAAAGACTTTAAAACCCCAACCTTGAGATTGCTTAATAAATTAATCCTTACATATGATATTCAAAATCTATCCCTTGTGTAGGATTATGAGAATATTTGTAAGATCTTGAGAATCCTTAGAATATTTGTAAACATACTCATTGTCAGCACCTTAATCTCTATTACATCTCTATTGAACAAAACCGAAAGCAAGTAAAACATAAACGGTGTGACAAAAACTTTAAACCCTTTGTAAGTGATGTAAACGATGGAATTTGGGTTCTAAAAATAAGAGTACATAGTCATGGCCCACTTGGCTTATCAGAATCGATACTAGCTTCGATTTATCAAATATTGTTTTTGAAACTATGTACATCACTCTTCTTTCTATTTTCCTTCTATTTTTTTATAAAGAATAAAGATTGATTGGAGATAGAAATATAGAATAAGAAAATGATATAAATATTTCAAGGAGGAATATGAAACGAAATGCAAAAATAAAAAACAATAACAACAAAATTGTAAGAAAACATAAGAATTGAAAGACAAATTTTTTTTTTGAAATAAAGACTTAGAGGAAACTACAAAATGAAATCCAAAAATAATAACAATGAAAACAAAATTGAAAGAAAACTAAAAGACTTGAACGACGGATTTTTTTTTTTTTTTGTGTGTATAGAAAACACAAAAAGTAACTAAAATAAGAACAAGTTGATTTTTTATATTCAAGAATTGAAAAAAAAGGTAGATATAGATAGAAAACCTTTTTTTAGCAACTAATGCTCTAATAACAAATCATACGAACCCATTTGGTAAACAACCCTAGGAAGCCACGAACTCAATGGAATAGGAATGATTGATTTTGCAAGAACCTGTTGAAGATGATCCTATTAGAACCATAAGGAAACAAAGTCCTTAAAACCCCAACCTTGAGATTGCTTCCAAAATTAATCCTTGCATTTGATATATCAAATCTATCCCTTAGGTAAGATCATGTAAACATTTGTAGGATCTTGAGAATATTTATAGCATCTTGAGAATCTTTAGAATATTTGTAAACATATTTTTGGTCAGCACCTCAATCTCTATTACAGCTCTATTGAACAAAACTGAAAGCAAGAAAAACGGAAAAGTTGTGACAAAAACATTAACCATACTGTAAGTGATTCAAATGATGGAATTTGGGTTCGAAAAATGTGAGAACATGGGCAGGGTCCGCTCATCTTATCGAAATTAATAGGATCTTCGATTTGATATATTATTATAGTTGTTTTGATACCCGAGTCAACAGTTATGACCGTTTAAAGTTGGAACAAAGATTGACTGAACATAGAAATAAAGAATAAGAAAAAAATATGAAGATTTCAAATAAAATAATGAAACAAAATCTAAAAATGAAAACAACAACAACAAAATTGAAAGAAAACATAAGAATTAAAGAACTAACCTTTTTTTTTTAAATCAAAGACTTACAGGAAACTAAAAAATGAAATCCAAAGATAAAAACAACAACAAAAAAATTGAAAGAAAACTAAAAGACTTGAAGGAAGGATTTTTTTGAATCTAGAAAGCGTTGAAAAGAAGAGAAACAAAAACAAGATGATTTTGGTTTATTCAAGAAATGAAAAAAATCATAGATGTAGATAAAAAATCTTTTTTTTTTCAAAAACCAATGCTCTAATAACAAACGATACAGACCATCTTGGTGAACAACCCTAGGAACCCACGAACTCAATGCAATAGGAATGTTTGATTTTGAAAGAACCTGTTGAAGATGATCATATTAGAACCATAAGGAAACAAAGTCTTTAAAACCTCAACCTTGAGATTGCTTCCTAATTTAATCCTTGCATATGATATTCTAAATCCATCCATTGTGTGTGATCATGAGAATTATTTTAGGATCTTGAGAATATTTAGATATTTGCAAATATATTCTTGGACAGCACCTCAATCTCTATTACAGATATATTGAACATAACTAAAAGGATGCAAAATGAACAATGTACGACAAAAAACTTTCAACTCTTTATAAGTGATGTAAGTGATGGAATTTGGATTAAAAAAATGTAGGAAGGTAGGAAAGGTCCACTCAACTTATTGGAATTGATACGAGCTTCAATTTGATATATTATAATAATCGTTTTGATACCCGAGTCAAAAGGTATAGCAGTTTAAAGTTGAAACTTTGATTTATCAAATCTTTTTTTTAAACCATGTACATCAGCACTCTTCTTTTTTCTTTTCCTTCTCTTTTTGGTAAAGAACAAATATTTATTGAACACAAAAATAAAAAAATAAAAAGATACGAATATTTCAAAGAGAACAACGAAATGATATCCAAAGACAAAAACAACAACAACAAAATTGCAAGAAAACACAAGAATTGCAGAGCGAACTTCTTTTTGAAATGAGGGACATATAGGAAACAACAAAACGAAATCAAAAGATAAAAACAATGAAAACAAAATGGAAAGAAATGGAAAGAAAACTAAAAGACTTGAAGGAAGGATTTTTTTTTGTGTATCCAAAAAACATAGAAAAGAACTGAATCAAGAACAAGATGATTTTGTTTTATTCAAGAAATGAAAAAATGGTAGATAAAGATAGAAAACCTTTTTTCAACAAACAATGCTCTAATAACAAATAATACCGACCCTCTAGTTAAATAACCCTTGGAACCCACGAACTCAATGGAATAGGAACAATTCATTTGCTAAAAATGTGTTAAAGATGATCCAATTAAAATCATAAGGAAAGAAAGTCCTTAAAACCTCAACCTTGAAATTGCTTGCTAAAAAGCCCTTGCATTTGAGATTCCAAATCTATCCCTTATGAAGGATCATGAGAATATTCGTAGGATCTTGAGAATCTTTTGAATATTTGTAAACATACTATTGGTTAGCACCTCAATCTCCATTACAGCTCTATTGAACAAAACCAAAAGCAAGAAAAATGAAAATTTGCAACAAAAACTTTAACCCTTTATAAGTGATGAAAACGATGGAATTTGGGTGTGAAAAATGTGAGTACATAGGCATATCCCACTCTTCTTATCAAAATCGATACGAGCTTTGATTTAATATATAATAATAGTTGTTTCAATTCCCAAGTCAAAAGTTACGACCAATAATAGTTGGAACTCTAATATCAAATCTTTTTTTTTTAAATTGTGTACAGTAGCACTCTTTTTTTTTTGTAAAGAACAAAGATTGATTGAACCCAAAATATAAGACAAGGAAAAGATATGTAGATTTCAAAGATAACTGATGAACGAAAACCGGCATCGCCGATTCTTGCCAATACTTTGGTTTTAATATTTATAAAACTCTCGCAAATGCACGAATCATTTCGAATAAAATGATAAGTATACTCCCAAGGTCGATCTAAGGAAGGAATGTTTGTGGTTTTTAATTTATTATTCAAACTTTTAAAAACGAAATTAAATCCTAAACATCCTGTCACGATATTTTGGGGTTTTTGTGTTTTTAATCTACTTACAGAAAATTAAACATAGATTCAATAAGCATTCATGCAAATTTTATCTTTTATAAATAGTGGAGTATTTATGGATATAATAACTAAGTTAATTATGCTTGCTCGTATTATTTAGGTTATTAAAGATATGAATTGATATTTATTGATTCTCCCTTTTTTGTATGAATACCACCTTTGGTGGGGTTAGATAACTAATTTGGTTAATTAAATTAATTCTTTTTTCTAAGAGATTGAAAATGAACCATTTAAATGCCACCTTTGGTGGGGTTAGATAGTTTAAACTTTATTCAAGGTGTCCAAATTAAACCTAAGAATTTAGTTATCCGAGTACTAACTTTCAAGTTTTAAAAGCACTACTGAAAACATGTTGTCAATACATTTTCAGATAATAATTCTTATAAAAACTTTTGAAATAGAGCTTCACTCTAACTACCGGGCGATTGTACCAACAAATAAAAGAGCACTACTCTAAATTAGACCGGATAACTAAACCTTAAAATCTAATTTTTAGATTCAAGTTTGTAATGAAAAATAATATATTTCTCTCTAACATTCTTAATATAAAATCTTGAATAAAAATAAAATCAATACATTTTAGAGATTTTTACCTATTTAATATTTCGCAAGCATAACAACGTTATTATTATTTCATGTTTACAAATAGCTATACGCTTAAATTAAATCACAGACAAATTAAATATAACATGTAAGAATAAAGCATAAAAAATAACTACAAAGAAAATAAAATCCTTACAGTACTTCAATGCCATTCCTGTTGCTAGAAAACCTCCAAAGGAATTTGCACTCCCATTTATTGAATCAAAAAGCTAATAAATTACAAAAAACATAACTAGTTCTTCCCAAAAAGGGAAGAACTCTAAAACTAAGAGAAACTAGCTAAAACATAAGAAAAACTAAAAAAAAAACATAAAAACTAAGAAATGGAGAGAAAGAAAGAAGAGAGAAGTGTGTTTTGAGGTGTGTTTTGAAGTGAAGGGAAGGGGTATTTATAGGTGAGGATGGAGAGAAAAAAATGAGTAAAAAATGTTAAAAAATGAAAAAACGTGTAATGCAAATGCTGAGGTCATCAATGACGCCAAGATGACGTCGTAAGCTGCGACTTGGAAAATGGGGCTTGCGTTGGGCGCGGAGGGGGCTTGGGCCGCGCTTCGTACAGCGTGAACAGTCTGGCGCTGCGCGTATGCATACATCAAGGCGGGCGCGATTTCCGCCTTTTTGACATTTTTGACCTTATCGACCCATTTTGTCCAATTTTTCCATGTTTGTTGACCTTTTCCCACTTATTTATTAATATATTTGTGATGTATTGCTTCAAGTATTCCTCTTTGAGTCTTTAAATTGCGTTTTTAAGCCAAAATACCTGAAAAACAATAAAAATACCCGTGATTCCAAAAAAGACAAATTTATATAAATATATGATAAAACATATAAATATATATATTTTTAATCAATTAATGAGCATAAAATCATGGTAATTTTAGTGCTTTTTGAGCACTCATCAATAACTACGAAACGAAATCCAAAGATGAAAACAACAACAACGAAATTGGAAAAAAAAATAAGAATTGAAAGACAAACATTTTTTAAAATGAGGGACTTAGAGGAAACAACAAAACAAAATCTAAAGATAAAAACAACGAAAACAAAATTGAAAGAAAACTAAAAGACTTGGAGGAAATATTTTTTTGTTTTTTTTTGTGTATATAGAAAATGCAGAAAAGAAATGAAACAAGAATAAGATTATTTTGTTTTATTCAAGAACTGGAAAAAATGGTAGATATAGATAGAAAACCTTTTTTTAGCAACCAATGCTCTGATAACAAATGATACAGACCCTCTTGGCAAACAAACCTAGGAACCCATGAACTTAATGGAATAGGAATGATTGATTTATTAAGAACGTGTTAAAGATGATCCAATTTGAACCATAAGGAAACAAAGTCCTTAAAACCTCTACCTTAAGATTGCTTCCTAAAAGAATCCTTGTATCTCATATTCCAAATATATCCCTTGTTTAGGATCATGAGAATATATGTAGGATCTTGAGAATCTTAGAATATTTATAAACATACTTTTGGTCAGCACCTCAATCTCTATTACAGCTCTATTGAAATAAATCGAAAGCAAGCAAAACGAAAAAGGTGCGACAAAAACTATAAACCCTCTATAACTAATAAAAAATTAACTAAAAAAAATGCTTCCTAAATTAATCCTTGTATTTGTTATTCCAAATCCATCCCTTGTATAGTATCTTGAGGATATTTGTAAGATCTTGAGGATATTTTTAGGATGTTGAGAATCTTTAGAATATTTGTAAACATCAACTTGGTCAGCACTACAATCTCAATTACTACTATACTGAACAAAACTACAACCAAGAATAACAGAAAAGGTTTGACAAAAAAATTAAACCCTTGGTAAATGATGTATATGAATTAATTTGGGCTTTAAAAATATGGGAGTATAGGCAAAGCCCTTCTCACTTATAGGAATCAAAATGAGCTTTGATTTAATATATTATAATTGTTGTTTCGATACACGAGTCAAATGCTATAGCCCTTTAAAGTTGTAACTTCTATTTATCTATTTTTTTAATAAAAAGGATTCACTGAAAACAAAAATGAAGAATAAGAAAAAGATAGACAGATTTCAAAGAGAAGTACCAAACGAAATCCAAAGACAAAAACAATAACAACGAAGTGGAAAGAAAACAAGAAACTTCTAGGACGAATATTTTTTTATATTAGAACTCAAAGGAAACTACAAAACAAAATCCAAAGATGAAAACAATGAATATGAAATTGAAATAAAACTAAAATACTTGAAGGGCCGATTTTGTTTTTTGTGAATCAAGAAAATGCAGAAACAGACTAAAATAAGGACAAGATGATTTTTTTTCTTCGATTCAAGAACTCAATAAACATGATAGATGTAAATAGATAACCTTTTTCAACAAGCAATTCTCGGATACCAAATGATGCAAACCCTCTAGGTGAACAACCCTTGGAACCCACAAACACAAAGGAATAAGAATGATTAATTTCTTAAGAACATATTGAAGTTGATTAGATTACAACCCTAAGGAAACAAAGTCCTTAAAACATCAACCTTAGGACTCCACAAATGATTATCACTTTTTTTGATAATTCAAATTCAAGCATTCAATCATGAATATAAGAACGCAAAGCAAAAAGCTTTTTGAAATGATATTTTTCTTAATGATATCAGTTCTCCATCCATTACATGGCTTCTTTTTTCTTTTATAAGCAACGAAACCCTAGATGAAATATACCTTAAAGAGAACCTTATACACAACTCAAACCAAGTGGGCCTATTTAGTTGTGGATTGGGCTTAATCCATCCATAAATAATAAAAGATTAAAAAGAATTATGATAAATAAGACATAAAAAAGCCCACAATTTACAAAACAAAAAATATTAAACATAAAAGCACATAATTAACTAAAAAAAGCATTGCCTCCTAAATAAATCTTTACATTTCATATTCCAAATCCATCCCTTTTGATATATTATAAAATTTGTTTCGATACCCGAGTCAAAAGTTATGGCCATTCAAGTTTCAACTCCGATTTATCTATTTTTTTAAACTGTGAAAAGCAACCCTCTTTGTTTTCTTCTCTTTTATTTTTTGAAGAACAAAGATGATTTGAACACATAAATAAAGAACAAAAAAAGATACAAAGCAACCAAAGACGAAAACAATAACAATGAAATTGAAAGAAAACACAAGACTTCAAGAATGAACTTCTTTTATTGAAATTAAGAACACAAAAGAAACTAAGAACGAAATCCAATGATGAAAACAACAAAAATTAAATTGAAAGAAAAAAAGACTTGAAGGATAGATTTTTTTTATGAATCAAGAAAATACAAAAAGGACTAAAAGAAGGACAAGATAAATTTTTTTTGTCAATTTAAGAACTCAAAAAAATGATAGATATAAATATATAACTAGTTTTCAAAAACCAATGCTTTGATATCATATGACGAGCACCCTCTAGGAAAACAACCCTAGGAACCCTCTAACTCAAAGGAATAGGAACGATTGATTTGCTAAGAATGTGTTGAAGTTGATCATATTAGAATCCAAAGGAAACAAAGTCCTTAAAACCTCATCCTTGAGATGCCAAAAAGGATGATCACTCACTTTGATAAGTCGAATTCAAGCATTCAAATGAATGGTTGAATTGCTAAAAATGTGTTGAAGATGATCAAATTAGAACCCTAAGAAAACAAAGTCCTTAAACGTCAACCTTGAGATGCCACAAAAGATTATCACTCCCTTTGATAAGTCGACTACATAAGAATACAAGGCAAAAAGGTATATGAAATAAAATTTCAATAATGATATCAGTTCTCCCCCCATTACATAGCTGTTATTTTCTTTTATAGGCAATAAAACTGTAGGCAAAATTTACCCAAAAGAAAAGAACCATAGACACAATTCAACCCTAGTAGGCATATTAAGTTGTTGATTAGGCCTAATACATCCTCAAAGAATGAAGGATATTGATATAACAAACATATCCCTTATGTAGGATCTTGAGAATATTTGTAAGATCTTGAGAATATTTGTAGGATCTTGAGAATATTTACAATATTTGTAAACATAAACTTGGTCAACACCTCAATCTCTATTACAATTCTACTGAACAAAACCAAAACCAAGCAAAACGGAAAAGATACGACAAAAACTTTAAACCCTCAATAAGTGATGCAAATGATGGAATTTGGGCTCAAAAAATGAGGGTAAAAAGTGCAATCATTTTCTTCTAGGAATTGAAAGAAGCTTCCATTTGATATATTATAATAGTCATTTCGATACTCGAGCCAAAATGTATAACCGTTTAAAGTCACAACGCAATTTTATCAATTTTTTGAAACTGTGAATAACAAGCTCTCTCCTTTTCCTTTTTTTATGTGATGAAACAATCAAGAACAACCAAATAGATGAATCAAATTAAAAAGATGACATAAAGTTGAAATAGAACAATCTTATAGAATTAGACTAGGAATATAAACGAAATGAAAAAATAAAAAGATGTTATTTTTTGTGGATGAACTTGAATGAAGAAGAAAGCTAGGATTGAGATAAAGACACAAAGAAAAACTCAATAAGGATAGGAAAACCTGAGGCTAGAACCTTGGCTTTGATACCAAAATGATACGAACCATGCCAACTTGTGACAAAATTCATTACAAATATTAGTTCCTAGGACCATTCTACTACAAATTTGGATGGAAACCACAACCCAACACCTATAAATAGATGTGAACCTTGGTATGAGGAAGATGCCATAATCAAGTAATGGAGACTTGATAGATAATTCGAGGTATGAACACCATAGATAAATCTGATAAATTCAAAAAAGGTTCTTCAAAGAATTAAAGAGAAATTTTTCTCACATAATTTTGATTTGAAATATTCTGAATTTTATTGAATTGAAAAGCCTCTTTATAAGCTATTACATGCCTTACACACCCATATAAGAAAGGGTACCAACCAAAAATAGAAAAAGGAAACATAAAATAAAGGAAATGTCTAGGTTCTTCTTGATAACTCTATATTTTAGAGTTATTTTGTCCAATTTATTAATTATAATTGCTATGATCTTAATGTTTTTAGTTAATTTTAAGTTCTTAAATTATTATTTACTATTAGTTTTTTAAAAATACATTTTTTAAGGAAATTGAAGAATTTAAATTAAAAAAAAACTTAATTACAAATAACAAAAGTTAAAAATTTAATTTGAATTAAAAAAGGTCTTAATTGCAAATAACAAAAGTTGGAAATTTAATTTGAATTAAATTAGAGGGTTTAAATACAATTAACAAAACTTTTGTTTTTCTGGGCAGAGAAGGAGTACACGCGTGCCATTGTCAATGCACCGCACGCACTGTCAAATCAAAAAAACATCAATGATGAGGATCAGGCGAGTGAGATGCACGCGCTATAAGGGCGATTGGATGCATTTGCAACCAACGGCACACTACTAGACGTATAGAGTGGGGCCCACCTATCTACGCAAATAATTTCCCTCAACTGCGTCTCCATCACTCACCTTCAAATCAAATTTCAACGGCCCAGATGGTGTGTTTTTCACAAGCTCCACGCGAGTGGAAGCCAACTATCGCACATATTTCTCATGCGACGCAGTCCACCTAATCTATGTGCATCCTCTCACCCCAGCTAATACGAAGCTGTCACGTGTCCTGATATTTTTCCAATGAATCAGAGCTCGCCACGTGTCAGACATATTGAATAAAAAAAACCAGAAAATTGAGCACACTGTGTAGCCAATTTTGCACGTTATTTTTGACACTTTTTACACGCATGTATGATTTTTGTCCCCCACTACATGCATGTTATGAAATAGAAATTTTTTAGTTTTTTTTTAGTTTTGAGTTTAGTTCTTTTTCTTAGTTTTACTTTGCATGTTTGAAAAAATATTGAACACGTAAAAGCTATTTTTTTGACTTGTGTTGTTATTTTGGTAGGGAAAAATAGAGAGAAAGGAGACAACGAAGAAGAAGAAAAGGGAAGGAATTTTAATTTTCATTGAGGAATTGTGAAAGAGTTTCTTCTCATCTTTTTCTTTTAATTTTATTTCTTCGAAATGTCTAAATATTTTCGTATTGTAATATCTATTTTTGCTATGAACTAATTTATTTATTCTAGGGTTTGAGTGAAGCTTAAATTGTGAAGCTTGAATGAATTATTTTTGAATTATTTATGGGATGTTTTTAAGTTATTTATTTTATTTGTGCTTAATGCTTTTGGTTATTGGAAAATTAATTGATTGATCTGTGACACTTAAATAAACTTAGAAAAGGCATTTTGTGTGTTGCTCGTGATAGAATAACATATATATATAAGGGATAGGAATATACTTTTATTGTACGTGTAACTATTTAAGAACTTTGAACTTAATGAATCTTGGTGAATTTAATTCTCAAAGGAATAAAGTGAATTATTTTAGCAAGATGTATCTATTTGTTATCGAAAAAGACATATGGATAAATTAGGAGTTCTCGGTTGATAAATTAAATACGAGAACATAAATAAAGAGAAAATAATATAATTCAAGTGGATTAATTTGGCGAAACTACAATCCTAGAATTTTCTTATAAACTGTTATAAAAAATTAGTTAGTTAAACTTCATCCAACTATTGACTGTTTGGATAAAATTAGGTTGAAACCATTTTAGTACTTAACAAACACTAGTAACAAATCTACATGGGAACGATATATTACTTAATCACTTATCACTTGTGACCATGTATACTTGCATGTTCATGTTCTTTTAAAGAGATAACACTTCCCTCTTAAGCTACACCCCCAAAATGGTAATGAATACAACCAGATTTCTTTCTCTCCAAATCACACCCAAAATGGTAAAGAATCAACCATATTTCTTTCTTACCAAATCACACGCCCAAGATTAGAAAAAGAAAACTAAACTAAATGGAACATGCCTTATTTATGTGATCTATAAATTAAATACAATCCGATAGATTATTCAAATTTAATCAACTAATTATTTTGAATTTCCTTGCTTGATTATTCTAGAATTTGTAGCATGTTGACACATCTTTTATTAATATGATGTCCTTCCTCCATAAACTTACATAAATTTGTTTGAGCCCAAACTTATTGCATTAACTCATTCAAAGCATCCTTGAATCTCTTTGCATGTGCTATTGTAATTAGACTAAGTGGTACTTCAAGTGGGTCTATGCTCCATTTGGTAGCCATATTTCCATCATTACGATACCAAAACAAAGGATAATTAATAATCCAATTCTACCAAAAGCTTAAGTTGTCAATAGGGGTGCCATAATTTCCTTTAACCCAAAACCAGAACGGACCTTTCTCGGGCTCTATTTGGAACCGCTTAAAAGGACCCTCTTTCTCGCTAGTATAGACTCAAGGTACTAAATGATGGATCACATCATTCCCTCATTTGGGAAGAAGGTTCATCCTCAAACCTACACTAGGTAGGAATTGAACCCTTGACCAAGCTCTGATACCAAACCAAAGGAGAATTGATAAGCCAATTCTACCAAAATCTTATGCTGTCAATAGGGGCACCATAATTCCTTTTAACCTAGAACTAGAACGGACCATACTCAGACTTCATTTGTAACCACTTGAAAGGACCCTCATACTCACCAACATAGACCCAAGGTACTAAATGATGGATCATATCAAATGCACCCAGCTTGTATATGCTTAGATAAGCCACAATAGCAATATCCTAACATAGGAGATAGGTGGGAACAAGTTGGAGATCTTGAACATGTTCTCCATAATTATCTACGATACTACCTAGTAAGGTGGCCAATATTTAAATAATGATAACAAAGGTTAATAGAGGAGTTAGAAATCCTAGGTCTCTAACTCTGAGGAATAGTACATATAGGAAAAGAAAATAAACCGCTTACATTAAATTTTATACGGGTATGAGAAATCAATTTCTTGTAGTGGAGTCTCAAATGTTCTAGTTTACCATAGGGATGATACGTATAAGTAACAGTATGTAGGGGAAATAAACCACTACTAGAGTATCAGGAAGAGCTAGCCTTAGGTGATGTTTTTCACCTTGCTAGGAGAAATAGGCTAGAATGTAACAATCGACTTACCTTTTAGGGTGGTAGTAACATATTTCAACTTTTGTTCATGAGTAGCTCACTTAACAAACTTAGATGCGGTTATAATTGAAGTAGAAACCCTTTCACTATACCCAATACCACATTTATCTCCAAACAACTTAATGGTATTTATTATTTCAATTAATTTCTATGAATTGATTATTATGTTGTTAACAGGAGAGGAAGATTGAGCCAATTCCTTCTCACTCACATAAATTTTATCCTTGAACATCTTTGGTGGGTAGTTAGAGGATCTATAACATTACTTAAAAAGTTGGTATCATGCCCATTGGCACTGCTAGTATTGTTCAAAATAGTAGCCTCAATCTTTATAGCATACGTGTTTGTGCATTTTGGTTTATAAAGAAAATTTGAGACAATATGAAAGGGCTTCCCACACTTAAAGCACATGATTTGGCTAAGATGGCCTTTGTTAGGTTTCTCATCTTCATTCTCTAATTCTTTATAAATCTTTATTCATTTTGAGCCTTTAGTGTTAAACTTTATCTTCCAACTCCACCAGAATAGGGTTTTTTTTTCTAAAGAATCTAGTAAACCATTTGGCACATAATGCCATTTCTTCTTTATCAAGATCAGAATCATCCTCACTTAATACATTAGTGATCACTTCTATGTTGGGCCCACTACCCTTAGTGGTCTTGAACGCCAGGCCCTTTCCCTTTTCAATAGCTATTTAATTTTGTCTGGGCAATAGGTAATGAAGTTTTAAGACTTGTAAATAACCAACTAACTCATTTACAATCAGTTCACTAGGCTTGTACATGGACTTAACCACCATTACTTTGGCATGAAACTGATAATAGAGACTAGTGATGATCTTCTCAATTTATTTTTTTCTAGCTAATAAGTCTACCCAAATTATAGAAACAATTGACAATGTTTGAAAACCGAGCATAAAATTTGTCAAATATTTCATCCCATTACATAATACAGAGTTCAGAATGCCTATGCAACTTCACAATTCTGGATCTCTTAACTATGAAGTAACCTTATGTTCTCTAGTATCCATGCTTTCTTGGAGGTTGTACAACTTTGAATTCTTCTATATTCAACACTTATGATAGCCCTAATAATAGCATATGATCCCTTGCTATTCCATTCAGACTTCTTACTTTCCTCTTTTCTTTCACTAAATCATAGGTTTAGGAATAATAGTATTATCAAGAAAGATTTTGGTTGAAAACTTCCAATTGTTCTCAACCAAAAACTAGACACAATCTCCAAGAGACCATAAGAAGGCTCGTACTTGAGATTTTCAATAGGCATAATTAAGCCCATTGAACCATGGAGGCCTATCTACATTACCTCTTTCTCCAAAGTCCATAAGAGAGAGATATGCATCTATGATTAGCGAGTTTATCTAATCAACAATGGGGTAGTTAAGCACAAAAAAGATGTACCAACTTTGATACAAACAATATGGGTGTGAGAAAGATGACAGTATTCAGGTAAGGAGATACCGACTCTTTAAGGACTCATCCCTAACTCAAAAATAATTAAAAGATAAAAAAACTTAATAGATCATAACAGCAGCAGCAAACAATAATCACAAACAATCAAAAAAATTTAAGAGTAGACATATTATTTAGGAAACAAAAGGCAAGCAAATAATATTAAAGCCTTCTAATCAGAGTTTAAACTTTAGTATGTCATCATATGCACAATTTAGACTTAGATTCTATTACCAAAATTATAAACCATGCACATCCATGGCCTAGTTGTGATTGAACCCAAAATGCTACTTTGATCCTCTTGTATATTATCAATGTGATAGGCCTAATAAGAAAATATGAAAGGTTTTTTGGTGCTCCTTGGATTGTATCATTCCCCTTTTTCTTAAGAAGATTATTCCTTAAATCTGAACCTAGATAAATAAAAAAATGAAGTTTGATTCTCTTGATGGGTGGCATCCTACTAGGACGTTTGTTGGAAATCACATCCTTATATACCTGCAATGAAGAAACAATACCATGGAGGGATTCATTAATTTTGAAACAAGCCAATGTTTTTTTCTTTTTTGTTCTTTTATTCATCACTCTCATCTTTTTCACTCTTTTATATGTCACTATTTTCTTTTTTGTTCTTTTCTTTTTTCAAAGATTATAATTTCATAGCCCTCCTTAACTCATGCTCTTTTATTGTTTTTCAAGTATTCATCATACAATGGGATACAGAGTAATGGTTTGTTATTTTGGTTTTGCTTCTCCATACCATTCACCTTGATTTGTGCACTCCACGCATGCTTAGTTACAAGTGGCTCACCACAATTAGTTGAATAAGTGCTTGAACCTAAAGGATCAGTGTGATATTGAAAGTATGACTTCTCAGGTTTAAAGTCAAAGTGAATTCAGATTCCAAACACTAAAATTGGAAAAATTAATATGAATGAATTTTTTATGTGGTATATGAATATGATCTTCAACTAATAGTTACAATAAATTATGAATGTTTAAGATCTTAAAATAACTTAAGCTTTGAATTTTAATTATGAATTTAAAATGGATTAAAAGTATTAGAAGTTTTGCTATTTTATTATCTCTTATTTCAAATTTTTACTTTGTTTTACTTTGTTATTTGTTTATATCTTATTTGTTTATTTTCTTTCTTTTTTTTACTTTTAAAATTTTGGTATCATCTTTGAAAGTCCTTACGAAACTTAAATTTGTCTACTATGGTAACCTAATACTTTAAAGGCATGTTGCATACATTAAATGCAACGGTGTCAATCTATGAAAATGATTTAAGATAGTTTAATTATTTAGTTTTTGTTTTTTATTTTTAGTTTTCTTGCTAGAGACTAGCAACAATGTGGTAGGAAGGTGTGATGAGTGCTTAAAAGTACTAAATATAATGAAATTTTATGCACTTTAAATGCCAAAAATAAATTTTTGTTCGTAAAATCTTATCATCATTTTAGAAAATCTATGTTTTTGGAATTACATTTATGTTTTGTTATTTTTAAGGTATTTATAGCTTCAAATTGACTCAACTAATAAACACTTGAAGAATATTATCTAGAAGGACTCATTTGCAAACAAGAAGTATGAACGAACAATGTATGTAAGTCTTACACATGTTTCAACAAAATGTAAGGGGTGCAAAACAAAAGAGATTCTAAAAGTTCAATTCAATACGTGTTATAGTGGAGGTTTATGTATGTCATGGTGTAGGACAGTTGAATCGATATTTCAAGGCATTCCAGTCTGGCTCATGCGACGATGCAAAAGAAATGCACACCATAATGCGCTACCCTTCGAACCATATTTTTCACTCTTTTACAGCGTTTCCTAAACCTATATAAATCCCCTCTTATGAAAATTGTACACCTACTCAATAAAAGTTCCTTATTTTTCTCTTAAGTTTTTATTTTCTTAATTTCAAAGTTCTTCTTTAAATTTTGAGAGTTGAACAAGTTTAGTTAATATAATAGTCAATTCAATAAACAATATTGGTAAATCTGTTTAGATGATTTTCAGATACGGAAACAATACTAAAATTTCGTATTTGGAAGAATACTTTTGATGTATAATTTATATGTATTCTTCTATTATCAAATTAATTTTGTGTTATTCTAAATGTTTTGTTTAATTTATTGATCATTTATTAAATTAAATATGTCTAGCTAAAAATACTATGAGATATTAGTAATGTTGCTATGATTGTAAAATATTAACATAGATAAAACATTTTTATAAGATAAATTAATCTTTCAATTCTGCAAAGTTTATTATAGAAAAATATAATGAAGAAATTTTTCATAGTAAACTTAAAATATGAAAGTTACATTTATGATTTAATTATCTAGATGTGATAATATTAATTTATTCCATTAATAACCTAATTAATATTAAACAAATATGATTAACTAACAAATGTATCCCCTAAATTCTCCATTAAATGATTAATGTTATTAGCATAAAGTTTATTGAATCTATTTGTTATTTTATTTCATTAGTTTAGCTATTTTAAAACTCATACTTTATGACATAATATTTAGATTTAATTTATGTTTTTAGGAATTTGTTGAATTTTTTCAAAACCACGTGATTTCTCTTTATAACGACCTTGGAAATATACTTGTCAAATTATTTGTACACTTGTAACCTAATTTAAAACATACAAAATATGTGGATCAAGTTTTTGTACATCCATAACTCTAAATAGGTTCATCTCTAGATGCTTAGATAAATGCCAGTATTTCTTTAAAATGTTGAAAGGTGCTTCAAATTTACAATGGGATGAATCTTGCAAGAAAATCTTCTAACAATTTAAAGCTTACATAACATTTCCTCCAGTTTAAGGAGAGTAATTGTATCCATACTTAGTAGTATCAGAATCTTCGGTGAGTTTTGTGCTCACAAAAGATGACAAAGGAGTTTAGAAGCCAGTTTATTACATAAGTAAGGTCCTCCTGGATGATGAAACCTGGTATCCTATTATAGAGAACCTAGTATTGGACTTGTTAACAACTATATTGAAGCTCCAACCTTATTTCAAGGCTCATGGTATCACAATGCTAGCCTTAATAAGGGCACTATTACATAAACTAGATGCCTTTAGAAGAATAATAAAGTATTTGTTAAAGATGAGCAACAACGTCATCAAGTATTAGCCTCAAATAATAATCAAAGCTTAAATATTAGCAGACTTTATTGTTGAGATGGCAATCTCGACAAATCCTACACAAGCATGAACATTGTCAAAGATTTAGGAGCAACTTGACTCAAATACTAAGTTATGGCCCATTGTAGTAGATAACTCTTCATGTGTAAGATTGCAACCTCTTGAAGTGATCTTTGAGATTTGAATTTCATGCCATAAATAACGAAGTTCTTATAACACTTCTTAAGCTAGCCTATAACCTAAGAGCTATCTAAATTGCCATTAGAAGTTGCTCTCAACTAGTAGTGAACCAGGTAAAAGTCATCTATAATACTAAAGACCATAATATAGCCAAATACTAGTAAATCATTATTGACATCCTCTTAACTTTGGAGTAGTTTAAGATTCTACAGCTTTTTAGAGAAGAGAACTTCCATGCAGATGCTTTAGCCAACTTAGCTTCTGTGGTCAACACTAATTACAAGAGGATCTAAGTATGTCTCATAATCTAGTCTCGTAAAGATAAACCCTCCAAAGTAAGCTTTGAATGTGAGCAAATAGGACATATAAATGACTCTTATCAGGAAGTACATCCTTCAAGGATCCTCCTAGAAGACAAGTAAGGCTCAAAAGTTAGAGCAAAAATCATCTTTGTACACCTTATAGTAGGAAAACTAAGATTTTAGCACCATTGGGTAGAACTAGATCCTTATTTTGGAATTCCTTAAGAGCTTTTGGATGTTGGTAAAAGCTCCAAATATCTCTAGAGAGTTATCAAACAACTTCCACTAATTAAAGAGAGACTCTTATAGCTTAATCACCATTGATGGATGATCTCTCACTAGCATCAACCTTGACGAATATTGGGAGAAAGCTCCTACAGCTTCTCAAGACCATATATTTATTACAAACAACTTCAATACACCATATAGACCTCTTAAGGCTAGTGGAACAGTCTCAAACCTCTTAAGATCATATAAAGACTTAAGAGTATAACTCTTAAATGCCTATTGAAAGAGCCCAATAGATTCCCAAGCCATATCATCCTCCATAACATTGTTTACTCAAAAGAACAACATCAGACCTGCCTTTAGTAGTAGCATATCAGTTCTTTAGACTAGGTATAACTTCCTTCAAGACTTTTATATTCTGATTAACTTTTCTCCATGTCCAATTGGATAAATAAGTGGAAATCCTACCCCTTATCTAATTCTAATTGAGACTGATAAACCAAGAAGATCTTAGAGGGCTTCTAGTCCCAATCAGAGATATTTGGATTAAGTTTGTAAATGTTTTAATTTCTAGTTGTAATTTCTGTAACATTATTTTTATGGTCAGATGATTATGTTTTCATTGCTAATGTGGTGTCCTAGTTTTTCTACACCATGTTGATTGTGCTTAGAAGTAGTGGTAGTTAGTGCCTAGGAGTAGTGGTCTTAAGATTGTGGTTTGTGCTTAGAGATAATGGCCATAAAATCAGGAAGAACACTTAGAAAATGGTGGTCACAAACCATGTATTTGTAACCCTTCAATAAATGAGAAAATGGGAGAAAAATTATATAAACTAATTATGGTTTGCTCTCACCCAAAGAGAGTCGTTTGTATTTCATTCAGGAGCTTTGGCTGGAACCTATCATTGGTATCAGAGCTTCATTACAATGGCATCCAACAAAGAAATTATTGAATCCTTAAAGGTTAGACTCAATGGCATTCAAAAGGGAATGCAATGTCTTGAGGAAATTACCGACAGGCTGTCCAAACTATTTTTCACAACAAAGGACCATTCAAGTAGCCACAACAATGATTGAGAAGAGTTTGGCTAGCCACGTCGAGAAGAGAGTGATGACAATAGACAAATCTTTTCTTCCAAAGTGCCAAAATTGGAATTCCCTAAATACACTGGAGATGATCCCACGAATGGCTCAATAAAGTGACTCAATTCTTTGAATATTAAGGAACAATAGATGACCAAAAGGTCTCTCTCGCATCCTACCACATAGAAGGGGAAGCTCATTTTGGGCCAACAGAGTGCAAAGACTTCGATAAAGCTCTATCTAAGGCGTGACAAACTGAATCCCTTTTACGATTACCAAAAGGAATTCAAAAGATTGGGTAATCGAGTTTATGGGTGGTCACAAAAGGCACTAATTCAACTCCTGATGCCCTTTCTTGTATGATAGGTTCTCTAACCCTTAATGGCTTATTTATTCCACAAGCTCACATCTGGGAGGACATCAAAACAGAACCTATAGGCTATGCTTACATGGACCTCATAAGTAATAAAAACTAAAAATTAAACTATCCTAAATCACTTTTGTGGATTGACACAATTGTATTTAACGTATGCAACAAGCATTTAAACCTCTAGGTTGCCCTAGTGGACGAATTTAAGTATCGTAAGGGTTTTCAGTAATGATACCCACAAACATTAACAATAAAAAATGAAAACAAAATAAAACAAATAAAATAAGAAGTTGACTAAAATTTAAAATAAAGTAAACAAATAAAATAAAGAAATGAAATACAAAAATATATCATGCTTATAATCTCTTTTAAATTTTATAATTAAAATCTTAAGCTTAGTTTATTTCAACTTCCTAAACATTCATGATTTATTATAATAATTAGTTGAAAATCATTTTTATATTTCATATAAAAATGTATCAATTTAATTTCACCCAAACTTAGTGTCAAGAATCAAAATTCAAATTGACTCTATTTCTCACAAGTCAATACTCTCAAAAACACTGAATTTCTGTGGGTTCAAACACCCATATGTGAAAGAGATTATATATAGAAATGAGCTAATATGTTTGCATATGTATAAAGAAGAAATGCTCAAAATTTTATTTTAACGTTGATCTCATAAAAGGAATCAAATGTAAGGATTTATAAAATATTATACATTACTTTCATGCATTAATCAAATTCATCAAATAAAAAGATCAAGTAATATGCCTTTTAGAAAATATAAGAAAATGCAATGACTTCTTAGGGAATTACTTCCTATATTTGTTTTTGCATTAAACTATGTCTTACAATTGTTTAAGCTTTTTGGGTCATAGTATATAGATTATACTATTCATTTTTCTTTTCTTTCTTTCTTTTTTCTTTCTCTTATATTCTTCTTTTTTATAAGAAAATACATTTTTTTAAAGAGTGGACCCATGTACAGATTGTACATTTTTATATTGTAAGGTGAATGGTTAATATTTGGCTTTTATATTTGTATTTATATAGGTAACTCTAGATGTATCTCTTTTTTAATAGAAGTCGCATGAAGAAAGACATATACTATCAATTTCTACTTAAATGATAATCAAATAAAAAATAAATATATAATACTTCATTAAGATGTAAAAATCCAAACATTCAATGCCAAGTTCTATAGAGATCATCTAATAATTTGAAGAAATAAGAAATATGTTTAGAGTAGAAAAACAATATTTCACTCAGAATAAAGAAAATTAGGCTCAAATTATATCTCACATGAGTAGCCTCCACTATTTGATTCCTAAACACTAATTTTGGGTTTAATATAATTTTCACATCTTATCAATAAATACTAGTCATGACAAAAACTAACTAATACTCCATGATATGTTTTCAAAAATTAATCTAACAGTGTAAAAGACTTAACTATTTACTTAAACTTGATTTAAAGAAATGATAAATTTTTGTAATTTTTTTTAAAAAACTAATCCTAAAATTCTAAAAATTACTAAATCATACAAAGAAAATAAAATCAAACACAAAAAAAATTAAATTGTTAATTTTTTTGAAATTAAGCATGTTAACTTTTCACCACCTCCAACCTAGAACTTACATTGTCTTCAATGTAACAATTGTAAATTAAAGATAAAGAAATGCAAGTAGTGATAGAGAAATGCAGGTGCATCCATCATGTTCATCACATATAGATTGTTGTGAACTTCTAACATTTCAACAAATATTTTTAGTTTTAACAATTCTAAAATTATCCAGATGCAATTAAACTAAAATAAATTAAACACATAAAAGAAATAAAATTACTTAAAATGATGGGTTGTCTCCTATCCAGCACTTAGTTTAACGTCTTAGCAAGACGTAACTTGGGGAATTTCATTTTAAGTAAATTCAATATCCCTACGTCATTGAGTCAATCAATCTTACAGGTAAGATAAAGTTGTCTACCTATACTTTTTCAAACATACCCCATGGATTTTCAAATTTTTTTTTACTTAAAACTAGGGACATGATTGTGAGTTTTAGATAACCCACTTCTAGGTGCAAGTCAAATAACTAAGGCATCAAAACACAGTTGTACCTATATCTAACAAAACAACTAGCTTATTTTATCACATATTGTGATTAAAAAACTTTGAAATTTTGGAGATAGCTTCATTAGTTTTTTTTTTATTTTTTTAATCTCTAAGTTAAATAACATAATTAGTATTAACCAAGAGTGTTTTGTTATTGAGTCAATTAGAGATATATTATTGTAAAAACATATGTTATTGAGTCAATTAGAGATATAATTTCATTTGTTTTGAAACATATATTACTGAGTCAATTAGAGATATATTATTGTAAAAACTTTTTAACTAAAAGTGTACAAGCATATATTAATGGCGATTTAAACGATTATATTACGGAGAAAATGTGAGTTTGATACTTTATAGTACCCATTTTAATGAAAAGGTACATATGTAAAATCATATATTCAAAGAATACAATAATAGTCCTCATTCACTTTAAAGTAAAAAAATGGTACAATTTTATGTTTTAAATTAAGGATTTTATCATATACTTGTCATGTGTAGTATAAATGAAGAATAATTGTGTTATTTAAAGGGTTTAGTAAGCACTAATATTTAACAAAAGTTACGCACATGCCCATATTTCATAGCAATATACTAGTAATTGATTGAACAAGAATTATTTGTAATGAATATGCAAGTATACGTATCGTAACAAGTAATATAATGATAATAAAAGATCGTTCCGAAAGAGATCATGTTATTAGAAATTAATTTTTAAAACTAAAAAATAAAAATCAATTTTTTGTGTTTTTATGCTTTAAGAAAGCAAGATTAAAAGAACTAAAAATATAATAATTAATTAAATCAGAATTGGTTACTAAAAAGATATATGAGAAATAATTTATTCCATTAATTTTCTAAGTATATGAATCACTAAAATCTCTCAATGTAATTACCAATTAATTACATTATCATTTGAATTTAATGTAGCATGTATTCATATTTCAAGTAAATTACACGCCATATAATAATTAACTTAATCAAACTTTCATATTAATTAAATTATATACTATTCGTTAAGTTCATTAATTATGGATTATATATATAAGAATCATACATCTATGCCTTAATATTATATATATTATTTAATCATAACAAATAATTACACTTATGTTAAGGTCATGTTATATCAAATATAAATTAAAAAATAATCAACTAAACTAAATTACTTTTAAGCAAAAAATGTTATTAAGCTCTGTCAAGTTTTGTTTATAGTGTAATTTATGTATATAGTCTTAGTAAATTTGATTTATTTGTTAAATGAAACATCACTCTTGGTTAGATTGTGTAACATTGATACAAACGACATATTTATTACTCATAAAATAATTATTATTGTGTATATATTTTCACTAAAATAATAAATTAATTAACAATTTGTTAATAAAATAATTATCGTTATATATTTATCTTGTAACAAATTAATTAATTATTTATTTTGAGAGAATTGTTTTCAAACCTTTATATAAAATTTTATCATTAGTTTTTTGTCATTTTAAAAACAACCCAAAAAATTTATATTTAAATACTTATTTTATTTTTTAAAATAATAATTATTATTGATTAATCAATACTACTGTATATTTACCGTATTTAAATTGTCTATACGTACAATTATTTTACTATATACTAGTATATACTTATCATATTATTTCATATACTCATGCCATTTAAGGCAAAACCCCAATTATTTTCATTTAATTCCCAGTTGAGCAGTTTGTGCCTCGTTTATAAATTCATAAGAATTCGATAATGGCGGAGACATCATCGTCAACTTTGGCGAAATCTGACGCAGTGATAGAGGAGTTGCTCGATCGATATCTGACAAGATTCGCTCTTTGCGATGACTCCAAACTCCAAAGCTTGCTGACCAAGCTTCTTCCTTCCACCATATCTTCGCTTTCCTCTCAGTCTTCTTCAGTCCGCAGCAAGGTTTTTATGCACTTCTTGTCCTTAGATGTTTCTTGTAGCACCCGACTCAGCTTCATTTTTAGGGTTTTTAATATTTTTATAATTGCCATGTAGTTTTGTGAAGTTTAATGAAATAATTATGAATCAATTTCTACGTGGAGCTGACATGAATTCAGTGTCAGGCGTTGTGCTATTACCTTTAAAATCCAGGTTTTCCCAATAAGTGAAGTTCAAAACTAAAAAGCATCTATCCGACTTAAAAAGACTTTTGTAATGGATTTAAGCAATACCTCAATAAGTTGAAGCCATTATTTGTGCTTTTTGTTTATGATAGATGATGCTTCTATGTGCTGTATTAGTGGTGTATTTGCTAAATATTGGGTAGTGTGAGCCAGTGACTAAGAATAAATTTGTTGGTGGGCAGGTTCTTGAGATATTGAGTCACGTTAACAAGAGAGTGAAACATGACCCTGTAATTGGTCTACCGCTGCTTGAATTGTGGAATATATATAATGAAGCTAATGCTGCTCCCATGGTTCGGAATTTTTGCATTGTTTATATTGAGATGGCGTTTGAACGTGCACCTGTGGAGGTATGTGGTTTTGCGCTTTTGTAGTATTTGCTGCTTTTTAGTAGTGTAATTCCTTATTCTTCATGCTTCCATTATAGGAAAAGAAAAAGTTGGCCGCTCTGCTTTTGATGAATGTTTCCAAGCTTCCTCTTCAACACCAAGATATTTTTCTTAGAATTGTTACTAAGGTACTCTTTCTTTTTCTATCTAAATATAGTTTACTGTTTTTCTGAAGCTGTTAGGCTAATTCGAGGTGTCTTATGTTCAAAGTTTCTAGTGTTTCATTCATGAAGATGTTTTGTGCTTGTAGTGGCATATGGTCTTGGTCTCTATTATTCCTTTGTTTAGATTTACGATTATGGCTAATGATGCAATGGTACTTAATGAGTATCAGTTCATTCACTTATTTTGGGTTTATTTTCATACATGATTTTTTCTTAATTGTGTGGATTTGATTGGGCGCAGGTTATTGGTGAGTTGCACTCTGATGGAATTGATGATGAAGTTGGTGCAAATTACAGAGCAATAAGTGATTCCAAGGACAAGGAGCTTTTTATTGAGTTTTGTCATCATACAATTTTGTATCAGCCATCATATCCAAGGTTTGATATTTGGTTTAATAATAGAGAAGTGTTAATGTATGTACAATTTTTCTTCAGCATAAGGACTTGTGCTTTTATGCAGGGACGGGTGCCCTCCTGGACTTTCAATTGCTCAAACAAACCGTATTACTGGGAAGCAATCTTTGAAGAATGAGATAATTTTAATGCGAAAGGTAGATTTAGCTCAAATAGCAGATTAACATCATACTTATCTTTCTTTTTATATCCATTATTAGGAAATTATGACTGTTAAACATTGATACTCAGTGTATGCCATTGGTTATATTTATGCTTTACAACTACACATGTGTGTGTGTTTGAGCACACATTATTCTCATTTTGGACTCGTATGATAAGAAATAGGGTGAGGTGTCACAGAAGTTCCTTAGATTAGAAACAGTATAATTTAATCCCTTAACTTTGTAAAAATGGCCAATTAACATTTAAAATATTATTATTTTCTGTCAAATAATTAAAATACTATTAAAATACGAGTTTTGAACAAGAATAAAAGTGAAATTTAATAAAAAATAGTTTAAGAAAAATAAATAATAATAAAATTCAAACAAAAAGTTATTTAAATATATATTTTAATTTTTAATGAAAATTAAAATATTAAAAGAAAACAGTGGCAATTAAAAAATTTTAAAAATAAATATTGTGTTTATTTTTTTTATATTAATTGTTATTTTACCATTGTTAAATAGTGTTTAAATCGCGTTTAATTACTTGATAGAAAAATAATAATATTTTAATATAAAAATCATTAAAATAATATAATTTATTCTTAATTGGTCCCCATTTACAAAGCTAAGGGACTAAATGATACCGTTTCTAATCTAAAGGACTAAATGGTACAAATGATCTAATCTATAAGGGACTTCTGTGTCATTTTTCTCTAAGAAATATTGCAAACTGTTCTGCATCTGGAATGCATATTGACTCTGGTTTCTATAAGCAGTTGGGCATCTTGAATATTGTTGAGGCCATGGAGCTAAGTCCAGAGCTCGCATATCCTCTCTATGTTGCTGCTTCGGTTGATTGGTATGTAATTTCATTTGTAGATTATTTTTCCTTTCTGTTATCAGATTTGATTTTTCATCTTTCAAAAGCTTGTCCTATAATTGACATATGGTTTATAGTGCTTTTAACATTTTATTCTTATAATTTTTGAATGATTAGGCAAGAGCCAGTGGTAAAACGAGGGGAGGAGCTTCTAAGAAAAAAAGCTGCTGGTATTAACTTGGATGATTCAAACCTAATAAGCAGGCTTTTTTGGCTGTTTAATGGTATTCACTCTTAGATCATCATTTCGATTTTTTAATAGTTTGGGTGAGTTTTACTAGAACTCTGAGGAACTTTGGGCTATCTTTGTTTAAAGGCCGTGTTTGACCATTATCGTCTTATTATGCTGTTAATAAATTATTTATAAGAGGAATAAAGGTACAGAAAGTGAAGTTTTAAATGTTTCTGAGAATATATAAATATGTTATTTTCAAAGTGCACTGTTCTGTAATTATGATGGTAGGGATGAACTTTCTTATCGAGTAATTGTATTATGTGATAGCACTAGCAGGCACCGAGGCTTTTTTCTAGTTGTAACTGATTGGCTGGAAAGTTTAAGGTGTTTGGACCTTCCAGTTTTGGGGGTTTATTTTAGTTGGGAAGTGGTAAATTCAGGTGCTGTTTCAGGGGTAGTAGGAATGCCTGTGAATGGTTCTCTAGAATGGAAAAGTTGTTAACTAGATAAAACTTAGAATAGCTCGAGGTTCGATTTCAAGCTTGATACTTGGTTTTGAAATATATACAGGTACTGCTGCATCCCAAAATGTTGTTCCTGAATCAAGAGTTACCCCAGCCAACCCTGCTTTGAAATCAAAGCTGATGTCTATTTTCTGCCGGTCTATTACAGCAGCAAACAGTTTCCCATCAACTTTGCAGTGTATATTTGGCTGCATATATGGTGTGTACTTCATATATTAAGTACATTTGGTTTTCCTATCATAGATGTTTATTTTCTTATAAAATGATTCAAGCTTCAAATGCAGCGCTTCTGTTGCAATTGAGAGAGATATTCCTGTCTTAGATACGATACATGACTTGACTGCCAAAATGCATTCTTCAGATGTACTTATCTGTTGCTTAGTTATAATGCTGCTAACTTGATAATTTTACAGGTCTTGGATGAATTATGAATATATTCGATTGCAGCGTGAATGGTATTCTATAGGGGATTCACCAATTTTCTGGAATAATGAGTTTCATATGCGTTTGGATGTGTTGCTAAAAAGTGCTTTTAGAGATATAAACACCTTTTTATTTGGTAGCAAAATAGAAATGCTTTCAGTCTTTGTGGGCCCACTTTTGATGCACTAAAAGTTATTTATTTATTAGTACCCCTTCTTGAAAAATCACTTCTACCTGAATGCTTCTAGAAGGAGTGCATCCAGACCCGCTTTGTACATAAACGCTTCTAAAAGGAGTGCATCCATAGGCTGTTCTGAATCATTGTAAATTTTTATTGCTTTAAAATCTTAATGGGGTGGGTTGGAAAAGGTTTGCATCGGACATGTGTTGGTGGTTGGATGGAGAGAAACAAAAGAGTTTAGAAATGGATAGAGCTGAATGATTGTACTTTGTGGGAGAGTATGCTGTTTTTGACTTCCTTATGAGCAGCAGTTTCTGTGATCTAAAATCATTCTTGGTTTTTCATTCATAGCAGCGTCATTTAAAGTTTTTTGGGTTAGAAATATTAGGAGTAGGGGCCATTAGTCTGTGTTAAGATCTGATTGGTTTTGACGAGGGCTGAAAGTTTTGTTCTGTGGCTGAGTGAATTGCTTGTCCATTCTTCTTAAATATATGCACGCATGCATGCACGTATAATTTATGTTCTAATATAAAAAGATGCATACTATTTTTATAATATCTTTAATAATTTTAAATAAGCATGGGATGGGTACCCTGCTTGAAATATCATATTTATGTTTGTTAATTTATATTTGTTGTTGGAGTAGCTTTTGTTTTCATTTGTATGTTTTTAAAATCTTTCATGGATTTTTTTTAATGCTCTTGTGAAACACTTATTTTATATTTGGATTTCGAGACTTGCAGGCAATGACGCAACATTACGGTTGAAGCAATTGGGAATGGAATTCACTGTCTGGGTATTTAAACATGTAAGGAATTGGTCATTTGTTTTGGGATTCTAGTTTGGTTTCTAGAATTAGGATCATATGCTTATTTTTTTGGGGTATACTGGATTTCACTTTCCTAAAATGATGTGTTTTTCATCTTTTAGGTGTTAAGTGATACAAATAAATAAAGAAACATTTGAAATGATATTTTCCATTAATTACCTCAGGCCTATCATGTGAATTGGATATAAAGATGAACCATTGAAAACTAAAAGTCAAGCAAAAACAAGCAGAAGATCCACTCTTTGCTTCTAACACCTTTTGTTGCTAGTTCTTATGGGCTATTAATTGAACTTGATTGAGAGATTGGGTTATTTCAGACAAGTTATTGCCAGACCATGTTATAGTACCACTTTTATGAAACAAGATAACGTGATAAAACTACTTTTATCAAATCATCTTGTCCTGCTATGATAAGTTTCTACTGGCTTTAAAATTAACAAAAAATATCAGATTTAATTATTCTTGAGCTATTTTATCTTTACCATTGTAGAAATGATTTGTCTTTGGAGAAAGATCATTAGGAGAAAAAACAAATTGCAATTATTTACCAAGTTGAGTAACCTTATTGTTTCTATACTATCATATAAGTTTTGATATCTAATTGGGCACTTTGAGGACATAGATAAACTCCTGAAGAACTAAATGGATATGTGAAACTTCTATGGGCAGTCATATTCATACAGCATCATAACTCTATTCTGTAGATTGCAACAATCATTTTTTATTTGATTCACCCCATTCCCCATGTATTTTTCTCCTATAAATGCAGTCAAACATTAATCAGCTCAAGCTTATGGGCCCAGTGATACTAAATGGAATTTTGAAGTCTCTTGACAATTATTCAGCTTTAGATCCAGGTTTATATCTTTTAAGTAAAGCAACTTATTTTATTTTTATCCTGGAATATTGATATCATTAATGAAGACTACAAACTTTGTTTAGATATTACTACTCGACATACCAAAACTTTTGCATTTCAAGCTATTAGTTTGCTTGCATAGCGCTTGCCTCAAATTTTCATGTCCTACCTTTTCTTCGCTCCTTTCTTTCTATGCTAACTTCCACTATTTTCTGCTTGCGTATCAATTTCTCTTACTCTTTGCTATTTTTGCACTTCTTAATGAGTCAAAACCTATAGGTACGAACTTTGACATTTAACTTCTCTTTCTAGGGACAAGATTGATATGGCTGTTCGTCTTTTTGATACACTTAAAATGGAGGCCCAGTCTCTTCGCCTTATCGTTCAGGAAGCAACCAATTCCCTTTCTACTGCATATAAGGTGGGATCTTATTTACTTTTACTTTTATTACTTTTTCACACTCAATCACATGCTCACACGTATGCATGCTTAAGCTATAACTGACAAGTGCTCTTGCAAAGCATTCCAGTGATACGTTTAGGAGCTTAACTAAAACATATGAAGCTGACATAGGTGGTTACTAAAGGTGATAATAAGTGGAACTTTTTGGGGGAAGATATAACTATTTTATGTGATTTACGAGATTTTTTTTCTTTCATTAAATCTATTTCACTATTATTGTTCTGGGTTCTGACTTGTGACTTTCTACTGCTGCTCTATATCCTTAGAATTCATACTAGTTTTTATCTCAAATTAGGGAGCCTCACCAGCAGTATTGGGGGATCTGGAGACGCTTTTGCTCAAAAACTCCCAGGAGGTACTGCACGACCAAAATGTGACAATTTTTTATTGTTTCTGTCTTACCTTTAGATTGCACACTAGTTGGGCTCTTCTGTCTAATGCAAGACAAATTTCATTTGTTATCCAGGAACAAGGTGAAGTGAGATTTTGTGCTGTCAGATGGGCAACATATTTGTTTGATTTGCAGCACTGCCCTAGTCGATTCATTTGTATGCTTGCTGCGGCTGACTCTAAGTTGGATATAAGGTACTTTATAGCTTTCTATCGACTTTATGAATAATCGCAAATTCACTTGATGGCTCTTTGTGTGTTTACACATCTTAGGGGGTCGATTTCTCTGTCTATGGTTGTATGTCCATCCAATCTTCAGCAGATTAGGAAAATTTGCATGTTGCATTAAGAATCATTTGGGAGAATTTGGGGGATAAGGCAGTTGAAAAGTATTTGAAGCATTATGTTAAATTATAAAATAATGCCAACGATGTGGCTTCAAAGAGTTCACAGAAGTGATAGTTTGAAAGTGTTGGAATTGTTTTTTTTTTCTTTCTAAAAAGCATTATATTATATTAAAATATATAATAGGTACAAAAATATAAATGGATTAGTAATTCACTTACAAAAGTGAGCACCAAACTATAATGAAAAAAATCTAAATGTCATAACACAAAAGCTTAACTAGAATATACAAGCTCCTCAATTAAAGTTTATGTGAAATTGAAAATAATCTCTTGACTCCTTAGAAATCGAAGCTTAAGAAGATGCCAAAACAAAATTTGCTCCCACAAAAAATTGAGATTATTCTCACTATCTTCAAAGATTCTACTATTCTCTCAATCCATAAAACCCAAAGAATTGCTCCAACTCTTAGTTCGACACTTTTGACGTCATACTCCTATTCCCAAACATAAAAAATGTCTCTAGAAATAAAGATTGACATGATCGATAGCCCAAAGTATATCCATATTCATTCGTAATTTGTACCAAAGAATTTGTGTTATTGGACTATTACACGAACTCATTAGGAAGTGTCGGGTGCGAGTACATGTTTAGATGTTTGATTTTCTCTTTAATATGGGGACATGAATATTGAGTGTTCAATAGTTAGATAAGAATACTTGGATATGGCTTACAATTATATCAAATGTATATTTTTAAATCTCTTCCCTTTAAAAACAAATTTATATTGTTTGTTTGAATGTATTTAGTACATTGATGATTTTTAACCTATTTTTTATTTATTGATATTTATTTTCATATATTATTTCAAAATAAAAATAAAAAACAAAATCTTAGCAAAAAAAATTAAAATTGTAAGTTTAATTAAGGGAATATGATTATCTAATTATTCTTATTTTTATTTATCAAATCTGAGCTAGTATATTCTTTATTTAAGTGTCAAATATGATTTTTTATTAATAACTTAACATCACCATATGCATTGGATGTAAAATAGATAGTTAAGATTTAAAAATTAATACAAACAAGTAGAGAATCATAGTTCTTAATTAAGAGCTATAACCTATCTTAAAAGTGTCTTCAACCTCAAAGCCCATCTTAAAGATATCTGCAGCCTAAAGCCCAATCTTTTTATTTATCTTTATTTTTATTTTTTGATAGTTTCATATTACCCATCAGCTTATCTTTTACTTAGTCATTTCCCAACCAGTTTCCTTTTGCTCCTATTATTTTCTGTGTTTTCTTTGAAGAGAGAAAATACGGAAATGGAGAAGAGAATAGAATGGGTTAGATAGTTGATGGGAGTAGAAGGGAAGTCGATTGAGTTTTTCTTGTGCCTTGTCGAAATACAGTGGTAGTTGCTGTGTTTAGGAGAGTAGCTGCTGCACCTGACGCATATGCCACACCCAAGTCAGTGTTGGGTTGTGTCTATGCGGGTATGGTAGCCAAAATTGTCGAGTCGAGGTAGCATAGCTATTGGACAGTGTAGAAATAAATGGTCAATATTTTTGGAGTTATTCTTCAAATGCACGCACCAATTATGGGAAGGTAGGACTTCAAAAACATTAATTTCAATGATTATTTGTGTTTGCTTTACTAAGAGTAATTAACAATTTCAAAGACTTAACTTTGCTTAGAGTTGGACCTGTCCACACACTAATCAAAATGATAAAAAAAAAACTTGTTCATTAGGAATATCCAAAAGATCCTATTGATAAGAGAAACATCCAGATGAATTGTTAGTCTATATTTTTCTATCACTGCAATATGCTCTTATCTCAATTGCTTCTTACACTAACAATGTCGAAACTCGCCCGAATCTACCGTAGAGCACATGACACGTTTTGAGAAATTGTAAGAATTGACTAAGTTGTTTCTTTGACTAATTCTGGGTTGTGTTAAAACCACAACTTGATAAAGTTTTACAAAACTTTTGACAGAGTTACCCCTAAATTGGGACCATCCATCCTGTAATAAAATGACAGCAATTCTCATATAATACTTCTTTTTACATATTAATAGACGTTATATTCTTTCACAACCATGAAGTAACTCATCCATCAAGATGGCTGTACATTGTAATATATATACTATGAATAAATCGTAAGGTTTTCTTGCCTTGGCTATTAGTTCACATTGACACCAATCAAAATTTACTATACCAAAAGGTAAAGAAAGGTGAGAATTGCATACGTAGGAACAATTGCACGAAGGTCAATTGTTCTTCTGATTGAATTAGGTAATTGGGACCTAGAAGAAGGGTTGGAATGTCAACTCATGAAATATTTTCGCGAGCTCTATAGCAATTCGAACAAACCGGCCTCATAAACGTGAATTAAGCAATTAACATAGCGGAATTATAAGACAACATGGTCAATTCAACACGTAACAAAAACAACTAGTAGTAAGAGATAACAAATTGATGTAAATGTACTAGTGATGGTGCGCTTCATAGGCTTCTGTCTAGGTTAGTAGCATGCATAAACAAGCAAACATCACACATAATGCGAAACAGTCATACATACAAAAAACGATAAAGAATTTTCAATCACTTCAAGGCCTTTTGTGAGAACATATTTGGTAAATGGTGATTGTACTTTCACAGCATGCAATCATACATTACCTAATAAACTATAATAAAGAGTCCGATATTTGGTACATTACTAGGGTAAGGAGATACGTAACTCCTTAAAGACACATCAAACTCATATACATGTAAAACGTAGAAGCAATATATATTAATCAAGAAGTAAATATATTAATTTTATACAGTAAAAACAATACATAGAAAGCTATAGGCATGCTACACATAAAGGAAATAAAACATGCGAAAACATATAGCTAATAAGCTTTTTAATCAGAGTGTGCATCTAATATGTTGGTTCATATTAGATAGAAACTCAGATTATACTAACACACAAACTGATCATGCATAAAAACTGACAGATATACACTTACTGATTATCATAACAGTAGTAAAAAAATCATAGACGAATGGTAAATAAGCAGTAAATATATTATCAGTAAACAAAAAGCAAGCAATAAATATTAAAAGCTTTCTAATCAAAGTTTAAACCTCAATATGTTGAAACCTACATGATTTAAACTCCGATTGTACTAGCTAAACACTAAAGCATTTATAACACCAGATATAATGAGGTAAATCCACATAGAACCTCTACCTATGTGTTAACATCCTCGGGTTGCTTATAGAAACCATTCAACGGTAAACAAATCCACTCAACAATAAAAAAATTACAACCTTGACAGAAATAAAACCCCCATTATCTCTATTAGTCGGGACCATTATTTGAACTGTCTATTACTACCCTCACTTATTGCCTCCTCAACAACTTGGTTTGACATACGAATTCGGCTTTTATTCAAAGCCAACACTATTCGATGTTGTGCGATCAGCTACCAACGATCAGTAAAGTGTAGTAATGTGAACAAACGAACGTGAGAGCCACTCTTAATCACGAACCGCCAACCATGGTGCACATTCAACCATGAACCACAAATTGTCTACATGGGACACAGTCAACTACGTATTGTAAACAACCAACCTACGCAATCTAATCTCACAGTGTTGTGTCTCACACAGAAAGTAAAATAGTCAAGAGCTCAACACTCAAGTACTCTATTTTACCCACAACAATGTAACACACACAACCAATCAATCAACACATGACTCATCGTCACACAGGATCCTCATAAGAATCCACTCGCAAACACCATCTTGAGTACTCACCACTCAAGAGTATGGTTTTACTTCCACAGTCACGAATCACTGATATTGAACACTACTCAAGGTAATAGTGATTCGAAAATAGAAAATAAGATGTCAATTTGACAGAATTTTGCTATAATTTTTTTGGATAAGAAACAAGACGAGAGGGGGTATTTGTAGGAATCACCCAAGCTTACGGCCACCATCATCGAGGCCTCGCCGAGGTACTAGCAGACCATCTCGCTAGGGGTTCTCGCAAACCACCTCACCAGGAGTCCATCGAGTGACTTATGTGTCTCTTGCAAAAGCCATGTGACCAAAGTGTCATAATGATCCAAACAAGTGGCTTAAAGAACTGGTCACCCTCAAACCAAAAGAGAAAAAGAGGGAATGAAAGCATTTATTGTGTGGAAAATTGTAAATTTCCCTTTTGCTTTTGTACTTATCTAATTATTACTTATATTAATATAATTTAATGTTTCTTATTAAAAAATATCTCAATAGCTTGATAACCATTTCATTTTCAAGGATTTAATTGTTTTGTTTTCTAAATTTGGGTGCAAAGCATAACGAATTTCAAGTGAAACCTTGTGATGTATGTTGGAGGGGTAGGTTTTGGGTGCTTTAAGGTGTCTAGGGGAACTCTTCTATCCATTTGAGCTCTTTATATGTTGTTAAATTTATAAATGTAATGTTAATCCATCTCTTAATAGCTTAAGCTTTTTAGATGATTGGTGGCCAACACATTTAACATGGTATTAGAACACTATCACAACAACTAGTGGTCCTGTGTTCGAACCCTTGCAACACTCAAATTGTTGCATTTTAAGTGTTGGACTTATAAGGTGTATAGAACACACACTTAAGGGGAGTGTTAGAATGTGTACATGTAATGTGTTGGTCCATCTCTTAACAACTTAAGCTTTGGAGGACTGGGGACCATCAAACTTGAACATACACTTCCTAGGAAAATTTACCTCAGAATTGTTATATTTGGATTCTCAGGGAAATGGCGCTTGATGGCCTTTTTCCAGGTAAGTACAACAGACAAAGTATGAAGGAAAGATTTGATCTGCAGCACCCGAAACTTGGAGTCATGTTAGATTATATTTTGGAACAGCAGCCAAAGTTATCAGACTCAGCTGAAATGAGGGACCTGCAGCTTCTTTTTCCTTCACAAACGTACGTGGTTATGATTAAATTCTTATTGAAGTGTTTTGAATCAGAGTTGGAGCAGAGAAAATCTATAGAAATGTCATCAACACTTTGGTCTTCGGTGGAAAAGATGTGTTTACTTCTCGAAAATGCTATGGGTTTTGAAGGTTCTGTTGAGTTGCATGCCACTGCATCCAGGGCATTGATCTCTATTGGGTCGTGTGTTCCAGAGGTCACTATTACAATGTTTGATGCTTTCAGTATTTTTCTTTGCTTTGCTCCTTATCTTCTAATACTAAAGTTTTTTACAGATGATAGCGTCACATTATGCACAAAAAGTGTCATGGCTAAAGCAATTTCTGAATCATGTGGATTTGGATACACGTGAGGCGGCAGCGCAATTACTTGGAATAGTTTCCTCTGCTCTCCCAATAGCTGAATCTTATGCTCTGGTTGGTGAACTGGTTTCTTCTTTTAGTGGAACACAGAAGTTCAGGTCTCTAACTTGTATTTCCAAGTGTTTTCCTTAACCATAAATTTGAAAGTATCTGGGAGGTTAATTAAACATTTTTTCAGGTTTGAATCTCAGCATGGAGTATTATGCGCTGTGGGATATGTCACCTCAGATTGTGTTCATAGAACACCTTCCGTAAGTCATATGCTTCTTTGTTGTATTTTATATCCTGTAGTAGGCGTTATATAGTGTTGTAAAATCATATCTTCCAAAATCTCTATGTTTTTGTATGTAAGATTACCTTGTTTTTTCAGCATATCTTCACAACTTGTTTTTGCTGGCTTATAGAATAATTTATTTTTGCATCTGTTCGTGATTAGATGCAAAAAATCTATGGTGAATTATGAATGGCATTGAATGAGAGGATTGTAGTTTCTTTATTTTATATAAATTCCTTGTTTTATAGTTGTTTTTCCCTTTTAAATAATTTTTGAGTTGACTTCTGGTCCTGTAATGTAATGGAGTTTCCTTTGAGGCTCTGGATTGGCAGGTAATCATGCACTCTTCCTTGAAGTTTACGTGGATGGATTTTTGTTTTTGTTTAGTTTTTGATGGAATGCAAGCTTCTACTTTGTATGAGCTTTAATTTGACCATTTCTTCTTTAGCATTTGACTGGATCTGGTATTCACTTTAATGCAGATTCCAGAGGCCTTGTTTCAGAATATACTTAAATGTCTAGTTGACATTATTAATTCTGAGAGTGCAACATTGGCCTCAATTGCAATGCAAGCATTAGGGCATATTGCTCTGCGTGCTCCATTGCCTGCAATTCTTTTTGAGTCCAGTTCTGGTAATTAGTTTCTATGAGCTGATCTTATTGGCTGCCTCAGCTGCTGTTATAGGTATCTTTGTGTTTTGACCAGACTTTCATTAAATTGCAGTTGACATTCTAACAGTCTTGTACACAAAATTGAGCAAGCTACTCTCTGGGGATGATATTAAAGCTATCCAGAAAACTATAATATCTATTGGACATATCTGTGCCAATGAAACATCATCTGCATGCCTGAATGTTGCCCTTGACCTAATTTTCAGTCTTTGCCGGTGGAAGGTTGGTGATATATTTTCTTTAGGTGAATAATTATAGAAATCAGGGACTTAATCATCAAAAGTAGGTTCCAAAGTTTGTTGCACTCTGCAAAAGGAGTTTGGGGGATGCTCGCTATAGTTTCCCGTTGTTTTGTTTTGAATAAATTATGGTGGTTTTGGGAGCTCCAAGAGTTTGTGTTCCTTTTGGAGGAATTCCGTTTTGTCTGTACTTTTGTAATTTGGATGGAGAGAACCCAAAAAAATCCATTGATAAAGAGGAATTGTTCAATATTCTTTGTGTTCATTTCGATGCTGTTATTGATTTTTTAGTTACTCAAGTTGTATTTAGCTACTGGTTGAAATTGACCCAGACTGAAGAATGGACGGACTTGCATTTTTCAGAACAACAAAAACTAAAATTATAGAAAAAGTAGAATGAGATTATGATTGATGCAGAGTGCATGTTTTTAGTTAACTAAGTCTCCAATCATGGCACTTTGGAATTTTGTAGGTTGAGGATGTCCTATTTGCTGCTGGAGAGTCTTTATCATTTTTGTGGGGTGGCGTTCCTGTGACTGCTGATTTGATTCTCAAAACCAATTATAGTACACTTTCCATGGCTTCCAACTTTCTTATGGGAGATATTAGATTATCTCTCTCGGTATACAACGTTGATGAAAAAATTACAATCAAGGAAGACTTACATTCTACAATCAGAGATGCCATTACTAGAAAGCTCTTTGATGATCTTCTGTATAGTACTAGGAAGGAGGAGCGTTGTGCAGGAGCTGTCTGGTTACTATCAATTACAATGTATTGTGGCCAGCATCCTTCTGTCCACCAAATGCTTCCAGAAATTCAGGTTTACCACTTATTGCAAAAAAATGGTTATATATTTTCTTCTTATAATTTCTCTCCACCCTTTCCTCCTTTTTATGTCCTGCGTGTCAATTTTATCAATGGTCCTTTGTTCCTATCAGAAAATAGGTGGCCTTATAATGTTAGAAATCCCCACGATTGACTGCCATCATCTATGTGATGTGCATTTCAAGAGGAAGTGATATCCAAGTGAAACATTTGTATATATTATGTGATACAATCCACTATTTGTAAATTGCTTTGCTTATGGGACGGTGTATTTATCTTCTAGAACTGTTGCATTATTTAATCTATTATGTTCTAATTGATTATCATGCTTATAATTTCTCTGTATTTATCTTCTAGAGTTGTGCATTATTGTATCTAATATAATCTAATTGTTAATCATGCTTATAATTTCTCTGTATTTATCTTCTGGAGCTGTCTTATTACTGTATCTACTATATTCTAATTCATAATCATGCTTATAATTTCTCTTGCACGCACGTGCACACATTTCTTTTTGGGGGTGGTGGGTGGGGTCCAAACAACTATCACATTTTTTAAGGGATAATACGGATTTGATTAAATGTTAGCCACAATCATCACTGGATCAGTTGATTAGATGGTAAACTTAGAAACCCCTATTGTTTGCATTGTTTGCAAAGTTTGGACATCCCACTGGAGATTTGGAGATTTATCTGTGACTTATGTCAGATGTGTGCTGCTCATTATTCTTTTTAGTTGGTATTTCCATTGTAACTTGTGCGATTCCATGATCACTTATAAAACTGTTTGTTTCTGTCTTGAAACCTAGGTTTTTAATTTTTTTTTGCTCTTGATAAGAAGCATTATATTATATTGAAAAATGTAATAGGTACAAAAATATACAGTGGATGAGTAATCCACTTGCAAGAGAGAGCACTAATCTAAACTGAATAGAAACTAAGATTAATCTAAACTGAATAGAAACCAAGTGTCATAACATAAAAACCTAACTAGAATATAGAATATACAAGCTCCCCAAATAAAGCTTACGAGAAACTAAGAATAATCTCTCAACTTCTTATAAAACCGAAGCTCTGAAGTATTATTCTATATCTTTTTTCTATGTTAATTCAAATGTATATACATCATTAAAAATATGACTAAAAAGTAGACAAATGTCCATTAATCTAGGAATAATATAGCTGGTATCAACAACTAAATTCCAGTTTGTTTTACACTAATTCACAGTCTGTACAACACTAATATAGCCTAATATTGTCAAAAAGTTTACACTCCCCCTCAAGTTGGGTAATAGATATTAATCATTCCCAACTTGCAACTCAATTCTTCGAAAATTGGTCGAGGTAACGCTTTGGTAAGGATATTTGCAATTTGATGATGAATAGATGTATATAGTAGGTCCATGATTTTTCCATCTAACTTCTCTTTAATGGAATCACGATCAATTTCTACATGTTTGGTTCGGTCATGATGAACCGGGTGTTTTGCAATTCTTATTGCAGCTTGATTGTCACAATGCATGCTGATAGGTTCAGGAGTTGTGAAGTCCAGTTCATTGATTAGTCTTCTTAACCACATTCCTTCACAAATCCCATAGGCCATAGTTCTAAATTCAGCTTCTACCCTGCTTCGAGCGACTACACTATTTCTTATTTAGCCAAGTTACAAGATTTCCCCATACGAATGTACAATACCCAGTGTACCCAGTGGTAAATCTGCGATCCACTATAGAGCCTGTCCAGTCAGCATCTACAAAGACTTCAATTTTTGTGGTAGGATTCTTACTGTAAGTATAATCCTTTTCTTGGTGTCATCTTGAGACACCTGAGTATACGATAGACCGTTTCCATGTGTTCTTCAGTGGGACTGTTCATAAATTGACTTACAACACTCACTAAAAAACCAATATTTGGTCTAGTGTAGGATAGGTAAGTGAGTTTTCTCACTAATCTTTGATAACGACCTTTGTCCACAGGTATACTATTTTCTTTAATTTTGAGTTTTACTGTAGAGTCCATCGGAGTTTCTGTCGGTTTATACCCTATCATTCCAGTTTCCTTGAGAAGATCAAGTACATATTTCCTTTGAGATATAAATATGCCCTTTTTGGTTCTTGCTACTTCTATTCCTAGGAAATATTTGAGATTGTCTAGATCTTTGTTCTCAAATTCCTTGGTTAGGAATTCTTTGAGTTTATTCATCTCAATTGTAGAATTACCTATTAGAACAATATCATCTACGTACACAATTAGGATTATTCTATAATTAGAGAAGTGTTTGACGAATAATGTGTGATCTGATTGGCATTGATTGTACCCATATCTCTTCAAAACTTTAGAGAACCTAACCAACTAGGCACGTGGAGACTGTTTCAATCCATATAAGGATTTCTTAAGTTTGCAGACTCTATTGGTTGGAACAGTAGATTCAATTCTAGTAGGAATGTTCATGTAGACTTCTTCGAGATCACCATTGAGGAATGCATTCTTGACATTTAATTGGTAAAGAGGCCAATCCAAGTTAGATGCTAGAGAGAGAAGAACACGAATAGTGTTAAGCTTTGCTACAAGTGCAAAAGTCTCCTGATAATCAATCCCATATGTCTGAGTGAATCCTCTAGCCACAAGACGAGCTTTGAAACTTTCTACACTGATGTCTGCTTTGTGTTTGATTGTAAAGATCTATTTACACCTAATAGCTTGTTTTCTCGGTGGTAGTTCTGTGATCTCCCAAGTCTTGTTTTTTTTCTAAGGCATTGAGTTCTTTTAGAATAGTTGTCTTCCATTCAGGTACCTGAAAGACTTCATGAACGGAATTTGGAACCTGTATCTGATCAAGGTTGCTGATAAATGCCTTATAACCTGGTGAGAGACTTTTATAGGAAACAAAGTTGTAGATGGGGTGGTTTGTGCAAGATCTTACACCTTTCCTTATAGCAATTGACAAATTCAAATCATTAGAAGGTAACTCAATAATAGGAGGTTCAATGATGTTATCTTGTGAATTGTTGGAGTGGCCTGTACTCGGGTTGGATTCCTAGATTGGCTCAAGATATGCTCGGTTCTTCGCTCTTTCTTGAGTTGTTTTCCTCTTGGAGTAAACAAGAAGATCATTGTTTGGATCTGTTGGTAGAGAAGTTCATGGTTCATTAGGATTATTAGGAGTATTTGTTTGAGGCACTGATTCACTCTCTGGAATTTGCGGGATAGGATTTGAGACAGAATTTGTGGGAGACTGAGTGGTTATGCTATTCCAAAGCTGGTATTCATTGCCTATGTTCACCCTTTGAATGACAGGTTTGGAATAGTACGGATATTGTTCATAGAATGTGACATCCATTGTATTATAGAATCCTTTTGTGATAGGAGAGAAGCACTTGTATCCTTTCTGGTACGATGAATACCCTAAGAATATGCATTTGATGGATCGGGGATCAAGTTTACCTCTATGATGTACACGGGCATAAGCAGAACATCCAAAATCTTTAAAGGGAATGAGGGACACGATTCTGGTGTGTGGGTAGGACTCAAGTAGAGTATTGATAGGTGTTTTAAACATGAGGACACGAGAGGGCATCCTATTCATAAGATAGGTAGCTGTAAGAACAGTTTTCCCCCAGAAATATTGAGGGACATGAGTTGTGAACATGAGGGATCTAGCTACCTCGAGAAGATGTCTATTCTTCCTTTCAATCATCCTGTTTTGTTGAGGTGTGTCAACACAAGAGCTTAGATGGACAATCCCTTGACTTAACAGATAATCACTAAGGGTGGAAGCGAAATATTCTTTAACATTGTCAGATTTCAATACTTAGATTTTTGTTTGAAATTGGGTTTGAATCATGGTATTAAAATTTTTAAAAATTTGACGTGCTTCAAATTTTTTTTCATTAGAAATAACAAGTGATTTGAGTATGATCATCTACAAATGAAATGAACCAACGTGTCCCTGTGATGTTTTTGATTTGAGAAGGATCCCAAATATCAGTGTGAATTAATGAGAAAAGATATGATTTTTTATGTGGAAGATGAGGATATGAATTTTTAACATGTTTTAAAAATTGACATATTTCACATTGAAAATCCTATGAATTTTTAAATCTAAAGGATGAAGGGAAAAGTTTTTTCAAATAGAGGAAATTAGGATGACCTAAGCGATAGTGTTTCAACATGATTTCACCATCATTATTGGACTTAAGCTTTAACAAAGCTTTATTCTGATAAGAAACCTCAGATACAGCTTAGAGGGCTTGTCTTGTTGGAGGGTCTTCACTTCTGAGGAGATAGAGTCCCGAGCATTCTTTAGCACTGTCAATCATCTTCCCCGAATCCAAGTCTTGAAATTCACATAGATTATGAACAAATTTAGCCATACAATTTTTATCACGAGTGAGTTTAGTAATTAATACAAGATTATAATCAAGTGTGGGAACAAGGACAGAATCCAGAATAAAGGAGTTTGAAATTTTGGCTGAACCAATTCTTGTTACTTTGGATACTGAACCATCGACAATTTTGACAGTGTCCGTTTTGGTAGGTTTTAAGATTCATGAGAAGAGAAACATCACCTATCATATGGTCTGAAGCACCTGAATCAACAATCCATGGTCTCATAACCTGTTTCACACTAAGAGTGTTGAGGGTGTTACCTGATTGAGCTATAGTGGGATTATGTGGGCAAGGACTGTCCAAATATTTTCTGGAAGAGATCAATCTGTTCCTTACTAAACAGAGCAGATTCAGGTGACGCAATTCCATGAGATTTAGAGATATTTTTTCCATAACTTTCTTTGTTGATGTGTTGTGCGGAGGGTGGTTTCGAATTAGTTGGCTTTCCATGAATTTTCAAGCAGGTTTCCTTAGTGTGACCAGGTCTACGACAATGGTCACACCATTCCTCTTCGGGGACGGTTGTCTGTATAATGAGATTTCTGGTGTCCTTCCCTAGTCACGGAAATGGTAGATTGAGGACCTATCATCACCTTTTTCCGACTCTCCTCTTGACAAACTTCGGAGAAGGCTTCACGAATGCTTGGTAAAAGTTTCGTTCCTAAAATTTTTCCTTGCACATTATCAAGATCTTTATGTAGCCCTAGTAAAAATTTGAAAACCCGTTTCTTGTCAATAATCTGTTTGTACAAGATGTTATTTGTTGGACATGTCCATTCGTGAACCTCAAAGAGGTCTAATTGTTGCCAACATTGAGTGAAAGAGTTAAAGTATTGGGTAACCGATAACTCTCCTTGACGAAGATCATGGAGGATGCTTTCGATCTCAAATAGTTCCGACATATTATCAGAACTGGAATAAGTATCTCTAGCAATATCCCATATTCCTTTGGCAGTCTTGTAGAGAAGAAAGTTCTTTCCAATCTCGTTTGGCATGAAATTTATCAACCAAGACATCACCATATTGTTTTCAGATTTTCATGTTCTGTATTGCGGATCGTCTTTGTTTGAGGCTGTTGCATCTCTAGTGAGGTAATCATCTTTCATCTTTCCGCATATAAACATCATGACGGATTGAAACCACTGAAGGTAATTGTACCCATTTAATTTGTGACTGGTGATGGGTAGAAGATTGTTGTCTGTGGAACCAATAATGACAGGTTTTCCTGTGGTCATTGGTGTTATTTCAATTTGGGCTGATATGTGGGCTAATTGGGCCTATTAGATGGGCCGAAATTTGTTATTGGATTAGACTGGGCCGGGCCGGGCCGGATTACAAATTCAAGGCTTACTAAGTCTATCATAATTCACTGTTGAAACAGAATACTAGTGTTGGACTTACTGAACCAGATGGTGACGTCGATGAACCAGATGATCGGCGATGACGATGGACCAGATGATCGGCGGCGACGATGAACCAAATGACTGGTGGTGCCCAAGTTTTGCCAGATTTGATGATTGATGTCTCGCGATTTTGAGTGGTTAATGACGATGACATATTTGGTAGTTACGAGAGTTGTGGGAAATGGCTCGCGATAATGACTGATCTGAGTAGAATGATGTTGCACGATAGTCTGCCGTTTCTTAGACGAATGATGACTTTGGTTGAAAAAGAAAACCATTAGGATTGACATCGGAGAACAGCGCCTGAAATGGTTCAATTTGATACCACCGTTTAAGACAAGAGGTAGGAGAACAATGCCTGAAGAATTGAATTTTAGAAAATCTTCTCGGACAGAGTTGGTGAGGAAAAAAATTGGATTTCAGAAATGCTCTGATACCACGAAGAAAATATTATAAGAGATGGTGTAGAAAATCTGAAGTATTATTCTATATCTTTTTTCTCCATTAATTCAAATGTATATACATTACTATAAATAGGATTAAAAAGTAGACAAATGACCATTAATCTAGGAATAATACAACTGGTATCAACAACTAAATTCCAGCTTGTTCTACACTAATTCACAGCTTGTATAACACGAATACAGCCTAATATTCTCAGAAAGTCTACACTCTCTATCTATAAGACCCAAAGAATAGCTCAAACCCCACGGTTCCATAACACCCTAACTTTGGACGCTATACTTCTATTCCCAAACATTTAAAAAGAAATAAAGAATGACATGACCTTGGGATAGTCTAAAGTATTCCCATATTGCTTTGCAACTTCGACTAAAGAATTTGTGCCATGGACGTTGTAAGAATAAGTTATCAATATTTTTGAAGTTATTCTTTCAAAGCACGCATTAATTAGGGTAGAGGCAAGACTTCAAAAACTTTAATTGTATCTAATCATTTGTGTTTATCTTGCCAAGAGCAATCAACTTTAAAAACTTAACTTTGCTTGGAATTGGACCTGTCCACGTAAATGCAAAATGCTTAAAAACTTGTTCATTAGGATTATCCACAAGAGCCTATAGGATTTATAAGAGAAACATCCAGATGAATCATTAGTCCATATCCTTCTATCATTGCAATTTGCTCTTATCTCAATGTCTTCTGACTCTACCAACATGCTTGTAAAATCTTCAATTTTCTAATCATTCAAATTTCATCTAAACGTCAAATTCCAACCGTATGTTAAATATACCCTATTAATAAGAGTATTTTTCTCCAAACATGAACTATATAACTTTGGAAATATTAGGGAAAAAATCGCCTTTCAACCGAGGATCCTCCCAAAATTGAATTTTGCTTCCCTCTCTCACCTTGTACCTCAAATTGAAAAAGAAAGTTTATGAATCTTTTACAATAGACAACCAAGGACTACAACGATCTTGATAAAGATCTCGGTCCGTATCTTAATCATTCTCATTCAACCCATATTTACCTTTGACTGTCATATGCCAAAGAGAATCCACCTCAAACGGGAACTTCCTAAGTTACTTTCCTAATAAGACCTTATTTTATTTGATAATATTACCAATACTTAACTCTCTTTTTTCCTTCAATTTTTGAATTATCCCCCAATTGGTCAAATGACTCTTTCTCCCTTCATTAACTTCTTCCCATAAAAGGTCTCATTATTTTCTTTAACCTTTTAGCCACTCCCAGAAGTACATTAAAAATTGACAAATAATAAAGAAGAAGACTCGACAATACAAAACTATTTAAAGTTAACCGACCCCTTTGGAGAACGAAATTCTCTTCCAACTTGTCAATCTTTTTTCAAATCTATCAATAATTGGTGACCAAAATTTTACAACCTTGGACTGTCTCCTATTAGTAAACGCAAATATTTTAAGGACCGATATCCAACTTCACATCCCACCAAGTTAGCTAAGTGTCACGACCTTAATTTCTCAAGTAGCGATCGTGCGGCACTTAGCTCGGTCCGTCAAACTAAGCCTGCCTTTCAATCCGAAAATGGAACTCCAAAGAGAGTAGTAAGAGATTTGCAAAGAATGCTTTGTATTGCTCTAGAGAGAGTTTATGATACAATTGCTAAGAATTCCCAAGGATGATTACAAATGAAGACCAAGTGGTCTATTTATAGTGTGTGACAAGCCTGAGTATGCCACGTTTCTCTAGATCCTTCTAGCTCTAGAATATACAAGAGAGTTCTGTGCTGTGCCGCTGAGGTTCTAGGACCTTATCCAACTACAGAGTCTTACAGGTTTGTCCAGTCGCCGTGCACGCACCTTCCGGATGTTCCCGCAGCAGCTTCTTCTACAACCTTCCCGAACCATCCGGTGCGTTCTAGAATACTCGACCCGTTCCTAGCACCTCTACAGTGTGCTCACAGAACATTCTGGGGTCTTGACTTGAGTTGAGTCCATCGACTCCATTACTTCTAGACTTCTGCAGGTAACTAGAACTTTCCATGTCTAGATCCTTTGGCGTACCATCGTTTGGATTTTTAGGGGCGGTTTGGGCGGGACGTGACACCCTCACTGCCCGAGTTCGCGGCACTACTCGTCGCGCCTTCAAGTTTAAACCCTCTCTATAGCATCTCAATTGCCACGAAGAATCCTCGGGTTCCCGGCTCGTTTCTTCATCCGGCGTTCTTCCATTTGACCAAGTATTCCACTATAACTTGGTACGCCTGCTTCGACGGATCAGCCGGTCCGCCAAAATCGAGGTCACTTCCTATCAGCAGGAGGTTACCATCATGCGTGGGTCTTTCTGCTTTGATACTCACGACTTCTATGTCGTCCTCGTCTCCGTGGTTAGGTTTCGGCATACTTACATGAAAAATAGGATATATTTTAAGCTTTGGAGGAGTTGCGGTTTGTATGACACCTTCCCGACTTTCTTGAGGACGGAAAAATGGTCCTTCGTACTTCCGCATAACCCCCATGAACCTTCCGCAAGGTCTTGAATTGTTAGGGCAATAGTTTTACCAGGACGAATCACCTTCACGAAACTCTACCATCCTCCTCTTCTTGTCGACCACGTTCATCTTCTTAGCGCCTTATGCAAATAGGCTCAGACAACTCTGCTTGTTCGCCAGTGCCTTGGCAAACTTGGTGCCAGTGGCTCTTTCGCTTCCGTAACTCGTGGCTAAGGCGTGAGGGGGGTCGTGAGGCTGTCGCCCCGTGACAATTTCGAAGGACTCTTAGCGGTGGACTCGACTTTGCAGTATATGAGGGGGTGGGCTACATCCAACAGACTTCGCCCGATCCGCGATTGATTGGCACCCAACAGAAGTGCCTAAGATACGGTTCAATGATGCATTGGCGCGCTCGTTTGTGAGTCACTTTGTGGATGAAAGCTTGTGGAGAAATTCAAGTCCGATCCCAATGCCTTGAATAGTTCCGTCCAAAAATTTCCCCGTGAATCGTGGGTCCTTCGGTCCACTCACGATATTGGAAGGAATTCCCAGGTCTTTCACAACATTCTTGAGAGCAACCGCGCTCATCTAGCAAAAATCGTGCGGTCGTTGAGGCAGGTATGAATGTCGCATGTTCTTTGAAACGGTCAATGATGACAATAATCTTTGCCAAATCCCTCGATTTTGTGGCAAGCAGTGATGAAGTCCATAGAGACACTCCTACCTGCTGGGAATGGGCGACGGCTCTAACAACCCGCCGGAGTGCATGTTGCTAATCTTGTCCTGATGGCATACAAAATGTCTTCCATGCTACATCGTCCGAAGTTGAGGCCATAGTAGATGGACTTGATCAAAGCAAGGTACGCCTCATTCAAGGTGTCACTTGCCCATAACGAATCATGGCACTCCCTTGATAAGCTCTTTCCTTAAGCTCCCCCATTTTGGCACGAAGATTCGGTGCAGCAGCATATAAGTAGTCGTCACTCGGTAAAATCGTCTCGTCTTTCCTTCTCTTGATGAAGCAGGAGGTTTTGGGCAAGGCGTGCATCTTGCTCAACCCTTTGATCTATCCAAAGTGAGGGCTGGCAGCTCTACTCGAGGCTGCTTAGCTCGTCTTGCGGCCTCAGTAGCACGCCCGGCCATTGGCCTTACCGAGGGCTGCTCAACCTATAATGTCCAAACTGGCTGCGAGAAATCTTGCCATCAGCTTGCTTGGGACTCGACTTCTTTTGAGTCCGAAGTGAGCTTGTCGCCACATTGTCCGTCATAATAACAAAATGAGAACCCAATAAAGTAATGTCGCCACACCTTGAGGCAATGAATGATGGTCATTTCTTTTTCTTTGTGCGGTGTAGCGGCGTTCGGTGTCGTTGAGCTTGCGGCTCTACGTAAGCTATTGGACGCCCTTCACTGCATCAATACTCCATCAATGGCAAAGTACGAAGCATTTGTATGCGGCTCGTATGTCTTGGAAAGTGCAGTAGACAAAGCACCTGGGATTCTTCGCTAACGGCCTTCTTTAAGTCTTGAATGAGGCTTGGCATTCGCTTATGTCCCAGCTCCCAGCCTTATTCTTTTTCAGTTAGTGAGTGGGGCTCTTTCTCGGCGAGTAGGACTTGATAAACCTTCTGTAATAGTTTACCGGTACCCGAGGAAAAGATCTTAATTCGGGAACATGGTGAGAGGCTCTCATTCCTGGATGGCTTTCACTTAACATCCATCATCGTCGATTTTCCATCCTTTATCCTATGTCACTAGAACATCACTTCGTCTTGGGCAAAGGAACATTTTTCCTTCTTGACATATAGCTCATTCTCCTCGTGACCTCGAACACCTTCCCCAAATGCTCTAGATGTTCTTCCCAAAGTCCATTTATATCACAATATCATCAAGATATACTACCACGAACCGATCGAGGTAGGGATGGAAAATCTTATTCATGAGTGTGCGAGGAAGGTGGCAGTGCATTAGTAAGACCGACGGCATGACAAGGAACTCATGGCGCCATACTGGTCACACAGTAGTCTTGGGCTCGTCTCCCTAAGTGGCCGTGCGTAATGGCTGCTTGATCGCAAATCCAACTTTGTAAAGTATCTCGCATTCCCGATTGATCGAACAAATCGGCAATAAGTGGGATAGGATACTTGTTGGCGATGGTGATCTTATTTGCCCGATGGTCAATGCACGTCCGCGGCGAGCCGTCCTTCTTCTTTTGGAACAACAGGAGAACGCGGGGCTTTTGAAAGGCCTTATAAAGCCTCGCATCCAGTTCATCGAGTTCTACGGCAATTCAACCAACTCGAGTTCGCCATCCGATGGGGACTCGTTGTTCTTGGTGGCCAGTGGGTTCGACTCATCTCGTGGTCTACCTCCTCCTTGGAGGGTAACAGCTGGCGATGCCTCCAGGCATCACCTCTTGGAACTTGTCTAAGGCAGCTTGCACTGTTGGCAAGCTTGGCGACACCTCTTCATCGTACTCCTTTAGGATGGGCAGTAACTCTCTTCATCCCTCTTGATCACTTCTGAATTGGCGCAGAAAGAGTTTCGAGTAGTAGATCCGGTGGTCTCTCAGTCGGTGCCCACGCATGCCTTCGAGCCATCAGTGATGCACGTGGAGTTTGAGCTTGGCACCAAGAAAGCTCTAACACAGTCCGAGAACCTCATGCCAAATACAACCCAGAAGTCGTCCATGGGCGCCCATTGTGGTACATGGCCGAGTCCAAGCACTTGGCAGCCTTAACTCGCCTTACAGCTCCATGTAATGGTAGTCTTCTTGAGTTAAGCTTTGAGAGAAGCCCCTCCGTTGACAACCTTTGGTAGGTCTCCTTGCTTCCTCCATTTGAAACAAAGTTATGAGACGCAGCCTCGTGTCGAGGCTTTGGCGACCTTCCGTTGATGGTTGCATCTACGTACATCGTGCCTCGCTTTGGGGGGTCTTTGGGGACACGTGCACAGTGGCGCGAAGAACCCATCTGCAGACCATCGTCCAACTACCTCCATCTTGGTTATGTGTGGAGGCGACTAAGGCACTCGAGGCCTTCCCTCTTCGGACATTCGCGTGCCCCGTGCGGTCCGTCGCATATAAAGCACGTCACCGGGGCTTCGAGGCATTAGATCCTCATGCCTTCCCTTTGTCCCGTGGCTTGAATGAGGAGCCATCCTTAGGATTTTTAGGACCCTGACTCTTAGCATGGCCTCCACCACTCTTTCCTCCACTAAACTTTTTATCTGAGACTTTTGAGCTCTCCTTGTTTGTGGAATAGTCAATAAAGCTCTCAGTTGCGATGGCCGAAGATAGGTCTTGGACACCATGTCGCTTGAGCTCCCAGTGGCCCGTGATTGGAGACCATCCATAAATAAGAATAGGCATCCTTGCGAGGGTGTCGGGGACTTCTAGCAACAAGGTTGTGAACTCCTTCGCAGTCCATCTTTACCTCTGCAACTGCTTCGCACAGTAATCGGCCCGCCTACTTCTTCGGCATTTACGGGGAAGAAGCGCATCTTGAATTCCTTTGAAGTCATCGAAGGTATCAATCGTGTGGCCATAGACCCTCGCGTTGCACATCTCCATGTCTCGTCTCGCCTGCAACATCGCGGTGTCGGATAAATACATGGTGCCGGTTCGGATCTTCTTTGGCACGGTCCGTTTACCGCCAGCCTCAAAGTATTGTTCTAGCCCCCACGGGAAGTTGTCCATCCTGGCGTTCTAACGCCCGTTAAAGGTCTTGGGCTTGGGAACGTCCCACCCTCTTAGCCTCATTGACGGTGGTTGCACTAGTTCCCGGCCGCAGCCCTCGCTACATAAACTAGATCACCACCCATATCCTCCATTCTATGCAAATACATTAGCAAGTTCTCTTTGGGACAAGATCCTTACCTTGTGCAAGTTCCGCCTTTAACCCATCAATCTTCGCCTCGATCCACCGTCTTAGCTCATTGAGTGACATCTTAACCTTGGTGCATGGATTTCTTGTCCTCGCACTCAAGCCATTGCAACGCTCACTAAGTTGTCAACCGTCAAACAGCCTCCCTGGGCACGTCTGCGCACTTCCCACTCGTGCTTCCAAGCTAGAAAGCAAGTCTTTCGACTTGGCTCGAGATTCCTTTGGGCTTTCCCGCACTCTCACGGCCACGTTCCATTGGTGGAACGTCCATGTGGTGTAGGCGGTGTTCTTCATTTTTGCCAAAGATAGAGATACTTTAACTGGCCTACGATACCAACTGTCACGACCTTAATTTCTCAAGTAGCGATCGTGCGGCACTTAGCTCGGTCCGTCAAACTAAGCCTGCCTTTCAATCCGAAAATGGAACTCCAAAGAGAGTAGTAAGAGATTTGCAAAGAATGCTTTGTATTGCTCTAGAGAGAGTTTATGATACAATTGCTAAGAATTCCCAAGGATGATTACAAATGAAGACCAAGTGGTCTATTTATAGTGTGGCAACAAGCCTAGGAGTATGCCACATTTCTCTAGATCCTTCTAGCCTCAGAATATACAAGAGAGTTCTATGCAATTTGCCACGAGGTTCTAGGACCTTCTATCCAACTCTAGAGTCTTCTAGGGTTTGTCCAACTCCATTCACGCACCTTCCGGATGTTCCATCGGCTTAGCGGCCTACTGACCTTCCCGAACCATCCGGTGCGTTCTAGAATACTCGGCCCATTCTAGCACCCTCTAGTGTGCTTTCACAGAACATTCTAGGGTCTTCAAGCTTGAGTTGAGTCCATCCAACTCCAGCCCTTTCTAGACTTCTCTAGGCAACTCTAGAACTTTCCATGTGTCTAGATCCTTTAGGCAGCCATCATTTGGATTTTTAGGGGCAGTTTGGGCGGGACGTGACATAAGGCTAACACTTTTTATTCTTCATAGTTAATACGTAGGATACAACTCTTGGAAAAATTTAATTTCAAATCTATTAATGGTATCATCAGCAAATTGAAGATGAAAAACTTCAACTTTCCTTCTCCCAACACAAAGACAATTTATCAAGTTATATCTCTTCGCTTTTTTCATTGTCTCAACCCATCAACTATCAAGATGAAAAAGAAAGGAAGAAAGTGGGTCTCTTTACCTTAAACCGCTTGTTGCCTCGACAAATCCTCTTGGTTTTCCATTAATAATTACTACGAAATTTACGAAACTCAAACAATCCTTTATCCACATTTTTTATCTATCCCCAAACCTTTTTTTCTTTCAATACAAGATCTAGAAATGGTCATAAGCTTTTTCGAAGTCTGTCCTAAAAACCAAAGCTTTTCCATTATTCCTCTTGTACTCCTATACAAAAGCTACTGGAATTACTTCTAAAATTTGTTTACCTTTTACGAAAGCTGCTTGTTCATTTGAGATGGTAGACTTAAGTACCTCTCTTAACCTTAGAGACAAAAATCATTTGTACACTACATTTAATATCTATTAAATATAATATCAAATTTATTTTATTTTTCAATCTAAAGTTTTTTAATTTGGAACACAAAATGTATAATTAAACATACATTAATCGTTTATGGAGAATACTTAATCCCTACAAATTCTCTTTAACTTTGATAGAGAGTCCCCACTTCGTCCCCTCAAACATTTAGCACGGGATGGGGATGTCAAACTCGCCCCCATTGACAACACTGGCCAATTCAATCCATAGAAGGATTTGGGAATAATCTTGAATTGTTCTTAAAACTTCACCCCAATGATGCTATGTACTGCACCTTCCCAAATTTTACAATCATTCTTCAAATTATTAACATTTTAACATGCTACAATTACTTTCCATCCTTGACAAAGAGTAGCTCTAACCTTGCATCACCAGAAAACCTTTGTATGTGTTTGTGTGTGAAATTCAAAATTTTGCACTTTTTTTTTGGTTCTAGGCAGTGTGATGTTAGGTTTATTTTCTGGGGTTAAATCTTTTAAAAATGCAGGAGGCCTTTTCACATTTGCTTGGGGAGCAAAATGAACTAACACAAGAGCTAGCATCGCAAGGAATGAGTATTGTATATGAACTTGGCGATGCCTCAATGAAGAATAATTTGGTCAGTGCACTTGTAAACACTCTCACAGGTTCAGGTAATAGGAAAAGAGCAATCAAGGTGAGTTAGTTTCCATCGTCTTCTTGTCTCTTACTCTCCCCCCACTCCCTCCCTCTTCTCTTCTCTTCTTTCTTTTGTATTAAGTTTGGGGTCTATGTTATTTAGCTTGTTGAAGATTCTGAAGTGTTTCAAGAGGGAGCTATAGGAGAAGGATTAAATGGAGGGAAAATTAGTACTTACAAGGAGCTTTGCAGTTTAGCAAATGAGATGGGTCAACCAGATCTAATTTATAAGTTTATGGATCTGGCTAATTATCATACTTCTCTGAATTCGAAGAGAGGTGCTGCATTTGGGTTTTCTAAGATAGCAAAGCTAGCTGGGGAGGCTCTTGAGCCTCACTTACGTTTACTGATTCCAAGACTTGTTCGTTATCAATATGATCCTGATAAAAATGTTCAGGTGAGCATCCTTGAACTTTCTGGACGAGTAAGAGAGTTTGTTCTTAAAGCACCTGCTTTTTTTATAAATTTGCATGTGTGGGTCCTTATGTGCTTGAGCATGAATTGATTATAACAACTGGTGTGCAATTGTTTTTTTGCTTCCCTTGACTGCTTCATTTATTAAGATATGTTTGTTCCAAGTGCTCTCCCCAATAAAAAATAAAAAATTAATTCCCTCCTGTCAGCATTACGACCAATTTTGAATTTTCCATCTCGCCTGTTTTTATGTGTCAAGTTAACGTGTTCCTTTTCTAATGTTCATAGGATGCAATGACACACATATGGAAGTCACTGGTGCAAGACTCCAAAAAAACCATTGATGATTACTTTGATCTTATTATTGATGACTTGTTAATACAATGTGGATCTAGGCTCTGGCGTTCCCGTGAGGCATCCTGCCTTGCCCTTGTTGATATAATCCAGGGGCGAAGATTCAATCAGGTAGCAAATTGGTGACCTTTCTTCCCATAGTCAAGTCATTCCAAGTTTGTTAAAATTTGTCTGCACAACTTTCAGGAGGGTAATTATCACTGTTACATATCCCTATAGTTTGGCTTAATTGTACTTTCCCTGACTTCTAAAAACTATCCTTTTAGTTGCTCTGTTTGAGAAGACACTGACAAACCTTATGATTTTTCATTGAGAAATGGACTATTTTCTGTGTTTCTAGAGGGACTAAATGGATAGTTTTTGAAATCTCAAAGGGAGAATGTTATTTTTCCAAATTACAGGGGGAGGGGGGGGGGTGTTGATGATTGCTCTTTTTAAAATCTGCCAGTATCAGGATAATACATAATATGCTGGCCTTTTCTGCCCTTCTGATATAGACTTTCAGATGGAAGTCAGTTCAGTCTTCAGATTCTGCCGAACTGAACGTTCATGTGTGCGTGCATGTGTCTCTGAATTTCACTTTGGGACCAAAAAAGTTCATTTAACCTATGTTACTATAGTAGAGCTGTAGATTTGTTATCGATTATAAATGCTGCTGGTTCTGTTTGTTATATAACATACACCAGCTTCCCCATTCTATGCTGCCATAACTTGTTCCAGAATACAACTCTCTAGTTCATCAAATTTTCTCATTTTACCTTTTTATCTATTCTCCTTATCAGTAACTCCTTTACCTTGTTTCTTTCGAATGTAGGTTGGGAAGCATATGAAAAGTTTATGGTCAGCAGCATTCCGTGCCATGGATGACATAAAGGAGACTGTTCGGAATGCAGGTGACAAAATATGCTGTTCTGTAACTTCTTTAACCATAAGGCTTTGTGATGTCTCCCTTACAGACACATCAGATGCAAGTCAAACAATGGATATTGTGCTTCCGTTTCTCCTCAGAGAAGGCATATTGAGTAAAGTTGATAGCATTCGCAAGGCATCCATTGGAGTTGTGATGAAACTTGCAAAGGTTATTGTTTTTTGCTTCCATATACATTACTAGCATCTTTCTTTTAATAGAAAAAGGAATACTTCAATTAATAGGGAAAAAGATACAAATTTGGAACAGGGTTCATCTCACAAAGAAATGGAAATTTATTTATAGGGATTCCTAAAAAGTTAAAGGATTCCTAAAAGAGTACAATTGAACAAGCTGTCTACACCTAGACAACAAAACTCTCGCTTGATCACACGAGTAAAAGAAATTTACGCCTACTTCTCTTGAACTCCTACTATTACAAATTCTCTTAGGTCTTGTTTGGGTTACAAAATGGGAACATAATATGAATGGTTGTACCAGTGGAAATGAATTTGATGAAAATATGTTACTTTCACTGTAATTGGTTTGAATATGATAAAATTAGAAACAAAATTTTTGTGTGCCTTAATGGGGTAAAATGGAAATAACATTTAGAGGAAATGTGAGACGTTCCTCAAATTTCTTTACACATCCCTCTTCTAACTATACTAGGGTAGGGTGTGTAAATCAATTAGAGATTTTTCTCCATAATTTTACAAACATATTTTATGTTTCAAATAATGAAATATGGGATTAAAAAACATACATAAATAATTAATATTATATAGGATTCGAAGGTATTCTATTGTTAGGTTAGGGAATGTGTATTCCACCAATTATGGAATTAATTGCTTTCATTCCCCCCTAAAAGCAAACTTAGCAAATGAGTATACAAAACATGTATACCATTCATTCCATACCATCAACTAAAAATTTCCTTAAGATTTAACCCTGGCAAAAATGCTAGTTGAATGCAAATATACAACAATAAAGGGACTTAGGTGCTCTATCTTAGAAAAGAGTCATGTTTGAAAAATGGGGTAAAAGTGGCAAATGAAATAGTAAAATGAAGCATAAAGATGCAAATGTGTTATTTTGGTTAAATGACATAAAACTTTTCCTATTCTTTTATTTTTCTTCACTTGAAAGTTGAAACAATAGTATGTAGGTCGAACTTAAATTAGGGGTGGGAGGCATTTAACTATGCTTTCATAAAATCATAGATTATGGCATGTTTCAAAATGAGTGTACTCTACCAATCATGTTCGTTTGGACTAAATTTCTGAGGTAGAACTATGGACATATGGATGTATTTATAGACAAATTGACCTACCAGTATCGCCATTTGAAATGATGAGATAGGTACTCTGTTCTTGACTGAGGTCACATTTGATCATTCACTTCTCATGGTGAGGGGTATACACACTATCCTGGGTGAGGTCATATCTATATGCTTTGGAAATATCTCTGATTCGATCAACTTGCTTTAAGACCAAATGCTTCATTAATTTAGGTTGCATGGCCCAGGCTGCATCAGATGGCATAATCGTTGGGCAAATTAGGTTGTAGAGGCTGGGCTTAAGTCCCCACATGGTGGCCAAGTTATGTTCTTTGTAGATACTTAAGGCCACACCTCGCGATGTCGTTGGTATTGAAGTCATGTACATAGTTTATCTAAACATTAAGTCCCCCATTTTTTTAGCTTGTGCAAAGTAAAGAATGCAGTATTTATGATCGAGTAACAACCCCTTATGTTCTTACGCCTTTTCTTAGTGTCAACTGTTCAGCTTATTTCAAGGTACAAAACCTTCCAACTTCTTTTAAGTTACAAAACCTTTCAACGTCCTTTAAGGTACTAACATTCTACTTCCTTAAGGTATAGGACCTTTTAACTTCCTAGGGTTTTCATAGGGATTTTAGACCCCCTCAATTGGTGTATTAAGGTCCTAACCCATTTCATTAGCTTCACTTCTTTGAATTCTTTGAAATTTCCTCCCTTCTTGCCAAAGTATTTGAACCCTTTAACCAAAAAATAGCCTGGTACAAGAGAACTTAGCACACTACAGGAGATTTTCAAAAAACACTTCGCTTTGTTCAGATGCTTTATTGCCTTTACTTTCTTTTCTTCAATATTTTGAGTTTTTCTTGTAATAATCCAAGCTTTTTTAGGTAGTTTCAATGGCTAGAAACCAAGAGTCCGGTTCATGACTTGGATGTGTCTTTAGATATGTTCCTTTGAATTCGAGTCCATGCTACCCCCTGTGGTTAGGAGCTACAATAAACGCGGTAAGGAAGTTTGTGTTGCTCCGAAATCAAATCCAAGCTTTTTTAGGTAGTTTTAATGGCTAGCAAGCAAGAGTTCGGTTCATGACCTGGAGGTGTCTTTGGATTTGTTCCTTTGAATTCGAGTCCTTGCTACCCCCTGTGGTTCGGAGCTGTAATAAACATGGTAAGGAAGTTTGTGTTGCTCCCAAATCACTCCTCGACAGTATCCTTGCTCTTCTTGTCTCTACCAATTCGACGACTCAAAGTACAAGTCAAGCTACCAAGGTGCCATCCTAAACCACTTCTACAATTCGCCTTTGACCTACTAGCAGGGTGCTCTCCCAGCAAGATTTAGAAACTCAAGCTAGGGCATCTCAATAAGATTTTGTTCTACCTATTCATATTCATGCTATTGGAGCTAAGTGACGATAGAAAGTATGTCGTAAAGGCATATTGGAGCCTACCAAGAGAATTAAGGATAAACATCAAATCCCTAAGATGCCAAGAAAGCTAGGTGTTTAAGATATTCACCGAATCGGAAGGACGTATAAGGTTCCTCCTCACGTTGGTTTAGTGTTTGTGCCGTCCCACCTCTTAGACAACAACGACCCTCAACCAGGATGGTACCCACTGGAGTGGTACGTGTTACATGAGGAATCACTTAAGGTGGGCTGAGGTTCCCAATACCTCATTTAGTTGCTCGATTCTTGTCCACATACGAGTTGAGTCTAGCTCAAATAAGTTCTAATGGGTGGAGGATGCTGCTTAGTTTATCCATGATAATTGGTGAACTGGGGATTGACTTGAATGAGTTTGAGATACGGGCAATGTACTACATAAAAAGAAACAAACTTTATGTGGTTAGGACGTATGTGTTCGCTAACTCATCCCGCGGTCTAATTTTGAATCTGCTAGTTAACCGAAGTAAGTGGAAAAATAAGTACTAAGCTGGCAGTGATTTGTGGGGTGAGGATTAGTCCAAAATGTTTGATCAACATGGAATCACAATTTTGTTAGTACAGTGCCCTAAGGTGATGAGATGTTATATCATTTGGGGCCAAGTGGAAAGTAAAAGATAAGATTTCCAACATTTGTCTTGCAGGGGCATCCTTACCACACTATGCTTCAAGAGGTATGGGATTTGGAGTGATTATCCAATTGGACCTCCAGGTTGGGCCATATGAAGAGGTCTTGAGGTAATACCTTAAATTTTACTTTGGACTTTTGTAATCATCAATTCTCATTTGTATGGATTTTTGAACAATGGCTTGCTAGACTTTGTTGTGAGCATAGGTGTTGAGGAGTTGGTAACTTCGGAGTCCCCTATGTACCCTGCAGTGGTACTCACTAGAGTGGATGCTTTTGAAACCCTATTTGACACGACATTAACCCCTCCAATAGATGCTCTCAAGGAAACCTTTCTTTCTTGTACAAGTCCTGCGACCTCGATTGGGAATTTTTTGATTGTCATTCTTCGAGGAAGAGACAACATAATCAACTTGGATTCGGGACAGTTATTCGAAATTTTAGTGAAAGACTGGATTTGTTATCTCATGTTTGCTTTTCGTGAAAAAATACCAATTGCAGCAGATGGTTTCTTCAAACAATAAGGTGTTGAGTCAACTATTCAATCAAATGGAATTGAGCATAGTTTTGTAAAGAAATACCCACTTGTTTAACTTGATTCCCCTCCTCCAAAGCTTACACCTTTTCCTGTCCAAGTGCTCGATACGGACACGCCAAATGAGCGATGTGCACTTAAAAAATGTACATGTGGAGACTACCCAATTGACCTCGAACTTCATCTAAATCTGAATTAAGTCAGACAAGAAATTCATGAACATGTTCATCTTCTTCAGGATTGTGTCGTTGTTTGGCGCTACATCTAACACAAGTGGAATCATCTTCAAAAAAATTAGGCTAGTTCCTGCCAAAGATTCTATAAGTTAGAAAAATATTGGGTAGCAATATTTGTGCCTTGTTTCATATCTTTCAATTTTGAATGGAGTTCGAATATTTGTGAGCATTGCCAAGTTCAGGATACATTCGGCGGGCAACATCCCACACATCCTTGGTAGTTTTCAAAAAAGGTATCACCGGTTGATCTTTGGCTCCATAGAATTAATGAGCTAAGCGAGAACAATGGAATCATCAATCAACCATGTTTGATAAGATAGACGCAGGGTTTGGGAGTCCTGTGATGTGTCCTAGCTTGCTGCTGCCACATATGACTATTTTTACTGATTGAGCCTACTACAAGTAGTTGTCATTGAGTTTGTGGGCAGTGATGTGGAGAAAACCAATGTCTCCTCCGTGAAAGGGTATGGTGGAACTTTTGACTTGAGTTTGGTCAGATTGAGCATACATAGTTTTGTCATCGTAAGTAGCTCTAGCCATGGAGGTAAGTTGGCCCTTAGGCTCTAATACCGTCTAAAAATAGAGAACTGTTTGAATATGTTTTGTATATGCAATAAAGCTTAATCTTATACAATTTTATAGTTAAAAGAATAGTAAAATTATCAATATAGGAAATAAAGGCTACTTAAGTACTACCAATAATCAAGGCTAAATATACACAAATCTGATATGGTAAGGTTAGATCTTAACAGGCAGTAGCTATACACAAGAAATTATAATTTAAATGTCTAATTTGAGTAAATCAAATCTTGACAGATTTGATATGCCAACACTATCCTAGCCAATGGTTGACTGCGATCCATTTGGAGAAATAATCCGTTGCTACGATAATAAATTTCTTTTGAGTTGGGGCAGTCGATAGTGAATTTATGATATCAAGTCCTCACTTTTGGAAGGGCCATAAACTAATGACAACTTTTGTTTTTCTGGAAGGTTGGTGCAGCCCATTCGTTAACCGTTGACAAGTGTTGCACTTTTTCGCATGGGCTACATAATTTTGTTGTAATCGTATTATTTTTTTGTGAGATAATTCATCCTCCTAAGTGCGCTTAACATTGACCCTTATGGACTTGTCCAAGATTGATGGTGTGTATGCTTCTGATACACTTCAACCATGGTCTTCCAAGGTTCTTTCGATATAGTTTGCCATTCTAAAGCACATAACTCTTGAACTTGGTTGCAATTTTACGAGCTACATCTTTGTCTATGGGTAGTATCCCTTGAGCTAAACACTTGACATAGGGTGTCATCCATGTCGGGGCCAAGATGGTAGTGTGAACTATAGGTGTCTCTGAATGCTCAATGTTTTGGAGAATACTTGGAGTGGTGAAGCAAATCGTTGGTACCACTATCTTCATATCGGAATTGACCAGGGCAAAGTAGCCAAGGAGTTGGCGTGGCTATTAACACTCCTTGGATTTTGAATTTTTGAAATATGCAAGTTCCTTCCTCACTTCACCCAAGTATGATTTCATTCGATCTTTCCTTGCCTTGAACTTGCCATTCACCTAGTTAACAACAACCGTGAGTTGCTATGCATAACGACGTGTTGAGCTCCCAAAGATCATAATTGGTGTAATGCGAGGAGTACAGCTTCTCGAAATGTGATTACGATATCGAGACTTGCTCCTTTTGAATTGCATGCCCCATTTACAAACACCTTCCAAACTTCGATCGGGGTGCATGGTTTGTGGCCTTAAGCTCTCTTTGTGTGTTGACAAACTTAGCAGTAGCTTTAAAAGCAAAGCGGCCTATATTGATCTTGGTGTTGTTTTTGTCAATTCGATAAATAAGCCAGAGTTTTTCTTAATACCCCTTCTTAAAGGCTTCTATGGCAATATTATCAGGGTAGTTTTGTATCTCCAACTTTTAGGGTGAAATCCTTGCACGTAACTTTCGGTTGTCTCATAGGACTCTTCGATGATAGAAAAAAGGTGGTGTGATTCCTTTTAAATGGGCTTATTGTTTGCATAATTGGTGATGAACAATTTGTCCAACTCTATAAAACTATTTACACTCTGTGGTGGTAAGTTGCTAAATCACTTTTGTGATGTATCTTGTAGGATGGAAACAAAGGTATAGCACCATGTGTGCTCCTTCTCTGGGTGCAAGTAAATCGATGCCATTACAGATTTAAAGTGTATTATGACATGGGGTCTTTGGTGCCTCTATACAGTGCAACGAGGTGTTGTAAATTTTTGGGGTGGTAAAGCAAATTTGATAGCATTGACAGAAGGTAATGTTCGATGTCAGACTGAGTACTACCTGAGCCCTATACATTTTTCTGTTCCTCCAGCTTTCTAAATTTAGCTTCCCACGTATCGTTCTCCTTAGGAGGTATTACATTTGGAGGTGGTTTAAGAGGTGGAGGTTGTGATGAAGATTCCCGCACTCTCTTGCGGTGGGCTTGATACTTTTCCTTGGGACAGTACTGTATATAACTTATGTGGTTCCTTAGATCACAATTGAACAGATTGTTGTAAGTCTATGATTTGTTGTGGTAGTTGCCTCAATTGGTCTTCGCTCGTTTTCAATTGGTTGTCTCAAATAGGAATTGGAGCTAGTCCGATGAGGGACATGGTGACTTGAGAACCTCATTATTAACGTTGTGAAATTCATGCTCGTTTTGTTTGAGCCCATTTTGTCCGTCCTTGAAAACATCATCCAAATGGTTTTCAGGAGGAGAATGTTTGTTGCCCAGACCTATGTGTACTATGTTTGGCTTTGTAGGATTTGAGGATCTCCTAGGATCCAAAGACGACTGGTCTCGTAATTGGCAATTATTCATCCTTGATGATTCATTCATATTAGCGAACTATAAAATGTTTTTGCAAGCTGAATTTCCCTACCTTGGAATGCAATCTCTTTGTTAGAAAAATGGAAGGTCTTATTGTTGAATAGATGGGTTAAAAAACTAGAGGCCCTCAGTGGGCGCCAATTGTTTGGAGTGAATCTCTTAGGTAGGGTTACAAGTATATGTTCTCGAATCCCTCTAACTGTGGGCATATGGACATGTTTATAGACAAATTGACCTATAGATTTGAAATAGGTCATACTTTTGATGATGAGGAGACAGACACTCTGTTCTAGATTGAGGTTATGTCTAATCATTCACTTTTGATAGTGAGGGGACATCAGATCATTCACTTTTGATAGTGAGGGGACATCAGATCATTCACCTTTGATGGTGAGACATGCGCATTGTACAAGGTTGAGGTCAAATCTGTATACGGAAATATCTCTGATTTGATCAACTTATTCCGAGACCAAATGCTTCATTAATTCCGGTTGCATGGCTCGGGCTGCATTAGATGGCATAATGAATGGGCTGATTAGGTCATATAGTGGCCAGGTTGTGTTCATTTGTGGTCACTTTTTGTAGATACCTAAGGCCTCACCTTGTGATTGGCTGTACCCCATTAAGTCGTTGGCACAGTCGTATTGAGGTTATGAACATAGTTTATCCAAATGGTTTTCATTTCACTTGCATGCAATGCTTCAGGTTGTCTATTCTTCTCTTTGTAGGAGTGAATAGCTCCCCCTAACTCTTAAACCATCCTTATTATTATTTTTGGATAAAAAACATCATTTTATATTATTTATGTTTTAATAATTACAAAGGTATAAAGGGGACTAGCAGTCTTACAAAAGTGTAACTTAAGATTGAAAAGAATTAATTCTTTAATTTTCCATTCAAAGATACTATATATTTATATACAAAGATAGTGACACTATTTGGGACATTATTAGTGATAGACACTTAATATACAACTCAACTAGTGATATATATCTAATATATAACTCAACTAGTGATAGACACCTAATATATCTAACACTCCCCCTCAAGGTGGAACATAGATATTAATCATGCCCAACTTGTTACAAAGATAATTAACCCGAACCGCACCTAAAAATTTCGTGAAGATGTCTTCTAGTTGTTCTCCAGTCTTCACATATGTTGTAGAAATCAAACCTTGTTGAATTTTCTCGCGAATAAAATGACAATCAATTTTAATGTGTTTAATACCAAAACATTTCCCATAAAAGACTATGACTGTGTACGTGTATAAAATTGAGAACTGAGAGAGTTTGGAACACTTTAGTTGAGGCTGACTTAATAACAAAACATTCACCCATAAATGTCTATGACTCTGTTATTTGTTTATCAAAATTCTTCTATTCCTCCCCATCCAAGTAACCCAATACTACACTTCTACAAGTATACCTTCTTCAGCCCTGCCCCATAAAATTTATCCAAAATAAAAGAATTGCAGTCCGTAGGAAGAGTCTACTGAATACCATTTTTCCATCTACTAGCTAAGTATATGTAGAATATTTGAACAGTAATCCATCTTTTATCTTTTATCTACTTATATGCCTTTTAGGATTTTATAAAGTGTGCTTATGTATCTTTAAGTAAATATCTAATGAGAGATCTCTTAACTTATTCTCAGGGTGCAGGGATTTCCCTTCGGACACACTTACCAGATTTAGTCTGTTGTATGCTGGAGAGTTTATCTAGCCTTGAAGACCAAGGGCTTAATTATGTTGAGGTTTGAGAAATGCTATTTAAAACTCTTCAGATTTGTTTCAATCTTTGTTTTAATTTTTTATGTTGGTTTTCCTTGTCTTCTAGTTGCACGCAGCCAATGTTGGATTAGAAACAGATAAGCTTGAAAATTTAAGAATTTCAATTGCAAAAGGCTCCCCCATGTGGGAAACTCTTGATCTCTGCATAAAAGTTGTGGATGTTAAACCTTTGGATACATTACTTCCTCGTCTTGGTCAATTGATCTGCTCTGGAGTAGGTCTGAACACCAGGTGAGTGGTGTTTTGGATGTAGCTATATCTCAAGTAGTAGTTCATAGCAAAACAAGTTTTATAGCATTGCATAGTTTGTACCTGGGCCTTTTTACTTAAAGTTTTTTGTATTCATTCCATTTAACTTTGGTCAAAAGTTATCAAAGTGTTATTTAGTTATATTTCTTTCTAACGTAAACAATAGCTTACATTACTTGGTGAATATCTTCGATTTTCTTTTTCTTCTGTATTATTTCCTGTTGAGATTCCGAATTAATTTGGATTTTATTGTTAGGAGATTTTCTGTATATTAGGAGATTTGTTTTTGATTTATTTTGTTTTAATTGGAGATTTAGTTTCCGTATTTTAAACATAATATTTTCTATAAATATGTAGCTAAATTCAGTGTACAGAATATAGAAATACAATTCAGAAACTTTTTTTCCTAATTCACTGGTTCATATTTCCTTATATGTTGGAAGAAATGACTAAGGATTATAAAGGCATATATACGTAGTTATAAAATTTTGTTTTGGATTCCTTAAATGCCATTTTTTTGTATAATCTTTAGTGGATGCTTCAATCATGTTGAAATTGATGCAGATTATAGACTGACTTCTTGAAAATGGTAGCCATACTTATATTTATTGGATCCATTGCCTAAAAGGAGCCGTTTTGGACCAGTGGAATAATAATAGTATCTTCACATCATTAGTAGAAACACGCTATTTATCAACTCTTTCTTCTGTGACTGTTGAATGCTCTATCACAGGGTTGGTACCGCCAATTTTATTACCTTACTTGTTCAGAAGATTGGCAGTGATATCAAGCCATATACGAGTATGCTACTGAAGCTGTTATTTCCCGTCATAAAGGTTGAGAGAAGTGCCACATGCAAACGTGCTTTTGCAGGTGCTTGTGCAATAGTTTTGAAATATTCAGCAGGATCTCTGGCCCAAACATTGATCGAAGAAACTGCTGCTTTGCATACTGGTGACAGGAATGATCAAATTACGTGTGCGGTTTTACTAAAAAGCTATTCATCTTTAGCCTCTGATGTTCTGAGTGGGTACCATGCAACAATTATTCCGGTTATATTTTTGTCGAGGTCTGAATCATATAATTGTTTTCTTTTTCTTATTGTCAAGGAAGCATGTGGTTATAGTTGTAAGTTCATATATATATATGCTTTGATTTTATAGGCCAATCATATGTTAAATGGGTAACAAATCATTAAAAGCATCATTGCGCTAATATATGATCTGATGTGTAGTATTAGGTGGAACTAGAGAACAAGCTGGTTAAGTTGATTATGTTGACACCAAGGGATTTTTTTTATATGTTAATGAGGATTCTTTTCTTGGCATTTGTTTATAAGAATCATCGTATTGTACCGGTAAAAAATACAAGTAGTGGACCGGTAATGCGCTTAGAAAAGAAAACACCAATCTATACAAGAGAATAGCTATCCTTTACAAACTTCTAGGCTTATATATCTCAATATGAGATCCTGGTATGGGATACTGCTACAAATTGCATGATTTTGGATTAGTATTAAACATATCAGATCAGCCGAACTCTTGGTAGAGCATATTTCACTTTCTATTACTATAATATTTTGCGGACTCTGCCCACCTGAAAAACTAATTAATCTGGGTACTACTAGAAATAACCACAAAATTTGGGTTTTATGGATTAAATACATAGCTGTGCAAACTGTGAACTTGATCTACTAGCTTCATTTAGAAAAATATGCAAGATACTGTAAGATGATGCTGTTTAATTTTAAATGAAATGTGGTAGCTGATAAGATATTATCTGAATGAAATTCCGCACAAATTGATATAACCAAGCTTTATTGTTAAGCATCAATTGGAAATATTTTTGTATTTTGTTTTCGTCTCTTCTCTGAATGAAATTTTGCTTACATGGAATAGAACATGATCTGATACAGGTTTGAGGATGATGAGCATGTATCCAGCCTTTTTGAGGAGTTATGGGAAGAACAGACAAGCAGTGAGCGGGTAGCCCTCCAGTTATACTTGGGAGAGATTATTTCTCATATATGTGAGGGCATTACATCATCTTCATGGCCATGTAAAAAACGGGTAGGAGGATCCTATCAATTCCTTGCCTTTAATTTAATTTTGTAAAGATAGTTATATTTTTTTGGACCATTGTTGGCACTGATTGTTGAGACATGGTATGTGCTTTTCAATGCTTACCTTGCAGTCAGGCCAAGCCATATGCAAGCTTGGTGATGTTTTGGGTGAATCATTGGATCCAAATCATCATGTATTGCTCCAGGCCCTCATGAAAGAGATTCCTGGACGTATATGGGAGGTACAAAGCTCAATAAACATTCATCATAAAGCCTTAGCTTAGCATTATCATAAAATTTTATTGAAGCATGCCTGTATATCAAGAAAGAGGTATCAGAAAAATTTGATTTCATGTCATTTGTGTTTATTAAACTACATATCCTTTAAAACTCGTTATCTTGTAGTTTATCCAAACTTTGGAGTTATTAGTGATTTTTTTCCCCTTGCATATGCTATTAAAAATTATTGGTATTAATCTGTTGTCTTATATTATTGAATCTTACAGGGCAAAGAAGCTCTGATATATGCAATAGGTACTCTTTGCAAATCCTGCCACAAAACGATTTCCAGTAATGATCCTGTGACTCCTAATGCCATTTTGAATGTGTTAACTTCTGCATGCACCAAAAAGGTCAAAAAATATCATGAAGCAGCTTTATCCTGTCTTGAAGAGGTAAGTATCTCCTGGATGGTCTGAAGCATACATAAAACACTTTCTTCTTTTTCTTGAAATGGTTATGGGTGAAATTTGGGAATTTTTCCCCTCTTTATCTCTCCTGGATATGCATCATCTTCTAGCATATTATTCGTTGCACATCTAAATCTATGATTGTAAGATAGTTATGGTGTTGCATGTTTATGAATAGATCTAGTTTTCCTATAATAGCAGTACAATTATATCTTCCCGCTCTTTCCATTTAGAAGGACATGTTATGATGTTACCATCAATCATTTGTGAATTCTAATGCACTGGAGAGTGCAGGCATCCCTTGACTTATACCCACGATCTCCCCTCTAGGCATAGAACTTGTGCAGAGCCTCTACCAACCAAAATTATTGTTCAACCATCTTTGGTTCTGGTGAACCCCAGGGTTGCCCTAGATGCACTAATTCTCAAAAACAGGAGCACACCTTAAAACCTAAAAGAGAAGGCGACTTATCACTGGATTAAAGCTGTCACTCTGTCTTTTAAGTTTTTCAATGCTAGTATGATGGTTAATATTTATTTGCTCACAGGTTTTAATATCCAGTTGTACTCTTTATTGCCATTTTTCGGTTTTAAATATATTGTACTAACTGCTTTTAAGTTCTAGAAGTATTTTCATCCTAGTCCTTAGATGTGGCATGATTATCTTCTTTGGTACACTTTTAAGTTTCCTTTTGCTCCAATATACTCCTTTCACATCTTTAGCCTATATTATACATTCCTATCATTAAAATTTGGAATATTTTGGACGCAGACCAAAATTTGCTTAAGGCAACCCATTTATTTTAATAAATTTCAAATTAAATTAAAAAGAGTGAATTTACCAATTCACCCCTAACATCCCATTCCAAAACACATGTTGTGAGAGTTGAGACATCCCTAGTCAATGCAATAGCCATCCCATAGTCGCAAAAGCCAAACATGATAGCCATCCCTAACCCATGGGACCATTGCCTATGACATCAACACCACAAGTGCTGACGATGAGAGTTTTAGATTACCGACTGATGAGGAATTCTGATGCAGGAGCATCTTTGGAGAAGTCTTAATTGTTTTATGCTTCCTTTTGAATGGTGTTTTGAAGTGTTTTATGTTGTTTATGTGTTTTGTTATTTCTCTAAGTGCACCTAGGCTAATGGCTATTTTGGCATTATTAGTGACCTGGTAAGAATTAGTTGTCTTTGCTAGCACCTTTTTGTGCTAAGGGCTGCTGTACTGGTATAGATAGTGCACTATAATGTCAGCTTCTTTTATGTTTTGAATTTGTGAACCTTGTATTGTAATTCTCAGAGAAATTTGTTTTTGTTGTTTTGAATTAATCCTAAAAAGAGCAATCATAGAATTATTTTCTACCCTTTGAAGCTTTATTGGCTCAGTGTTATCTTCTCTGCGTCAGAGTTGGTATTAGAGCTTGAGATGTCCCTTAGCTCCAATGACAACTCCCAACAAAACTCTGATGACACCTACGATACTAAAGAACCATGGTTTTCGATGAGTGCTCTTGAGAATTGAGTTGAGTGAGTGATGGAGTGTCCTGAGACCTTCACCATGCAATGCAACAATTTACCTAATAATCGGGTTAGCTTCGGCAGAGTGTGAAATAGAACAGCAAGCTTCCTTGTCAAAGTTCTTCCTCACCACCTATGGAATTTATGTTGCAAGTACAAAAAACTACCTTTCGCAGCTCATCACCACCACCCATTGGCCCCTCTTCACGACCTTCACCACCACCCACCCCCACAAATTATTCAGAGTTAGTCGGCTCAGATGATGAGCTTAGCTTGTTGATACGAGCTATCCAAATTCGTGGAGGATTTAAAACACTTGAATGGCCAACCAATGAACCTTGCTTTGGTTAACCCACTTTCTTTCGCTCTAATGAACATCAAGATTATAAGCTTAACATTGATCTTCCAATCTTTACGGGTCATACCCATATGGAGGACGTAAGTGTAATTGACAAGTTCTTTGATTACACTAAGATGATTGAGAGAAGACTGGTTAACAAAACTCTTGATGCAACATGGGTACGTATGAAACAATTCATGATCCTGCAGTTCCTTCCCTTGGACCATGAATAAGTTTCTTATTAAAAATATCATGAATGCCATTAGGGGAATAAATCAGTGAATGAATTCATAGAAGAGTTCATGCGATTGGGGATAAGCGCCAATATGTGTGAAGGGAACCCTAAAACGTGTCAAGATATGTGCAAGGTTTAATCTCCCTTATTCGAGAGAGACTATTGGAAAGGGACTAGAATCTATTTGTCATACCACTTCTTTATCCGTTCTTTGGAGATCTTTGCATTTTTATTAGCATCATTCCGGAACTCATCTATCTCATTCAATCAAAGAAGTCGTTTTTCCCCTGTTGCCTGCAAATCAAAATTAAATTTTTTTACAGCCCAATAAGCTTTATGCTCCAACTCAATAAGGAGATGACATGCTTTTCTAACCAAAAAGTCATCCATGAAAATATCCATTATATCTTCCACCATATCAGAAAAAGATTCAAAGGGCATTCTTCTAAAAGCAAATGTTCCGTACGGGCATGTGAATGTAGTTTTCTCCTGATCTTCAGGGGCTACGACAATCTGATTATACCTCGAATAATCATCTAAGAAGTAATAATAGGTATAACCGGCCAATCGATCTAACATTTGATTGATGAATAGAAGTGGAAAATGATCCTTGCTTGTTGCTTTGTTCAACTTGCGATAATCTATACAAACACACCAACCCATAACTGTTCTTGTAGGAATAAGCTCATTGTTGTCATTTTTAACCATCGTTTTTCTACTCTTTTTTGGTACAACTTGCACGGGACTTACCCATGAACTGTTTGAAATAGCATGAATAATTCCAGCATTGAAGAGTTCCAAAATTTCAGCTCTCACAACTTCCTTTATTGTTGTATTTAATCTTCTTTGGGGCCCAATTGATGGTTTTGTAAGGTTCTTCCATTAGAATCTTGTGCATGCAAATAGATGGACTTGTACCTTTTATGTCAGAGACAGTCCATCCCAAGGCTGTTCTATGCTCCCTTAACACATGCTGTAACTTTTCCTTTTCTTCGGGTGTAAGTGATGCCGCAACAATCACTCGAAAGGTGTAACTATCACCCAAGAATGCATAGCGAAGATGCTTAGGCAATTGCTTTAACTCTGGAGTTGTAGTTTGTTGCACTTTTTCTATAGAGATTATAGAATCAGTCTTTGCTATCATTGGCTCCAGCCTTTTCTTCTTTGCTAAATGATGTAACCTGCTACAATGCTTCCAAGACAAATACATAGCGGAGAAATTCTTCACTAACAAAAGGTAAATCAAATTCACAAACAATAAAATTATTGAAATCATAAGCATGAGATGAAGTGGTGATACATCGTTCTAGGTGATCGGTTGGCATATCTTCTTAAAAGGCTTTTACTTCACATTGATCAATGATATTTACCCGAAATCAAGTGCTTAGATCTTCTGAAAATTTCATGGCTTCTTAGATGTTGAACGTAACCTTTTCCTTGTTCACTCTCAATGTTAACTTACCCTTTTGGACATCCATTAAAGCCCTTCCCGTAGTTAAGAATGGTTGGCCAAGAATCCGTGGGACATCTTGGTCTTCATTCATATCTAGTACTACCAAAAATCAGCTGGAAAAAATAAATTTATCCACCTTTACCAATACATCTTCTATGATTCCACGTGGGTACTTGATGGATCGGTCTGTTAGTTGCAAAGAAATTATTGTTTGTTTTATCTCTCCAAGTCCCAATTTTCTATAATAAGACAATGACATAAGATTAATGTTAGTACCAAGATCACATAAAACTTTATCAAAAAATGAATTTCCAATAGTGCAAGGCAAAGTGAAACTCCTTGGATCTTTTAATTTTTGAGATAATTTTTTTTGAAGAATGACACTACATTCTCCAGAAAGCTTCACTGTTTCTAACTCCTTCAACCTTCTTTTCTTGAAAATGATGTCTTTTAGAAATTTGGCATAATTTAGCATTTGTTTCAAGGCATATACAAAAGGAATATTTATGTGAATTTTCTTAAAAATATCCAAAAACTTAGAAAATTGCTTATCTAATTTCTGTTTTTGAAAGCGTTGAGGATACGGAAGTGGAGTAGGGAGAATAGGAGGATTGTCAGAAAATGAAATTGATGGAGGCATGTTAGTCTTTCTTAGTGTATCATCAACAATCTCCCATTCTTCTACTTTATTAATGCTTTGGCCATTGTTTGGAGATGTAAGGGTGGACTCAGTTTCCTTTGATGGTGATCTATTAATTTCTCTTCCACTCCTAAGTGTAATGGCCTTGCATTGTTCCTTTGGATTCACTTTTGTATTACTAGGAAAAGTTTCTCTTTGTTGAGCATTGATGGTTATGGCTAGTTTTCTAATTTGCACTAAGATTTTTCATAGTGGCTCCCATATTGTTACAATGAGTCTCAATGTTATCTAGTCGTGAATCACTCTTTTTAAACCTTGCTTTGCTCTCCTCAACAAAGGAACCCATGGCATCCTCAAGTGATATCTTCTTCTCGCTTGGTTGACTATTAAACCCTGGAGAAGGTTGCATCACATTCTATGTGTTTCCATAAGAAAAATTCTCATGATTTTGAACCCTTGGATGATATAATTTGGCATAGGACTACCATGATAGTTGTAGTTTCGATTGTTGATGTATTGAACATGTTCTTGACTTGCTTCATTCATCAGGACTGCCATACTTGAAGTTGCAACATATTTTTCACTTTGTGGTATTCTTTGGGTTATCAACGCAGAAATTTGATGAGATAGAGAAGCTACTTGAGCTGAAAGGGCAACAAATGGCTCCAATTCATGAATCTCAGTAACTTTCTTAAGCATAGATTTTTCAGTTGGCCATTGATAATTGTTTGAGGTTATTTCTTCCAAAAGGGAACACCTTCAGCTATCTTTGACATCAAAGTTCTACCAGAAGCAACATCAACTTAGGTTCTAGTTTATCCATTTAACCCATTATAGAACATTTGAACTTGCAACCAATTCGGCAATTCATGTTGAGGGCAACGTTGAATCATATATTTATTCCTTTCCTATGCTTCAGTGTCCCAAAATCATTTTTTTTGAATTGACCAATCTCACTCTTGAGTTGGGCTGTTTTTGCAGGTGGAAATCCCTTAATGAAAAAGGAAACAATCTCAATCTAATGGTGTATTCAGTAACACTATTTATCTTTACATTGTCACAAATCTTTAAGAACATCGCCCAATGAATAATGGGATCATCAAGTGGCGATCTGCTAAATTGCAGTTGTTGCACCATGTTGATCAATGTTGGTTTGAGCTCAAAATTATTGGCATTAATGATATGGCGTCTTATACTCGAGTAATTGCCATTCACAATTGGCCTTATATAATCCTTCAAGGTTCATGGCGTTGCATTTTGTTCTCCTTCAGTCATGGCTAGTACTTTATTTTTTTTGTGATCTAAAAGTTCTTTCAATCTCTAGATAAAAAAGAATAATGTTTCGAGTTCTAGTACGTCGTATCCAACGTCAAAAACATACCTAGAGAAAAATAAAAATAAAATATAATTCTAAATTAAAACCAAGATTACTTTGTATCGATATTGGCAAAAATAAGATAAAATAAATCCACGGTAACGGTGTTAAAAACTTGACTGTTACAAAACTACAAGTGCATAGTATCATAATTTTATAATAAAGTGATAAGAAAAGTATCGTCCTTAGGGATTGGTAACTTATTTTTGACAAATATCAAAATTATACTAATTTCAATTTTATTTAGAGAAGTCATTAAGATTGTTGTAATTGGAATTTAAAATAAAATCAATTTAAAGAAAATATGCAAAAGAAAATAAAGATGTTGTTCAAAGATCAAATTAATAGGAAGAAAACTTTTAGGAAATCGATTTCACCTAATCCCTTACTATGTTTTACTCATCTAACTAATTGAATTTCATTATTGTTTGTTAACAATCTCTAAAAATATCCAAAAATCTCTTTCGATAATTGTTCTCCTTTACGAGAACATAAAAACATGCAAGTATACACGGTAACAAGTAATCAAATTTGATAAGTAAATTATCGTTTTCACGGAGATTTGTTACTATAATTTGTTAAGTACTAAAATTGTTTCACTCTGATTTTATCCAAAACAAACGAAAATTGATAAGTTTAACAACTAATTTTTGTAAACAACAAATAAATAAGAAAATTCTAGGATTGCAGTTTTTACCAAATTAATCCATTTGAATCATATCATTTTCTCTTGATTTATATTTTTTTGTAAATTTAATTTGTTAACCAATAACTTCTAATTTTATCTATACATGTCTCCCGAGCTCCGTATAGACACATCTCGCTAAATTAGTTCACTATATTCCTATGAGAATTAAATTCATAAAAATCCATTACGTTCTAAGTTCTCAAATAGCCACACATACGATAAAGGTATATTCCTATCCTTCATATATACATGTTATTCTATCCACGAGCAATCACACAAAAATGCTTCTTTCAAGTTTATTTAAGTGTCACAGATCAATTGATAAATTTTCTAATAATCAAAAGCATTAAGCACAAATAGAATAAATAAATTAAAAATCTAATAAATCATTCAAAAATAATTAAATTCAAGCTTCATAAATTTAGAAAAAACGCAATCCTAGAAAAATTAAATTACTTCATAATAAAAATTAAAATTACAAAACAAAAATACTAAAACATTTAAGAAATATTTAGCTGAAGAACACAAAGAAAATTAGAACTTCATCTGCGAAAGAACACAACAGAAGCCAAAATGGCTTCTGCGTGTTATCTACCCATTCAACCCTTCCAATAATTCTCTTTGTATCACATATTTATAGCCCTAATAAAATATTAAAAATATTCAAAGTGGAAAAACAAGAATTATTCTTTTGGTAGACGCATGTAAAAGAAATTTATCGTACAAAACAATAAATATTTGCAATTAAGTCCTTTTTCGATTCATATTCTTTAATTTTCTTAAAAATATATTTCTTAAGAAATAAATAGTAAATATTAATTAATTCCATTAAAATTAACTAAAAATGTCTAGAACATAGCAATTATAATTAATAAAATAGATGAAAATAACTATATAAAATACACTTATCAATAATCAATTGGAAACATTCTTGTTAATTAATTTATATAAGAGTATGCAATTTAATAAAGTAAAAAAACATTAAAAGCAATGATTTTAATACTACACACGTTCATACAAGTCTTTCGATCTCTAAATTTATCTATGCCGAAATATTCTAAATATATCCTATAATTCTTTCTTTCGATAGTAAATCATAAGATTTAAATCATATAATTAATGACCAGTTAATTAGAAGCATTAAACTTAAAATAAATCAGACAAATATAAAAAAAATAATTCAAATTAACATAAAAAAATCAAGCATAATTTGGAATTAAATTACATATTTTTCCTAGAATAAAGAAAAATTAGTTTATGCTAAAAATTAAATTAAACATAAATAAATTCACCATAATTTTCTTCAATGAATCAAAAGAAAATTATATCGCAAAAAGAATCTACTTTCATGTCTTCTCTCGCGTTTTCTTTTTCTCCTCGTCTGCACAGCTTCTTAATTTTTTTGTTTTTTTTTCTCTATTCCGTCCTCTATATCTCTCGTATATATATATATATATATCTCCGTATCCTCTGCGCCCGTTTCTATCCTCTTCGCTTTTTTTGTTTCCTGTCTTTTATATATATATATTTAGAGATAACTTAATTTAAATAAATTTTCATTTAAATTTGAGAGTTTTTAGACGATATGTTTCTAAAATTTTGAATCTTCATTATATTTAAATTTTTAATAAAATTTAAATAATAATAATGAAGTCTAATTTCAATAAAAAGTAAATAAAATTAAACTAAAGTTTAAAGTGGAGAAATGATAAATTATTCTAAATTATGCAAGTAATTAGGGAGAATTTATTTTTTTTAACATGCTGTGCCCTAGTTGAGGGGTGGATAATAATTGTTATTAATAACTAAATATTATTAGAAAATACCTTATGTTGTAAGTGCACAAATAATATTTTATACTAAAGGCTTCCACAATATATAATAAACTTGTAAATGTTTAATGACTGCTTTATTTTTGCGTAAACAGAATAACAAGAAGTAATTTTATGTCCAATTGACCTATGAATTTTTATTTGTGCGGTAATTATCTGATTTGCAAAACAGTGAACAAGAATGGGTTCCTCTTACCATTGAACAGAAGATCCCTATTTCATTGCTTTTCTTTTTAAAAAAATTCATATCCCAGTCTGATGGTGGTTGATGAAATTTCATATTTTGATGTCCTTTTATCATATTTTACCTTCAGTAGTGTTTATTTACTTTTCTTATGTATCATATATCTTTTTGAATATTGTTTCAGGTTTTAATAGCCTTTGGTGATCCAGAGTTCTTTAAGGTGGTTTTTCCATTGTTATTGGAGATGTACAATTCAGCTGCTCTTAACAAGCCTGATAGAGCAACTTTGGCAAATGATACTGATAAAGCAGGTTCTAAGATAAAATCAGGTTCTCTTGAACTTCTAATATTTAATCTTATTCGAGAAGAACAGAAGTTAAATAAAATTGCACTCAAAACAAATTTGAAAACTTTGAGGTATAACTTTAAATTATACATTTGTAAGTTGAGTTTTCTTTATTTTTGGTCCGCATGCAGGGTATATGATTTTTATTTTATTTTTGTTAATGAACTTTGATGTGATGCATCATGCATGGATATGTGTTTGTGTGTCCTCATTACACCTTTTTTTTCCCTTAGTAAACCTCAGTTTGATGCCAACGTATTCAACTTTGAAGCACGTAGGACACTAATTTGATCTAATTCTAGATATAAAAAATGGAATTATATTTTTTGTAGACATTGGTGCTAGGAAAGCATTATACGGTAAAATATGCTATTTTTTTATAATTGTATCTCAGCCATGCCCAGTACTGGCACAAATATTGAAGTCTTTATGAATCTATGTTTCATAAAACATGCCTAGTCAGGTTGGAGTGAATTGGAATATTATATATTTAATATTATTAGCATTAAAATATTAAATAAAAGATAATTATCAATATGTTTCCTTATTAGTTTATAGTCTTATTTAAAATCCTATTAGGATTAAGGTTTCAATCTTATTGTTCCTATAAATATAAGTATAGTCTATAATCTTTTAATATTATGAATGAGTGATAATTAGAATGCCTTTTTTTAATTGGCTTTCCTCTCTACCTATTTCGATTTTTTAATACGTGTAATTAGGATTGCAAAGAATTAATTCTCTTGTTTTCCATTCAAAGATACTACATATTTATATACAAAGCTAAGGACACTATTAGTGATATACACCTAATATACAACTCAACTAGTGATAGACACCTAATATATCTAACATTCTCCCTCAAGTTGGAGCATAGATATTAATCATGCTCAACTTGTTACAAAGATAATTAACCCGAACCGCACTTAAAGTTTTCGTGAAGATATCTTCTAGTTGTTCTCCAGTCTTCACATATGTTGTAGAAATCAAACCTTGTTGAATTTTCTCGCGAAGAAAATGACAATCAATTTCAATGTGTGTAGTTCACTCATGAAACACAGGATTAGAAGCAATATGAAGAACAACATGGTTATCACACCACAATTTCGTTGGTACTGAAGTTTTAAAACCTGCTTCGTTTAAGAGCTGATATATCAACATTATCTCAGATGCAGATTATGTCATAGTCCTATATTCTGACTCTGCACTCGATCGTGACACAACATTCTGCTTCTTGTTTTTCCATGAGTATCCTAACAGTTATTAAGGCACAAAATTTATTAACATTCGCCCTCCAGAGTGTAAGAGTTTACTAAGTAGTGTGGTATGTTTGGATTATACAAGTGTGAATGATTTTAAGAACTAGGGTGGTTGTAACCACGAGGATTGGTGACAATTTCTATTGTTATTTATTAGTTTGTTAATGAGTTAATTAAAGTTAACAAAATGGGGTTTTAAAATTGTTTTTAAAGAAAATAACATAAAGTAAATAAATGTAAATTAAATATAAATGTGAGAGATATGTGAACATGGGATTATACTCACCATTAACCTACAATTCAACTAATCATGTCATGAATTAATATTTAGTTTCTTGAATCCTAAATTACTATCCTAATCTAAAACTATTCTTAAATTCTTAACTTGAGCTTTATAAGTCTAGGTCCACTTAAGACTTCTCACCTTTTCTTTGTAATTGATATAGAATACTATCATAAATCAACTTAAATCATAAACAACTTAGAAGAACCTTTACTAGATTTAATTTATTCATTGCATTAGGTTCTAAAAAATGATTATTATTAAATTAGGCAAGATTAGAATAATCGTTTAACCTTTAGGATTCCTAATTATTGTACAAAATAATGCATCACTATATTAGGTGGTTTTAGAGATTCCTGTATTTATGTGCACAATAATAGTACGAACTTAATTGTGATTTTTCTCCTTTTAATTATGCAGGAGACATAATAGTAGACAATTAATATATCGTTGATGAGTTTTTATATCTATGTAGAAAATAAATTTAAATTTAAAACATATTTAGTAAACTTTTGATTTTCTTTGAATTCCGTAAGGATAGATAATTATTATAAGTTTTTTGTCGTTTCCGTTATAATGGATAATTCATAAATTTTAAATATAGTTGCATAGAATCAATTATTTTAAGTGTCTTTTAGTTTTTCTTTTTAGTTTTTACACTAAAAGATAATTAATACATATAATTAATTAGTTTTTACACTCAATATAATTTAAAAAAAAAACTTAAATTAAATTATAGTTGAATTAGAGTATATGTAGGAATACATTGATTGTGAGTATACGCCCCTTTAATTAATGGATGACATTTCATTTTTGAGGCTAGTATGGTCATTTTAATATGAAAATCCATACTTGCTTCTTTATAATACTATAAGATTATTATGTTTTTTTAAGGGGGTTTTTGTCCTTGCTTCCCTGAGACTAACTAAAGGCCTTGGGTTCGAGAGGTGGGAAAGATGAAAAAAATGCGTGAATCTGAGATACGCTCCAGGGGCCCCACGCAGATATATCACAGTCCAAATGATATAACCTTACTTCCCTGGGACTAGCCAAGGACTAGGTCTTGGGTTCGAGAGGTGAGAAAGGCGAAAGAAATACGTGAACCCACGATACGCTTCAGGGGACCCCACATAGATATATCAAACCTTGTACTGGTTGTAGGTAAAAAGGGTGTCCTTTAATGTTTAAGCATAACTCGCACATATCAGAATATATGCGTGGGGCCCAACCTTGGCAGACACGCGTTTCTTTCGCTCTTCCCAACTCTCGAATCCGGTACTTAGTCCATATTGTACCAGTTTTCTTCCTAATAAGGTATTTAAGGGCTAGGTACCGAGTTCGAGAGTTGGGGAGAGCGAAAGAAACACGTGTTTGTCAAGACTAAGCTCCATGCGTATATTTTGATATGTGCGAGTCATGCTTAAACACACACATATATATAATTGTATGAAGCAACATACGTGCCTTCAACATAGAGTATACATGAAAATTAATGTCGGTGTTTATTTGATTAAAAAAACATTAAATGCAATGAAGTGATAAGAAACAAAATCAAAATAACTTATTGTAATCTTACAATAATATAAATACTTGCTGTAATGCTGCAATAAACACCTTGGCTTTAAAGAGAATATTAATATGAGTATTTAATGAATTAAGAGAACTTAGATAAATTTTGAATATAAAAATGAAAAGAGGACAAATGAACAAAATCAAATTGACCATATTATAATCTTACAATAATATAGAAACTTACAAGCAGTAATAGATGTTTAACAATGGAGTAGCTTTACTTGCAATCAACTTTTCACTCATCTGAAGTCTTTGGAGTGTTGTGTGAAACTATTTATATAATTTTCTTTTTCCTATTATTCGTTTTTTTTTCTTGACACTTGTAATTCACAATGGAGATGCATTTAGGTAGCAAGGTTTGAGGGGGAGTAAATCCCTTAAATAATTGTATTAACGCAATTGTTAATAGATAGAGGCCTTTCACGTTAACTCATTAAAAGAGGTATTAGGCTTTTCAAATTCCAACGGGGAAAGAAATGATACAGGCCTTTGAAGTTTTGATAGGGGAAGCACATGGGCACAAACGGATGAGCTAAATATGGCAGTTCTTTGAAAGAAATTGATGTTATCTATTATTATTTTGAAGAAGTTGAAAATGTCACTTGATTATTTTTTAACAATTAATTAATATTCTATAGAATTGTTAAAAGGGATGATACATAGATTAGGTTTTTTGAGAAAATACATTGATATTTATGGTAGATCTCACTAAACAAAATGCAACATGTCACTTATGGGGTTATAATTATAATCACTTTTGAAAGTACAAAGTCGCTCCTTTATAAGATTATTATTATTATTATTATTTATAAGCTTACGCATCATATTACTGGCTAGAATATTTGAGCCTTGAACACTAACTATAGTCTGAAAGTGCCCTATTCTTTTAATTGATTAGATGTAGCAGATACTGATGAAAGCCCTATACCGCTCGACAAAATTTTAATCTGCTTGATATCTTGCATCCTTGTTTCATCAGTGGATGACATTCTTGAGAAAAAGGCAGACTTGAGGCATCTATTAATAACTTCTCTGTCTCATGGGTTTCATTGGACAGGTATCCTTGTACCCATCTTTTCTCCTTTTTATATAGTGATAATAGGTCAGTTAACTGACTGAGGTTGTGATGGCAGTCAAAATTTCCGCGCTTTCATTACTGAAAGAAACCTGTTTGAAGCTTCACAAGGTTGTGGATAACACACTGGAACCATCCGCACATGCTATTGTTGCTTGTTTCGTTCAGGAGGTAATTAAGTCAAGTTATTCTTATTCTGCGCTGATGCATGTCATATCAACTTTTTAAACTGAAGTTGCTTTTAAAATATATAATATATACTTTTGATACTTAATATAAAGCAGTCATATAGCTATCTTATATTAAGTCTTTGGTGTCATTTGGTTTTTTAGAATTATATTGTTTTAATGATTTTTCTATTAAAATATTATTTCTTCTTAATAAGTGATTAAAATGCGATTAAAATACAAGTCTTTAAAAAAGAAAAAAACAAAAATTAATGTTAAATTATTTAAGTAAAGATCAATATTAATAATATTCTAACAAAAAATTTATTCAAATGTATTTTAATTTAAAAAAATTGAAAATCAATAAAATATTTACAATGAACAAATATTAAAAAAAATATTTACTTATTACTTTATTATTGTCAAAAATTTCATTTTTTAATCGTGTTTTAATCACATGATAGAAAAATAATATGTTTATAGATAAATCATTAAAATAATATTATTTCACTATATATGGGACTAAACCACATCATTTTTAAGTTAAGGGACCAACAACACGAATGACCTTATTTACGGGGCTTTTGTGACGCTTCTCTCTATAAAATAAATTTTTGTTTGTTAAAGGGAAAAAATAGGATTATGTTGTCAGAAATATTTCAAATTGAAAGAGTTCACGACCCGATCAACCACTAGGGAAAGAGATACAAACTCTTAAAGGACTTAAATCTAACTCGCAAAAAACAAAACAATAGAACACTTAAACATTTCAGATAGTAGAAGCACCAAAAATATAATATCAAAAGCAGATGACTTTAATAACATATATTATATATCAAGCAGAAAACAAGTAAATAATAAATATTTTCTAATCATAGTTTAAACTTATAGTAGGTTGAAACATATATACCTTAAACTTGGATTGTACTAACCTAATATCAAATCATGCACAACAATCGATATAACGAGGTTAACCCATATAGAGGTTGTATCTATATGGTAACAACCTCGAATTTCTTAAGGTAATCATTCTGTAGTAAATAATTCACTAAATAGTAAATGAGTTACAACACTAATAGACAGTAAAATCACTATTACTTTTATCAGGCAAGACCTTTATCCAAACTACCTATACTTCTCTTCACTTGTTGCTTTTACAACTATTTGGTTCAACACTCAAATCCAGTTGTCCTCCACAGCCAACACTACCCAATATAGTGTGATTGGTAACTGTTAATCAACCACTGGAAATATCAAATCTTATACGGGAGGCATACAATCAAATCACGTACTCACATAGATAATGATTTGATAACTAACAACAAAACGGCCTACTCTTAAATATAAACTTTTTGCAAAATAATTTTGAAAACAGATATAAATCTTAGTGTGAATTTTGATAGATTTTTAGCTTTAAAATAATGGGTAAGATAAAAGAAATGAAGAGAGTACTTATAGAACTCGGATTGTCACCTCGCCAAGGGTGGTGGCGAGCTTGTGACAAGATGCTAAAAAAATCACATTTTTTTCATTCCAAAAATTGCCGAGTACTTATCATAAATATCTGCACCCGAAACGAACCAAAAACACAAGTGACTTCGGCTCGCTCATACGCTCACCCTTCGAAAACTAACACTCTACTTGGCATGCACTCTACGAAAACCAAAACCGTAGTGTGTGTAAACATGTTTGCATATAAAGTGTATCTAATTATGTATGTATGTATATAATGATCCGTAATATTCAACCTTACCTAGAGGAAGACACATACACTAAGTAAAATAAACAGACATCGTGTTTTATATACGGAAAGCCAACACACAGATATGAGTGCAGCGAGACTTACTCACATTTTACATCTTTTTATGTATACACTATAGTTCTGTGTTAAAATACTAAGCTAGGATGAACAACCTTTTTAGGATGTGTATACTAACAACCTTATTTTAATATTTTATTTTATTTTATATTTTTTATTATTACCTTAAAATGACATTTAAGTAAATTAATATTTTCATTCCAATTCCTTGCAGTTCTTTAGTAGTACAAAGAAAGTGAATGATTTTACACTATCTTTTCCTTCCAATCCGATTCCTATTTATTTCCATTATGATTGATTTTCATTGTGAAAGAGTAAAAGCACCTTTAATTTTGTATAATATATGATAAGACTGTACAGAGTGGAACACTTTTGCTTCACTTGTATATCTTATGTTATAAGATGTGTGGGAAATCAACCTAAGAGTATGGTCAGTTTCTTAATTTTTAGGGTAGAATCAAGCCCTGATTTTAGGAGTTAGTTTCCTGATTTTCAAGGTAGGGTCCCTGATTTCAGGATGTTAGTTTCTTGATTTTTAGGGTGATTTACAGCTGTATACTAGTATGTTAGGCACAACAATTATATATATAAAAGGATCTGTATTAAGACTTCATGGTATCAACGCTCTGGGCAAAAAAACCACTGCCTTTATCTATCTCTTTTATTTCCAAATAACATCTCACCATGGAAGGGCATTCCTCCTCATCTAATCCCTCTTTTAATACTCCCACTACTCGGTTAATATCAGGCAACACAGATAATAATCTCGTCCCTATCACCACACACAAAGTTAATGGCCAAAACTATATTCAATGGTCTCAATCAATGATGATGTTCATAAGCGGGCAAAACAATGATGAATATCTTACTGGAAATATCCCAAAACCAGATCCCAATACTGTTGATTTCAGAATCTAGAAAGTAGAAAAAAATCTAGTCATGTCTTGATTAATCAGTTCTATGACAACTGAAATAGGAGAAAATTTCTTGCTGTACTCCACAGCAAAAGAAATATGGGAAGCTGCACGAGAAATGTTCTCCAGGACTCTTCTGAGCTCTTCTATGTGGAGAGTTCTCTCCAGGACTTTCGCCAAGGAGACAACTCTGTGACTATTTATTTCACAACTCTTACTCGTCATTGGCAACAGCTGGACTTGTTTGAGATACACGAATGGAAATGTCCAGAAGATTGTGTATATTTTAGAAAAATTGTGGAGACTAAGCATGTCTTCAAATTCTTGATGGGACTCAATAAATCCCTTGATGAAGTAAGGGGTAGAATTCTCGGAATAAAACCATTACCAAGTCTGCGAGAGGCATTCTCTGAGGTGCGTAGAAAGGAGAGCCAAAAATGTGTCATGTTGGGACAATCAAATCCTTCCATAATTCTTGAAATCCTAACATTTGCAGCAGTCAAAGGCAATCACCAGATTTTGGTGCATGTGTTGCATGAAGCAATACTCAACATACCGACACTAATCGAACAAGGAAAGGTCGCACATGGTGTGACTATTGTCGAAAGCTTGGGCATTTTAAGGAGATCTATTGGAAATTACATGGAAAGCCTGTTGATTGGAAAACAAATCGAGACTGAGAGGCAAAGGAAAATGCTGCAATTACTGAAATATCTCAATCTGATAATCATGTCCCATTCACTAAGGATCAGTTGGATCTCCTCCAACAACGTATACAGAAAGCAAACATTATTCCCACTCATAGCTCCAGTAATTTAGCAATGCATGTAGGCAAATTCCCCCCTTCATCTTGGATAGTAGACTCAGGTGCTTCCAATTACATGAAAGGTGATCAATCACTTTTCACAACCTACTCACCTTGTAACAAACTTCAAACAGTGCGTGTCACGAATGGTACTCATACCACAATGGTCGGAACATGAACCATCTGTCTCTCGAACAACCTCACCCTCAAATCTGTGTTATTTGTGCCTGATTTTGACTACAATTTCATATCAGTTAGTAGACTTAATCATGACCTTGACTGTGAAACTAAATTCTTGGCTAAATCTTGTGTTTTTCAGGAGCTGAGCTCGGGGAAGATGATTGGAAGTGTTGATTTTCATACGGGCCTCTATGTTCTTTACGTCAACACTCCTTCAATCCATTCTGTTAGTCATCAGTGTCAATTGAGTCATAATCTTAAGTCTAATAGTCGTACTAATAAAGAGTGAAATCATGCGGTGGCACTTTCGCCTTGGTCATCCAAATTTTCTATACTTAAAACATTTTTTCCATCCTTATTCATCAATATAAATCTAAATTTATTTCGTTGTGAAGTTTGTCAATTGGAAAAACATACTCGAAACACTTTTTCACCACGCACGCACAAACCATTCGCCCTTTTTCTCTCATTCACGGTGATATTTAGGGACCATGTCGCGTTCCTAGTATTACTGGTGCTAGATGGTTTTTACTATTAGTTGATGATCATACTCGATTGTGTTGGGCATTTCTTATGAAAGACAAATCTGAAACCAAGCACATATTTTCACTTTTTCATGCCATGATCCAAACTCAGTTTAATGTCCATATTTAAATCCTAAAAATGATAATGCTAGGGATTTCTTTAATTCCGATCTTAGTGGATATCTCAAATCATATGGTATTGTCCAACGAAGTTCCTGCGTTAACACACCATAATAAAACGGTGTAGCTAAACGTAAAAACCGTTATATACTTGAGGTTGCCCGAACTTTGCTCTTTCAAACCAATGTTCTTAAAAATTTTTGGGGTGAAGCCATTCTTACTGCAACACACTTGATCAATCGAATGCCTTCTCGAGTTCTCAAATTTCACTCACCTTTACAAGTGTTCAAGGTCAATATTCTACCTCACAACTTGTGTTACAAATTCCTTTCAAGATTTTTGGTTGCATTGTTTTTGTCCATATTCATTCACAATATCGTGGTAAACTTGATCCTCGTTCCCTTAAATGCATCTTCCTTCGTTACTCGACCAATCAAAAAGGCTACAAATGTTTCTCTCCCATCATCCATAAGTTTTACAATTCTATGGACGTTACTTTCTTTGAAGAAACTCCATTCTATTCTAATTCTGCAATTCAGGGGGAGAATCACACTAATGAATTGCAGAATTGGGATTGGTCTTCACTCATTGAACCAAATTTACCATCTCAGTTATCTTCCACTACCTTGTCCTCTTCCAACCTGGTTCCCATTCTAGATTCTCCTTCCAACCTGGTTCCCATTCCAGATTTTCCTTTAAACACAAAACTTGATCAATCTCCCATTGTCTATCCTAGACATCTCAGACATCTTACAGGAAATCATGTAGGAGAAATGAAGAGGCTTAAGATGCTATTATCCAAGGAATTCGAGATTAAAAACTTGGGATATTTGAAATATTTCTTAGGGATGGAGGTAGCACGTAGTACCAAAGGAATCTCGGTTTCTCAACGCAAATATGTTCTAGATCTCTTTCGTGAGATTGGCATGTGTGGGTGTAAGCCTGTTGAAACACCCATGGACCCTAACACCAAACTAATGCCTCAAACTGATGAATTGGCAACTAACAAGGGGCAATATAAACGTTTGGTAGGTAAGTTAATTTATTTGACCCATACACGTCTAGATATAAGTTTTTCAGTCAGTGTTGTTAGTCAATTTCTTGGCAACCCATCAGTAGATCACTTGGAAGTAGTAAACCGTATTCTAAAATACTTGAAGAAGGATCTTGGAAAGGGGATCATGTTCAAGAAACAATTAATAGGAGATTGGAAATTTATACTGACGTTGATTGGGTTGGATCTCTTAGTGACCGAAAATCCACATCTAGATATTGCTCATTTATTTGGGAAAATTTGGTGACATGGCGTAGCAAAAAGCAAGCAATGGTAACACGTAGCAGTGCCGAGGTTGAGTTCCGTGCTTTGGCTTTGGGCATCTGTAAAGGATTTGATTAAAACGACTGCTATACGAACTCAAGGTTAAACATTCAGAATCTATTAGAATCATTTGTGACAACCAATCATCAATTGTAATTGCCAAAAATTCTGTCCCCCATGATCGAACTAAACATGTACAAATTGATAGACACTTCATCAATGAGAAAATTGAAGGCAAGATGATCTCCGTCAACTATTTCCATCTAGACAACAAGTAGCAGACATCTTAACCAAAGCTTTGTTTCAACCTAATTTCACAAAGTTAAGTGTAGCACTTGATTTGAAAAACATATATCGCCTAACTTGAGGGATAGTGTAGGAAATCAACCTAAGAGTATGGTCAGTTTCCTGATTTTTAGGGTGGAACCAACCCCTGATTTCAGGAGGTTAGTTTCCTGATTTTCAGGGTGAAACTAGCCCTTGATTTCAGGTTGTTAGTTTCCTTATTTTCAAGGTGATTTACAGCTGTATACTAGTATGTTAGGTACAACAATTGTATATATTAAGGGATCTGTATTAAGAAATAAATGAAGCAATTTTTCTGTAAAATACATAAAACTTCAAGATGTATGATAGTTTTTTTCATCACAAAATATATGTCAATTGCTTTCAACGTATATGAACTCTTCATTTTTTGTCTTCAGCTGTTTCAGACAATACCACCTAAAATACTTGATTGCATAAACACGGTGAAGATTGCCCAGGTACGTTTTTTTTTTCTTTTTTCATTTTTATCTTTCCTCTTTGATATTGAGTAATCCTGGACGTAGTGATGACTGATGACATCCTGTACTTTTATTTACTCTCTTTTCCTTTTCTATTCTTATTTTTTTCTTTCCTTTTTTAAATGGTAATTAACTTCCTTTGATGTTAGTGAAACAAACGGTTAATTGGATCCATATCATGCGGGCAGCACTTTTTTTTTTATAATAAGAAACATCGTAATATATTTATGGATTAATAGGTGAAATGGTATTGTAAATTTTGAAAATGTGTGGTTTGATAACTTATTTATTTACGTAAGCAATATTAGTACACTAACTATAATAAAGGTACTTTTTAATATAATAATTTTTTGTTATGCAAATTATAGACAATGACTTTATAAAAGTTTCAAATAAGTACAAAAAGTTTGAGGATAATTTGGAATTTGATTTTAATTTAAAGAAAAAAATAAAAAGAGAAAACCCAATGAACCCCACCCCACCCCACCTCATGCCACCAACAAACCTGTTGCACCATCACTTGCGAGCTCAACTCCCACCCTTAACCTCAACCCTGTCGCACCCCCACTCCTCTCTCACTCACAAACCCCCAACCTTGCTCGCATTTTCTAAGTTTTCTCCCCTTTTTTAAATGAACATATTGATCTTGAAAAAACAAAGTGCCACAGTCTAAATATAACTTTTTTGACTTATTTAAAATTTTTATGAAATTATTGTCCTTATTCTGTTTAACCAAAAAATTACTATAATAAACTATACTTTTAGTAAGGTTATGGTACAATTTTTACACTATATCCGCATTTTCTAAGTTTATAACAATGATCAAGTCACAATTAATATGAAAGAAATTCACAAAACATACACTTTTAATATTTGTTAATTTTTATTATTTTAATTTAATTTTTATTAAAAATTAAAAAATATATATATTTACATAACATTTTGTTTATTTTTTGTATTTTTATTAAACTATTCCATATTAAATTTTACTTTTATTCTTAATCGTGTTTTAATTATTTGAGAGAATAATATTTTAAATAAAAAATCATTAACATAATGTAATTTGTCATTAATTGACCATTTGTACAAAGCTAAGGGACTGAATGATACCAGTTCTAAATCTAAGAGACTAAACGGTATAAATGATCTAATCGAAGACAATTTCGTGATACCTGACCCTATATTTAAATATAAAAATAGTAACAAAAATGTAAAATGTGGACAAGCAATCATCCAAACTAGGTTATAGTCTATTGTTTACAAAACATCACATATTAAGATATGCAAGTTCCCTAGTTATAGCTTATAAAAGCTAATAATAATTTTTGTACTCTTTTGAAACTGAAGCGCACTAAGAAGCTAAGAAAAAGAATTTTTTCCATAAAAGATTGCTATCATTTTTAGTTTCTTAAAAAATTCTACCATTCATCTCAATCCATAAAATCCCAAGAATTGCTTCAATCCCATAGCTCTACGAACACTAGCCTTCTTAACCCACGTAGTATTCCCATGCATATTAAAAATTTCTAGCAACAAAGATTTGTAAGATCTTAATTCATATGAATTGCAATCAACACTTCGTATGAGCCTAAATAGGGTTACTTGCAGCACACTTGTTATTAGATCCCTTGCTTTTGATTGTAATTTATTAATTTTAATATTTCAATTAAAGCCTGATTGCTTTTTTTGGAGCTACATAATTCTTTGGTTGAGTCCCTATGTCGTAGTAATTAGGTGGATCATTAAAGCATTACAATATGCTAAGGAGTATTTTGGACCTATAATAATTCTTTTTGTGGAGTCCCTATGATATCTTACAAGTTTGAACTTATTCTAGGGAACCTACTTGTTATTGTTCGTAGTAATTAGGTCGATAATTAAAGCATTACAATATGCTAAGGAGTATTATTGAAAAATAAAATGGTTCATAGGATATTATAATAATTCTGATGTAGAGAGGAGGTAGGGAGAAAATAGATTGGGAAGGAAAATGAGAGAAGGGGAAACAAACTAATAAATTATTTGAATTCATTCAAAAAATAAAATCTCTCTTAGTTTTAGGATTAAAGTAGCAAACTAGATAATTATGTATTATCAACTAATCAATAATATTTGAAACTTGAAATATTTTATTCAAATAAAAGATAAATACCTCAACTAATAGACTAATGATTGAATTATAAATCCCCAAGTATTCCTACTAAATTGGTTTTCATTCTCTCCCGTTGAGAAGACCCGACTTTGGTGAGTTAAGCAAGAATTAGGACAAATGTGTTGGTGGTGGTGTGTCTGTGTAAGAGTGTTTATAAGGGACACCATAGTTGCCAAATTGAGTGTTGGTTGCATTTCACCAACCCTATTTTGGTTTTGTCATGGTTTTGAGTCAAATAAGATTCGTTAATAGATTCGACCTTATTGGTTGTTTATGACTGATATTTGCTTGTTAAAAGAAGCCATCGAATACTTGAATTCTCACGTAAGGGCAATCATTTGATCAGTAATTGAGTCCATTAGAGAGTTCCCATGTTGGGGAATAGCCTCAAATTCACTATATTGATTTAAACGTGTCCATATTTTATTCTTGTCATTTGAATGCTAGGTGTTATTTTTTCGAGCTCTTGGATAGTAAGACATAAGTGAAAAAATTGCAAAATGAGAAAATTAGATTAAACTGAGGTTTAACAAAGTTTGACATTTTGGTTACTGGGGTTGGTGGTCGTTGACTTTTGAGAGAGGTCGTGGACAGTGGAGTTTTGGGTGCTGTTAGAAACCCCATGGAAAGGAGGTGTTGGTGGAAGCTACAGTGGCCGGTGGCTAGAGACAGTGGACAAGGTGCATGAATATGTAATTCAAAGGGGTTGGTGAAATTTTTGGCAGAGAATGTAGGTCGAATCTGGCTATGAAAGTTTATAGGACCACTTGGCAGAGAATGTGCTTGGGAAATTAACACGTTCTGGTGGGGTCGTGACAGGTGGTAACACACAAGGGAAGATTGCACCCTCTTGGCTTTTGCAGGGGGCAGACAAATCAGAAGACGGCAACGGTGTGATGCTTGCAGTGGCTTGACCGGCAATGGGGTTCTGTGACCAAGGGTGGGCTACTGTTCAGGTTGATTTGAGTCTAGGGTTGAATTCTTTTAATGTTAGGATAACATTATTATTGTGTTTAGGAAATCAAAATATGCATACTCATGCAAAAACTGATGTAAAAGAGAGGAGATAGAGAAAGAATGAAAATGAGAGAAACTGGAGATAACTAATAAATTACAATTCAAATTCATCCCAGGTAGGAGACATACAATACTGGTACTATTCATTAGACCAAAATAATAACTATCAATTAATTAATAAAATTCTAGACAATAAATATGAAATTCAAATAATGTAAAAATTAAATCCCTAAATATACCTAATAAATTTGCATTGATTTCATTGGTCTAATTGTTGTAGCTGGCCCTATAAAGGCTGTTGAAAAAGTGGTCCAAGAACATGCTAATATGTTGAACGTAAAGCTAAACAAACCATATTAACATATTTGTATAGTCATCTTTCTTTCATAATCGATTCTGTTTTTCCTTCTTATTTCTTCTTCTGATACCTTCAAACTTATTTATGTGTCATCTCCTATCTTTCTGATTCTGTTATACTCAACTCCAGGTTCACATCAATGCTTCAGAAAGTTTTTTGGAATTCAGTAAACTATATAGAGACCTCCAATCAACATATCCGGCTAATATAGCCTTTAGAGAGGAGCTTCTTCATGTTTATGAAATGGAGAAAAATGGGGAAGCAAGGTCGTTGCTGAAGAGTTGTGTTGATATCCTCGAAAACATAAGCATAATGAGGTCAGAGACATCTGAATATTAAGGATTGTGAAATAAGACTCATGGATATATTGTGTGTTTAGGTGTGTTTTATTATTGCACGAGAAGGGTATTCTAACCTCAGTGTTATTCCACAAATAAATAAATAAATAATAACTGACATTCATGAAAAGTGCATAACTTCTCTTTAGAAAAAGGTGTTTAATACATGGACGATTGAGTCGCAAATGATGACATCATGTGTGTGTGGTAACAGTAAATTGAGTATTGTGATATTATACTGCTCCGTTGGGTAGCAAATGTTTTACGGAAATCCTCAAAAGTAGCATCTAGAGTGAAAGTGAACTCATGAAATTCATTAATTTCACGATTATTTATAATTGTTGTAATATTGTGTCCTATATAGCTGGTGATAAAGGAAAAATTAAAAAGTTATTATGGGTGTAAAAATTTTACGTTCATGTAAAATTTACATGCACATTTGTTACTCGTTATAAGGGTATAATTTACACTAGAATGGAAAAAAAAAGTAAAGTGAAAAATTTGTAAACAGTGATGAGTGATGAATAATGATTGAAATATATTATAAATAAGATTACTTCAAATAAGATATTGTGGACCCTAGTTTCATGTGTTTCAAAATTTTATTGGTCGGATGGACGCCCTTTATTTGTATCGGTGGTCATAATTATTTAACTTGTGTAACAGTGGAGAGTCGGCTTCTCCGTGATTTTTCCAGTAAAATAGTTATACGTCAAAAAAAAAAAACAATTAAAAGAGTACTTAAAACTTAAGAAACACAAAATGTGTCAATAATATTAAATATGATTTAATTAGATAATGTTTAATATTGAATTCTAAATGATCGTAGTTTAATTTGAATAGTTTTTAAAACAAAATGATATGTTAGATTTTTTTTATTAGTAAAAATATGTTATTTTTGTGATTATAAATATTAAGTGTGTTATTTTCATTTATTTTTCAGATAATAATATTTGGGCCAGTAAATTATGTATTAATGTTTTACTAGTTGATCAATACTCCCTATGTATGTGTATTCATTCATCTTCCTTACGACATTTACTTGAAGGGATGAATTTAGATTACATGAATATAACCTTCTTTAAAGTATACACTTTAATCCTTTATTTTTTAAGATACATAAAGTCCTATAATTTATCATTAGTTTTATATTTTTTAAGGTATATAGTTAGAGTCTCCTAACTTTTTAAAATTTTCAATTAAGTCTGAATAATATATTTTTTAAATGGCAAATTTGAAATCAAGAAATCATACCGTGAAAGTAAAAATATAATCACTTTTTTGAAAGAAAAAAATACTAAATAAAAAAGAAAAAAAACATTCAATTTATATTTGGAATGAAAAAAATAATTGTGTTTTTAAAATTTTAATTTTTTCTTTTTTTTTATATTTTTAAATCAAAGTTTTAATATTCATTTAAAAAATATTACTTTTTGTATTTTATTTTTCAAAATTTTAAATTTACCATAAAAAAAGATTATTTGGAGTTGTTTTGAATAAATTTGTTTTGAAACATATGTTAGTGAGTCAATTAGAGATATATTATCGTAAAAACTCTTTAACTAAAAGTTTACATGCATGTATTAATGGCGATTTAAACAATTATATTATGGAGAAAATGCGAGTTTGATACTTTATAGTACCTATTTTAATGAAAAGGTACATATGTGAAATCATATTTTCAAAGTAATACAATAATAGTCCTCGTTTACTTTAAAGTAAACAAATGGTGCAATTTTATGTTTTAAATTGAGGATTTTATCACATGCTTATCACATGCAATATAAACGAAGGATAATTGTGTCATTTAGAGGGTTTAGTAAGCACCAATATTTAACAAAAGTTACGCATATGCCCATATTTCATAGCACTATACTAGTAATTGATTGAACATGAATTGTTTGCAATGAATATGCAAGTATATGTATCATAACAAGTAATATAATGATAAGAAAAAATCATTCCGAAAGAGATTATGTTATTAGAAGTTATTTTTTAAAACTAAAAAATAAAAATCAATTTTTTGTGTTTTTATGTATTAAGAAATCAAGATTAAAATAACTAAAAATAAATAATAATAATAATAATAATAATAATAATAATAATAATAATAATAATAATAATAATTAATTAAATCAGATTTGACTGCTAAAAATATATATGAGAAAATATCTAAGAATATTTATTCTCTTAATTTTCTAAGTACGTGAATCACTAAAATCTCTCAATGTAATTACCAATTAATTACATTATCAATTGAATTTAATGTAACATGTATTCTTATCTTAAGTAAATTACACACCATGTAGTAATTAACTTAATCAAACTCTCATATTAATTAAATTACATACTACTCGTTAATTTCATCAATTATGGATTATATATATAAGAATCATACATCTTTACCTTAAAACTATACATATTATTTTCGAACGAAAATACCTAAAAAATAATAAAAATATCTGTGTCTGAAAAATAAAAATTTATATAAAAAAATTATAAAATCATACAAATATAAATCTATTTAATCAATTAAAGTACATTAAATCATGATAATTTTAATATTTTTTAAGCACTCATCATTAAGCCAGACCTACCCTATACCAAACATAATTGTATAATCCTATACAAGAATTGGGTGGTGGTGTCTCCCAAGTCTGAGGTTCTAGACAAGCTACTGCATGAATTCTATGACTCTCCTATTGGTGGACACTCTCGAGTGTTGTGTATCTATAAACGCCTTACTTAATAGTCTTATTGGCCATCCATGTATCTAATGGTAGATACATATGTCTCCTCCTATGAAATGTGCCAACGAGCTAAGGCTTCCACATTGTCCCTTGTTGAACTCCTACAACCATTTTCCATTCCGTGCTAAGTATGGGATGACATCACAATGGATTTCAACGAAAGAACTACCTTCATCACAAGGCAAAGACACTATCCTTGTAGTGGTCGATCGCCTCAAAAAAGCAACTCACTTCCTGGCATTAACCCACCCTCTTTCTGCCAAGATGGTAGTTGAAATATGTGTTGAGGGCATAGTCAAACTACATGGCTTTCCCATATCAATCATTAGTGATCGCAATCCAAATTTAAATCTATATATTATCATTATACATAATTTTTTTATTACAAAAGAGTATATTTATATAAGTTATAAAATAACTGAAATGAAATAAATATATTGAAAAATTAAAGTGATGCGTTGTAAAAAAATGCAGGACAAAAACATCAAAACAAATCAAACTAAGCCTTTTTATACAGGGTAAACTTTATAATCTACCACAGAAATTTATTAATTTACATAAATCTATCGTCAAATTTTTTAAGTATAAAAATATACCATCGAACTTAAGTAGGTTGTAACAACGTACCATTTTCTTAAAAAAATTGATTAAATTTAACATTGAAAGTTTAACTGCACTGCACAACGGAAGCAACAAAGAAAAAAAAAGAATAATTATGGTATTACCAGAAAATGTGCATTATAGTAGGCACATCACGTTTATATAGTACAATGCTAGACTAACTGACTAGCAAACTCAAGAGTAAACATCTAATTAATACAAGCTATATAACAAGAGTACATGATAGGATGCATATGGGTATACAAGCTGTACATAACAGCCAAGCCTTAAAGGCACCTTATACTCTTTTGTCTAACATTCCCTTAATAAACTCAAGTGATAGGAAGAATACTGAGTTTAATTTTTAGCTCTTGGAAATGTTGTATCCCTAGATACTTTGTTATAATATCAGATATTTGTTCTTCACTTGTTGTATACTCAATAGCAATCTCACCAGACATCACCCTTTCTCTTACCAAAAAGAAATCAATCTCCACGTACTTAACTCATGAATAAAGGATAAGATTTTTAGCTAGACACCCTACACTAATATTATCACATTATATGATTGGTATGCCAGGAAGATTCACACATAACTCATTCAGTATTCTTTTAATTCATATTACCTCAATAATAGCTAAAGTAAGTGATCTAAACTCAAATTTTGTAGAAGATGTAGATAAACTTTGTGCTTACCTTACTTCCATGAACCTAAAGCAAGTGATCTAAACTCAAATTCTGTAGAAGATCTAGATACAATTTTGTGCATACCTTACTTCCATGAACCCAATGAATGATCAAGATAGATACATCATCTACCAATACTCCGACGATCTTCCATATAAAATGTCCAGTCAATATCTGTATATGTAGTTTCAAATAAGCTATTAGACCTGTGAAAATACAAACCATGATTAATCGTCCCTTTGTGGTATTTTAGTAACCTTTTCACTAAAGACCCGTGAACATCAGTTGACTATTGTAAGAATTGACACAACTTTTTTTATTGAATAAGCTATCTTTGGTCTTGCAAGGTACAATAATGGAGAGCACCTATTATGGTTCTATATTGTGTTGGACTTTGTAGAATCTCACTATCAGTTTTTGCCAGAGCTTTACCAGTTGGTAAAGGTGTATTCACAGGTCTAACATCACTCAACTCAACCTTCTCAAGCAATTATTGTAGTATTTTTGTTGTGACAAATGTAAGTTATCTTCAATTCTCACTACTTCTAACTCAAGAAAGGAAATCAAGTCACCCAAGTCTTTTAGAGAAAATCTAAAATTGAGTTTCATAATAACCTTTTTGATAAGAGAGGTGTTATTCCTTGTTATGAGAATATCACCCACACAGATAAGTACTATTACAAAAGTGTCTTTGTCTTCATAAACCATCATGGATTTATCAACTTGAGAATCTTTAAGCTCCCATTCTAGCAAATATGGACTTGCCTTGGTGAACCAAGCTGTAGATGTTAAGAAATTTGGATCAAATGGTATAATCACAAATTCCTCCTCACAAGATCCTCCTCAATAGAATATCAAAAAACAGAGAAATAGAGAATACACAACACAAGAATTATAGTTGAAACTCCAAATTGTAGAAAAACCACTTTCGTTGTCAAAAGACAACCAAAGAAAAAATTCACTATGTGGAAAATTGTTACAACCACACTCTCAATGATTTTCTCACACACCCAAAAGACAAGAGCAATTACAAGTGCAAGAGAATTTTTTCACAAAATTCTCTCACTCAAAAAAAGTTTTTCTCTATTTTTTGGATGATCAACAATGAAGAAATGAAGCCATATTTATAGTCTTCAAGTTCCCATTTCATATTCCAAAAATTTCTTTATTCAACAAAATTAGGCTACCTAATTTTCCAATTCTTTATCCAAACAAGGTTAGGTACCTCCATCTTTGACAATATGGTAAGCCACATTTCATAATTTTTTTTTTCTAAATTAGGCACCTACTATTTTGACTAACAAACCTAATATTATTTTTAATCAATCACAACAATCTCCACCTTGATTAAAAATAAACATAGTTACCATTACAACACTGTCTACTCCAACAGTCATAATTCTCTACATTGAGAATTATCAGACTCCACCATAAAGAGTACACTCACTTAGAATTAATCACCAATTCTAAGAATTTCACATCGGCTCATGTCGAAAAAAAACTTACTAAAATTTATGGTGCAACTCTCACACTTGGTTTCCTCGAGAGTTCATCAGCCATCGAGATCCTTTCCACCACAAACCTTCTATCTATACCAAACCAATGCCCGTGTGCAAACTTGTGGACCAGCTACCAGTAACACACCCTCTTTCATGGCAATATTTAGAGACTAGTAGCATACCATGGGGATGTACATGCTCTTTTCAAAGAGCATCACTATAGTCTTTGAAAACAGACATACTATTAGCATCACCATTGGTATTTGAGCTTCTTGTCGAATCAGCTCCACCCTTCAGACAATTTCTTTTGAGGTGCCCAGATTGTCCACACCCTCAACACACTATCTTCTTTTTCATGAAATTGTTTTTCTTTCGGTTGTCAACTACCAATGCTGAGTTTTCAAGCGAAACATTTCTTCCACCACTAAGCCTTTTTTCTTTAGAAAGCAGCTTGCTAGTAACTTCTGAAAAAATTATTTTCTCCTTTCCATGAATCAAGATAGGTTTCATGTGATCATAAGAAGATGGAAGAGATTAGATGAGCCTTAAAGCTATATCTTCATCATCAAGTTTAACTCCAATGGTTTCCAGTTCAGAGACAATACCATTGAGAACACTGAGATGGTCAGACATAATAGTTCTTTCATTCATACGCAAAGTATGAAACTATTCTTTCAGATACACTCGATTTGAAAAGCCTTTTGCCTGATACAATTCTTCAAGCTTTTCCTAGAGTTCTTTGGCCATAGATATTCTATGCACATTTTCAAGAATATTTTTGGCCAAACAAAGCCGAATTGCACTTGCAGCTCTTAGATCAAGATCTTCCCAATCTTTATCACTTATATTAGTTTTACTAGACTCAATACAAATAATAGGGACTGGTTTCCCCTTTAACGCCTTGTGTAACCCGTATTGGATCAACAAACCTTTGACTTGTACTTGCCACAAGCCAAAATTGATTCTCCCATCAAATTTCTCAATGTCAATCTTGACTCCTAACATTTCTCCTTCTTTCTTTAAAATTGGCTCTGATACCAATTGTTAGGAAATTTGGATAAATGGTATACAAATTCCCCCTCACAAGATCCTCCTCAGTAGAATATCAAATAACAGAGAAATAGAGAATACATAACATAAGAATTATAGTGGAAACTCAAAATTGGAGAAAACCACTTTTGTTGTCAAAAGACAACCAGAGAAAAAATTTACTATGTGGAAAATTGTTACAAGCATACTCTCAATGATTTTCTCACACACCCAAAAGACAAGAGCAATTATAAGCCCATGAGAATTTTCCCACAAAATTCTCTCACTCAAAAACTTCTTATATAAGTTTTTCTCTATTTTTGGGATGATCAACAATGAAGAAATGAAGCCATATTTATAGCCTTCAAGTTCTCATTTCATATGCTAAAAATTTATTCATTCAACAAAATTAGGCTACCTAATTTTCCTATTCTTTATTCAAACAAGGTTAGGTACCTCCATCTTTGACAATATGGTAAGCCACCTTCCATGAATTTTCTTCTAAATTAGTCACCTCCTATTTTGACTAACAAACCTAATATTATTTTTAATTAATCACAACAGTAGAAGCTTGTTTTAACTCATAAAGAATCTTCTTAAGCTTACACGTATAGTTAGGATGCATTGGATTAACAAAAACTCTGAGATTGTATCATGTAAACCTCCTCTTCAAGCTCTCCATTTAGAAAGCATTATTCACGTCCAATTGTTTAATTGGCTAACCTTTAGATAGAGCTAGCTCTCCATTTAGAAAGCATTATTCACGTCCAATTGTTTAATTGGCTAACCTTTAGATAGAGCTAGCGTTAACACCACAAGTATAATTGTAGGTTTAATGATTGGACTAAAAATTTCAGTATAATCAACACCTTCAATTTGATCATACCCTATTCTTTTTCCTTGGTGGTGTAGGTACCGAAACCCATATATCATTAGCTAATAAAGCTTTCTTTTCTTTTTCCATAGCCTCTACCCGCTTTGAATGCCTCATTGCTTCTTTCACTAAATCAGGAATGAGTAGAATGACTTGCACGTTAAGTGCCTTTGGTTTAAAAATTTCGATTTTAACTCTTGTTTGCATTTGATGGGTATTGTCATTATCAGGTATCTTATGTATCTGGCTAGAATCGGGAAAATTATCAGTGAGGTTAGTACCCTCTGGGTTAAAAACACAATCCTGTGATAGCATAGGTGGCAAGTCAGGCATGAAAGCAGACTATCAGGACTGCACTCATCTAACACATTATCATCCAAAAAGGATTCAATTGGATAAATAGGTTGTAGATGAGTAGACATAGGTGTAATAGTATTCAAAGATTTTGAACTAGATGAAGACGTTGAACAAGATAACAAATTTGTAGGTAGTATAGAAGCTGATGTTAAGTCACTATCACCAGCAGGTTATAGTGAGCAAATTCAGGAAAAGGTGTTTGTATATTATTTTCTTATGTAGCTAGGGACAAAGTCAAAGGACCTGTTGGTGAGTAACTATCATTAGAGGATTGACCATGAGCAAATTCAGGAAAAAGAGGAAGTTATATAGTTGTCTTGTGAAACTGTAGGCAAATATGCAGGAAAAACATTTAGTACAGGTCTATGACCATGATACTCATAGGTAGATTAACAAATTTAACAGATTGATTATTACTAGAACTAGCAGTAGAAATATCTGATGGTGAAGAAATTGAAGGTTTAAGGAAAGGAAATTTGTTCATCGAAAACCACATGAGCACTAATGTATACCTTATCTGTGGTAGGATCAAGATAAGTGTATCCTTTATAGTGACTATCATAATCAATAAAGACACATGACAAATGCCTTATATGTAATTTATTTTGAGAATATGACCTGAGATATGGATAGCACAAGCATCCAAAAACTCTCATAGAGGTATAAAGAGGCTATCTAGCATAATAGAGTAGTTCATATGGACTTTTAAATTCTAGTATCTTGGAAGGTAATCTGTTGAGTAGGTATACAACAGTCTTAAAACCATTTTCCCAATACTGTAAAGGCACACCAGCACGTATCATCATGGCTAACACAGTCTCTACAATAAGTCTATTTTTTACTTTTAACTACATCATTTTGTTCACGTGTATAAGGATAAGAAATTCTTCTCAAAAAACCCCATTTAAAAAAGAAAGGCTCTAAACTTTTAAACTGAGTCCCACCATTACTTCGTAGTTGTTTAATATTCATATGAAACCATCTTTCAACCTTAGCATTAAAGTATAAAAAGATTTGAACAACTTGACTCTTAGAATAAAAAACATACATCTGTTGAAACATTGTACTACGTAAAAAAGGTAATTTAGGAGACTTGCCAAGTTGAAAAGACCCACACACAAACTACATAGAATCCGACTTCAACTTAAAACTAGAGTTTGTAAATACTTTCTGTACAACAACAAAATGAAGATGTCCCAACCTATCATGCCATAGAACACCATTTACTATATAGGCATTATTACAAGTAGGAAAGTTAAAACTATTTACAGATGTACTATTAGGAGTACTAGCACAGTACAACTTCAACAGTTCTTTGTCATTCACAGGAAGTTTGTAAAGTCCATGTTCAACACCTCTCATTATCAAGGTGTCCTTATCCAATTCCTTCACACAAAAGTGAGAAGGATAAAACTCGACAAATACATTGTTATCAACACACAATTACCTAATAGAAACCAGATTTTTGGCCAAATGAAGAACATGTAATAAATTTTGTAATTCTAAATTCAGACTATCAGAAGATAAAAGACCACTCCCATACGAAGTAATATGGATAGTATATCCAATACCTTGCATCACAATCTACTTTCCTGAGTAGGCAACAGGATTAGTCAAGTGGGTTTTTTCAGAAGTCAAGTGATGACTTGCAACAGTGTCCATATACCAGGCAGGATCAAATAGTGTAGAAGATTGACGAGTTTGAAAGGTTGGTTATTATGGTATAGGTATTTGGGTACCAAACTCTAGAGTTAGGGTAGGTGGTGGAACAAATGATGAAGGAGTTGCAAAATTGGCTGAAAGAAATTAAAACTGTGGATGATAGATATATGTGTTAAACTGAATATTAGATGTAGAATATTGACTTGAATTTGGAAAAATAGATGCAGGATATTGTGAAGGGAAATGATATTGTGCAGCATACACATATTCCATATTGAATTGAGGTGCATAAGGACTAGAAGGATAGGAAAATGGTACAAAAGGCTGGTTTCTTGGATCATTCTTCTCTATTTGTTGATGAAATCCTTCCTAAGATCCTTGCAAAGTAGTTACAAAAGTATGCTTATAATGTGCACTAGTATTTGCACCAGGAAAAATTCACACCAGGAACTCCACCGAAATTCACACTAGGTGATGCATGTCGAGCAAAGTTTCTTGAACAAACTGTGGGTCAACAGATAACGAGTGCATCCGCACAATTTGTTGCTCATGTACACGTAACATTGTGAAAACTTCCTCCAATGCAGGCATCTTCCTTTTATATGTGAGACTTGTAATCTAAGAACTATAATCAAAATTCAAGCCATTTACCAAATACATAATTTGTTCTCTAAGGTTCATTTGTTCACCTACTGCAGATAGACGATTAAACAGATTCTTACCTCGACTAATATGCTCATTTATTGATAATTTTTCCCTCAAAGTTTGTAACTGCCACCTCAATTGCATCACATTTGTTTCTGAAGAATGTATGAAATTTCACTCTAAAGCATTCCAATAACCAAGAGTAGAATGATTGCAAAACAAATATTTCAAGAACTTTGCTCGACTGAATTATAGATCCAATTCATAATAATTTATCCTTCCTATCCCATAGATCAAACTCATGATTAGATACTAACATTTCTTGATATTTAGATGAACCTATCTCTGCATCAGTGCCTATGATTATCTTTTGGATGAATTTCAATTGTGCTTTCTATGATCCATCAAGAAAACCTTGCAAACCTATACAACAACTACATGTTGTATCTGTTCTTTCCATATGAGGCAGTTAATCTCATCTAATTTAACAGAAAAATTAGGATTTATAGGGACACTCGCAAGGAAATGCAATGAAGAAAAGCTTGAGGTTGAAGACGATAATGGAGTAGTGATTGCATCTGATTGTATTGAATCTTCTTGTGATGATATGATTTGAGCCATAAGAACTACCATGAAAGTGTTGAATAATTAGCTCTAAGGTCAATTATATTAGATACCTAATTTTTGGCCTAACTTTTGCCTCAATTGTTGATCTTGATTCTTGCCTTCATTCATTGTACAAGATGGAGAGAGAGTCTTGCTTCATCTATAAATATGAAGGAATTCATACATTGATAGCATTAGCAAAATAAAAAAAAATTAGAGAAGGCTTAGGGAAAACTAAAGAGAGCATAGGCAAACTCAAAGAGAAAAAATATTCCATGAGTGTAAGAGTTTTCTGTTAGTTTGGAGAAATACCTTAGAGATATTATTGGTGAGGAAATCTGTATCTGTATTCTGTATATTTCCTACTTAGTTCTATAATATCTACTACCTCCTATTGACTTAGGCAAATTATCGAACCACGTAAATTGTGTGTTTTCTTTTACCGATTTGATATATTCTTATATTGCTATTTATTATTTATGTACACAAAAAATTAGTATCATAGCCAAATATAGTGATATTATATACCAAATCAAAGCTCTCAACGAGAAAAATGCAACGGTGAAAGAATCACTTAAATTGGAGGTTGAGCACACCACCAAGAGTCGCCAGAGTGCTGCTCCCAATAATTGAGCCAACTCACTGAGTTGGACTGAGTCAACTCACCGAATTGAGCTGTCTAAACCGTTTGACCGAGCTATCAAGCCGTTAGCCGAGCCATTTGACTAAGCCACTAAACCATTGACCAAGCCACTTAGCCACTTTGATAAAGCCATCAAAGTCGTTAACCTTTGATTAGTGAGTCAACTCAGTGATTAGTGAATTTTGGACCGAGTTGATCCATTTTTCACCCGTTTTCAATTGAGTTGGACCTATTCCTAGCTAATTGGACTGTTTCATATTCAATTGGAGACTTCATTTTTTCAAATAATGTATAAAATTTGAAAAAAAAACATTGTTTTAAGTTGTAAGTGCAAAATTTCAGTTATCTGTTTGTACTTATGGCTGATATAAGAGAGATCAAGAAAGGTGCAAAAGTTGACCTTAAAAGTTCTAGCAAACCAAGTTGCTCTACTCAAAGAACTATGTTATCCAATGCAAAGTTTAAGGTGGAGAAATTTGGTCGCACCAATAACTTTGGTATATGGCAATGTGATTATTGGATTTATTATTCCGAGAAGAATCTAATATTGTCTTGGAGACCAGGCTAGAAGATTATTCTAATAAAGATTGGAATTATGTCAACCGACAAGCTTGTGGCACAATTCGATTGTGCTTAGGAAAAGATCAGAAGTACTTTGTCATAAAAGATAATGTAGCCACAATTCTCTAGAAGAAGCTCGAGGACAAGTACATGGCGAAAAGCTTAGAGAACCGACTCTATCTGAAGAAGAAACTTTTTTGTTTCCAGTACAAGAAAGGTCCCCTATGATTGAGCACTTAGATAATTTCAATAAAAATTTTGTTGATGTGCAAAATTTGTATGTTGAAATTATCAATGAAGATAAAGCTTTGTTATTACTGAATTTATTACCCAAGAGCTATGAGCATTTAACCACAACTATGTTATATGGTAAATATAAGGTTAAATTCATAGATGTTTGCAATACTTTGGTAAATAATGAGTATCAAAAGAAGAATCAATAGGATCATAAAGACTCAACATTAGAAGCATTGACTATAGCCAAAGGCAAGATGAACAATAAAAAATCTGGAAAATCAAATAATAGGTGGTGATCTAGATCAAAATCCATAAGAGAGTCATCCATAAGAGGTCTTGCGAAGGAAGAGTGTGCTTATTGTCACCAAAAAGGGAACTGGAAGAAAGATTATCCAAATAAGGACAAGTCAAATGTAAATATTGCACACAAATGGATCATTGATTTTGGATGTTCTTATCATATGTGTCAAAACAGATATTGGTTTTCGAGTTTTGAGGAGCTAGATGGAGGAGTTGTTGAAAATTTACTATGCTTAATTTCAAAAAATTTAACAATTTTAGAATTTTTATGTTCACATTTTCATTTCTATTATGTTTGATTTTATTTTCTTTGTGTGGTTTAGTAAGTTTTAGAATTTTAGGATTAGTTTAAAAAAAGCCTAAACAATTGTGAGAAATAGTTTAATACAATAGAAAATATAGGGAGTAATTCCCTAAGAAGTCATTGCATATTCCTACATTTTCTAAAAGTCATATTACTTGATATTTTTATTTGATGAATTTGATTAATGCATGAAAATAATGTATAATATTTTATAAATCCTTACATTTGATTCCTTTCATGGGATCAACGTTAAAATAATACTTTGAGCATTTCTTCTTTATACATATGCGAACATATTAGTTCATTTCTATATATCAAATTTTTTGCATATAAACTAGTATGAGTGTTTGAACCCATATGATTCAGTGTTTTTGAGAGTATTGACTTGTGAGGAATAAGTTCGTAGCAAATTCGAATTTCTAACACTAAAAATGGGTAAAATTAAATGGATACATTTTTTATATGAAATATGAAAATGATTTTAAACTAATTGTTATAATAAATCATGAATTTTTAGGAAGTTGAAATAATCTATGCTTAAGATTTTAATTATTAATTTTAAAAGAGATTATAAGCATGATATATTTTTGTATTTCACTTCTTTATTTTATGTTAGTCTTTTAACTTTATTTTAAATTTTAGTTAACTTCTTATTTTATTTGTTTTATTTTGTTTTCATTTTTTTAAATGTTTTAGGGTATCATTAGTGAAAACCCTCATGAGACTTAAACTCGTCCATTAGGGCAACCTAGGAGTTTAAAAGCTTGTTACATACACTAAATGCAACTGTGTCAATCCACATAAGTTATTTAGGATAGTTTAATTTTTAGTTTTTATTTTAGTTTTATCGCTTCTCTTGCTAAGGAATTAGCAAGAAGTTTGTTAGGGGTTGTGATAAGTGCTTAAAAAGCACTAAAATTATCATGATTCAATATAATTTAATTGATTAAATAGATTTATATTTGTATAATTTTATCATATTTTTATATAAATATTTTTTCGGAATCATGGGTATTTTTATTGTTTTTCAAGTATTTTAGTTCAAAAATAACTTAAAGACTCGAAGAAAAAAATATTAGAGGCAATACATCACAAATATTGAGAAAATAAATAAGGAAAAGCCAAAAAGATGGAAAAATTGGATAAAATGGGTTAAAAGTTTGGCACAAAAAGGTCAAAAGGCTAAAAATGCTCTCAAAACTGCCCAACTGTGCCGAGAAACGCACGCAACATGTCTAGTCATGCCGAGAAACGCATGTAGTGCCCATATTACGCCGATCATCCGCCTACGCATCTGTGTCCATCTGCGTGCACCGCCTGAACAAAGCTGAACCTATGCGCCCATCTGCGCCTATCCGTGTGCACCTGTACACTCCTCGCTTTGTACCACACGTGCCAGCCGCCCATCTGTTGCACCAACCTCTCGTCTGTCGAGATTTTTTCATCACATACGCGTGCCAACCTGTCCAAACGTGCCCAAATTCAAATTTTGAAATATCCCCTCCCCCCCCCCCTTTTTTGTTTTTTTCTCATCTATAAAAATACCTTCTTCCTCCATTACAAAACACACAATTTGCTGAGCCCTTTCTCTCTCTAGGAATTTTTCATTTTTTTTAGTTTTTATTTTTAAATTTTTTCTCCTTTTGAGAGGAACTAGTTATGTTTTTATAAATTTTTAGTTTTTGACTCAATAAGCATATATGAAAATCCGTTTGTAGGTTTTCTAGCAACAAAATTAGTATTAAAATGTTGTAAAGATTATTTTAAGGTATTATTTTAATGGATTCTTTACAGTTATCTTTTTTATGTTTTATTCTTATATATTATATTTAATTTGTGTGATTAAATTTAACACGGTTGGTTGTTTGTAAATATGATATAATTATAACGTTGTTATACTTGCGAAATATTAAATAGGTAAAACATTTCTATAAAATAAATTAATTTTTTTTATTCAAGATTTATATTAAGGATGTTAGAGAGAAATATATTATTTTTTATTACAAACTTAAATCTGAAAATTAGATTTTAAGGTTTAATTATCTGATCTGGCTTAGAGTAGTGTTCTTTTATTTTTTGGTACAATCGCCCGGTAGTTAGAGTTTCACTCTATTTCAAAAGTTTTTTATAAGAATTATTATTCAAAAATGTATTGATGACATATTTTTAGTAATGATTTTAAAACTTAAAAGTTAGTACTTGGATAATTAAATTCTTAAGTTTAATTTGTACACCTTGAATAAAGTCTAATTATTTTACTCCTCCTAAAGTTGTGATTAGATGGTTTGCTATTTTCTTAAAAATAAAGATGAAATTTAATAATTAGTTAATTAATAGACCCCGCATAAGGATATTATTTAGTTAATATTAAATGAAAAAATTTGGACCCCACCTAAGGAAACTTTCATACAAAAAAGAGAAAATCAACAAATATCAATTTATATATTTAATAACCTAAATAATATGAGGAATCATAATTAACTTAAATATTATATCCTTAAATACTCCACTGTTATAAATGAAAAAAATTTCATTATTTTTTATTGAATCTATATCTATATTTATGTTTATTTTTATGTTATTAGATTAGGAAACCAACAAACCAAAATATGGTGACAGAATGTTTATGATTTCATTTCATTTTTAATATTTTGAATAATAAATTAAAAATCATATATATTCCTTCCTTCGATCAACCTTGGGAGTATACTTATCATTTTCTATAAAATTATTCGTTCACTTGCGAGAGTTTTACAAATAATAAAACCACAAAGGGTATTTCACAAGATCGGTATTTGTAATGCCAGTCTTGTGATTTCATCATCAAGTTTTTGATTGTGCTTATGGGAAATGACAATGTTTTGTGAGGTACATTTATGATCTTAAGAAAAACCTTATTTCTTTAGGTGTTCTATATTTTGATGATTATAAGGTAACATTGGAAAATAGGGTCTTAAAAGTTGTATGAGGTAAAATTATAGGAAGAGCATCTATTTCAAGAATTTCTCAAGAATTTCTGTAGCACATGTGCTTAGGGCATGTCAGTGAAATGGCTTTGCAAGGCTTAATGAAGCAAGGTCTACTGAAAGGTGCCAAGACTGGAAAGTTTGATTTCTACGAGCATTGTGTAATGGGAAAACAAACAAGAGTTAAGTTTGGAACATATATTCATTGTAATAAGAGAACTCTAGATTATATTCACACGAACATTTGGGGACCTTCCAAGAATGCTTCACTTGGAGGTAAATGCTAGTTTGTGAATTTTATTGATGATTTCTCTAGATATGTTTGGGTATACATCCTGAGTCACAAAGATGAAGTTTTGAATATCTTTCTTAAATGGAAGAAAATGATCGAGACTAAAACATGTAAGAAAATTAAGAGGTTCAGATCTGATAATGGTGGGGAGTACAAATTAGATCCCTTCTTAAAATTTTGTTAAGATGAAGGGATAATAAGAAATTTTTCAGTTCCATATACACCACAATAGAATGGAGTTGCAGAATGAATGAATCGTACTTTGGTTGAGAAAGTTCAATGTGTGCTATCTCAATCCAAATCGAGCAAGACATTTTGGGCTAAAGCTTTATCATATGCAACTCATATAGTCAACAAAAGTTTTGCGACTACATTAGATGGGAAAACTCCTAAAGAGGCATGGTTTAGACAACCTACTTTTGATTATGATTCATTGCATATATTTGTATATCCTACATATTTTCATGTTAGTGAATCCAAACTAGATCCTAGAGTAAAGAAAGTTGTTTTCTTGGGCTTTAATAAAGGAGTTAAAGGATTTGGACTTTGGTGTGATGAATCGAAGAAGATCGTTTGAGATTGAGATGTCATTTTTGACGAGTCTATTATGTTGAGACAAACAAATTCAAAGAAAGAGAAAGAAAGTCCAAATACTTTTTCTAAGGTGGTACTTGAGACTCCAGAAAGATTGCACCAACTACCGATCGTGGTGAAGATGAAATTGATGATTAAGAAGAGATCTTTGTTGAGATTGAGGTTCCTTCACCATCACCACTAATCAATTAGTATCCAGAATCTATTGCCACTACTCAACTAAGAAGGGAGATTAGAAAGCCTATAGATACACAGACAAGGTAGCATTCACACTTCTAGTAATTGATGATGATGTTCCATGCACTTACAGAGAAGTCGTGCAGAGAGTTGATAGTATGAAATGGAATATGGAAATAGATGAAGAGATTAAGTCTCTACACCATAATCAGACTTGGGAGTTGGTTCAACTTCCCAAAGGAAAGAAAACAATTAGCTACAAATAGGTCTATACCAAGAAGGAAGATGTTCCTAGTAAAGACAACATTAGATACAAAAGCCAAATTGGTAGCAAAAGGCTATGCTCAGAAATAAGGAATAGACTACAATAAGGTATTCTCACCTGTTGTTTAGCATTCATCTATTCGGATACTATTGGCTTTGGTAGCACAGTTTGATCTCGAGTTAGCTCAACTCGATTTCAACTGGATGGCATCAAAGTTCCAGAACGTGAAAATTGGGCTTGCAAGCTAAGCAAGTCATTTTATGGTTTGAAGAAATGACCAAAACAGTGGTATAAGCGCTTTGATAGCTTCATCATATAGCAGAAGTACAAACACAACCAGTTTGATCACTGTGTATACTTTTGGAAACTCCAAATGATACTTTCATTTATTTTCTCTTATATATTGATGATATATTGATTGCATCTAAGATCAAGGTGGAGATCAACAGACTGAAGGCTCTATTGAGTTCATAATTTGAAAGGAAAGATCTTGGAGAAGCTAAGAAAATTCTTAGGATGATGATCACAAGAGATAGAGTTGCAAGCATAGTCTATCTTACATAGACTCAGTAACTGAAGAAAGTACTTGAAAAGGTTTGACATTGATGAGAAAACCAAAGTAGTAAGCACAATTCTTGCTCCTCATTTTAAGTTGAGTGCATTAATGTCACCTAGCATTGCTAATGAGAAGAAACAAATAGGTCATGTTCCATATGCAAATGTCATTGATGCCTTGATGTATGCAATGGTATGCACCAGACCTTATATTTCCCATACTATTAGTATGGTGAGTCACTACATGCATAATCTCAGTAAAGGACACTGGCATGCAATGAAGTTGATTCTACAGTACATCTATGGTATTATGGATGTTGGTTTGAAGTTTGAGAGGGATAAGACTGAAGGTAAGTGATGAGCGAAAACCGGCATCGCCGATTCTTGCCAATACTTTGGTTTTATATTTATAAAACTCTCACAAGTGCACTAATCATTTCGTAGAAAATGATAAGTATACTCCCAAGGTCGATCTAAGGAAGGAATGTATGTGGTTTTTAATTTATTATTTAAACTTTTAAAAACAAAATTAAATCCTAAACATCCTGTCACGATATTTTGGGTTTTGTGTTTTTAATCTACTAACATAAAAATAAACATAGATTCAATAAATATTTATGCAAATTTTATCAGTTAAAATTGTAGAGTATTTATGGATATAATAACTAAGTTAATTATGCTTGCTCGTATTATTTAGGTTATTAAAAATATGAATTGATATTTATTGATTCTCCCTTTTTTGTATGAATACCACCTTTGGTGGGGTTAGATATTCTTTGTTAACTAAACAAATGAATTAACACCTATGGGGTGGGGTTGATAACTAATTTGGTTAATTAAATTAATTTCTTCTTTCTAAGAGATTGAAAATGAACCATTTAAATGCCACCTTTGGTGGGGTTAGACAGTTTAAACTTTATTCAAGGTGTCCAAATTAAACCTAAGAATTTAATTATCCAAGTACTAACTTTCAAGTTTTAAAACCACTACCGAAAACATGTTGTCAATACATTTTCAGATAATAATTCTTATAAAAACTTTTGAAATAGAGCTTCACTCTAACTACCGGACGATTGTACCGACAAATAAAAGAGCACTACTCTAAATCAGACCGTATAACTAAAACATTAAAATCTAATTTTCAGATTTAAGTTTGTAATAAAAAGTAATATATTTCTCTCTAACATTCTTAATATAAAATCTTGAATAAAAATAAAATCAATTCATTTTAGAGATTTTTACCTATTTAATATTTCGCAAGCATAACAACGTTATTATTATATCATGTTTACAAACAACCAGTAAAGTTAAATTTAATCATAGACAAATTAAATATAACATGTAAGAATAAAGCATAAAAAATAACTGTAAAGAAAATAAAATCCTTACAGAACTTCGATGCTATTCCCGTTGCTGGAAAACCTCCAAACGGAATTTGCACTCCCATTTATTGAATCAAAAGCAAATAAATTCCAAAAACATAACTAGTTCTTCTCAAAAAGAGAAGAACTCTAAAACTAAGAGAAACTAGCTAAAAAATAAGAAAAACTAAGAAAAAAACTAAAAACAAAGAAATGGAAAGAAAGAAAGAAGAGAGTAGTGTGTTTTGAGGTTTGGTATGAAGTGAAGAGAAGAGGGGTATTTATAGGTGAGGATGGGGAGAAAAATTGGGTGAAAAAATGTTAAAAAATGGTGGAAACGCGGAGTAGTGCAATTGATGATGTCAGCATGACGTGGGGGGTGGCTGCGCGCGAAAATGGGGCGAAATGGCAGCGGCGCGCACGGAAAGAGTGGGCACGGGCGTGGGCGGCTGGCGTGCACATTTTTCTCCTTTTTGATATTTTTGACCCATTTTGTCCAATTTTTCCATATTTGTTTACCTTTCCTCATTTATTTATTAATATATTTGTGATGTATTGCTTCCAGTATTCCTCTTTGAGTCTTTAAGTTACGTTTTTAAGCGAAAATATCTGAAAAATAATAAAAATACCCATGATTTCGAAAAAGAGAAATTTATACAAATATATGATAAAATCATATAAATATATATATTTTTAATCAGTTAATGTGCATAAAATCATAGTAATTTAAGTGCTTTTTAAGCACTCATCAGTAAGCACCTAGTTAGATATGTGGATTCTAACTATGCTAGAGATCTGGATAAATGTTGATCTATAGCTGGTTATGTGCTCACAATGGTAAGAGGACCAATTTGTTGGAGATCAATATTGCAGTCAACTATAGCTTTGTTTACTACAGAGGCAGAGTATATGGCTGTAATATAAGAATTCAAAGAAGCTATCTGGCTTCTCATGTTAACCAAGGATTTGGGTATTTTACAAAAGAACGTGGAATTTTTCTACAATACCTAAAGTGTCATTTGTTTATAAAAGAACGAAGTTCATCATTGTCGCACTAAGCACATTGATGTTCGATTTCATTTTTTTCGAGAAATCGTTGATGAAGGGGATGTTATACTCTAGAAAAGTAAGACTGTAGATAACCATGTAGATATGCTTACAAAGGTGGTTACAAGGATGAAATTTTAACACTGTTTGAACTTGATCAACATTTCTTGAGCTTAGAGCACTAAGGGTGCATTTGGAGGTAACGTTGTGAACTTTTTTGCCAAGCTGGAGATTTTTGAATAATTAGCTCTAAAGTCAATTATATTAGGCACCTAATTTTTGGCCTAATTATTAACCTTGATTATAGCCCTCATTCATTATACAAGAAAGAGAAGGAGCATTACTTCATCTATAAATATAGAGGAGTTCATGCATTGATAGCATTAGGAAAATAAAAAAATTAGAGAAGGCTTAGGGAAAACTAAAGAGATCATAGGCAAACTCAAAGAGAGAAAATACTTTATGAGTTTGAGAGTTTTCTATGAGTTTGGGGAATTATATTATTGGTAAGAAAATCTGTATTTGTATTATATATATTTCCTACTCAATTCTATAATATTTGTTGCCTCCCGTAGACCTAAGCTAATTGTCAAAACAAGTAAATTTCGTATATTTTTTTAACCAATTTGATATATTTCTATACTGCTATTTATTCCTTCCACGCACAACAAAAAGTTTTGCTATATTAGTAGTGCACAGAGAAAGCAATAAGAAAATCAAGAAAATAATAATTCTAGTATTAGAAGTAGCGTATTACAGTATGTACATCACCTTTATATAGTATAATACTAGGCTAACTGACTAACAAATTCAAGAGTAAACATCTAACTAATATAAGTTGTCATACAAGCTATATCACAAGAGTATATGATAGGATGCATATAGGTATACAAACAATACATAACATCCAAGCTTTATAGGCACCTTATACTATTTTATCTAACACACATGCAACTCACTTGACCTATTTACTCCCATAACGCCCAGATAAAACTCGATTATGCATAACCCATATTTATTTGCATAAATCCTCACAAGATTCAATGCCCTAATCATCACCGTCACCATTCTAAATCACCCCTCACTATACTTCTTTTACTTACCAATAATTTATCTGGTTTTATACCATCATATATAGGCAAGTGTACAAGCCTTTATAGGTTGAGATTGAATGGGAATAAATTAGAAGGTACTATTCCATTAGAGAAACTTGAAAAGTTTGAATTTTTTTGGCATAAGCAATAACCATCTTGTTGGAGGAATACCTCTATCAATTTATGGGTGCCAAAACCTTGAGTTTCTTGATCTTCATTCAAATGGGTTAACTAGTATTATCCCCATTTTCTGCCCAAAATCTAGCAATTTGTGGATATTTTAGAGAACATTAACTGAATTAACAAAATTCAATTTGGGAAGTAATTAACTTTCAGGAACCATACTAGTTGAGATTCGTTCTAGCAGTAAAATTCAGTTGCTTGGCCTTGGTAAAAATGGATTCTTAGGTGAAATTCAAAGGAACTTGGTCAAATCCTAACTTGATTTGATTATAACAATGATTAGGGCAATGAATCTTGTAAGGATTTATCGGAGGATATATAGGTTATGCATAATCAAGTTTCATTGGGGTTATGAAAGTAAATAGGTCACAAGAGTTTCATATGAACTATTCAATGTTAAGTTTAACTATTTTTTTTAATGTAAATGGTATATTTAAAATAAATTTGATAGTATATTTTTACACTTAAAAAGTTTGATGGTAGATTTGTTGGGAAATTACGCAAAATCTCGATAAGCTAGATTTATGAGAAAGCAAAATAGATAAAATAATACACAAATTTGATAACAGAATTTGACCAATTTTTATTATGTCTTCGGACCTACTCTAGATCTTTTTACTAAAAAAGGGAGAAATTATACAAGGTGTTTATAACACTCATAACTCACAACCCAATTACACCCAAGAAAATTGCTCTCAATTTTCTCTCACTAAAGATTTTTTCTCTAAGCTTTTCTCTCAATTGAAATGAACATTTGATTGATGAATTCATTACAATTATACATCTATTTATAGGGAAATTCAATCCTGGAATTTCAAAGGGTTCCTTGAATTGCTCCTTGAATTAAGCCTTGATTTGCTCCTTCAATTAAGGTCAATTATTCAAAAATCTTCCACTTGAAGACTAATTTCAATCTGTCTTCACACCTCTATCAATGCAGCATCTTTTCTAGTCTTGTTACTCTAGCAGACCAACTTAAGTTGAGAACAACTTCGGTTTTTCAATAGTCACCACCATTATCAACATATCCGTTGGATTTTTGCTTCCTTGAATGATCTCCAGTATTAACACATCATCTTCCAATAGATATTTGATAAAGTGATAACAAAGCCCAATATGCTTGGTTCTAGAATGAAATGCTGAATTCTTCGCCAAGTGTATTGCACTTTGACTATCATTGTGCAGAACATTATTCTCCTGTTTGAATCCCAACTCAGTTAACAAACCTTGAAGCCATATCATCTCTTTACTAGCTTCATTCACTGCTCCATACTCAGCCTCTGTAGTGGATAGAGTGACAATCTTCTGTATCTGTGACATCCAACTAACAGTTGTAGTTCCAACATTGAATATATAAATGGTGGTACTTCTTCAGTGATCAACTTCCATCCAAAGTCCGCGTTTACATAGCTTTGTACTTTTAAATCTCCTTTAATAAAGTACAAACACTTCTCTGTGGTGCCTCATAGATACCTTAAAATCCACTTGACAACTTCCCAATGAGTTTTCCCTGGATTTGACATAAATCTGCTAAAATTCCCATTGCATGGCCAATGTCTAGTCTCATACAGACCATTGTGTAAATCAAACTTCCAATGGCTGAGGCATAAAGAACCTTAGCCATGAATTTTCTTTCTTCCTCCATCTGAGAGGACTGATCCTTGAATAGGCGAAAGTTACTGGCCAAGGGTGTGCTAACTAACTTGGCATCGCCCATGTTGAATCTCTACAAAACACGATTGATGTACTATTCCTGAGATAACTACAAGGATCCTCTATTATTATTTCTTGTGATTTGCATTCCAAGAATCTTCTTTGCTAGACCTAAGTCTTTCATGTCAAACTATTTTGACAATTGTTGTATCAACCTTCTAATATCATCCATATTTGAACTTGCTACTAATATATCATCAATATAAAGTAGTAAAATGATATAACTAGACCTATATCTCTTGAAGTAGCAACATTGGTCGACATTGCACTTTTGGAAACCTTATTTGTGCATGAAGTTGTCAAACTTTTTGTACCACTATCTTGGGGCTTGCTTCAGGCCTTACAAAATCTTCTTAAGTTTGCATACGATATTCTTCTTCCCTCTTTCTGAGAAACCTTCTGGCTGGTACATGTATATCACCTCATCTAAGTCTCTGTGAAGGAATACAGTCTTCACATCCAACTATTCAAGATGAAGATCTTCAATGACTACAATAATCAACATTGTTATGATAGTATTGAGCTTCACAATGGGAGAAAAAATTTCAATGTAGTTAACTCTTTCCTTCTACCAAAATCCTTTGAAAACTAGTTGGGCTTTGTATCTCTTAGAACCATCATGCTTCTCTTTCACCTGGTACACCCATTTTTTTAAGTGCCTTATTCCCCATGGATAACTCAGCTAGTTCCCATGTTTGGTTAGATATGAGATATTTCATTTCTTCTTTCATGGCAAGCTCCCACTTATTGGAGTCTCGAGTCTAACAAGCTTCATCATAGCATATAGGCTCCCTTCCATCAGTTAACAACATATAGTTCATGTATCTCCTGTTAGGCATATGAGGTCGAGAAGACCTTCTCAATACAGGAGCTGAAGTAGGAGACTATGGTGTGTCAGACTAATGCATACTTCTCTATCCAAGGAGTTCCTCTGGATGAAGAATTGTTACAATTGGTTCCATTATGGAGCTATGTGGGACATTATCTACATCTATAAATACTGACTCATTTTGCTATGAGTCGTTGGAGTCTGTTTTATGCATGTCTTTATACATCACCCTTTCGTTGAAAATCACATCTCTTATATAGATCACTTTCTTATTTTCTTCATCCCAAATGTGGTAGCCAAACTCATCCTCACCATAGCCAATGAAGGTGAATTTCTTGGATTTAGGATCAAGCTTATTCCGACCTTGATCACTGATATGCACAAATGCTACATAATTGAAAACTTTTGGATGTGACAGTTTTACCTCATTCCCGCTCCATACCTCCTCTGGTATTCTATGCTCCAATGGAACAGATGGGCCTCAATTGATCAAATAAGTTGTTGTGTTGACTACTTCTGCCCATAACTACTTCGATAGACCAGACTATATACAAATGCTTCTGACTCTTTCTATCAATTTTTGGTTTATACGCTCAACTACACCATTGTGTTGAGGTGTGTTAACATAGTTCTTTCCATTCTGATCCCGTGCTTATAGTAAAATTTTTTAAATCTGGTCTCTTCGTATTCACTACTATTGTTAGTTTTGAGCTTTTTGATCTTCAAACCTATCTCATTTTCAACCATAGTTTTCCATCTTGTGAAAGCCTCAAATACTTCAAACTCATGCTTTAGAAAGTAAACCCATAGTTTTCGAGAGTGATCATCGATGAAAGTCATGAAGTAGTGTTTCCTACCATTGGATGAGACGATCGTTGGTCCCCAAACATCAAAGTGAATTAGTTCTAGCCTTTCCTTCTTTAGGATTCTGCCACTTGTCTGAAAGTTGGCTCTCTTTTTCTTTCCAAGTATGCAATCTTCACACATGTCTATATCCATATACTATAGACCTGAAATTTATCCCTTTGAATGCATAATCTTCATCCTCTTCTCACTCATGTGGCCTAGTCTCTGGTGCCACAGATTTGATGTTTCATTGCCAGCTACAACTACGATCGAACAACGTGCCCCTACTGTTATGTAAATAGTGTCACTCTTCTTGCCTCGAGCAATCATCATTGCACCATTCGATAATTTCCCATCATCACCATGGAAGATCATAGTATAGCCTTCACTCGCCAACTGCCCTACTGAGATTAAGTTCCTTTTTAGGTTGGGAATATGCCTGTCATCCTTCAGCTCCCAAACATACCCGTTCAACTTAATCTTCACTACACTTTTTCCAATAATAGCACATGGTTGATCATCACCAAGATATACATTTCCAAGGTTTTCGGTGACATATTTCTTGAAGAATTATTTGTAAAGTAGCATGGAATGATGCTCCAGAGTCTAACACCCAAGATTCTTCCTTGCTCTTCAAAGAGCATATCAATGCATCATCTCTTTCTGAGGTGGAAGTAACATTTACCTATACCTTCACTTATTGGTCCTTCGATGCACTCACCTACCTTGGAAGTCTTTTCTTCCACGTCCATTCCTTCTAGTTGAACTTCTTCCTCTTGACTTTGTATGCAAAACTGAAGAGGTTGACAATTCACCCGACTCTCTACATCGAATCTCTTCACAGAGAACCAGATCACGAACATCATCAAATTTTAACTTATTGCTTCCAAATGAGCTACTCACAACCGTGATAATAGCATTCCAGTTTTCTCGTAAAGAAGACAAAAGTATCAATGCTCATACTTCTTCATCGAATTCAATTTCAATTGAACTCAACTCGGTTGTGATTGTGTTGAGTTCATTGAGATGTTGAGCTACCGATGTGCCTTCTGTCATCCGCAAATAGAAAAAATGCCTCATCAGGTTCACTTTGTTGAGGTCGATGGCTTCTCATACATATTGGAGAGAGATATCATAAGACCCACCGTGGTCTTTTCCTTTGCTATGTTGAAAGTAATATTATGGGATAATGTCAATCGAATAACTCCAAGGCTTGTGTGTCTAAAAGATTCCAATCTTCTTTCTTCATAGTCTCTGCCTTCTTCCTTTAGAAAAGTTGATACAGATAATCATCTATCTACATTTTCCAAAATCCAAAATCTGTGCAATCGAATTTCTCGAGTTTCACCTATCCTTCATTTGTGGCCATTACTTCAACTCAAATTTGACTTCCTTCGAATCGTTTCTAACTATTCCTACAAACCACCATGTATTATAACACTTCCGTCGACAAAATAATATCACCGACAATTTTTCTATTCACGTGAATCAATTTTTCTATTCACGTGAATAGTAACCTTGTAGAAAATTGACAGAAATCATCACAAAAGCTCCGATACTAGTTGTTGGAAAATTATGCAAATTTTCGATAAGCTAGATTTATGAAAAAGAAAAATAGACAAAATAACACACAAATTTGATAACGGAGTTCAGCCAATTTTGCTTACGTCTCCGGACCTGTTACATATCTTTTTACTAAAAAAAGTGGAGAAATTATACAAGGTGTTTACAACACTCACAACTCACAACCCAATTACACCCAAGAAAATTGCTCTCAATTTTCTTTCACTAAAGTTATTTTCTCAATTGGAATGAACATTTGATTAATGAATTCGTTACCATTATATATCTATTTATAGGAAAACTCACTCCTTGAATTTCAAGGAGTTTCTTGAATTAAGCCTTGATTTCTTTCTTATTTTACTCTTTGATTTGCTCCTTAATTTTCTCCTTGAATTGCTCCTTAATTTTTTCCTTGAATTAAGATCAATTATTCAACAAGATTTATATAAAGTGAGAAAATTTTATGGTAAATTATGAAATTTACAAGTTAATGAAACAAGGTTGAAAACGACTTCAATCTAGTAGGCCATGTTTGTAGAGTAAGTGTATATGTAACCCATTGAAACTATAGAAACATTTGAGCAAATAACATTCATAACACATCTTAAAATTTATAATAACAAAAATAGTTAATATATTTTTAGTTTTATACTACAAAAAAATCCGCATCCCAAAAAAATTCATTAAAGACTATCCAATTCAATGCTATTTAAGTTGAACTCCGACTTATTTAACATGTGAATATGTGTCCTAAATAATTTAACCATATTCAATATTATTGAGGTGTTATTTTTATTAGAATGAGTTTTCATTAACAACAATTTTACTTAATGATACTAAATAACAACAATTTTACTTAATGATACTAAATTGTAATTAATTATAGGTTTAATTACATTGTATAGTATTTTTTATACATGAAGTTTCATTTCAAACATTCTAGTTAGAAAAACATATCTTCATTATGAACATATTTTTTTTAATATTATTAAAAGATAAATAATAATTTTACTAAGATGTATTAAAAATAAAACTAATTAAATAATTAAGTCATTTATAAAAATAAAAATTAAATTCATACAATATTGTTGTAGTAATTATAAACATTTACTACTTTATTTATTAAATCTTTTATATATTACAAAATAAGTAGCAATGTTATACATGTCATAAAATTTGATAAAAAAAGAATAAAATTATTAAAAAATACGAATAGTTGAATTAAAATATTAAATCAAAATATTTTTAATAATACTTAACATAAAAATGTATTGATGTATTAACTAAAATATTTATACAGTACCAATCCCATAAATTTTGTATATTAACACAACTAATTACATTGATTTCCTAACTAATATTGAATTTAATCTCATCGAAAGTTACTAGATCTGACACTTAGTCTGGACATAATTCTTATTTATAAAGAAAATAATGGGAAACGTGAAACGTTCTTCTTCTCACTACTAATATTTCAAATTTTCAGAGAAAAACTAATACTTTGCTTGCTCTCGTAAAATAAAAATAAAAATAAAAATCTAAAATTAATATTAAGTTCAAATATAATATAATATAGATTTTTAATTTTTAATTAAATTTATATATAAATATTTAAATTTTTAAATCATATAATTTAGTTTTAAAATTTTAAAACTTAATCATATAAAAACATATTTTTGAATAAATTTTATAAAATTATGAAAATTTATGATTAAATAATATTAATATTTAAATTTAAAAAACAAAAAAATGTGCTTAAATCTTAACATTATTATTATTATTATTATTATTATTATTAAATTGTTGGGAACCAAAGTCACATTTTTGGAAGAAACAGGTTTTGACTTGTTATTTACGGAGTGTACCACAAGGGTCCACGATTGTATAAGAGCCACCTCACATGTTTCCATGTGGGGACTCCCCATTCCACATGTTTTCACATGAGTACTCTTTTTTTTTTCTTTATCCATAAAGAATGTTACACGTATTTTTTCCAATAATATTCGCAACTAAAAATTTATAATAAGAAATAAAAAAATAAAAAAAAAATCTTTAAAATGTATGTTGTATACCATCCACAACATACCATGTGAACCTCTCTCATCAACAAAAGAAAAATGTTAGCCATTTTGACACGTACCCAATTTGATTGACAAATCAATGTTCAGAGAAAGTAGAGCAAAAGAGTAGTAGTAGCTTTAAGATGAATCAGAAATGATAATAATGAGATTTTGTTCAAATCTATGTTGATAAATAGTCTAGTCATTGATTCTTTTGAAACTATTCAAATGATTTTGATTCCACTTTTCGGTTCTTTTTTATCGTTTAAAACTTTTTAAGTTTGACTAAGTGTCTTAAATGTGGTTTTGGGGGAAAGTTGTTCTGCAATTAGGTAAAAAAAATATAGATAATAAAATAAAAATGTAAACAACAAATATTTATATTTATATTTTATAAAATAAATAAAAATAAAAATTATATATCTTATTTTAATAAATATATATATATATATAAATTATATTTTAAATTTTTATTTTTTTATAAAAATTATTTTAACTATTTATTAAATTTTAAAAATATAACATCTTATATTATTTTATAATTTATTTTGTACTAAGATTCTATTAATATTTTTAATATCAAAAATTATGTATTTATTATTCTCTATTACACATAAATATTTATTTTTTATTATTTATTAACTCAAAATTTGATTTTTTTTATTATAAAATATTGATTATTATATTATATTTTTAATTTTATAATATAAATAAAAAAATATTAAAAAAAATAATATTTAAGATATACTTGAATCCCTATCTTACATTTAGAGATTTTATTGGAATCTTTGATATGTCTTATGATTTTAAATGTAAATGAGAGGATAAATTTTAAATCTTTGATGAAAAACGGGAAAGATAATCTACAATCATATCCCACCCTCCGTTCCTTTTACGTTGACAATACTTTTTTTTTATATATAAAATATTCATATAAATAATACTATTCATATAGGTATTTGATAAATCATCATATAAACATTATATTTAATTTAATATTAATATTAATGGATAAAAATCAGTTTACAAATACATTAGTTAATAAGTAATTTTTATGCGCATTCAGTAATGTATTATTATTAAATTGAACGTGATGTTAAAATATTTAATGTAAAGGAAATTGTAAAATTAAGAGTCAAATGCATTATTACACGTGAATTATGAATTAATACATGAAAATTTATAGATAAATAAAACTATAAAAAGTCTAATAATTTTTCATAAATATTAAAACAATTAATTACTTATTTCTTAAATTAATTGTATTATTTAATAAATATAAATATAAATAGATTTTATATTTATTTTATCAATAAAAAAAGTTATAACATACATAATTAAAATATTTAAAATAATTATATAAATTAATAAATTTTATAATTAAAGAATAAAATAAAAATATTTAACTGTAAATTGTTTTAAAAAATTAATATAATTAATTATAACGATATTTTATTGATATCATTCCATATTTCATCAATAATATCTACATTATTAATTAATATTCTATCAAGATTCTTTCGAAATCCATATATTGTTTACATTATTATCATGTATAATTAGTATCAATATCAATACCTTTAAAATACAAATATTTTCAATCTTTATACGAGTATAACAAATGCTTTGCTGTTATAGGTGTGTATAGACAAGTTTATATATAAAGTACATGTACTAGTGTATTTTTCAGGGTTACAATTTAAATTGTAGAAAAGTTTTGTTAGTGTTAGAGTAGAAACAAAAGCTGATGATAGTGATTCAAGCTGTGCTCGAATTATTGAATAATTTCAATTGTATGCCTTGAGTTTGAGTTACATGTTGGAACAACGATGAAAAAGAATAGTATAAATTATTAAAATTTTAGACAACTAGATTTCAACATATGATATTTAACTTTTCTCAGGTAAAAATATCAAAAAAATATCGATGTAATAAATAGTCAAAAAAATATCAAAATATCGTAAATACTATAGAGATGATCGTAACATTGTAAATAAAATTTCGTAACGTTATTTTTTATTAAATATTTTATTAACTTTTCTCTTTTAAATATATATTTTAAATTTACCGATAGTCATGTATATATTAATTGTGGATTTCAAACATGTCTAGTGTAGTTTGGGTATAAATGTTATTTAAAATAATAATAATTTAATTTAAAATTAAACTTAAATTTGGTAGACTTATAATTTTGTATCTTCACTTGAATTTTTTTTTTTAACTTTGAAACAATATTTTGTTCTTTTTTTATTTTTATATTACCTTATCATCACATTTATTTTATTATTCTATTCTATAGTTTTTTTTTTCATAATTCAAATTATCTTATATCCCGTTGATCTAAATAATGTTATTGTATTTAAATAATTATTTTAAATTTTAATTATTTATTATATAAATTTTTAATTAATTATTTAATTTATTGATTAAAACAAATATAACATATATTTATAAATATTTTTTTTAAATAAAAAAAATTAGTTTGAATTATAATTAATTAATTGTTACGGTATTGTATGAAGTTTATATAAATAAAATTCCATAATATATGTTGAATTTTCATAAATTTTTCTAAGATTTTCGTTTTAAAACTTCTATATAATTTAAATCTCAAAATTTTGATCACATATTTTAAACCTTGGAACTGCACTAATTATCATATTTTCTGCTTTCAGATTATAGCTATACATTTGTTTTTTCCTCCGCTATGTTATATTTCTTTTTGTTTTTTTTTCTCTTTTTTTTAAATGCGTAGTTATTTTAATTCTATAATTCTATAATTTATATATTTTAATTTTATAATTTTTTAAATAAAGTCTATTGATATGATAATTTAAATTAAAAATATAATCAATTAAATTAAAATTTTAAAATATTATAAAAAAATTTAGAATAAAATAAAAATTATATATTTTATTAATAAAAAATAAAAAAATCTTCATGTCTCTTTATTTCCCTCTCTCAGTCTTTCTTATTATTATTTTATTAATAAAAAATAAAATTAAAATTAAAAGAGAAAGAATGCAAAGAAAGAGACAATCAGTTAGAGAAAAAAAAAGAGTGAGAAGGAGAAAAGAAATGCAGTTAGAGTTCTTTATTTGTTTTTTTTTAATTTTTTTATTAATAAAATATATAGATTTTATTTTATCTTTTAAAAAAATCATAATTTTTAAAATTTTAATTTAATTTATTATACTTTTAAATTATAAAATTAATAAAATTTATATAAAAATTATAAAATTAAAATATATAAAATACATAATTATTGTCCATGACTCATTACCTTTTCTACTCTTAATCCTTCTCGTATGAAAAGAAAGAATATAAATTCAATCTTTATTATTTGGTTTTTGCAATTCTAGAAGATGTCGGTAAAAGATTAAAAGGATAAAAGTATAACACATATATATATATGAGATCATTATTTTGATTATACATAAAATAAAATTCTTAAAAATTTATAAAAATTTGTTAAAAAATCTTTCTCAAAAAAATTATGAAAATAAAAATAATATTTTGATAATATTTAGTAGATTTAATTAAATTATATTTAAAATTAAATCAATTTAAATAATTATAATTTAATTTTAACATAACTAATTAAATAATACTGAATATGAAATAATATATTAAATTTTTAATAAAAAAATATAAAATATTATTATTTTATGATTAAAAATTTAAAAAGTGTATCTCGGTTATTTTTACTAATATAACAACGAATATGCACAAATTCAACCACGATTCAAATATTTAGAATATAGAGTCAAATATTCCTTCAACAATGCATCAATTTGTTACCACACACGACTTACATGGAAATCGCCTTTTGTTTTTTCAAAAAACACGAATATTTATTTAAATACAAATTTAAATAGTTAAAAGTTAAAAAATAATAATTAAAATGATATAATTAAAATTTATAATTATAAAAATAAAATTATTTATTTTCATATCATATATTTTCATTATTAAAAAATCTAGTATATTATTTTATTTTAAATGTAATTTAAATTAGATTTTTTTAAATCTTTTCAATATTAAACATCATCTATTTAAAATCTATGAAATAATATTGAGATGTTATTCTGGTTATTTTAAATTTTAGAGTATTATTTTTGTGTAATTTCTCTTAAAAGTTTTCATTTTTATCCTTGTATTTTATTTTTTATTTTTTATTTTTATTCTTAATAAATTTAACTTCCAATTTAATGTTGATAAAATATAAAACTTATATAAATATATATTCAAAAAATAACATCTACGGTATAACATTTTTCGTGAAAATATAATATGATCTGTCTATGTTTTGATGATAATTTGTTATTAAAGTTACTCAATCTCTTATAATTTTATACTTTCAAACTCGTAAAAAAAAATCCTGAATTTTGTTCAAAAATAATGTGGGATTCAAAATTGAAAGTACTTTTAAAGAGGCCATCTCATGGTTTCTCCATAGGTAATTGCCAATTTGTTCACTTTACCCAAACCTCAATATGGGGGGTGCTTTGTTTTTAGAAAATGTTTCGTTAGTCTAACTTTGACCGGTCAAACCGGTCAAATAACCTGTTGAGACTTTTTTTTTTACTTAGATTTAAATTTAAAAACTTCATTTTTTTTTTACATATTATTAAAAAATAATAATTTTAAAATTTATAATTATAAAATATTATATTTTATATATCTTTCATTGTTTAAACATATAGATTAAGCCAGAATCCAATCTAACTTGAACCATCGTATAAGTTAATTTAAGAAGATTAGTATTCGCTCGTACCTATAACGATACTTGCACGGTAAGTTTGTCTACATAAAAGAGCTTTGGTGTTGAGAGGTTAATCACTAGCTTGAGCCATATAATGGTCGATCTCAATCTTTAAATGTATTTTTTTACTCTTATATCCTTTTGACACGTTGTGACGTGTATCCTATGTAATCAACACTATGACGTGGATAGAGATTGCAAGCAACTGTATGTGTCTCCCTTTTTCTGATGAAATAGAACACGATGAACCTCCAGCTAAGTTAAGTGCTTCCAAATGCACAGACTACCAAAGAAGGAAAAATCTAGTAACTACGGGCAATACTTCAAGATGGCTATGGCCCTTATGAGTCTTACTCAAGGCAAAAGAGACGTTATGATGGGCAAATTGTTTGCTATCACCCAATATGATGGCACATAAAAGTGGTTTAATAACTTGGCACTATGTACTATAACCTTCTTCTCTTAGTTTTCCAGGTTCTTCAGCACCAACTATGCTTGCAATAATCATCTGAGAAAAGAATCTCATCACCTCTTCTTGATCACCTAATGAATGGGTGAGTCTACTGAAAAATACATGAGAAGGTTCAGAGGGGAAAAGTAAGAGATATCAGACTGCCCAGCTCTATTACGATAGAGGCCTTCAGGCTGGGTCCACTAAGGAATTATGATTTGTTTGCAGAGTTGACCAAAACAATCCTTCAGACATTGGAGAAAGCTTACGTGGAGGCGAGAAAGTTTGTCAATCTAAAAAAAGAGTTAAGGTTGGAGGAACAAGCTCAGACAGGGCAAACCAAGACAAAAGGATTAACAACAACAAGAGCTTCATGCCAAATCATAGGGCAAGTGGCCAAGGGTCGAGGAACAAAAGGCCTTGGGGGAGGTCATTGTCTCCCTTCAAGGGCCCACCCTTAAGAGTGAGTCTGGCTAAAGCGGTGTTGAGGATGGAGGAGGAGCGAAATATCAAGTGGCCACCAAAAATGAGGGCCCTTCTTAGGCCACGAGACTCTAGATTACAAGAATATGAAGAAAGAAATAGAGTATCTATTATCCAAAGGGTAATCAGAGGACCTTGTGGGAAGTAATCGTAGAGGAGGTGGGCAACATTGTTTACTGGATCATGATTGACACTGGGAGCTCCGTCAACCTTCTTTTTATATTGACAACAAGGGACCTAGGTATAAAGGAATGTGATCTTGTAAGAAGAGATTTACCCCTAGTGAGATTCAACAGTAGCACTATCTATGCAATTGGAACTATAGTGTTACTAGTCATGGCGAAGGAATCCATCATAATAACTAACTTTATGGTAGTTGATACAATGCCATCAAAGTAGACCCTGGATACATAAGACGATAGTGGTTTTTTCTACCTTAACCTTCCACTAAGTCATCAAAATACCTTACCAAGGAAGGTATAAAGTAGATAAGGGAGACTAGGAAAAGGCTAGAGATTTTTATAATGTTACTATGAAAGTGATTACTCCCAAGTAGTAATCATAGCATAGGCATTGTCAAAAAAGGCCTAGAGGTAGAAGTCTAGTAGAGTCTATCAACTCAAATGAGGTACGAGATCTACCAATCGAAGATAAGGGGAGGACCACTCTCTAAAGTTGAGCACTACCTTGACAATAGAGGTTAGGGAGCAATTATCTCGATTTATAAGAGCAAATTTCGACATCTTCGTATGAGGGCCTATAGACATGCCAAGGATTAACCCAGAGATTATAACCCATATGTTGAATGTTGATCCAAAAGCTAGACCTATCAAGAAAAAGAAGAGAAAATTTCCTAAAGAAAAGAATGAGGTGATTAAAAGTTAGGTCACCATATTTAAAGAGATAGAGATAATTAGAAAGGTGAACTACCAACCTGGTTGTCAAATGTGGTGCTGGTGAAAAAGGCTTACGGATTGCCCCGTATATGTGTGGTCTTTATGGACTTAAATGATGCATATCCAAAAGATTGTTTCCCCCCTCCCAAGTATTGATCAGTTGGTTGATGCCATTGTTGGTTTCAGCTTGATGAGTTTATTGGATGCATATTCTAGTTACCATTAGATTAGAATGCATCCAGAGGATGAGGAGAAAACATCTTTCATCACTAAGGAAAAAACCTTTGTTACACCCAAATGCCATTTTGTCTGATGAATACAAAAGCGATGTATCAACCCCTAGTTAATAAGATGTTTATTGATAAGCTAGAAAGAAATCTAAAGGCGTATATAGATGTTATAGTGGTAAAGTTAGCACAATTAGTAAACCATGTCAAAGACTTAAAAGAAATATTTTGTGTAATCTGAAGGTATGGTATGAGACTTAACCCTAAAAATGTGTTTTCAATATTGCTTCAGGACAATTCTTAGGGTATGTTATATCTACCCGAGGGATAAAGGCCAACCTATACAAGAAACAAGCCTTGGTCAATATAAATACTCCTACTAGTCTGAAGGGGATTCAATAATTGAACAAAAGAATAATCGCACTGAACAGATTCATTTCCAAATGCACGAACAAGTACTTTCCATTCTTCAAAATGCTGAGGAAGAACACATCAATTTTCTGGAACGAAGATTGTAACGAACCTTTTCAAGGAATCAAATAGTACTTAAGCAAGGCGTTGGCCCTAGTCAGACTCTTCCTAGGAGAAAGGCTTTACTTATATTTGGTTATTGCTTCCCAAAATTGTAGTGCCATACTCCTAGTTGAAATAAGCAAGGTCCAACACTTCATCTACTATATTAGCAATCTTGAAAGACGCCCAAAGTAGGTATCCAATGATTAACAAGTTGGCCTTTGCCCTAAAAGTGATGGCACGAAATCTCAGCCATTACTTTGGATCACATATAATGGTAGTACTCACCTCACAGTTGCTTAAGAATGTATGTATGAGGCTAGAGGTCAAAATGAGACTGGTGCATATTACTATAGAGTTGGGAGAGTATGATATCAAGTATATGTCTAGAACTTCGATTAAAGGACAAATGGTGGTAGAGTTTGTCGCTGAGTTCAGTGAGCCACCAGAGGTCACTAGGGATGAAGTAAAAGTAGAAGTATATGGTGTGGATAAAAGTGAGAGTCCATCCTAGAAGGTATTCATTGACGGTGCGCACAAATTAAATAGCGTTGGGCTAGGGGTGGTCATAGTTGATAATGATGAAAACTGTTTTCGAGTATGCTGTCAGGATGGATATCCAAATAACTAATAACGTTGTAGAGTACAAGGTAGCTATATTTGGTGCCATGGCAACAAAAAAGCTTGGAGTTGATAGCATTTCTTTGCATAGTGACTCACGATTGGTGGTCAATCAATACTTGGGCACATTTGAAGCTAAAGATAGCAAGATGAGGAGATATTTGGAGAGACTAAGAAAAGAGTGCTCAAAATTTGTCCACTTTAAGATTAAGAAAATATCCAAGAATAAGAATGGTCGTGTTGAAACTTTAGTCATACTAACTACCATGCATTAGGCTAACAATACTCGGGTGGTTTCTGTAATAATCCTAACAGAGGCCAGTTTGGAGAAGGCCCAAAAAGTAGTTGAAAGCATGGATGCTACCACCAGTCAATGTTTCACCCTAACCTTTAACTTCCTAAAAAGGGAGACTTATCCAAGGACATGAAGTCATGAAAGAAATCAAGGCTAAGATAGGTCGATACATGATAAAAAAACAATAAATTGTACAAAAAAAACTATACTTGGACCTGGGCTCTTATGCATAGCTAGGGAGGGATTTGAAAGAATTATGTTTGAATCCTATGTAGGAGAGTACATCTCTCATTTGGGTGGAAGAAGGCTATCTAACTGAATTATAAGACAGGGTTACTACTGGCCTACTACGCTAGCAGATTGCAAGAGATACACCCAGTTATGTGATAAATGTAAGAGATTTGTCTTATTATCACATGTGTCGCTAACCATGATGACAAGGATAGTTAGCCCATAGCCCCTCTATAAATGAGGGCTAGATATAGAATGACCCTTACCCCAATTAAGGGGCAAAAAGAAGTTTTTATTATTCACTACATATTATTTTTCCAAGTGGATTAAGACGGAATCTTTGGGAAGAATATGGGAAGATGAAGTCATTCGATTTATTTGGAAGTCCATAGTTTTATCACTTTAGCCTGCCCAAGGAGCTTCTTATTGAAAATGGAATACATTTTCATTTTCTTGATTGTGGACATACTTGTCTTTGGCTACATCAAGCTCACGCCTATAAGCTTTTACCTCAACCTCGAGCTTTCTCTAGGTCTCCTTGAGCGCTTCAAAGCACCACGAGTTATCAATTAGCTCTTGTATGGCCTTGGAAAACTTATCCTCCTTGTAAATGGCCTCACCCTACCACTTATTGGACTTGGCCAAAAGCACAACATTCTTGGTTCAAGTTGAGGCATGCCTCTCTTTTTCCATCAAGAGGTCGTGTTTCAACCTCTCCATACCTTGAAATTTGTTAAGCCAGTGAAGAAGCTATTTTTGAAAATAAGAAAAACAACACAAGGTCATTAAAATATAATATCCCAAGGCTCAATGAGAAATAAGCTCGGACTAACACTTATATGGTATAAAAGCTTGCTAAGAACGACCCAAAATCCACCATTTTGCACATGGTATTAAACTATCTCTCATGTGACATGTTGGAGAGCTAAGACATATAGTGGTCCAAATTCTTTGGTGCCAAGATCATGTATAGGGTCACTCCCTCAACTTATGTAGTGAGGTCATTGATGGCACCTTTTCCCTTCCTTTAGTCCCTCACATGGGGTAGGTTTTTGTTGTCTTGGGGTGACAAGTGTGGAGGTTTGTTGACCCGGGGATGCTAGTGTGGACTCAACCATGTTCAAAGGTGCAGGCACTCGCTCATGAATGGTTATTTTTTTCTTCTTTTTAGATAGAGTGGGAGTGGCCTCCTACCCAAAAGACTTGCTCATATTTTTCCCTTTAGAGGAGCTCGTACCTTAGGAGAAAGTTGTCACTTTTTGAGAGCTCATCCCCCATTTAGCAACCTTAATTTCAATTCGTACCAACAGGTCATCAGTGTTGAACTCCATGGTATCTACAAAGATAAGGAGAAGGGGGTGTTAGACTTCAAAGGATCAGGCTAAATAAAAAAATAAGTTATTTGTGGAAGTTTTAGGGCAAGTTCACCAATGTCAAAGAGAACTTCAAATCTCCCCTCAAAGTCTATGGGAGGGATACTGCACTTGAAGGGTGCATGTGGTTTACATATTATCCAATGAGAGGCTCCATTGAACCCTACCTCATCAACCCACATGTAACAAAGAATGGGGTTTTTATTAGTAACCTCTATTAGACCTTCTCGTTCATATAGTTTTGGATATCAACAAATATTTACTTGGCCTCGGGGCTCAAGGTTGTGATAAGAGAACCTTTATTCCTTATCACGATCTTGGTGTTATCCCAGGTGCTTCTTATCAATCTTGCATCACTGTCTAAGGTTTCCCACCTACGAGATACATAGAACAAATAATTTTTCTAACTCTTCTCATTCTTGGGGAGGATCATATTTATGCCCCGATCTTATTTGATTGACATGTTGACCCTTCTCATATCTGTGGGATTTTTCTTCAATACATATGCATCATTGAACTCGAGCATCTCTAGCTTTACCCTGAGCTCTCTGTATATCAATGTGAGACAAAGCAAGTACCTTTACCCATTCGGCATCAATTGGCTTGGTGCGAGTTGAGTTATGATCAAGAATTTTCTTATGAAGGGGTATAGTTGAAACCTAACCCTAGCCATAAGGCCTATTATGAAAGGCTATCCACCCAACTGGAGTTGGATTGTTGTCAAGAACACCCAGCCTTGGGATCATTATCAGAATCGATGAGGGAATGTTGTACATTTTACTTATCCTTTTCTCGTCCTGAGGAGATAACCCACTAGGTTTGACCTAGGTCGTCCAACCTTTAGTACGGCATGTGGGTTCTTCAATGCCTTTCTTCCTTATTTTCTTCCTCCTTAATCTCAAGACAGATATTTAGGTATGAGGCACATATAACCTAATGGTAAGTGTAACCTGTGGATGAGAAGTAAAGGTGGAAGGAGGAAGCTCAAACATTTCTTCTTCATTCGATGTGCTTGTCTCGTTAGTAGACCCTAGGGCATCACTTATTGCCTGACCCAAGAAGCTGGGATATTAAAGGCTCTCTTAGGAGGACGAGCCTGAAGTGCACTCTCTATGCATGGTCTTTACAAAACATAAAATGTTAAGATACGAGAAATAGAAGTTACCTAAGGTCAAGTTTTAAAAGTGAAAGGGGAAGTGAATTTATAGACTCACCTTAAAAGAAAGCATAAAATTGGTAGAATTAAGAAGGTTTCCTTTAAAGCCTGACCAATTGTAAACTACGTGCCATACTAATTTTCTTACCACCGAGATGAGAACTTATATGGTTCGAGTTGAGATGACAGAGCTTTTTTTATTCCAATTTTTGTTTGATGTGCAAGAAATGATGAAATGAAAAGAAGCACAAGCTCCTTCTTATATAAAGATGCATATTTTTTTCTCTCCAATTAACTAATAAACATTTATTAAGGCAAGTCAAATTTGTCAAATTTGCTGCCCGGTTGCTACTTTTCCACCTATGTTGATGAAACGAGCTGAAAGAGTAGAAGGACATGAAATTTGAACATATGAATTGACCTAGAACCCGATCTAACTAACAGCTTGAGTCATTAGATGAGTCAGCTTAGGATAACTAATATGTGAAATTTATAAGAAACGTAAGTCTCTCTACTTATTAAATTAACCTCGTAGATGGTGCATCTCATACTCCTTATGAATTGTTAACAATTTATAATATTAATAAAAAATAATTTTTGTCAAAAAAGATTAGAAAATTTTAAAAAATACCACTTATAAAACTTATAACAACAAAAATTGTATCATAATAATTGAATGAGATACAATTAGATAGTATTCAACATTGATATGATTTAAATGATCGTAATTCAAATTAAACGACATTCAAGATGAAATAATATGTCATATTTTTTTAATAATAAAATAGATAAGACGTACATAAATGATACTATTTTTATAATTATAAATTTTAAGATATTATTTTTGTTATTTTCTAAAAAAAATGTCTATTTTTAAAAATAATAATTTTGCATTCATCTCATGTTCAAAGATATAATAATTATGCCCGTAATTTATATTTAATTAATTACTATTAATTTTAAAAAATAATTTTAAGCAAACAATGACAATTTGAATTATACTATATCAATGTTTATCCCTTGAACTAGTATTATATTTGACATTATGAACTTAGTTCTTGACCCTCTTTATTGACGAAAATTCTCTTTCTTAAAACGTCTTCTCGAATACATATTAATTTAGGATAAAAAGAAAATAGCATCATTCTATGTTGTAAAATGTGAAAGGTATATCCATTTTTCTTAATAATCCTTAGATTTAGTTAATTTAATTTTAACCACTAAATTTTAATTTAAAATTAAATATTTATTAAAACTACGTCACAACAAAAAAGGTAGAGTTTTATATGGTATCTTAATCTTTTATAAATATATAGATTACTGTCAAAATTATTTGAGGTACACTATTACCTTTCTTTATAAAGAGATATATTATTAGTTTTTTTTAAAATTAAAAATATGAAATAAAATACATATGAGAATTGATAATAACTAAATAATAATATTAGAAAACAATCAAGAAAGTAATTATAACTTATAATATGGCTATCAACAAAAGTAATACTAAAGGAAATACTATTAAGGTAAATTAGTAAGCAAACAATCAAGAAGTATTTGTGGTTGATAATATTGTAGTTAACAAAAGTAATGCTAAAGGAAATACAAGAAATTGATTGCACAAATCAATTATGAAAATACATCATTTTTAGTTAAGGAAATACTAAGAATTGATTGCAAAAATCAATTCTAAAATGAATAATTTTACATTAAAGAAATACAAGGAATTCATTACACAAATCAATTACAAAAAAGAATCATTTTATATTATTAAGAGAATGGATTTTCATTTTATATTCAACAAAAGAGATATATAAATACAAGTGATCTAATATAATATTTTTCTACTTCATCTTCATCTTCTTCAATGTAATTGCTCTTTCCATATTCTCTAAACTCATCTTCTTGTTTTCAATTTTCACCATATCTGATATTCTTCAAGCCAAGCTTTGATAGCTTGAATACTCATTCGACTCCATGGAAAGACCCATCAACTATTAACACACCACCAATCTACACTGATCCATTACAAAATCCTTAAACACTTAATATCAACTCGAATCGAGCTGATCAAGTTCTATTCACTTTTCATAATATATCATTATCTATTAAATTAAAGGAAAAGAATTTCACATTATGGAAACATCAAATACTCAAAATCCTTTATAGTCTTAAATTAGATGATTACGTTATCAAAAACCCACCTCTACAGCTTCTTAGCAATTACCTATCCAAATTTCAAAAGCCAAAAGAAACAGGATAAAATGCTTGGTGTTTGTCTTATGTTTGCCATGACAAATGATATGCTAAAACAAATATCTAGGTTTGATATTTCATGTGATATGTGGATCAAATTTGAAAATTTCTATTCCTCAAAATCTTGAGAAAAGGTAATTCAACTTAAAGAAGAGCTATAAAATTTAAAGAAAGACATAGCATTGTTGAATATATGCTTAAAATAAAATTTTCAACAAATGAGCTTCACTCAGCTGGGTATGGATTATCTGAGGATGAAAAGCTAATGAGTATCTTAAGAGGGTTTCATGAGTCTTATGATAGTGTGTTTACAACATTAATTGAAAAATGTTGTCTAAATATACAGTAGTGGATGATGCAAAAGCCTTGTTACTCACTTATGAGTCAAGACTTGAGAGAAGGAAAAGTATTGTTATATCTTCCTTACCTTCAACCAATCTTATTGTTAAATATCCTTCCAACAACTCCACGAATGCCCAACAATATTAACATTCAAATGGATCTTAATCACCATTCTATAAACCACCTCGTGAGAGAGCTCCTTACTTTGGTAGAGGAAGAGGGAGAGTGCAATAATAATTCTATGGTAAAACTAGCTACATTATGACTACATGTTGGTTTCACTTTGATAGAAATTATGTTCCTCCCAATCAGACTTAAATAAATTACAAGCAACCTCTAATACCCTCTTACTAGGCAAATAACTATGCTACTTCTATACAGTCACAATCACATAATCGATCATCCTTCCAAGGATCATACAACTAAGATAATCTAATAACCATTATTCAACCACCATCTTTTACCTTACCATGATACCCAACACCTTTTCATTCGCAAAATGAATTACCATCTTATCCTTCCTATCCACAATAAGTTAACTTCTCACTAACCATTCCAAAACCTATAGATACTTTACCATTAGTAAATGTGTCAAATGAACCACAACAGTTTCCAAATTTAGGAGCAAATAATCATGTTGCCACAAATGTCCAGAATTTATCTAATGCTCAATATACACTGGACCTGAGAATCTAATGATGGGTAATGGTAAGACTAACATTTCTTATACTAGTAATTCTAAGTATTTTGCTTCCACTACACCTAATAAACATCTAATTTTGCAAAACATTCTTTATGTACCCTCAATTTCCAAAACATTACTTAGTGTTTCCCAATTTTCTGGATATAATAAAGTCTTTTTTGAATTTCACCCTACTCACTGTTGTGTAAAGGATCAATTGGAGGGGAAGGTTCATCTCAAGGGTACTTTGCATAATGGGCTCTATGTATTCAACCTTAGTCTTACATCAAAATCATCAAGTACATGTAAGAAGTCTAGCACATATAATATCTTCACTACTAGTGCAAATAAAACTTGTAAGAGTTTAGGTATTTGGCACCAAGGATTGGTTTATGCCTCACATTCCATTGTAAAAATAGTTCTAGCTAAATATAATCTTCCTTTTCAAAATACATCTAGTAATGAATTTCTTTGCAATGCATGTGAAGTAAGAATCATAAAACACCTTTTTCTCCTTGAATTACTTACTCTACAACTTCTTTGCACATAATTCATTCAGATGTTTGGGTCTTACCTATACAATCTATCAATGGGCATCATTACTATGTTAATTTTATTGATGAATTTATCAGGCCCAGTTAGATCTATTTTCTTAAATCAAAATTAGTAGTTTATCAAGCTTTTATACAATTCAAGTCAAATTGATTTACAAATTGTACAGAAAATAAGAGTCTTACAAAGTGAATAAGGTTGGGGAGTTTTTACTCCTCTGTTACATGTTTTTGGTATCATTCACTAAACCTCATGTGTACATTCTCAGAAGCAAAGTAGAATTACTGAAAGAAAACATTGCCATAGAGTTGATTTAGAACTCTTTATGTTAAATCATGCTTCTCTCTCAATGAAATATTAGGATGAAGCTTTTTTCTCGAGTACCTATCTCATTAATAGATTTCCCATATCAAATTTGAATAAAAAATCTCTAATTAAAGTCTTATTTAATCATCTTCTTGATTATTCATTCCTAAAGGTCTTTAGTTGTCTATCCTACCCTTGTATTAGACTTTACAACAACAACAAATTAGAACCTTGATATGTTCCATGCACTTTTTGTGAGATACATTCTTAGGAAAAAAGGTTACAAATTCCGAGCACCAAATGGAAGAATGTATAACAATTGCAATGTTCAATTCTTTGAATCATAGTTCCCTTTTTTTTCAAAATGCAAGATAGAACCTACTATTCCATAAAAACCTCCACACAATTCTATCTTTCCTGTTATCACCAAAAAAATATTACCTATTACCATAGTTCCTTCTACTTCACCTTATATACCTATCATTTCAAACACATTTCCTTCTTCATCTACTTCAACAAATACACCAACACCATTGAATACCACAAGTTCTCAATCCATAACTAGATCATTTGATTCATCATCTTTGCCTACAATACTTATTGGATCTATGCTTGCATAACTACCTAACACAAATCATACTTCTTCTTTTCCATCCATATCCAATAATACTCATCACATGATTACAAGATCCAAAGAATGTATTACCAAGCCTAAAGCCTACATGGTGATAGTATCAAATTTTAAAATTTTAGAACCCTCTAGTATCAAATAGGCTCTACAAGCTCCTTTGAGGAAAGCATTGATGCAAGAAGAGTTCAATTCTCTTATAAAAAATAAAATTTGGATACCAAAAGGACATAATTGTTATAGGCATCAAATGGATTTTTCGAGTGAAAACCTTGATAAATAGGGCTATTGACTTGAGGAAATCACGTGTGGTAGAAAAAGGGTATGATTAAAATCCTGGCTTTGATTTCTTTGAAATATTTAGTCCAATGGTAAAACAAGTCACCATTTAGATAATACTCATAGTGACACCTTCTCATGGTTTGAAGCTTCATCAATTAGACATAAATAATTATTTTTTTGAATGGTAAATTATAAGAAGAGATCTATATGTCTCAACCAAAGGTATTTGAAGACACTATATATCCACACTTTGTGTGATAATTAAACAAAGCTATTTATGATATAAAAAAATCTTATTGAGCATGGTTTGAACCACTTATAGCCACCTTACTTGAGTTGGGATTTAAATAGACTCGAGCAGACATATCACTATTTAAAAATCTACATTGCAATTTGCCATTTATCTATTGATTTATATTGATGACATTGTCATTATAGGGAGTGTTAATACTTAAATTTCTTTATGAATTTCTATGTTACATAGTAAAGTTTCCTTGAAATATTTGGGTGAATTATCCTATATTTTAGGAATTGAAGTCTCAAAGATGGACAAGGGAGATTTACTATCATCTCAAAGCAAATACATAAGATAATTCTTCGTTAAAGTTGGTATGGAAACTATGAACTCTATAGCTACACCAGTATCTATATCAATCTGTGCATTACTTGATTAGACATCACTTATGTAGTTAACAAGGCTGGCTAATTCTTGAGTAAACATTCGTAACCATATTAGTATGCAGTCAAATGCATTCTTAGATACCTCCAAGGCACTTTGAGTCATGGTTTGATGCTCTAGAAAAATCACAATGCCTTCAACTACATGGGTTCTATAATGCATATTGGGCATCTTCTTTTGATGATCGATGTTTCACCTCAGGTATAATTGTTTTCTTTGGATTAAATCATGTTATGTGATCAAGTAAAAATCAAGGCACACTTTTTCAAATCTCAATAAAAGTAGGGTAACGAGCTCTTGCAGAACTAGTTTGGATACAATCCTTACTCACTGAATTATCCTTATCCTTACCTGCATCACCAATCATTTGGTGTGACAATCTAAGTATAGTGTCTTTAGAAGCTAACCTAACTTGTCATACTAGGACAAATCATGTTGAATTAGACTTGCACTTTCTACATGAAAGAGTTTTAAATCATAAACTACTAGTGCAACACATTCTTACTACACAGCACCCAACTGATGTACAATCTAAACCTCTTACAACACATTCCCAAACTCATTGTCTTCATCTTTCCACTGAGTTTGAGAATGGATGCTAAGATAAATTATGAAGCAATCAATAAGTAAGCAATTATGGTTTATAATATGGTTGCTAACAAAAGTAATGCTCAGTGAAATATATTAAGGTAAATCAGCAAGTAAATAATCAAAAAGTAATAGTTTATAATATGGTAGTTGACATAAGTAATGATCAAGAAAAAATAAGAATTGATTCCATAAATCAATTATGGAAATGAGTCATTTTTTGTTAAAAAAATACAAAAAATTTGATAGCACAAATGAATTATAGAAAGGAATAAATTTCTTTTAAGGAAATACAAAGAATTGATTGAACATATCAATTATGAAAATGAATCATTTTCTATTAAGAAAATACAAGAAATTCATTACACAAATCAATTATGAAAATGAATCATTTTATCAATTATGAAAATGAATAATTTTCTATTAAGAAAATACAAGAAATTCATTACACAAATCAATTATGAAAATGAATCATTTTCTATTATTAAGAAAATAGATTTACATTATATATTCAATAAAAGCAATATATAAAGACATGTGATTGTAATATGAAATACAAGTGATTGTAATTGTTCCCTCCATCTTCTCTACAAATCATCATCTTATTTTTAATTTTCACCATATCTGATATTCTTCAAATAAGTTTATTATTTTCTTTTCAAAAAATATTATTTATTAATATTTTACATCGGTAAAACTTGATAAAAATTGATCAAACTTGTCTTTTTATGATTATTTTGAGAATAAATTGTATCTTTTAAAAAAAAAGACTTCTAATATACTAAAAAAAATAGCATTTTATATACCTTTTTGTACCCAACAACCTCCCTCCCAAAATAAAACATAAGTGCTAATGCATATAACTTGCACATATTCTTTAAGTCAAAATTTTCCTAAAAAATAGGAAAATTTATATAAAATATCTCTAGAGTTTAACATATATTCACTTATGCCCTTGGGGTTTACAAAAATACTATAATACCCCTATGTTTTATGGTTAATATCATTATATTCTTAAATCTAACAGTGTTAACTTTTTATCCATATTATGTTGATATGGTGTTAAATTTTTATCCATATTATGTTGATATCGTTAATTCTATGGATTTGATATCAAATTGGAGCTAATTATTTAACACTAGTTGTTAACTATTGTATATTATTGATTATTAATTAAAGATAATTCTTTAATTTTCTTACCATAACATTGTATTATTTTTATCTTCATCTTCTTGTTTATCAATATTATAAATTGATATAAGAAAATATTTAAACATTCAAGATTCTTAATTGGCTTAAGAGTTATAATTATCATACCTCATTTAATGGGTCCACTATGATCTTCCTTTTTGTTTGTCTTCTCTTGTTTCATTGGTTTAGCCTTAGCTTTGCTCGAATCTTAATACCATCCCAATAATGGTGAGTCTTCTGCATCTGTAAATTGATGGTGTTCAATTTAAACTTACTAGAAAAGAGTGACTGCACTCTGTTTTATTTATAGTAATTATTACAATTCTAAGGCCAACTAAGAGACTTAAAGAGATTCTTAGCCATTCATTATTACTGGATACATAATTACTGATAGAGATTTCTGGATAAAGGGGATTGCTATGCTAAAAATGTGTATTTTCTGAGTTAGGTCATCCTAAATTAAAATAAGCATTCATTTTATAGCACAAAGAATCCATGTTTACTATATGAGAATTACTATTTTATCATTTAATAATTTATCTGCTTTACTACTTTTTGGCTTTATCAATTTCAGCCATTGCTTTTTCTTGGCATATGATGCTCGCTAAAGATATGTGCACTACACCTTTATCTTTTTTTTTTACTGATAGTTCTTCCTCTTTATTCTTCCTTATCATTTTTTGCCAACAGTCTTTTGGATGACGTTAATGATGATGCATCTTCGTCTTCTCGATCCTTGATGCAATAAATACACCTGTGATCATTGGTGGCTTTTTTGGTATAGAAGTAGAATACATTTCTCATTTCATGAACAAGTTTTAGGTTGTTGTTATTAAAATTTGTCTCAGATTTAGAGATTTTTTCACCATCATCTTCAATGAGTGTCATGCTACTATGGCATGTGATGATGACTTTATTGGTCGAGTAACTTACTTTGATCTTAGTAGATTGGTCAATTTAAATTAGTACATAGTAAATTTAGCCTAAAATATAACCTCTTAATACAGAGAGTTCATTTGTGTTGAATTCCTTTTCTAGAAGTGTCCTTAGTTTGAGAACTTTTTTGTTTATTTTGAAAATCCTTAACTTCATAAAGTGGTAAAGATTGATACATCCTTCCTCATTCTAGTCCATTAGTGAACTAAAAAATCTAAGATAAATAGGCTTGTCACTTACTCTTATCTTCTTCTTGAAGTTCTTGATTACTTTTTTGAAAGTTTTGAGAAATAATTTAATTCACTTAAACTAATTCCTAAATACATATTTTCTATTAGTTCTACATGGAAAGCTTTATAAACAAATATTGTTTCAACTCCTTCCAAAATATTGAATTTACTCCCTATAGGAAATTCTTTTTCTATAGCATAGAACTTCATATCTTCTATGTGTTTCTCTGTAGATTTTCTGGTCAAGTTTTAGAGATTCAACCATTGTTGTTTACTAAGATTTTTATATTGATCATTTTCATCTTCAATAACTAATGAATTTATGGGGAATGTTTCTTTGATTAGCATTAGATGCCTTGTTATCTTTGATGTTTATAGGAGAGATACCTCCCTAAATAGTACATGAGGATATACTACTTTTCCAAGAGTTTTCAATCTATTGATTACTAATAGTTGTTTTTATTGTGCTACAAAGTAATTTCTTATTATCTCCTCTAGAGTTGTTAGTTTTGGTGAATTGTAATTAATACAACTGCTTTCAGCCTCTATTCTATTAGTGAAGGCTCTATGAGTTACTCTACTAAACCCAATAATAGATTTACTTATTTCTGTCAAGTTGTTATAGATTTCTTGTTTTGGGTCATTACAGGCCACATATGTGTTTTTTTGTTTCTTGGTTTCTACTTCATCAACCCCATTGAGTTTTTTTTTACTTCAGAGATGTTACTCTCTTTTGAACTATTAGGTTCTTCCTTTTTATCTTGAAGTCTTTCTTTAAATATTTTACCTTCTTTAGATTGAATTTTTGATGAAGATTCTTTTTTAGAGTTTTTTGACAATAAGAGTTATTTTGAACAATAAGTTTTTTTTTTGTTTTTTTCCTATCTTCACAAGAGACTTCTTGAAATATAAAATCTCGAGTTGTTTATGAAATATTTTTATCTTCTTTTCCTTTATCTTGATCTTGATATTAATATGTTCCATTCTTACAAGCATAAATATAATTAGAGGTGATAATTCTCTAGTAAGAGCATCTGTTAAACTATTCTTGTTTCCCAGGAGATGTTCGACATCAAAATTGAAGTGATTAAATCACTATTGTCATAGGATTAATCTTTCTTGTTTATAATCATATATAATATTAGTTCTCAATAAATTACCAAAACTCATGTTATTAAATCTAACAAAGAATTTGGAACTTATGACATATATTGCGAATTTCTTAATAGCAGCTAAATATTCTTTTTCATTAATGTGATAATTTAATTCTCTAACTTGAAAAGATCCTGAAGTATACGTATAAAAGATACTCATCTCTGTTATTTATTTTTGCTTTAATACTGATCTTCAATATTCTTGTGAAACATCCGTTTCAATTATCATTTTTTCATCTAGACTTAGATAGTATAAAGTTGGTAAAAAATTTACTAGTGCTTTTCCTTATCTGCATACAAAATATCTTGTTATGTCTGTTTCCAAACATAATCTTTTTTCAATTTTGCTTGTAAGGATTTTCGTATTTTTACAAGTTTCTCTATGTATGCTTTAGCATATGTTAAACCTCTAAGAAAACTTTGTAATTGATTTTTATCTTTCAATTCACTAGAAAAATCTTGAATTTTATTTAGTATATGGGGTTATAGATTATGTTTTCTACCTTCAATTTTCAACACTAAATACTTAGTTTTCTGTTGAGCAATTACTTTTTTATTTTCAGAAAGTATAATGCATTATTTCCTACATTCTCATAGAATATTAATAATATCCAAATAATATTTATTTAATTCATCACTGAAAATCAAAACATCATCTTTGTAAATATAATAAATATTTTGGTAATTTCTCAAAGATGTTATCCATGTATCTTTGAAAGATATTTAGAACTTATTTTAATCCAAATGGTACAACAATCTATTGGAACTGTCCTTGGGGGCAACTAAATGCTGTTAATTTTTGATGTTCTTAATTTAATCTTATTTGCTAAATCCACTTTTGTAATCAAAACTCGAGAAGTATTTCTTTCCTTTTATTAATGATAATGGTTCTTCTTTCTTTAGAATAAAGTATTCATAATCAATGGTTTTTTTATTAAATGTTTTGAAGTTTATTGTTATTATCTTTTTCCTCTTCTTCTTTTAGCTTCTTTTTTGACTACAAATGTCGAACTAGAGTGAAGTGAATTACTTTGTATTATGACTTGTAGCTCCAAAAATTCTTGATTTTGTTTTTCAAATTTAATCCTACCTTCTAGAGTATAAATCATTGGTTTTACTCTTATAACCCTATTAAGGTCTCTTAATTTTATGTTGTCAATTATTTTAGATTTATTAATTTTTGGATCTAAATGATTTTCTGAGTTTATTGTTTTTAATAATTTTCTTATACATGCTAGGGTTTTATCTTCCTATATTTCATTAAGTAAGGAGTTTTGTGTTTCTTCTATATCTAATGAAATATTTTATAAATAAGATTTTGTTGCTTTGAATCTATCTCACTATGTTTTCGTTTTTTATGTTGTTGTATAAAAGTTGGGTTTGATACAGCCAAATGTTTTCTTATTTTTGATACATAAATGGTTTCACTATCTAATGTTGTTAGGCTTATTTTGTATAAATATTGTGTACAAGGTTGATATAAGTTTAGAAATTTATTTTCTATTAATAAATCAACTCATGTTTCTTGTTGATATATGGTAGGAATATGAAATATCTATCCTCCTATCATTATATCTGTATCTTTTAAAAATTTAATAAGATTTATTATAGTATTATTAGCAATTCTTACAATTAAATCTTTGGGTGTCTATTTTTAGTGTTCTTTTAGAAAGACATATTTACTTACTACATACATACTAGCTCTTGTATCTATATATGCATGTAAATGATAGCTGACATAATCTCTAAATTTTAGTTCTATTTTAATATAGGTACTGTTTAGATTTATAATACTATACAAATCATTCATCTTTTGATGAGTAGTACTCATATTATGACTGTTCATATTCTGAGTCGATTATTTCCTCTTCAATTTCTTCAAATAGATAAATACTGTAAGTATTATTTTTATCTGATTCCTCAATTGGTTCTAATTACATCTTAAAAGCTTCTTCTAAGATTTTTTTCTTTATGTGTAAATTCCTTTTTAAATTCTTTCTTAAATTGAAGCTTGTTAGGGAGTTCATTGGCATAATATCCTTCTTCATTGCAAATCCAACACATATATATTTCCTTTTTCTAAAGGCAAATAAGTCTTGTTTTTAAGAAGTTTTTACCTTTTTTTCTAAAATATCTTTTTCTATAGGATTCCTTATTAAATATTCTTTTATATTTTTGAAAATATTATTTTCTAAATTTATATCTTTTAAATGTCTTGTATTTTTTATATTTATGTTTGTAAGATTTTATATTACTTTTATATTTTTCTGACATTTTAAAATCTCTTGTATCACAACCAATTTTATCATATCCTCTCATTTGTTTATATTGTTGTCTCTCTTGGCATTTAACATTTAACATTTATCCAACTTTTAAGGCTTTTTATTCTTTCTCCTAATGTGTCTAGTATGGTTTTCCTATTTTTTTTGTTCCAACCTTCTGTTAAGATTTTATGTAACGCTCTAAGTAATTTTTGGAAAAACATTTTCCTTATATGTTACTTGTACAAGGGGTGGTAATTTATAATAATACATTTCATATTTACAAATAAAATAATCTATGTAACACATGTTACAAGTTTTCAGATTTGTTAAATGTCATTTAGCTTCATTAATTTCATTTTCCTTAGATTTAGTGATAATTCTTCATTTATCTTCTCCGATAAATTTCTTGTATATTTAATTTACTATTATATCTAAATATTCTCTTCCTGTGAAATTATTCCCTTACTTTAATAAATATTGTTGGTCTGTTAAATATGAAAACAATTTTATCATTCCCTGTCATTTTGTGAGCTACTTAAACTCTAAAAATTGAATGATTTGATTGTGTCGTTTGATAGGTTTGTATGAGTACACTCTCATTCATTTAATACTTTTTTCCTATATCTTACACAACCTAGATCTATAAGATCAGATTTATAATTTCTATAGAGCTTGAATTGTGGTGAGATATTAACTCTAATTTTTCAATGTAATCCTTCTTCTATATTGAGTGGTTGTCTTCTTCTATTGAAAGTATCAAGTCCTCTTGACCTTTGTCTATTTCTTTCTTCCCTATATGAGTCAGATGTTTCTTCTTAATAAAAATTAGTAATAAAATTTGATTTATATAACCTTTTAGAGTAATGATTTTTGGTTTAGAATCAGTTTCACTAATTACTATCATACCGTCTTCCTCTTTGTTTGTGCAAAGTTTGTCATTATAATATTTTTCTAGCTCTTGATATGTTAAAGTTAGTAGAGTTAATAATTTTTCTATATCCCTTTTTTAGGGGTTCATGAATTATTCTTGTAATTCTTTTCTATATTCCATTAAATTAGAATTATGTCTTTTTCTTTAGATTTTTTTTAATTTTTTCTTCTCTCATTTCTAGGTATAAGGGCGTCTGATCTTCTAGTTGGTTATTTCATTAATCCTTCTAAGAGATCGTATTTTTGATCTATAATATCATTGTTTCTATGTATGTTATATACATATTTTCTTAGTTTTATAAATTCTATATGTATATCTTATTGTAATTTATTATAACCTCATTCATTTATTTCTTTTAATAATTCTTTTTGTGTTTCAATTATATCTTATAGATACTTCGTGTTTGATTATTGGACTAAGTTCATTTCTTGTGTTAGAAGTTTTAAAGCCTTCATCAATGTTATTTGATTTTTTGCTACTTCTAATTATATATTTTTTAATCTGTCTTTAAACATTACTTTCTTCTTAATATGACATCATGAATTAATGATTTCATTATTTTAATTTATTATTTTAATTCCATGACTTATTTTTCTTTATTAGAAGTTTCTTCTTTATATTCTATAAATATAAATCTTGATATATTACTTTTTCTTTCGATTATTAGAGATTTTTTCTTAATGTTTAATTACCATATTTATGATATTTCAAAGTTTGTTAATATTTCTAATTTTATTATTTGATCAAGTTCGTGGAATATTTTGCCAATCTTTATAATTTCGTTTTTTCCATATATTACACTATTATGACTCTTTTTAATGAATATTCTATTATGTAGTATATTGAAAATTGATGATTTATTTTCTTCATTAAGTCTCCTATTTCAAATTTATAAATCAAACTTAATATTTGTTTTAAATTTTTATCATGAATATTAATAGCAAACCTAGAGTATGATATGAATTTAGTTTCTGGTATCCCAAATTATCATTGATCATTCCTAATAGAGCATCTTTCCTATTTATTATTCTATTATCTAACAATACTAATTTAATGGTGTATCTATTTCTTCTTTGAAATAAGCTTGTATTAATATTTGGATTTTTCTTAAATGAATATATCCAACTTTTTCTTTATCCTTTTAGAAATTTTTTGATAATTTTTTCATAATAGTTTTATTGTCAGTTAATAGTATATTATACATTTATTTTGCATATGTAATTTAATGCTAATTTTTTTACTACTTATTCTATAATAAATTGTCTTTTCTTATGAATAATTTCCTTAATGATGAAAATTTTAAATTTTTAAATCCATCTTTTTTCTTAAGAATTTTTTTACTAATTATCATTTCTTGTTAGAAACATAATGAGATGTCTTCTATTTCTAATTTTAATATTTCTTTATTTCTTAGTTCTTTACTATTTTTTTCCATTTTTATTTATGAAAGATTATTATTTACTTTTTATTTAGATTTAACTTCAGTTATATTTAAGAAGTATTTTTAAACTTGTTGAAATGTTGGGATATTTTTGAAGATATCTTAAAACTTATGATATTTTTGATATTATTTCAATAAATATAGATAAAACCTATAGAAACAATTTTGCTCCTCTCTTTTTCTACTCTCTATGAAATCTGGGTTTTCATGTGTAGTTGTTTTTATTAAATAAAAGTTACATATTTAAACTCATATTATCAAATTAGTTTCCTAGTAGTTATCTATTTAATAAAAGATACAAAAATTGTTAATTCAAATTAGTTTACTAGTAGTTATTATTTTATGTATTTTCTTATTTTTTATCTATTTTAATACAAAAATATCTTATATCAGTCAAAAAATTATTATCATCCCTCATCATCATTTACTTCTTATAACTAATACCGTTTTATTTTTTTATCAAGTTACTAACTTTCACTGTTTACTACAAAACAACATAAAATTATATTTTTATACTAAATATGTAATTAGATCACCGTTAACTTATTTATACTACTAATCTATGCCTATAACCATCCGTATTATCAACTTATTTTTTTGATCACTTTATATTGAATTAAATCTAAGATAAAAGTAATGTTGATCGAATACAATATGATTAAAAAATGATAAGTAAATCAAGAAAATCGATGAAAGTGAGTTGACGGTGGTTATAATCATTAACTAAAGTGATGTTTTAAATGAATTGGTAACTGGTTAACTTTGATTTTGGTAAAAGTTAATTTCCTTTTATAACAAAGATTAAAGAGTAGTTATTGGCCAAAAGAATTGGGTAATGTAATAAGTAAGACACAAATGATGATGGATGCGTACATGCTTGCTAAGATGTATAAGGTGGTTTTGTAATGGGATTGACAAAAGAAATGAGACTGTGTGAAATAATAAATATTTTTAAAGATAAATTTAGTTTCTATAAATTATTTTAAAAAAATTAAATTATTTATATATATATTTTTATTAAATAAAAAAATTATTAATATATTAGTTTAATAATATAGATTCAAATATATGCATTTATTTTAATAATAATATAACTAAAATACCTAACCGTTGAAATCGTGACTCCTTTTTTTTCTAATCTTGAGTTCATCTTTTTTCCTTAATTAATTGCATATATATCATTTGAATATGGGAGAGAGCGATCATCGTTCCTGCGAAATTAGCTTTCTTTGGTAAGTTTTATTTGCTATTTCCTTTATTTGAATAAAGTTGACACATTATGGGATTTTTAACTAGATCTATTTTGGTATAAATTTATTTTAATAAGATTTACTCTATGTTTTTTTATTTCGGGTATATATGTTTCTTTTATTTTAGAAAATAGAGATCTTAATTTTTTTTTAATCTATCTTTTTTAAAAATGTTTTTTTTATGTAAATTATTTTATTTTTTAAAGATGATATTTTTAGAGATTAAATACGTAAAATCAATAAAATTAATCGAAGATTTGAAGTTGCCAAGCAAATCAGTCAATTAAAAAAAAAACCATCAATTAATGGAATCACTTATTTTCACTTCTAACACGAAAACAATCCAAAATGACTCTCATGATAAGATGCCTCTTCTAGACGAAGAGCGTCAATATTAATGGTTATTCTCCAATGATATGAAGACAAATTTTCCCAAATTCTTTTCTTATTCTTCTTCTTCACTTTAATTTTTTTATGTAATTTTAATTTTATTATTTTTCTTATACATTAATAAATATCAAAATATTTTATAATAAATCTCTTATATATAAAAAAAAAACGTCAAGTGATCATTCTCCAACATTATCAACACAAATTTGCACCTTCTCTCTTCATTTTTTTTTATTTTTTATTTTTTTAGCTTTACTTTTTACTTTTTATTTTATTGATTTTTTATACCAATAAAAAACAAAACATTCTATAATAAAAATATAAAAAAATATCATCGAATTCTTTTGATTTGATAAAATCTCTTATTTAGTTATCGAGGTTATAAGAATATCATTTATTAATTTTTATAAAAAAAAAGCATCATTTAATCTTTTTTTCTTATAAAAAAAACTAATTAAGAACTTTTGATAAAAAAATTTAATAATAAAATAATATTAAAAAATATCAAATTTCTTTCCTAAACACATTTTTATAATCAAAATGATTAAAAATCATCTTTTATAACTTAGTAACATTTCAACTATGGGATAAAATCGGTGAAAATATACTTCTTCTAAAGTTGAGCCTGGTGGAAAAGATAGTCAAATATCATCTGATGCAAAAAAAAAAAAAAAAAAAAAAAGACATTAATTTTGTCATAATCGCTTTTTTAAGCTAAGGAAGTTTTATTTCTCTCTTTTTGTTATTTTATAAGGAATATACCTTTTTATGGCAATATAATATTTATGCTTCTAATGCTACAAAAGGGATTCTGTTTTAAGGAAAGAAAATGATACGATGATTGAATGTTATGCTAAGGCAGATTAAAGAAAACAAAGAACTTAGTTAAGAACAAGTACAATTAATAGCTTGTGACCGAAAAAAAAAGTACAATGACATTATATTCTTAATTACAAGCATTTTTGGTTGTTTTTGGAGTTATAACAGGAGTTTGATGCAAAGCAATATTCAATATCACAGGCAGATACAAAATCTCTGACTAGCTCATTGAAACGGTTGTATATGCACAAGAATCCAAACCTCTAATGCCATATGATCTACTTAATCTGTTCAACACATTTGAATGAATGCTATATGATCTACTCAATCTGTCTATATGATCTACTCAATCTGTCAAACACACCAAAATGAGTTTTCCTCGTTTAGTTTTGTAAGTTACTTAATTGATACATTAATCTTGTAAGTAAGTCCATTTAACAATATAATTTATGTTTGGATTAAATTATTTCATTTTTTTAAAACACATAGACATTTTTATAGGTGTAAGATTGAATATACTTTTTTTAATTAAAAAAAAACTACTTCTCAAAGGCTTATATGCAACTAGAGAAGATTGTGTTAGGATTCTTTTGGTTATGGTCCTTAATAAACCAAATCATAAAATAATTTCTCTTATTCCTATTTGTAAGAAAGATGATGACCCTATTGAAGAACTAAAACGATTTGGTTGAGAAAGATTACAAACCATTCTCTCGTTAACGTTCATCTTTTTGTGATCAATTATCGTAGTATTTCTACACTAGTAAGAGTTCATTCTTATTGGATCTTAGTATTTCGCTTGAATCCATTAATCTTTAATAATCTTGCATTATGTAGATCCTAAAATTTTTAGTAGTTTGTTATAGGATGTTTGTATCTAGAATTTGTTTATGACTTTCAATACAAGTTAAATTCAACAAGTGGTATTAGAATAGTCATCGTTGTTAGATTATTAAAATTTGTCTATTTTATAGTGTTTGAACATAATATTTATGTTTTGTATGAAATTCCTTGAATTTTAAGATTTTAGGTTTTCTTTTTAAATTTGGGATTAAATCATGTTCTTTGAATTTCTATATTTCGTCGATTAATTTATTATTTATTTTTTAAGATAAAATTCATTGAAATTTAGATCTTTAATCTTGTTTGATATATCATGGTTTTGCTAATATTAATTTTTTTAAGTGATTTGATTATCTAAAAGGTAGAACATTTGATTCTTTGTTCATATATATAAAATAAAAATTATAGCTCTCCTTTTTTATGTGGTTGTTTTATCATTTTACTCGATGAGTCTAATATTTTCAATTAAATTGATTAAAATAACATGTTACCAAAGTAACCTTGATTGTGAAGATTAATCTAATTGAAAATACTTTGATGATTTTGCAAAGTTATTTACACGAACTCTGTTTGGCCCAAAAGAAGATACATTTGGCCAAACAATAATGTATATGTGATGATAAATGCCTGACAATTATAAAGACATTTATTTATTTGTTTATTTTCATGTGAACAACAGTCGATCCAAAGAAAGGTTATTGTTTGATTGAACTAGTTGTCAGTATTTGATCATTGTACTCAGAGTATTTACATTTAATTTCTCTGTCAAAAGACTAGGAATTAATGTTGTGCTAGGTATCTTGAGATGGATCCCCAATTTGGATTATTTGTTCATGTTGTGATTTATTTATATGATATGCTTATTAGATGTGAGTATGATTTTTTATTTTGTTCTCTATATAGTTTATGTGCTATTGTTATGAATTTTTCTGCCCAAATTAGCAACATCCTAATGCTAAGTAGGACGAACTTTTAAATCTTGAAAGAAACTATAGAGATTGCCCTTAGTTATATGGATTTGGATCTTGTACTTTGGTCAAATCAACCCTTTGCTACTTTGGAAAACCTTAATGAGGTTTAAATTGAAAAGTAGGAATGTCCTAATTGAATGTGTATGATAATCATGAAATGATTCATTCTAGTAGCATTTTAGTTCTTTATTACTGAAAGAAAGAGCGTTAAGAAATTCTTGGAAGAAATTGATCAATATTTTGCCAAGAATAAAAAGTAGAAGATGAGTAACCTTTTGGCTAAACTTGTCTCAATAAGTATAGGGGTAAAGGGAACATAAAGGAGTACATCATGAAGGTGTCACATCTCGTATCAAAATTCAAGTCCCTTAAGTTGGAGATATCTGAGGACTTTCTCAGGCACTTGGTTTTGATATCTCTTCATCCACACTTTGTGAAATTCAAAGTGAGTTGTAAAACTTAGAGGGAAAAATGGTCCCTCAATAAGCTTATATCTCACTATGTGTAAGAAGAAAGGATGTAGCAATGGGATAAGGCTGAAAGTACTCACTTGACCTCAACCTCTCAAAATAGGAAAAAAAAAAGAGATCTATGGTTGTTGTAGAAGGTTCTTTTTAGCAAAAGAAACAAAAGAAGTAAGACGAAGAGTTTGCATACTATTTCTATAAGAAGTAGGGACACATAAAGAAGGAATGTTCCAAGTACATTGCCTGGTGTGTAAAGAAGTGTATACTTCTTAATTTAGTTTTTTCTTAAGTTAATTTAACTTCTGAATCCAAGGATACTTGGTGGGTAGATTTTGGTGTTACTATTCATATAAGTATGTCTACGCAGGTTTGCCTGTGGAGCCAACCACTAACGGATGCTAAAAGATTCATTTTTGTGGGCAACGATAATAAAGTTATGATGGAAGCTATATGGATTTTTAGATTACAATTAAAAACTGGATTTCATTCGAATTTGTTTGACACATTTGTTGCACCGTTTTTTAGACCAAATTTAATTTATATTTCTAATTTGGACAAATCAAGATTTTCTTATTCTTATGGAAAAAATAAAGTCAGTCTCTATCAAAATTTAAATTTTATGGTTTCTGATTCTTTAATTGATAATCAGTATATGCTTGATGTTGTTAGTTCCTATAACAAAATACTACAAACAAGTTCACGTGGTACAAAGGGAAAATTAAGTGAGAATTCTACTACATTATTGCATAAGCATTTAGGTCATATATCTAAGTAAAGAATTCAAAGGTTTGTGTTAGATAGAATTCTTTAACCCTTAGATTTGATACATTTTCAAGTCTATGTTGATTTTATCAAGAGGAGATGAACAAATGTTACAAAATTAGGTGTTGAGAGAGTTACAAATATCTTAGAACTTATACATACTAATATATATGGTATATTTCCTATGGCTTCATGGAATGGATAATAGTATTTCAGTATATTCATAGATGATTCCTCTATATATGGTTACCTATATTTGATGCATTAGAGGTCGTAATCCCTTGACATTTTCAAGTTGTTCAAAGCTAAAGTTGAACTTCAATTTGGGAAGGAAATTAAAGTTGTTAAATCGGACCGTGGTGGTCAGTACTATGGGAGGTATGAGGGATTAGAAGAACAATGTCCAGGACCCTTTGTAATTTTCCTCAATGAGTGTGGAATTTTTCCGCAATACATTATGCCAAGCAAACATAGCATGAACGGTGATGAAGCCAAACTCTTAAGTATATAGTAAGGAGTATGATTAATCATCCCTCCTTACCATAGTCACTTTGGGGAGAAACTTTAAAGATCACAATGTACATCCTTAATAGGATACTGAGCAAAGTAGTTTCCAAACACTCATATAAGCTTTGGATAGGAAAGAAATCGAGCTTAAGATACTTGCACATTTTGGGTAGTCCTACTGAGGCATGACCTTATAGGCCATATAAAAGAAAGTAGACTCAAGGATGGTTAATTTCTATTTTATTGGTTATGATAAATGCTCTCAAGGCTACAAGTTTGATGATACCACAACGAAATCCTTACTTATACGTGAAATGCAAGATTTCTTGAAGATATTGAGTTTTGGGGGAGGAAAATATAAAGAATGTTGTCTTTGAAGAAAAATATATTATTGATGGTGATAAAGTCCATATACCTATCGTTATTCAAGAAAATATTATTAGATAACAATGTTCAAGCTTCAATTCCTAACATTATTCCAAACCAAGACAATAATGAGATTCTTCCTTAAGAACCACATATAGAACAAACACAACAACCTTAAGAAATGTCATTAAGGAGATCTATTAGAGGGAGAAAAATTGTGATTCCAGATGATTATATTGTCTTTATTCAAGAGCATAAGAATGGCATTGGTTTAACAAAGATGATTTGATCAACTTTTGTCAACTCATACACAATTCTAATTCTCAAAAGTGGATTTATGCCACAAAAGATGAGATGAAGTCTATGAAAGACAAAGACGTTTGGGATCTTGTCGAGTTGCCAAAAGGTGAAAAGCTTATTAGTTGTAAATGGATATTTAAAACCAAGAGGTTTTAAAAGTGTTCTGTCGAGAGATATAAGGTATGTCTAGTTGCCAAAGGCTTTATTTAGAAGTTAGGCATAAACTACCAAGAGACTTTCTCTCTAGTATCTTCAAAAGACTCTTTTAGAACTGTAATGGCACTAGTGACTCATTTGATCTCGAGTTGTATTAGATGAATGTCAAGACTATGTTTCTCAATTGAGACATTGATGAGATGATTTATATGATAAAGGTAAAAAAATTTGTATTGGGAGATCTAAAGTATATGGTCTATAAGTTGAAGAAATCCATCTATAGTATGAAACAAGGTATCATAATTTCAATCAAGTCATCACCTCATATGGTTTTAAGGGGAATATAATTGATGACTATGTACATTACAAGTTCAATAAGAGTAATATATTTTCCTAGTATTATATATCAATGACATTCTGCTTACTAGTAGTGATATAGGCTTACTGCACGAAACTAATAATTTTTTGACAAAAACTTTGAGATAAAAGATCATGTTATGCCTCTTTTATATTAGGTATTCAGATACTGAGATATCATTCTCAAGGTATCCTTGGGATTTTACATAAGAGCTATATCGATAACATTTTGAGTAGATTCAGCATGAAAAATAGTAAGCTAGAAGACACACCAATGGATAAAAGAAGAAGAGTTTGGTCTTAAACAATGCCCCAATAATGATCTTGAAAGGAAAAAGTTACAGAATATTCCCTATGCTTTAGTAGTAGAGAGTCTTATGTATGCTTAAGTTTGTACTAGTCATGACATAACATTTACAATGGGAGTTTTGGACAGATATTTGAGTGATCTAGGTATGCAACACTAGAAGGTAACCAAATGCATGATGCGCTATTTGAGGAGAACAAAAGACTACATGCTCACTTATCAAAGATCATACAATTTAGAGGTCATCGGGTTCTCTGAATTCAATTTTATGGGATGTAAGATAATAGGTGCTTCACATTAGGCTATATTTTTATGTTGGTTGGAGAAGCTATCTCATAGAAATCTGCTTAGCAGACTCTTATAGCTTTGTCAACCATAGTTGCATAGTTCATTGCCTTTTATGGGGAAACTAACCATGGGATATTATGAAACTTTGTCATTGGGTTGCGTATGATAGGTGGCATTGACAGGCCATGGAAGATTAACTATGAAAATAACTCAATAGTTCTTTACTCCAACAACAATAAAAGCTCGACGAAGTTAAAATTTATTAACATCAAGTTTCTAGTTATTAAGAAGAAAGTTTATGATGGGCATATTTCCATAGAACATATAGGACCAGATTCTATACTAGTATACCCATTAACCAAAGGTTTAACGCCTAAGGTCTTTCATGGGAACATTGTTTATTGGGGTGTTATTTGTGTTATTTATGATAATACCTTAGCTTAGTGGGAGTCATTTTTATGTTCAGTATGTTTTACTTTAGACATTGGATTGTTTAATTTTCTATAGAATAAAAGTAATGGTTTATGATTCTATTTCTGAGGTTACTTATATTTTCTATGTGTAATATTCACATTGCAATAAGGACTTTGGATTGATCTCGTTAAATGAAGAATGACTAGTTGAAATAGGTATGTCTAAGATCACATTGCATATAATTTTCATACTACTCATCCATATTTGATCTATGTCATTGAGTGTATAAGTATGGTGATTATCATGTTTTGGTCATGAATGTATTTTGATAAAATCTGAGGAGGTTTCAATACTAATATATGAGATAGACTAGATTATTTACGGAGAAGTCTAAGAATAAATAACATACAGATGCGTGCCTATGAAATTATTATGATATAATTCTTTTTCTTCCTTAATTATTAGCTTTTTAATTTAATGGCTAAAATTAAGTGGTATAATTTCGATAAGTCCCTCGATTGCTCAAATTGATATGGATTGATTAAATAGCTATCAATTCTTGCCTTAATTAAGGCATTATGAAAACTCTAATTGAACAATATATAAAGTCCCTTTCGATTATGGTCCCAATACACCAAATTATAAAATAATTTCTCTTCTTCCTATCCGGAAGAGAGACGATGATCTCATTGAGAAACTAAGGCTATTTGGTTGAGAAAGATCACAAATCATCCCTATTTATGTTCATTCGTTCGTGAACCATTGTTATAATATTTCAATTATAGTAGGTGATCATTCTCAATGGATTTAGGTATTTCACTCTAATCCATAAATCCATAATAATTTGCCATGATATATATCCTAGAATTTTTGGTATTCTTATGTATCTAGAATCTATTTATTGCTTTCAGTATCATTTCATTCCAACAAAGTGAGCTCCACTTCTCTACTTTCTTCCTCAATACTGACTCATTTGTAAAAACAATATTGGACCTCCAAGTTATTGAAAAATCCCACAAAAGATTTGATAGTTTTAGTGTATTATCTATATGATAATTTGTAGTATTAAGTATGAACTTAAGTCTAATCACTTTTTTGGGAGCATAATGTGAGAGATTAGTAAAGAGAGAAAGGAAAAAATATTTATTTGATGAAGTAAAAGCTAAATAGAGAATATGGGAGGAGAGAGATAGATTTTTTTTAAAATTAAAAAAATAAATTTTATCCTTACAAAATATCATTTTAAAAATAAATTGGACTAATTTGACACAAACATAAAATTACAAGACTAGATAGACTTACTTTAATAATTACATAAGTTATTTTTCAATTGAATAAAGTTTACAGATCAAATGAACCCAAAAACTCATCCGTAATTGTATTTTACTTTTTTTTAATTAATTTACATTCTCCATCTCCCAACAGCTTCAAATTTTTAGGTCATTTCAAGTTACAACAACTATCAATTGTTAAATTTCAAGTGTTTAGCCTACATAATGTTAAAGCACACATTTAATGAATGTTAAATATATGAAATGATTGTTGGCCAATTAATCTCCAAACAATTTAGTCTTTGGAGAAGGTTGGTGATCAACATTTCTAACATGTTATCAATATGGATGCTCTTGTTCGAACCCATGCAATGCAATTCTAATTGTACAGTGTTTAGGTAGTAGGTATAGAGCTCCTGCTCTTCTTCTTTTTTCATTTTTTTGGTCAAAACATAATGAAACTTCATTAAAAAAACAATAATACAATCCTAAAACCATCAAACTAAAACAAAACTCTTCTTTTAGCAAACTACACCAAAAATAACAGTAAAAATATTTCCAAAAAAATAAACAAATAATAGAATATGCTCACTAGTGTTATCTAGAATGAGAAAAAGCAAAAGAGGAACATATTTTAAGAAAACAATGATCACAACTAACTAGCCAAAACCATGAGTAGGAAAGTTAATAAAAGTTCAAATAAATAGACCATAATGTTGAATAATTGAACTTAATTCAAGGAGCAAATTAAAGACTAAATTAAAGCTTAATTCAATGAGCAATCCAAGGAACCCTTAATTTAAAGAGTAATTCAAGGAGTTAATTTTTCTATAAATAGATGTATACTTGTAATGAATTAATCATCAAATGATCATTCCAATTGAGAAAAAAGCTTTAGTGAGAGAAAATTGAGAGAAATTTTCTTAGGTGTAATTGAGTTATGAGTTGTGAGTGTTGTAACACTTTATATAATTTTTCCCTTTTAGTAAAATATCTACAGCAGGTTCGGAGATGTAAGCAAAATTAGCCAAACTTCGTTATTAAGTTTGTGTATTATTTTCTCTATTTTACTTTCTCATAAATCTGGCTAATCGAGTATTTGAATAATTTCCCAACAACTGGTATCAAAGCTTTTGTGGTGATTTCTATCAATTTTTTACAAGGTTACTATTTACATGAATAGTGAAATTTTGTCAGCGATATTGGTTTGTCGACGGAGGTGTTCTAATACATAGTGATTTGCATAAATAGTCAGAAACGATCCGAAGGAATTCAAATTTGAGTGGGAGCAATGGCCACATATGAAGGAAAGGTGAAACACAAGAAATTCGATGGCACAAATTTTGGGTTTTGGAAAATACAGATAGAGGATTATCTGTATCAACCTCTCTCAGAAAGAAGCGAGAGGCTATGAAGAAAGAAGATTAGAATCTTCTAGATAGAAAAGCCCTAGCAGTTATTCGATTAACATTATCCCGCAATGTTGCTTTCAATAGAGCAAAGTAAAAGACCACAGCGGGACTTATGGTAGCTCTCTCTAATATGTATGAGAAGCCATCAGTTGAAAACAAAGTGCACCTGATGAGGCATTTTTTCAATTTATGGATGAAGGAAGGCACATCGGTAGCTCAACATCTCAATGAACTCAACACAGTCACAACCCAGTTGAGTTTAGTTGAAATTGAATTCGATAAAGAAGTAAGAGCATTAATACTTTTTTCTTTTCTACTAGAAAGATGGAATGCTACTGGCATGCTTGTGAGTAGCTTGTCAGGAAGCAATAAGTTGAAATTTGACGATGTTTGTGATCTGGTTCTCAATGAAGAGATTTGATGTAGAGAGTCGGGTGAATCGTTAACCTCTTCAATTTTGCATATAGAGTGCAGAAAAAGAAATTCAGTCAAAGGGAATGGATATGGCAAAATAGACTACCAAGATAGATCAAAGGATAAGAGGTCCCAATCCAAGAATCATAATAATTTCCATAGCTTAAAGACTATTGAGTGTTGGAATTGTGGGAGAACTAAGCACTACAAAAATTAGTGCAAGAGTGCACCGAAGGACCAACAAGTGAAGGTAGAGGCAAATGTTACTTCCACCTTAGAAGGAAATGATGGATTGATATTCGTTTTGGAGAGCAAGGAAGAATCTTGGGTGTTAGACTCATAAGCATCATTCCAAACTACTTCACAGAAAGAATTCTTATGTCACCAGAGACCTTGGAAAGGTATATCTTGGTGATGATCAATCATGTGCTATTATTGGAAAAGGTGTTGTGAAGATTAAGTTGAACAGGTCTATTTGGGAGCTGAAGGATGTGAGGCATATTCCCAACCTAAGAAGGAACTTAATATCAGTAGGGCAGTTGGCTAGTGAAGGCTACACTACGTTCTTCCATGGTCATGATTGGAAGGTTTCAAAGGGTACAATGATGGTTGCTCGAGGCAAGAAGAGTGGCATTCTTTACATGACAGTAGGGGCATATTGTTCGATCGTAGTTGCAGTAGGAAATGAAACACTAAATTTGTGGCACCACAGACTAGGCTATATGAGTGAGAAAGGGATGAAGATTATGCACTCAAAGAGAAAACTTCCAGGTCTATAGTTTGTGGAGATAGACATATGTGAAGATTGCATACTTAGAAAGCAAAAAAGAGTCAGCTTTTAGACAAGTGGCAGAACCCTAAAGAAAGAAAGGCTAGAGCTCATTATCTCTGATGTTTGGGGACCAACGATAGTCTCATCTATTGGTGTGAAATACTACTTCGTAACTTTCATTGATGATCACTCTCAGAAGGTATGGGTTTACTTTCTAAAACATAAGTGTGAAGTCTTTGAGTCTTTCAGAAGATGGAAAGTTATGGTTGAAAATGAGACAGGTTTGAAGATAAAAAAGCTTAGAACTGACAATGGTAGTGAATATAAAGACACCAGATTCAAAAATTTCTACTATAAGCACAGGATCAGAATGGAGAGAACTGTGTCAGGTACACCTCAACACAATGGTGTAGTAGAGCGTATGAACTAAACATCGACAAAAAGAGCTAGAAGAATTCATATACAATTAGGTCTACCAAAGCAGCTCTAGGCTAGAGCAATCAACACGACATCTTACATGATCAATTAAGGCCCATCTATTCCATTAGAGCATAGAATACTAGAGGAGGTATGAAGTGGAAAAGAGATAAAATTATCACATCTAAGTTTTCAGCTGTATAGCATTTGGCATATCAGTGATCAAGGCAAGAATAAGCTTGATCCCAAATCCAAGAAATGCACCTTTATCAGCTATTGTGAGGATGAGTTTGGCTACCGTATTTGGGATGACAAAAAAAAGAAAGTGATCCGTAGCAAAGATTTGATTTTCAATGAAAGAGTGATGTATAAGGACATGCATAAAATAGATGCCAATAACTCATATTAGAATGAGTCAGTATTTGCATATACAGATATATATAATGTCCTAGATAGTTCCGTAACAAAACCAATTGTAACAAGTCCTCAACCAAAAGAATTCATTCTATAGAGCAGTATGCACCAATCCGACATACCACAACCTCTTACTCCAATTACTATGTTGAGAAGGTCTTCTCGACCTCATATGCCTAACAGGAGATATATGAATTATATGTTATTGCTCTACTACAAAAGGGGTATTAAAGTCGTTTAAAAACCAACTTTAAATGAAATAACTTAAAATTTAAAGTCGGTTCAACGCGTGAATTGATTTTACATTTAAAGTCAATTCACGCGATGAACCGACTTTAAATTTTTAATTTTTTTTTACAAAATTTACTCATTTTCTTTTATACTCAAATTAAAACATGTATTCGATCACAAAATAATAGCAAGAAAAAAATCTATTTAACAAATAGTTTAAATAATACAAAAAACTGAAAAATAAAATATTAATTAATAGCAAAAAAAATTACCATGGTGTTGTTCTATGTTATTCAAGATCATCATATTCTTCTCCTGATGTTATAATACAAACCTACATATATAATACAAAAATTTATACACATAAATAATAACACATAATAACAGAAAAAATATGAATAATAAGTGCGTAGGATTAATAGAAATACTTACAAGAGTAAATGAAGTGACAAAATGAAGGAAATGAAGAAAAAATGGTATTTTGTAAGTGAGAAATGGGTATAAAAAATTTGAGTATTTTGCTCAAAAAAATAGGGGATCTAAAAGATTAGTTAGAGAGGAAGAAAACCCACTAACTAGAGCTGGCATTGGTGGTCGTAGGTGGCCAGAAAGTGAGAAAAAATGGAGGAGAAATGGATGATTTTTTGGGTTTTTGAGAGTTATACAGCGTTTGGAATAGTTTTTGTCTTGGGAAGAAAGATGAGAAAAGAATTTATCCATGTGTGTAGCGTCGGTTCTATGTGTCAACCGACGCTACGCTACGCTACATGGATAGCGTCAATTCTAGGTGTCAACCGACGCTATGCTATGTGGATAGAGTCGGTTCGAAACATCAACTGACGTTATGTCTTACATGGATAGCGTCAGTTCTACACCGTACCGACTTTAAATTCATTATAAGTCAGTTTTTTCCAAAATTGAGTTTTTTCCAAAATTGACGTCAAAAAACCAACCTCAAGTAGTTTACCAACATGAACACTGAAAATACAACCTTGAAAAGTACAAGACCCTTGGTGGTATTACACAAACTATTGGTAAACTTGAAATCGATGGTAATATGACACAAGATAGGCATCAACACAATTGAGTAAATTTTAAAAAAATAACAATGAAAAAAATAGAAACCATAGATTGAAGATGGAAATCAATATACATGGTCGGAAACACAACGAAATAAAACCACTAACGAAGGGGAAAAGTGGCCAAGAGAGGTAAATCATTGATCCATAGTTGATTGAAAATAAGTGAAAATTGATGGAGAAAGGTGGAAATCGATAAAGACAGGGAGAATATTGGAAGAGGATGGTTGAAAATTATTAGGTGATGTTTGGTTGGAAGGAATGGAAAGAAATTAGAATTGATTCCTTCCATTTGTGTATTTAGTTGGGCTGAATGGAGGGTACGGAATGGAATCGATTACTACAGGAGAAGAAATCACGATTCCTTCTCCCCCCTTAGGAATCATGATTCCATTTCTATATCAAACTTTTGTTTTCCAATTTTACCCTCACCCCAAATATAACCCTAAACTCTAATCCCAAATCCCCAAACCCTAAACCCAAAATCCCAAAACCCTAAACCTTAAATCTCTAAACCCTAAACCATAAACCCTAAATCCCTAAATCCCAAATTCCAAAACCCAAAACCCAAAACCCAAAACCCAAAACCCAAAACCCTAAAACCTAAATTCCAAAACCCTAAAACCCAAAACCCAAAACCCTAAAACCTAAATCGCAAAACCCTAAATCCTAAATCCTAAACCCTAAATCCTAAAACCCTAAACCCTAAACCCCAAAATCCTAAACCCTAAAACCTAAATCCCAAAACCCTAAACCCCAAATTCCAAATCCTAAAACCCTAAACCCTAAACCCAAAATCCCAAACTCTAAAACCCTAAACCCTAAATCCAAAATCTCAAATTCTAAAACCCTAAATCTTTTTTAGAAAAATAATAATTTTAACCCTAAACCTTAATCCACAACTATAGCCCTAAACCCTAAACCCCAAATCTTAAATCCTTAAACCCTAAATCTCAAATCCCAAACTTCAAAATCCTAAACCTTATTTAGAAAAATAATAATTTTAATAATATATTTTCTTTTTAATTAAGTAATAATTATTTAGAAAAATAATTATTTTAATAGTGTATTTTGTTTGACGAAAAAATAGTAATTAATGACATTATTTGAACTTTACTGAATGTAGGGGTATTAAGGTAATTTACAATTTTTTTCATTCCATTCCAATGTAAAACCAAACACTGTAATCCTGATTCCGAGTTTGATTCCAGTGGTCAAACCAAACAATATTGTTTCCTTTCCATTTCGATTCTGATTTCATTCCACGAACCAAACGCCACCTTAGAGTAGACAGAGGCAGTAGTTTTGGTGGTGAACGAGTGAAGTGGTTGAGGAACGAGAGGCTAGCACGAGACGAGGTGAAAGGACAATGATGATGAAGACGAGAATGTGGAGTGGACATCGAAAAGAAAGAGGGAAGATGAAGAAGCTTTGAATAATATCGCCATTTTTTCCTTATTATGTGATTATATAAATTTCACACTTAACTGAGAATATTAAATATATAAAATGATAGACAAAAGGACAACATAATCTCATTATTTTAAAAAAAATTGTAATTAATATTTTAATTATTTAGTAAAATAGTATTAATTTATTATCTCTTTTCGAAAGAGTTATCAAATTCCATCCGAAAGATTTAACTCAAATTTATAGGATAATTTGATATTTTTTAAAAAAATTATTTTATTTTACTAAAAATAAAGAAAATAAATATTTCAAAAATTATTTTTTAATCAAATCGTAGTCCATTTTATCATCGTGAATAGTTTCAACGATTTTTTTTAATATTTAAATTTTTATGTATTTATTATTTTAAACCATAAATTATTAATTTTTACAAAAAAAATTAATATTAATTTTTGTTATTTTTGATAAAAAAATATAAAATATTTACAAAATGTCAATTTTATCTTTAAAAATTTGACTTAAATATTACAAATGGAATTTGTCATCCTAGAAAATGAAATAATAAAATTGAATTGTGTCAACTAATAATTAACTAATTAAATTATATTTTCATCAAAATTAAGACATTTTTGATACCTTTTTATCATAGGAGGGTTGTTGGTCCATGTTTCAACATCTTAAACTTTAAAAAAAAAATTGAATAACAATTTCTAAGTTACATATAATCATTATCAAATAATTAGCATACTAAAATACAATTTTATTAAAATAGTAAATTTTAGGTATCTTTATGGTAAAAATTAAACACTTTCATGACACTAACAGATTTTACCATTTTACAGGTTGGTATGGTTATTATTTTATTACATTAAAATGATTAATCTAATACGTAAATTGTTGAAAAGGGCAGCGAGATGGCCTGAGTCTCATCAAAAACAAAAACATTATGTTTGAATTATATGAAAACCAGCTAACCCATGTCCCTTAACCATGGCCCCCTTCTCAAATTATACGTGTAAGTGGATGCATCTTGCATTTTTGTACCTTTTTTTTTTCCAGCTTATCCTATCTTTCTATATGAGATAATTAATGAAGAAATAAAAATTCAAAGAAGCAAGTCCAAAATAAAAAATAAAAAATAAAAGACTTAAAACACTACTTAACCCGCCAATAAACTGTATACTGTTGTTGTTCTCTAAAAGAGTAGATAAAATTTTTGGCATAACAAATTTTATTATTCAATTCTCTTATCTCTAATTATCTCTACTTGTCATTTGATATATAGGGGGGGAGTTAATAAATTAAGTGACGAAGGCAATCTATATGTATAAACTGAGGATTTAAATATCTGTCTATGTCAACTATTTAATTTTATTGAAATACCTCATAAATATATAAGATATTAGGAAAATTATAAAATAATTCCTTCAAAATTTATAACAAAAAATTACTAATAATACTAAACGAATCTAAATAATTATAATTCAATTTTAATTGCATCAATTGAAAGAAGTTTAATATGAAATATTGTGTCCAATTTTTTTAAATAATGAAAACATATGAAGTAGAGATAAAATGATTTTGATTTAAAAATGATGTTTTATTATTTTCCTAAGATATTATTTATATTAGTGGAAATTTTTGTAAAACTTATAATAATTTAAAAGATAAAACTATCATATGGTGCATAAATGATTCAGTTATTTAATATAGTTTTACTTTTAAATCAACGGTAGAAAAACATATATTTATTTTCGTACAACATTAAAAAAATATGCGTTTGTTTACGTTTTAATAAAAACAAATATATTTTTTTTCATGAAAGATTATAAATAAAATTTCTTATTTAAAGGAGATTATGTTGTACAATTAATCTTCCACAAAAATTTCTCAAGTGGGTCGAGAATATTATAGATATTTTAATCTATGCATATATTCTTCTAAACATGTTTATCTCTATTTTTATCTATGAATTTGACCGTAATAGAAATTTTATAACACGATTTCAAAAAATAAGTTTATTGAAAAAAAAATTCAACTTGAACATATACAACATTAATTTATGTATACACTCTTTACTAGACAAATCCTCATACGTATAAAACACTTGCATTACAGAGGAACACACTAGTTATTTCTCAACCACACTATATAGAAAACAATAGTACCCCACCTCTTATCACCGATCGGCCCATTCTCAATCATACATCTCTTTCACTCACCATCTCCATCTCTATCACACACCAACATATATCCAACATTTTACAAATAAAAACATTAACAACAAGCAAAGCAAAGCAAAGCAAAAGCTCTAGCATACCTTGAGATCAATAAGGAGAGATCACCATCATCAAGTGACATACAAAATAATTACATGGATGAGATATGGAAGCCATCAAAGAAGGATATTTCAACGTCTAGCAACACTACCTGTTCTTCTTCTTCATCTGCTTTTCCAAAATCTGCTTTCTCCAGAAGTAGTTCCACAAGAAATTCTTCTAATTCCAAGTCTCCACTACTAAGAAGTTTCTCAACAAAGAGTTCATCATCTTCCAATAAGTGTCTACTTCCTCGCAGTGTATCACAAAAGAATAGTAATTCTTCTTCTTCTTCATCCTCATCTTCTTCTATTGGCCGTAAGTGTAGTACATTGGCTAAAGAGCAAAAGGCTAGATTTTATATAATGAGACGTTGTGTTGCTATGCTTGTTTGTTGGCATAAACATGGTGACGATAAAGATCAATTATGAGAAAATTATTACTTTTCTCCTTCTTCTTTTTTTATGATTTAAATTTATTATTGCTAGATTAATGGATACAGGGTTTGTTTCAGATTTGCATAATTTTTTTGCCCATCTTTAACAACAAGAGAAGAAATTGATAAACGGTGATTCATGTAGTTATCAGGTTCTAAGACTCATTCCTTCCCATTTCAAATTACATATTCAAATTAATTAATGGGTTAAAAGAAGAATGAAGAAAAGATTGATAAATCTGGACTACTAATTAATAAATAGGTCACATCCATTTTTGTAGCACTACTTTTTTCTTCCCCTTTTCTTCTTGGGTTCAAATATTATATTAGATTTACTAATTGTAATTGCTAATTAGAATTGAGATGAGCATCAGATGAACATATCAAAATAGTTTTCTTTCTTAGTGAATCAGATCTTTCCATCAAACAAAACATCTACAATATTCCATTTATTTATTTATTTATTTATTTATTTACTTATTTTTACGGGTTTTCTATGTTTTGAGGAGAGAGATTCCTAAGGGGGTAATTGGTGCAAGTGACAAATATAATAAGACACTGATTTATAGTCATTATATTAATTATTTTGGATCTACGTTGGAAATGAGAGCCAATTTTTTATTTTTAGTTCAATCCAAAATCCATAAACACCATAATTAATCACTCTTTCTTGCGGAGTGAGATTTCTTCTACCAAATTAGCTACAAAATCATTTCTAGTAACCGAAAATAAATATGGAGAGAAAGGTGAAAAACTTGCTCAATTTGACTGAAGAATACTAATTTGGTGTGTGTGTATATATATAAATAGGAAACATTAAATGTGATTCAAACTAGGGTTCATAATGATAAGATGTGAAGTGATACCAACTAAATTACAAACTCATATCACATCTTATTCTTAATTAGAAAACTAATTTTTTGTTGCTTTTCCTAATATAGACATTAGCAGACTGATGTGGTATTTTTCATACTTAATTTTGTTAATATTCCTTACTCGAATATCGAATCCTCATATTGAGGAAACCAAGCCTTGTTGTGCTTGGAATAAAAAAAATAAATAAAAAAAATAAAAACTTTATTACCGTAGGATTCTCTGTTTCCTTTATGATGATAACTCGTTACTGGTAGTCTGATACTAAATTCTTAAGTAAATGGTTAAAAGGCATTCAATTTCAGGAGAAAAAAACCTAGGTATATGTATTTTATTTTTATTATTATTATTATTTGTTAAACAGATATTTTCTTTTCTTTTCTTTTCTTTTTTAATTTAATTATTTATTATGAAAAAAATTATCCTGGCCATAATTTTTTATTTTTATTTTTTATGTTTTATAGTAAATTTCATAAATAATTAGTAATTACATAAAAAAAAATATTTTTTTTTATACAACTCAAAGGCAACAGAAACTCAAGTCTCAAATCTTTAACCTAACCTACCATGAGATGAATAATATTAGAAAAATAAAATCTTACTGATGAAAAAGCCTTTATTTGACACTTGAAAATAAGGCAATAGAAAAAATAATGGTCATTTCTTTGGAATCTGGACCAAGCAAAGGAGACAGCGAAATTAAACTTTACAGTTGATTTGTCATGTGGTGGGACTAGAGTATGTCGACGTTTTAACTTGAATTAATTTAATTTAATTTAATCTAATTTAATTATATAATTAGATTAAAAATGTAGAAGAAAAAAATAATTAAATTATATGATAATTTCGTTAAATTGAAATCAATTTGTTGAGTTGTTTGAATCGATAATTTGATTGAATATCGGATCGGTTGGTGACTGTTTATCATCCGTTAAAACGCTTTTAGAATCTATCAAAATAAATATTTATATTTATATTTTTACGATTTTTATTACTTTTATTATTATATATATATATTTTTTTTCAGTTTATTTAACTTGTAATATTGAAAAAAAAATTAATGTTATCGAGTTTTTTTTTTATAAATGATTAATTTTATATTTAATTTTTTATTATATTAAATTTAAGGTGGTAATATTATTAAATTATGGTATTTTTATTGTTATTGTGATATCTGTGATTTGAATATAAATTATATTTTATTTATATATTTGTGATTATATTTACTCAAAAACATTTGTCAATAATCACCTATAATAAGTATTTGATGTAATGTTTACGTAATTTAAGTAAGTAATAAATGGGTACCGTAACTTTTATGATTAGTTAATTTAGTTAAGTGATTTTTAAAAAAAAATGGTTAATCATATTCAAATTTTAAACAATTAGAGATTTTTTTTAGGAGTAAAATACTATAATTTAATAATATTATAATCTTCAATTAAATATGAATAAAAAATTAATTATAAAATTAAGTTAATCAAGAATGTGAATTGAGAAGAAATTAAAAATCTTTTATCACTTTACAACTAAAAATTGATAGATATTAAAAAAACAATATATGTAAAAAAAAATATAAATATTATTTAATTTATATTAATTTAGATTAGAATGTAGTGAATAGTAAACATTATGATCCACCAATATCGATCTCAAAAATTAAAAGATTGATTCAAATTTATTGGTTTCATTAAATGGTTGTATCTTTTGCACATTTACAAGTGAGACTCAAATAATCTTCTACTTGATTTTTTCAATGAGATATAACGTAATTGTATTAAATAAGTAGTTTAATTTGGATAAAAATATAACCTACTTACTAAACAACTTAAATAAACAGTATATTTGACATTAATATATTTTTTTTTATTTAATACGAAGATAATATTTTTGTAATTATAATTATTTGATTATCGAAAACAACAATAATCTCCTGATTAAAAATAAGTGAGTTCTAATTTTTTAAAACTTAATAGCTTGATTTATTTTTAAGAAAAACTACACCTAATAATCTCCTTGAAAATAAGCTACCATAACTTTCTCACATTAATCTTATTATAATATGTAAATCCCGGGGATATATTTTTATATTAGTTTTTGGATCCGTAGCCATGTGTTGATAGTTTGAATGTCATTAGTATAAAGTAATGTTAACTATCTAAGAATAATTATTATTGTTTATAATTTTTTTATTTTATAAAATAAAATAAGAAAGTAAGTATATAAATATATATATTTTTAATGTTTCTTTTTATTATAATACGATGAAATTCAATGTTAATTTTTTTTTAAAATGGTTGTAAGAATAATCTTAAAATAATAGTTAATTACTACTTTAACGAAAAATAAATATATATTAATAACTATTTTATAAGAAATATAATCTAGATATGAAATAAATATGAATGTTTGACATAAGATTTATATAATTTTATTTAATAAACAAATCAATTATAATATAGAACTTGTTTAATTATTATTATCTAAAGTTAAATTTATTTAAATACCATATATATGATTTGATCAAATTTAATAAATATTTTTTAGTTAAAAACAATTTATATTTATTAATTATTTTTTTAATTAATATGATATATTAGGCCATTTTATCACAAAAATGATCAATTTATAAATGATTTGATAAAACTAGATCATTTTATTAAATGGAAAAGTATGTACACCATAAATTGTTAGTTTAATGTGGTTGAAAAAAATATTTAAAAAGTAAATGTAAAGTTAATAGATAATAAAATTATTAAAATAAATAAATATAAAAATATATTTATTATATAGAATTTTTTATATTTGTTGATGTAAAATAAAAACTAACAAAACTATATAATAAAAAGAAGAAAAACACTGGTGCACGATTAAAAATTTAAACTATAGATTCTTTTTATATATAAGATTAGACACATGGGATCACATTATAATAAAGGAAAACTAATTGTGGACGTTTAGGCCTCCGGGATAAGGGGTTATTTAGTGCACAGAATATATTTTTAAGTTTATTGATTTACTAAAAATGTATTAGGTAAAGATATAATTAATTTTTTATTTAATTTTTTTAAAAATAATAATAAAATAGTATATTTTACATGTATATTTATATTTATTGATAGATATATATCTAAAGAAGTAATTTTTAATTAAAAAATTACTCAAATTTTTTAATAAAATATTTTAAAATCAAACTTAAATTAAATTTTTATTATTTAATGCATGACTTTACATGTTAAAAAATAAATTTTCTTTTAATATTTATTGAAAAGTTTTGTTTAATTTTGAAAAAAAAATTCTTAAAATGTTTAAATATTTTTTTCTAATTAAATATTAATTTTTTTTACGTATATATATATATATATATATATATAACACTTGTACTATTTCATTATATTTAATAAAATATACAATAAAAATTTAATTTTATCTTTATTCGATATTTTTTTACAAATAAAATAATTTAAATACACTTTTTAAATAAACGTATTAAACAATAACTTTAACTTAAATAAAGTTACTATTTAATCAATTCACGCAATAATAAAAATAATTCCTAACAATTTTTAAACTAAATCCTGTAAGCCTGTAACAATATACCGTTGCAAGACAACATGAGGAAAAAACAGTGAAAGAATTATTAAATTACTGTAATTTAACTTAAACTTTATAACTTCCCTATGTTAATAAATTTCATATTATTAAACCATGTATTTGTAAATTTTGTGTAATATTTATAAAAATAATATAAATTATTAAATTTAAAAATATTAATTTAAAAAAATAAATTTTAAATTATTTATTAACATTATATTAATATATATTTCTGGTAGTTTTTATCATTTAACACTTAGATATGTTTTTTAATATACAATAGAGACATCAGATAATATTTTCCCCCCTAATAAAGACAATTAGATAACTTGCTAAATACAAAACCTCCTGCACAACTTTTTCCCAACTTAAACGTGGAAGATTTTATATTATTGTATATAAAAAAAATATATAGATAAAAGTGATATTAATATAATATTTATAAATAATATAATAATTATCAATACTTTAAGGATTAATATTTTATTATTGGATTGCATATGCTCTTATGCAACCTACAAAAATTTATTTGGTATTTTCATCAATGGATTGAGAAAAATAAAACTAACAAGCCTTTCACATATAAAAAAAAAGACATGGACGTGGATATTACAAAAAGAAAAAAAAGTAAATAATATAATATATTAAAAATACAAAACTTTTCATATTTTGGGATGAAATATTAGTGTATAAAAAAAGTATTTTATATTTATTTAAAAAAATATTAATATAATATTTATAAGATTTAATTTTTTTAAGTTAATATTTTAAAATTAAATACTTATATTATTACTTGTACAATTTACAAACTTTATAATCTCTATATTAACCCCCGACATATCCTCTTCAATCTGGCCATGTCAGCTTTTTGAAACTAAGAAAAATAGAAAAGCATTCACAATGTATGGTACTGGAAGAGAATCTTGGCACGTGTAGCATGAAGAATTGTGGAGTTATTATGACTGAATTTAGAATTCTAGATAATTGGTGTAGGAGTAATATAGTTTATTTAAAATTATGGTTCATAAATCAAGTCAAAGGTCAACATTTGCGAATATCTGGTGGAAGAGGGCTTCTAATTAGGAAGCTGCATCCTGGGCCATCCTCAGTTGTCCCCATCTCATATTAATTTCAAAATGGCAGTTCATGAACCAAACACCTATTGCCCAAAAAAAAAAAACATATTAAGCCTCGACTAGAGTTTGAACACTTTTTTATAATTTCCTTAAGATTAACACGTCACTTTCCATTAGTCAAACATAGTCAAAGAGCTTATAACTTGTGTACCTTAAAAAAAAATCAATATGATTGGATAACAAAAGATTTAAGTGTGTGGTTTCATTTCTAATTTCACCATGTACAAGACATGCTCGTATTTTCTTTAAGGTTATGATTCTTATGAACATCAATGCTTCCAGAGTTCGAGTTGTTAGGATGGATATTGCAAATCATGCTAATGAAGTTAATCAAGCTGCTTGTGTGCAAGGCAATAATGATTATGTGATTGTTGATCCTTGTTGATCCTATGAGAAATAAAAATGAAATGGATAGTCAAGTTGCACTCAACATGTACTTGCATGAATTGCTCACCAACAAAACCCATACTAGCACAGCCAATGCAGTGTGTGCACACATGGAATCAAACGGTGTTAGTATACGTACTTATGTCGATGTGGTCAAAAGATTAGTGTACACAAGATAGTTATAATAGACTAGAATGTAGTTGATTTACTCACAAAAATGTAGTTATAAAGTTTGTTACATAGGAACTAGTGTTAAATAAGTGTTATAACTTCATTTGATTGATCTCATTGTAATATTCTTTACAAATATAATTGTGAATAATTTTGATAATCAATGACAAGTATTATTTAACATTTCACTCTTTGATTTGCTTCAAAAAAACTTCTTATTTTTCTCCTAGATATTTGTCATGATATTAAAGCCTAGAAGTTGTGTTCGCTTCTAGATTATTCGAGAAAAGCTTTAATGGTTGAACTAATAGAAGTAGATCAATAACATGTGGCTAATCACACTCCGATTATCGAACAACAACATGAATTTCACTCTTTTCATAATGTGCTTCTCACAATCAAGTTTGACAATAATAATTTTATCATATGGAGGCATCATATTTTAAAGATTTTGAGAAGTTTGAAACTAGACAGTTTTGTTCTCAAAGATTAACCCAAAAAATTTCACAAAAATGGAATTGTTAAAGATGAGTTCAAGAACTATAAGAGACAATATGATATGCTTGGATCTTGATTGATAAATTGTATGAAACAAGTAGTATGCTTCGAAACATTAAGAGAAGCATGGCGTATGCTAAAGAAGAATTTTGTCTCGAAATCACGAGCTCAAATAATTCAATTGAAAGAAGAAATTCATAATTTTAAGAAAAGAAAAATGAAATGAAATGATTATGTGCTCAAGATTAAAGTACTTTGTGATAAATTAGAGACAACTGTTTGCATAGTTATTAATGCAAAAAACTCACGTATGTCCTAAGAAGTCTTGATGAAACCTTTGATAGTACGTTATCCATACTAGGGGTGTCCAAAAACCGGATTGGACCGGACCGGATCGGACCAAACCGAACGATTTTACTAATCAAACGGTCCAGTCCAGTTTGTATTAATTTTAAACCGTTCGAACCGGACCGGACCGGTTTAATAATATATTAAAAATTTCACATTATTCTTCATTAAATTATAAAAAAATCGAACCAAACCGGACCGAACGGTTTTATAAGTCAAACGGTCCGGTCTAGTTTTTATTTTTTAAAACCGTTTCAAATGGTCCAGTCCGAGTAATATGAATGGTTCAGTCCGGTTATATTTTTTTAGGAAAAATCGGACCGGACCGGACCAGACCATGGACATCCCTAATCCATACTAACGAAAAAAATGCTAATAGAAAAACAACAATAGATAATGCAAAATCATTGTTGTTGAGTCATAAGAGTAGACTCGAGAGAAGAAGATCAATAGTAATCTCACCCCTTCCTAGTGTAAATGTAGCAGCAAAGAATGATTCTAAGAATAAAGGCTCATTTGTGAATAATGATACAATTTCAAAATTGCAACAATTGATTGTTGCAGAGCACAATCCACAAGGTGTAAAACCTTTTCAAAATGTTACAAATATGTTCAAGGTTCAAATGCTAATAATAATTTTCAATCAAGAGGTAAAGGATGTGGTTATGGTGGAGGTAGAACTGGTAATAGGCCTCAATGTCAAGTATGTGAAAAATTGGGACATATGACTTTCAATTGTTGGTTTAGGTTTGATCACAACTTTCAAACTAATCAAAACAACAATAACAATAATGAATCAGGTTACAATAATTCTGCCCAATTTTCAACCTCTTCAAAACTACCATGACCATTATAAGAACAAATGCATACTATGCTTGTTACAATTGGTAATGTAGGTTCACTTGTTATGCCTTCTGTTAACAATGCACTAGACTTGTTATCAATCTCTTATCCATATCCTTATATATCTGTGAGTCAATTCTATGGATCTATGTCATATCCAAATCAATTTTGGACATAGTTACCTATCTCAACTCATTAGAACCTTTCTTGGTTCTCTGATTCTAGAGCTAGTCACCGTGTGACTATTGATCCAAGCAATCTTGTTCCTAACATTGCTAAAACTCCACTCAGTAAGAATCAATTTGCAAAAGATAATTTAGTTTTATTTTATTTTATTATAGTTCTTATTATGTTAAGGACAACACTACGAGGGAGGTGTTGCTCTAGGGAAAACTCAGTGATGGCTTGTACAAGGTTGATCTCACACTATGCAAAGAACATCCAAATACAACTCTCTGTTCTTCTTTTAATAAGATGCCTACTATTTTTTTAAATAAAACTATATCTTGTGTTGCTAATGCTAATGACATTTCTTTATTGCACCAAAGATTGGGCCATGCCTCATTTTCTATTGTAAAAAAAGTTTTAAATCAATGCAAAATTCATTTATATTCTACAAGTAATGATTGTGATTCCTTGTGTGTTTCTTATCATAATAGTAAAAATCATAAACTACCATTTTTTGCTTCATTACATAAGGCTACTCAACCCTTTGAAATTCGTTCACTCTAGTATTTAGGTGTCTCTTGTGACATCCACAAATGGACATCAGTATTACATTCATTTCACAGATGCTTACACTTGTTTTACATGGATTTTTTTTTTTAAAAAATTACTACATATAAAGATTTTGTGTAGTTTAAGGCACAATATGAACTCCAAATCAATTGCAAAATAAAGGTTTTTAAAAGTGATTGAGGTGGTAAATGTCAATCACTCACTTATTTTTTAATCAATGTGGTATTATGCATCACACATCCTACCCTTATACATATGAATAGAATAAAATTGTAGAAAAAAAACATAGGTATATAATAGCTTTAGGATTAGCAATGCTAAATCATGCATCTTTATCTCTTATCTTTTGGGATGAAACATTGTTTTCTGGTGTTTTTCTTATAAATTGATTACCTAGTTCAGTTCTAGATAATTCAAATCCTTTGGAATAACTATTTGGTGTGAAAGCTCATTATACTTTTTTAAAGGTGTTTGGGTTTTTGTGCTTTCCTTGCTTAAGGTCCTACACATCTCACAAATTTGACAATATGTCTTATGCTTATATCTTTCTTGGGTACATTCCTAGACATAAAGGCTACAAATTCCTTCCTAGTGATAAAAAATTTTACTAAAGTCGTGATGTTATATTTCATGAAATGTATTCCCTTAAATACCACTACTATAGTTTTTAAATCTATTTCTCCTCCAACTAGTTTTCAGCAAGTGAAAATGGTATTACTTTTCATTGCTCATGTATCAAATAAAACCATTACCATTGTTCATCTTGATGAACCTAGACATCATTTTTTTCTTCTCCTTTAACAAACGTACCAGTTAGTTTTGTATTTGTGCCTTCTTCGGGTCAATCACCTATCTTAGAAACTTTTGCTTCAGGTTCTCCTAGCCAAGATTCCAATATCATACCTAGCTTAGAAAATGATCCTACTCCAACCAATAATGATTCAATTCTTTCTTCTATTGTTTCATCACAACCTGAGTCAATTGTTTAATCATCCATTATCAATGCTCATCCAATAGTAATAATATTTAAGAAAGATGTTTTTAAACCAAAGGCATACATGAATGTATCATTTACAAAATCTTTATCAGTTAAGCAGACTTTTTCTAATGTTAAGTGGTTTGAATCCATAAAGACAAAATTTCATACCTTAATAAAAAATAAGGCTTGGTTGTTAGTTCTTCCACCTTTCAATAGAACTATCATTGATAGTAAGCAGGTTTTCCATGTAAAGAAACTTTCCCCTAGTCTCTTGGATAAACGAAAGTCTAGAGTAGTAGTTCAAGGGCACAAACAAGTCCCTAGTTTTGATTTTTCAAAGAACTTTAGTCCTATAATTAAACAGGTTAAAATTCATAGAATTCTTACTCTTGCTTTATCTAATGGGTGGAAGTTACATCAATGGGACATTAATAATGCATTCTTGAATGAAACATTGCAAGAAGAAGTTTATATGCAACATCCTAAGAGATTTGAATAGCCACAGTATCTTTATTATGTATTAAAATTAAAAAAGGTCATTTATGGCTTAAAATATGCTCAACGAGCCTGGTTTAATATCCTTAGCAATGCTTTATGTTGCATGGGATTTATAAGATCTAAGGCTAATTTATCATTGTTCTTTCAAACATCTTCAAATCTACCATTCATTTCTTGGTTTATGTTGATGGTATAATCATCATGATTAGAAATAAAGAGGTTATTCAAGCTCTCATTTCAAATTTAAATACACAATTTTCTTTGAAATATATAGGTTTATTGAGTTACTCTATAGGCATTAAAGTTAATCAGCTTTCCAACGATGATCTTCTACATACACAACATAGATAAATTTAGGAATTATTAATTAAAGCAAATGTAGATCATAGCAAATCCAGTTGAACTCATATGGTTCCTAACTATACACTCAATGCAAATGAAGGCAGACATTTTCATGATCCCACGATGTATAGAAGCATTGTTGGAGTTCTTCAGTACATAACCATCACTAAGCCTGATCTCTTATTTACTATGAATAAGGCTTGTCAGTTCATGGCTGCTCCTCGAGAACCTCACTAGTTGGCTATTAAAAAAATACTAAGATACCTACAAGTTATCATATGTTATGGCTTAATGCTTCAACCTTCCTTCTAGGGATTTATAAACGCTTATTAGGGCTCGTGCCTTGATGATAGAAGATCCATAAGGTGCCAATCCTATTTTTGGTCTTTCAAAAAACAAGCCTCAATGTTTTGCTATAGTATTGAATCTGAATATCGATCTCTCACAAACAAAACCTCTAAAATTGTATGGATTTAGGCTTTGCTTCATGAATTGGGTATTTTTTTGCCAACTATCCCTATAATTTGGTATGATAACTTGAGTATTGTGTAGCATATCGCCAATTCCATTATTCATTCTCCAATGAAGCATGTTGAGTTAGATTTTTATTTTATGCAAGAAAAGGTTCATAATAAACATGTTGTTATGCAACACATCCTTTCTGTTGAGCATCTAATTGAATTGCTAACCAACGACTTTCCAATGGTTTCATTTGTGCCTTTACAAAGTAAATTAAGTGTCATGATAATGCCACTTAATTTAAAGGGGGTGTTAGGATGGATATTGCAGATCATGCTAATGAAGTTGATCAAGCTATTTGTATGCAAGGTAATAATGAACATGTAAGTATTGATCATGTAAGAGATAAAGATAAAGTAAATAGTCAAGTGCTAGCTAATGTAGTACAAGTGATGAATATAAGCATGTGAGCTAATGATATTTATGCAAAAAAAAAAAGACTAGTGAAGGTTTAAATGAGTCCCAAGAGATATAAGCAGTTGCACCTAACATGTAGATGCATGAACTATTGACCAACAAATCCCATACATGGCCAATGTAGCTTTCATGCACATACAATCAAAGGGTGCTAGTGTGCATACTTATGGTGATGTTGTCAAAAGATCAGTGTACGCAGGATAGTTATAGTAGACTATAGTGTAGTTGATTTAATCACAAAAGGTAGTTACAAAGTTTGTTACCTAGAAATGAGTGCTAAATAAGTGTTATAATCACATGTGATTAATCTCGTTTTAATCTTCTTTAATTCTATAAATACATAGAGTATATCAATGTAATTTTAAGTAATTTTGATAATCAATAAGATTTCTCTCTATTATTTACTTCAAGCAAACGTCTTGCTTTTCTCCTAGATATTTATCTTGAGTTATATCTATAATATATGTTTCATTTACCAATATATATATATTATTGCAAGTGCTGTCATTTTAGTGTTGATATTCTCATTTACAAAGTACAATGTATGTATTTTATTTTATGCTTATAACTTTCCTTTATATAATTGGTTACAAGTATCCCAATATTACTTGGGACACAATTTCGTGTCTACTTGTTACATACTCTCACTCTCTTAGATTGTACAAAGTTTACACTATTAGTTTTTTTGTTGTGTTGGCTCGTTATGAACTGGAAGTTTCTCCATGTCGAAAATGTCTTTCGTAATGGTTTTTGAGAAGTATGTGTACTCGCAGTTGGCTTGTCGGGGCACTCGTCGCTATATTAAGTGTCATAATGGCTATTACCCACATTGGGGATAGCTATTACCTTTTCCACGGTGGTCGGTGAGGGATCGCCAAGGTGGTTAGTGGGAGTCAAAGAAGTTGAACTTTTTATATATTCCAATCTCCTTCCTATTTCTTTGGCTTGAATATGTGGAAAGGCTTTATCTATTTGGTACCAAACTCCATAGATCCATTCTTAGTCCATTTTTTTCTGAGTGTTAGCTCCGAGAAATAAAGTAGCATCTATGTGATGTAGAACATTAGAGATAAATCTCTCTTATATTTCTTAAACACCGAATTAAGTGTAAAAAATATGAGATTGAGTGAGGTTTTATTTTGAGTTAAAATGAATGATTAGCTAGCAAACATTCACATTATTTTGAGGCATTTTTCTCAAATTTAAGTTGTCATATGTTGGCTATTAGTTGCAAGAGTGCAAAAGTTCCCATATGTGAGGAGCCTATGTGGTGGGGGTGTTGGCTAATATTTGCAAGGACATAATAGTTCCCATAGGTGATGTATAAATTTTGTATTTATAAAAAGTTTGTAGGTGTACAATCACTTATAATAAGTAATAAATATACTCTCAATGTTGATCTAAGAAGGAATGACATAATTTTAAATAATTCTTCAATTTCCTTAAAACTTAAACAAATACAAAAGTAAAACCAAAGCATTTGATCACAATGATTGAGTTTTAAAAAAATACTAAACTAATGACAAAATGATTAAAATAACTAAAGATACATTTGACTCAAACAAATTCAAGGCAGATAAAGAGTTTATAATCAATAGAGAATTAATGAGAATATTTAGCTAATTAACTATGCTTGTATAGAAATATTTAAGTTGTTTAGTATAAATTTAGATTATTAATTTTCTTTTAAATATGAAAAATGCATTTGGTCGAGATCATTCTGCTTTGATATTCAAACCAATTAATGTCTTTTGTCAAGATCATTAACTAATCGATTAATTATGCCTAACATTTAAGGAAATAACAAACTATTTAATTTGATGTCTTCGATCGTGTTATCAATTTAAACTCTTATTCAAGCTTTTCAAATTAAATCTAGATGATGTGTCTAAAACTTAATTATCATATTTTAAATATTTTATGAAAAATAAATTATCGATAAATTAATCATAAATCAATTTTGTAACGAATCTTGAATAAAGATATAATCTATATTTATTAAATACTAAAACTATTCACCTAAATAATCTATACAAATATGAAAACAAAACTAAATTTTCATTATAATAATCAACCAAATATGCTTAAAATTAATTTTATGATCAATAGATTAAAATCAATAAATTAAAGAAATACAAAAAGAATAATCTAAAAAAGAAATAGATACAAATTAGATTTCAATACCAACAATGGATGGATGATGTATCATGTTCCAAAGTTGTGATCTTTACCTTCAATTAATCTTCAATTTTCTTCGATATTTTCTTCTTTCTTAATCTCAGAAAGCTCCCTAATATTGCCTCTTATTTATTATTATCTAATATAAATTGTGTATAAAAGCAAAACTATTCTAAAAATAAATAAATTTGATGGCTAATGAAAAATAAGAAAAAGTTATATGTTCTATGTTATATAAAACCTAAGAAATAATGTTTCATTTATAGGCAATATTAGAATTTACATATATGTATATCATCTAGATCTATGACCATATGAATGTTTATTTGATATTGCAAGATGACAATGATAACTTTAGCAATACCGTGGGTATATTATCTAATATTGTCTAAAACATTCAAGAATATATGGAGATAATTATAACAAGTCAAGGTGGTTGCCCTTCGCTCGGATGCACATCACATGGACCTAATCATGTGGTCTCTATTGCAATACCCAATTCGGTCCATGTTGAATACTAATTTATAGGGACAACTTCATTTACATTTCTTTGTAGAGCTGGGAGTAGCATAATGCACCATTTTGTGTCCCATACTAGTTTTAAGTTATGTGTATTATTTGTATCCTAATTAAGTATTAACTTATATTACAGGCAAAGGTAGTGCTTCTATTAAATACCAATAACATAATTGTTTCCCAAGGCATCACAAAATCATGGGGAGATGGCAAGATCTCTTTCAAACCCTTGGGAGACAAATATTATGTCGATATCACTGTAACTTATGAGCAACGATGCTTGCTTCATGTGCTTATTGAATATAATACCATCGGAAAATATCTTCTTGAAGTTGTAGCTTGGCATACGGATATTGTGTTGTTTGAGTTTGATGAGATAAATGTGACATCTTAAATAGAACTTAATAACATTGTATTTTTATATAGTCAATTACTAATTCATTATATGTTTTTTTCTTAATCTATGATTCTAAAAGCAATAGGTGATTTTGAAAAAGTTAATGAACATCCAAAGAAGTCCAAACTACCATTTTTCTTGAGAACTCTTATGGTAAGATATAGTGAGATTCTTGATCCTAACTATCAATGGAATGTGCAAATAGAGTCGATGGTTAGTAGAATTTTGGGTTCGATATCGATTGCTATAGAGTGCCTTTAACCTTTTTGTGATTTCACAGATGTTGGACATAATATAATTACATTTTGGAATAGGTAATTGGTTTAAAATTTAAGTCTTTAACAATGCTTTTATTATGCTATTGCTTGACTTATCATGGATTATTATTCTACACACTACTATTACAACCTAAGAAGTAAAGATCAACATAACTTAATTGGATTCGTTGATGGTTCATTCATCCATCTAATTTTTTTTATGATGATTAGGAGAAATGAGCCAAACATAACTAGAATTTTATTAAATAATAAGTATTGTGGCAAGTAATGGCTCATACCATATCCTTTAAAGTATATTTATTTTGTTATTTTAGTTTTTATTTCTCAATAATTTATATGGTTTGTTTCAAAGATTGTTTCTTTAATAGTTATTAATGAAATTTGATTATCTTAAATTCAAGTCATTGTTGAATGTTAGTTGTACTAGATCCAAATCACCATTGTTTTTGGCTTTTGGATCCTATACATAATAAACCACTGGAGGACTACACCATAAAATATGTTTATATATTGAAAGGCTTACGAGAAGTGGAATGAAATTATGAAAAATCAAAGTTGACAATCAAATATATAAACAATCTCATACATTATTTTGTCTAATTATATATTTTATTTTTTAATTAATTAATTTTTTTATAATATATATGCGCGCACATAATAATTGTTTATTACTTTTAATGGTATCCTCCAAAACCAAAATGTAGTCTACAATGTGTGTACTATATAATAAACTACATCAAAGAGATCACAAATTAGTCTCAATTATCGTTAGATAAAGTGTTAAGCGTATTTACCATTAATAAATTAGCAATATTAATTTCTAATTAGTAAATTTTTATGATATTATTAATAATTGTTCATATGTATCAATTTGATAATATATTTCAAAGGCTATATATTGTACCCATTGACGGAGTTGACAAGCTTAGAAATAAGTGGATTATTATAAAATTTATGAAGTAGTGGTGAATTATATATGATTCGAAATGTATTTTTTGTTGAAAAAAATGATATGACATTGTCGATTTACTTATGAGATATATTTTTATTATGTACATATATTGTCTAGTCTATTTTTTTGTATTTTAGACATTAATATCATTTTATGTGTATCTTTTTATTCAAAGCAGGTAATTGATACTTTTGAAAATATTTAAATTTCAAATTATGGGTTTTTCACTCATTATAAATAATAATTGACGAAACAAAATTTGTAATGTTTTGGGTCAATTTTAAAATTGAAATTTTTTTAATTTTTTGGGACAATTTTCTAAATGATGGAATTATTATTTCATTGGTGGGACAGTTTATTAAATGATGAAATTATTATTTCGTCGGTTTTAAAACCTACACAACAATTTAAAAATTTTCCGATTCTAAAATTGGTCCAAAAATTTAAAAATTTGTCAGTTTTTGAATAGGTCCAAAGTTTTAAAAACAGGTAAAAAAAAATCTTTTTCGTCAATTAAAAAAGCAATTTTATAGTAGCAAAGGAAACAAGTTACCAAAGTCCTATATGTTAAGTATCAAGTTACCATTAGTCTTTTAGAATTGAAAAAAAAATTGTCACGTTGATATTGTAAAAGGAGCCATATGATTACAAAAGTTCAAATTTTAGTGAAATTTAAATTAAAATATTATATGACACAATGTAAATAAAATATTATTATTTAAATAAGAGTAAAATAAAAAATAAATTAACAAATGAATAAGATAAAGAGGTAATAACAAATTAAGGTAACGGCGTGATTATTGTGGAATGGTACGAACTATCATTAAAAATATAACTCCAATTTTTATTAATGAGTTATATATAAAAATTAATTTTATCATTTATCAATATTTTTTTAAAAAATAATAGGTTAAAAAAATTTATTTTTTAACTATAAGAATAAATAACTCAAATAACTTAATTTAAATGTGACTCGTGTTCTAATAATATTTACTATTTACTAATACTCATTTATGGTACACTTTACTAACTACATTTATTTTCCACAAGTTACAAATACGCTGCACATTTATTAACTCTCTCAAAAATGATAATTATTAATTTTGGATTATTTTGCTTAAAATCATCAACCAAAATGCTTGTGTATTACATCACCAATTCCACTTTGTGCTATGAGACAAAACTACCAGTTCACCACTTAAGTCCCATTACCCACATTAGTATTTATGGGGTGGATTTCTAGAGAACCTGGAAAATTTATTGTGTAAACTACTTCAGATTGCCCAAAGAAATGAGCCTGGAGAAGAGCCATAAAAGGAAGAGAAAAAGAAATGTTGTTAATTGAGGCTGTAAATTTTGAACTATTATTTGGGCCTTGATAAGTTTGGTTTTGGGGACATGGGTTACTTCCAAACCCAAATGTGAAGAAAAGTGTGTGACAAATTCTACTAACATCCCACAAAACTCTTTAAATACATACATACATTTAAAGCATATATCTTTAATAATTTAAAATTATTGGATTTGTATTTAGAAAGTTTGGGGGGTATAATTAGCATTGGCCCAAGTGTATTTGAATTTCTGGTACATATATAGGCAGGAAATTTGGCATCAGCTACGCTCATTAATTTGGTTGAGAAATTTACCACCATGGAAATGGCATTGAGTGAAGGGAAATTCAATTAAAGAGTGGACGGTTTTTAACGGGAGTTGCAGAAATTGATGATAGATTTTTGGTATTGAAGAATAAGTATTAAAATGAGTGAGGAGAACTTACTCAATAACATAAAATTCACTTGGGTTAAATTTGTTTTACTTAATATTCATAGTTAAATGATTTTATTATACATTTAATGTTACATCTTATCATGTTTGTATTTTAAGAAAAGGTTAAAAACACATAAATTTATACATTTATTTACAAATATTATTCATGTTGTGTTACATATACGTAATACTTAAAAAAATGAGATTCATTTTTTTTATATTATTCAAAACTAATTTTACAAAGTGATTATGGATTGCATCAAATCTTTTAAAAAATGAGAGTTATGATTGTATGATTCTATACAAAATCCAAATTAATTTTGGCTGTTAATTAAAAAAAACTTTTTTTCCATTTTTTGTTTTTTTATGTTGACCAAATAAATCTTTTAAATAATACAATATATACTACAAAAAAGAAATCCTGCATTTAGTCTTTCAAGTCATAACAAGTGCAATTGTGAGCCACTCCAAGAAGCTCAGCCTGAAACTTGAAGAAAGGAGTATCAAAATAACAATGTTGTTGGTTTAAAACCTTTGGCAATAAGATGGTTAATATAGCAACGTATGTAAAAATACGACAAGCAATTCCTATAAATCCAGTCTGCAGCAACTTACTCGTCCCTGTGTAGTGACATCAATGGCAATTCCGATTGATGCTAACTCCAATAGGACTAGAAATAGCAAAACCGAAAGAGTAAGCTGTGGTTACGAGAAATGCCTTTATCATTAATGCATCTTCTTCCCCCATTAAATACCTTTATCATTAAGGTACACCATCATTTTCTAAAATTTTGCTTTATTCAATTTTCCTTCATTTTATGAGAAAAATAAAAAGTAGAAAGCAATGGAAAGTACTCCTATATTATATGGAAGCAAAGAAAATATAATTACTGTTTTTTTAATCAATTTTCTTTTGGTTTAACAAAGATATGGAAATAATGGTTGCAACTATTTTTGTTGGATTGATGTCCCAATTGATAACAAAAACGTTGTGGTGATTAATGGGTTATTAAATATGATTAAAGACAATAAACAACAAATTACGAAGCTAAAATTTAGGCGGAAAATGGTGATTTTATTTGCATTTTTTTAATTGCATATTCGTGAATAGGTTGAGGAAAAATTATTTTTAAGCTTTTTTGTACATTTTCTATTTAATGGAGGATTTAACGGTACCTTAATGGAGGATATTGGTTTTTTCTTTTTGGTAACTCCATGCTAATTAAATTAATGTATTTCATTTTTTTTTTGTTCATTTAAGAACAGGAAATAAACATGTTTTAGTTTTTGTTATTCTAAAATTACCCTCAAAAATTTTAGTCATAAGCTAATCAAATGCTAATTTTCCACCAAAACAAAAGTGGTTAATGGTAAATGGTCAACACAGAAATTTATGCCATTTTTTTTAAGTTACAAGACTTTTGCATATCACTTAAAGTTACAAAAAAAATTATACCCTTTTGTCAAAAGCTATAAGATCGTATTCTCTTTTCAAATTTCTTTTAAGTTTTGAACGTATGCTCGTAACAAATTTATATAATTTTTGTAACTAGGGGATATATGTAATATATTAAAAAAAATATATAAACGCATACTCATTTTTTTTATTTGAATAACATAAAAAAAACATATATTTTTCGTACAAATATTATTAAACATATGTTTTACTAAAATACATTCATTTAATTATTTCGAAAATGTATTTTATTTCGTTAATATATATTTTTGTAATAATTAAATAACTTTAGGTATAGTCATTAAAATTGTGAGTTTAGTTATCCGTAACATCGATTCAATTTTTATTCGATAAATTTTGAAAATATGTACAATTTTGGGTAAAAATTGAACATGAAATAGGTACGTTTTGAATATGGTTATAGTGATAACTGTAACTGCCAACACTTGAAATTAATTATATCTATTTAATTAATTTATATATTAATTAATAATTAGGGTTTATTCAGAAATTTTTTAAAAAGTTGGAAAAACAATTTTTTTGGGTATTTTTTTAACCGCCCCAAGCCGTTACCCGCAGGTAAAAAAAATTTCACAAATCGTAATAGTTTTCGAACAATTTTGAATATTTTGTAATTCAATTCGAGAACAGTTATAAAAAAATCGTCATAATCTGTACCGTGCCCATCCCTAAATAACTCCACACTTATATATATTTTTAAAATATAACAAGTGAATCATTTAATAAATTGAATGAATCAATTTTTTTACTTTAATTATTTATATGCAACTCTCACAAACCAAATAGAAACAAAGTGTAACAATAATCTAAAACCCATACAATCTCATCCCATGTCCACTCGAGTATAAACGAAACAAGTTCATATAACGAAACAAGTCCATATAATACTTCACCTTCCTTAATCCACCTATTAAAAAAAAACTCAATTAGAATCCAACAAAATAAATATTAAAATGAAATTAATTTTCAAATATTAAATTTATCTTCCTCATTTACTCCATCTATAAAACAAAAGCATTTGTAAATTATTTCAAAAATCTTAAAAGAGTAAAATAAGATCAAGCAAGTTCAATTTGTAGTACATATATCATATAACAAAATGTCAATCTAGTCAAGTAAGATTCTCTAAACTCTACAAAATGTGAAAAATGCAAAAAAAATTAAATATCTATAAACATAACAATTACTAAAAAGAAGAAAATATTAAAATATGAAAGTTTTACACTTGAAGGTCTTCATACACTTCAACATCATTGATATATTCTCGAAAATTAATATTGTCAACTTCTTATCTTTATTAGCTAGTGATTGTATCCAATTTTTGACGTAGAAAACTTATAAAAGAGTCAAGAACTCATCCACTAGTACGAAAAGCCGACTCAAATGCTACTGTTGAAACTTGAAGTGCTAAAACATCAAGAGCAAGATTAACAATAATGGGAAACTTTGAACCATTAATCTTCTACCATACCAAAATACTAAAGTTATTGCACAAATACTTTCAAATAATATTTTTCTCAAGGTTGGACTTCATTTCCAAGTTATTCTTTTGTTCCAAGTGTTGAAAAAATATTAATTATTGAACACGTCCTGTATCATCATCTTGTAATAATATTGAATCATGAATCTCCTTTTGTTTTTTTTGGTTCTCACCATTATCATCTTCTCTATGTTTTATCTTATAATAATATTCAAACAAGCTCACCATTGATACAAGAATTTCATTTTCCATAAATTAAGACACTTCTTTATCGTACACATTATTGAAACAAAATCACAAATATTTTAACTTGTAATGCGAATCTAATACAAGAGTCACATATAATAACTTATTCATCTTCTCTATTGATCCCTAACATTTGTCAAATTTAAGCTTCATCCTTGTGACCATGTCTTTTAACAAAGGATCACATGACTTAGATCATGAGAGAAATAAAGAATTAATCTTATAAAGTTATGGAAATAAGTATTAGATATAACATGAAAAGACCCACTAAATTTTTACAATCATCATTTGTGGGTGGCCCAAATAGAATCATCTTTATCAAAATATTAAGTATAAAGTAGATCATCTTCTTCAATTCAATTGCCTTTTTAAGTTTTTAACCATTTCTAACATTAGATAAGTGGAGTTTCACCTAGTGCATACATCCAACCTAATAATCCCTTTGTATTCTATATTTTCTTTCTCCACAAATTCTTGAAATTCTTACAATATCTAAAGAGAAGATTTAACTATTTTATTACTTTACTATGCCATAAATTGAAGGGTTAATCTCTTTTAGATCATAATTAACAGCCAAATTTGAAATATAGACACAACAATAAATATATAAGAACTCACCATCCAATACACATCTCACCCCATATTTTATTCTCTTTTTCAAGGAAGTAACAACCAAATTTTTAGAACTTCCATTGTCAAGTATTATATTAAACACATTGCTAGTATTCAAACAATCAAAAATAATCCTTCCAATTACTTCCCTGTTATGAAAATGAACTTTACAAAAATTTATAATCTTGTTTTGTAACCTCCTATTATTATCAATAAGTAAGACATATAATTAATGTTTTGAATTAAGTCCATAAAACAATACTGAGACAAAATGTTTGTTTCTTTTGAATAAATACATTCTTTAACATTTTGCTTTGAGATAGTACTAAAAACTTAGGTCATGTTTCTTCCATAAATTTTTCTCTTCCAAGATCATAGTTTTTTTTATTTCTTCAATATCATGAGTTTTATATATCAATAGACTCTTTAGCACTATAAAAATAACAATTAAATATTATAATTAAATTGTTAATTTATTAATGAGAGTATGAATTAGATTGTAGGATTGTGATTTTAATTATCTTCTTTATCAACCTAAGCATTATTGTGAAATAATAAAATATCAAGAGGATATTTCGTTATCCATAATAACCTTAGTAATTTTCTTATTTTATTTTATTTCATTTTTTTGTGTGATTGAGTATGACAAGTACTCTTTAAAAATCATAAAACAATATACAATCTTAAATGCTTAGATTCAAGAGAGTTAAGTACATAAAATTCAATTTTACTTTTTTTACTTATTATAGATCTAAAATAACACTCAAAACTTAGTGTAAATCTTATTTCTCATCAACTTTAAATTAAATTATAACAAATATGTACTTTTTCAATTAACATTACATTTCATAAAAATTTTTGGATCAAAATACAAAATTAAGATATTGTACATCAAGTATATCAAAATCATGTAACATGTTTAAACTTACGAGAAACAAGAACTAAATATTCCGTTATTATTTCACTTTTATATTTAACCATAACTTTTAAATTTTAAATAGACTTAAATTTTATGTGTATTATTAAAAAAATATATAATGTAACTTATACATTATTTAAAAAAAAATTTGGTTCAAACAAAAATATGTAATTAAGAATTCCGAAATAAATGTGAAAAGAGATATATTAAAATATAATATATATACTTTGAAATAAACCTTTCACACCACTGTTTCGAGTCCATCGAAACGTCCTTTTTTTGTTCTTTTTTTACGGTATAAAAAGATAAAATAAGGCAAAATAAAAAATTGTGGTTAGAAGTAACTGCAACGTTTTTTTTTCACTCGCATACACATGCTTTATCTTCTTCAACCTTCGTAGATCTTCAATATTTGTTTTTCATCACATAGTCACCGAAAATTAACATATTATATATATATTAAAATGATTGGAAAAATACAAATAAGAGATCTTCAATATTTGTTTGGGCTAAAAACGATTTTTAAAAATACCCACAATTTTAGGGTTGAAAAATCTTTCACTAACAACCCTAAATCAGCAACAAAATACAACAAAAAATACATTAAAATAATAATAAGCACACAATAAGGGATATATGCATCATTCTTATACATAAAATATAAAAGAGTTCTTATAATGCCCAAAAAATTTGTTTATCGGGCATGTGAAATAATCCCAAGACAGCAATATATATATATATATATGATGTTCTCGTGACACTAAACTCGATTATATGCATCAATTTATTCCGGTACAATACCCACAATAAAATCAGTATCCATTTTTAATGATTTCAAATTTGATCGAAACTAAGTCAATGATAACATAACACAAAGAGTCATATCTTGAAAACAAGAAGTCATGATTCCAATTGTCGAAATATTAAATCCTGAACTGCAGAATAATAATTTGTTAAAAGAATACAACGAGTAATTATAATATTATAAGTATTTAAAATGGTTAAAAAATAATTTTAGATAATATATCAAAGTATAGTGATATATCGAGAAATTTTGGTGTAAAAAAATAAATCGAATAGAAAAAATTGAAAAATTTCTATATATCTCACGAATACCTCGCTATACCTTGTTATCACCTCGTCATACCTTTCCACCACCGATCGTGAGTTTCTTGGATTTCTTATAAATATGGGACGAGTTCCACCATTTTTCACACTCATTTCTCTTCTTAAGGTTTTTGGTTTTGAAAGGCATTTTTATGAATAAAATATCAAAAAGTTTGGATTTGGAAACTTGATGGTGGAATAAATTTTCAGGTAGGGGTTCTTACTCAAACTTTTTAAATTCACATATTGTTTTTATAAATGAATTATCATACATCATATATTATGGATAAAAATAAAAAAAAGGATGCTATTATTTTATAATTAATGTTATAATATTATAAATGTTATCTAAAATGGAGTACTTGTTATAAACTTTTTATTATGCATACATTGAAAAATATTTGTATATAAAACGAGTATCAAATATTGATATGAAATGTGCATTAAAAATGTTCAATGGCGTTTGACATTTTTATACATGCATCACGAAAATTATTTTATTTGTGGAAAGTATACATATATGTTTTCTTACGGAATATAATACCCATGAATTATTGGTTGCAATGAACTATTTTATATAGACTACAAATATGCATCGTCTACACATGTATTCTTAGAGTTTTTCTATCTATGGTGTCTCAAATTGTTGACCGCACATGAGCCTCGAAATTAGACCCTCTGTTTTGTCTTGGATTTTCCGTCTAGTAGGTTTCATAGTGTGAGTGCATATGGGCCTCAAAGTTGGACCCCCATTGTGTTTCGAACCCTTAGACAAGGGCCCATATGATGTTGATTTGACCAATATATATGTCATATGTATTATGATCGTACATAGGGTTAGAGGTGGACCCACGTGCGTTTCAGAGTTGGATCGCACATATGCCAATGTATCTTAGAGACTAATATATAAGGAGTTGCATTTCATGCATTAGATTATATCGCATAGTATATTTTATATTGTATGAACATGCATTGTAATACTTGTATTATACTCTCCCTCGGTTTTTCAGGAAGCAAGTAGTTATAGATATACCATGATCTCCTTTCCGTGTATTGATAATAACTACCATTTATGAAATTTTATTTATTAACAAGCATACATCATGAATAAATGTATTAAAATAATATTTAGAATAGATTTCTACTGAGCTATGTGTAGTTCATCCCCATTCTTCCCTCTCTACCCAATTGTGTTATTTGAGATAAACACGACGAAGATAAGATTATCGTGAACAGAAGATTTTGACATTACAAAGTTTGACTTAAAACCTTATTTCTTATTATAATATATTATTATGTAGAATAAGACTATTCTGATAAATTTTTAATTGACTTTATAAATATCTTGTATTTAGATTTATAACTTTACAATAATTTTTTCCTTTTGAATAGAAAATCTCTAAAAGATACCCGAATTGTTGATAAAATTTAATTTTAAATTGAATTTTTTCAAATATAATTTAAAATTTACCCCTTTCTATCTCACGTATCCATTTTTTGGAGCGTGATAATATGGTATCAGAGCATGGTTTTGATCTTTCAGAAACAAAATTCCTTTCAAAAAGTTTTTTTGTCTCAACTACCTACTCGTAAAACAGCCAATAAAAAATATATGTAAATTAATTGTACTAAGTAATGATTAAACTCGGAAAGAACTTGAGATAAAAAGTAGAAATCATTATAGCAAAAAAGTATAAATCATTATCACGAAGAGTTGTATGAACTCGTTTTCTTTACTTCAAAAGGAACGACAAATTTTGCTGTCACTACAAGATGGTTTCAAAAGAAAAGATATATCATCTATCTTCTAAGCGAGTTCCCATCAGTTACAACTTGATTTTTTGGAAAATTTGGACGTTTTATGAATTATTCATAGGATTCAATTGACTATGGGAGCAATTGTCAATGTTTACTTATTGTCGAGGAATAGGAGTCTTCTCAACAATTCGTAGCAATCACTTATGGGATTCAACAAGTTGAATAAGAAACAAGTTAATTAAAGTGTTGACCTAATGATTGGAACTTATATCGGTAGTATTACCATAAGAGGATTCACATCAAATTGGACCATAACAAATGGATGAGAAATATGTTCTATTATGGAGCATCAAATATTCGAAGGAATTCTATAAGTCAAAGTCAACAACTTGGTGATAGTTGAATGAAAATTTTTGATGACCAAGGCATCCTTTTCAAGAACCGTCCTTCTACCTTTATTAGTCAATTTGATAACCTTTCTAAAGAACAATCAAATCCCTTATAAACTCTTAATTGGCATCAATTAGTACAAGAAAATAATAAGGACATAAGTGACACAACTTTAGGATAAGAATCACAAGAGTAAGTCTTCGTGATATATGATAGGAAGAACTAAAAAAACAATAATGATTTGATAACTCTAAGATACAAATTCTTTCTAACACTTGTGCCACCCATTCTTTCACTTATTTAACTTTTTCCCAATAGTTAAAACTTATAAATCCTCTTATTTCAAATTTTCCTCTTGGATTACTTTTTAATACCTTATAATTCTACAATAGCTCAATTTCTTGATGCAAGGAGTGATTCTTTTCCTTAAGCAATGTCTAAAAGGAAGACGAGATCAAAGAAATAAAGTTCCTCTGCAACTCTTTAGAAGCATATACTAGTGACGAAAAAAGTTTGACACGACCATCAGTAATGAGTAATTATTGGAATACATTTCTAGAAGAATTATTTGCATTTCCTCACCTTAAGAAAGCATTCAACCATGATTGTCCCCTTGTGAATGCATGTTTTGAAGGATATAAAATTCAAATTATACACTGGTAATTATCAAATGACAAATATATAATTGGATTATTTGGTAAACTCATGGATGCAAGCTTTCAAAATCAAGGCATCAACACTTACAAGTTAAGAGAATTGAACGTATTAAAACTATTTTTCAAGCTTCGAACCAACACTCTTAGAGAATGATTAAAGATCAAGAAAATTACATGAAACATTGAGAAAGGAAAATTTGGAAACTGTAGTACCACTCACGTAGTTGACTTAGAGAGATGTCAATTTTGTAACAAATAAGGAAACTCAAAAGATGAACAACTCTATATGAGTTAAAGGTGAAAATTATCGTATCAACCAACGAAGCATCACATGAAGTGTACTAACATGTTGTAAAAAGGACTTGAACACACTTTGATTGATATCCTACATGAGTAAACAAGATCCTTCTCTAGAACATTTTGGAAAAACCTGAAACATCATATGTTTGATTTTTAAACATTAACTATGATTACATGAAGAAGGATGACAAATATCTACACAATTTCAAGGAAACTAACCTCGAACATTATAAATATTAATCAAGACAGATCCATTGAGAAACATCGATCAACTAGCGATAATAGCGATGACTACACAATATATAGAGAATTAGATGACAAAATTATTAAGCCATGATAAATCAAAGAACATTGCACCTTATGACTCATGAGTTTACAAAAAGAATCTAACATATTTTACATAAAGAAGTAAAGAAAAGATCGTAAGTATGAAAGAAATTATGGGAAAAGTATCTTCAAGAATTACGATTACACATAAAGAAAGCAACAGACACTCTTAAGTTGAAAGTTAGAGTTGTTGCACAAATGATATTGATACATGGTAGAAACACTCGAATAATAGAAGGATCACAAGTTTAAATTGCAAGATAATAGAAGACAAGTATAACTTTATGTTCAACCTCGTAATGTAATGAACGGCTAAATTTAACGAGCATAGATTTTTGCAAAGCATGGTGAAGATTATTAAAAGAATAAATGGTGGGTACAAAGATTTTTGCTACTAGAACATTTCGTTTTCAACAGAAAGATAAAAATCCTAGATGAAGGCTCTTTAAGGACAGGGAACCATGGGAGAAAATATATAAGCATTAACAATACATCTAGGAAGTGCAGAATGTATAATAATTTTACAAAGCCTAACTAGCGAAGTAGAAAGAAAAAGAATATAGATTAACTTGAAGAAAACTATATCATATAACAATAACATAATATCGTACGATCGGATGGTATATCAAAGTCAATTATACTATATCAAGATCCACAAATTCTTTCTCTCTATAGAATTGTTACAAAAAGCTTTGTGAATAGAATTGTTGCATAATACAAACTAATAAACAATTCAAAAGGATTATTAAAATATTATAGGACATGTTATGAGCATGTGTCATAAAGCTCAGGAGAAATCAAATCGAACAACCGTCAATGATTGAATTTCCCAGTATTAGGATGGTCCCTATGAAGCCTTATATGGATGATTATGTAGATTTCTAATGTACTAGATGAAACACAAAGATTTCAGTATGATTAGAACTAATCTTATAAGAGGAATATTTAAAAGGATTTGTATCACACAAGATAAACTTCAAACAACACAAAGTTGGTACAAGAGTTATGCTAATTATAGATGACAACCATTGAACTTCGAAGAGGATGACTACACCTTTCTTAAGATTCAACCTCGAAAAGGAATAATTCATTTCAAAATAAAAAGGATTGACAATATAGTATATCAGTCAGAATTATCCCCAAGATTGTCACAAGTTCATAAGATCACAGGCAAAATACCATCCTAGACTAGACAAAACTTTTGTTGTAGGAAAACGTGTCATATGAAGAAGGACCAATGGCGATAATTGATTTTTAAGTCAGGAATTTTAGAAGAAGAAGAATGTCACTAGTAAAGGTTCAGTGAAAACATGCTGAAAATAAAATTTTGGAGTTAAAATTTGAAGTCTTCATGAGCTATCTGAACTTAAGGAGTTGTGAAATTTTGAAGACAGAATTTTCTTTAAAAGGGTAAGAATATCAAACCCATTAAATTCATCATAAGTATTTAAATTGCCTTCAAAATAATTTTGGGCAATATATTGAAGTGTAGAGATATATCGAAAAACATTTGTGTGAAAAATCGAATCGAATAGAAAAAGTTGGGAAATCTCTATGTTCTTGGCTACCACCTCACCATACCTTGCCAACACCTTGTAATCACTGTTGGCAAGCTCTTCAACAAGCTTCTCAAATTTCCTACAAAAATGAGGTGAATTCCATCTTTTCTCCTTGTCTCTCCTTTACTCACTAGAACTTCCTCTTTCTAAGATGTTCATGTTTTTTGGAATATTTTAGAAGGCATTTTCAAGGATGAAATATCAATGAGTTTGGGATCGGAAGCTCAACCATAGAATAACTTTTTTAGATAGGGATTCTTACTCTAACTTTTTAAATTCATGTATTATTTTTATAAACGAATTATCACACATCATATATTATGGATAAAAGTGAAAAACTAGATGTCATTATTTTATAATTAATATTATAATATTATAAATGTTTTTTAAAATGGAATATTCATTATAAATGTTGATATGAAATGTGCATTGAAAATATTATATAGCATCTGAGATTTTTATATATTCCTCATGAAAATTACTTTATTCGTGAGGAGTATATATATATATATATATGTGTGTGTGTGTGTTGTCTTATGGTATATGGTACCCATAGACTATTGGTTGCAACAAACTATTTTCTATAGACTATAGGCATGCATTGCATAAACATGTATTCTCAGAGTTTCTTTGTCTATGGTGTCTCAGATTGTTGACCATACATGGGCTTTGAAGTTAGACCCTCTGTTGTGTCTCAGAGTTATCGTCTAGTGGGTTTCGGAGTTTAACTATATATGGGCTTCAGAGTTGGACTCTACTGTGTTTCGAACCCTTAAATATGGCTCATATGACGTTGATTTGATCAATACATATGCCATATGTATGATTATCATATATAGGGTTGGAGGTGGACCCACATGCATCTTGGAGTTGGATTGCACATGTGCCCATGTATCTTAGAGACTAATATATACGAAGTTGCATTTCATACATTAGATTATACCGCATAGCATATTTTATATTTATGAGCGTGCATTGGAATACTTATATTGTACTTTCCATTGATTTCCTCGGAAATGAAAAGGTACAGGTATATTTGAATTTTGTGACTAAAATCTCTCCACTCCATATATTGATAATGATTACCTTTCATGAATAAATGTTTATTAAAATAATATTTATAGTAGATTTTTGTTGAGCTATGTGTAGCTCACACCTATTCTTCCCTTTCTACCCAACTGCGTTGTTTGAGATAATCACGACGAAGATAAAATAATCATGAATGAAAGATTTCGACGTTACAAGGTTTTGACTTAAAATCTTATTTCTTATTATAATTTATGATTAGGTAGGATAAAACTATTCTGATGAATTTTTAATTGACTTTATAAATGTCATATATTTAGAATTATGACTATACAAGAAATTTTGCCTTTTAAATAGAAAATTTCTAACGAATACTTGAATTTTTATAAAATTGAATTTTTCATGATTAATAAATAAATTTTCTTTAAACACTATTTAAAATTCACTCCATTTTTATCTCATTTATCCATTTTTAAGGTCCAATGGTAATATACATATTTGTTCGTCGAAACGATCGATCTTCGTTAACGCACAAATTGTATAATTGTAGATTTGGTGTGTAGAGATCATGAGAACAATCACATTCAAAGATATATCATTGATCAAATTGTTTAGTTCTAACTTTTAATGTTCTATTTATAATTGTACTGACATAAAACTTTAAACCTAATGGCTTGGTTTAGGTATAAGAGTGCGACAAGCAAATGTACCTATTACACAATTAAACATGTTTAGTTTATTTTATTATAGACTTAAATAAACATATAAATATTTAATATTTATCTCATTACACTAATTTTATCTTAACATATTTTATTAATTTATTTTATATAAATTAAAAATATTTATATCTCATTACACTAATTTTATCTTAACATATTTTATTCATTTATTTTATATAAATTAAAGTTGCCAATAATTACACTAATTTATATAAAGTAATTCCAACGACACCATATTTTCACCAAAATCAAGAGTGCAAACCTACTTGCTTGCCCTTATTTTCATTACGATCATGACTTTCATGACCATATGAAGAAGATTTGGATGAAGATAAATTAAAAGGGAGATTGACTCGTGGGTTCTTTGTGAAATGGAAGCCATTGACAGGTTTGTTTGAAGTTGCTTAATTCTAATTTTTATTTGGGTTTAGTTTTTTAGTCTTATATATGTTCTCCATTAGTTATCATAGTTAATTGTCTCATTTTAAAATGGATGTTAAATTATTCAACCGTATCTTTCTACATGTATATCTAGGGATGTGTAAAAAATCCGATCATTCGATCCGATTCGTTGATTTTTCATCCGATTCGATCCAATCCGATGGTCGGATCGGATGGAGATTTTTTCCATCCGTTAAGTGCGGATCGGATGGTGGATTTCATTACGATTCATCCGATCCGATCCGATCTGACCGAAATTAATTATATATATATATTTAATTAATATATATTTATTAAATTAAATATATATATATATAATTAATATTTATTTATTTAATTTTTTAATGTTTTTTTAAATCAAATAATTTTATGCTATGATTTATGTAAAAATTTAAAAACTTTAGTTAAAAATACAAAAAATAGAGTTAATTAAATTTATTTGTCGGATTGATCGGATGTCATCTGAATAGTTTACAAATCTGATTGAGTGGATGTAAAAGGTGATCGGATCGGTTGCGGATTAGGATGTTTCAATCCAAACGGATGGTCGGATCGGATTGGATGACAATAAAATCAGCGATTTCGATCCGATAAATAGCCCTATGTATATCTATTTCTTTCTCTCTTCTTTTTTTCTCGTAAGTATATTTTTATTTCTACCGAGCACTTTTTTTTACTATAAATATTATATAATCAAAATTATAACAAATAATTATAGGTTAAAATAATAATAAAAAAAATTACTTGTAATTAACTAATATATTATTTAAACAAAATTCATTTTTCTTTGCGGTACAACATATTGTAATACACGATTTTTGATCCAAGATAATCAAAGCAAGCCGCAAGTAGAGTTCGTAATGGAGTGCTCCATGTCTAGGTTGTGAGTTCGATCATCCTTTGCAACACGCACTATAATTTATTTAATCTTTTCTCAAAATGTAGTAATTTAAGTTTTGATTTTATAATTCTTCTCCCTATTTCATAAGTATGAGTAAATATGACTCGAAAAAAGCTAATGAAACAAAAAAAAAAAGAACGGAATATTAAATTATACAATATTTGTTGTTATCTTCCTACACTCACATGGATACTATCTAAAATTTTTAAAAAATTCTAACAAAAATGCCAAATACACAATTATTATATTTTTGAACATACTAATTATTTCTTAACAATTTTATTTTTTTTTTATAATTTTTTGGGTACAAAAATTAAAGTTGGTGGAATTAAATTTTACTAGTTAGTAGGGATTAGTAGTTATTTGAAAAACAAATGTGTCATAAACAATTATATTATTAAAATTATCGATTTTTTCCTAGATGACTAAAATATAACAATTTAAAATAAAATAATCAATATAATTAATTTATTAAAATAAAATAACTCATATTTTCCTTTACTAAAAGCAATAAAAAAAATTAATCGAAACAAGTATTATTGTACCATCACTACTCAATAAATTTTACTTTATACGTATAAGTAAAGTTTGAAATATTGGAGTTAATTAAAATATCTTTAATTTTTTTAAGTATATCTCAAAAATATTATTATTATCAATAGAAATATTAGTAAAAATTTATAAAAATGATAGAATAATAAAATTATTAAAACTTTAATAAACCTTTAAAAATACCAAAGCAATCATTACTTATTATTTTAGTTAAGTTATATTTATTGATTAATAAATTAAATACTATAAAATAAGTAGTTAAGATATTTAAAATAATTATTTAAACTAATAAATTTTATGATTAATTAAAATAGATAAAAGATTTTAAATGGTAAATTATTTTAAACAAATTTGAAAAATTAATTATAAATAATATTTTATCTATATTATTCAACATTTTATTGACATTATCTATATTATTAACTAATATTTTATCATATTTACTTATTTACTTGACATTGATATTTGTAGACATAATCATGTATGGATATCGAGATCTTAAAACATAGATATTGTCGATAATATTAAAGATATTTTTATTCTTGTTTATAAGCAATGTTTAGAAATCAATATCGATAGAAAGTTTGAAATTTAAATTTTATAAATTTTTTAAAGATATTATCGTTCTTGATGAAAATTTTGAAAAAATATAAAAATAATAATGAAAACTCTACCAAAATTATATAATTTTTATAAAATTTCATAGAACATAAAAAAATCAATTATATATACTTTAAATTAATTATCTTATTTAATATATATATATATATATTTAAATATTTGTGCAACTTGTTTTAATTAATAAATCAATTAATTACTAAAAAAATATTGAATAAATAGTTAAAATGTAATGTTATTATTTAAATTAAAGTTGTAAAAGTAATATAAATAAAAAAAATCAACAATACATTTGAATTGTGAAAAAATATAAGAAAGATAGCTTTGTAAATATGATATCGAGAAGTATAAAATATTATCATAGAAAATTTGTTGAAGAAATTTTTTTAATTATTAGTTAATTTAAAAAGGAAAATAAAAAAAGGTTTATATGTTTGATGATTATATATTATTCAAAAATCGTATATAACTTCTTCCCACTTGATTTTTACACAAATTAATAAAAATGATATTACTTTTCATTTATTAATGGTGATTTAATTTTAACTAGATATTTATTCAATTTGATAAGTTAGAATTGAAAGACTATTTAACTGATTAGTCGGTATCTCCACTCAATATAGACACGTTGAACACATGTCTTATTGAACTGGATAGTTGTCCAATTAACCGAAGTTTCGTAATAATTTAATCAAAAAATATAAATACCATGTTTTAATATTAAGATACTTAAAAAAATAATATTAATGACATAATATAATCTAAGTTTCGTATCTTCGTAAACAAGCTGCGATACCAAAACACTTTTTATTATTATTAACTTTTTTTTAAAAAAAAACTGTTATTTGTGTTTGATATGCTTTAAATTGAATTGGGTTTTTATCAAAATCGTTTTTTGATTTTTTTTTTATTTGTTGAAATTTTTGTAGCGGAGAGTTTATTAGCCGTCACTACAGTAGTGGAAGAAACAGATGAATTAGGAACAGAAATACACTACCGCTTGAAAATGGGTGTCCAATAGTAACGGTAAATGAGAAATTTTAAGAAAAATACAAGTAGGCTGATCATATTAAATTAAAAATAATATAAGATCTATTTTAATTTATTTTTTAACAAAAACAAATTATTAAAAAATAATATTCTATAGATATTTTATGATAATTAACACTATGATAATATTTGTAGTATATAAGATATTTTTACAAACTCGATATTTAATATAAGATGACATTTTTTCTAACATTATTCCGATATTTTTAATAAAATGCGGATTTAAAGATGTTTAAAATATGGAGAATAACGCCACAATATTATCAACTATATTTTCATAGTACCAGCGAATCTAAAGAGCTGACGTTTCAGTAACGATTTGTTGTTTTAGAGCAGGAGGCAAACAAAAACATCATTTATCTACTTTTCTTTTTTATTATTTTCCCATCATCATCATCATTCGGTTATCACTTGGTCAATTACCCCTAATTTATAGAAATATTAATAAAATTTGTAATTCCAAAAATGTACAGAAACGTACTTGTCATGTTTTTTTTTTTTTTCAATTTCAATTTCAATTTCAACTTCTTACGTACTTTTTTTTTAATTTTCGGTTCTTCCTCACTACATCATTGTATTTAATCTGCTCTTTGAATGGAGCAAAACCCTAAGGATTCTTGTAAGAACCTATTGTCGCTGGATTGATCTCTGTCGTTATTGTCTCTCTTTTTTTTAAAAAAAAAAAACTCAATATCTTACTTTTTGCTCTGTTTCATCTCATATTAGCTCTAACTGTTCGATTTTTTTATTTTGTGTTATATTTAACACTTAATTGCTGCACTTATTGTTCCTCTAGTGCCGAGTAAATTGCTTTTTCTAGTTTACATGTCGAATTTAGTGGAAAGAAGATAACTTTATGAGCTTTGATTATTATGTTTCTGAGTTTGATTCTCTATTGATAAAAGGGTGTTGAGCAGTGGTATAAAGTGGGTTTGATCAGGTTAGGTAGGGAGATAATTTGGGTTTGATCAGGTTTGGTAGAAATAGTTTGATGTAGTAAATGTGTGTTGTTTTTTTGTTTTAAAGTATTGATTTTAGAGTTTTTTTTTAGGGGTTGAGGTTTTGGTTTTCGATGGTGGGTAGTTGTGATCAGTTAGAGCTATTGTTAAGTGTTTGAAGGTTTGGTGGAAAAGAAAAAAAAAAGTTTTGATTTCTGATAATGATATCTGAATTGGGAAAGAGACCAATGATTGGAGCTGACGACGGTTTATTTGGGGATGAGTTTGAGAAGGATTTAGGAATCTTGCTAAGAGAACAGAGTCGACAACATGCAGATGAACGGGAACGTGAGTTGAATTTGTATAGAAGTGGATCAGCGCCTCCAGTTGTTGAGGGTTCTTTGAATGTGGTTGGGGGATTATTTGATCGTAGTGCTGGTGGCGTTGGTTCTGCCTTTTCAGAGCTTCCTGTAGCTAATAATGGAGATGGGTTCATGTCTGAGGAGGAGTTTAGGTATGATCCATCTTATCTATCTTACTATTACTCGAATGTGAATCTGAACCCTCGTCTTCCACCTCCGTTGCCTTCAAAGGAGGATTGGAGGTTTGCACAGAGGCTGAAAGGAGGGAGTCCACCTGTAGGTGGAATTGGAGTCAGGAGGAAAGCAAATAGGGCTGATGATGGGAGTGATAGGTCCTTGTTTTCAATGCCATCTGATTTTAACTCCAGGAAACAAGAGAGTGATATCGTAACAGATAAATTAAGTGGTTCTGCAGAGTGGGGTGGTGATGGTCTGATTGGTTTACCAGGTTTTGGACTAGGGAACAAACAAAAGAGTTTTATCTTGCAGGTGATTTGTTTATTCTTCTTTTGCATGTGTGGTTAATGTTTAGCTTTTGTTCCACAAAGACCGATAATTTTGCTTCATGTTGATCTGGTTTTGTTTGTTAATAAGATATTTTTGACAATTGCTGATTTCTCCTTGGATTGTCGTTTTGGTGCTACTATATTTGCATTGAGTTCGTTTTTGGTATTGCCTATATTGTCTTTTGACATAAAAAGGTGCTTGCTTTTGGAACTATTACCTCATTTGATTTTATATGGAGCGAATTGATGAATGTCACCATGCCCCTTTTGGCTAGGGAGAAGTGGCATCATTAAACATTTAGATTTAACGGATCTGATGATTACTTTGTATGTTCTATAACATATTAACTATATTATATTTGATCTAATAATGATATTTTTGGTTGAAAACCAATAAGATATTGTAATTATGGCATTGAAGTATAATTCATTAAGTGTTTTCAATTATAATAAACTTGGTTTAGGCATGTGCAATAATATCCGGCCCTGAGTTAAGTGTATATATATATTTTCTAAATATTTTCCTCTCTTTGTTGTTATCATGTTCCTCAATATGACGTGAGGTGGAGGTGTTTTGTACATGATGCAAGCCTTGTATTAATAGTCACTACTAAGACTCCTTGGCATTTTGCGTTTTGTCTATATGAAAGCTACATATAAGTTAAAACTTAATAATAATACAAATTAGAGTATCTTAAACTGAGGATGACCTGTTAAGTTTGGATTCAAGTTTCTTCTTTTGTATGTCTTTTTCGATAGTGTGCTTAGTACATGTTGGTTATGCTGAATTATTTATGGTTTCGATTATACCAGCACTACACTCCATGTTGATATACCATTTTGGGTATATGCAGGATGACTTGGGGGATCCAGCTCCAGTTGTTGGGAGACCTCCTTTACGTCCAACCAGTCAAAATGCTTTTGATGAGAATGTTGATACTTTGACTTCTTCTGAAGCTGATTCGGTGCAACTGCAACATGATTTGATGACATCTGCTGCTCTGCTGTATGGTAAAACAAATGGTCAGGGCTCATCTGCTGTACGAAGTATGGGTCCACCTTCTTCCCACACTTATGCTGCAGTTTTAGGCGCTTCCTTGTCAAGAAGCACCACTCCTGATCTTCAACTAGTTGCTAGGGTTCCCAGTCCTTATTCTACACCCATTGGAGGAGGGAGAGCTGGTGCTTTGGAAAAGAGAGGCATTTCAAGTCCAAATTCCTTTAATGGGATCTCATCAGGCATAAGTGAGTCTGCAGATCTGGTGTCTGCTTTGTCCAATATGAACTTGTCGACAAATGGAGTGGCAGATGAAGAAAACCATTTGCCATTACAGATTGGACCTGAAATTATTAAACACCAAAATTCTCTCTTTGATTTTCAAGGCAGTGAGAATCATAACAAGCAGCGTTCCTATTTTAAGAAGTCTGTATCGGGGAACTTAAATACATCTTCTGTTCCACAATCAGCTAAAGGTTTGTTCTCTGATTTTGGTAAGAGCATTGGAGCTGAATCAGACATGAACAACTCATCCTCTGACAGGCAAGTGGAACTGCAAAAGTCTGCTATTCCTTCTGGCAACTCATATTTGAAAGGCTCACCTACCTCCCCACTCACTGCTAGTGGTTTTGATGCTCCTTATCAGCAATTAGATGGTACTGATTCTAATTATGGTTTAAGTGGGTACTCTTTGAACTCGGCATTGGCATCCATGATGGCAAGCCAACTTGGCACTGGTAATCTGCCACCCTTGTATGAAAATGTTGCTGCAGCATCAGCTATGGCTGCATCTGGAATGGACTCCAGGGTGCTTGGAGGAGGTATGGCATCTGCAAACCCTGCTGCTGGGGAATCTGAATTGCATAATATTGGTAGGATGGGGACCCAGGTGACTGGAGGTTCTCTTCAAACACCATTTATAGATCCTGTGTATCTTCAATATCTGAGGGCTTCTGAATATGCTACAGGACAGATTGCTGGTCCTAGTAATCCTTTCGCTGATAGGAGCTTCGTAGGAAATTCGTACATCAACTTCCTTGAACTTCAGAAGGCATATATTGGAGCTCTACTTTCACCGTCACAGTATAACATTCCATTGAGTTGGAAGGCTAGTGGTTCTAATCACCATGGTTACTATGGTAACCCTGCATTTGGTGTCGGGATAACATACCCAGGAAGTCCGATGGGGAGCACTGTTCTTCCAAACTGTCCAGCTCGTCCTGGTAGTCCTATGAGGCACAATGAGATTAATATGCGCTTTCCATCTGGAATGAGAAATTTAGCTGGGGGTGTCATGGGACCCTGGCACCTGAATGCTGGAAGCAATATGGATGAAGACTTTGCATCCTCACTTCTGGAAGAGTTTAAAATTAATAAAACGAAGTCTTTTGAACTTTCAGAAATTGCTGGACACGTAGTTGGGTTCAGGTACGTGTTGCCCTATTTTTTTCTAGGTCTTTATTTTTATATTTTCCTGAAGTTTGCTCTGATGCCTTATATTATTTCCTACAGCATGGATCAGTATGGAAGTCGGTTTATTCAACAAAAACTTGAAACAGCCTCAGTAGAAGAGAAGAATATGATTTATCACGAGATCATGCCTCAAGCTCTTGCATTGATGACTGATGTTTTCGGCAACTATGTGATTCAAAAGGTAATGCAAACTCTTTATGTGCCTGCATTTGGTTTTGCATTTGTACTTAGAGTATTTTATTATAAGGTGAGGTGCCATACATGTTCCTTAGATTATGTCATTTGTGTCTAGTCACTTACATTAGAAATTGTGTCATTTAGTTCCTTGGTTATGAAAAAATTAGCCTCCGAACAATTATATTATTTTATCTTTTTTTCATAAAAAAAATATTATTTTAGTGATTTTTATATTAAAATCTTATTATTTTTTGTTAAGTAATTAAAATGCGATTGAAATACAAGTCTTTAGTAAAGATAAAAGTAAAATTTAATATAAAATTGTTGAAGAAAAAAATCAGCAATAATAATATTAAGAAAGTTATTTAAATATATTTTTTAATATTTAATAAAAATTAAAAATTATTAAAACATTAAAATAAAACAGTCACAATTAAAAAATAATAAAATGAATATTTTATGGATTGTTTTTCATATTAATATTTAATAGACAAATTATTAAAATAATAAAATATGTCCTTAATTGACCCTTTTTCCACAATCAAGGACATGTTTGGCACCTAAACTATACTGAACAAATATAATTAGACGGAACTAAGTTGGATTGAATTAAACTGTATTGTGTTATGTTAATACAATGTTTGGTGTTTACTTGAGTTAGAAATTGGATTTTATAATGTGTTTGGTGTGATCAGATTGTATTATATTATTTAATAAAAAATTATAGTAAACAATTTTTTTTCATTATAACTTGATTAACACCAAATATTTATATTCATATGCATCAAGTATGACTTAAATTTTAGATTAACTATTAATCTCAAATATTTAAAAAACGTTCTTTCAAATATAACTATTATCTCCTCTTTCTTTCTTTTTTTCTTTAAAGCAGATAAATGACAATTTCTCATAAAGCTTGTTGAAATCCACATAAATTAAAACTCTATCATCCAGAAAAAAATTCAGTCCACAACTGGTGAGCAACAAGCAATAATGAGAGAAGAAGAAAAGCAATGACAATAAATAAATTATGACATTATTTTTATAGAATTAAATATAAATGAAAATTCGTCATTGAATCATTGTATTACCCACAAAATTTCTGTGAAAGATTGCAGATTATCTTGAAAAGTTTGTCAAAGGAAGGACACCAACAAATCTCCACAATCTCGTAAAGAAGCTCAATTATGAAATCTACGGAATGGTGCACAAGATTTTGTTGTGAGGGTGAGAAAGTTTTGTACAGTTAGGAATGCCCATCCCCTTCACCGGTCTAGAAATGCATTTTTAAAGTGTGTTATAAATGGCCCTGGATTTTAGTTATATGCGTATAATATTGTACCAAACACTGGTTTAGGAGAAAATCATACTATCCCAATAGCTAGACGGTATAACAAGCATACCATAAGGGATTAAATGACATTGTTTCTAATATAAGAGATTAAAGGATACAAATGATCCAATCTTGTGGATTTATGTGGCATTTTTCTCTTTATTATATTGACTGTTGGTTCTTGCATACAGTTTTTTGAACATGGACTTCCATCACAAGGAAGGGAATTGGCTAACAACCTTTTTGGTCATGTTCTGACTCTTAGCCTTCAAATGTATGGTTGTCGTGTGATCCAAAAGGTATTGTTAACTTCTAGGATACTTCTTATTCGGTTCCTTGATCTGATGATGTCTTGTGGGTTATTTGTGTAATTTGGCTTATTTTGGATGTCCAGGCCATAGAGCTTGTTGATCTGGACCAAAAGATCAAAATGGTTCTGGAGCTTGATGGCCATGTCATGCGATGTGTGCGGGATCAGAATGGGAATCATGTTATCCAAAAGTGCATTGAATGTGTTTCTGAAGATGCTATTCACTTTATTGTCTCAACGTTTTTTGATCAAGTTGTTAATATGTCCACCCACCCATATGGGTGTCGTGTGATACAGGTCTTGAAAACATCAGTATTCTTGTTTATTGATGGCTTCTCATGAATAGGCTAGAAACTGATGTTTCTTGATGTCTTTTTGAGGCAGAGAGTACTGGAGCATTGTGAGGATCCAAAGACCCAAAGTAAAGTTATGGATGAGATTTTAGGAGCTGTTAGCATGTTGGCTCAAAATCAGTATGGCAATTATGTTGTTCAGGTTTGTTATTTCTCTCTATTAAACTCTGGTATGCTATCAGGAATTGGCACAGGAGAATGCTTGAACTGTAGACTTGCATTTTGCGCTCATCATTATTAACATATGTCGAATTTGTGATGTTCCCATCTTTTCTGTCTGCCTCTTTTTTTTTTTTTTTTGCCCCTCCTGGCATGATCTTTCTGTATTAAATCTCTTCTCTAATAATATCTTACTATAGATTTTACAAGTCAGAATCCTGGAAGATCTTCCTGAATAATATATCAATCTTATTTCTCAAGAAGGGAAAGTCCTTTTCTTCACCAATGGAGTTTTTTGTTTTCTGGCTACATTATGAGAACATATTTCTCATTCTTATGTTCTTATTTTGGGTTGATATATTGCCAGTCAAACACATTTCTTTCCTGATTTAAACCCACCTACATAGTTTGGAGTTAGGGATGTGTATGAATATGTGTATGTTTTTGGTTAATATATTCTACATATATTTTCTTCATTGTTGGTAGGATTTAAGACCAAGACTTTCCCCTAAATGTTTATCTTCGTCATTTTCAGACTTCATTTTTCTGATGTTTTATATTTTAATCTCCTTCATATTTGCTTGAAGAAGTTATTTTATGATATGGCTGCAAACTCTGTTTAGATGTTTATCCAGTTAGCACAATAACATCAGTTGGTTCTATTAAGTTCGGTCAATTTTTCCAGCTTGTCCAGTTAGCACAATTACATCTCAGGTAGCCTTTTGGTTCTTGTTGACATCAAATGAAAATGTAAAGAAATCGAATTCTGGCTGTTGATGCTCAATTTTACTGCCATATTGTGCTGTTGATCTAAATTAAAGTTTCTCCAACTACAAGTCAGTGTTCTGACTTCTTATGGGGCCTTTTATATTTCCTTAAATGTGAAGAATATTTATAGATCTTTTTTATCTATCAATAGCACGTATTGGAGCATGGGAAGCCTCTTGAGCGTTCGATTATTATCAAAGAACTAGCTGGACAGATAGTTCAGATGAGCCAGCAGAAATTTGCTTCCAATGTTGTAGAGAAATGTCTTACTTTTGGTGGCCCTTCAGAGCGTGAATTACTGGTGAATGAGATGTTGGGCTCTAGTGATGAAAATGAACCTCTTCAGGTTTGTCACATCTATTTAGCTTTAGAATGTGGGATTTTAAACTGTCTTTGTGATTGACTTCATTTAAATACAGGCAATGATGAAGGATCAGTTTGCCAACTATGTAATACAGAAAGTGTTGGAGACATGCGATGACCAACAACGTGAGCTGATCCTTTCTCGAATTAAAGTTCATCTAAATGCTTTGAAGAAGTACACTTATGGGAAGCATATCGTTGCACGTGTAGAGAAACTTGTTTCTGCTGGAGGTATGCACCATGTCCTCTAATCAGTTTTCCAATTATCTTAAGTTTATTGCACCGCTTTCATGTGCCATTTTGTTAGATTTGTTAGATAATTGGAGTCACTATGTCCTATCATCTATCATCCAGAAATTAAGATCATGTGGTGCACTATGCTCCGCTGTTTAGATGTAGATTTGTAACACGCTAAGTTTATTGCACGTCACGGGCGGTGTATTATATGACACATGAAAGCAATGTTTCTTGATTGGCTATCTAATTTGTTATTTTGGTTGTGCAGAAAGGAGAATTGCTGCTCAGTCTTTTAACTCTGCATAGACGGGAATAGGAAAGAGTTTGTACAGCTAGTTGAGGCCTAGTCTGAGTTTACTCTCTCTCTCTTTTCTACCCGTACCGCTCTGCCTATCTTTTAGGACAAGGTATGAGCCTGTTGGAAATAGAAGTTGGTTTGTACTGGAAAAATGTACATTGTATAATTTAGAAACTTTTTATACATATAAGGAGCAAAGCTAAGGTGCAGGTGTTGAGCACGCACCTGTTGCCCCTGAAGATGAGAGATTAGTTACTAGTTACTATTATACAACTTGTTTTTAAGGGTGTATAGATGATAAAAAGGTTGAGCTAGTTTATTACTATTATTATCATTATGTACGTGACTGTACAAATGTTGTCCTATCGAGACCTGTCCATGTTTATTAGGTGAGGCTAGAGTCTTTGCATGTATGCAGTCACTTTATTTTCTTTCCAAAAGAGAACAATTTTCTTTTACCTTTCATGTTCCAATTTTTTTTCCTCCTCTTTTTAATCTCAGGCAAATCCCAAATAAAAATGGGAATATGAAATATCTGAGACTGGCACTAAAATTCATAAGCACCCTAGAATTCAAGCTGGCCCTTATTCCTCCCTAATTTTAATGTGTGATATTTGTTGGTTGGAGTTTCAACGAGCTGCGTTAAAAATCTTGTGAGCTGTAATTTTAATACGATGATATGATATTTTGGTTATTTTACTTAGATATATTAGTTATTTTTTGAAAAATTAGCATGCCTTTGTTACCTTAGTGTTACATTTTTGATACTTGGTTATTTTTTGATGATTTTGTGATTTTGATAATTTTTTTAAATTTAAATTTAATTCAATTAAATTTTACTTGTAGATGTTTAAATGGAAAAATATTTCAAAAATTCGAAAAAAAATGAATTTTTTTTATTAAAATCATCAATATTTGTTTAAAATGATTAAAATTATAAATGTAATAAGGTTTTGTTTGTGAGAGGAATTAAAAAAAAGTGCATTTTATTCATTTTTAAATTTTGTTTAATCTGACGCTGAATTGATTTGGATGCTTCACCTTTAACTTCCTTTTCCTTTGCACCGGAAAAAAATCTATTCATAGAAATAATGTAATTTGATAAAAAAAAATAAGATTTTATATAAATAATGTGTTATAATATTATTGATAAATATAATTAATTTTTTTAAATTGTATCAAATAAAAAGTTATTATGATATATATGTAATATATAGTAGTGTTTATTCGACTAAGATAAATTACGTGCTTTTAGTTGAATATGATGAAATATATTTAATTACATTGTTAAAATACAATAAATGATAATACATATAAATACATAAAATAAGAATCTACTTTTAAGGAAAGTACTTTTAAGAAAAGTATATTAGTTGCATACATCTAATATACAACTAATGATGACTCATTAACAATTCCTTCAAGTTAGTTTATAGATATCGATCATGCTCAACTTGTTTAGTGAGTCGTATAATGACTTTTTGGAAACTCCTTTGGTAAACATATCTGCAAGTTGCTCTTAAGTGGGAACAAAAGGAAAGCTAATAATTTTGGCATCTAGCTTCTCTTTTATAAAGTGACGATCAACCTCTACATGCTTAGTCCAATCATGTTGTACTGGATTTTGTGATATATCAATGGCTGCCCGACTATCGCAATACAACTGCATAGTATTTTTGAGTTCAAAACCCAAATCAAACAACAAAGTTCTTATCCACAACAATTCACAAACCCCATGAGCCATACCTTTATATTCAGCCTCAGCACTATATCGCGCCACCACTTTCTGCTTCTTACTTTTCTATGTAACCAAATTACCTCCCACAAAAATGAAATAACCCGATGTTGACTTTCTATCTGTAATACTTCCTGCCCAATCTGCATCTGTGAAGCCACAGACTTCAAGAGGATTGTTGTGTTTAGAGAACATTACTCTTCCTGTAGCCGATTTCAGATACCTTAAAATTCTCAAAACAACATTCATGTGGTTCTCACTTGGATTATCCATGAACTGACTCACCACACTTACTGCATATGCAACATCTGGTCTAGTATGAGCCAAGTAAATCAAACGCCCAACCAATCTCTGATAGCGGGCTCGATCAGTTGGTATCTGATCTGGATACTCTACTAAACAATGGTTTTGCTCAATAGGAGTGTCAATAGGTTTGCAATCCAATATACATGTCTCTGTTAGCAGATCAATAATGTACTTCCTCTGACACATATATATTCCTTCTCTCCCCCTGGCTACCTCAATTCTAAGAAGTACTTTAGTTCACCTAAGTCTTTCATCTCAAATTCAGAGGCTAGTTGTCTTTGTAATTTATCCATCTCAATAGTATCATCACTAGTGATTACCATATCATCAACATAAATGATTAGGGTTGTTACCTTCCCTCATTGATGTTTGAGAAACAAAGTATGGTCTGAATTACTTTGTCTGTAACCAACCTTCTGCATGAACTATGAAAACCTTCCAAACTAGGCTCGAAGGGATTGCTTGAGACCATATAAAGACTTCCTCAATTTGCATACAAAATTACAAGGAGAATCAGCTACATACTCAAGTCGAAGACTCATATACACTTCCTCGGCTAATTCTCCATGAAGAAATGCATTCTTGACATCAAACTATCAAAGTGGCCAGTTTAGGTTAGAGGCAAGTGAGAACATAACCCAAATAGTATTCATTTTGGCAACAGTAGCAAAAAGTCTCATCGTAGTCTACATCATACGTCTGAGTGAACCCTTTTGCTACAAGATGGGCTTTATACCAATTTACAGATCCATCACCATTATGTTTTATAGTAAACACCCATCGACAACCAATTTCCTTTTTTCCTTGTGGTGGAGGCACAAGTTTCCAAGTATCATTCTTCTATAACACCTCCATCTCTTCGGCCATTTCCTTTCTCCATATTGGATCTCCCAACGCATCCTGCACTTTGTTAGGTATTGATATAATAGATATTTGATTCATAAATGATTTATATGACTTATATAATTTTTTAGTTGTCATGTAGTTGGCTACTGGGTATTTTTATTTTGCATGAATATTTGGTTCATACCTTTTGGCTGGTTGACCTCGAGTAGACCTATTTGGTAACATATACTATCCAACATTAGACTCAATGTTATTAGTATCAGTGGGTGTACTTACCTCATATGAGTGACCTTCAGTACCAAGGAATTTTTGATCAGGGGTAGGAGTGGTGCCTGAAGGAACAGTTGTGTCTTCAATTTCATTTGTTGTAAGCGAATCTGTTGCTTGGTTACTTGGAGCATCTGCTTCTTCAATGACTGGATTCAATGGATTAGGAATCTCATATGGTCCCATCGAAACATCAATTGGTGATTCTTCTAATTCTTCCCCCTCATCATGATACAGTTCTTCGGAATATATATTCTCCCTCTGACGAGCAATATCAGGTGAGGAAAAATAACTCATGTCCTCAAAGAAGGTAACATCCATAGTGACATAATACTTTCTAGTCGGTGGATGGAAACACTTGTACCCTTTCTGGTAACTTCCATAACCAACAAATACACATTTAATTGCTCGGGCATCTAATTTAGACCTTTGATTTTTAGAAACATGTACAAAAGAAACACACCCAAATACATGGGTAGGAAGATTATGGAAGGATGACAAGGAGACGTAAGATGCGAGAATCTGAAATGGGATTTGTCCATTAAGGACACTAAAGGGAAGACGATTGATGAGATGGATGGAAGCTTGTACGACATCACCCCAAAGATATTTTTGCATATGAGCACTAAATAGTAGTGCATGAGCCATATCAAGTAAATGACGATTTTTTCTTTCAGACACTCCATTTTGTTCCGGTGTTTGTGGGCAAGTAGTTTGGTGAATAATCCCATGTGTTTTGAATAAGTCTTGAAAAACATGATTAACATATTCTCCCCCATTGTCAGAACGAAGGATCCGAATGATGCCATTGTATTGTGTTTGAACGAGAGTATGAAAAGTTTGAAAAACTGAAAAAACTTCATCTTTTGTTCTAAGAAGAGAGATCCACGACAACCTTGTACAGTCATCGATGAACGAAATAAAATATCTCATACCTGATATAGTGGGCTCTTTAGATGGTCCCCAAACATTAGAATGAATTAATTCAAAAGGAATAGTACTTTTATTAGAAATACGAGGAGAATAAGTAATACGATGGCTCTTGGACAAAACATAAGTCTTACAATGTAAAACAGACTCACGAACACTAATAAATAAAGTGGCATAGATTTTTTCATAAGACTAAAGGATGGATGCCCAAAGCGGCGATGTCATAACCAAATTTCACTTAGCTTATCAGAACTAGAAGTCAATACAGTGCGTGCATGTGCTCCTGGTCTCTCCCCTTCGTAGTTCTGATCCAAATGGAACAATCTACCCCTCAGATACCCTCGATCAATTATTTCCTTGGTAAGAAGATCTTGAAAAATCACATACATAGGATAAAAGGTTACCGAACATTTAGACTCAATATTCAACTGTGGGACATATATTAAGTGATGAGATAAGTCAGGTACATATAAAACATTATAGAGCTGTAAAGATGGAGTGATATGAACTAACCTCTTTCCTAAGACAGGAAAGGCCTCACCGTTAGCATTCGTAACATAAGACACTGGTGGGAAAGATAACTTATTAAAGTAAGATCTATCATAAGTAATATGATCAGATGCACCAGAATCAACAATCCAAGTATTAGACCCAACAGAGTGAGAATCGTGTAAGGTCATACCAATCTTACCACGACCAGTTATTGAAGCTGTAAGGATACCTCTAGATTTCATAGGATGATTATGTCCAATTACTCTATAGTAGTTTGGTTCTTGGACAATTTGCACTGCAGCCGTTTTTGCTCTAGGACGATAAGATTGCCTTTTTGCTCCAAAGTAGCATGCTTTTGGTTACAAGTGTGGGTACAATTTCCAACAAGTATCATGAAGATGCCTTCGTTCATTGTAAAAGGAGCAATGGGGACGAGGGCGATTCATAAAGCCTGGTGGAGGTCCTTGATAATGAAGTGAAATTTTTCATTGAAATAAATAATATTGTGCAGCGGAATAAAAAGTTTTGTTTTTGTTTTTTGTTTTTTTTACCGAATTGGATTGTGGGCTAAATGGGCTGATGAGTTGAAATTAGTAAATAGGCTGATGGGATGATGGGCTAATGTGTTGATAGGCCTATAATTAAATTTGGTAGATGGGTTGATGGGCTAATGGATATGTAGCTAAATAAATATTATGAAAACCTAAAAAATGAAATTACCCACAAAATAAAAAATGCAGAAAGAAGCGCATGCTAGACAAACTAGTGCGCTGACAATGACGAAGCGAACAGCTTGTGCATGGATGGTGCCGATACCGCGTATGTGACGGTGTTAGGCATGCTGACGACAACATTAGTGCGCTGACGGCGGGATGGGCCAGGCGTAGGCTTGATGTCGCGGCCGGACACCGCACTGTAGGCCCCTGGGCCGGACGGGCCGGATAAATGACGACGCGTCGATCAATGGACAACAATCTGCAATGACGATGCAAACTGGACAATGAGAGAAGATTAACGGTAATGCATAAAAATACTGACGACGGTGCTGCTGCCTGAGAACTAGTAATATTTTTCTTTCTTTCCTACCCTGATACCAAGTTGAATATGATTAAATATATTTAATTACACTACTAAAATACAATAAATGATAATACATATATATATACAGAAAACAAGAATCTATTTTTAAGGAAAGTAATTTTAAAAAATATATACTAGTTACATACCACTAATGTTTTTTGTTTAGTTTGTTTTAATGCTTGAGGTCTCTTATCATATACGCTGAGCTATCATACATTATTTGTTTATTTATATGTGATATAAATTTCACGATTGATTCCCACGAAGAATGTAAATGTAAATCTTTCTCTAAAAAAACCCACTTATATATTGATTAGTCTCATATTGTATGTGATCCCATTTTGTAAGAATTGAACTCCACATATACAATATTTTCATCATTCATAAAATTACATATGAATTATGACAAATACCACATTGTGCTATATAATATAAACTCTCTTTTTTTTAATCTCTCTAACTTGCATATATTATTTGAGCCATTAGATTAATTCTAATAAATCTTATTCGTTAAATATATTTGGAGAAATTAACCCACCACTCACAGCCACATTTTAACCATTCTGTTCACATAATAGCTTTTGAATTCGAATTAACTTTAATAATCAAAATAAATTTTAATTTTAATATCCTCATAATTTAATTTAAAATGAAATTTTAATTTTAATTTTGAGAAATTAGTATGATATTATTTATGCTACAAGATAGCAACTAACATAATAAAAAAATCTAATAATTAAAATGTTGTTAAGAAAGTAATTTAAGCTTAAAAAATATTGAAATTACTTTACAAAAATAGTAAATATCTTCCAAAGTTAATAAAAATTAATCATAATTAACTTTTTAGTTATAGTAATATAAATGACATAATTTACAAATAATTATTTTTTTATTTAATATCTATATTATAAATAATTATTTTTTTATTTAATATCTATATTATAATTTTATTATAAGTAACTAATAGATATTTAGTAACATAAATAAGATCATGGTGTTAAGTTTAAGTTTAATTGTAATATGTAAAGCTTGCAATTTTAGATAGGACACAATAAGCAACATTAAATCGATATGATTTTGGGTTAAAAATGGGTCAATTCGTTTAAACATAAAAAAAAATAAATTCATACCAAAACGGGTCAACCTGTTTTACGAGTTTTTAATTTAAAAAAAAAGATTACACAAAAGGAAAAACCTTGTATTTTTGGCCTCATCATTAGGGTATTACTTTTTTATTTTTATTTTTCTTTTAGCATAAAATATGTATAAACATTCTAGATTCACCAATTCAATTGAATTTGAAATTACACATCAATTTTTGAATTAAACGGGGGACAAGATAGTAGAGGTTTTGGAACATGGTTCGTAAGTATTTAGTAGTAAAAAATGATGCTTGTAATCTAACCCATATTGAGCTGAGTCTACACTGATCAAAAACTAACAATTAAGCTTTCATGTATACCTAATATGGATACCAACCATGTTCTATAAAGTTGTAGCAATTTAAAATGTGTACTGTATGCGTGGTAAACAAAGTTAGAACAATTTTGTGAGAAGGGATGTGGTTTAGGTACGGGTTACATGTTCAGGTTTAGGGTTCAAGTTATGAGTTCAAGTTATAAGTTTGGAATGTAGGAATGCACAATGATATCAGCTCCAACTCTACCAGCAACAGCCCACGTGCATCACAAAATGCTACTAGTGCATATCCAAATGAAATAACAGGATCAGTGCACATGTAAGCCAAGCAAGCACCATTAGCACATGCAATTCAATTAGAGCCTACGATGAGATGTCCTCACTCATAGCAACTCACACGGATTTATCAAAGAAAATTAGTTATAGTACCATTACCCTTTGATTGAATGAAAGATTGTACTTACATAATTTGTACCAAGAATTACATTTTATAAGTTGTACTGCATTTTTTACAATAGTAGTATAAGTTTACTAATATAAAATAGCAATTAATCGAACAATACATTTACATAATTCAATATACAAAGCATGTATTCATCTTTTTCATATTGTTTTCATCACTCCTTTTCTTCTTTCTCTACATCTGCTTCAAGAAATTTGTCATGGTATAAGAGGTTCAAGCTCTCTAAACTTGAAAGAAAACAGCAACAATGGTTAATCCACCTATGGTAATTGATAGAGAAACTACACAAAATACTACCCCTTCTTTTACTCATAATATTTTTGACAACTTGTAGTATTTTCATTAATTCTTCGTAATTTTTCTGTATATCTCAATTTACAGAGTCATCATATATTTATAATAAGAAAATAAGAAAACATGTTGTTGCTCCACTCAAACTATTTTGCCGCCCATGCTCTCTACAAACCTGCTGCACCCATACCTTAATTCCACACTCATACCCTACTCCATTTCTCATTTACAGCTCACGCCAACACTTTCCCTCAAGTTAGTGCATATATATCTCTCATGCCCAACTTGTCAAGTCAGTTATAGAAGTTCCTTGCAGACACAGATTTTGTGAGCATATCAGCCAATTGATCTTCTGATTTAACAAATGGAAGTTGAATAATATTTTCTTCAAGGTTCTGTTTGATGAAGTTTCGATCCACTTCAAAGTGCTTTGTACGATCATATTGAACTGGATTGTGGAAGATGGCAATGGTTGCCTTGTTATCATAGAATAAGTTCATTTCAGAGTTGGGAGTAACACCAATCTTAGTTAGAAGTTTTTCAACCAAAGGAGCTCACATATTCCTTTGACCATTCCTAGAAATTCTACTTCAACGCTAGATAAGGCAACTACCTTCTGTTTCTTGCTCCTCCATATAACAAGATTACCTCCCACAAAAGTAAAGTACCCAGCAGTAGATTTCCTATCCTTGATATTTCCTACCCAGTTTGCATCTGTATATCCAGCAACTTTCAATTGACCATTCTTTGAAAACATAAGTCCTTTCCCAGGGGAAGATTTTAAATATCGAAGTATTCGCATTACAGCATTCATATGGTCTTTACTTGGGTAGTACATGAACTAACTTACTACACTCACAACATAAGCAATATATGGTTGAGTATGAGATAAATATATGAGTTTACCCACTAACCGTTGATATCTCTATTTGTCTACTGGTACCTGGTCCACATATTCTCCATGTTTGTGATTTTGGACAATTGGGATATCAGTAGGTTTGCATTCTAGTAATCCTACCTTTGCCAACAAGTCTAGAATATATTTCCTTTAGGAAAGAAATATACAGTGTCTTGATCTTATTACCTTAATACCCAAGAAGTATTTAAGTCCTCCTAAGTTCTTTATTTCAAACTCATTTGACAGGTGTTCTTGAAGCCTAGAGATTTCTTCTTTATCATCCCCTATAATAATCACGTTGTCTATATAGACTATGAGAGCTGTTATCTTTCCCAATCGATGTTTTAGGAAGAGAGTGTGATCAGAGTTGTTTTTTTGAAACCCATATTTCCTCATTACTAAACTCAACCTACCAAACCATGCTCGAGGTGATTGTTTTAGTACATACAATGCTCGTTGTAACCTACATGCAGTTTCTTTTCCTGATGTAACAATATATCCTGGTGGGATATCCATGTAAATATCCTCTTCAAGATCACCATAGAGGAAGGCATTTTTTACGTCAAGTTGGTGCAATGAATAATATAAATTTGCTACAAGAGATAACAATACTCTAACAGTTTTTAGTTTAGTCACAGGTGAGAAAGTTTCCTGATAATCTATACCATGTTTCTGGTTGTACCCTTTTACTACTAGCCTCGCCTTGTATAGATAAATTAACCCATATGCTTTATACTTAATGGAGAAAATCCACTTGCACCCCACTGTCTTCCTCCCTTGAGGCAACACGCAAAACACCCGAATATTATTCTTTTGCAATGCCTCAAATTCTTCCTTTATAGCTTGAGCTCAGTTTGGTTCAGATAAGGCTTCTTCAATACTACTTGGAATTTGACATGAGGAGAGTGTTTGTACAAACGCCCTAATAACCCTTGAGTAGATACATAATTGGTTATTGGATACTTGGAATTTTGTTCTTTTCTGTCTGGAGAGTATCGATTTGGAGGTTTGCCTCGATTGTGTCTGAAAGGTAAAACATAACCAGTAGATGTATCTATAGAATTAGTTTGTAAAGGTGTGTTAGGATAGCTTTCCTCATGAGTATTCTCAGCAGGAGGATCATTGGGTACTAAAGAGTATAGGGGTGCATCAACCACTGTATATTCTAGAGATGTAGTCACTAGTTCAGCTTTAGTTCTTAAAAGTTCAAGTTCAGGTCTAGGTACTGGCTCCTCCATATTGTTGGCATCATCTGAATATGCTGGATTGTTACTAACATCTAACACTTCAACATCAAACCAATTTTGTTATTCGCCATAAATCTCCCTCTGAGAAGGGAAATTGGATACTTGTGATGGGAAAAAACATTCAGATTCTAGGAAAGTGGCATCCATGGTAATGTAGGTTCTTTTAGTGATAGTATCGTAGCATCGGTATCCCTTTTTTTGTATGCCATACCCCAAGAATACACATCGGACAGCATATGGATCCAACTTAGTTCGTTGATTTTTATAGAGGTGAACAAAAATAACAAATCCAAAAATTTGGGGCGGAAGCATCAAAATAGTAGGTAAAGAAACATAATCAAATAATACTTTTAATAGAGTTTGAAATTGTAAGGTTTTTTGTGGGCATACGGTTTAGTAGTTACACAGTTGTAGTAACAACATCACTCTAGTATCTACTAGGCATATAGGCATATATGCATTGATGAGTAAGGCACAGACAGTTTCTAAAATATGCATATTCTTCCTCTCTGTAGTACCATTCTGTTGTGGTGTTTGTGAACATGAGGTTTCATGGAGAATCCCATGGTTGTCCAAGTATGTCCGAAATTGTTGATTAACATATTCCCCCCATTATCAGACCTAAGGATCTTAATTTTTTTTAGAAAATTGTGTCTGAACCATGGTGTGAAACGGGTGAAACGTAGAAAAAACTTCATCTTTGTGTTTAAGAAGATAAAGCCATGTCATTTATGTACAATCATCAACAAAAATTACAAACTAACGATGACCTGAGGACGTAGTGGCCGGGGAAGATCATTCCACCAATCTGGATACCCATGTAGTTTGAAGCAATTTTCACAGGTATGTTTGGAGTTTCAACAATGTGTACATTTTATGTCAACAGAAGGTGGATTTTCCGTGGATTTCTTGCTACCCAAAGAATTAGTTCTTGGTTTTGGTGGCATCGGATTATGGTGTCCCTTGATCCCTTTGAATGCCATAACTGCTCCAGGGGTCGTATCTGCACCCGTGATCATCACGGTCTGCCTGACCTCTTCCCTATGGACGAATCCAAAGGCATGTTCCACCATAGGGAATGGTTTGATTTGAAGCACATCACTTCGAGTTTTATCTAGTCTATCATCGAGTCCATCAAGGAAGGTATAAACTCGATCTTCTTGTATGATGGATTTGTATTTTTGTATGTCAGACGCACACTCCATTGGGTTAGGACGATGAAAATCAATTTCTTGCCACAACCCTTGAAGGTCATTGTAGTATTGTTCAATGGATCTTGTTCAATGGATCCACCTACCTGCTTCATACGAGTAACTCAACGGTAGATATCATACACTTGAGATGTGTTTGTCCCATCAAAGTAGGTTGTAGTAGCAGAATTCCAAACCTATTTTGCAGATGGAAATCTGATAAAATTGGCAATCAAGGAAGGGTCTATTGAATTGATTAACCATCCCTTGACAGTGGCATTTTCAGTACGCCATTTCCTGAATGAGGGATCAGTTTCTAGAGGTTGAGAAAAGTCACCATTAATTTATTCCAGTTTTTCTTTGCCAGAGATATACATCTCCACCACCTGGGACCATAAGGCATAGTTGGATCCTCCCAACTTGATACCAATAGGGGTAATCAACACCTCAGTTAACAGTGGTTGTGAGGTAGTTTGAGGTCTAATCAGAACCTCAATCATTTTTGTAGTCAAATCGTTAAGGATAGAATTAGTGGTTAGGTCTCCAAATTCTGCCATGAAATCTATTGGTTCTGTGGTTTTAATATTACGACTGATTTGTTTTTTTCCATCAATCAGCCAAATATGCACACAAATAGATGCTTTTTCAATTAGCCAAATATGCACACAAATAGATGCACGGTGTTGTTCAAAGAGGCATCTCGCCTAAAAAAATGGCGATGTTCATCTCTCTGAGAGCTGCGAGAACTACTTCCGTGGCCTGGTATTGTTCATCTTTGTGAGAGCTACTTCTATGGCGCAACACTGTTCATCTCTACGATTTTGGACCCAACAGCTACGGTCGCTAGAACTAGAGCGTAGAGAGACTACAACGACTCCAACAATCAACTAGAACGGTATGGCTCCAACCAGCAGCCACTATCCAGGAAAAAACTGGTGAAAACAACACACGTACAGAGAGTAGAAACTCATAAAAAAACTTGTCGATGAGACAGCCAGAAGACAGTGGAGTAACCAGATCTCTTCAACCGTGGTGACCTGGGCTCGGATCTCAGTAGCCACACTGATGAGCAAAAACCGATATCGCCGATTCTTGCCAATACTTTGGTTTTATATTTATAAAACTCCCGCAAGTGCACGAATCATTTCGTAGAAAATGATAAGTATACTCCCAAGGTCGATCTAAGGAAGGAATGTATGTGGTTTTTAATTTATTATTCAAACTTTTAAAAACGAAATTAAATCCTAAACATCCTGTTACGATATTTTTGGTTTTGTGTTTTTAATCTACTGACATAAAAATAAACATAGATTCAATAAATATTTATGCAAATTTTATCAATTATAATAGTGGAGTATTTATGGATATAAAAACTAAGTTAATTATGCTTGCTCATATTATTTAGGTTATTAAAGATATGAACTGATATTTATTGATTCTACATTTTTTGTATGAATACCACCTTTGGTGGGGTTAGATATTCTTTGTTAACTAAACAAATCAATTAACACCTATGGGTGGGGTTGATAACTAATTTGGTTAATTAAATTAATTTCTTTTTCTAAAAGATTGAAAATGAACCATTTAAATGCCACCTTTGGTGGGGTTAGATAGTTTAAACTTTATTCAAGGTATCCAAATTAAACTTAAGAATTTAATTATCCAAGTGCTAACTTTCAAGTTTTAAAACCACTACTGAAAACATGTTGTCAATACATTTTCACATAATAATTCTTATAAAAACTTTTGAAATAGAGCTTCACTCTAACTACCGGGCGATTGTACCAACAAATAAAAGAATACTACTCTAAATTAGACCGGATAACTAAACCTTAAAATCTAATTTTCAAATTTAAGTTTGTAATGAAAAATAATATATTTCTCTCTAACATTATTAATATAAAATTTTGAATAAAAATAACATCAATTCATTTTAGAGATTTTTACCTATTTAATATTTTTCAAGCATAATAACGTTATTATTATATCATGTTTATAAATAACCAACACAGTTAAATTTAATCACATACAAATTAAATATAACATGTAAGAATAAAGCATAAAAAATAACTACAAAGAAAATAAAATCCTTACAGTACTTCGATGTTATTCTCGTTGCTGGAAAACCTCCAAACGGAATTTGCACTCCCATTTATTGAATCAAAAAGCAAATAAATTACAAAAACATAACTAGTTCTTCTCAAAAAGAGAAACTCTAAAACTAAGAAAAGCTAACTAAGAAAAGATAAAAACTAAGAAAAAAACATAAAAACTAAGAAATGAGAGAAAGAAAGAGAGAAGAGAATGTGTTTTGAGATGTGTTTAGAAGTGAAGAGAAGGGTGTATTTATAGGTGAGGATGGAGAGAAAAAGTGGGTGAAAAAATGTTAAAAAATGGTGAAAACGCGGAGTGGTGATTGCTGATGTCATAGGGGCGGTTGCGTGCGAAAATGGGGCGAAATGGCAGCGGTACGTGCAGAGGGTAGTATGGGCGTGCACAGGCGCATGTGGAAATGGAGTAAGGCACACATGGAATTGGGCGTTGGTACGCGCGGGGCTCGGCGCAACGTGGGCACGGGCGAGCGCAGGACTGGGCGGCGCGGCGGCGCGATTTTCTCCTTTTTGACCTTTTTGACCCATTTTGTCAAATTTTTCCATATTTGTTGACATTTCCTCATTTATTTATTAATATATTTTTGATGTATTACTTCCAGTATTCCTTTTTGAGTCTTTAAGTTGCGTTTTTAAGCGAAAATACCTAAAAACAATACATGTGATTCCAAAAAAGAAAAACTTATATAAATATATGATAAAACATATAAATATATATATATATATATATATATATTTAATCAATTAATGTGCATAAAATCATGATAATTTTAGTACTTTTTGAGCACTCATTACACATCGGAGCAAACCAGTGTCGAAGAGTAACCAATAACCCAGTGTGCGTCAATGAGCATGTTGCTATTTTTATTCCATTAGGTTAAAATTAACCATAGCTTTGATACCATGGAAACTTGTAGTATTTTCATTAATTCTTCATAAATTTTCTATATATCTCAATTTAAAGTCTCGTCATATATTTATAATAAGAAAACATGTTGTTACTGCTCTACTCAAACTATTTTGCCACCCATGCTCTCTGCAAACCTGCTGCACCCATACCTTACTGCTCCACTTCCCATTTACAGCTCACACCAACAATTTTTACCTTTTATAATATCTTAGTCTCTGTAAAATTAGAACATAAAAACTATACCATATGGAAAAATCAAATACTTAAAATTCTGTGTAGCTTAGAGTTGGATAGCTATGTTATCGATGATCCACCAAACAAACTCTTGATGATGGCTCTCTTAATCCTGAATACAAAATTTGGGCAAAGCAAGATGGAATGCTCGATTGTTAGTTAATGTTGTGTATGAGTGATGAAATGTTAAAACAGATTTTTGATTTTGACACCTCTAAAGATGCTTGGATAAGAGTAGAAAAATCCTATGCATTAAAATCAAGAGCTCGTACAATTTAAGTAAAATAAGAAATGCAAACTGTCAAGAAAGGAACTCTTAGCATTAGTGATTATACGCTTAAGATCAAACTTCTTGCTAACGAATTTGAAGGTGCTGGATGTGACATATTTGAAGAGGAAAAATTTGTGAATGTATTGAGTAGACTTTATGAAGATTATGACAATGTGTTCTCCATGTTAACTAAAAGAATGATAACAGAAAAGGTTATAGCTAATAGCCATGAATGCAAGCTTGAAAGAAGAAAGGTTTTCATCATGTTAACATTACCATCACCATCAGTAATTTAACTCTAAAGAATTTAAGATCCAATGATGAGTTCAAAGTATTTAACAAAAGTTATCAGTTCTATCATCTCAAAAATATTGGTACTAATATACAATTTTAACAAGGTTAATAGTCCTACTCACAATCCTATAATTCTTTCGGGGCATAAAGCTTTGGTAAGGGACAAGGTAGAGCCGGATGTCAATTATGTGATAAACTTAGGCATTTGGTATCAAATTGTTGGCATCATTTTGATAAAAAAAATTCCACTAACAATGTAACACTAATCAAATACCTCTACTAATACCATCACAATTTAACAATTAGGTCAAACTATTTTAGTATTAGGTGAGGTTAAAGTTAATAAAATTAGGCATGATTTACTGAAAGGTTAGATTCGAGTTCGTATAAATTGGATTGAGTTAAAAACGTGTTGATCCAAACACGACCCATATTGTACAAATTTTCATTGCTAATAACATGTGAATTCCATTTAATAAAGTAAAATTGGTGCTTTACATATTAAATAGTACATAAATTACATAAAACCCTTAAGAAAAATTTATCAAATAGTCGGAAACTTACAATGTTAATCTTATTTTTGTGTTTTTTATTTATTTTTTATTATCATTATTTTTAAATTTATACTAATATATGAAATCTATTTGAATTAGATATGGAAAAGAATATACACCGTGATAATGTTAATAAATGTTAATATACAAATTAATTATTTAATTTGAGATTATTATTCTTTAAAATATTATTTGATTCTTTTAAATTTTTACAATTTGGTATTTTATAATTATCTAATTTTTCATTTTAACCCTATAAATAAGACTTTTACTTTCAAATTAGACTAAAACAAATTGAATTATAGTTTATTAGGAAAAATTATTGAACTTGTTATTGATCGTTGATCTCCATGATCTTCAAGCTGCCAAAGTCTTCAATTATAATAATGTAATATCATATAAAATAATATAGTTTTTGGTTTTTGACTTCAAGACACAATTTTAATTTGTTGTCTTTAATATAATATTTGTTCCCACCAATTCATTGATGCACTAGAGTTCAATAATTACGTCTCTAAGATACAACGAAATCTCATATTGTCTATAGTGTGCATTCATGAAAACAACTTAAAAGTAACTTTGATTTTGAAAAATACTCACGATAATTAATGTTCTAAATCTATAGTATTTAAAATATTAATTTTATTTATATATAAATGGTGATGGGAAGTGTAAAAGAACATTCATTATTCTTTCTTTAACTTTGCATAATCGTTCTCTCTAACTTCACTTAGCAAATAACATCTTAAGATTGTTAAGAAAAAATTCTTGAACTTGTTGATTGTTAATCTTCATGATCTTCAAGTTAAATCTCCAAAATCTTTAATTGTCATACTGCAAAATGATATTAAATAATATAGGTTTTGGTTTTGGCTTCAAGGCACGACTTTAATTTGTTATTCGTAAGATGCTATTTGTTAGGCAAAATTGTTTTTGGCTTCACAAATAATAATAAATTTATAATTTCTTAAAATTTTATTCAAAAAACACGATTATGCATAGATTCAAATATAAATAGATAATATGTGTAGTTTTGCATATATGTTATTTAATGAGAACTTGATATTAAATATTAAAATATAAACATATTATGTATTTATATTTGAATCTATGCACGAGATCAAACCATTTAAAATTTATCAAAATTATAAAATAATTATTTTATATTACAATTGGTGTATAGTATACATGTAACATCCATGCAGTAAATTGTCATGACTATTATTGAAGTCGTAAATCTTAGTAAAATATTATGCAAATTAATGATATATGTTAAAGAGTCGTGACATTTGATGAAAATTCATGACTTGGTGAAATGGTGTTACCCTTTGTGAAGAGTCGTCATGTTTAGTGAAAAGTTGTGACTCTTGGTGAAAGATAATGACTTGGTTGTAACCCTTTGTAAAGAGTCATGATGTTTGGTGAAAAGTTGTGACTGTTGATGTAAGCATTGACTCTTGGTGAAGGGTTGTGATTCTTTGTGAAAATTCATGACTATTGGTAAAGGGTCATAACTTTTGGTGAAAGGTCGTGACTCTTAGTAAAAAACTATGACTCTTGGTGAAAATTATGATCCTTGGTAAAAGAATTTATATGAAAGTGAATTCCAATGTCTTGGAAAGAATATAAAGAAAGGATAAGAATACCTTAAGTTGATGGAATATTACTAAAGAAAGTAATTAAGTTAATATGATAGTGAGTTATGTTGTGAGATCCTAGTAAAAACAAGCATGCATATGCATATGCTCCTACAAAGAAATTAATATGTTTACCCTAGCTTCATCTAACATAGAAGCCAAATTATTGGGAATCATATTTGTAAGTATTCTTCTTTGATCCAAATTAATATCTCTTGTATGGTTGTACGCGTATACTAACAAGAGGAGTTTTTCTAACTATTGTATGTAACCGAATGTAAAGTGATGAACCAATACATTAACTTAAGATGCAATTATGTATGATTGATGCTCATGATAAGATCATTGTTTTATGTTAAGTAATAGAAGAACTTGACTGACCCTTGATGATGAAAAAGCCTTGCAAGTGATAAAATTATTAATATATAAAAGGGATAGGATAGAAGCCAACCTCAAATAGATCATCAATGATGAAAACTCAACCTAACACTTGAAACATCAAGATCTTGGATTCAATGAACTAAATTATGTCATATGTTTATGATTGCAAGCACAATAATTAACATAGAGGTGTCTCAAAAGAAGATGTGCTTGGTACACCTAATAGAACAAGAAGGATAAATTATTTAGAATTTAATGAACTTATAATTAGGTATATTTTAGTTACGTTGGTATCCTTGAAAAGTTTACCTATATGATTGTTAAAGGTGGTGTCATCTCCTAGTAGCTTAGTTGGATACTAAAACACTTATGAAAAGTCAAGATATAAGACAGAAGGACAATTTTCATGTCAATGAATAAAAGAACACTAGAGATGAAAATGGTTTATGTGTGAAACATGTCCAGTTAATAGAATAAAGTCGTTAAAAGGCTTGCCTATCATGCCACCTTGGTTAACTTTGATGTGTTTTCACTGAGTAAAGGTTCAAGTTCAAATGACACCTTTATTTAAGCATGTCTCCAGAGAATACTCAAGATAAAAGTTTTCAAAACTATTTTCAAATATGTATTTCATTTTAAAAATGGTGGGAATTGTTGGAACATTTTTAATAAGAAATGATTATAGCATTTGGATGAAAAGTTGCAATGGTTTAAGTATGTATCTTTTTGTAAAAGATGTATTAAAGAGTTATAACTTTTGGAAGTTAAATGTTATGATTTATTTTGAAAGGTTGTGACATTTTATGAAGGAACATATTTTTTAAATGGATTGTAATTGTTTATGAATAATTGTATTTGTAATCATATTGTAGTATATGTGAGTTGGGTTCCTGTGTACAAAACATAGTGCCTATTTATTTTTACTCTGTATTCTATCTTCTTCTGTATAAGATTGGTTACTGTAGATCAGTAATGCACATATGAACATAAATACACTTTGCATTTGAGCATGTTTACACACACCATGATTGAGTATTATAGTTTTCGACGAGCAAGCAAGCAAACATTGTCGCTTGTGTTTTTGTTTTATTTCAAGTGTAGGTATTTATGAAATTTACTCGACAATTTTGGGAGTATTTATGGAATTTACTCGACAATTTTAGGAACTAAAAAATGTGATTTTTTAGCACTTTGCCACAACCTTAGCCACCACCCTTGGCAAGGTGACTAGTGAAGTAGCTGATCAAATTCTATAAATACCCTCATGTTCTCTTATTTTGTTATCTAGAAAAAATGTAGCAGTGCTCTATCAAATTGACATTTCATTTTTCTATTTACGAATCATTAATACCTTAAGTGTTATTTAGTATTAGTGATTTGTGATTATGTGAGCAAAATTGTGCTTGCCAATTGAGAGCACTTGAGACTATGTTTGCTAGTTAAAGTAAAATAATGTTCTTAAGTTGTGACTTCTTAAGACTACTTTATTGATGTTGTGAGAGCTTCTTTATGAGAGTGAGTTAAGTTAAATGCTTTGAGCTCTTATATCTCTGGTTGTATGCAATAAGAGATAAAGTGTTTAAGTTTGAGGATGGTCCTCAAGAGTGTGAGTTGTTACACTTCTGATTACTAATCTATTGTTACTAATCACAACACATTGGATGGTGTGGGCTTTGGAAGAAAGTCAGGTTCATAAGTCAAACCAGGTGGTTACAAAAGCAGTATTAGGTAGTTTGAGTAGAGGTCTCAATTGATAGAGGTAATAGTGGTTTTATTTCTTTCAAAATTGTAACCATTTTATTGTTTAGTAGATTGTTTGCTTCTAAGTGATTGCCTTAAGCAACCTGAGAATTTTACCACATAAGTAGGGGTTATATATGGGCTTACCTTGTTATATATGGTATTATACATGCTCCATTATATGGCTAGTACAATCAAAGTTTAAATGTTGTATGTTTCTACATATTGAAGTCTAAACTCTGATTAGAAAGCTTTTATTATTTATTACCAACTTTTTGGCTATTGAATATTGCTTCTGTTTTATAATGTCTATATATGATTATTTTTACTACAATTATGATTATTTGTTAGGAGTTTATCTTTATGTTCTTTGCCTATTTGGGTTGAGTTCTTAAGAAGGCAGTATCTATTTAACCTGATTGTATATTGGGTCTTAGACTCCTTATTTGTAGTCATGCAAGATTAGATTGTGTGTTAGCATAATCTACCTTTTATTTGCATGCGAGTTTCGTGTGAGTCTTTAAAAAATTGTATCTTCTTACCCTAGAAGTGTATTAGGTGTTAGACTATTTATTATGGTTTGTTATGTATGTTTGATTATATGATGTTGCAGTACAATCATTATTTACCGAATATATTCTCACATATGAGGTATTTAAGTGATTGTAAATCCTTTTAGCTTTCTAGTATATCTATGCTTGTATCAAATGTTGTATAATATTTGCCATGTATACATCTTGCTAGTATGGACAAGAACTTGTGAGACACATTGTAACTAGTGTGTATTCTATATATTGTTATTTTTGTATCTGCTAAGTGTTTATATTATACTTTTGTTGTGTATTTTTCTTAATTTATGTTTGTGACGTCTACTTGGTTGAATTGGTATAAAATTCACGAAAAATCATTCATACAATTGTTCTTACGTATGAAAATCCTAAGTATTGGTTCTAAAGAGACATGATTTTTGAAAAAAAAATCATAACTTATGAAAGTTTTATAATATTTGTAAATGGTTGCATAACAATCTATAAATAAGTTTTTTATTAAAGTCATTTATAAGTGAAGTTTGAAATAACAACAATGCAAAGTTATGAAAAAGCATTGAAGGTTCTTTAACACTTATAAGAACCATTTATCTATAAATGAAGTTAGTGTTTTAAATAATATAGATTTAAAACATTAATTATCTTGATTGTTTTTCAAAATCAAAGTATTTTTTAATTATCTTTGTAAATGTACACTATAGACAACAAGAAGTTTCATTGTATTTTAGAGACATATTTAATAAATTCTAATGCATTGTTAAATTGATAGGACAAATAATGTATTAAGAATAACAACTTAAAATCGTATATAAAATCCAAAACTAAAAATTATATTATTTATTATAATTTTCCGATATCACAATTCAAAACTTTACATATTTAACTTAATATATCATATACATCAACAATCAATAAATTCAACTTTTTAAGTAACATGTGTTCGTTTCATTTTTTATTCATCTAAATTTACATCATCAATCCGTATATTATTTCTTCAATTTTATATTTTCTTTCTCCTATTTTCCTATTTGTTATGACTCATATATTTTCAATATGCTTTCAAATATTCTATAGCAAAGAAAAAAGAAGAAACATTGGAGAAGGACGAATTAAATTGTTTATTCTATTTATAATAATATAATTCAACAAAGTTCTATATCTTATATTATTTGAATTTGAAAATTTTAACAATATAACTTATATTTATTATATATATTATAATTAACACAATCTCTATAATTTTTAAATTTATATTATATTATTCCACCAAAATTTGAATTTTAAAAAGGTATCGAGAATAAAATGAATAACTCTCTTTTCCAGCTAAATATTAGTGGTGAATATTATAGAAGAATTAATGATTATTCTCAAATAAAATACCATAAATAAATTATCATTTCTTTTGAAAATGAAATTATATATTCTCATAAGTTTCACTTCACTTATTTGAATCTCAGTTCCCGGGTGCATTTGATAAAGTATTTCATATATTATTTTTTGTTTACTTGTTTGATTTTGTATTTATGATTTATTAGTCTATTTCTGTCGAGTATAAAAAAAATGAAGTATTATTTTTTGTTATAATTTTCTTAAAAATAAATAGTACTTGTTTGATAACATTTTTTCTATTGTTAAACACAATTGTTATTTTAAATGTTTATTAGCTATTTTTTTTTTCAAATACTAAAATATTCTGCATTTATTAATTAAAATGGTTTTATTTTAATTTTTTATTAAAAAACCTAAGAAATGTAATTTAAAAAAGGAACAAAAGTACTAAATCCTTTAGAAAACTATACTTTATATACTTTATTTTTTCTTTCTTTCTTTCTTTCTTTCTTTCTTTCTTTACAAAACCTATACCTATATATTAAGTTTTGTTCCTCGTTAGAGAGAAACTTAGAGTGAAATATATATATATATATATTGAAAACAAACCTCATTAATAGGAAGAATTACTATGGCATCAGGTATCCAACATATACTTTTGCCTAGGTAATCAAAAAATATATAAGTTACCAATCATATAGAGACGAAGGTCTGTATATCTCAGGAGAAGCACATTCCTCTTCTTACCTTTTGAAATTGTGCTTTTTTACTTGTGTAATTTATATATTCTCTATATTTTTTTTATATAGATAACTTGATTGATGATCCTTTTGAATTTTTTTTTGAAACATGTAATATATTTTAAATTTTAATAAGTTTTATAAAATTTTGTATCAAACTATTATTTTATATCTCATACTTTTATGTATAAGAGCTAATAAAATTGTTACATTTTTATTCTTGTAAAGAAAAGTTATATTTTTGAATTTATATTTTCATTAATTCTTCAATATTTAAAACAAACAATAGTCATTATATATTATTTGAAGTATTTTTTTAAAAAAATTATTTATAATTTACATGGTAGTAGAAGCATGTGATTATTAAGATTAAAAACCACATACCTCTTTGTCCAATGAGGTAGCACTATCTCTTGTATATAGCCATAATTTCATCCGAACTATTTAAATTTATATTTTTCATGTTTGAATTTTAACTCTCTCTTTTTTTTAAATAAAATCTTCAAAAAAAAAAATACACATTTTTTTAAAGATTCACTTATACAACTTCAAAGTCACATTAGAACAAATATCATCTCAGCTCTTTACATAAGAACTTTGCGTTAATATAATATTTATTTTTTGTTTATTATATCGATCTTCTCCTCTTATTATCTTTTATCTCGTCATATATTTAAATTAAAAAAATTCTTCTTAATTTGTAAAATCCTTTTTATCCATCTCCTTCCAAACTTTTCTTTTAAGATGACAATGGAGTCCTTGTCTGACGATTCTAATGAAGATAAAAATGATGCTATTAATGGAAAGATGGTTTTGATATTTGTTGAAGCTAATAATTATAAATAATCGATCTTCTGTCAAAAATTTCTAATATATTATGGATAAATATTGTATCAATTAATTAAGAAAATTATTAAGATTAAGAGAATATAAGGTGAATAAAGAAAGTTTAAGAATATTCCCTAAATTGGTAACTAGTTTTATCTTTTTAATTATAATTTTGATGTATTTAAAAAAAATTGATACTTTATTTGTATTGTTATTAAACAAAATGTATATATTTAAACCCATATCATCAAACAAGTATATTAGTAGTCATACTCTTTAATAAAAAGTACATTAATGGTCTAATTTTGAAAGAAAAAAAACTAATTTATAAAAAAATGATTTTATCTTTATTAAAATATGTATTCTCTAATAACTTCGTTACAAAAACATCCACGTCCATCATAGCATTTATGTTCACTTCTACCATCTTTTTGTCATACCTTTAATATCTTTGTTCATTCTCCCACCAATTATCCTTCATTGTTTACTCCAAAAAAATAATTTTTTTAAATAAAATTTAGACTATCACCAACTTATTTATAACATCATCTTTATCGATGATCGTGACAGTCGTCAACTCATTCTATGTAATCTTTTCAACCTTTTTTATTATTTTTTATCACATTTTGTTCGATAAAAGTTACTCATTTTATCTGATCTTCTTAACCTTTTTATTATTTTCGACCATCTTATGATATATCAAAACTACTTTCATTTTATCTTTGATTGAATTTAATGTGATAAAAAATGATAAAAATATTTAATGAATGAGTTGGTAGTAACGACACTTAAAAACAAGAGATGAATACTAAAAATAAGATGGTGGTGTACTAACAATATATTCATTAAAAAAATACAATTTTAAATTATTTTGCATTAAAGAGTAAAAAATAGTTAATTGATAAAGAAAAAAACCATATCAGAGGTAAAAATAAGATGATCATGAAGGTTGTCTATCATTATTAAAATAATATGAGATATTTTTGTATTAAAATTGAAAAAATAAATAAAAATATATATAGAATAATAAATATTTTTATAAAAAAATTATCTTTTTATAAATTATTTTTTTTTTTAAATTGAATCATTATTATATATATTTTAAATAAAAAAATTATTAATACACTAATTTAATAATATTGATTTAAATATATAATTTTATTTAATAAATATATTTTTAAATCTTAAATGGTATTAAAAATTATATTTTATATTTTTATACGTTGGGTTTAAATTTAAATAAAATATTTCATCATTATAATTATTTATTTATTCTAAAAAGGGACATAAAGCGTTCTAATGAAAGACACGAATCTTGGGCGAGATATTTAACCATTAGAACACGCTATCTTATCTTCAATGGACGACGATAATTGGTCAAGTAGCCAATTATATGAAACGCGTGTCGCACGATCTTAACTATATGAGAGAGAGTAAAGTAAGTGATATTTTTTTGATATTTAGAAAATAAAAAATATCTGGCTTAATCATCCACGCTGGCACACATTCCGGACCAGTCTGGAATAAAATATTGCACTTTTTCATTACTTTTTAATTTTCTATTTTTAAGTTTTCAAGCAAAATTAAAAAATATTATAATATTACTTTTTTACTTTTCCATTTCCCAAAACACCCCTCTAAACTCCGAATCTCACGAAATATCCAACTGACCACCCCCTTTTACTTCTTCTTCTTCTTCTTTCTCTCCTATTTTCTCTCGGACTTCGACCTGATTTGTTATAGATTTGAAGTTTTCAATTGGAAACCCTAACTCAAACTATTAGAATAATTTCAAAAAGTTTGAAAAAAGTTCCTGAAAATTTTGAAAGAGAAAAACGATTGAGGTTTGGTCATGGGCGAGGTGGTGAAAATGAGTGGCTATGAAAGAGGTGGAGATGGTTGTAGTGGAGCTGAAGGAGATGAAGAGAGAATTATCGAGTGGGAGGCTGGTCTACCGAGCTCGGAAGACTTGATGCCATTATCACAGCCGTTAATCCCGCCTGAGTTAGCCTCTGCCTTCAGTATCTCACCGGAACCGTTTCGTTCGGTGCTTGAGGTCAATCGAGCCTCGCAGAAGACTTTCTCGGCTATTCGAGCTAACCACGTGCAAACTTTTTCATCCAATAACTTCAAATCCTTCAACGAAACTGCCCCAGATGACCTGATGATGGTTGAGGAAGTCGACGAGACAGATCGGGATGGGTCTGGATCCGACAATAGAAAATCCAGAAAGATCGATTTTGCTGAAGAGGATGATTCAGCTCTTCGTGCTGAGAATTCTTCCGATGATCCCTCTGCTCGGACTTCGAAACGGCCCAGGCTCGTTTGGACTCCTCAGCTTCATAGGCGGTTTATTGATGTGGTTACTCATTTGGGAATCAAAAACGCCGTTCCAAAAACTATTATGCAGCTGATGAACGTTGAGGGTTTGACACGAGAGAATGTTGCGAGTCATTTGCAAAAGTATAGGCTTTATTTGAAAAGGATGCAGGGTTTTTCAAATGAGGGACCGACTTCGTCGGACCAGCTCTTTGCATCCACACCTATGCCACAGACCCTGCATGAGTCGAGCAGTAGAGTGAGTGGTCACTCACACGGGCATAGTAATGGGCATATGCCGGTTCCATTTCCGATGCCTTATCCGCACTCAATGATGCCCATGCCTGTTCTGGGAATGCCTCCCGGTCATGGGCACATGGGTTTTCCGGTTGGTGCACACAATGGTGCTAATGGGTACCATGGCTTTGAGTCTTATCCTAAGTACGGTATGATGCAGCAACGGGATTGGTCTGGTAGTAAGTATAACTCGATGGTGCCGTACCCACACATGGCTCATAATGATAAATAAAGTGTTTGAGATACTGACTACGCAAGCATAGGTTTGTTTTTTATCTTACTCTCATCGTTGTGGCTCTGTTACTATTTTTGATCCTGCAATTTTATGCAATTCGACTTTAATTCGGGGTTCTTTTGAGTGTCATTTGTTGGATGGGAATCTGGTGAAAAATAATTTAGGGATTCGGGTTCATTGGCTTTCATAATGAGCTAAGATGGTATTTGGAGCTAAATTACGCTTTAAAGCAACGAATATTTGTTTTGGTATTTAAAATGCTCAGTTGAAACTTGAAAGAGTTGCTTAATATGCTGAAATGAGGCCAAAGGGCTATGAGTTGTTAGGTTGTTGCGTTTAATGTGGCTTCTCTTTGCAAGGTCATTAAGCTTTTTGTTCTGTCTTTTTTGTTGTCCCACTTGAAATTGATCTCACACCAACATTTATGATGTTTGCAGATAATTTCCGCAAGGCAGTTAATTGAAGATGGTGATCCCTCGATTGTAGGAGTTACTTCTGAACTGTTGGCGATCATAATGATGCGGTGTGCTTAATTTTTCGCCATTTATATTTTGTTGTCAGTTAAGATAACTACAACTACATCTCCTTATATATGTAATCTAGATCTATTAATTCTTGGCTTGCTGTGGTTGACAAGCATATCAGGATAAAACCCATTGGATAAATATAAACTGAACCCAAAATGGGTGAGGTTTGATAGTTTCCTTAAATGAAAGTATGCTGCTTGTATCAGGCTAAAGCCTATTCGATAAATATAAACTGAATCCAAATTGGGTGAGGATTGATAGTTTCCTTAATGATATGTATGTTGACTATCGTTTAAAGCTCTCTATTTGAAGAAGCCTTGTTGCCTTATCATATTAATATTATTTTACTGAAAATGATTATAAATGCATTGCCCTTCTTTCTTGATCACAACCCTTTTATTTCACCTGGAAAGTAGGAATATCATCATATTCTACCATTCCCTCAAAGTTATCTTTTGCTGGTTTAAAATGAGAAAGAAACTGTCAGAAGAATGTTGCAAGCTGCAGATCGTGTAACAATGAAACAGGCAAACGAAGTTTGGAATGAATCCTGAGTATCATATCACCATAGATAGGAGAAAAGTTTCTGAAGTTTTATCCTTTATAAATCATTTTTATGATGACGTTCTTTTATATTAGATTGCCTCTATCCAAGTAAAACCTAGTAATTTCTTTACCTTTTTTCTCTTTATCTTCTTCTTTAACTTGCAATGTTCCTCTAGCTGCCCGCATTGACATACAGATTTGACAATAATACATTTTTTCCTATACTTCCTGTTATACTGATCAAATCTAGCTGAATTGGCATTTCCCTTGATCATTGATCATGTTATATACTTCATCAAGTTTTCCGGCTTGACCCGAAAGGGCAACCATTTAAACATAATGATATATAGTATTGTCACAATCCTACATGTTTCCTGCAACTATTGGAACAGACTACATCCAAGCTCGATCATTTTGGCTACAACGGTGCGAACTGCTGTAGAAGTCAGGCGATCAAGTTTCTTATCATCCATTTTCATCAGGTTGTAAAGCTGAATTGCTTCGTTATAGTATTAGTAATTTGCATATCCAAAATTCACTGAATTCGAAGTAATTAAGTTCCTAACAGACGTTCAGTGGTGGGAATGCTATATTAGATTTATCCTAATTAATACATTGATATCTTAAATATCCTATATTATTAAAATGTTTTATTTTAGTATCACAATTTAATTATTGGTATATTTTATATTATTTTTCAATAATAATTAATTTTTTTAATTTAAAATGCCTTTTAGTTTTTTAGTGAAATTTTTTTTTTTATGGAAATTAACTAGAGGTGAAAATAAATTTTTTTTTGTTAAAGGTTGGATGCAACATTTCTTACTAAAAGTTACGAAATAATAAAACTTATTAAATTTTTGCTTTTAAAAAAATAAATAATATAAATAAGTATTAAAACTTATAACATTCTAATAATTTTTTATTAGTATATGATGAAAATGAGTAATTAATTAAAAATATATGTATTATTAATACTCTTAGAAAAACAAAGAATTTATGAAAATTAACAATTTTTTCATTTTTTTTTTAATTCTAGTTAATTGTCAAAAACATAAAAAAAATCTTTCATAAAAATATTAAAGAGTATTTTGGGTATAAAAATTGGTTACTATTTAAAAAGATAAAAAAAATTATTAGTATTTGAATAGGAGTATTAAAACAAAAGCGTTTAATAATATAAGATATTTAGGATTTTTAGTAAAAATGTTAAAAGAGTATTTTGGGTATAAAAATCTGTTACTATTTATAAATATAAAAAATGTAATAATATTTGAATAAGAGTATTAAAACAAAAGCTTTTAATAATGTAAAATATTTAGGATATTAATGTATTAACCGGGTATCTCCGGCTCCACATCAACTAACAATTCATGAAAAATACATCTTGTCCACTCCATTTACGAATGCAGATCCAAGAATTTCCTTCCAGCGACCCACGTTTGCTTCTCAAGCAGGCAAGAGGCTAATCCTAGCAGAATTTGAATGTATTGAAGACATTGTCATTCTGAAATTTTTGCACTAAACCTAATGATGAGTGAAGTCCAAGACACAACATCAAGTTATATACTTCTACCCGATTAGCATGCATTAGCTTAAAGAGTTCAGATACCGTTACTTCCATCACCAGTCAGCAAAAACCCCGAAATAAACATTCAACGTGTTTCAAGTTATTAAATTAGGATTCAAACTCTCTCCATTTTCTACAACAAACTCAATGCTTCATCTTGCAATCCATGTTGAGTGTTTGGATATATGGATCAACTTAGAAGTTGATACGAGCCTACATATTCACACTAAGTTTTATATCAAACGAGGTCTACATGACCGAGTCGAGCTGAATGATGCATCTGACTCTGCACCATTTAATATACCATCAAATATGATGGTCAATAATAGGATATCACGTCTCATGTAAAATCGACCACCAGCTTGTGCTAGGATCGACTTTAATTCATAAATATTATATTTATACTAATTATATCTCTCATTGATATAAACATATATGTATACATTCTATAATCGATACATATAAATGTAATGTCTTATAAATATATACTTCTTATAGAATCTACACAATCAATCAATTATCTTGACTTTTCTCAAAATTCTCTCTACTTATCAGATTAATCTCAAATAAGTTTTTGACCCTATATTCTTTGGTATTGACTCCGAGCCTTAGGAGAAACTTGGAAAATCTAACATTTTCTATTCAAGAACTATACCCCAAGCTTGTAAACATCTATAATGCATAAACATGGTAGGGACTTGCGTTGAAAGTCGTTTGAAGTTACCTAGCAAAGAAACGAGGGCAACTCAAATAGATGCCTCACCATCCCTCGAGGATATCAAAACGAAAGATAACCTTCACCATCAGGAGATGGCTCGTCAACTTCTAGAACTAAGAAAGAAGCTCGAGGAAACTAGAAGAGAGAATAAGACACTACGATCCTAATCAGGGGGAAAGACCATGGATGATCGAGCAGCCGACCTAGTTGACAGAAACATAGCAAGTCAAGCTCAGCTCGAGCCAAACTAGATATATCAAGAAGACAAAAGGAACCCTATTCTAGCTTGGGGAGACCCAGTGATGAATAATGGGTTCAGGAAAGGAAAAGTTAGGAGACACGATTTCAAGCATTGGAGAAGGCCATTAAGAGAAAAGACCAAGCTTTGAAGGCAGTAAACGAGAAATATGAGAAGGGTAAAACTCTTTATGATGTGGATATAGATTGTGAACAATTGTGTATCTCTCCTTTTTTCGACGAGATAGAGAATGATGAGTCATCAGTCAAGTTTAATGCTCATAAATGCCCTGACTATTTTGGGACAAAAGACCTAGTAACACAGGTGTAGCACTTTAAAACAGCCATGGCTCTTATGAGCCTAACCCAAGGAAAGAGAGATTCTATGATATGCAAATTGTTTGCGCCCACCCTCTTTAAAGGTGCTCAAAAATGGTTCAACAACTTGGCACCCCGATCCATAACCTATTTTCCATAGTTCGCCAAGCTATTCATCACGAACTATGCATGTAACAAGCCCTTGAGAAAAGAATCACACCACTGAGAAATACATGAAACGATTCAGGGACGAAAAATTGGAAATCTCTTATAGTCCTAGCTACATTTCCATAGAGGCTTTTAGACGAGGTCTCTTAAAGAATTCTAATTTGTTTATGGAATTAACCAAGGCTGTGGCTTGTACTCTGGAAGAGGCCTATGACGAGGCAAGGAAGTTTTTCAATCTGGAGAGAGAACTTGGGCAAGTAAAAGGCCAACGAGCAAACCACGAAGGGGTGACAGATAAGGAGAAGAGAAGGATGAGCTCAAATAGAGCACAACAAAACTACAAAAGCAAGTGTTTCGCAGCAGATAATAGAGGACCCGTACCATGGTCAAGAAATAGAAGACCTTGGGAGAGGTCACTCTCTTTTTAGGGGACCCCTTTTGAGAGTAAACTTGGCTTAGGTCATATCAACGATGGAGGAAGAACCCAATGTCAAGTGGCCACCAAAGATGAAATCCCTACTCATGGACACATCCAAATGGTGTTACTTCCATAAGGATGTGGGTCACGAAACGAGGGATTGTAGACATTTGAAAAAAGATATGGAAGAATTGTTAGCAAGAGGATACCTGAAGGACCTCGTCATAGGAAGTGGAGATTGAAGAAATCAACAAAAGAAGCAAGAGATGCCAGAAGCAACGAACCCATCAAACAGTAGGAGGGAGGCTCACAAGGATACCAATATCATGACTATACATACCATACATGGAAGGCCTAGGATCAACGAAGTCTCAAATAACTCGTGCAAAAGGTTTGCCAGAGAATTATGCAACGCTCCCCATATGTACGCCTTAGACAAAAAGAGGCTTGTTGTAGAAATTTTTTTCAATGAAAAGGATGAGACCTCGACCCCTTAGTGATCACTTTTAGGATTGGATCTTGTGATGTCTATAGAATAATGATTGATAAATGGAGTTCGATTGATCTCCTTTTTCTAATCACCGCCAGTGCTCTAAGAGTAAAAAACCCTAACATTGCCAAGACAATTCTCCCTCTCGTGGGGTTCAACAGTAGCACCATCTATGCCAAAGGAACGATATTGCTGCATGTTATGGTGAAAAGATTGATAATAATGACCAATTTTGTAATCATCAATGCTCCAACTCATTACAACGCCATCTTGAGAAGGCCTTGGATACATAAAATAAGGGCAGTTCCATCCACCCTACATTAGGTAATCAAATTTACCACTAACGAAGGCCGAAAAGAGATTAAGCGAGACCAAGAGAAGTTCAGAAGCTATTATAATGCTACTTTGAAAGAGATTGTCCCTAAGTAGCAATCATTGAAAGGTCTCTCTCAAAAGGGACCAGAAAGCAAAGGCCTGATTAGGCCAATCAACCTAAATAGTGTAAAAGACATCTTAATGGAAGTTAAAGGTGAGAACCAACCCTTAAAAATGGGGGGACTTGACGATGGAGCTGGAAGAACAACTCTCATAATTCCTCAGGTCTAACATGTATGTCTTTGCATGGACCCCAATTGATATGCCTGGGATTGATCCAGAAGTCATGACATACCGATTAAATGCCAATCTAGAGGCTAGACTCATTTAATAACGAAAAATAAAATTCCCAAGAGAAAATAATGAGATAATCAAGCACCATCTAAATGTCCTTAAAAAAATTGGGATCATAAGAGAGGTCAACTGCCCTTCATAGCTATCACAGATTTAAATGAGGCATGTCCCAAGGACTGTTTCCCCCTCCCAAGTATTGATCAGCTAGTAGATGCCTATGTCAGATTTGGGTTGATGAGTTTTTTGGATGCATACTCTAGGTACCACCAGATTAGAATGCACCCCCAAGACGAGGAGAAAATGTCTTTTATCACAGAAGAGGGAACATTTTGTTATGAGAGGATTCCATTTAGATTAAAAAATGGAGCATCACATATCAATGTCTAGTTAACAAAATATTTAAGGAGCAACTCGAAAGGAATCTAAAGACATATGTAGGCAAAATGGTGGTGAAATCAACTCAACCTCTGAACCATATTAAAGACCTAGAAGAGATATTCTCAATAATCTGAAGATACGACATGAGGCTCAACCCAAAGAAGTGCATATTTGGTATTGAGGTGAGAAAATTCCTAGGTTACCTCATGTATGCTTGAGGGAATGAGGCCAACCCAGATAAAATACAGGCCCTAGTGAATATGAAGCCACTTTCCAACCTTAAGGGAATCCATCAGTTAAATGGCAATATAGTAGCACCGAACATGTTCATCTCTAAATACACCGAATAATGTATGCCCTTCTTCAAAATGCTAAGAAAGGGCACATCAGTCTTTTGGGATGAGAGTTGCGATGGAGCCTTTGAAGAAATCAAGAAGTATCTGAGTAACCCCCTCTGTCTTAGTTAGCCCGCACCCAAGCGAGGTTCTGTACTTGTATTTAGCTGTGACATCCCACACATGCAACACCGTAGTTTTAGTCAAAAGAGATAGGATTCAACACTCTGTTTAATATGTTAGCCAGATTCTGATAGATGCCCAAAGCAGGCATCCAAAAATTAACAAATTAGCATTCACTTTCAAAGTTAGTGCGCGAAAGCTCAAGCATTATTTTGACTCACACATGAGGCCAGATGTAGCAGGAAGGCTAGCACATATTTCCATAGAATTAGGAAAATACGATATTAAATACATAACTAGAATAACAATCAAAGAGCAAGCGGTGACCAAGTTTTTGGTTAAGTTCAATGATAAGCTAGAAGTCATTAACGAGGAGCAAAAGAGAGCGTGTGAGGTGGATCAAAAAGAGAGCCCAATTTGGTAGGTGTTTATTGATGAAGCACACACTATCAATGGTGCAGGACTAGAGGTAGTCATAGTTTACCACACCAACAAATTTTTTGAGTACGTAATAAGACTTGATTTTCAAGCAACTAATAATGTTGCAAAATATGAGGCGGTTATATTTGGGGCTATAATCACAAAAAGGATAGGAGTGGATGGGATCACCCTACACAACGATTCCAAGCTAGTGATCAACCAATTTTTGGAGACATTTGAAGCTAGAGATGGTAAAATGAAGGGGTACTTAGAAAGATTAAAGAATGAGTGCTCCAAATTCTCCAAGTTCGAGATCAATCAAATAGCTCGAAATGATAATGGTCATGCCGATGCTTTAGCCACTTTAGCATCGGTACAGGAGACCAAGCACAATTGAGAGATGGTAGTAACAATCTTGTTATAAGCATCTTTAAAGGAAGCCAAAAGAGTGGTTAGATGTGTGGATTCCACTATCCCATGGTTCACCCCAATCCATAACTTTCTAGAAAGGGGGGAGCTACCAAAAGATAGCAAGTCCACAAAATAAATTAGAGCCAAGGCATGATGGTACATGATAGAAGTAGGGAGACTATACCAAAAAACCTCACTAGTCCAAGGCTTTTGTGCATAGCCAAGGAAGGGTCTGAAAGATTGATGTACGAAACACATGAAGGAGACTGCGGTTCACATTCAGGAGGGAGGAGGTTATCACAATGGATTATGAGACAATGCTATTATTGGCCAACTATGCTGATAGATTGCACAAAATACACCCAAACATGCAATAAATGCCAAAGGTTTGCCCCATTATCACACATTCCCCTAAATGTCATTAAGGGGGTGGTGAATCCTTGGCTCTTCTATAAATGGGATCTTGACATAATAGGACCCATACCCATAGGAAAGGGTCAAAATAAGTTTCTACTTATGGATATCGATTACTTTTCAAAATGGATCGAAGCAAAACCTCTGGGTAGAATACGAGAGGAAGAGGTGATTTAGTTTATATGAAAGTCCATAATTTGTCGTTTTAGCCTACATAAAAAGCTCATCATTGATAATGGGAAGAAATTCACAAGACGAAGTATCAAAGAATTCGCCCTCAAGTACAACATTAAGATGTGCCACTCCACGTCATATTATCCTTAAGCCAATAGTCAAGAAAATGTTGGAAAAATTGAAAGGGAGATGGGTGGAGGAATTGCTTGGCACATTATAGACCGGCATGACTACCCATTTAGGAAGCATTAACGAGACCCATTTTTCCCTAGTCTACGAGATTGAAGTCGTGATACCAAACGATGTCATGATAACCACTACCAGATTGATTTTAACAGAAGAACAAAATAAGGTATGAATGACGCACCTAACTCTGCACCATTTAACACACGATCTCAAGAGACCACGTCCCATGTAAGGTCGACCATAGGCTCGAGCTAAGGTCAACCTCAATTCATAAATGTTATACTTATACTAATTGTATCTCTCATTGACACACATATGTGTGTATATTTTATAATCGACACTTGTACATATAATGTCCTATAAATAGATAAATCTTTTATAGAATCTACGTATCTAATCAATTATCTTAACTTCTCTCAAAATTCTCTCCGATCGTCATATTAATCTCAAACATTGAGCATAACCACTTAATAAGTAATAACAATATATGTGACCGTGTGAGACGAGTTAACCAATGAAAAATTTAATTTTATAGAAATATTGATGTTATAATTATCCATAAAAATTTAAATAACTTAAAGTTATGGATGAAAGTTTTATGTATTAGTAACTATAAAATGTAAAATTATGAGATTAATTTGTGTTCAAGATATTATGAATTTTCATACTATTATCATTATAGACTTAAGTTTGAATTTTGATATTTTGTATTTAATAAAAATATATTACTATAGTACTTCTTTTAAAAAATATTGGTCTTCACTCTTCACAGCAAAACGGGAAAAGAAAAGGCAAAAAAAAATGATGGAAAGAAAAAGGGCAAATTTATTTCTAGATTTAAAAAAATATTAATTATATATTCACTTTTTATACGGTGGTACACATAGAATATTAGAGAGATATTTTTATCACTCAATTAAATAAATAATTCGTTACAAAAATACAAAAAACAATAATAGAAAACACACTACTTACCTCAACTCCAACACTATCATATATGCAGAGTATTTAGTTAAATAGGTATTTAAAGATTTATGATTTGATTCTATTTTATTTTGTTTTATATTTTAATACGAAGTTTTTTGTTTTTCAAACATTTTAAAAACACAAATTAATATACAATAACTTTAAACAGTATTATTTTTTAAATATTTTAAATAATATTTTCAACTTAAATAAATTTAGTATAAAATATATACAATAATTTTTATAAATATGTATTTTTTATTTTTGAAATAATTTAAACAGTTTTTTTAACTTACATAGGATAAGCATTTAAAAATAATGTTATGTTCTGATAATGAGTAATAACTATTACAATATTATATATAATGAATAAGTTGTCTTATGGAGACAAAATGAAGAAAAAGTAGATGTTAGCGATCCACGGGCGGAGAAAATCAAATATTCCATAAACATGTTTTATTAAGATTATATGTATTTAAAAATTGCATTAAATTAATATGTTTTTTAAATGGTGATATTATTAAGATATCATTTAAAAAATATAAATAAAAAATATTAAAAATAAAATCGTGATATTATTAATATTTTTTATTTATCATGGGAAATAATTTAGTGGATTTTTTATATTATAAATCGTGTTTTTGGTGGAAAATAAAAAAGAAATATTATTTTGGATTGAAGTGCTTGAGAGTTTGAGGCTATGAAAATCTCCAAACAGACTCGTGAAGCTCAACGGAGGACCCAAGAAGACAACAACGGGGATTATAGACAACAATCGGGATTAAGGGATAAATAGTCCGATAAGGATATTTTAATTTTTTAAAAAATAAGTAGACCTAGTTGTTTAATTTTTGAATAAAATTTATTTAATTTAAATTTTTAAAAATAACATTTTTTAAGGATAAATTTGAATTTTTATTAAAAATATTTTATTTATAATATTTTTAAAAATAAAAAAAATATTCTTTTTTTTCCTTTGTTTTTAAATAAAAATAATTTTTTTTCTTTTGAGTATCTCTTAATCTTTTTGTTTATTTTTATTAAAAATATTTTTTTATAATTTATAAATTTAAATAAATTTATAAATAAAAATAAAATTTATAATATTAATATAAATAAATTAAAAATATAAAAATAAAATAAGATGAAAGAGATAAAAGAGATAAAATAAAACAATTAAACTAAGATGAAAAAAATAGATAAATTGAGATGAGTGAGAAACTTAATATTTTTTTAAAAAAATATATATAATTTTATCTTTAAAAAAAACATCATTTTAAAAAAAAATTAGGATACGTTAATTCTATTTGAAAATTATAAAAAAAAAATACACGAATATTTGAACCTAATCTGGCAACAACCAAACATGAATTGCCACAGTCATGAAATTGAGAGAAGAAAATACTAAGATCTGTTCCTAATCAAACATGAATGGAATTATTTTACCCTTAAGACCACTGCTCAAACCCCTATCCCTCTTCAATCTTTCATCGGGATCTTTTCCTCGTTTTTGCTTGTTTTACCTGCAAGATCGTGAAAAGTACCGAATACCCATTTGCAGATATTGCTCAAAAAGTGATGTTAATATCTTTTTGTTCGCTCCTCAAACCTCCACACAAAATTTATGGAACTTAAAGCGGAAAAGAAGACGGTTTGATACCGTTCTGAGGGCACGTCTCAGAGAGTCTCCGTATGAAGTGTTAGGTGTTTCTCCTTCTGCAACTATCGATGATATCAAGAGGGCTTATAGGAAATTAGCTCTCAAGTATCATCCTGATGTCAATAAAGAGGTAATCACTACTTTGATACTATACCCAATATATTTGAAATGGCTCCATCCCATTGTTTATTTCTTATAGTTTTGAACTTTTGATGGATCTTGATTTAAACATTGCTTTGCATTCAAATTAAACATTTTCTTTCCTTGCCTTGTTATAGTGTTTAAGACTATGGGAAAGAATGAGGGCCTGTATGATTTTATTTTATTTTGGGCCTAGTTATAGTGTTTCAGAGCCAACATGATTATCTGCAGGTGAGACTTGTTCTCTAATTGGAATTCTGACATACATCTAAGAATTGAAAGTAGAAATTTTCCTTTTTTGTTACCCGATTGCAAAAATCAAGAACTTTGTGGAGGAAACTAGTAATGGAATGCTTGAAAGTACTTATATTTTTTTCTGTATGCTTTATGACCTGTCTTGTTAATGGCTTTGAATCCGAAAGGAAACTGTGTACATTCTTCAAGTATAAATTGTCCAGTCAGGCTAAAGTCTAGGGATTTCTTCATGCTGACAATGAACAATAATTTCTCAGCTGCTTCATATTTTAGGCAAGTTATGTTACCTTATTTTTTATTTATGATTATGTGAGCACAAGGGAGCAACCAAGCATGAATTCCTTCTTATTCTGAATCGCAGTTCCTTTCCCATATAAATTACTTGATCCTTGATGGACTACTTAAATCACCAAGGCTGTTGTGGTTGCATTTGAGGAGAAACAAGGAATGAGCTTTTTAGGGGATGATAGATTCTTATTTGACATATCTTCTAAAGCTAATTGTGATTCTTGAAGCCTTGCCCTTTGATCTTGTATACTAAGCTGACATGACTTTACATGTATTATCACTTGTATTTTATGTTCTTCATTTTAGTATTAATCGTGGTATGAGGTTGCACTTAACTATAATTTACCTTGTAGAGTCCAATTTTGTTTGTTATGTTGTCGGAGTTTTGGCCCTTTATTGATGAATTCACAATCCCATATTGTTTTCTACATATAGGTAAATGCCCAAGAGAAATTTATGAGGATTAAACATGCCTATAATACATTGCTGAATTCAGAATCTCGTAGGAAATATGATTCTGGAAGTCGTGGATCTGAATTTTCATACTCTGGTGCTCAAAGAAGTCAGAGTAGAGTTTCCCAAGATGAAGAAGACTTTTATGGATTTGGTAAGAGCTTTATTCTTATTGATACCTGATTGGTTTTCTAGGAATCAAATAATCAAAACCAAATACAAAACTGTGACTTGGATCAATGGTCTATAGATTTCTCTGCCAGTTTCCTTCTAGTGCTGTGTCAATATCTCCTATTTCATTGTTAGGGTTCAATTTTACACGTTCTTATGATTAACATATGTATGCTGCAGGTAATTTTTTCAGAGATATTCAAATAACAATAGGTAGACATGTCCTGCCCATGAAACACCAAACTGGGCATTCACTTGCATCAAATCATGCAGGAAATTTTACCTTTATTTGCTTATTGCAAATAGAATCCTAACCATTTGAATATGTTTGATGTTGCAGAGGACTTTTTCAAAGATCTTAAAGAAGAATTTCAGAACTGGGAGGCTAGTGCTTCACAAGGAAAACCAAAAAGTCTGTGGGAAGAACTGGCGGTGAGAAGACATTCTCCAACTTTAAAATTACAAACACATAATCATGAACATGATGTGTACAAGTTTTTTTTTTTTAATAACAATAGATATGTGTACTACTTGAATAGCTGGTACGATGGCAATTATAAAAACTTGGTTTGTACTTTGCAGGAAATTGGAGAAGAATTTGTCGAGTTTCTTGAAAAGGAAGTCAATATATCAGACGAAGAAGTTGATTCAGACAATAACGAGGAAGGTTTTAAGAGAAACATTTCCTTTGAAAGTTCTAGAACGGATGGAATAGATACCGTTGTTTCTAACGAAGCTGGTAAAGGGAGTAGCAGCATTGAAGAGAACCTTGATGAGATAGAAGCTACTCTTGCTAAGTTAAAAAGAGAACTGGGTTTATAGCAAGGTAATGTAGCTTTAATCAACCGTTCGTATCACCTGTGGCTGCATTCTAGAACTTTGCTCTGCATATTTGCAAAGTTGTACACTATACAGATCTCACAAAAGTAGAAAAGAATGAGGAAGTGTAATTTTGATGACAACATTGTTTTGTTTTCTGATAACTAGTTTAAAAGTTGACAAAAAGAAGATAGTTTAAAGAAAAAAGGATAAACATAAGTTTTCCTTTTATGTTCTGCATATCTAGAAGATTATAACTACTACCAAAAAAAAAAGTAAGCAAGCAAAAGCCTCTCCATTACAGTATTTCTCGTTCCAAAGCAACTCAACACATAAATGATATTTAATTTAATATCCAAATGTTCCCTAATTTCCTTGCCTCTTCTGTGGAATAAAAAGGTGGCAATTTACACAAACAAAATGCCTATATCAAAATCTTTCTCCAAAGCGGAAGAACACTGCCCCTGTAGCAGAGTTGTGGTCAACAGCGTACTCAGCACGCACCAAACCAAGTTTGATACCAACACCATAAGAAGAGCCTTGACCTTTTCGCCTGTATATCTCAGTCGGGTTCCCCTTGACATCCTTTGAACTTCCTAGATCATCACCATGTTCAACAAATCCATATACATGTGTGCCTTTAACAGGTATCCTTAGCTCAGCCGCAAGCTGTAATGAAACAAGAACAGAAAACCATTATATAGTTCACAACGTACAACCACAACCAAAATTGTAGTTTATAAAAGAAGTTTACCACTATCCACAATCTCAAATTCCCTTCTTTTTTTCTTTTAAAACCTACCTCAAGGATGTTTCTTGCGGCACCAATCTCACCCATGTTATAGCCCCTCACAGAATATGGCCCTCCAAGGGTAAAAGCATCATAACTTGGAAGATCTCCAACACAGCCACCATAGTGCCCATGCAATACAAGCACAGGTGGAGGTGGCTTACCAGCACCTTCTTCCACTTGCTTCAGCTGGAGAAAGTGTGTAATCGTCAACTGGTGCCTATTAAAGAATGGAAACTTGGTGCCAATACCTAGACCTTGGTCAACCTACAGATGTATGCAAAGATTGTAAGTTAGCTAAAACTTATAAATGAGTAATATGAGATCAGAAAACCTGGAGTTCAATAGATACAATTCTCTTTGAATTAGCTATACAGAGCACACATGCAGGCATTCATGAAGAAAGACCAGCCAACTACAGCACAAAAATCATGATAAACAGTGGAAGGAAATCATCTCACCTGAAATACATTTCTCTCACCGATTACAGTGCCATTTACAAACTTTGTATTATCACGTGTGATATTTGCCTGAAAGAAGGCCATACGATCTATACCAGTACCACTGAGAGTTGTTGGAGGACCATCTGCACTGATTCCTCCACTTGGGAGCACTCTCTGACCATTTGGACAGATATGTGTGCTTTCATCACGTGTCGTAATCTCTTCCATCACAAGGCCATAAGTGAATTTGCTCTGACGGGTGAAATTCTGCTTGGTAAACAGCAATCATGAGATATGAGAAAAATATTCGAAAACCAAAAAGAAAAATGCTTAATCAACCACTTGACTGAGAAGGAGAAAAAATGAACAGGTAGTAGAGCAATACCTCTGTGATATTAGCCTTAACCCCAGCCCGATCAACCCATATAGGAGGGACTTCATCAAGCCCTGGCCCACCAGTGAAGACCGGACTCACTTTTCGACTGTTGAAGCAGTTCACACGGAGAGTACGGTTGCGAGGATTATAAACACCGTCCAAGTATGGATGCACGTATTCAAGCTTAAAAGAAAGGTCATCCTGAGAAAATTTACATGTAAGCTTTAAGATATGTTCCCTAAACATATCATAGTTAATCATTTAACACAGTCAATAAGCACAGAATAAAATCATTATAAAGTGATATCACCTGAGGATTTACGAAGTTACTAGTGGTTACAGAACCAAGAACTGATCTATTTAGCCCCTTGAGGTTCCGATGTTCAAATTGAACGGTTCCTCCAGGCTGCAGTGAAGCCTAAACGCACAAAACAATACATTCAGAATCTCAAAAATGAGCTTTGAATTAATGGCTGATGGCAGGGGGAAAAAGGCTGAAATGAAACACATACCAAAGTGGGATATCCCCCACGTCCTGGAACAATGCTCCACTCAGTACTAACTTCTGCTGTCTTTTGTTCCATTTCTTTAAGCTTGATTTCCACAATTATGCCACCCTCATTTTTCTCATCAGGCCGTGGATTGACTTCAATGTTTGAAAACAAAGCCAGTGAGTTTATGTTCCTCAGAGCTTGCTTACCAGCTTCTATGTTAAAAACATAGCCTGGTCGGAGCTGCAAGTCATCAAAACATCATTCAAAATTCAAAGGGTCAACAGATCAGCCATTGGTAATTACTTCCAACAAAAATGAAAAACCAAACACAGCAAAAAAAATACAATTTTGAAAGCTCATAAACAAACATGTAATTTAATGCAAAAACCACTAGAGCCAAACAAAAATCAAATAATAATTAAAAATCACTTCCTACACATATAGTCTACCTGTCTGGGCAACTCTCTCTTCACCACAGCAAGCTGAGTGTTACCTTCAACCACATTGCCAAGCTTATCCTGGAACTGAATAACAAGCTGGGTAATGTCTCCTTCCACCACCTCACAAACAACCTCTTTGGTATTCAAGTTGCCAAAGTTCACAACTTGAGCACAGGCATAACCTTCATCCTGATACCACTTCTGAACTCTGTCACGAATCTTCTGCAGCAATCTAGCACTAACTTTCCCTTCATCTGCCAGCAACTCCAACACCTCACTTTGCACAGGCGGTGGCAACAGACAAGCTCTAGACCTGTCAATCCTCCTCCTATAATCCTTCTCTTGGTTCATGAAATACTCATATTTCTCCTTATCAGTCATATCCGGATCCATTTCAATTGGTTTAGACTGTGGCATCAGACCGACATTGATACAGCGAAACCTTTCGGCTGATTGCCAAGTACTCTCGGTAAAGGAAATGGTCAGCCCCAAACTACCATCTGGGTTTGTTTTCCCCTCCATATCAACCTTCTCAAACATCCCACAGTTGGCTAAATTCTCTAATTCCTTATGCAATTGAGCCTTCGTATAAACCCCACCAGGCCTCAACGAAACCATTTCAAAGAAGGAATCCTCAGTACCTACGGTAGTCGATCGCCGACGATCAAAGAACAAAATCTCAGAAAGCTTGTATTTTTTAAACCCACTAAGCTTATTCAACTGAACAACAATATTAGCAGGTAAACCATGAGAATCCCACTCCTGGTTTTGTGATTCATCAGCAACCGCATTTGGGCACAACAATTTTCTCAAAAACCCACCAAATCCACCATCCTCACCACCACCACCAAACCCATCTCCACCTCCAATTCCACCATCACCACCACCGCCAAAAAAATCACACCCATCACCTCCAAACAACATACTGAACCCACAAGTTGGGAGAGAACGAAGATTTAGAACAAGGGTAACAGTAGAAGAAACAGCTAAAACCTTAGAGAGGTTCTTGGGCGTGAAATGTTTAACGGGTTTAGTGGGTTCAGGGTTTTGAGAAGAAGACGAAGAAGAAAAAGAGTTGCATTTGAAGCCCTTGGATTGGAGGGTTTCAGAGCAAATATTATTTGTGATTGTGGCCGGAATTGAGAAGTATTTAGTAGCCAAATTGCGGCGAGAGGAGAAAGATGAAGAGGAAAAAGAGGGGAAGACATCAGTGGAATTTGGAAGGCGGCTCGGCGCTGCAGAGAAAACTGGCATTGCTGGTGTTTTTGGGGATGGGTGGATGAGGTCGGACTCACTCCTAAGAAGGTAACGGGGTAAGAGGGGTTTTGGGTTTGAAATAGAGGACAATTTTCTTAGCTTTGTGAATTTTCAATGGTAATATGTTAGGGCGTTTGATCGATTAAGTTAAGGGGTTAGGTATCTTGCGATACCCAAATTCAGAAATTGTTATTTATTTGAAACTATATTATTTAAGAGTTTTAATTTAATATTTATGTAATTAAAATAGTTACAACATTAATAATTATGAAGAAAAAAAATTTGATACTAAATTTGTGAATTATGGTAATAAATTAAAAATGTTTTATAAATTAGAGTACTAATTGAAACTATTTTATAAATTAAGATATTAAATTGAAATTATTTTATGAATTAAGATATTAAATTGAAACTATTTATTCAATAAAATTAGGGTATTAATATCTAACCTGTTAATTAGGTATGTCTATTAAGTCAAGTATTTTCTTTATCTTTTTGAATAATGAAATATGAAATAAGTTACGTGGTGAGAAATTTTTTTATTTTTGAACAGGGAGCACTATATGAAACTTTTCTATTTAAGATAAAAATTGATAATTTCTTGAATTGAATTATTATAAAATAATGTAAAAATTTATAATATGTGTTGGGAAAATTTAAAAAATTTTAATGATTTTGAATATTATATAATTAAAAAAATATGTTATTTTTATTCAATTTAAATACAAATTTAAAACTATCTAAATTAAGTGATAATAAGTCTAAATAATATAGCTTATTGTCCAGGTAAAACTAACATATAAACTATAATAATCATGTAAAAAAACTAACATATAAACTATAATAATCATGTAAAAAAATCAAGTTAGTAAAATAACAAATATATATATATATGAATAATACTATATAATATAAATTATAAGAAATAACTATATAATTGTGTACAATGGTAATTTCAATCATTATAGAAAATAAGTGATATAATATTTCTTTCTTTCCTACCCTTTACTTGTATGGATAGTTTGAAAGTTGTAACATGAAATAGATAAATTGTAGGAGCAGAAATTATGTTTTTTTACTATATACAATGCGAGGTAATAAAATTGAACTAATATTTATGAGATGATATTAATTTTTTTAATTTTATTAGAGTTTAGTTACGACAAATGTGAAAAGGAGAAAAAAAATTCAAAAAATAAACTTGAGAGATGATACTATGCATTTGTATAAAATAAAAATATTCATTTGTAAATATATCATATGAATATATTTTATAAAAAAAATTGAGAGAGCATATTGTCACGCACAAAATGTCTCCAAAAATCTAAAATAAATGGTGGTTACCTAAAGGAGCTAGACTATTCTACATGAAAAGTACTAGAGATGTCTAAAAAGGGCTAGAGTTGAATGACTATTTCAAACTTGAAGACACTATAATATTCTAGAAGACGCTGTAGAGTGTTAAAATAGATTAGAATATTCTAGAAGCGTATCTTTGGATGGTTGAGAAGGATGTAGAAGCCGCTGGAAGCTTATGGAACATCCCGGAACGTGCATAAAGGAACTAGACTAACCTAGAAGACTCTAGAGTTGGCTAGAAGGTCCTAGAGCCTTGTGGTACATTGTACATAAATCTAGAATACCCTTGTAAATTCTAGAGCTAGAAGAATCTAGAAAGTGGTGGCTTATTCTTAAGCTTAGAGCCACACTATAAATAAGACCCATTGGTCTTCATTTGGATTCATCTTGGAAACTCTAAACTATCCTTGGAAATCTTGAAAATTCTTAGCATCTTGTAACATAAATCCTCTCTTGAGCAATACAAAACATTCTTTACAAACTCTCTTTCTAGTTTCTTTGGAGTTTCATTCGAATTCAAAGGCAAGCTTAGTGCAATGGACGGTGCTAAGTGCCGCACGATCGATACTTGAAAAATTAAGGTCGTGACAGTTGGTATCAGAGCTTTCGGTTGAAGCATTTCTACCTTTGGCATAATGAAGAACGTTGCTCCATCTACACCATGCGCCAATGTTCCACCTATGGAACGTAGGCATGAGGAAACCCAGAAACCATCAAAGGAATCTCGAGCCAAGTTGAAAGACATACTTTCTAGCTTAGAAGCACGAGTGGGGGGTGCGCAGGACAGCTTAGGGGAGCTGTTCGACAGGGTGGACAACTTAGAGGAACATTGCAATGGCTTGGAGGCCGAGGATGTGGAGATCCATGCAGCGGTTAAGATGTCCCTCAACGAGCTAGACGGTGGGTTAAGGCAAGAGATTGATGGGTTAAAAGCTGAACTTGCCAAGGTAAGAGATCTTGTCCAAAGAGAACTCGCTAACGTGTTGCTTAGAGTTGAGGACATGGGTGGTGATCTAGCTCTATGTAAGCGGGCGATGGCCGCGGGAACTAGCACAACCACCGTCATTGAGGCTAAGAGGGTGGATGTTCCCAAGCCTAAGACCTTCAATGGTGTTAGGAATGCTAGGGAAGTGGAGAACTTCCTATGGGGGCTGGAACAATATTTTGAGGCTACTGGCATAACGGACCATGCCAGCAAGATCCGAACTGCTGCCATGTATTTGTCCGACACTGCTATGTTGTGGTGGAGACGGAGGCATGGAGATGTGCAACGAGGGGTTTGCACGATTGAAACCTTTGAAGATTTCAAAAGGGAGTTCAAAATGCAGTTTTTTCTCGTAAATGCTGAAGAGGAAGCAAGAGGTTGATTGCAACGGTTAAAGCAAACGGATAGTATAAGAGACTACGTGAAGGAGTTCACAACCCTGCTGCTTGAAGTTCCTGACACATCCGACAAGGATGCCCTATTCTTGTTCATGGATGGTCTCCAATCGTGGGCTAACCTTGAGCTCAAGTGACGTGGTGTCTAAGACTTGTCTTCGGCCATTGCGACTGCAGAAAGCTTTATTGACTACTCCACGAACAAGGAGAGCTTAAAAGCCACAGATAAGAAGTTTGTTGGAGGAAAGAGTGGAGGAGGCCACGCTAAAAGTCAGGGACCCAAAAAATACAGAGACAACTCCTCATTCAAACCACAGGACAAGGGGAAGGAAAAGGAGTATCGTGGTGCCTCAAGCCCCGTGTGATGTGCTTCATTTGCGATGGACCGTATTGGGCACGAGAATGTCCGAAAAGGAAGGCCTTGAGTGTCTTAGTTGCTTCCACTCATGACCAGGATGGAGGTGAGTTAGACGAAGGTGCAAAGATGGGTTCTTTGCGCCTACTTGGTGCAATGTAAAGCACCCTAAAGACCCCTAAAGGCTTGATGTACGTAGATGCCACTATCAATGGGAAGGTCGCCAAAGCCTTGGTCGACACAGGTACATCTCATAATTTTGTTTCAGTGGAAAAAGCAAAGAGACTTGGCCTGAAGGTTGTCAATGGAAGGGGTTCTCTCAAAGCAGTTAACTCAGCAGCACTGCCATTACATGAAGTCGCTCGAGGAGTTAAGTTCAGTCTTGGTGCTTGGCCAAGTGGACTTATCAGTGGCGCCGATAGATGACTACTCGATGGTATTTGGCATGGAGTTCTTGGACCAAGTTAGAGCTTTCTTGGTGCCATACTTAAACTCTATGTGTATTATGGATGGTTCAAAGGCTTGCGTGGTACCGACGGATAGGACCACCAAACGTACAACCCAAGCTCTCTCGGCACTTCAATTTGAGAAGGGATTGAAGAGAGAAAAAGGGAGTTACCTGACCATCTCAAAAGAGTACAATGACGAGGAGTCACCAAAGTCGAGCTTGCCGACGGAATTGCAAGTTGTCTCAAATAAGTCCCATGTGGTGATGCCAGACGCATTGCCCAAACAGTTACCTCCAAAGAGGGAGGTGGACCACAAAGTTGAGTTGGATCTTGACACAAAACCACCAACAAAGAGTCCTTATCAAGCGGAAAAATCAAAGTCGCGTAGCGGAAGTGTTGTGGTTGACCCGCTAAGCCGAAAGACGGAGCTAGCAGCTTTAAGTAGGCCAAGTATCCCTTTACTGGAAAGGATCAAAGAAGGGTTGGAGCATGACACCCTTGCTCAAAACCTCCTCGCCCTCATTAAGGAAGGAAAGACTAGGCAATTTTGGCTGAGTGATAGACTATTCTACGTCAAGCAGAATCACATCTTTGTGTCGAAGTGGGGGAACTTAAGGAAGGATCTAATCAAGAAGTGCCATGATTCGCTCTGGGCCGGACACCCAGGAATGAAGCGCACTCTTGCTTTGATCAAGTCAATCTACTACTGGCCTCAATTACGGGATGATGGAAAAGCATATGTAAAGACTTGTCTTGTATACCAACAGGACAAGATAGAGCAGCATGCACCCGGAGGTTTGCTAGAGCCGCTACCCATTCCAAAGAGACCATGGGAGAGTTTCTCTATGGATTCATCACTTGTCTGCCAAAATCAGAGGCTTTGGCAACATTATTGTCATCATTGATCACTTCAGCAAATACGCGACATTCATACCTACCTCAATGGACTGCACGGCAGATGAGACGGCATGTTTGTTCCTCAAGAATGTTGTGAAGCATTGGGGAATCCCTTCTAATATCATGAGTGACCGAGACCCATGATTCACGGGGAAATTTTGGACTGAACTATTCAAGCTATTGGGATCAAACTTGAATTTCTCTACCAATTTTCATCCCCAAAGTGACGGGAAAACGGAGCATGCCAATGCGTTGCTGGAGTTGTACCTTAGGCACTTTGTGAGTGATAATCAATGGGATTGGGCGAAGCTATTGGATGTAGCCCAATTTTCATATAATCTTCAGAGAAACGAGTCCACCACAAAGAGTCCCTTTGAGATCGCATGGGAAACAACCCATGACTCCCCATGCCTTGGCCACGAGTTATGAAGGAAAGAGCCCTGCTGCCTTCAAGTTTGCCAAGGCGTGGCATGAACAAGCGGAGTTGGCCCGAGCCTATTTGAACAAGGCGTCTAAGAAGATGAAGAAATGGGCTGACAAGAAGAGGAGGATGGTAGAATTTTAGGAAGGAGATATGGTCTTGGTTAAACTATTGCTCCAATAATTCAAGTCCTTGCGGAAGGTTCATAAGGGGTTGGTGCAAAAATATGAGGGACCATTTCCTGTCCTCAAGAAAGTCGGTAAGGTGTCATACAAACTGCAACTCCCTCCAAAGCTTAAAATATATCCGGTCTTTCATGTAAGTATGCTAAAACCTTTTCATGGAAACAAGGAAGACATGAGTAGGAGAGAATCCAAGAGGGCCCCTACCGCAGTGGTAACCTCCTTTGACAGGGAAGTGGACTCAATTTTGGTGGACCGCTTGATCCGACGAAGGGGCGTACCAAGTTATAAGGAATACTTGGTCAAATGGAAGAACGCCTCAGATGAAGAAACAAGTTGGGAACTTGAGGATTCCTTGTGGCAATTCAAAGATGCCATAGAGAGGTTTCAGCTTGAAAGCGTGATGAGGGCGTCGCAAACTTGAGTGGGGGAGGGTGTCACGCCCCGCACGAAATGTCCCAAAAAATCTAAAATAAATGGTGGTTGCCTAAAGGATCTAGACTATTCTACATGGAAAGTTCTAGAGTTGCCTAGAGATGTCTAGAAAGGGCTAGAGTTGGACGGACTCAACTCAAGCTTGAAGACCCTAGAATATTCTAGAGCACGCTGGAGAGTGCTAAAATGGACTAGAATATTCTAGAGCATGCCGGATGGTTCAAGAAGGATGTAGAAGCCGCTGGAAGCTTACGGAACATCCCGGAACGTGCATGAAGGAACTAGACTAACCTAGAAGACTCTAGAGTTGGCTAGAAGGTCCTAGAGCCTTGTGGCACATTGTACATAAATCTAGAATACCCTTGTAAATTCTAGAGCTAGAAGAATCTAGAAAGTGGTGGCTTATTCTTAAGCTTAGAGCCACACTATAAATAAGACCCATTGGTCTTCATTTGGATTCATCTTGGAAACTCTCAACTATCCTTGGAAATCTTGGAAATTCTTAGCATCTTGTAACATAAATCCTCTCTAGAGCAATACAAAACATTCTTTAGAAACTCTCTTTCTAGTCTCTTTGGAGTTTCATTCGAATTCAAAGGCTGGCTTAGTGCAACGGACGGTGCTAAGTGCCGCACGATCGATACTTGAAAAATTAAGGTCGTAACAATATGTTCACTTTGAACTATGTGTGGCTACGTTGACGACTATATAAGCATTATATATATATATATATATTATAGATTAATGATAAATAAGGAAAATGATATATTGAAATAATTATGTAATCATGTATTAAAACTTAATTAATAAATTATATTATAATATATAAATTGACGGAAGAATATAATTATAATAAAAAAATGTTTTTTTTTCATTTCCTCGAGTCATTGGATGATAAGTTTATATTAGATAAAAAATATATATAAATAATACACTATAAATATATGTGATAAAATTGCTTATATATTTTAAGTAATAACTAGTATTGTTATTAATTATTAGTATAATTTATGTATTTTTTTATTTTTATCAATAATATTTAAAATATTAATAATTATTTTTTAAGACTATTTAAAATATTAGTGTAAATATATTCTTAAATATATATAATATATGATTAACTATTGTTAGGATATATTTGTGGGCCTCTACTCTACCGTAAGAGTATCCTTAGACTTCATCTCCAATCTGAGGTATGTTAATGAATTTCTTTTGTTTTTCACAAGCCTCGAACCTGTGACATAATCCTTAAGTACCTCAGGTTCATAGAGGTTGGTATCAATTGAGACATAAGAGCTATCTGCATGGACTCATAACTTTTATACTCAGTTGATATCAAATTCTATGTATATGAGGTATATAAGGGCTAGGCCTTAAGTTCGAAACTGAAAAAGAGAAAAAAAAAATGTGTCATAACTCAGTTAGAGGTGGAGACTACGGACCCCCTCATTGTATAAAAGCTACGGAGCCACGTAAATAACCCTTATAAAAAAGGCACTCTTTTTATATTAATTTGAGGTACTTAAGAGCTAGGTTCCAAGTTCAAAGCTAAGAAAAAGGTGAAAGAAATGCGTCGTAGCTTAGTTGGAGGTGGAGTCTATGGACCCCTATTGTATAAAAGTTACGGGCCCATATAGATAGCCTTTATAAAAAGGCGTCCTTTTAATGTTAGGATATACTTGTAGGCCTTATACTCTACTGTGGGAGAGTGCGTAGACTTCATCTCCAATAGGAGATACGTTAACGAGTTCCTTTTGCCTTCCCCAAACTTCGAACTTGAGATCTAATCCTTAAGTACTACAAATCCATATAGATTGGTACCAATTGAGACGCGTCTCAATTGGTACCAGCTTCTATAAATCTGAGGTACTTAAGGACTAGGTTTCAAGTTCGAAATTGAGAAAAGGGCGAAAGAAATGTGTCGTAGCTTAGTTGGAGGTGGAGTCCATGGATTCCCCAATTGTATAAAAGTTATGAATCCACACAAATAGCTTTTATAAAAAAGCACTCTTTTAATGTTAGGATATACTTGTGCGTTCCGTACTCTACCGTGAGAAGATCCGTAGACTCCATCTCCAATATGTAGTACTTGAGGACTAGGTATTCGGTTTGAGACTTGGATTGAATCTACGGATCCTTCCACAGTAAAGTGCGTAACTCATAAATATACCCTAACAATTATAAATACCTCAAGTTTCATGAAAAAACAAAAAAATCTACATATTTAAAAAATAACAATCATATCTCTTTTTGGAGGGAAAGTTTTGTAATAAAATAATAGAGGGGATATGATTTCCTATTTTTTAAAACTAAATGATGTTTCTGTTATTTTTGGAAACCTAATAGGATTTTTTAATAAATTTTCCTATAATATAAATAGAAAAGAGTAAAGGGATAGGGATTTTTTTTCGATTTTGTACTTCTTATTATACCTATGAATAATATCCTTAGTAACAATTTTCTATTTTCTATTTTTATTATGATTAATTATCTCATTTTTTGTTTATTTTTTTAATTATTATTGCATGATTATCATAGTTTCTATTTATTATTATCTTATTAATCAAGTTGAAGTTCTTATCAAGTTACAGTACTTATTTTACTCAATTTCTTAGTGATTATCATTATATATTCATTTACATTTACCCAATTTAAATTTGATTATATTTATGTAAGTCTTTATTCTATCTATTTTTATTTCTACAAGGTCTTTACATAAGTCTAGGTATGTTATATTGATAATATATATATATATATATATATATATATATATATATATATATATATATATATAAGATATGAACATTAATCCCTTACTCGAAGGATTGAGAGAAACAGTCTGTTAAATAGGATCAAAGGAAATCTCTATCTGTTAAACTATATCTGTTGGTTATAAGGTACAAAATAATTTGAAGCTGAATTTGTTCACATGGTTGTTTCTGTTTTTTCTTTTATTTTTGTGCTTTCAAACATAATTTTTTATTATTAATAAAAAAAATTGTGCTTTAAATTTAATGGCCACAGCATCCACATGAATATTTCTGTTTTACTTTTTTATTTGTGAATTTTTAGTTGAAAAATAAATAAAAATAACAATAATTAAAGATATAGAATTTTGAAAGGAAATAAAATCAATGTTAAATAATAATGTTTCATGTTTACTTAATTGTTTCATTTTAACATCATCGATATTGATTATTATTTATTATTTAATTATTTGCGTCATATTACAAACAAATATATAAAGTTAAAAATCGATAATAAAAATTAATACATTTATTCCGAGAAAATATTTTTACTAAAATATAAACAATATTTATTGTTATAATTTAAATTTTTTTATTAAAAATTAAAAATTGTGCTATAAGTTTATTGGTCAATATTATATTACATATACATATACCCTAATTTTAATGGCCACTGCTTCCGTATGACTGCTTCTATTTCTTTTTATGCGTGGGTTTTTAAGCTTAGTTTTTCATTGTTAAGAAAAAATTATGATTTAAATTTGTAAATTGAGATAAAATGTTAATAAGATTAATCGTATAATTCATTAATTTTTAAAAACTATCTTATATTATCTCACTTAATTTTAATAATACGAGATGATAATAAAACAGTATTAATTAAGATATATCATTTGTTACAATTGAATTTAAATAAGATAAATAAGAATATAAAAAATAATTATTATTATGATACATAAAACAAAATAATATTATACCACGGAACTATTAAAAATACTAAATAAAATATTATATAAAATAAAATAACTCCCTTTCAATCTCTATTTACTGATCATTACAAATTGTGGAGTTTTCTACGCTATATATTAACATTAATTATTATAAATATCACTCATACAATCAGATACTTGTCATTAATAAATAATTATATTTGAAATTCCAATATGAAATCGTATTGCAAATCGTGACTATCATTATATTAAAACTTTATGTTAATATCAATTTTGATTTTTCATAAATTTTCTGAGTTTTTCTAATTTATAGTATTTATAATAGATGAAGGTTGTATTTTGCTCTGTAACTCTTTGTTTTAATATCTTTTCTTTTTAATTATCCTTTTTTTAGATAATTTTTTCATTTGTTGACACTAGTTATTTATTATTTTTTTAGTTATTTAGATATCTATTATCGTAAATACTCCTTAATTAAAATGAATATAATAAGAATTACTAATTAAACTCACTCAATTTTGAAAGAAAAAAACACGATTTGCGTGTACGTACATACATTGTTTTTGAAATAAAAACATAAGGATGATATGTTTATTAGAAAATTAATTTTCTTAATATTATAAGATTATTTTTCTTTAATAAAATGAATAATATAAACATTGTTAATTAAATTCATTGAATTTTATAATTGCTTTAACGTGTGTATACATTTTTTTTAAGAAGAACAAGATATTTATTATAAATGTAATTTTATTAATATTATAAATGATAATATATATCATTATTTAAAAATATAAGGATATTTTGTTCAAAATTAATTTAAGTGTGATTTAAAATTTTATATATACAAGTTAAAACACATATTTTCCTGTAAAGTATTTTGTTTTTAAATTTTTTTTTCTCTTTGGTTAATTTATACAACATGTTGGAAATGTAATATCAAAAATCAAAATTCTTAAATTTTCAAGTAATTGTGATATTAGATCTATTAATATATACTTAAAGATATCTATTTAAAAAGTACACTACTTAATATAGATTTTTTTTATTATTTTAGGGTTTATTTTTTTTCAAATTTAAAATAAAATATAAAGAGTAATGTATGCAATTATTTTAAAATATAATAGTGTTTTTGTCTAAAATTATTTTACATGTGATTTAGATTTTTATATATTGTACTAGTTAAATACACGTACCTACTTAAACACCTATATTTTTTTAAAATTTAAATAATTTTTTATTTTAATTATATAAAAATTAATATATAAAATTATATTTGAATTACATCCACTTAATTTTAAAGTAAGATATTAATCCCTTTAGTGATAAACATGAAATATTATTTATTTAAAGCAAACTTTCATAAGAAATAAAACAAATAACAAATAATATAACATAGAGTTATATATATATATATATGAAAATATTTTCATATTAAAGTATATTTAAACTTTACTACTACTCATAACTTAATTAGTAGAAATAAAATTTTTATTCATAAAAATAAATAGAAACAAATGATATGTCATATGTTTTATATTTAATAGTAATAAATACTAATGAAAAAAAAATCAAGCATAGTAAAAGAAATAAATTAATCATAATGAAAATCTACCAAAAAATTATGAGAAAGTTTTTTTCCAAAAAATTATGAAAACCTTAAATATGTCATTTTTATAACTATTTTGTTAACTTTATTACATCCAAATAGTTTTAAAAAAATTATTAGGAAGAAATAAGTATATATAATCTCTATTTTTTTTATGATACAAAAAATTATAAAATTTCATTGGTTTCAAGAGATGAAAATAGCATAGATTATATAAAAACTTATTTTCTTTGCTGGACTATTATAATTTATTTTTATTACTTTTAATAAAACTTTTAAATTTTAAATATACTTAAAAAAACTACTTTTAATTATAAAAAAAACTATGTAAAAATATATCACGCAAACACCTTTTAAAATAAAAAATTATAACGAAATAAATTAAATGATTATAATCTTTACTTAAATTTAGATTAAATATAATTACATAATAATTCATCAATAATTAATGCGTAATTGACTTATACATTACTATCTAACAAAATCTATTATTTTTTTAACATATAGAGTGCAAGTATACTAGAAACACAAGTCAAAACACTTACGTTAACAAAATAGTGCTTGAATTATTAAAAATATTAAAATAAAAATAAGAAAGCCAAACAAAAAATGCAATGCATGAAATATATGAAAACTAGTAAAAGATAATGTAAATTTTGATTTTTTTATATTTATCTTATAAAATAAAAATCGGATGTGTAATTAAAACAAAAAAGTTGGACAAAGTTGTATGAAACAGAAAATTATATATAGTTAAATATATATAATAATAAGATAAATAAAAATAAACATGTATATAGATATAAATATAGGTAGAAATAGTTAATAAGAAAATTAGTTTTAAAAAAATAAGTAATTGTTTGACACTTTTGATTTACTAAATTTTTTGATAATTTTATTAATATATCTTTTTTAAAATTTACTTAGAAAACTACAATATCCTAAAATATTTTCTCGACCTACGTACATGTTTTGAAACTTGCGTATAGCACAAAAAATTCGATAACTACCAACGGATAAGGAGTACTTAATGGGATATGATTATTGAAAGTAATTGATGAGTGTACATCAAATCTAAATTAATATAAATAAAAAGATAATGAAAAATGTTCAAGTTCTTTCCCAAAAATTTGAAAAAATTTAAATTTTTTATTATTATTATCTATTTTTCATCTAAAAATAAATTAAATATTTTATTAATTATTATAAATTTTATTTGATTTAATAAAAATTCTTATTTATAACGACCGCTAAAAAATTTAAACATTTAACAAAAAATACAATACCAATATAAATAGGGGTGTTCATCGGATCGAAACCGTTGATTTTATTGTCATCCGATCCGATCCGACCATCCGCTCGGATTGAAATATCCTAATCCGCAAACGATCCGATCACTTCTTACATCCGCTCAATCCGATCAGTAAACTATTCGGATGACATCCGATCAATTCGATCAATCCGACAAATAAATTTAATTAACTCTATTTTTTGTATTTTTAAATAATTTTTTTAAATTTTTACATAAATCATAACATAAAATTATTTGATTTAAAAAAAACATTAAAAAATTAAATAAATATATATTAATTATTTTTATATATTTAATTTAATAAATATATATATAATTAATTTCGGTCGGATCGGATGAATCGTAATGAAATCCGCCATCCGATCCGCACTTAACGGATGGAAAAAATCTCCATCCGATCCGACCATCGGATTGGATCGGATGAAAAATCAACGGATCGGATCGAATTGATCGAATTGATCGGATGATCAGATTTTTTGCAGACTCCTAGATATAAAGGCACCTACCTGTCTTTTTCAATCCTCTGTTTCACACTTTTAATCAAGTCAATAAAGCATCTAAACACTTCGTTTCCCGCGCTCTAACGACTCGCACTCTCCACTATGACTACAATTCACAGAACGAGCCCGAGTCTGAATCACCTGAGGGTAGAATCTTTGCCGGTGACGAGAATGTATCAAATCCCAATTGGTCTGGACCTCCCTTCTGAGTTGCTACAACATGGGTCTTCACCCACTCCTCTAGGTCTCAACAAAATCTTATCCACTTGTGGGAAATTTTATTTTTTTACCTGGGCATTCAAATCCACTCAGCCATTGTCAAGTTGGGATTTTGTTCAAATGTCTATATATGCACTACCCTTCTTGATTTATGTGGGAAATTTGGGATAATCAAGAATGCACATAAACTTTTTGAAGAAATGCCTCATAAAAATGTAGTAACTTGGACTGCTTTAATTTCTGGTTGCTTGCAGGCTCAGCACCCAGGAATGGCAATTCCTAAAGATGTTAAAAGTGGGTATAGTACCAACTCCATTCAGTTTTTCTGTTGTTTTTGGTCGGATGCTCATTGTTAGAAGCTGGAGAATTTGGGACTCAGGTGCATTCTTTGAGCCTGAAAATGGGGTTCTGCTTTAATGTTATTGTGGGAACATTACTGATAGATATATATTCAAGGTGGAGTATTGATGATACAAGGCAGTTGTTTTATGAAATGCCCCATAAGAATGTGATTACTTGTGTAGGTCCCGTCCATGGAAGGGAAGAAAATAAAAAAAAGTAAGTGTAGCCCATTAATTACATTTAAAGAAAATAAAAAAAATTAGGTGCAGCTCCATTAATTACATTTGATTTTGATGGATGTAAGTTTGACCAACAGACTTGCTTCAGACTTTTGCTCATAAAATGGGCTTATTTCTATGTATGCAATGTTAGAGATTATTGTTATAAAGCTCCTTAATTTGAGGAGCAAATTAAGGAGCAAAACATGGAACAAAACAAGGAGTAAAACATGGAGCTTAATTCAAGGAGCAATTCTAGGAACCATTAATTTAAGGAGTAATTCAAGGAGTGAATTTTCCTATAAATAGATGTGTAATTGTAATGAATTAACCATCCAAAGTTTTCATTCCAATTGAGAGAAAAACTTAGAGAGCAAAGCTTTTGTGAGAGAAAATCGAGAAAGTAATTTTCGAGTGTAATCGTCGGGTTGTGAAATTTGAACACCTTCAGTGTAATTTCTACTCTTTTCAAGAAAAGATCCACCAGGTCCCACGTAAGCAAGATTGGCCGAACTCAAGTATCAAATTTGTGTGTTATTTTATATTCTTGCTTTCTCATAAGTTTGGGCTTATCGGGAATTTGCGTTATTTCCCAACAACTCCAGATCGTAGCATTTGGTAGTGATTTGTCACAATTTTACGCAAGAAATAATCGAAACCATCCGGGAGGAAGTCGATTTTAGTGAGCAATGGCCGCAGATGAAGGAAGGGTGAAACTCGAGAAATTTGATGGCACATATTTCGGGTTTGGAAAAACGCAGATAGAGGATTATCCGTATCAAAGAAATCTATATCAACCTCTCTCAGGGAAGAAGACGAGAGGCTGAAGGAAGAAGATTGGAATCTTCTGCATGCACAAGCCCCTGAGTTATTCGATTGACGTTATCCCGTAATGTTGCTTTCAACATAGCAAAGGAAAAGCACACGATGGAGTCTTAAGCAGCCTCTCTCCAATATGTATGAGAAGCCATCACCAAACAAAGTGCACTTGATGAGGCGCTGTTCGGTGCGGATGACTGAGGCGCATCTAAGAAATAACATCTCAACGAACTCAACACGGTTACAACCCGGTTGAGTTCGGAAATTGAAGTGGTCGATGAAGTTACATTGATACTTTTGTCTTCTCTACCGTAGAGTCGAATGCTACCGTCACTACCGCGAAAGAGCTCATCTAGCCATGATAAGTTGAAATTTGACGATGTTCGTGATTTGGTTCTCAAGTGAAGAGATCTCGACGTAGAGACATGTTGAATCGTCACCTCTTCGGTTTGCATACAGAGTCGAAGGAAGAAATTCAACCAAAGGAAATGGACGTAGGTAACCGACTACCGAGGTAGATCGAAAGACAGAGGTCCAAATCCAGAATCCAATAATACTCCTTACATACCAAGACTATCGAGTGTTGGAATTGTGGAAGAACCCAGACACTACAAAAAATCAGTCGGTTAATGCACCGAAGGACAAAGCAAGCGGCGAGAGGTAAATGTTACTTCCACCTCGGGAGGAGATGATGCATTGATACGTTTTGGAGAGCAAGGAAGAATCTTGGGTGTTAGACTCGAGCATCGTTCCATGCTACTTCACAAAAAGAATTCTTCGAGAAATATGTCCCTAAAACCTTGGAAAAGTATATCTTGGATGATCAACCACGTGCTATTATTGGCAAAGGTGTAAGAAGATTAAGTTGAACGGATTTGTTCGGGAACCGCTGATGTCGGGCATATTCCCGATCTCAAAGGAACTTAATCTCGGTGAGCGGCAATGGCCGCTGAAGGCTACACTACGATCTTCCACGGTGATGATTGGAAGATTTCAAAGTGCGGTGCAACGACAGCTGCTCGAGGCAAGAAAAGCGGGCACTCTTTACACGACAATGGAGGCACGTTGTTCAATTACAACAGCAAGCAATGAAACACCAAATCGTAGCACCGTAGACCAGGCCATATAGTGGTATGGGATGAAGATTATGACTCAAAGGGAAAACTTCCAGGTCTACCACGAGAGATAGACACGTGTGAAGATTGCATACTTGGGAAAGCAAAAAGAGAGTCGCCTTTCTCGTGCTGTAATCCCAAAGCAAGGAAAGGCTGAGCTTATTCACTCGATGTTTGGGGACCAACGACCATCTCATCTATCAGCGGAAACACTACTGCGTGACTTTCATCGATGATCACTTTGGAAGGTATGGGTTTACTTTCTAAAGCATAAGTCCAGTATTTGAGGCTTTCGTGAAGATGGAAAGCTATGGTGGAAAATGAGACTGGTTTAAAGATCAAAAAAGCTCAGAATCATGGTGAATACGAAGACACCAGATTCAAAAATTTCGCGATGAGCACCTGGATTAGAATGGAAAGAACATGCCGGGCACGCCTCAACACAACGGGTGTAGGCGGCGTATGAACCGAACGTTGACAGAAGAGCCGAGCATTCGTATACGCCGGTCCCTACCGAAGCAATTTAGAGTGCGATAGCCAACACGGCGACTTACTTGATCAACCGAGGCCCATCCTGTTCCATGGAGCAATACACGGAGGAGGTACTGGAATGCGGAAAAGAGTGAAACTATCACATCTAAAAGTTTTCGGTTGTGTAGCATTTGTGCATATCGGTGATCAGGCAGGGAATAAGCTGATCCCAAATCCAAGAAATGCACATTCATCACATGGTGAGGATGAGTTTGGCTACCGCATTGGGATGACGAAAGAAGAAAGTTATCCGTAGCAAAGATGTGATTTTCAACGAAAGGCGATGTATAAGGACACGCGTAAAATGACGCCAATGACTGCAGCAGAACGAGTCGCATCAGACGCAGATGATGTCCATACTTCCGCAACAGAACCAATTGTAACAAGTCTCGCACCAGAGGAACTTGTTGGACAAAGCAAGACACATCATTTCGACACACCACAACCTCTTACTCCGCCTCGTATTATGTCTTCGACCTACGTGCCTAACAGAGATACATAACTATATGTGCCGACCCACTATGAGCACGAATGCTATGATGAAGCTTGTCGGTTTTCGAGATTCCAACAAGTGGAGCTTGCTATGAAAGAAGAAATGAAATCTCTCATCTCCAACCGCATATACGTGGAACTAGCCGAGTTACCTAAGCGGAAAGAAGGCACTTCACAACAAACGTAATCGGTGAAAGAGAGCATTGTGATGGTTCCAAGAGATACAAAGCCCGCCTAGTTGTCAAATGACGGTCAACAAGGATGAGTTGACTAATCGACATTTTTTGCTCCCGTCGCTTAATACTATCGACCGCATCGAGCATTGTAGCCATCGAAGATCTTCATTCTTGAAGCAGTTGACGCCATGTACATCGCATTCCTTCACGAGATTTAGATGAAGAAATATACATGTACCAAACTGAAGGTTTCTGAGAAAGGGGAAGAAGAATACAGGCAGACTTAAGAGTTCATGTATGGCCCGAAACAAGCCCCGAGACAATGGTACAAAAATTTGGACAAATTTTACGCACGTCGAAGGTTTCCGTGCAATGTTGATCATTGTTGCTACTTCAAGAGATATAGGTCCGGCTTATATCATTTTACTACTTTATGTTGATGATATGTTAGTAAGCAGGTTCGAATGGATGATATTAAAAGGTCAAGCAAAGAATTGTCAAAGGAATTTGACATGAAAGATTGGGTCCAAAGAAAGAAGATTCTTGGAATGCAAATCACAAGAAATAAGAAGAAAGGATCCTTGCAATTATCTCAAGCGTAGTACATCAATCGTGGTTTTTGCAAAGATTCAACACGGGCGATGCTGCCGTTAGCACACACCTCTTGGCCACTATTTTCGCCTATCCAAGGATCACCCCCACGTAAGAGAGAGAATTCATGGCTAAGGTTCCTTATGCCTCGCCCATTGGAAGTTTGATATACGCAATGGTCTCATGCGAGACCACATTGGCCACGCAGTGGGAGTTGTTAGCGCATTTATGTCAAATCCAGGGAAAACTCATTGGGAAGCGATTGAGCGATTTTGAGGTATTCATGAGGCACCTTAAAAGTGCTTCAGGACTTTAGTAAAGGAGAGTTAAAAGTACAAGCGGTACGTGACGCAGACTTTGGAGGTGAAGTTGATCACCGGCTAAGCACCAATTTGATATATATTTATTGTTGGAACTACAAACAAGTTAGTCGATGTCACAAATACGTAAAATTGTCACTCTATCCACTACGAGGTCGAGTATGTAGCAAGAATCAAGCTAGTAAAGAGATGATATGGCTTCGTTTGTTAATTCGAGCCGGGATTCAAACAAGAGAAGAATGTTACGCGATAAGTGATAGTCAAAGCAATACACTTGGCGAAGAATTCAAAGATTTCATTCTAGAACAAAGCATATCGACTTCGTTATCACTTCATCGATCTCTATCATTAAGATGATGTGTTAATACCGAGAAGATTCAAGGAAGCAAAAATCCAGCAGATATGTTAACAAAGGTGGCGACTATTGACAACCGAAGTCACTCAACTTCGACCGTCTCGCTAGTAACAAAGACTAGAAAAGTTCACGATTGATTGAGGTGTGAAGGCAGTTGAAATCATTTTCGTTGGGAGATTGTTAGAGATTATTATAAAGCTCCTTAATTCGAGGAGCAAATTAAGGAGCAAAACATGGAACAAAACAAGGAGTAAAACATGGAGCTTAATTCAAGGAGCAATTCAAGGAACCATTAATTTAAGGAGTAATTCAAGGAGTGAATTTTCCTATAAATAGATGTGTAATTGTAATGAATTAACCATCCAAAGTTTTCATTCCAATTTAGAGAAAAACTTAGAGAGCAAAGTGGTGAGAGAAAATCGAGAGTAATTTTCGAGTGTAATCGTCATGTGGTTGTGAGCTTTGTAAACACCTTGTGTAATTTCTACTCTTTCAGTAAAAAGATCTGCACCAGGTCCGGAGACGTAAGCAAGATTGGCCGAACTCCGTTATCAAATTTGTGTGTTATTTTATATTCTTGCTTTCTCATAAGTTTGGCTTATCGGGAATTTGCGTTATTTCCCAACATGCAAGATGTGGGAAAATCCTTGATGCGAAGCAAGTGTTTAAATCAATGGAAGAACATGATATTATCTCCTGGAATTCTATGTTGTCGGGTGTGCTCATCATGGTCTTGGTTTGGGAAATTATTGAATTGTTTGAACACGTGAGAAGAAATGGCATCAGACCAAATTATGCCACCTTTCTCATAGTTCTTACTGCTTTTAGTCATGTTGGATTGGTGGACAAAGGACTAGAGTATTTCAATTAAATGAGGAACAATGATTTGTTGGGTTCCCTAAAAATGGAGCATTATTCAACAGTAGTTGATCTTTTTGGTCGAGCAGGGAAACTCTATGAAGCAGAGGCATTTATAGATAGTCTGCAAGTTGAGCCAAAACCCCCAGTATAAAAAGCTGCTCTTAGTGCTTACCAAGTTCATGGAAATAGAGAAATAGCCCTTAGTTATGCTAAAAAACTTCTTAAAGTGTGTCCGGATGTCCCTGCAACTTACGTACTACTCTCAAATGTGTTACTGACAAAGGGATTATGGGATGATGCAGCTGAAATGTGGAAGTACATGTCTGATAGAAGAATTAGGAAGATTTCTGGTTCTAGCTGGATTTGATCATCATAACAATATGGAGGTTCTGTTAAAGCAGCCTGATGCAACTTTCCCGGGAGACTGAAAAAGAAAGTTCAGGTCATTTAGAAACTTATACTGTCTTCTCTGATGTGAACCAACATGTAAACAGTCGTTTCAAGAGTTGAGTTTCTCTTAGATTGGCAGCATCTACCGATGAGGCAAGTTGTCTCCTTTTAGGATTTAAGGTACAAGAAACTTGTCACTGCTAATCAATCAAAAGAAGGAAGACCACATAGTTATTTTTTTTTCAATGAGTCTCGTATGTGAAGACTGGACGTGTATTACAGACCTAGCTACAAATATATCTCACAAAACCAAGAACAAAAAAATCGGTATGCCATACTTCGACAAGGCAGAAGATAGCTTGTCATTTGGTTGAAACTCCGTACAGAATTATTGAAGCCAGGTATCTTTTGCTCAAGATATGTCTCGGATTGTCTGCTCCTTTTTCATGACTCTCAAAACCAGGTAACTGAAGAGAACTCTCTCATAAAAGATAAAGATTTTTAAATCTTCCTCTGCATGTAATAATTACATAAATTGCCAATAAGTAGACCAATTGCATAGCAACATGTCCTTTTGTTTTCTTTGCTTTATAGAAGTTAAACAAATAGCCATGCTCTTAACATATATACGCTCACTTAATGGGGCTTCTGGTTATCCTATCAACATGCACAATTTTTTTTGTTAAGGTTCATTGCTAAACAGGTTTCACATACTCGTTCAATTTTTTCTTCATATAGAATCAATAAACTGGAAGTATCACAATTATTACTTCTTTGTAAGCTCACCAAGTCAAATTCACATCCATGTTTCTTCAAGGTCAAAAAGTTTTTCTTCCTTTGCAGCCTGAACTGTGCATAAGACTTTTTCACATATTAAACTTATTCAACTTATTTTGAATAATTCAAGCATACAACAAGTTAATTTAGTCCTCTTTCCATGCCAAAAGAAATAATTTAATCAATTACACAACTATGTAAAGATCCCTTACCTTTATTATTATCATAATTAATTATGACACTGAAAGAATTCTGTTTAATTGTCAATAGAATCTATGTTACATGATCTGTTTGACTTTCGTGAAGTACTTGTGCATAAGCGATACAACATAAACTTGGATTTAGATATTCAATGCCCCAATTTGGTAGAAATTTATAGAAACCGAGAAAAATGAGTGTATCTGACACCCAAATGTATATTAAAAATTTTAAATACTCATTGCCTTAAGAGAGCTTGTGTAACATAGAAAAGAATAAAAACACTCTTCCAAAGCATAAGTCCAAGGAGGAAGAGGATGGTAAGCTTTGGCCTATTCTATTCCTATTTTGGAAAACAAGCATTTGTTGATAGAAAATAAAAATAAATAAAACTTTTCTAAATTCTACTAACTATGTGTAAAAATAGAATCTACAAAACTAATAAATAAGACCAATTACATATATATGGTTTGTGTTTATTATGCTTGCAAGAACTCAGAGGTCTAGAACCAAAATGCCTAAAAGCATTCACACCCATCAATGTAGTAGAGGTTAGATTTGCATTGATTAATGTAAAAAGAAAAAAACATTTGTTTCAGCTTTGAAACAAACGAACTTTTTGAAAAAAATGAAAAATGGCTCGAATGCATACATAGTAGATATGGTGAAAGTCCTAAAACTTTTCAATATCCAACTATGGAACAATTGTTTCTAGGCAATAATACTACAACTACGAGTTTGATTGCTTTACTTGAAGTGCTTTAAAAAATGTAGTTACCTTTTTTATTTGTTTGATTAGAGATAATATGATGTGTTGATATTGATTTTTGTCAACATCAAAGAAGAGATATTCTTGTTTTCTTGTAGTTATGTGATCATGAAAAGAACTTATTAGAACCTTGGACTACCACAGGGGATGGTGGCCTTTAGTTTTATGATGCTTAAGTTAGTATGGGTAGTTATAGATGACAGAGGAGCTCAAGGTCTTGCTATATAATTAAAGGAAAAAGAAATGTAGAGATTGTAACCCGTTGTACTTATAGATCTTAGAGAGATGAGTTAGGAATTAACCTGATGCGTATCTCTCACTCATTTAGATATATTTTTTAGAGTATCGTGATTATCTCTATGCAATTATCTCTTTTAGATAATTAAGAGATACTTATCAATCATTTATCTCTTATAGAGATTATCAATATATATGTTTATCCAATGACTCAGCACCTATTGGATTGAACGGTGAGCCATTTTGCTGATTAGGATCACTTATCATACGCAATATCCTAATATATATATATATATATATTAACTATGGAGATTATTCCGTATTTTTTTTTGTTTTTTATAAACAAATTTAAGTTTATGAATGTAGAAGGTGAGGCATCAAATTCGTCACTGACAACAACAACAGGCACTTTGGAGTTTTGATAATGACTTGTTGGTAGTGCATCGACTCTCTTCTGGTATGTCTTCTTCTAACTTGGTGTTTAAGCATTGGATTTAGAAGAAAATATGTTCTGCTTGGTGAATGGCTTCGTTCTAACATGAAGATGAAAGTCCCTAGGCATGTGAAGCATAGTGGTTTGAAAAAGGGGGGCTTTACTTTGGGTGAGGGATCTTCTAGAGATAAAAAGAAGTGTGGTGCTCTAATTAATGGAAGGGGAAAGGAAAACGTGGCTGGTGCTGGGAGAGACAAGTCTGCCATAAAGATTTATGTTGATCAGCCTGTCAAAGTTGGAAAGAGGCCTAGGAAGGGATTTTAGGACATTACTTTATTGAACGATTTGCTGGATGAAGTTGAATCTGTTGCCATGGAGGTCCCTGGTGCTTCCGAGCCTAAGCCTGGTCTTGAACAGGCCATTGCAAATCTTGCTGAGTAGTTGTGATTGATGTGCTGGTTCATTTTTGGAAGTTGTTTGCTTTTGATGAGGTTGGTTCCTTACTGTTGGTTATAGTCCATTTTGTTTTCTCAGTTTCTATTAGTATTTGTAGTTGGAATAATTGGTTTTTGTGGTTTTGTTCTAGTTTTGTCAAGTCAAACTTTTTTTTTTTTGGTGTTGCGTTTGTTTGATTGTGTAGTTTGTGTATCCTCGTGTTTGTGTGTCCTGCTATTGGGGTGTTAATCTTCCTTTTCTCATTAAGCTGGAGTGCTGGACAACGTTGGTGGTATTGGGTTAATGCTTCTTTAGCTAAGTTCTAGTATGATTTTACTAGCATGTTTGTGTTCTTTATACTTGATGTTTTATAAGAGGAGGTGGAACTGAGTCTGGTGCTTTGGTTTCTAGTAGCTTTGTCTGGAGTTGGTCATTTGTAGTTTCTGTTTGTTATTTTGGCCTAAGTGCCCTTTAATGGATTTTCTTTCTATTTAAGAACAAAATATTGCAATAGCTTACAATACTCTTCTGTAATTCAAATATGTAGTAAAAATAGTAAGATAATTATTTCGCGACCAAAAGAAAAAAGAAAAATTAAATAAAATAATAATTCTAAAACTTGTAAAAAATATTGAATCAATATTTAACAAATAAATAAATAGTAAAATATTTAATAAATATTAAATATTAAATTATGAATTTATTAACCGTACATAAATCATAAAAAGTATTATACTTGTACTTAGTTATTTTTCTTTTTTAAAATAGCGAAAAACATCTCTTGAATTGCATTGGTTGTGTTTTATTCAAAAGTATCACCAAGAAGTTGTATTACGTGTAAAAATCGGTCACCAGATTATTGACATTTCATTGACAACCATATTGTTTTCTTAACCCATTTTTAGCATTTTTGACCCTATCAACCTACAACAAGCAGTCAAAATTGACTAAGTGTTACTTATAAATAATAATTGACTTATGGCCAATTGGCCATGATGAAAATATCCGTACATTTTCATCGAAATTTTCATAAAACGAACATACTTGTATGAAAATGTTATTTTGTCAAAATATTTTTGAGAATGTTCGAAAATTTCTTACATTTTCGTGAAAATATAAAAAAATATCAAAAATTTTATTAAAAAATATTAAAAAAATGATATAAATATATCCAAAAATATCATTTTTTAAAATATTTAGTTACATCAAATTAAGCATACACATATGTGATTTATTATTTATATTATATAAAAATCAATATCTATGTAAATATAATTAATTTTAATTTTTCTAAAATTTTTACATTTAAAAAATATTTAATTATAATTTATTAAATTGTGATACATTAATACATGCTTAATTATATGAATTTTTTTCAATTGTATTTCTCTCTTAGAACATGTTTTTTTTTCTAATATATTTAATCTTATTTTTAAAATGAATTTGCACATAAAAAATGATTTTATATACCTGTATTCATCACATTCTTCTTTAATTTCAACATAATATGTATAATTATTACGAAATCAATTTTTCTATTTTCTCTCAATGCAATTTTTTTAATCATAATAAGTTAATATTATAGGTATATTTTATATTTTATTTGAGTTATAAATATAATATTTAAATAAAAAATTATTTTAAAATTATTTGTTTCAAATGGTTTTAAAATGTTAATAATCAAAACTTTAAAATAACATATAATTTTCACGAATTTTTTAAGTTTGTTTAAATATTATCTTCAATATATCGTAAATTTATAAGTATATTTTGATTAAAAAAATATATCCTTGTGAAATATTAACAATTAGTTTATTATATATTATAAACTATAAATCTTTGTGTTTTTTAATTTAAGAATAAAATTAAATTATAGAATTTTATAGTACCATAAATATATATTATATTTATAATAGTTGATATTTCATATATCAAATGAGACCATTTTACTATTTCCACCTATTTGTCCATGCCTGTGGCAACAACCCACCAGTGAAAATTTCCCCCACCTTGGCATTTTTAAGGTAATACCCAGTTAAAAAACCTCCGGACAAGGAAATTTTAAGCAGCTCAAAAATAAAAATGGCGGGATGCAATAAAAATTCTGATCCGTTAAACAACGCCATATTATTTCATCTTATCCATTTCAGTTCCTCTCCTTCTCTTCCGCTTAAATAGCTACCCTGCTCTCCTCCTCCTCCTCTTCTTCTTCTTCTTGTCCTTCCTCACTCTACCAACAAATTCATTAATTCACCCACTACTCCCCCACTTGCAAAACTTCAATCTACATCTCTAGCCGAATCTGGTACGGTTTTATTTAGTAGTATTTTTTTCAAGTTTTTTTGTTTGTTTCCATCTTATTGTATGCGAAAAAGCTGATTAGGGTAATATTTATGGTATGATTTGCAACACCAATTTTTGTTATTGTCAACAGAAGTGTATAAAGTAACTATTTTATCCATATAATTAATTATTCTTCATTGCCACAATTATTGTATAAAGTTGTCATGAAGACTTGTAGCGGCATTAACAATTTGAGTCGTCACTCATTTCTCTTTGTATGATGAGTGGTTTGGATGATTTTTTTTCCTTCTTCAAATGAGTGGTTTGGAAAAAAATATTGTAGGTTTTGCCCACATGAAAGTGAAAAATTCTCAAATAAAAAAAAATATTTATATGACTAAAATTTGGTTAACTATGTGATTAAAATTTGGTCACAAGGGATAGGTAATTTTGTTTATAAATAAGCAATATTTTTGCTTTAGAGAGATACACCAAAAGAAGATAAACATAACAAAACCAAAAGAACAATTTTTTTTAATGAAAAAATAGTGTTTTGTATGTAAGAAAGTGGGAGAAATATTTGGGATATTTTTCTAAAAAGAAAGTGACAAAATAGTGAGTTTGGGAAACACTTGTGTGTTATTATTTTGGGTTTATCTCAATTTGTTGTATTGCCTCTCACTTTGTACCCATTAATTTTATTAGTAGAAGAAATATTTTTCGAAGTTTGTCTCATGGATGTAGCCCAAATTAAAGGATGAACTACTTTAAATTGTCGGTGTCATTATTTTATTATATTGAATTTATTTTATTTTTACCCGCTGTGGCCTAACAAATATACGATGCTTTTAGTATTTTTTTTGTAGGTTTAGTCTATCAAGGTGGGGGAGATTTAGATAAAGAAGAGGGCTTGATTGAGCATGGGTTGTTTTGGAATAATGTGGAGCTCTGGATTGTTACATGCAGTTTATTTTGAAAAATATATAGACCATATTATTTTGCTTTTCCTGGTCTAGTTGAATCATTGTAATCCTTCATTATTGCTGTGCTATATGCTTTCTATAGATATTTTAATTGTGTTATGATGTCTAACATCTGAATAGGGTGGGAAACGTTAGACAATATTGTCTTCTTTGTTACAGAGTTGTAAGGACCTTGTTGTCATGAGGATCTTCTTCCCTTATTAAATTTTTGTGTTGAATTAATATGTGCTGTCTAAAATTTAAGCCATTATAGGCATGGTTTGGGCATATCTTGTCCATGGTAATGTAAGTTGATGAGAAATTTGCAGAGAATTGGTTTAAAGTATTTTTCTAATGAGTTTTGGGAGTGATGCATTGGAAACGAAGATGCATGCTGCTTGTTTGAGTCTTAATGTAGAGACTTTCTATAATAAATTGCTTTCTTGGTTCCTCAGCTTAGGTTTAATTTTGTTTACTTTCTTAGCTGAAAAATTCAAATTTTATTGCTGGTGTGAGTTAAGTTGCTATGTTATGTTACTGTGGTAGTATGCTCTTAGCCTCAGTAATTGGACTCTTATAGAGTTGGCTGTGGTTTGTTTTGAGGATGGTTAGGTTGTTACTTGTTTTCTTTTCTTTATGGAATCTTCAGCTTCATTTTAATCATTACAAGCTGGATCCCTGAGGTGTCTATTTTGAAGTCTTTCTTTAAATGATTGCATGTTAGATGTTTTCTAGTCATGAGATATTTCGTTTGTTTCTAACCCTGTTACAAGCAGTTGAAGATGGAGCCGTGGTGATAGATGGTTGGTGTTTCTAATATATTGCTTCAGTGTCTCATTTGTATTGTTGTAGCCTTTGGCCTTTTTTGTTTTTTGATGAAATCTTCTCATTTGATTAAAAAAATACTCAATGTCATATATTTACTAATTTTTTTGTGTCTAAGAATCATGTTTATTGTGGCATAAATATTGAACTCCTTGTGTGTTCTATTTGGTTGCAGGACACAATGCCACCAACACAGCCACATGTTACTAGGCTCAAGAGATTGCAATTGAAGCAAGAGTTGCTATAGGCAGCTTATTACATATGGGTAATTACTCAGAGGGCCATATATGTCAATGCCTGACGCGGATAGCTACTCTTCGGCGAACCTCCATCATCACTATTTCTGGTAACAGGCAAAAGACTGGCTCCAAATTTATGGAGGGAGTCTTGGGCCTGGCCCAAGGCCTGTTACTGCTCGGCCTGCATTCTGGTGATGTTGTTGCCATTGCTGCCTACAACAGGTATAAACCTTAACTGAAATTTAACAGTTTTCAAAGTAAATTTAAAAGTGTTTTTGGAATCGACTAAGAGGAAATTATTAAAATGAATGTGAAAATGAAATCTTCATTGAAAAGAAGAAGATAAATGGTTTATCTCAATTGACCCCAAACTTCTTTTTTTCCTGTTAGAGATGTTAGTTGTGTATTAGGTGTCTATCACTAGTTGAATATATTAGTTGTGTATTAGGTGTCTATCACTAGTTGAATATATTAGTTGTATATTAGGTGTCTTAGTTGTGTATTAGGTGTCTTAGTTGTTTATTAGGTGTATGTCACCTAAGAGTTTCCCTAACTTTGTATATAAATATGTAGTGTCTTTGAATGGAAATTATAAGAGTGAATTCTTAGTTTTACATGGTATCAGAGCATTTGCGATACAAAATTCGGAATTTTTTTTTCCGTTCAAATTAGGATCTGATTTTGGGTAAACACAAATTAGGATTTAGTGCATTTTTGGGTTCCAACTCGGAATACCCTTTTGGAGTGAAATTTTTTTCTCACCGTCAGCACAGGGAGAAAGCCTAGCCGTGGACATACCAAACCCCGAAGTTCGGTCACCAGACGAGTCGCAAGTGAGCCACACGTGCCACTGCAACTTTCTGCCATCTTTTCACGCGCCGGCGCGTGACAGCGCGTCCTTGCAGCAGTCTTCACCGGTCGACCTCGTGTTGCTTTCCGGCGTTCCCCTGCGTCATCTGTGATGGTTTGACACTCATCGCTTGTGATCGTTCAGGTTTGGGTTCTTCCAATTTTGTGTTCTTGTTCGCAGCGTGTTTGGTCGCTGCTGTTGTTGGATTTTGTTTGTTCGTTTGTTCGCTGCCTTGTTGTTTGTAGGAGTTATGGTTGAAAAGAAATCTAATGTTGTGACGGATATGGTGCCTGTGATGTTTAAAATCACGGACCATAAGCTCAATGGCTCGAATTATTTGGCTTGGAGCAAGACCATTCGAATTTATTTGAGAAGTATCGACAAAGATACTCATTTGACTAATGATCCTCCTAAAGATGATTCAAAGCAGACATGGCTTAGAGAAGATACTCGCTTATTTTTACAGATTCGGAATTTTATTGAGAGCAATGTAATTGACTTGATTAATCATTGTGAATTCGTTAAGGAATTGATGGATTATTTAGATTTCTTATATTTTGGTAAAGGAAATTTTTCTCGCATATATGAGGTATGCAAAGTATTTTACCGTGCAGATAAACAAGATCAGTCACTCACGAATTATTTTATGGAATTTAAAAGGACTTATGAAGAGCTCAATAGTTTGATGCCTTTTAACCCTGATGTGAAGGTTCAGCAAAGTCAACGGGAACAAATGACGGTCATGAGTTTTCTTGCTGGTCTTCCCTCTGCTTTTGAGACTGTTAAGTCTCAGGTTCTTTCTGGTTCTGAGATCTCCTCTTTACAAGAGGCGTTTAGTCGAGTACTTCGTACAGAAGGCACTCCATCTCCACCTACTTAATTAAATGTTGTTTTGGTCAGCCGAAATAATAATTATGAGCATGTACGGTCAACTTATATGAATAGAAACAAAGGAGGTGGCTCGCAAGGGTTTGAAACTCGACCACAGGACCTAGGAGTTATTGTGTCACTACTGTCACAAACCAGAACATACGAAACATGATTGTAGAAAGCTTCAATACAAGCATCAGAAAGGTCACTCGACTCATATTGCATCCACTTATGATACTTTTGACAAATCGGTTCTTATCTCTACAGATGAATTTACTAAGTTCTCACAGTATCAAGAATCACTAAGGTCTTTATCACCTTCTGTCACTGCTATTGCTGATTTAGGTAAATCAAATACGTGTTTCCTTTCCTCATCTTCCAAATGGGTTATTGATTCTGGTGCCACAAATCATATGACAGGTAATTCTAGTCTCTTTTTTACTCTCCAATCACACACTTCCACCTCTACTGTTACCTTAGCCGATGGGTTACCATCTCGTGTTCTTGGGTTTGGCACAATTACTCCCATTCCTTTGCTTCCTTTGTCGTTCGTCTTATATTTACCTAGCTTATCCTTTAATTTGCTCTGTAAGTCAGCTTACTCGCAATCTTAACTGTTGCATCTCATTTTTTTCCTAATCGTTGCTTATTTCAGGATCTTATGATGAAGAAGACTATTGGTAAAAGACATGAGTCTGGAGGCCTCTATATTCTTGACACACCAATACCAAAATTTGTTGCTTGCTCTGGTGTAACCTCTCCCTTCGAGACACATTGTAGACTGGGTCATCCATCTCTTTCTTTACTTCAGAAACTTTGTCCTCAGTTTAGTAAGGTATCTTCATTAGATTGTGAGTCTTGTCAATTTGCAAAACATCATCGTCTTAGTTCAAATCCAAGAGTTAATAAACGTGCTAGTGTTCCTTCCTTTTGAATTAGTTCATTCTAATGTTTGGGGTCCTTGTCCTATTTTGTCTAAACTTGGATTTAAGTATTTTGTTACTTTTGTGGATAAATTATTCTCGTGTAACTTGGTTATATTTAATGAAGAGTCGTTTTGAATTGTTTTCTATTTTTTGCGCATTTTGTGTTGAAATTAAAACTCAATTTAATGTTTCAATTCGTACTTTGCGAAGTGATAATGTCAAAGAATATACATCAGCTTTGTTTCAATCTTATATGGTTCAAAATGGCATGCTTCATGAAACTTCGTGTGTTGATACTCCATCTCAAAATAGAATGGCCGAACGTAAGAACATACATCTTCTCAAAACTGCACGTGCCTTATTATTTCAAATGAATGTTTCTAAACCTTTTTGGGCCGATGCAGTTTCAACATCATGTTTTCTTATTAATTGCATGCCCTCATCTGTTCTTCATGGTGAGATTCCTTACAAAATTTTGTTTCCTAATAAGTCACTATTTTCGGTTGACCCTAGGATATTTGGTAGCACTTGTTTTGTTCGGGATGTTCGTCCGCATGTTACTAAATTAGATCCTAAGTCTTTGAAGTGTATCTTCCTTGGTTATTCTCGTCTCCAGAAAGGTTATAGATGTCATTGTCCTAGTCTTAACAAATATCTTGTCTCAATTGATGTTACCTTCATGGAAGACACACCCTATTTTTCATCTTCTCCTCCTCCTGCACGTCAGGGGGAGGATGATAATTTATTAGTCTATTCTATCACATCATTTGAACTTGTCTCTGATCCAGTTCCTACTAGGCCTTCTAAAACTCAAGTCTACTCCAGACATAGACCTTCTGATTCATGTCCTGCACCTGCTCCTTCTTCATCAGATCCAGTCCTGATCGATGATCTTCCTATTGCATTACGCAAAGGTAAACATCAATGTACTTATCCTATTTCTTCTTTTGTTTCGTATAACTGCTTGTCGTCTTCCTCTTGCTCTTTTATTGCCTTTCTTGATTCTATTTCTATCCCTAAAACTGTTCACAAAGCCATATCTCATCCTGGTTGGCATCATGCAATAATCGAGGAAATGCGTTGGATGACAATGGTACTTAGGACTTGGTTGATTTACCTTCGGGGAAACGGGCTATCGGATGCAAATGGGTGTTCACAATTAAGGTTAATCCGGATGAGTCAGTTGCTCGATTAAAGGCCCTTCTTGTTGCTAAGGGATATGCTCAAACCTATGGAGTGGACTATTCTGACACTTTCTCTCCTATTGCTAAATTGACTTCTGTTCGGTTGTTTATTTCTATAGCAGCTACTCACCATTGGCCTTTGCATCAACTAGATATCAAGAATGTTTTTCTTCATGGTGATCTTCAAGAGGAGGTGTTTATAGAGCAACCTCCTGGTTTTGTTGCTCAGGAGGAGTCTAGGCAAGTTTGTTGTCTCCGCAAATCTTTGTATGATTTGAAACAGAGTCCTCGTGCTTGGTTTGGAAAATTTAGTCAAGCTATAGAAATGTTTGGTATGATGAAAAGCAAGTCTGACCATTCTGTGTTCTACAAACAATGAGAAGCTGATATCATTCTTTTAATCGTGTATGTAGATGACATTGTTATTACTGGAAGTGATACTACGGGAATTTCATCTCTTAAGTCTTTCCTACATACTCAGTTTCACACGAAGGATTTGGGGATGCTAAAGTATTTCTTGGGTGTTGAAGTCACAAGGAGTAAAAAATGTATCTTTTTATCTCAAAGAAAATATGTCTTGGACTTATTAATTGAGATAGGAAAATTAGGAGCAAAACCTTGTAGTGCTCCAATGATTCCGAACATCCACCTTACAGGAGATGGGAAACTCTTTAAAGATTCTGAGAGATATCGAAAGGTGGTTGGAAAGATGAATTACTTTATCGTGACTCGTCCAGATATTGCATATTTGGTCAGTGTTGTTAGCCAATTTATGTCATCCCCAACAGTTCATCATTGGGCAACGTTAGAGCAAATTTTGTGTTACTTGAAAGGAGCACCTGGACGTGGTATCTTGTATGCAAATCATGGACACACTCATATTGAATGTTTTTCATATGCAGATTGGGCAGGTTTCAAAGTGGATAGAAGATCCACATCAAGCTATTGTATTTTCATTGGAGGAAATTTGGTCTCATGGAAAAGCAAGAAGCAAAATGTTGTGTCATGATCGAGTACAAAGTCAGAATATAGAGTTATGGCACAATCTGCATATGAGATAATATGGATATATCAGCTCTTGGATGAAATAGGTCTTAAAACTTCAGTATCAGCGAAATTATGGTGTGATAACCAAACTGCTTTTCATATTACTTCTAATCCTGTGTTTCATAAGCGAATTAAACACATTGAAATTGATTGTCATTTTATTCGCGAGAAAATTCAACAAGGTTTGATTTCTACAGGATATATGAAAACTGGAGAACAACTAGGAGATATTTTCACTAAAACTTTAAGTGAGGTTCGGGTTGATTATCTTTGTAACAAGTTGGGCATGATTAATATCTATGCTCTAACTTGAGAGGGAGTGTTAGAGATGTTAGTTATGTATTAGGTGTCTATTACTAGTTGAATATATTAGTTGTGTATTAGGTGTATGTCACCTAAGAGTGTCCCTAACTTTGTATATAAATATGTAGTGTTTTTGAATGAAAATTATAAGAGTGAATTCTAAGTTTTACATTTCCCAAATGAATTTTTTTAGATTAGTTTAAGGCAAGCAATAATAATTTAAAATTACCTTGTGTAGGATACCAATCAAGGTGTTAAGATTTCATTGGCATTAGGATTAATCGTAGAACCAATAAACACACCTGAAATGAATATCAATATAATAACTATTAACATTGGTTAAGTTCTCTTGCAAACCAGTTATTCAAAACATTATCTAAAAGAAATAAAATCGATAATGAAACTTAAACTACTTTTCAGCGACTTGTACTTGGAGTGGTTACTAGCTATTGCATTTGTTGGAGGAATAGTTGCTCCTTTAAATTACCGATGGGTAAGTGAATTTTTATTGAAGCTTTGATTTTCAATACATTTTGTTGTGGCGGTTAGCTTTGTGTGTGGTTTCAAGCGTTACCCATATCTTGCTGTGTTGTAATATGAACTATTTGTTGTAGTGATATAAAGCTTTAAAGTGCTTTTTTTTTGTAATATGTAAATCTTGTGAAATATTTTTTTTTTGTGATATATATGAGTTTATGAAATATTTCATGTGGATGACGTGGGCTTCATCTGTTTTGGCTCATATGATGCCATGTTCATCCATTGGATTTTTATATGAACTGGACCGACTAGTCTTTCATCTGTATCAGTGACCCATATGAAGATGTTTCCAATCATTGTGGTATTAGATGAAGTCATCTTCACTTAATGAATCTACATTTATATGAAAACTAATGAACATGGGATTTTTTGTTATACAAACATCAATAGCTTGTTTAAATTTCTGGCAGAGCTTTGAAGAGGCAATACTAGCAATGGATTTGGTTAAGCCAATATTGTTGCTGACTGATAAAAGCTGTAGCAATTGGCCTATAGAGGTTCAAAGCTATCGCATAGCCTCTCTAAGGTGGCATGTTTCTTTGGATTCGCCTTCCTCAGATTTCACAAATACATGTAATTGTAAGAATTTTATTTGGTATTTTAAGATTACTTTTAATCCCTAAGGTGATTTTCTTTGATTGGATTGATCTTCTAATGACGTGTTTCTTCATTTTCACAGTATTAACAACTGAAACAATTAAGGAGTGTCTTTCAAGGGGCTCATTGACTTACTCCTGGGCACCTGAAGGAATAGTTTTAATATGCTTTACCTCAGGTATGGAATCTAGAATTTCTCACTGCTAAAATTTACCTGATAATCTTTAATATTCACCCTGAGTTGTATGAGATATCGTGACTGTTTTCATTAATAAATGTCTGAGAAGAATAAGAAACAAATTACTGTGAAGGAGCCGTAAACAATTCAGAATAATAAATGAGCTATCATTCATTTTAACCATTTGATTGCTAGTTTTGATCTATTGTAAGGATCTGATGACAAGTGTAGCCATCTTGTAGTCTAAGGTTTTTTCTTGTACCTTATATATTTGTATGTAAATTGTTTTGTTTTTTAGCAATAACAATGAAGCTAATTATAGCTTTCATTGGTTCTCAAATCCTTTCATGGTATCATAGCAATTGAAAGCCTCACCACCTTGATTTTGAAAAGCTTGTTAGGTGCGCCTCTAGTGACCTTGGCTACACAGAGTAGAGTCAGCTCAGTTTTGAGATCTTTAAGCTGACTTAACAGCTCAGTAGAGTCACCACCTTGATGTTTTATATGGAATCCCATCTGAAGAAAGGTTCTCACCAAAGGATCTGATGCTCAGTAAGAATCACTTGATCAGCTCAATCAAGGTACTGATGAAACCCAACCAGAAATAGACCCATTTGTAACCTGTTTAATTGGGGATCCCTTGATTGTATCAAAGCCCAAATCTGCAGAGGCGTCCAGAGCAGCAAACCAGTTCGTCGAAAGCAGCAAGATTTTCCTCTTTCCTCCTCTGTATTTTTCCTTTCTTTTCTAGCTCACAATAAGCATTAGTGAGTCCACCACCTCTGGAATTCCTTTAATATCCTTAAATAATGTAGGACCTATGGTTCAATCACAAAATCAACTCATTTCTCTTAAATTAAATGATTCAAACTACCTTCTTTGGAAACACCAAGTGCTCATTACTGTCAGAGGGTATGGACTCGAGTATTTTCTTTCTTCCATCAACAAGGCTTCAGCAAAGTTCAAAGAGAACATAGAAACATGAGAAAAAGAGATTAATCTAGATTTTTTGAGCTGGACAAGGCAAGATCAGCTCCTTGCCTCATGGTTTCTGTCCTCTCTATCTGAGAATCTTTTAGCGATGATGATTGGTCTAGAATCATCTTTTCAAATTTGGGAAGCTCTAGAGATAAATTTCTCATCTTAATCTGCAACAAGGAAGATGCAGTACAAGCTTCAACTCTCATCTATCAAAAAGGGTTCTTTACCTATGAGAGATTATCTGAGCAAGGTAAAATGTTGTTGTGATATGCTAGCATCGATTGGACAACCAATCTTAGAGGATGATCAAGTAATGCAAGTTCTTGCCGGACTAGAAAATGAATTTGATCATGTTGTTGTTGTAGCCACCTCAAGGATAGAACCATGTAAACTTAGAGAAGTTTATGCTATGCTCCTAAGCTATGAAACCATGCTTGAAAATACTGGACATCATTTTGTCAACATTGAAGGCTTAAATCCTTCTTTGCAATGTTTTTGTTGCAAAGAATATGGGTATATTGCTGCAAATTGTCCTAAAAAATGTTGTTCTTATTGCAAAAAAAATGGTCATATTATCAAAGAATGTTGTATTCGTCCCCAGAATCGTCAGGCCCAAGCATTTCAGACTTCTGTTGTTGTTCCTCCAGTAGCACCTACTGCAACACATGTGTCTTCTTCAGGTGCTTCTAATCTTCCATCTCCTGTAGCAACTTATTGCACTCCTGAAATGGTGCAACAGATGTTAATTTCGGCATTATCTGCAATGGGATTTCAAGGTAAAAATTCTACTACACTTTGGTATGTAGACTTAGGGGTTTCTAATCATATGACAAATACTCCCACAACTTTGTCTCATGTTCGGCCTTATGTTGGCCAATCTACTATTCAGACGACCAATGACAGTTCTTTGCCAATCAAAGCTGTTGGAAATGTTTCTTCTACATATACTGATGTGTTTCTTGCTCCTCAACTTTCTACAAATCTCATTTCTGTTGGTCAATTAGTTGATAACAATTGTGCTGTTAACTTTTCTGGTGATGGTTGTGTTGTGCAGGACCAGGTAGTATGGGAGCCAATCGCGAAGGGACCTAAAGTGGGACGTTTGTTTCCATTACTTTTACCTATTCCAGTACTTTATCTAATTCCTTCTATTGAGTCTTTTGCTTGTAATAATATTCCTAATCTAAGTATGGTGTGGCATCGTCGTTTAGGTCATCCTAATACTCAAGTTTTATCTCATATAATGAACTCGAGCTTTCTTGGTAATAAAGAACGTTCTTCTTTACTTTTGTAAACTTGGTAAAAGGAAAACTCTTTCATTTCCTTTGCATGCTAGTAGAGTTTTTCACTGTTTTGATCTTATTCACAGTGATGTTTGGGGACCTTCCCGATTACTTCACATGAAAAATTTAAATACTATGTAACTTTCATTGATGATCATAGCAGATTCACTTGTGTTTATTTTCTTCGCTTTAAATCTGAGATTTTTCGTACTTTTAGCATATGTTGAAAATCAATTTTCTGCAAATATTAAGACATTTCGCACAGATTCTGGTGGTGAATATTTGTCCACTGAGTTTCAGGTATTTTTGGCTTCCAAAGGTATCATCCATCAACGTTCATGTCCTGCTACTCCTCAACAAAATGGAGTAGTTGAATGCAAAAATCGTCATCTTCTTGATATGGTACGTACTTTCTTGTTAGAATCTTCTGTTCCATCCATATTCTGGCTTGAGGCTCTAAAGACTGCTACTTACTTGATTAATTGTTTACCTTCCCAAGTTTTGCAAATGGAATCTCCTTATTTTCGTTTGTTTACTAAGCAACCTAATCATGATAATCTTCGTATCTTTGGTTGTGTATGTTTTGTTCATTTACCACCTCATGAGCGAAATAAATTATCTGCTCAATCTGTTAGATGTGCATTTTTAGGATATAATGTGTCAAAAGGGATTTGTTTGCTATGATCCTACATTACATCATACACGTATTCTAGAAATGTTATTTTCTTTGAAAATCAACATTTTTTTCCTGTGTCTTTTGTGCCCTCTTCTTCTACTGTAGTCCTTCCTTCGAGCACCAGTTCTTAGCTCTTCAAAATAGTTTTCGCTTCAAACCAGGAATGGTATATACAAGACAATTCCGCCCACAGTTTCTTCTGGTGGCTCACCCGATATCTGATCCTAACATACACCAAAGTAAGCCAGTTGCAGCACCTCCATAGCCTCTGGTACATCGCTCTTCTCGAGTGTCTGTACCCCCTGATAGGTATGGTTTTTCTTCTGGTAATTTTATTTCACCTCTTACTACTGCATTGCCCAATTTTGGTATTCCCACATGCACTCACATGTTGTCAAGCATGATTGTTGGTGCCAAGCTATGTAAGAAGAAATTGTTGCTCTTGAGGCCAATCACACCTGGGACATTGAGTCTTGTCCTTCTATTATAGTTCATCTAGGTTGCAAATGGGTTTACTCAGTCAAGGTTAGCTCTGATGGAAGTTTGGATTGTTATAAAGCTCGGCTTGTTGTCCTTGGGAACAAACAAGAATATGGTGTTAATTATGAGGAGACCTTTGCTCCTGTGGCTAAAATGACTACTGTTCGAACGATTCTAGCTCTTACTGCTTCCAATGATTGGCCACTGCATCATATGGATGTTAAGAATGATTTCCTTCATGAAGATCTAAAAGAATGTATTTATATAAAGCCACCTTCAGGATTGTTTTCCTTTTCGACATCCAATGTGTGTAAACTTTGTCACTCTCTTTATGGTCTTAAACAAGCTCTACGGGCGTGGTTTGAAAAATTTCGAACCACTTTATTACAATTTTCTTTCATGCGGAGCAAGTATGACACTCCATTGTTTCTTCGAAAATCAGACATAGGCATTGTTGTCTTTTTGGTTTATGTTGATGATATTGTGATCATTGGTTTTGATTCTACTTGACTTGTTCAGCTCAAGACTCATCTCTCACAATCTTTTCATATGAAGGATCTTGGGTCTCTTACATATTTTCTTGGTCTTGAGGTGCAACGTAGCCCCACTGGTATTTCCCTTAATCAACACAAATATGCTAGTGATTTGGTGACTACAGTTGAACTACAGGAAGCTACCTCTGTTGATACTCCTATGAAATTAAATGTCAAGCTTCGCAAAGAGGAAGGTGACTTACTTGTTGATCCCAACTTATATCGAAAATTGGTAGCTAGCCTTGTCTATCTCACCATCATTAGACCAGATATTTCTTTTGTTGTACAACAAGTCAGCCAATTTCTTCAGGCTCTTTGTCATCTTTATCTGGCTGTTGTTCGTCGGATCATACGCTATGTTCATGGCACTTTTGCCCATGGCTTATTCTTTCCTTCGGGTAATTCTCTTTGTCTTGTTGCTTACGGCGATGTTGATTGGGCTGGCTGTGTTGATACACGTCGCTCTATCACTGGTTGGTGCATGTTCTTAGGTGATGCATTGATCTCCTGGAAGAGTAAGAAACAAGACAGAGTTTTTAAGTCATCTACAGAATAAGTATCGAGCAATGTCTCTTGCTTGTTCCGAAATTATTTGGCTTCGAGGTTTGCTAGCTGAGTTAGACTTCTCTGAGACCGATCCTACACCTATACATGCTGATAATACAAGTGCTATTCATATTATGGCCAATCCGATCTATCATGAGCACACAAAGCATATTGAAGTCAGTCAATTGTCACTGTATCCGTGAAGCCTTTGAAGCTCGTGTTATCACTCTTCCACATATTTCTACTGAATTACAAATTGTTGATATCTTCACCAAGTCTCTCACTCGTCATCAACGTTGTTTCCTAAGTCGTAAATTGATGCGGGTTAAATTGATGCTTATTGATCAACCCGCATCAATTTGAGGAGGGCTGTCAATGGACAGCTTTGCTGTGTTCCATTGACAGCTTAGCTATCCATAACAGTTTTGTTGTAATTTGTTGTCCATATTCATTTAGTTGTAAACAACTGTTGTTCATAGTTTATTTAGCTGTAAATAATTGTCCATAAACAGCTTTCCATAGACAACAATTCATGACTGTCCACAAACTGTCCATAAACAACTATGTTGTATTTTGTAGGTAACAACTATGTTGTATTTTGTAGGTTTGTTGTATTTTATAAAGTCTATAAATAGAAAGAAATCATAAGATCAAATCATTCGGTCATTTTCATATAACATTCTTGACTTATTTCTTACATCTTCAACCTCTTTCTCCTTCCTAGTGTGGACAGTGATTACCTGTTGACAAAAACATTCAAGACCAAAATTATATTAACTTTGGAAATGGAACTTAATTTTTTTTTACTATACTTCAGGTCATATTAATAATTGTTATTTTACATATACAGGAACCACAGGAAAGCCAAAAGGAGTTGCGGTTAGTCATTCAAGTCTGATTATACAATCCCTGGCTAAAATAGCCGCTATTGGTTACAGCGAGGATGATGTACGCCTTCCTGCTTGGACTGTCTCTTTCTTCTTCTTTTTTTGTTCCTCCATACATCAAGTTTAATTCGGTTATATAATGAGACTACCATATTATGAGCTAACTTAGTGTGCTCTATATGGTGTTTTATATATAGGCACAAGGAGCGTACTTTTTAATGTCATACCGCATGGTGTTTGCAGGTTTATCTGCATACTGCTCCACTGTGTCACATTGGTAGTTTATCATCAGCCATTGCCATGCTAATGATTGGAGCTTGCCATGTTTTGATACCTAAGTTTGAAGCTAAATCAGCCCTCGAAACCATGCAACAGTACAATGTCACTTCTTTAATCACTGTCCCTGCAATGATGGCTGATCTAATTTCTTCATTAAGGTAAAGCATAACAAAATATAAGAAGCGACAGTGGGAAATGTTTTACATGAATTTTGATTAGTAGTCTAGTAATGGATTCTCTTAGTCATAAAAACCTCGAACAACCTATTATTGGGACATAAACTCACTACATGTTAAATATTGCATAAAGCTTAGAGGACATCTTCATGTATCCTTTTCAGCACTCAAATAGAATGATAAATCTAGTTCAGAAGCTTTGAATAATGTCCTTTCTTGAATGTTGTTTCATACTAGTTTTTCGAAATGTGCATTCTAAAAAGCCTCTTTCAAGTAGTTCAAATTACACAGATCATGGATTTCGTATAAACATATCTTTGATATCAGGGAATTTGGAACCTGGAACCACAGAGACACTGTAAAGAAAATATTAAATGGAGGTGGTGGTCTGTCAACTGATCTTATAAATGATGCTACGAAATTTTTTCCAAGAGCTAAGCTTTTCTCAGCTTATGGTGAGTCTCTGTAGTAAACACAGCCAAAATTTTCTTTTATGCGTATCTCTTGTATATTATATGCAAATTCTCTGTGTATACAATTCAAAGCTCTTGCTAAAAGTTGCCTTTGGTAATATTTATGTTTCCCTTACTTGTCTTTCTATGTAATTTATGAAGGCATGACAGAGACGTGCTCTTCTCTAACCTTTATGACTCTCTATGACCCAACACTTACAACCCACAGCCAGCCCCTACGAACTGTTGATAAACCAGAATCCATTTCAGTTCTTGCTTATCAACAAGGTGTTTGTGTTGGAAAGCCTGCTCCTCATGTAGAATTAAAGATCTGTGTTGATGGCTCTTCACGTTTTGGGAGGATTTTGACTAGAGGACCACACTTGATGCTTGGATATTGGGATAAGGGTTTCCCAAAGGCATCATATTCCAGCCAAAAGGATTGGTTAGACACTGGTGACATTGGTTATGTTGATGAATATTTCAATTTATGGCTCATTGGACGAATAAATGGAAGGATTAAGAGTGGAGGGGAGAATATTTACCCGGAAGAGGTTAGCAAAACTTGTGAAACCTATGCTGATGACTATGGATCCTTAAGATTTTCTCTTCATACAAATCAAACCATTTTAATAGGTTTAAGAGTAGTCCATTAGTGGATTCTCAAACCTATTTCATGGTATCTGATAATGTCTTAATAGTTGTTTGTTGACATAGGTGGAGATAATCCTATCACAACATCCAGGAGTTATGAGTGTTGTTGTTGTGGGAATTCCAGATGCTCGCCTCACGGAGATGCTTGTTGCATGCATTAGAGTAAAAAACAATTGGCACTGGCTCAACAGAAACTTTGTGCAGTCTAATAGAAAAGATCTTCAGTTATCCAGTGAGATTCTGAGGATTTATTGTAAAGAAAAGAATTTAGCAGGGTATGGCTTTACCTCCACTAGTACTAAACCCCAAAATTCAAATGTGTCTAGAGAGAAAGTTGCTATGTTAAACGACTATGTACGTAGGGTTGCTGACACAACACACTTACACGAACATGAACACAATTATGATACGGCCAAAACAATATTGGATTATAATTTGTCCGTAGTTTTATAAATTTAAAGTCTTATTACTATTTATTATTATAAGTACCTGATTCCTTTAAAACTTTTGTAGGTTTAAGATACCAAAGTTATTTATTTTGTGGAAAAAGCCGTTTCCACTTACCTCAACTGGAAAAACAAAAAGAGATGAAGTCCGAGTAGAAGCCATGTCTCATCTACAGTCTTTTCATGGCACTAGCAGTTTATGATTTGAACTTTGAAGTGTGTATTTTGTAAGCTGTTGTCGTTCATATTTACTAAGTTGATCCGTCAACTTGCATTATGTAATATTACAATTCTTTTTATCCTAAAAATGATACTTATATTTTGTATTTAATTATATATATATACATATACATATACATATATATATATTCAGTTGAAATAATTCTATTTAATTTAATTAAAAAATGAAAAATAAAAAAAAATTAATTTTGTTATTATGCAGTCATTTTTTAATAATAATATAATTAAATTATCACAAAAAATAAGTATAAGACTTAAATGTTATTTTTACAATAATTAAGAGATATTAATGGTATTTTTTTAATTATATTTGGAAAAATTCACTCATACTCTTAATGTTTGTCTTTTCTTCGTAAATGTTCTTAATGTTTGAAAAAATATCTATAATAACATTGATGCTAAACATATGATTACAAATAGCTTTATTAGTAATGATTAATTTTTTTTCCAATTGTATCTCACCTTTTTTTTCTGTTAAATCACTAAAATATCCTTTAAAAAATATATTTATTTATTCATTATGTTTGTTATGATTAAAAAATAAAATCTATGTTAAGAAAAGACACATAAAAATATAAAAAATTGTTTGAATTTATTTTAAAATATAGTTTTGAAAATTAATCCAATTTTTTTTATTTCTTTCATTATATCTTTTCCTCTCTCATGGTTATTTTTTAAAAAATATTTTATGTTGTCCAAATATTTTTCTCACTATTAATATTTATTGGTGAAAAAATTAATTAACTAATTTTTAAAATTTAGAAAATAAAAATTTAAAATATTTTTACAATTACTTATATAATTAATTAATTTATTTAGGATGATGAATTTTTTTATGCTTATTCTGATTATTACCAAATCAAAATACATATAGAGAATCAAGAAAAAAACATATTTCATTATTGAATAAGGTATCTTCTGTTATACTAGAATATTTTTTGGGTTGAAGAATGCTAGAATTACGTATCAATATTTAGTCAATAAAATAATCAAGGATCACCTTGGGATAAACATGGAAGCATACATAGATGATATGATAATAAAAACTATACAATTTGTAGAACATATCGAAGATCTAAGATAAGTGTTTGGGGTCATGAGAAAGTTTTGGATGATACTTAATCCCAAAAAGATGTGTTTTTGGCATCACATCAAGGAAGCTCTTGAGATATCTTAACTCAACTCCTAGGATCGAAGCAAATCCCGATAAAATCTAGGCCCTAGTCAATATAAACCACCTAGCGACTTGAAAGAAATCCAATAGCTAAATGGAAGGATTGTAGCACTTAACATGTTTATTTTTAAATAAATTGATAAATGTTTACCATTTTTCAAGTTATTAAGAAATAACACATCAATTTTCTAGAACAAGAATTTTGATACAGCTTTCCAAGGAATTAAATAATACTTAAGCACCTATCTTGTCTTGGTTAGCCCCGTCCCTGAAGAAACATTGTATTTATACCTAATTGTTACTCTTCAGATGTCAAGTGTCATACTACTTATATAAAGAAAAAAAAGTCCAACATCATGTTTACTACTTCAGTTAAATCTTAACCAACGTTTAAGAAAGATACCCAACGATAGATAAGCTAGCTTTTATCTTAAAAATGGCAGCAAGAAAGTTACGACACTACTTCAACTTGCACACTATATTAATGCTCACCTCATATCTTTTGAAAAGCATGCTAAAAAAACTATAAATTGCAAGAAGGTTGGTATATATTATAATTGAGTTAGGAGAATACGATACCAAGCTTATGCCCAGATCTTCTATGAAGGCCCAAGCCTTGAAAAATTTCGTTGCTAAATTTATTGACTCAAACGAAGTTATTCATGATGAAGGCATGATTGAGGTGTGCAATATAGAGGTAAACAAGGCCCAAATATGATAAGTGTTTGTAGATGGTGTCCATAATTCTAAAGGAGTAGGCTTGGGGGTTATCATATTGGATCATGTTGAAAATTGTTTTGAGTACGCTGTAAGGATGGATTTCAAAGTAACTAACAATGTTGTAGAATATGAAGTAGTCATCTTTGAAGTCATGACCTCAAAAAAGCTCGGAGCAAATAGTATTATATTACATAATGACTCACAATTGGTGATTAACTAATATATAGGCACGTTTAAAGCCAAAGATAGTAAAATGTGAACGTACGTAAAATGATTGAAAAAAGAATGTTCAAACTTTGCTAACTTTTAGATAAAGTAGATACCGAGAAATAAGAATAGTCATGCTGACGCCTTAGCCACCCTAGTTGTTTTGTGTGAAGTTACTGGCAACATGATAATCACGGTAACCATTCTCATAGAGGCTAGCATGGAAAAGCAAACAAAAATACTCTTGGTCACCACTCTTTAGTTTGCACCATTCCACGACTTTCTCAAAAATGAGAGCATGCTTAAAGAAAATAAAAAGGCAAAATAAATCAAGTCAAAGATCATACTGTATATGATATAAGGTGATAAGCTATACAGTAAAATAGTCTTAGGACTCTAGATTCCTCTATAAAGAATGCTCAATATGAGTCATTTATAAGGCTCATAAAAAGAGTGTGGTTCTTATTCAAGTGAAAGAAAGTTATCACAACACAAATCATGAGACAAGGTTATTATTGGCCAACAATGCTAGCAAACTATGTGAAGCACACCTAAGCGTGTGATAAGTGTCAAATGTTTGCTTTGTGTTCCTATGTACCATCAACATGGATGATAGGTTTCATCAGCCCATAGTCATTCTTTAAATAAGGGCTTGATATAGTTGATCCATTAACACAAGGAATGAGTTGGATGAAGTTTTTGCTAGTCGCCATGGATTATTTCACAAAATGGATTGAAATTGAGCTTATAAGAAGAATAAGAGAGAAAAAGATCATTCGGCTCATATGGAAGAACATAATATACTGCTTTAGCTTGCCCAGGAATATTGTCACTAACAACGATAAATAGTTCATCAAGGAATTCACCTCAAAGTACAACGTTAAACTATGTCATTTAACCCCATATTATTCGCAAGCAAATGGTCAAGTAAAATATTCAAATAAATTGATATTAAACCTATCAAAAAAGAAATTATAAACTACTAAAGAAAAGTGGGTGGAAGAGCTACCTGGTGTGCTGTGGGCTATCATAACTAGTCTTCGAGGGATAACTAATGAAACACCTTTCTCTCTGGTATACGAGATAAAATCTATAATCCCTATAGAAGTAAGGTTACCCACAATGAGGTCAGACTTAACCAAAGATCAAAACTCTTCAGAGAGGGCAATCGAATTTGTTTTAGCGAAAGATAAAAGAGATCAAGCCTTGAGAAAAATAGTGGAACAAAAGAGAAGTGTGATAGATTACTACAATAAAGTCATACGATTCATCATTCTTTATAGAGGATTGGGTGATTAGAATAGGTGTAATGATTTTATTAAAACACGAGCTAATCACTTCGGTTAAGAGCCAAGTAGAATACTCATGCATATGTTTTGGTCTTGGGTGGTTGGAATCACCAACTCTAGTCACTAAGTTAAGCTAGTGGTTAGGCCATAAGCTGATCACCTTGATCAAGAACAAAACAGAATGTTTGGGCTCAATGATCTAATTAAAACACGAGATGATCACCTCGATTAAGAACTAGGTAAAATGCTCAAGCATATGCTTTGGTCTTCAAAAACTTGAATTACTAACTCTAGTCACCAAGTTAAGCCATTAATTGAGTGAACTAGTCATATCGATCAAGAATTAGGTAAAACACTTGGACATGAGCTGATAATCTTGATCAAGAACCAAGTAAAATGTTTGGGAATATGCTTTAGTCTTGAGAATTTGGAATCACTAACTCCAATAATCCCTTCAAACTCTTCGCCGTGCAATCAGGATCACGATCCTCTATCCCCTCTTTCATTAAAGGAAATTTTTTGGCTTGAATCTTGCCAACATATTTGGATATCTCATCTCTCATTTATGACGAGGTTAATCTTGAACTTGTACTTAATCGTTCCAATTCCTTGACAACGTTCATAACTTTAAGGAACACCTTTTCACCTCGATTCAGGTAAAAATTGGCTCAGTCTGCCTCTCCATCTACCATCGCAACCATCTTCAACATCATTTTCCTTTTATGAGCTTGTGTTTAAGCCACTTCATCTTTACAAAACTTGACCTCACACTTGAATCGATCACAAAATGAGGTCTTGTCCTTGTTTAATACTAGATTGGTCCTTAATTGGGCCACCTTAGTGGTAATTTTGGTATTTTTTTGTTTCAAAGTGCGTGATAAATGTTTGTTTATCCGATCAACTTCCATGGTATTTAAAAAAACAAGTACACTTACAAATGTTGGTGTTTCAAAGCAACCAATGCTCTTTTTTCATATATACTTCAATAAGTAACATATTACCTTATATAGAATAGATTTTGGGATGAATAAATGGATAAATGTTCGAAATACAATATGGGTAGAAGTCAATATCAATAATGTGTGCCATAAATAGCACACAACTATATATATATATATATATGTGTGTATGTATTCGTATAGAAATTATTAAAAAACAAAATGAATGAACAATTCAATAAATTCATATTAAAGTCAAAATCATTATAAGAGGGAGATCGAGTTTTACAGATATCTAGCTTGAATTTTAAACATTCACAAAAAGCAATGTTGTGCACATCTTCAACACCTACCTCAGGCTCACCTTCATCCTTTTCGTATTTTTCATCATTTATCTGAGTTGGTGAACTTGGTGATGTGACTAGAATGTTAAGAATTTCATAATAATATATGCCCATAATTTTCTTCTTGGCTCTTCCTTAAGTAAGCCCATGGTTATACTATAGTTGATCTGAGCATTATCCTTCAAATAATCATTTCTATTGTTAAGATCGTGCCTTGTTTGTTTAAGCTTGTGCTTAGTCTCTTCCAGTTTGACTTTTACTTTTTTTCTCCACCTATTTGGCCTCCTTGAACTTTAAAGTATACTCATTAAGCTTCTTGGAAGATCAGATAAAAAATTTCTCCTTATCAATGGCCTTACCCTCCCATTGATTGGTTTGTGTCACTTTCATAGCTAGTTTAGCTCATGTCGAGGCATGGCTCTCTTTTTCTTTCTCGAGCTTTAACTTTAATTACTCATCCCCTTTCACCTTGTACAACTCGTGCACAAGTAATGACTAAAAAAAGATAATGGTGAGAATGAAGGAATAAAAGGTACGAGGATAACCAAAGAATATAAGAGGATAACCATAAAATGTTTTGCAAACCATACCTTTATATTAAGCCTACTTACAATAGTAGTAGGAAAAATCTCCTTACATAGCACCCCACGCTCTTTTTCCCTGGCAATAAAGGATATGTGATGGATAATATGGCCCACATAGCCTGAGGCCACACCTTCGGGCTTACTTTGAGTGGAGTCCTTGATAGCTTATTTCCTCATATCTCTAGCACCAAGAGGTGGTGTGGGTTGGCTTAAGGAGGTTGACAAATGTGAGGTCATAATTTCCATGCTTTGAGGATATATGTTCCTTAAAAACGATGCTCGAGCCCTTTTTTCTCTTGGGTAGGGCTTGAGCATCATGTTTGTCCCTACTTGACCCTTTACTTATCTTTTTGGATTTTGATGAACCCGTTGTTTTCTCCTGTGCTAACCTGGCAAGCATCTCCTTAGGATTGAGCTCCATTGCTATAAAAAATGTATTAGTAAAAAATCAAGTAACCAAAAATAAACACGAGCTAATAAAGAAGTGAGCTCAACCATCATCTAGACACACTTCATAACCACCCCAAAAGTCACCCGATGGAGTTTTAAGTCAATTTGTTGCTCTACGTGCTCGCATGATTTTAGTTGGAGGAGGAATAAAGTTCGAACTCATCAATCCACAAGTTAAAAATAAGGGTGTTGTTAAAATATCTTTCCAAGGTATAGGGTCGGGTAAATAATTCTAGACGCAAGTAAATCTATCCTTGGCCTCAGGGCTTAAGTTCATAATATATATGCTCATATTTTTTATCATGACCTTGACATCAACCCATGAGCTTCTTACAAGACTTTTATCACTTTCGTGGGTCTCTTACTGACCTGAGACATAGAAAAAATATTGTTTCCAATTTTTCTCATTTTTATGAAGCATGATGTTTAAATCCATGTCTTGCATAGTTGACATGTAGACTCAAACTATGTCACTAGGGTTCACTTTCAACATGTATGTTTCATTAAACTCGAGCATCTTCAATTTCATCCCGAGCTCCTTGCATATTAATATGAGGCATATAAGATACCTTTATCCATTTGGTTATGGTTGATTAGGCACAAGTTGTGTCCTTATTAAGAATTTCCTCGCAAATGGATACAAGGGAAACTTGAGCTCGAGTTATAGACCTTTTTCATAGAAAGCTATCAAACCCTTAGGAATAAGATCATTATCTTTAGCATTTGGGCTGGGAAGCATGATGTTGACGGTTTGTGATATCTTGTATGACTTTTCGATCCTTTCCTCATCCATCTGTATTAAACCATTAGTAACTTCTTTGACTATCTAACTCTCAATACGACTAGTTGGTTCCTCAATCCCTTGTTGGTGTTCTTTTTTTTCTCTACTCTTAAAGAAATATTTGTGAGTGAGGGACACTTAACCTAATTATAGGGGTGGTTTATGGTTGAACTATAGTAGGGTTTTTTTATTGAGCACTTGGCATGTCTTCATTTTTCTTGGATGTTCTCTCATCTAAGAAGGACCTTGAGATCACATTCTCTTCTTCGTTTTAGCACGAGGGATATTGGGGAATATTTCAAGAGGAAGAGCCCGAGAAGGACGAGGGAAGAATTGTTTTACCTATAGATATACTTACTATTTATCTACCTATGTTTGCTATAAGAAAATAAAGAATAAAGGAAAAAAAGATAAGAGATAAAAGATGAGTCAAGAAATTACCTAATGTCAAGGAAGAAAATTAAGAATTGACCAAAAAAGAATTAGACTTGGTTAGACACGAGTAAAAATCTTATAAGAGTTGAGCAAAGATGATTAATGTTGATTTGAGTATCTTACCACACGAGTAATAAAGTATCAAAGCTCGAGGTGAAGCTACAAAGAGATTTTTTTAGGAAATTGAATTGGTTTTTTAGAAATTGTGAAATGAATGCCTTGTCTCCCTTTTAATATATAAGTTTGAATTTTTTTCTCTCTAATCAACTGATAAATCGAAAGGTTACTAAAGCATTTATTGGAGCATGCAAGATTGGTTTAGATTTTTTTTTTGACATTTTATTTACCCTGTCTCTTACTCTTCCGTGTCATTTGAAGAACCAAGCTAATAGAATACGATGATTTGATATTTGAGCACAAGGTATAACTTATTGTTTGGTTTTTTATAGTGCTCGAGCCTTGAATCATGTCTGCGCCTTAAACCTGGACATTCGAAGCATAAGCTTAAACTTAACATGCAACAACCAACTCAGACTTACCATGTTGTGTGCTTGAATTAGATAATGCTTTTATTATTATAACATTATGACACATACTGATGTACTCTTATGAAATCGACACGTGTATATATAAATGCTATATATATATATATATATATGAACATGTTCGTAAATCAGACACATTCACTCATATCTATAATATCTCTCTAAAACGAATTATGTTCAACACATACTATTTTAAATATAAATTATTTTGTTAAAATATTTATCATTAATTTTATCCAATATCTCGAGTATGTTGTTACTAAATACTATATATATTAATTATAATACCATTTGATATAGTTAATTTAGTATTATTGTATCAAAACCTAACCTAGTTTAAGTTTATTTCATAGATTTAAGAATTCATACCATAATTACATAAGATATTTTTCTATAATCAAATAAAATACATAATAAACTAAGTTTTATATTTTTATGAATGAATTAAAATTTATATTATTTTATCACTTTATATATTAAATTAAACTCGTCATAAATGAACAATGAAATGATGAAATATTAAATCATATCCAACTTAAAATATTTATGTCCTTAATTAGATTTTTTGACCTAGGTTTAATGAAATTATTATTTGCAAAACCTTTTTAGCCTTAATAAAATTACCATTTGTTTTTGAAGGAAAAAAAACTTAGAATATCTTATATGATGTTAAGTATTTGTGACTCGTAAGTATTTATATAATGTTAAGTATATATATAATTATGTAATTAATATCGATTATAATTAAAATAATAATTTTTTTATTAAATAAAATTATATTAATATGATTATATTTATGAATAATATTTCGTAAAATTATTTATATAACTTTTACTCAAATATTTTTTTTTACTAAAAACTTTTCATCGCATATTTAAAACGCAATTTTAGATAAGTAGTACAATTCCTAACGTCAGTCTTAATCTTAAACATTTGCTTTGTCGCCTAGATTCGGATCCTTAACTTACCCGATCCGGTAGGCAATTGGCTTCTTACTTTTGGCATCGGACTATTGCAAAACCCTTGATTGTTCTCGCGAAATAGAACCATAAGCTTATTGTATCAATCGAAGGCCTAAACCCAAATTGAATCGCCCAAATCGTAACCCCTATTTCCCGTCTGTCTCTATTTCTTTCTCTCACTTTCCTCGCCCTCCATCAATAGCACTTCCAACCTAGCTCTTTGGCTTCGCTCTACAAACCCTAGAAAATGTCTGGCGGGTTTTTCCGGGTATGTTTTTGTTTTTGTATTCCTGTCCAGTTTCGTGCTTGATTCGATTGATGCATTCTGTTTATGTTTTACTTAATTCAATAATTATTGGTCAAGTGCTCTATTACTATAATGCCCATGTGAAGTTGATTGGTCTTGTGTTGGATAATATACTGATTTTGATTATTCAGGGCACGTCGGCCGATCAAGACACCCGGTTCTCGAATAAGCAAGCGAAGTTGATGAAATCGCAGAAATTCCCTCCTGAGTTGGAGCATTTGGTTTGTTGTCTCCTTTCAGTCTCTTTTTTAATATTATTTTTTCTTTATTAAACTGTTTTAGATTTTCTTTTAGTTATGGGTATGTTTTAACTTTTAATTTAAGAAGGTTGAAATGTTGTCTTTCACCTCCCTGGGGTGTTGAATTATTTTTGCACTATAATCATGTTGTAGGTTGACATGACAAAGGTGAGCAATGATGTCATGCGACCATGGATTGCTAATAGGGTGACTGAGCTTCTCGGCTTTGAAGATGAAGTACTGATAAACTTTATTTATGGGCTTTTGGATGGAAAGGTACTCCAATTTAGCACATCGAAGTTATTTACCCATCTAGAAAGTAGCTCAAATGTAATTCAAGTCCAAACTTTAGTATATTAAGTTCTTGCTCTTGTATGAATCCAAGACCATCTCATAAATCTTTGCTCATACTCTCCTTCCTGTTTTGGGTAGTTAATATAATGAAATACGTATTGCTTGACCCAGTGACCAAATAATAACATACTTATATCTATTGCTTGACCCAGTGACCAAAAATAATAATATACTTATATCTATTGTTTGACCAAGGTCTTTTATTCTTTTCACTTTTCCATTTAAGATTTAAACTGCATCTGATTGACAAATTTTTGCAGGTGGTGAATGGAAAGGAGGTTCAGATTCAACTTACTGGTTTTATGGAAAAAAATACTGGAAAGTTTATGAAGGAGCTTTGGACACTTCTCTTAAGTGCCCAGAAAAACACCAGTGGTGTTCCTCAGCAGTTCTTGGATGCCAAGCAAGAAGAAACTAGGAAAAGGAAGGTTAGTGTGCATTTGAGAATCACTTTATGGTTTTACCCTGTTTGCACATAAGACTGCTTTCTTATTATATTTGTACTATGGATTCTCACAGGAGGAGACAGATCGGTTAGCAAATGAAATTCAGAGAAAGAAAGATAAGGAGAGTAAAGAGCTTGAAGAGGAGAGATTGAAGAAAATGGTAAAAATATTTTTTTATGCTGGAGTTGCACTCTCTGTAGCTGAATTTTTGTTTTTAACTACTGTTTTTTCATCCATTCAGCTAGCTTCTGCAATTATTTGGGTTCATTCCTTTACCTCAAACTACTGTAGGATGGAGGGCTTGAAATAAAGGCTAGTAATGCTTCTTTGGAGCCAAACTCAAAGCATACATTATCAAAAGCTTCAAATGATCGTTCTGAGGATGATAAAATAACTGATAAGCGGAATGGTGTGAGTTCAAGGAACGGGTAAGGCGGGTTTGATAACTTGGTAACTTTTTTTGCAGCTATGCTTGTTAATATTAATTTGTGTGACCAAAGCTTGCATTTCATGAGATTCATTGCTATGAGTTTACAACTCTAATAGTCTAACAGAATGTAGAATTCTTGGTTTTCAGTTGAAGCTGTGTTAAGTATTTATCCTTTTGTTGATAGTTTGTGTTTGAAGATAAAGGTGTATGACTATTAGTATAATAGTCTTATACTGGGTTGTGAGATCTCTGCCTTTGGCTGGACCTTCTTTGTCTACTCATATATAAATACATTACGTTCTTTCAATTGTTGAACCAGATTTCTTTGTTGCATGTAGAAACTTATTAACTGTGACTATATTCTGCTTACTTTAGTCTTATGCAATTCTATTTAATTGTAAATTTATATAGTAGAAGCTCGCTGACAAGATCAATCAGCAAGTCGCGTTCAAATAGCAGAAGTAATTCCAGGTATGTGAGGGTTTTTTTCCCTCCCTCCCTCTCGTTGTGTTGAAAACTTATCCAGAATTGTCATATACCACAGCTGTTGAGATTTTGTTCTTTTATAGAATAAGCGATTCTCTTTTATGTATATCATTTTTGAAATACATGGTAGAAAATTCCATATATGTTTGTTTTGAAAATTTTTGTTACTCATATAAGATCAGAATTTACATAGAATAGTTTTGAGTTTTTTTTAATGCTTTTCTTTTTTTAAATGCCTTTTCCCCCTCCATTTTATCTATGTATGTATATAACATCTGACCTTAGCTATCATTGTTTAGTGAAAGAAATAGGTCAAGGAGTCTATCCAGGTCATTGAAAGCACACAAGCGCTCCATTTCTTCTGAAAGGGTTTACTACTCTCCACGAAGAGGGTCTATTACACCTCGTCGGAGGCGTTTCAAACAAATATCACTTTCTCCGAAAAGAGGAAGGTCAAGATCATTTTCTCTATCACCTTCTCCTAGACAGCGGAGATCACCATCACCTGTTCGTCGTCGCAGATCGCCATCACCTACTCGTCGTCCTAGATCGCCATCACCTACTCGTCGTCCTAGATCGCCATCACCTTATCGTCGACGTAGATCGCCATCACCATCTCGTCGCCGCAGATCACCATCACCATCTCGTCGCCGTAGATCGCCATCACCATCTCGTCGCCGCAGATCCCCATCACCATATCGTCGTCGTAGATCCCCTTCACCTATACGCCGCCATAGGTCACCATCACCTATGCGCCGTCGTAGGTCGCCCTCCCTTTTACGTCGTAACAGATCACCTTCACCTATGAGACGTCGTAGATCACCCTCACTTGTAAGTCATCGAATTTCGCCATTGCCTGTGCGACATCGTGTCTCACGTTCTCCGGCTCGACGCTATATCTCACCACCACCAATGCGGCGTCGTAGATCACCATCGCCTTTGAGGCATCCTAGATTGCCATCCCTTGTACGACGCTATAGATCACCTTCTCCTGTGCAACATGTATCACTTTCACCAGTGCGAGGGAGGTCTCTCTCGTCTCCTTCACCAGTGCAACGCAGGTCACCCTCACTAGAACACAGGTTGCAAAGATCTCCATCAACACCGCAACATGGTTATGTATCTCGTGTGGGGCGTAGGTCACCTTTTACTAGTGACAAGAGATCAACTTCTGGAAGCAAGTCTTTGTCACCTCATGAACGTCTTCTAGCAGGGTCCCGAGTACCTCTATTAAGGACATCTCCACAGCACCAAAGATCTGTTCAGTCACCAAGAGGAAGAGGAAGAATAAGGTTAGTTCCCCTTAGTTTTTTGTTCTAGTAATAGTTAGTTGTATTCTATGTTCTTATTTGGTGATATTGATTTGTATTTTGATATTGCATGTACAAAGAGGTTCAATGGTTTCAGTATTGTAATGTTTTAAGCTTAAAAAGGAACCTGCTTAGGCTATAAAGTTGTATTACCTGTTTCATTGGATCTATGGCTTTGCATGCCTTATTTTAAAGATAATTATAACAAACACAAGTATTGCTTTATTTTGAAATGTTTTTCATTTATGTCATAACAATAATGTTGTAGGACTGATGAGAGGCTGTCTCCTAGAGCGCATCAATCTTCTAGTTCTCCAATGTCAAGGTCACCACCAAGTCGTCGAAGTGCTAGGGAAGACAAGAGGTAAACACTAAATCTCTGAGCTATTTTACGGCATAGGGATCATCATTATGTTATGATTTTAGTCAAATGAATTTTTAATTGTTTCTTTTATGTCATTTAGCCCATATAAGCTTCCAGTGGGGAGACCAAAGGAGCAAACAACTCGGGATGTTAGCTATAGTCCTCCCAGAAAATTGAGAGAACAAAGACTTCAACATAGCAATAAAGAATCAAGTGGAAAGGAGTAAGAAATAATCGTATTTGAAATTGGACTTTTGTTAAATTATTGTTCATTCTATTTGCTCTGTAATCTGTTTGACCAGTACAGTGCTAAGCTGTTCAGTTTAATTGAATGATACATGATTTTTATTTACAGGCAGGGAGGGGATCACAAAGTCAAGCCTTTGGAGAAAAGACTGCAAAATTCATCAGTCACTGCTAAGCAGAAAGATTCTGTTTCGAATGTTCGTTACTTGGAGGAATTTTCTCCTGAAAAAATTTCCATTCTTGGGGTAATGGAAACTCGGAGTGACCAGAAAGATGTTGAAACACGAAGCAAAGATCAGGAAGAAAAAAGGTTAATATGTTACTATAAATATAGTTCATATGGCTCTGTTACTCAGATTATCTTTAGGATGTTCTTGCTCCTAGTTTTTAGGCCTGACATTATAGCAATTCCTAACAGGGAAACGAGGGGAGTTCCTGAAACTCCTGATAGACAAAAGTCACCTGTGATGTACAAGGACTCTTTGCCAGATGACAGGAAACAACCATCTTACCCTGGTGAAGGTAGTAAATCTGATGAGAAGAACCGCTCTTATTCAAAAAATGTGAAAGGGACCAGTCGGCATCATAAATCAGAATCTCTAGACACATCGATTGAGCATGTTCATCACAGTACTCATGGTGGTACATCTGATTCTGGTTCTGAGGAAATTGATAAACATAAAGCTGGAGATAAGGAAAAGAGGAAGCATAAAAGATCAAGAAGGCGGGAAGCTGCTTCAGATGATTACAGTGATGATTCTGACATAGAGGATAGAAAGGAGGCTAAGCGGCGGAGGAAAGAGGAAAAGAGATTGCGAAAAGAGAAAAAGCGGCAGCGGCGTGTAGAGCGGCGTCAAAGAAGGGAGGAACGTCGAGCAGAGAAGAAGAAGGGCAAAAATCAAAGTGATGCATCTGCTTCAGACGGTGAAGACATTACAAGGATGGAGTCTCGCAGTGAAGATACAGTGTCTGAGCAGAAGAGACTTGAGATTGAGTTGAGGAAGAAGGCTCTTGAATCACTTAAGGCGAAGAAGGGCATTAGTCACTAAATTCTTGTCTTGGAATTCCGAGCTCTTTTTATCTTTATGATCTTCTTTATGTAGTAACATCTAGATTTCAAGGACTATAATGTTTGATTTAGAGTACCTCAATGTTTTGGTTACTGTTTAATGTACTGTCTTTACTGCTGGCAGCTGGAATGGATAAATGAGGATTTCCTGAGCTAGTCTCTTTGATTGCAGCTTAATGCAGACCTTGCTGCTAGATTTCTGGTAATAATTGTCTTCCCTTGGTTGGGAATTTATCTGTTACTCAATAGGATGTTGTATTTGGAAGCTCCCTACATATATTGCTTTATAAGAGTATGTGTGATGTATTCTTTTATTGTTAAAACTGGTTGTTCTTAACTGTATGTTTTTTGCTTGATTTGGTTGTTCTTCATTGTGAGTGATATTCCAGGTAGATTTTTAATCTGGTTGGTATATTGATTGATATATTCAGCTTTCCATGATAATATGAATCTGAAGATCTTGTTGGTTTCATTATGTAGTCGATACTAAATTTAGCTTCTGGTCAAATGGTAGATGAAAAATAATGTCAACTAGGTGTCACTTGGTTCCGCAGATCATGCCCAGATCCAGCATTTTGTACATCTTTACAGGTGAATATCTATTCTATACAGGTTCTATTAGACAAACTACAACGGCCATAGGCGAATCCTCTTTCATGTGAATACTTGATGCTCTCTCACCTCTTTTCTTGTTTTTTTTAAATAATAATTTAAAACTGCATGCTTAGCATTTTCCCCTGTGACTTGATTTTCTGAAATTCTTCATGGTGCTATAGTTCAGGTTCGTTTGGTCCTGGTGTTGATGTCTGCTCGAGTTTATATGGGTGGCTTTGTACGCAAGTGTTTGAAGTTGTAAATTTTTGAGGTAATGTATTTTTTTGTTAGGGTTGAGGGCGTGTTATGTTTTCTAAATTAATAACTGTTGTAATTGCATTTCATGTCTAGTGTGAAGCATTATTCAAATGTGGAGATATTGATTACTGAGATACTGACATATCACTTTTTCCAGAAGCATCTTTGCTCCCCTCCCCCTCCCTTCCATTTACAGGAAGTTGAGTTTATATATATTTTTTATTATTATCATTTTTTTTACCATTATAGATATGGCTTCGATCATTTTCTTGTTTGGCTTCATGACTTCTCCTGAATATAGTTAATTAGTTTCCATGTCATAATACAGTCTTGTAGAATATTGGCACAGATTTATTGGTGAACATATAGTATGTGATAATAATTCTTCTGGTAAACACATGGATAACTTTGTAGGACAATTATGGGGATGGAGGGTATGTTAATCTTCTTAACTTGGAAGCTTCTTTAATTGGGTCCCCCACTGCTGGTGGAAATTTTCCGAATTTAATGAATGTTTATAGGCAGTTCTTTCATGTTCTTCAGCAATACACATGCACTGTTACTGTCTCAACCCTTACTGCTGTTTTTCTCTTTTCAGTTGATTTGTTGAGTTTTCTGCATGTCATGATTCTAGGAAGCTTTTCTCCTACTCAATATCATGATTTTGTGATGAGGGTTTTACTACGATGAGCAATTGATAAGAGCTAGAACAGTCAGAGAACTTTTTTAATATTAATGGAGGTATGATGTATTATTAAGCAATCAGGAAAATTCAGTGAAGGAACACCAAGCATTCGAGAGGATTTGAACTCTCCCAAAAGAGCAAAGCTCAAACAAACTAATCAATACCTCTTACACAGTCCACATGTTGTCTATAACCAATTTCTCACCCCTCACAATAGAATCTTAAACGAACTCCTAACAGAATTACACCTTAGCACTTATTTATGTATTACCCGTATTGTCCTTTCTCTTAGAATAAGTGAAACAAACTTGTGGCCTATCATTACCTCCTGCCCAAACATTCCTTTTATGCCCAGGGTGAAATTCATGAAATTGCTTTTGAATCATGTAGAAATCCTCCTAAGTCGCTTCAAACACAAGCAATGATTTCCATTTTAGTAACACCTCAATATCATCAAGTTGGTCATGAACCTTTGGACGCACTCCTAATAACAAATCTAGCTCCACCAATATTTCTAGCTCAGTAATTAATTGGGGAGGAAGTATCGGAGAACAGTAAGCTACCCTGCGAGCTATCGCAATTGTGAAACATGGAAAACAGGATTTATAATAACCGAAGAGAGAAGTTCCAACTTGTATGCAACCTTACCAATGCGCTGGAGTATCCAATGGACCATAGAAGTGAGTTGCAAGTTTTTTATACTTGTGTTGAGCTAATGAGCGTTGTCGGTAAAGCCTCAGCTTCAAGAAAACCAAGTATCCTTCAACAAATTCCTTATGATGCCTTTTACAATCAGCTTGCAATTTCATTTTTTGTTGAGCTCGTAGCAAATGCATGCACAAGTTATCCAAGATATCATCACGATCATCCAATAATTGATCAACCAATGAAACCAAAGTTGTGCCACACTTATAATGAATGAGATGCGAAGGATCACGGGCATACATAGTTGGAAAAGGAGTACAAAGAGTAGAGGAATGAAAATAAGTGTTGTACCAATATTCTGTCTAAGCCAACCAGCGAGCCCACTATAAGGCTTTTCTAATACAAAACAATGCAAATAAGTTTCTAGACATCGATTGACAACCTCCGTCTGTCTATCGGATTGAGGATGATATGTCGTGCTACGCTTAAGAGTAGTATCATGTAACTTGAACAATTCACTCCAAAAATAGCTCAAAACATTATCTCGATCTGAGATAGTGGATCAAGCAATACCGTGAAGTCTTACAATCTCTTCAACAAAAGCTTTAGTCACTATCACAGCAATAAAGTGATGTTTCAAGCCTATAAAATGGGCATATTTGCTTAACCTATCTACTCCTTCAGAACGAGGTAGACTTTCAATGAAATTAATAGTAATTTTATCTCAAATCTAAGTAGGGCGAGGAATAGGCTATAGCAACGTGGCAAGTGTAGTGGCCAAATGCTTGTAAACGGTGCAATTTTGCACAAATTTGATAATATCCTTGTGCATGCCAACCCAGTACAACTCTGTTGCAATATGCTGATTAAGTTTGTCACACTAGTTAGGGAATTATGAAACTGGCTAATGAGATTAGCCATTAACTTAAAATTGTGGAATTATTACGCGGCTTTTATGATACAAAATCTCTTGCTCCACTATAAACCTCACATGATTATTACCTGAATTGATATGTTCTCGTAATTTCTTAAGATATTCATCTTCAATTAATTTAATCTATAAGGTATTCCAATGTTGCCATTGAGGAATTGCCAACATAGAACACTCTACTTGTTCAGGGATGCTTGAGAGTGCATCAACCACCCTATTGCTTATCCTATTTCGATATTGTATATCAAAATTAGGCCCCATGAGTCTAATAATCCATTTTTGATACTCAATTCCCACAATTTGTTGCGTTAATAGAAACTTTAAACTCTATTAATCAGTCCTCACCGCAAAACGTTTGCCAAGAAAATAGGGTCTTTACTTCATTACATCAAATACTATAGCCATCAATTCTTTTTCATAAATTGATTTCAAACGAGTTTGAGGTCTAAGTATGTGGCTTAAAAATGCGACAGGTTGTTGGTCTTGCAAAAACATTGCCTTAAACCAAAACTAGAGGCATCTGTCTCAATAATGGAAGGTTGTGTAAAATCAAGCATTGGCAATATAGATACTAGGGTCATTGCACGTTTCAATTGCTCAAAAGCTTTCTCAGTTGCAACATTCCACCCAAACTTATCTTTTTTAAGTTGCTCAGTCAATGACAAGGAAATTCGGGCATACCCAGCTACAAATTTTCTATAGTAATCCATCAAGCCCAAGAAACCTCGTAGCTCCCTTAAATTGGTAAGTATTGGCCAAGAAACCATGGCCTGAATTTTATTGGGATCAGTTGCAACACCCTCTCTAGAAATGACATGCCCAAGATAGGCCACTTGAGTTATATCGAACTCGTACTTTTTACAGTTGACATATAAACTATTTTTGCAAAACACTCAAAATTTGTGCCAAATGTGATTGATAGGACTCATTAGCACTGTAAATCAGAATATCATAAAAAAAAACCAGAACAAATTTTTTGAGATAAGGCTAAAACACATTATTCATAAGTGAGGTGTTGGTGAGACCACAAGACATCACGAGAAACTCGTAATGGCTATCATGAGTTCTAAAGGCTATTTCTGGGACATCCTCGACTCTAACCCTGATTTGGTGGTAACTTGACTTCAAATCAAGCTTTCAAAAATTTGAGCACCATTTAATTCAAGGAGCTAACCAATAACAAGAATGGGATTCTTATCTAGTACCTTGACTTTGTTAAGAGCTCTATAATTCACACAAAAATACCATGATTCATCCTTTTTCTTGACTAGCAAAGCAGGGTTTGAAAATGGGTTGTTAGTGACTCGTATAATGCCAGTCGTGAGCATTTCTTTGATCAATCTTTGAATCTCATCCTTCTGAACATGGGATATAGATAAGGACATATGTTATGGTTGGGTTGCCCTCCATCAAAATAGAGTGCTCCCGTCCACTTGGATGTGGAAAATTAGATGGCATGTTAAAAAAAAACTTCATGCTCTGCTAAAATTTGGGAAGAAATTGTGTCATATAATCCTTTCCTTGATATAGCAACTCATTTGATTAAGCTCAATCAAAATGCAAGAACCCTCATATTTAATAGTCTTCATCATTGCTTTCGGTGATATCTAAGTTTTTCCTTAAGAAGGATCCCTACGGGTGATTATCTCCTTACTTAAAATTGAATTTCATTACTTGAATTTTTCATTTTGTATGGTTCATTCCCAATGTTTCAAGCCATTGGATGCCCAATATAACATCTAAACTTCTCGGATGCAAAGGTAAAAAAATCATCAACAATATTAATGCCCTTCAAGTGTAGATTTATCTCTTGACGTAGTCCTTTACAATGTATAGAATTCGCACTTACCATATTCACCATACACATCTGTTTTAGAAATGAGTATCTACAAGCGTTTACCCAACTTAAAATAAATAAAATTATAAGTCGCACTTGGGTCAATCAATGTCACTACCTCTTGTTCACCTATCATCCCCTTCAATTTTATACCCTTCGAATTTGTCAAACCTACCACGGAATTGAGACACTTCCATCACTTGGTTAATTTATACCATTTCTAACTCTTGTCCTACCTCATTCATCTGATAACTTCCATCTTTTCCCCTTCTTCTTCGTCATGGGTCAGTAACACATTCAATTATTTATTCTTACATTAATGCCCAGGTACCCATTTGTCATCACGTTGATAACATAGCCCATGTTTGTGTTTCTTTTGCTCTCAAAATAAAATAATTTTTGCACCTCCTTGTAGGGTTTAACAATGGTTGTACTTCCCCCAACAACTAGTCAAGCTCTTCTTGAGATTGCAGTGGCAAATTGCGAAGTCCATCCTCCGAAATCCTTATGGGTATTAATGAGCATTTGTTTTTTTTTCTATCTTTTGGGCCAAATCCATAGCCTTGCCTAAATTGATAGGATACAATATCCTTACCTCTACCCTTATTTATGGTTTTGGCCCATTGATAAAATTATCCAAAGCCACCTCGTCGAAGACGTTGTCCAATGGCACCGTTAGCTCAATGAACCTTCACCTATACTCTTGCACACTCCCTACTCAAGTGTCAACTATTGCTCACGGAGTGATACTGCCTATCAAAATTGTTTCAGAATCAAAAGCTTTATCTCCTTCCATAATGCAATTGTTCTATTCTTATTTTCCCACTGGTACCACAATTAGGCATCTCTTTCGAAATAGATTACAGCCACCTTAAGTTTCTCTTCGTTAGTAAATCGATGAAAGGAAACATATCATTCGACCTTCAAAATCAACCCATCAGGATTGGTTCCATCAAACACCGATATCTCAAGTTTCCTGAATTGAAAATCATGGCATGACCCTTACAAAGTAGCAGTGCCACCAATTCCCTTTGAATCCCCCACCATCAGGCTGATGTTATATCTTCTTTCACATTTCTTGCGGACGATGAAGCTTTATGAAAGGAATCCTCTTGAAGCTTAATAAGTTGGTCAAAATGCTTATTTATGCTCTTTAACACTTTCAGATTATCCATTTCTTAGTCAAATTTTGCTTGCACAGTGCCGACTACTTCTTTCATTATATCCTTGCGTTGAGCCACATTCTTAGCCATCTCACCAGTTTCGTGCTCTGATACCAAATTGACAAGAACTAGAACAATCAGAGAACTAGAACAATAACATAGAGCTTTTGTTATATTAACAGAGGTATGATATATTATTAAGCAATCATGAAAATTTATTAAAGGAACACCAAGTATTCGAGAGGTTTGGATCTCTCCCAAGAGAGTAAAACTCAAACAAACTAATCAATACCTCTTACACAGCCCACATTCTGCCTATATCCAATTTCCTAAACCCCTCCCTCGTAACAGAATCTTAAACAAATTCCTAACAGAATTACACCTCAGCACTTATTTATGTATTACCCGTGGTTCCCTTTCTCCTAGAATTTAGTGAAACGAATCTTTGGCCTATCAGCAATTGTGAGCTCATGTTACATATGATGTAAGTTACAAAATTGCACTGATTTTGTCTTGTTTGTGGGACATTTTTTAGAAATGGTGAAATTAAATACCATGGAAAAAGTTGGAATATAAAGGAAAATCTGTTGGAATTGTTATCCTGTCCATATAGAACCATCCCCACTAAGGCCTATAAGATACTTCTTGATTAGTATTTTTTTTTTTTGCATTTTTGTGTATTAGCACAAACGCGGCAATGCTGTCCTGTCATTTCATAAATTTTATTGTAGCATTAATAAAAATAGATTTTTAGTGACAAAAAATGTAGTGACAATAATTGTCAGGTTTGTCTTTTAGGAATCAAAAAACACATGCAATAATGTCTTGATGATACCCTTCTTGATGGTCATAATCCATAGGAATCGGAGAGTACGAGGAAGGCAAGAATGTCTTGATTCTAGTACTGGCTTTGTTTTGTCCTTTCGGTGGATCTTCATGTGACCACTTAAAGCTTGTGCAAAAGAAAAGCCACTTTTACAAAAACTACAATCCTATATTCTTCTTAATTGGTTTACACTTGTAGTAGCATTACTTGCTTGGCTATCTTCTGTTGAATTGTTATTGCTGTGTACTATCTTTTGCTCTGAGCTTTCTGTTTTCCTTTTGTCCTTTGATTCCATATTGGCTAAGTTGCAATCTTTAAGAAAGATTCATGAGCGTACTTTTGATTATATAGAGTGATATATGCAAGTCACATAATTAATTAAAGCAGTAATATTATTGTTAAAGAAGAGAGTACATGATAGGCTGAGAGTTGAGATCATCAAACATCAAAGCCTTCCTTTCTAGATGGAAAAAGGTGGTGTAATATTTCCAAAATTATAAACATAAAATAGCTTGAAAATCATCATGTGTTTGAGATGCCAATTTTCCCCCTATATTGTACACTTCGTAGCCATTTGGAATCTTTAAAGAGATGGTTTGTTGTGTGTGAGAACTTTGATTTGGAGAATTGGAGTTATAGATTCGGTAAAATAACAGCATATTAAAATATGCGTCACTTGATTGGTAGAGATCAAAGTCAATTAACAGTTTTTTTAAGTTGGTGTTAAACAATATGCATGAGTCGAAATTGGTTTGACCTTTGACTGATTGGAGACTACTATGTACATATTAAATTGACTCTTAACCTTACAATTTATATTTGATGACTTTTGAGCTTGGTTAATTTTCACTTGGGGTCAAATATCCGTTTGAAAAAGATTGGTGTCGATCTCTGAAATTATCAAAGTATGCAAGTATACATGATAACATGTAACTTATTATTTTTTTAGGATAATGATAGTCACAATAATTTTTATGGTATTTTACCCACATAAAAATATATAATGTCCATTTTATTTCTAGTATTAATTATATTAGTGCAATTATTATTGAATAAAATTGTTATTAATGAAATATTCTTGTAGTAATAATAATTTATATTGTGATAATAGAACTATCCTTTTTCTATATATATTGTTCAAATGGTATTTGGTGACCACTTGTGTTACCTCTTTCTTGTCAAGACATGCATCTCAAGATATGCTGCTAGATCTTTTGTAATGTCAAATACATTATCTAGCTCAAACTTCCCTTAGATGCATATTTTGATGGTAAATGTCCTGAACTGAATTAAAGCGTTCGCTTGACGGATGATATAATATACTTCCAACTTATGCCAATATTTCAAACAGAAAAGTTCCTACTTCCCCTTTGTGTTAGTAATACACTAGTTGCATTGAAATTGAGTTGCATGTTTTAGTTTTATATGATAGTATAACAGATGTTTAAGCACTCGTAATCTCAAGGTGAAGAGAGAAGTTATAACTTCAGTGCCTTGTCTGATCATCTAATTCCTATACAGAAATCATATGTGGGCATTTTCTTATGCTTGTTTTGGTCAATTTGAAAGCCTAGGAATGCTTGAGTTCATGACATGCACAAGACATTAACAGATCAAATCATTAATATAGCATTGTTTACTTTGAGAAAACATGAACTATTTTCTCCTATTCAGCAAAAGCATGGATCCCTGTAGTTAACACAAGATTCGGGGTTTTTAAAATTGAATGTGGATGCAACTTGGGGTGAAAATTCCAAATACACTGGTCTTGTTATTGTGACAAGAGGTCACCAAGGTAAATTTCATTTTGCAAGAGCTTAAAATCCCCCTACGTTGATTCAGCTTTGACTACCGAACTTATGCCATTAAGATGGGTCAAAATTGGCGGTGAAGAGAAGTATTTCAAATGTTATCATAGAGAGTGATTCTCTTGTGGTTAAGAAATTCAAATGACTGTTATTGACTTTCTCAATGAGGTCTTATTGCCTACTATATCTGTCAGTACTTGAGCGAGTTACCTTCTTATGGAGTGCCGATATGGTAGCTCACACACTAGCCAATTCGGTGAAGTTTACTTTTAAGAGAGCTATTTGTCAATATTTTAGATTGCCCTGACTACATCTAGTAGATAACAGACATGAATATTAGCTTGTTATTGAAATGATTTATATAAATAAATTGAAAGGATTTTTTTAAAAAGTACCTAATTTTTTTTAAAAGTAAACGTCTCACCGAGTTAGGTTTGGGCCAGACCTAGTATAAATGTTTAATCTTAAATTTAGCTTTAAAGTTATAAAGGTAAGGTTAGGCTTAACTTGGGGAAATATCATTGATGCTCCTAATTTTAATATATCTTTACATATGCAAATCAATTTTCGTAAAAGAGTTTTAATGTCCTTGATTTTTAAGTTAATATCACTGTTGTCTTTGGAAAGTTAACGTCCATTAATGTATTTTTTTATGGCTCTAATATCAAATAATTTGTATGTTTTGATTAATTTTTGAATTTAACATATTTTTAATAAATAAATATTAATTAATTTTTTGGTTATTTTAATGAATATGGATCCACTTTCATCTTTTGATATTTCCTATTTGATATTTAAATATCTTTTTAGAAGTATCATATTTTGGATTGGGAACTGCCTTCAATCAAGGATATGTGTTTCTATTTAAGATATAAGAAAAATATTAGATTTTGGTGAAAAAAAAACTTTTATTCATAAAGGAAGTAATATTATTAAAACCTTAGTTTCTCGCTAATTTATTCCATAGAAATTTACCTAGACATTATCTAAGAAGGGATAGATGTTTAGATTCTATGGTTAAAACTTGCTATGCTCTTCTTCATTAAGAAGGGATGGATGTTTGGATTTTATGGTTAGAACTTGCTATACTCTTCTTCTTTATATAAGATCCTTGTTATAGGCATAAGAGTAATTATTTTATATACTTATGTGGAAGGAAAAAAATTATATTATATTTTATCTTATCTATTCTTTCCTTTTAAAAATTTATGTCAATACTTATTCAAGTTATTGTATGAGATCACTATTACCTTATTAGTGGAGTAATTTATCTTGCTTTAGACGATCTTCCTATTTTCCTAATTTCATAGTATATTTGACTCAGTATTACTGTTATTTCATGGTTAAGAGCTTCATTATCAAATTCTTCTTCTGGAGTTTGTCTATTTTTTTTTTACTAAGAATGTCATTCTATTTTAATAAAATAATAAGGATTGATAGGCTTTTTTCTATGACAATTCATTATGAAATTAGAAAAAATCTTAAAAAAATTAGACAATTATTTTATTTTTCTATTTTTCTAAAATGTTTAATGGTTTTTTTTAAATTTTTAGGAAAATATTTTAATTCCATTAAATTGTTATTTGGGTAAATATTTTCAATTAATCCATAATAAAATAATTGGTAAATAAGTTTTAGTAATATTAAATTTATTGTATATGATTGGTTTTTCTTGATGTATGAATTTTTTCTGTTATGAAAAATTTCATGGTTTTAAGTTGATATTTTTCAATTTTTTTATTAAATTTTAAAAATTTAGCCATTGGTTTGAGTTTATGTTTTTTTGTCTTTCTTTTTCTTCCTCAGAGAAAAGAATGTATCATCTGTTTCCATAAAGATTATTAGTCTTGGTATTTTTCTAGTATTGTTATCTTTTCTTTTGCAACTGTTTGGTTTTTGAGTGCTTGTGTAAAGTTGGTTTCTAGGTTGTTTACTATATCATTGGGTTTGAGAATCTTAGAGGTTTTGTAATTAGCAAAACTTCTTTATGTTTCGATTATATTAGTGAATGTTTTATGTATTACACCAAAGAGTCCAATTATTGTTATACTTGCTTCTCGTCATGCCTTATATATTCTTACGGATGGTCCGTTGTAGACAACATTGCACTTTTATATTTCTTCTTGACTCTTTTCTTTGAGTTATTCTTTATTTGCTATATCAGACTATAAAATTTTTAAAGAATTACATTTTTTTCTTTTGATAATTCTGAGTTTTTATCCTCTTTTTTTGAGATTTTAATATCTTTTTTTGTTGGAGTACTTGACTATTTCTGTTTTTCACATAAGAATAACTTTTTGAGATATAAAATCTCTAATTAGTCTTTTGAAACTTTTATTTTATTTTCTTTGATCTTGATTTCTATGTCCAGATTGTCCATCTATTTTACAATTGTAAAATTGTTAGTGAGACTAATTCTTTAGTTAAAACATCAATTAAACTATTTTTTTTCCTATAGATGCTCATCACTAAATTTGTAATGGTCAAACCATTGTTTCTATTATATTAATTTCTCTTGTTTGTAATTTCTTGTAATATTAGTTTTAAAAAAATATCCAAATTTTTTATTATCTGTTCTAATAATAAATCTTGAGGATGTTACATATATTGCAAAATTTTTATTTCCTTTTTTATAGTTAAATATTATTTTTCATTGCAATGGTAGTTTAATTCTCCTTGAAAAACTATTAAAGGAAATTTATACTAATATTCATCTTTATTATCTATTCTTGTTTTTAATATGACTTGTTAATATTCATATAAAACATCTATTTCTATTAGCATTTTATCATCTAGTCTTAGATGGTAAAGTGCTGGTAAATTTCTTACGTGTGCTTTTACCTTTACCATGCACTAAGTATCTTGATCAATCCATTTTAAGTATAATCTTTCTTAAGTTTTTCTTGTAAATATTTTTTGATTTACGCTAATTTCTTAATATATATTTTCACTTTTGTCAAAAATCCTAAAAACCTTTGTAATTGTTTTTTGTCGGTGATGATAATGAAAAATCCTTGTATATTATTTAACACATGAGGTTGAATCGATCAATTTTACGTAAAAATAGAATGATTATTATCCTTTCTTTTTTTTATATATAAATTTTTATTTTAAATCCCTCAACCTAGGTTATTATATATATAATATAAAACATATTTTTTATATTTAAAAAATAATAATAATACAAATCTCTTATATTAAGTTAAATGATTCTTTTTTAGTCTCTTAGAAAAAAAATTATCATTTGATCTTTTATTTTTGTAAAAAAGGTAAAAAAAAAGAATAAACATATTTTTTTATTAATATTTTGAATAAAATAATATTTTTTTCAATACTTTATTTTATTGGTAAATTTATAGAGTAAAAATTACATTTTATTATGTATTTATCACAACATATTTTTTTATTAATATTCTAAATAAAATAATATATTTTTCAATATTTTATTTTATTGGTAAATTTATAGAGTAAAAATTACATTTTATTATCGTATTTATCACATAAATTATTAAAATATCGAGTGAATAGTAAATTTTTAATCATAGATATTATTAAATTGTTGAATGAATGATGAAATTTGTATTTATTTAACAATTTTTATAAAATATAAGAGATTAAATGATAGATTTTATAATATAAGAGATTAATTGATATAAATATTTTAATGTAAAAGATTTAATTGGTGTTTTTTTTCTTCTAATTATCATCATATAATTTGGTTACGGCGCCCACTTCAACAAGTCACTAGCAAAGTCGGCTTTAATACAATAGGTTGGCAAAATTGACCTTAAAAAATAACAAATAATTTGATAAGAAATATATTTTAAAAATGACGAATAATATTTTATTTTTATAAAAAAATATTTATTATTTTTAAAATATTATCATAATATGATACTTTAGATGAATAAAATTTAAAATTAATAAAATAAATAAATATTTAATAAGAGATAGAGAAAAAAAAGAGAGAATTAATGAACAAAACATTAGGGCTCAATATAACATAATTTTGACACCAAAAATGTTATTAGTTTAATAGAATTATTATCTATAAAATAATAATTAAAAGTTAATGTATAATAAAATTATCAAATAAAAATTATATAATTATTAATTATTATAAAAATATTTTGATATTTATAAACTTAAAACCAGGATACCGACCGAAAATTGGAACTTTTATATTAAAGATATATAAATTATTCGAAATAGAAACTTTCTTAAAAGATATCATACCTTCCCTTTGGAAAATTGTTTATCTTTTTATTCGAAATTGAAACTTTCTTAAAAAAAAAAAAATATCATAACTTCATTCTGAAAATTATTATCTTTTTATTAAAAAGTTTTATTGATAAGTAGGTTTTATTAAAAAAAAGTACCGACGTAGTGCGGCCAGATATTGAATTAAAATATTAAACAAATGCATGCTTTGGACACCTAGCTAGCACAGTTAAAATGTTATTAATTATTATACTTACGTCGGTACATTTGTGGAAAAATATATAGGAAACGTGAGAGAGAGAGAGAGAGAGAGAGAATATATCCAAGAAAGGGAAAAAATGAACAATTATAACGATTATAACCTATTTAAGATATGTTTATTAATTCGTAATAAAAATTAAAATAAAAAGAAAATTAAAATAAATGTGTTGATTTTTTTGATAATATTTACCAATAATTTATAAAAATCAAAATAATTAAGGAAAATATTATGTTTGAAAATGAAGTAAATATCATGATGAAAATAAAAGAAGAATAAAAATTATACCACGACGGCTAGGTGTCCCCAAATAGTCCAAAGCATTTGTTTAATATTTTAATTCAATATCTACTTCGGTGCTTTTTTTTTCTTTCTTTCTATAATGATTTTAATTATTATTCTTTCTTATTTTCATATAAAAATTCTATTTATTATAATTTCATGATAAATCAGAAACCCCAAATTCTAGCACTACTAGCTTGTAGCTTAAAAAAAAGAAAACAAAAATGGCAAACACAGAAATCGAAACCAAAGATCTAAGATGGTCTCTTCAAGGAATGACAGCTCTTGTCACCGGTGGAACCAAAGGAATTGGGTACGTATTTGGTTTCTTTGCATTTGTATTTGTATTTTTTTATCTTTTGTTTATGAGCACTTTGAAATAACTTTGATAATGTTTGATAACAATTTTGAATCATGAATTTTATAATTAAAAGTTGAAAATACTAATAACATATTAAAGATGTAGTAGATATTCTCAAATTGATATATTCGTGCATGCATTCTTTTTTATATAATTTAAGTATGTATGTCTTCTGTAGGTATGCTATAGTTGAGGAATTAGCAAACCTTGGGGCAATTATACATACATGTGCTCGTGATGAGACTCAACTCAACAAGTGCTTGGATGAATGGGTTAAAAAAGATTTCAAAGTAAGTGGTTCTGTTTGTGATTTATCTTCTCGAGCTCAAAGAGAGGAGTTAATCAACAAAGTTTCTTCACTCTTCAATGGAAAGCTTAACATCCTTGTAAGCCTTTCTCTTTTATCATTTGTTATATTTATTTTTATATTAATTAATGTTTAGGAATCCTATGTATACTGATGAATAAAATTTTGAAACCAAATTTAGAAACTTCAATCCAATGTTACACCGTATGTTATAAGTGTTTTAAGTGATAATAAATTTAGATTTAATTGCATAAAGTGACCTTTATCAAATGAAACATCACAAGTTCTTTACTTTTATAACAAACTATATTAGAAATTTATTTTGTAAGATTAATATATTTGTAGGATTTTATAAAAGTTGAGTTGTAAAAATAGATTTATATAACATTACGAAAGTAGTCATAAAAGTTCATTAATTTTTTAAACTGGATGGACTAGTGATGTTTTTGTAAAGATAATGTATGTTTGTTGTTTTAACTAATAAATATAAGTATAAAATACATTTTCATTAAATATTAAAACCTAATTTAAACACTTCAATCCATTTACACCATATGTTAATCAAGTGGTTTAAATGATAATGAATTTAGATTTAATTGCATGAAATAACTCTTATTTTCTAGGAAATTTTTACTTTAAATTTGTATGTCATTATAAAAGTGAGGCCGTAAAAATAGATTTATATAGTATTACGAAAGTTGAGTAATAAAATTTCATTACTTTTTTAAAATGGATGACTAATGATGTTTTTGTAAAGACAATGTAAGTTTGTTGTTCTACCTAGTAAATATAAGTATAAAATATATTTTTATTAAATGTGATTGATTTAAACGATTATTTGTCCTTAATTGTACTAATTTTTCATAGCAAATTAAATCACTACTTGTACGCTAATTAAATATAACATTTCATGTAAACAAAGTACCATTAGCTATTTTAGCCATTTGAAAAGTGTTGTTAATTTATTGAAATCTGTAAGTTCAGATAAACAATGTTGGAACCAACATATTGAAGGCAACAACAGAGTACACAGCTGATGATTACTCATTCCTAATGAGTACCAATCTTGAATCAGCTTACCACATGTGTCAACTAACCTACCCTCTTTTAAAAGCTTCATCACATGGTAGCATTGTTTTTCTTTCCTCTGTTGCTGGTTTGGTATCTCTAGATGTTGGTTCCATATATTCTACAACTAAAGGTAATTTCTTTAGCAACTAATTTCTCAAACTATGATTATTAAGAAAAACTATAAATATATTTATGATTTTGTCTTTTTATTAAATATATATATTTTTAGGAGCCATAAATCAATTGACAAGGAGCTTGGCATGTGAGTGGGCAACAGACAACATAAGAGTCAATAGTGTTGCACCTTGGTTCATCAAAACACCCCTTGCTGATACTGTATGATTCACTTATTTCCTTCATTTTTTTCGTGATAACAATTAAAATGAAAATTTACTATTACTATTTTTAAAAATAAATGGACTTAATTAGGGTGATAATTCATTCGGATTTGGATGATTTCATCTTTTGAATTGTATCCCAAACTATTACGGACCTGATTTTCATGGATGTTTTCACGTAAAAATAAAAAAAATAGAATATTTTATGTTGATTAAATTAAAATATATATCATCAAATTATGACGTTCGTACAAAGTTATTACTAAATTTTGAGTTATGATAAATTTACAACTAAAATTTTATTTAGTGTTACAAACGTACCATTGATGTTATCTTTTTAATGAGAATTAAAGATAATGAAAATTAACGTTTTTTACTATGTAAAGATATGTGTATTTTACGTTTTGAAAAACTTTAATTCACGGTAAATAGATAACGATAATGGTAGATTCATAACATTAATTAAGAATTTGATGGTATATATTTCACGATTCATAATTTAATAATAAATTTCTACAAATAATTATAATAATTTGTTAGTTTATTCTTATTATCTTTAATAATAGCCCCATTACTAACTTGTTATTTATAGGTGTTAAAAGATGAAAAGGTTTTGGAGGCTGTGAACGCAAGAACACCATTTGGACGAATTGGAGAGCCGAAAGAGGTATCTGCATTGGTGGCATTCTTGTGCCTAACTGCAGCCTCTTACATAACAGGGCAGATCATATGCGTAGATGGAGGGTTGACCATCAATGGCCTACTTATGCAATCATCATAAGATTTAAACCATAAAGGCCAATTTCTATGTACTTTTAATTTTCTTCATGCTGTTCCACATGTATTAAGATTGTGTGAGATGTTATTCTCTTGCGCAAGTATTTAGCTTATGATGTTTTCGAATTTCATTGGTCCTTAATGAGACTGTAAATAAGATGGTTGGTCTTTAATATTAATTTTAACTTCTACTAGTTCTCCAAAATATTCAGCTTATGATTTTTTTCCTATCAGTATGATTATTCATGATTATGAGTTAAGAAAATGTTGTAATAAAAAAAATTAGTATCCTAAACGAATATTTGTTCATTCCACATTGTTCCATAGTTTATAACACGTGTTCTTAGATCTTTTTGGCTTTGAAAATAGTTATAAAATTAACTTTACATTTATTTTTTCTTTATATATAATCCAATAACACACATAATAATGATCATCTTTATGAAGTTGTATGTTTGTTAATTAAAAATTAATAAATGCAATGATACTATATTAATCAAATGATATATTATTTTATACATGTTCTTGATTCTTACGATATAATATTGAATTGATTTTTACGATATGTGTTGCTTATGAACGAGACTTTTATATACGACAAGGATATTGTATCACCAGATATTTGATGAAATAGTTTACAGTAAATAATTAAATTTAGATAGCTTATTTAGTTATATACGACGTGTCTTAATCAGAAGTGGATAACACAAGAAAAGAACTAGAATGTTAGAATTCAATTAGATTAAGTGATTATATATGATTGAATAGCATAAGATACTATGTTTTGTGTACTCTTAATCTTGAATCTATTCCATTTTCACTTGAAAGGATTCGATGTTCATTAGATTCCTAAGTATAAAGTCCTAATATTCTTTAAAATCAATAATAGTCTCGAAGTTTGGAGCACTAGTGTTGGAGAAGAGTGGAACCATGGGTAGATACAAAGACTTTTGTGGCTCTTTTATGAGTTGTTTTGGTGCTTGATTACTTAAATTTATGGTCATAATAATCCTTCAAGATTTAACATTGTTTGTAGCATACTGGAGATGTCCAATTCCAAATAAGAGGTGTTGATTGATAGTCTTAATTAGTGTATTCGAGTATTGATGAGCGAAAACCGGCATCGCCAATTCTCGCAAATACTTTGGTTTTAATATTTGTAAAACTCTCGCAAGTGCACGAATCATTTCGTAGAAAATGATAAGTATACTCCCAAGGTCGATCTAAGGAAGGAATGTATGTGGTTCTTAATTTATTATTCAAACTTTTAAAAACGAAATTAAATCCTAAACATCCCGTCACGATAGTTTGGTTTTTGTGTTCCTAATCTAATAACATAAAATAAACATATATACAGATTAATTAAATATAATAAAAAAATAAACATAGATACAAATTCAATAAATAAATATAAATACAGATTCAATAAATATTCATGCAAATTTTATCATTTATATTAGTGGAGTATTTATGGATATAATAACTAAATTAATTATTCTTGCTCATATTATCTAGGTTATTAAAGATATAAATTGATATTTTATTGATTCTCTCTTTTTTGTATGAATACCACCTTTGGTGGGTTAGATATTCTTTGTTAACTAAACAAATCAATTAACACCTATGGGTGGGGTTGATAACTAATTTGGTTAATTAAATTAATTCCTTTTTCTAAGAGATTGAAAATGAACCATTTAAATGCCACCTTTGGTGGGTTAGACAGTTTAAACTTTATTCAAGGTGTCCAAATTAAACCCAAGAATTTAGTTATCCGAGTACTAACTTTCAAGTTTTAAAACCACTACTGAAAACATGTTGTCAATACATTTTCACATAATAATTCTTATAAAAACTTTTGAAATAGAGCTTCACTCTAACTACCTAGGCGATTGTACCAACAAATAAAAGAGCACTACTCTAAATTACACCGATAACTAAACCTTAAAGTCTAATCTTCAGATTTAAGTTTGTAATGAAAAATAATATATTTCTCTCTAACATCCTTAATATAAAATCTTGAATAAAAATAAAATCAATTCATTTTAGAAATTTTCACCTATTTAATATTTCGCAAGCATAACAACGTTATTATTATATCATGATTATAAATACTAGCACGCTTAAATTTAATCACAGACAAATTAAATATAACATGTAAGAATAAAGCATAAAAATAATCAGAAGAAAATAAAATCCTTACGTAACTTCGACGCTATTCCCTGCTAGAAACCCTCCAAGCGGAATTTGCACTTCCATTTATTGAATCAAAAATCTAAATTATTACAAAAACATTACAAGTTCCTCACAAAAAGAGAAGAACTCTAAACCTAAGAGAATTGAACTAAAAACTAAGAGAAAAACTAAGAAAAGCTTAGAAACTAAGAAAGAAACTAAGAAAAACTCAAAAACTAAGAAATGAGAGAAAGAAAGAAGAGAAGTGTGGTTTTGAGGTGTGTTTTGAAGTGAATGGAAGAGGGTATTTATAGGTGAGGATGGAGAGAAAAAATGAGTAAAAAAATGTTAAAAAAATATAAAAAAATAAAAAACGTGTAGTGGACATGCCGAGGTCATCAATGACGCCATCATGACGTCATAGGGCTGCTTCACGTGAAAAATGGGTCAAAAACGCGTTGGCGCTGCCGCTGGCCAAGGCGCGGCGCGCGGGCGAGCATCAACGCGCGGCGCGCGCTGGCGCGCGCGGCCGGGCTGTGGCACATTTGGGCGCCGTCAAGGCCGGGCCAGGCTACCGGGCTGCGGCGTGCGATTTTCCGTCTTTTGACATTTTTGACCTTTTCGACCCATTTTGTCCAATTTTTCCATGTTTGTTGACCTTTTTCCACTTATTTATTAATTTATTTGTGATGTATTGCTTCAAGTTTTCTTCTTTGAGTCTTTACATTGCGTTTTTAGGCCAAAATTCCTGAAAAACAATAAAAATACCCGTGATTCCGAAAAAGACAAATTTATATAAATATATGATAAAACATATAAATATATATATTTTTAATCAATTAATGTGCATAAAATCATGGTTATTTTAGTGCTTTTTGAGCACTCATCAAGTATCACATATATGAGGTATGTACATAAAGAGTTGAATAAACTTTGTCTTATTGTAACATGAAAAATCATTTACTATTAGATGATTATATATTATTAGGAGTTACAATATTTTTCTTTTAGTAGAATATCACTGAGATTATATTTAGATCATTAGTTTCAAAGAAAAGAGAGTCATGAAGGGACTAAATATTACAAGCCTCATAATATAATCCTATTAGTTTTCAATGTAGTCGAGATTATTGAACACTTATTATGTAGAATGAGTTCATTCAATTAGATAATTTTGCATTGGGCTTGGGACTTGAGATATGTAAAGAAAGTAATCATTTAGGTTTTCACTTGAGAGTGTGAGTGCTTTGCTAGGAACTCAAGCTGCCCTATGTGGCACTCAGTTAGCTCGTCTAGTTTTGCCGATAAGAAGACGTTTTTCAAGAGAAATGAATCCAAAGGTGTATAAGGCCATATATATGTATATAATAGCTCTTAGAACATGACTTTAGCCTTCCACAATGTGTAGTTCATGTTCTAAGCATTCATAGAAAAAAGAAATCTGCATGAGTTAACCTTTCCCTAACATATAGGCCATTTGATCTAACCCTTGTAATTTTAGGTTGCTTGATACTATTTCTTCTTAGTGTCCACACATTTAGTTTTTGAGCTTAGATATACTTTGGAAGGCCATTGGAGAAAGAGATTGAAGAATTCATTAGGTGTTTTACAAACCAAGGTACACAATTCTTCAACTATGGAATCTCTATGAATGTTAAGCATGAGACTTTGTTTTTTTCTTCTTTTGCTCCATTCTTAATAAATTTTTTAAATCCATTGGCTCTATTTTCATGTTTTTACAAACCAAAGCCAACATATACATGTGTATATTTTATATGGACTTATATGTAACTTATTAATTTTTATTTAAAAAAATAAAAAATTACTCAATATTGAATAATACTTCGTAGCTTTAATTAGAAAAATATAAAATTTATAATGTATCTACAATTTTATTACAATTTTCTATGATAAAATAAAATGAAAGACTTATGCTACTCTTACTATGATAAAATTTTATTACAATTTTATTACAATTTTCTATGATAAAATAAAATGAAAGACTTATGCTACTCTTATTTTTAGACGTGTATGCATTAGCTTAAACAATTTTTTGATAAAATTTGAATAATTTTTTTTATTGTTTAATATCCAACATTATTATCATATTAAACTCAAAAGAAACAAAACCCAATAAAAAACATCCAGTATAGCCATTATAAAAGGAGAGCCACAATTAGGCTTAAACTAACAAGATGCTAAATTTCTAGCTAATAATGGATTTAAACTCTTTAAAAGAATTTTTAGCATGAAGAATAATAAAATTAGTAACAAAATGAACTTGTTTGAACATGAGATCACATATTGCCTTCAAAATAAACAAAATTGTATGCAACGTCAAACACAAGTTGTCTCCATCATCATCATAATCACCCAACCTATGTTTGAAGTATTGGAACACTTCTTTAAAGTTACTATCTTATATGTCCATAGTTTGAATGCATGTTATCGTAGATATAATAATTTTTTTATTGCTTCATATTCAAAGAATAAGTTCATCAAACTTTCATTACTCTTAAGAAAAATTTGGACATTCATCAACATTATTATGTCTATGAACAAGGCTATATAATGTATTTCCTTCCAAATAAAGTGTCAAAATCATGAGGGGACGTGTAGCTTCCAAATAGTTTTTCATGAAATGTTTTCTAGAGTACTTGTCCTCCTATAAATTTGATCATGAACATCACTATCACCTGAACAAATTAACATTTGATAGCCAAGAAATACTCTATAAAACCTAGATGGTATATAGTTCCATTGAAGAAAATCATCACTTGCTTGGTTGTTGAGTTGAATTTGAAGGATATGGTTAGCATCTTTAATGCTTAAAGCTTTCATTAATAAGCAACATCTTTCACTTTCCTGTAGCTTCATCAATGAGAACTTTCACTAAATACAAAGTTGTAACACATTAGAGGTTACTTTAAATTTTAGTCCAAGGAGAGCCATAGATCTTTTCAAATTTGGACCTTCCTCCCATTACAAACCTACCACCTTTAACTGAATCAAAGTATAGTTCTTGCTTGCAATATACTTCTTCATGCCTAAGAGGGTGAACTACCAAGGCTGGCTTCGAAGAAAGATGAATGTCAAAAGTATCGAGCATGATAGATTTTAGAAAATAGAGAATCTAGGTTTGATACTAGCCTTTATGCTTAGCTACCATTGCTAAATTAAAGTGACAAAGATGTTAAAATACCATCTCACCATGAAGTTTAATTTGGGTTAACATATTCCATGATAACCAATGTATCTTCCTCCCTTGACTAGAAAACCCCACCAGAAACTTTGTACGTACTGTTTATTTTATATCATGAAGTAAACCATCAAGTAATAGGAAACACTGCATTGCAAAGTTTGGAATTGCAATTTCCATTGGCTTTAATAAAACTTTTTTTCCTACTAAAGAAAGGAACTTCTCAGCCGAAGAACAAGTTCTTTTCCTCACCCTTTCAAGTAGGTAACTCATGTGCTTTTTTTAGCTCTTCTATACAAAGCTGATAGCCTAATATAATGTTTGAAGTCATGGGCATGGTTAATGTCTAACCATCCTTGAATTTCTACCCTTAAATCTATGTTGGTGTTTGAACAAAAGAAAAGTAGACTTCTAGAAGTTGTTCACCTATCTCGATTCCTTTTCATACACATTAAAAATTTCTATAAGCTTATCTATTTCCCTTAATGTACTTCTATAAAAAAAATAAGTGAGTCATCTATAAACAATAAATAAGAAACATAAGGACTCTTCTAACAAACTTGCACGCCATGAATAGTTTACAAGCATTCTTTTCTCAAGAGCAATGTAGATAGTGGACATACTATTAGACCCATGTACTTTTGAAGGGTGAATTTGGAAAAGTGCACCTTGAATTTCCTTGGTTAACACAAATCTAGTAAGTGGCACATTCTCATGTGATCTTCATAGAATTGCTTTGAGTTAAAGGGTACAAGATTAATTTATTTGCAATCTTTGACAAATGTGTGTGTATTCTTAAACCTATCATGTGACACCTTCATATCATATTGTCATGGCTAACCCAATAAGATATGCCCAAATTGCATTGGTACCACATCATATAACATTTCATTTTTATACTTATCCATGGAAAAAGAAATTAGTACTTGATTATCTACCATCAACTCCCCATTATCATTCAATCATAGTAGTTTGTATGGTTTAGAGTGTTTCAACATGGTTAACTCTAACTTCTCAACTGGGGTAATACTAGCTAAATTGGTGCAACTTCTCCTATCAATAATTACATTACAAACCTTATTGTTCACATGACACATAGTATAAAAAATACTTTCTCTTTGTTGCTCCATGTCATCTTCTTTAATTTGAGCACTTAATACCCGCCTTAACACAATCATTTCACCTTCCATAGCACACACTACATTATCCTCATCACTAGCTTCATCTCGTGGTGACATATCTTCATCTTCACTCTCACTATTAGTTTCCACCTCCCCACTCACTTGGATTATCATTGTTATCTTGTTTGGACATTGAGATACGATGTGAACCCAACCAAGACAATGAAAGCATTGAATATCATGATTACAAGTTGAGATTTTAGTTTTACTAAATGATGTGAACCTGTGAACTCAAACCTTGAAACCCACAAACACAAAGTGGTTTGAGAACTCTAATAGATTTTGGAGGCTGTGAACGCAAGAACACCATTTGGACGTATTGGAGAGCCGAAAGAGGTATCGGCATTGGTGGCATTCTTGTGCCTAACTGCAGCCTCTTACATAACAGGACAGACCATATGTGTAGATGGAGGGTCGACCATCAATGGCCTACTTATGCAATCAGCATAAGATTTAAACCATAAAGGCCAATTTCTATGTACTTTCAATTTTCTTCATGCTGTTTCACATGTATAAAGATTGTGTGTGATGTTAATCTCTTATGCAAGTGTCTAGCTTATCATGTTTTCGAACTTCATTGGTCCTTACTGGGACTGTAAATAGGATGGTTGGCTTTTAATATTTGTTTTAATTTCTACTAGTTTTCTTCAAAATATTAACATGTGATTTCTTTTTTCTTCTTATCAATATGATTATTCATGACTACGAGTTTGGAAACTGTTGTGATAAAAAAATTAAGTGTCCTAAACGAATATTTGTTCATGCCACATTGTTCCATAGTTTATCACACGTGTTCTTAGATATTTTTTGCTTTGAAAATAGTTACAAAATTAACTTTACAATTATTTTTTCTTTATATATAATCGAATAACACATATGATAAATTTGAGATATATGCTCATATTTAAAGTTGTATGTTTGTCGGTCAAAAATTAATAAATATAATAACACTATATTAGTTAAATGAATGAAATATTATTTTATACATATTTTTTATTCTAACAATATAATATTAAATCGAACAACGATATTGTATCATCTTATATTTCATACACTAATTTATAACTAATAAATAAATTCAAATATAGAAGAAAGATAGAAATCCTAAGTATCCTCGTATCAGTGCTCCACCTAGAAACAAAACTTCAACACTATCAAATTATCAATTCAAATTTCTTTGACATTCAGGTATTCTATACTTTTATTTGCCTAATTACCCATAATAATAATACGTTTACTAGCATATAGTAGCATCATTCCAATCTATATTTTGCTTCAATTTCCTCTTATGACATGTTTTCCTTAATGTCGTTTTATTTTTGCTTCAATTTCCTCTTATGACATGTTTTCCTTAACGTCGTTTTATTTTTGCTTCAATTTCCTCAATTTTCTCTTTCATATGACGTGATAATTTATTATTCTAATCTTTTATTAACAATAAAATGATGACAGTGAGGCGAGTGTGATTATAAGTTTATAATAGTAAATGTAAGAACATTAAATATTTTTATTTTGTTTAAAAAATATCTTTGAAATTAATTATATTGCATCAATATTTTTTATTTGTTACTTTTTAATCATTTATCGGCATAATTAAAGATAGTTCAGGCTTTTCATTTTAATTTATTGTAGAAAATAGGCTAGGAGGACAATTGTAGATATATTATAATTTATTTTTATTTTAATTAAAATTGTTGAGCAATTATTTTTTCTAATTAAAAATTGGTTAATTATATGTATCCTTATTGAAAAATATGAGAACATGGTGTTATATTTTATTTTATTTAATATAAAATTAGATACAAAAATTAACTATGTTATTATCTAGTCCCTTTCTTAAAATTACATTTTATAATATAGGAGAGTAAACAATTCATAAAGCTTATAAACTAAAAAGGGATCACCACCAAACTTTTTTTAAAAAAATAAATTTATATACACTTTTGGATTTTGAAAACATCTACGTTATAATGTAATACCTATTATCCATATAAAAAGTCATGGTTTCAGTGGCTTATTTTCAATTTTGTTTTTGTTTCTGTCGTCGTCTGGTTTTTGCTATTTTTCTTTCTTTCTTTTTTTTTAATAATAAAAAATATATGTAATAATAATATTAAGACTCTAAATTATATTTTATATATGATATTTTATAATTATATAAGGAACAAAATGTGTATCACTATAATATATAATATAAAGACTTGAATTTATATTTTATATTTATCAAATTATAACTATGTATTTTTTTTAAATAATGAACAAAATGTATATAATAACAATATAAATATTTAAATTTATAATTTGTATGTGATACTCTACACTTCAATAGATAGTGGGTTGCTTAAAAGATAAAGTAAATAATTTACTTAACAATTAGAGGAGCAATTTAAGAAAAAAAACAAGTTTATAAGAGTGGATGATCATTTTAATTTTGTAATTATATAATTTATATATTTTAATTATATAATTTTTTACGTTAAAAATTATATATTTTATTAATAAAAATAAAAAAAAAGTAGAGAGGGAGATTTTTTTTCTTTTTTTATTATTAAAATATATAATATTTATAATACCTATGAAAAATCTAAATATTTAAATTTTTTTAATTTAATTGTTTATACTTTTAAACTAAATAACTAATAGAGTTTATATAAAAATAACAATAATAAAATATATAAATCATATAATTACGTTACTTGAATTACATTCAATTAGATCATAACTTAAGATATTAAACAAAATATCTAATAACACTCTTTTGATTCTCTACGTGACAAGTAGGGTAAAGAAAAATGATAAAATCTTAACATCAATATTTTTTTACTCTTTATTTCTCAAGAAAATTAGACTATATTGTCAGTAGATATACATATAATTGAGATGGAATTAATAAGATAATTTACATCCACGAGGAGATGGAATTAATAAGATAATTTACATTCATGAGAATACTTTTGAAATAAATATGTGAAAAATTATGTAAAAACAATATTACTGATATATTAAAATATACTACTTAGGTTGAGTTAATGATTAGGTCGTGGACTAGGTCATTCTCTTTAAGACACTTTGCGGTTCTACCTAAATTTGTGCAAGCAAAACATAGTCTTGTCGTCTCCAGGATAAAACAACGCAAAATTATTTTTCTATCTTGAAGCTTCACTGTACTGATGAAGTCCAGAATACTACACCTCTCAAATATTTATGTTGCTCGGAAATCTGAGAAAACAATTCTAAATTTTCTTTTTTTATTTTGCTATGAAAAATCGTAGAACCATTTTTGAGTTGTTGAGTTGTGTCTTAAAATGAGGGCTATTACCTTATATTTATAGTTGAAAAAAGATGTATAATGGTCATATAATTTTGAAAATAACGGTCACATAATTATGAAATAATAGTCATAAAATAATAAAAATAGTTCTATTTAAATTCATTTCCAACAATCCCCTACTTGAATTTTACATAAAAATAGTTTTATCGAGCAACCAATCAATTAAAAGTATAAGATTGTGCATAAAGAAAAGGTGTCTATCGACTTGAACCTTTGCATAGTGTTGATGCTTTAGAATATACTAGAGTAACTCATAGTTTTGAACTCTATCTCTAAAAACATTACAAACACAACCTTTCCAAGGTATAGTTCGAAAAGCCCATGCTTTAAGGTCATGCATGTGTATCCCAGTATAGTGAATGCTCTAGTAAATTTTGCCCAAAATTTACATAGGAAGCAGCCACACTGCCACATTCACATAGGTGAGTCTATCAAGAGTACTCATGTAGCTATGTACTCCACCCCACATAGATTTTATAACTCATTAAGAGTTTTAATAATTAACTCATCATTCTCTATCGCTTCAGGACTTCATGCTTTTAACAATATAGAATGGGACTTCAAAATAGCATGATTCTTTTCATATGATTTCATAACTTGTTATTACCAATTGAACTTATTTCTTGGGATCTCCAGTCTATAAATTAGGTTACCATCATGAATGACTCTTCATTCTAAGGGCATTAGTCCCATTTCTTTTAAGGTTTTGAAAACCTTCTCTCTTAATAATCCTTTCATTAAAGGATCAACCTAATTTTCATCAGAATGTACATGATCCACTCTTACAGCTCCTGTAAAGATAAATTCTCTAACAGTACTATACTTACAACATATCTATCATCTCTTTCCATTGTAGTAACGGTTCTGAATCTTTGCAATAACAGCGGTATTATCACAATGGATCAAAACAGTTGGTATCAGTCTTTCTCATAAAGGGATCTCAGCTAACAAACTTCTTAACCAGCCTGCTTCTTCACTAGCAGTAGCTAGTGCTATTATTTTAGACTCCATTGTAGATTGAGCCAATATTGTCTGTTTCTTAGACTTCCAAAAAACATCTACACCATCAATGCTAAATATATAACCACTAGTTGCTTTGGAGTCTTCTGATTGAGTATTCCAATCAGTATCGTTGTATCCATCTAGAACAACGGGAAATTTCTTATAATGTAATTCAAGGTTTATAGTTCTCTTAAGGTATCTCATAACCCTTTCAATAAAATTCCAATGCTCTATACTAGGTCTACTGGTAAACCTACATAGTAGTCCCATAACATAAGCCATGTCTGGTCTAATGTAGTCAGTAGCATAACATAAGCTACCAATGATGTTCGCAAACTCAGTTTGTCTAACACTGTCTCGAGTGTTCTTGAACAACTTTGCACTAGGATCATAAGAAGTACATGTAGGTTTGCAATTAAGGTTATTATATTTATTTGAGTTCTTCTCAATGTAATTAGATTGATTTAGAGAAAATCTTTTTTCAGACCTAGTAATCTTTATACCAAGGATTACACTTGCTTCTCCGAAATATTTCATATCAAAGTTAGCACATAAATTTTTTTCACATTATTCACAACATAAATATTTGACCAAAAAATAAGCATGTCATCCATATATAAACATATAATAGTACAAATGTCATTTTTTGATTTATAATAAATGCATTTGTCACTTTCCCTTATTTTGAATCTATGTGAGATAACTAGATTATCAAATTTTTCATGTCATTACTTACATGCTTGTTTTATACCATAAATGGATTTATCTAGTTTACAAACTTTATTTTCTTGACCTAGGACAACAAAGCCTTCAAGTTAGTCCATATACATTTCTTCTTCTAAGTCACCATTTAAGAAAAAAGTTTTAACATCCATTTGGTGCACTACTAAATCATGGATAATAGTAAGAGAGAAAAGTACACGTATTAAAGTTATTCGTGTGATTGGTGAAAATGTATCAAAGAAATATACATTTTCCCTTTGCCTATACCCTATGACTACAAGACGAGCTTTGTACTTTTCAATAGTACCATCGAGTTTTAATTTCATCTTTAGTATCCATTTATATCCTATATTTTTGCAACTAGGAGGTAAGTCAACTAAATGTCAAGTTCTATTATACTTAAGAGAGTTTATTTTATCATTTATGGCTTTTTCCCGTAAGTTGGCATATAAAGAAAATAAGGCTACTTGAAGAGTTTGAGGATCTTCTTCTAAGGTATAAGCATAAAAATCAGACCCAAAATCATTAAGGGTTTAAGCTTGTTTACTTATTCTAATTTCAGTATTTAATTCTTCATTTTTTTCATTAGCTCTAGTTATCGGTAAACTACTAGAAGATGAGCCCCTATTATTTTTCAATTTAAAGAGGAACTTATGTTCATAGAAGTCAACATCTTTGATTATATAACTACATCATCATTTAATTCATAGAGTTTATAAGCTTTACTATTCATAGCATATCCTAATAAGTTCATTTCTTTTAGGATCAAGGATCCTAACATAGGCTAAACAACCCCATATTTTAAAATAAGTTAAGTTAGGTTTCTTTTTTTCAAAATTTCATATGGTGAAATTTTCCTAGTAGATTTATGCACTCTATTTAGCACATAGCAAACAGTTAATAAAATTTCTCCCCACCAATAGGAAGTAACACCAGAGTTAAATAAAATTGCACAAATTGATTTAGTAAAAATTCTATTTTTTTCTTTCAACTTTGCCATTCATTTCAGGAGAATAAGGTGCAGTTTTTTCATGAATGATTCCATGAGTTTTATAAAATCATGAAAAATATTGGAATCGTATTCAATGCCTCTATCACTTTGAAACCTTCTTATTTTTTTGTTAAGTTGATTTTCAATTTCAGTCATAAATATTTTAAATATGTCAAACGCTTAACTTTTATTTTTCATTAGATATACACAAGTATAATCTAAACATCCATTCATAAAAGTTATAAAATAATATTTTCCATTTCTTGTTAATATACCATCTAGTTCACATATGTTAGAGTGTATTAAGTCTAAAGGTTTAGATTCTCTAACTACCGACCTGTGTGAAGTTTTGTTTATTTTAGCTTGACTGTAAAAATCATATTTTTCAAAATAGTTCAAAAATAGTTTAGGAATTATTTCTAAGGTACTCATGTTCTTAATTATGCATTTATTAACATAACAAAGTCTAGCATACCAAATATTAAAAGAACTCAACATTCAATTTAAACATACCATTAGTGGTGTACCTTTTTCCCATAAAAATATTGTTTTTAGTTATTGTATATTAATCAGCCCCTATAGTTTGAGTAAACCCAAAACTAAGTTCTTTCTCATTTTTGGAGTATGTAAGATATCCTTCAAGATGATATTCTTTCCAAAGGTAAACTTCAATTCCACCTTACCATTACCAATAACTTTAGTGGAGTGGGAGTCACCCAACAACACTTTCTTATCCTCAGACATAGAATATGATTTGAACATGTCTTGATCATAGCAAACATGGTGAGAAGTAGGGGTGTCCATGGTCCGGTCCGGTCCGGTCTGGTTTTCCCTAAATATTTTTTAACCAAACCAGACCGTTCATATTACTCGGACCGGACTGGACCGGACTGTTTGAAATAGTTTTAAGAAATAAAAACCAGACCAGACCGTTTGATTTATAAAATGGTTCGGTCCGGTTTATTTCCCGGTTTGGTCCGATTTTTTTATAATTTAATGAAGAATAATGTGAAATTTCTAATATATTATTAAACCGGTCTGTTCCGGTTCGAACGGTTTAAAATTAGTACAAACCGGATTGGACCGTTTGATTAGTAAAAATGTTTGGTCCGGTCTGGTTTTACGGTTTGGTCCGATCTGGATCGGTTTATGGACACCCCTAGTGAGAAGTACCAGTATTCACCCATTATCCCTCAGATCCACTAACAAAATTGATTTCAGATATCATAGCAATAAGTTGATCTTCAGTAAGGTTTTCCTACGGGGTAGGACAATTCCTATTCCGATAGTTCCTGGCCAAGTGGTCAGGTTTGTTACAACTATAACACATGAATGTGTTATTTCTTGAGGGGGTTGAGGTCTATTCTAAAGAGGATAATTTCTATTTCTATTTTGGTGGTTATGATTTTGGTTATTATTGTGATTCTAAGTTTTCAGGTTTCTTCCTTTAGGTTTCAGAATTACAGAGGAGTATTTGTTTTGAGACAACATGTTTTTCATCTTTTTGATCTCATTTTCGTACTTCTTCGTCTATTCGTAGATGAGCTTCTCTATAGAGCGGGTTATATTGTAATAATGTATCAATTTTTCATTGGTTATCATAAATTGGGTTCACTTTCAAGTGAGGTGGGATGGTGTAATGTTAATATAACAAGGATATAAGATTTCTAAGATTTTGATACCTAAGTGATAGTATTGAGTAATGTAGTTGCATTTTTCCAAACACATCAACAAAATACAATGAAATTCAAGGTGACTCATAAAGAGATTTAGAGAAAAGTAGAATTATAACTCGGTCTCATATAACGTAAAAGATAAATCATCCATTCCAAAGGAAAAATTGAAAAGAGGTTCTTAAAGATATTGAAAGGCACTCATAAATATTCAGATATCCTCTTAAGATATTTTTTCGTTAATTAACACCAAAAATATGATTACATTAACTAATTGATGATAATCTCTTATCCAAACATCTAATCTGACTAAAAAGTAATCTTCTGAGAAGCAAGGAATATATATGACATGACACAGCAAGAAATCAAAAGACGTAACAAGTAGATATGACAGATAAGAAATCGTCTTAAAATTGTTGGAACAAATATGTTAAAAACTATGTAAAAACAATATTACCGATATACTAAAATATACTGCTTAGGTTGAGTCGTAGACTAGGTCGCTCTCTTTAAGACATTTTGTGACTCTGCCCAAATTTTTGCAAGCAAAACATAGCTTTGTCGTCCCCAGGATAAAAAAATCCAGAATCATTTTTCTGTCTCAGAGTTTCACTGCAGTGATGAAGTCTAGAATACTACACCTCTCAAATATTTATGTTGCTTGGAAATCTGAGAAAACAATTATAATTTTTTTTTGCTATGAAAAATCGTAGAACCATTTTTGAATTGTTGAGTTGTGTCTAAAAATGAAGGTTATTACCTTCTATTTATAGTTGGAAAAAAAGTGTAATAGTCACATAATTCTGAAAATAATGATCATAAAAATAACGGTCACATAATTATGAAAATAATGATTATATAATTATGAAATAATAGTCATAAAATAATAAAAATATTTTTTATTTAAATTCATTTCCAACAAATACAAATACCTTCCACCATTGTCAAATTGCCTCCCATTTCTATATATGCATCCAAAATACAAGCTTTTATAATATTGTTTTTAGATGACTCACTAGCTATCCACTGTACATTACACAAGAATAAATCTATTTCAACTATGTATCATATTTTTCTCTCATAACACCGACAAGTAACAATTTTCACTTTTCAAACATCATATTTTTTTGATTACTAATCAAACATCACATTTTCCTGATTATTAATTAGGAAAATACTCTTAGTATCAAATAATTGATCTAGTAAACACCCAAATCTTATAATTATTATAAAATGTAGTTTCTCACAATTCATAACACGTTTTCATTTCCTATTCTAAACAACAAATACTTAGAAAAATCAAGTTAAATACCAGAGGAAATTAATTAGATCAAAAGAGATGTTGCATTACCAAAAGAAGAAAACCAATACCATCGAACTTACAATCAAAAAAATCCACTACCAAAACAACAGGCTGGCTAGCAAATTGAGGAGATGTTGCATTCTTGGGGAGCTTCAATGGTGTCGTTAATGATGTTTTTGATACAAAATCAACAAAAAACACAAAGAACACAAGCACTCCCTGAATCTCCCTTCCCTCCCTTGTGTTTATTTAATGAATTTCTGTTACAAAATATTTTTCACTCATAAGATCTTATAGATGAGCATCAATCTCATCTGCAAGTACATCAGCAACAGAAGATATCCGTAAATCCTGGAGAAGGTGGTGCACTACAGCTTTTGTGTTGTTTGCTTTCTGGTTCCAAGGATCTGCTATCTGCTGCTCCCAGTACATTCCCAGCATTTTAAGGGACGACCTCTTGGAAACTGCGTCAATACTCCCCCTCAAGTTGGTGCATAGATATCCGTCATGCCCAACTTGCCAAGTGAGTCATGAAAAATTGCACTTGAAACTCCCTTGATTAAAATATCAGCTAGTTGATCACCAGTTCGCACAAATGGAAGGGAGATGGTATTATCTTCTAGATTTTGTCGAATGAAGTGTCTGTTCACTTCTATGTGCTTTGTACGGTCATGTTGTACTGGATTCTGAGATATGGCAATTGCTGCCTTGTTGTCACAAAAGAGCCTCATTCCATCACTTGGACCAAAACCAAGTTCACTTAGGATTCTCCTTAACCAAATTAGCTCCTGTAACCCTTTAGTGATGCCAATAAACTCAACTTCGGCACTAGAAAGGGCTGCCACCTTTTTCTCTTTACTTCTCCATGTTACTAAATTACCTCCAACGAAGGTAAAATATCCAGAAGTGGATTTTCGATCTGTGATGTCTCCTGCCCAGTCCGAATCTGTATACCCTTCCACTCTTAGGTGTTCATTTTTCTTGAAGAAAATTCCTCTACCTGGAGCACCTTTTAGGTACCTGAGAATTCTAAACACGGCTTCCATATGCTGCTCACTTGGAGCATGCATGAACTGACTTACTAAACTCACAGCATATGCTATATCTGGTCTAGTATGAGACAAGTAAATGAGTTTGCCCACCAATCGCTGGTATCTCTCTTTATTGGCCGGTTCTTGAGTCGGAAACTCACCTAACTTAAGGTTTTGGACAACAGGGGTATCAACTGGTTTGCAGTCAAGCATTCCAGTTTCAGTTAGCAAATCTAGTACATATTTCCGTTGGGACAAAGATATACCTTGCTTGGACCTTACCACTTCAATGCCGAGAAAATATTTCAGTCCACCTAAGTCCTTCATTTCAAAATCTTTAGAGAGTCTCTTCTTCAGACTTTCTATCTCATCTAGATCATCACCTGTGATTATCATATCGTCTACATAAATAATTAAGATAGCTATCTTTTCATGTCCCTTCCTATAAACAAAGTATGGTGAGAATCACTTTGAGAATACCCATATTTTCTCATAGCACTACAGAATTTTCCAAACCATGCTCTAGGAGATTGTTTTAACCCATATAATTCTTTTTCCAATTTGCAGACCAACTGTTGAGACCCTAAATGGTTGTACTCGGGTGGAATCTCTATATAAATCTCCTTTTCAAGATCACCGTGAAGGAAAGCATTCTTTACATCGAACTGATGCAAAGGCCAATCAAGATTAGCTGCAAGAGATAATAGAATTATGATGGTATTCAACTTAGCAACTGGTGAGAAGGTTTCCTGATAATCAATACCATATGTTTGTGTAAACCCTCTAGCAACTAATCTAGCTTTATACCAGTCGACCAACCCATTTGGACCATACTTTACAGTAAATACCCACTTACAACCTACCTTTTTTCTTCCCTTTGGTAAACTTACCAACCGCCATATGTGATTTTTCTCTAATGCCTCCATCTCCATCCTCAGAGCATCTAGCCACTTGGGATCACTCATCGATTCTTCAATTTTTTCCGGAACCCGAACAGAAGCAAGAGTATCGTCAAACTCCTTCAGAGAATTGGGCAAGTGTTCTGTTGCTACAAACTTACTAATCGCGTAATTTCCTCCACTGTCTTCATCCGGTCTGAACTGCTTAGGAGGTTTGCCCCTATAACCTGTGTTAGAATTATGTGAATCTAGAAATTCAGAGTTTGAGGTTACCTCATTTTTAGGAGATTGGCCGTGGTGAGGTAAAGATGGCTGTATCATTTGTCTTTTCTCACTTTGAGGCTCGGCATCAGATGAGACTACATCACGTATTAGGCTTGAGTTTAGGTCCTGCTGACATGGAATAGAATCGGTGGCCCAAGGAGTCACAGATGGATCAACAGCGAAATGGTTTGGGCCAATAGCAATTAATTCTAGGTTAGCTGGTTCTGGTTCTTAGTTCGGATTCCTTGTGGTTTGCTCCGAATTGAGATTCCAGTATCTATTAGAGTAGCACTAACTTTCATTCGCAGAGAAACTCTCCCCCTGAGAATGTTACGTGTCCTTTCTAAAAAAACTCTCTTATTCCAGGAAAGTGACATGCATGGTAACAAATACCTTTTTAGAAACAGGATTGAGACATTTATAGCTCTTCTGGTTTTGACCATATCCGAGAAATACGCATCTTTCTGCGCATGGTTCGAGTTTAGACCGTTGATGCTTTTGTATGTGAACAAATGCAACACACCTAAATAATTTTGGTGGGAGGTTAAGAGTTGATGGTAGCGATACGTATGAAGAAAGTACTTGAAGTGGAGTTTGAAAATTGAGTACATTGGATGGCATACGATTAATTAGGTATACTACAGCAGCAACCGCATGATCCCAATAGGTTTGTGGAACAGTATTCTCAAGTAACATAGACCGGGATGTTTCTAAGACATGTCTATTTTTCCGCTCAGTTACTCCGTTCTGTTGTGGAGTACCGACATAACTTGTTTCATGAATTATACCTTTAGAGTTAAGAAATTCTCGAAGTATGCTATTGACAAACTCACCTCCATTGTCACTTCTAAGAATTTTAATGTTTTTATTAAATTGATTTTGCACTATGTTAAAGAAAGATTTAAAGACATGTGTCACTTCATCCTTTCTTTTAAGAACATACAACCAAATCATCCTAGTACAATCATCAATAAATAATACAAACCATCTATTTCTAACAGATGAATTAACCAGGGACGGACCCCAAACATCCGAATGAACCAAATCAAAAAAAGTTGTTCTCTTATTCAAAGCTGCTTTCGGAAAAAGACACCCGATGACTCTTGGCTTTAATACAGGTTTCACAATCAAAGTTTTCATTCTCACAACCAGAAAATAAACTCGGATAAAGTTTTCTTAAATACCCGAAAGATGGATGTCCTAGTCTCTTATGCCACATCCAGGTATGAGAGATCCGATTTGCTGAGGAACCTTTAGAAAAATAAGCCTTTCCAGTCACTATGTCGTCCAAATGATACAGTCTTCCTCTTCTAGTACCATGACCAATAATCTCCTTTGTGAGAAGATCCTGAAATATACAAAACTGAGGATACATGAGAATAACACAATTTAGTTCATCACAAATCTGACCAACAGATAATAATTTAGTTGATAGGGAGGGCACAAGTAAAGTATTTGATAAAGTGAGAGAAGGTGAGCACTGAACATCTCCGGAACCCATCACATGATATGTTTCTCCATTGGCATTGACTATCATTTTTCTCCTTGGTGAGGAACTCTTTACTAGATCCTTTTCTGAGTAGGTCATATGATCGGTTGCCCCTAAATCGATTATCGAGTCAAACTTATCGGTATGATAATTATTAGAAACAAGAAAACTTTTACCTTCCATCAGTTCTTTGTTCTCAACCGGTGGTAAGACAGAGTTGCCACCCCTTGAAACCGAAGCTGCAACTGCTTGAGTCGGTTCAATAATAGTCGGCCCAGTAGGAGCCGACTCAACAGGAGCTGCAGCTGAAGCACTCGCAACCATTTCAGGCCTCACCCCTGTATGGCGGCCAATCTCCTTGCCTCTTCTTCCTTCGATCTTTCCAACCCGGTGGGTAGCCAATTAACTTGAAACACTTATCTCTAGTATGTTTTGGGTTATGACAGTAAGTGCACCCAACAGCCAGACCCTAGTTTGGTTTGAAATTAGGTTTGTTCATGACTAAGTTTCGGTCTCTTGCTAGCATACCCATAGAAGGTTCAGTTCCCTCCCCTTTGTGTAACATTATTGACTGACGATTTTCTTCTCTACGAACTAATGCAAAGGCTTGCTCTATTGTGGGAAAAGCTTTTTGTTGTAAGACCATTGCCCGGATAGAGTCCAACCGGTCATATAGACCATCCAGGAAGGTTAATACACGGTCCTATTGAACAAGAGAATTGTGTTTTTCAATATCAATTGGAGAGGTCATAGGGTTTGGCCTACAGACATTTAACTCCTTCCATAACCCCTGTAATTGGGTGTAATAAGCCTCAACTGGACCACCGGTTTGTTTGACTCGGTTAACCCTTCTTTTCAGTTCAAAGTATTGGGTCAGGTCATCTCCATCAAAAAAGGTTGTTCTTACCGAGTCCCAAACTTCTTTGGCCGTAGAGAAAGGGAGAAAGTTACCTACCAAGGAGGGATCCATGGATTCGATCATGTAGTCTTTAACCCGAGAGTCTTCCATCTGCCACTTCTGGTAAATTCTATCAGCTTGTAGTGGTTTGAGAGTCGAACCATCGATGTAGCCAAGTTTACCCTTCCCTGACAGCTTCATTTTCAACATCTGCGACCACAGATTAAAGTTCTTCCCATCGAGTTTAATCGCCATAGCGGAACTGAGCCCATCAAGATTGGAATCACCCATCTTGTGTTGGAATAGTTATGACAAGGTGGCGGATAAACTCTCTAAAATGAGAACCGCCTCAGATTTTTCTTCTTTGTCAGAACTTCCATCATTTCCAGAAATGTTTTTTCTCAAAGACAGTAAATCACACTTTTATCGTAAATCCGACGATCGGATCAAAAGTTACACCTCTTTTCATGAAGCATGCTCAAAATGCTAACAAATGCTATAGAAAAACAAAGGGACTATAGAGAAACAGGGACCCGATTTGGCTACACAAATGCTCAATGTCGTGACCCGTGCTTTGATATCATGACACAAAATCAACAAAAAACACAAAGAACAAAAGCACTCCCTGAATCTCCCTTCCCTCCCTTGTTTTATTTAATGAATTTCTGTTACAAAATATTTTTCACTCATAAGATCTTATAGATGAGGATCAATCTCATCTGGAAGTACATCAGCAACATAAGATGTCCATAAATCCTGGAGAAGGTGGTGCACTATAGCTTTTGTGTTGTTTGCTTTCTGGTTCCAAGGATCTACTATCTTCCCTCCCTTGTTTTATTTAATGAATTTCTGTTACAAAATATTTTTCACTCATAAGATCTTATAGATGAGCATCAATCTCATCTGCAAGTACATCAGTAACATAAGATGTCCGTAAATCCTGGAGAAGGTGGTGCACTACAGCTTTTGTGTTGTTTGCTTTCTGGTTCCAAGGATCTGCTGTCGGCTGCTCCCAGTACATTCCTAACATTTTAAGGGACGAACTCTTGGAAACTGCGTCAATAGTTTTAATCTTGAGAAATTTTCTTCAATAATTTTTTTAGTACAAATTTGATTCTGTATGAATTAAGTGACTTCAATGAGATTTGTAGGAACAACTTTACTCTACTTGATTCGAAGTTCATTTCCCTCTTTTTGGTTTTTCTAACTTTACTTTTTTTTATGGAGATAATAGATTGGGAATAAGGATGAACGTCGGTTGTTTTTATTGTTATAAAATTGATATTTGTTATATTTATTATTTTTCATGAGTGAAATATACAAATAATCTGTATATGTTTTTGTCATATATAATTTGGTTCTTTTTGTTTTTAGTCTAAAATTTAAAATCAACTTAAAATTAAACTTTAAAAGTATTAAAAAAAATTGTGGATTAAATTGTGAAAATCCAAAATAAAAGGATTAAATTATAAGAAAAAAATAAGAAAATCAAAATATAAACATTTTAACAATAAAGAAAGCAAATCATAAAATAATAATAATGAGATTAAATTAATAAATTTTAGTTAAATTGTTTTTTTTCCTAATAATGATCTCATCTCTTTTGTTTGACGTTTGAATTTGTTATAGACAATTATGATATTTTTTGTTTTCCTTATCCTCGTGTCTGCGGGCATCTAATAATTCATATAGATTATTTTTTTTTTATCTTTTTAGTCAAAAACCTAATAATCTATTTGTTAAACTCGATGAAAATAAAATAAGAAAGATTATGTTTTACTTCATTTTTTCAATTCAAAAATTATGAGGATTTTTTATTTTAGATAATTTATTTGTATGTTAAACTTTTAATTTTTCCTTTTGATTTAGAGAAGTTAGTGTTTTTTTTGTCACAAGTGCAAAAATTACAAAAATGCACAAAGAAATAAGAATTCCACGATTAATTTATGTTAATAATATTATGATTAAAAATATTAACTTAAAATATTATATTTTTAAAAATAATTATTTTTAATTGAAATGTCAAACTTTTGTTTATAGGAATATTCTCCCAAGAACATAATATGGTTGGAGGAGGCATTATTATTTATTCAAGAAAAAACTATATTATATTATTGGTTTGGATTAAATAAAAATAGCGCTAATTTCTAGGATTATAAGGTACGCATTTTGAATCTTAATAATTACGTGTTTCTATATCGAACAAGTAGACATCAATTATTTTACCCGCTTGTGATTAGACCAATTTCTATATACTTTCAATTTCCTTCACACTGTTCCACATGTATTAAGATTGTGTGAGATGTTATTCTCTTGCGGAAGTGTTTAGCTTACCATGTTTTCGAACGTCATTAGTCCATAAAAAAAATTAAGTTTTCTAAACGAATATTTGTTCATGCCACATTGTTCCATAGTTTATCACACATGTTTTGATATCTTTTTGGCTTTGAAAATAGTTATAAAATTAACTTTACATTTATTTTTTCTTTATATATAATCGAATAACACACGTAATAATAGTCATCTATGTACTCTTATTTAAAATTGTATGTTAGTTGATTAAATATTAATAAATGTAATAATCAAATGAATGAAATATTATTTTATACATGTTCTTGATTCTAACAATGTAATATTGAATAAATTTTTATGGTATGTGTTGCTTGTGAGCGAGACTCTTATATAGGACAAAGATATTCTATCACCAGACATTTAATGAAATAGTTTACAGTTAATAAATAAATTCAGATTGTTAGAGTCTCAATTCAATCCAAAAACGTTCATAAAATCATATGAACTCATAATTTAAATGCAACGGAAACAAAATTGGATTGAAAACATACCTCCTGCCATTGATCAAATTTCAGCACTTACACGGGAATTCCAATGGATTTTCTGTTCGATGCTTTCACTGGTTTCTCACACTTATTCTCTCACAGATTGATGGTGTATCCCAATTGTTACGCCGTTAATAAGTGAGAGGACCCGATACTTTATTAAGGTTCTTCCATCAAGTACCTCGTTCGGTTCTGAACCGACGGCATTTGCCGACGAACCGAACCGTCACCACGGTTCAAAGAATCATCAACTCGCTTACGTGCTCAATGACCACTTTCTTTTCCTTAACACGTTCTCTTATGGCCAAGTACTTAATGTCGATGTGCTTACTACGACTACCACTTTTGTTGTTCTTAGCCATAAATACAAGAAATGAGTTATCACAAGATAATCTTAATGGCCTAGAAATAGAGTCAACTACTCTAAGCCCTAAATGAAACTCTTTAACCATACACCATGCGATGTGGTCTCAAAACATGATACGAACTCGGCCTCCATAGTGGAAGTAGCGATTAATTTCGCACTCCTCCAAGACACAACATGAAAATGTAACCAGATGTTGATTTTCGTGAATCAATACAAACAAGAAAGTCCAGATCAAAGTAGCCAATTACTTCTAGTTCATCGGTTCGTCTATACATGAGCATATAATCCTTGGTTCCTTGTAGGTACCTCATCACTTTCTTTGCTTTCCAATGGTCAACACCGGATTACTCGATATCTCCCTAGCATCCCAACAACAAATGCAATATCAGGTCTGGTGCAGACTTGAGCATACATCAGGCTTCCAACAGCTGAAGCATATGGAATGGTTTTCATATGTTCTCTTTCAAAATCATTCCTTGGGAATTGGTCCAAATTGAACTTATCACCCTTCACAATGGGAGCAACACTTGGTGAACAATCCTTCATCCGAAATCTCTCTAAAACTTTATTGATATAGGTTTCCTGAGATAAACCCAAGACACCTCGAAGTCTATCTCTATGGATCTTAATGCCAATGACATAAGATGCCTCACCCATATCCTTCATATCAAAATTTTTAGAGAGGAATTGTTTTACCTCATGTAGCAAACCCCTATCATTGGTTGCAAGCAAAATATTATCCACATATAGCACCAAAAAACAAATCTTACTCCCACTAACCTTCTGGTATATACATTGATCCATGACGTTCTCTTCAAAACCAAATGAAGTGATGACGTTATGGAATTTCAAATACCATTGACGGGAGGCTTGCTTTAATCCATATATGGATTTATTAAGCTTACAAACCAAATGCTCACCATCACTAGAGAAGAATCCTTCAGGTTGTTTCATATAAACCTCTTCCTCTAGGTTACCATTAAGGAAAGCCGTTTTCACATCCATTTGTTGCAAATCCAAATCAAAATGGGCAACCAATGCCATGACCATGCGAAGTGAATCTTTCTTAGATACAGGAGAAAATGTCTCTGTGTAGTCGATTCCTTCCTTTTGAGTGAATCCTTTGGCAATGAGTCTTGCCTTATGTCTCTCAATGTTGCCTTGTGAGTGTTTCTTTGTTTTGAAGACCCATTTACATCCAATGGCTTTCACACCATCAGGCAACTTGACGAGATCCTAGACTTGGTTAGATGCCATAGAATCCATCTCTTCTTTCATGGCATTGTACCATAAGTTCGCAACCTCAGAACTCATGGCCTGTGAAAACGTCTCAGGATCATTTTCGGCTCCAAGATTATAGTCACATTCTTGTAGATACAAAACATAATCATTATGAATCGCTGATTTCCTTACTCTAGTAGATCTTCTTAATGTTGCATCAACATTCTCCTGAGGAGCAGGATCACGTTGTTCAACTAGTTGTTCAACAGTTGTAGGCATCTGTTGAACTTCAACATCTACTGGATCAGGATAAACAACTTGTGGTACTTCTAAGACTGGTTCTTCAACACGCATTTGTACTCGAGGCGTGTTGTTAACAATAATGATCAGTCCATTACTTGAAGTGGTACATTGAGCATCTGAATGATCTTTCTCAGAACCAATGCCCTGGGATTGATCGCTCCCACTAATCAAGTAATTCTCAAGAAATTTTGCATTTCTTGATTCCACAAATCTAGTGTTGTGAGATGGACAATAAAATCTATAACCTTTAGACCGTTCGGCATATCCAATGAAATACCCACTAATGGTCCTTTGGTCCAGCTTTTTCTCTTGTGGATTATAAATCCTCACTTCAGACGGGCATCCCCAAACGCGCATATGTTGCAAACTCGGTTTCCAACCTTTCCATAATTCAAATGGTGTCTTTGAGACAGCCTTGGTTGGAACTCGGTTTAATATATACACAGCCGTCTTTAAAGCTTCAATCCATAAGGATTTAGGAAGATTGGAGTTGCTAAGCATACTCCGCACCATGTCCAATAGTGTTCGGTTTCTTCTTTCTGCTACACCATTCTGGTCTGGTGAACCAGGCATAGTGTATTGGGCAACTATCCCATGTTCTTGAAGAAACTTAGCAAACGGACCAGGCGCTTGTCCATTCTCAGTGTATCTACCATAATATTCACCACCTCTATCTGATCTCACGATCTTTATTTGCTTTCCACATTATTTCTCTACTTCAACCTTAAAGCTTTTGAAGGCATCCAATGCTTCGCTCTTATTATGAAGCATATAAAGATACATATATCGAGAAAAATCATCAATAAATGTGATAAAATATTTCTGACCATGAATGTCCATGTCTGGACAACATATATCAGTATGTATGATTTCTAATATGTTTGAACTCCTATTGGCACCTTTCTTTAACTTGTTAGTCTGCTTTCCCTTAATGCAGTCTACACATGTCTCAAAATCAGTAAAATCTAGAGTATTAAGTACCCCATCTTTCACTAATCTTTTAATTCTTTCTATGGAGATATGTCCTAATCTTCTATGCCATAACGTAGAAGAGTCATCGTCAATAATACACCTTTTAGTGCCAGCTTGAACATGCATAGCGTTATGAGTGGCATTATTTCGTAAATTAATGCAGTAAAGACCATCAGACAAAATACCATTCCCAACACAATTAGATTTATTAAATAAATTAAAAGATGTTTCTGAAAAGTGAAAGGAATAACCATAAGGTACAAGTCTTGAAATTGAAATCAAGTTTCTAGAGAAACTTGGAACATAAAAGGTCTTTTCTAATTTTAAAATAAAACCACTACTTAAAATCAAACTACATGTCCTTACAGCCTCCACATGTGAACCCATCTTGTTACCGGATAAGATGTATTGCTCACTTCCCACTAGCTTCCATAGATTTTGCATACCCTGTAAAGAGTTTGCAACATGGATTATAGATCTAGAATCAATCCACCAGGTGTTAATATTAACATTAACCATATTAGATTTATAACAAACAAACGAGGTTGGATTACCTTTATTCTCAAGCCATTTCTGGAATCTGATACAATCCTTCTTCATGTGTCCCTTCTTTTTACAAAAGAAACATTTGGATTCTTTCTTAATATCAGCCTGAGGTGGAATTATTCCCTTTCCTTTATGCTTGTATTGAGATTTTCCTTTCTGGTACGTTGTAGCCAACATTGCAGTTTCACCAAATTCCATAACAAGCCTCCCTTCCTCTTGAAAACACATGGTCATTAGTTCATTGATTGACCATTTATCTTTATGTGTATTGTACGATATTTTGAATGGCCCGTACTGGTGTGGGAGAGTGTTAAGGATATAGTGCACCAGGAAGGATTCCGAAATCTCAACCTCGAGATGCTTAAGTTGAGCCGCAATGTCCCTCATTTGCATAATGTGCTCACGCACACCTTTCACACTGGTGAGTCTTAAAGAAGAGAACTTCATAATAAGGGTGCTTTCTAAAGCCTTATCTGAAGTTACGAATTGATCATCAATGGCCTTTAGTAAGTCTTGAACATTGGTATGCTGATCAATGGAACCACGAATACCAGCAGAGATTTTAGTCTTAATGAACATCATACTAAGGCGATTAGATCGTTACCATTGTTCATAAAGCATGATATTCTTTGGAGTACTGGTTTGAGTAATTTTAGATGGTTCGTTTTTCCTAATAGCATAATCAATATCCATCCACCCTAATTGAAGGAGAATTCTTTCCTTCCATATTTTATAGTTATCCCCTTTCAGATCGAGAATATCACAGCGGATATCAGAAAAATTTACAGGTTGAGAAGCTGCAATTAAAGATTATACGCTTATTAAAATTTGAGGCCTAAACTATAGTCATTATTTACCAATGTAAATCATGAATAATATGAATCTAGTGACATAAAACTTGCATGTGGGCTAAAGTTTTAATTCAATTAAATTCATCCTAACTTTACGATAAAACTATCAAATTATGTTCCTTTTTCTAATCCCTGTGGGTAAATTAGAAAATATAATTTGATATTATATCCTAATTAATCACACAAAAATATAATAAAAATTCCTGTGGTATAAGATTTATTATATCATATATGATTAATTACAATTAATATTTATTTTCTAAATGTAATCCTAAATAAACTTTATTATAGTTTTAATTAATTAAAGATGCTGTGGCTACTCCCTAATTAATCAAACTATATGAATCACTTAAATTCTTAGGCTCAATTATTGCATAAAACCATAAACAATATTAATTTAATATCAAATGTACAAATATTATTTATCTTAAATTGCATATATGACAATAAATTATACAAGCAAAATTAAATAATATAAGTACTAATTAAATCAATAAGAGTCATTAAAAAAATTAATTTAATTATACATAAATTATTTAACTAAATTTTATATGTATAATCAATTGCAAAATTTATACATATAAATACACAAAACAAATAATTTAAGCATAATGTATTTAAATAAAATTTTAATGTGTCCAAAAATTATTTAAATAAATATAACATGTATAATAAATATTATACATATGATAAACATAAATTAAAATTATAATCGAAATTTATTTGTATTTTTTTAAAATCAAAATACAAATACATGTTTAAAATTAAGTCAGATACTACTTTTAATAAAAAAATAATTACAACCTAGTGGAAAGTTTCATTTATTAACACCATTGAATTCTAGGTTCAATTCCAAGTTAAAGCATTTTTTTTTGTTTAAAAATCAAACTTTGAATATATATAAATATAAGTTTGATACAAAATAACTCAAATATATGTTGCAGCCCACTGGATGAGATTATTAGAAATTTCCCACCAGATCCGTGTTCGAGTCCCCCAGGCAGCGTGTGTTTTAATTTTTTTTTATAAACTTCATCTTCAACCTCTAGCCGGGTCAACTTGACCCGGTTTGACCTTAATGGATACCCGGCCGTATATTTCTATTCCGGCGATGAAATCCGGCGTTCTTTTTATCAAAATTCTCAGAATTCGATTTCCGAGTGATTCATGATATTAATTTGAAGTAAAAACATCATTTTAAATAAAAAGTTAATTAATGAAGAAAATAAATATCCACGGCAAATTGAATTTATTTTCTTCGTTGTTTTTCAAGTTTAATTTTACAGAATCATTCAAAAATCAATATTGAAACACTTTATAATTTCCATATGCATCAAAAACAATCAATATAAAAAACCCAAAATTTCAGTTCTCGTGAAACAACAGAGCAAAACAGAGTTGTTTTCAAACGGCTCTGATACCAAATGTTAGAGTCTCAATTCAATCCAGAAACGTTCATAAAATCATATGAACTCATAATTTAAATGCAGCGGAAACAAAATTGGATTGAAAACATACCTCCTGCCATTGATCAAATTTCAGCACTTACACGGGAATTCCAATGGATTTTCTGTTCGATGCTTTCACTGGTTTCTCACACTTATTCTCTGCGTATTGATGGTGTATCTGAATTGTTATGCAGTTAATAGTGAGAGGACCCGATATTTTATTAAGGTTCTTCCATCAAGAACCTCGTTCGGTTTCGGAACTGACGTACGGTTCCGACGAAACCGAACCGTCACCACGGTTCACTAACGTTGCACCACTTTGATTTACACAGATAACTTATTTAGTTATTAGACCATGGGGTTATGTTGAGATCGACTTGTCTTAATTAGAAATAGATAACACAAGAAAAGAACTAGACTGTTAGAATTCAATTGGATTAAGTCACTATATATGATTGAATAGGATAAGATGGTATGCTCTGTGTATTCTTAATCTTGAATCTATTCCACTTTCACTTGAAGGGTTCGATGTTCATTAGATTCCTAAGTATGAAGTCCTAGTATTCTTCATAATCATTAATACTCTCAAAGTTTTGGTGCACTAGTCTTGGAAAAGAGTGGAACCAAGGGTAGATAAGAAGACTTTTGTGGTTCTTCTATGAGATGCTTTAGTGCTTGATTACTTAAATTTATGGTTATAGTAGTCCTTTAAGATTTAACATTGTTTGTAACATTTGGAGATGTCAAATTCCAAACAAGAGGTGTTGGTTGATAATCTTAATTAGTATATTCGAGTATCACAAGTATGAGGTATATTCATGAAGAGTTGAATAAAATTTGTCTTATTGTAACATGAAAACTCATTTATTATTAGATGAATATATATTACTAGGAGTTGTAATCTTTTGTTTTTAGTAGAATAGCACCGAGATTATATTTAGATCATTAGATTCAAATAAAAAGGGAGTAATGAATGGACTAAATATTATGAGCATCATAATATAATCCTATTAGTCTTCAAGATAATCGAAATTATTGAACAATTATAATGCATAACTTCATTCATTCAATCAGACGATTTTGCATCGAGCTTAGGGCTCAAGATACGTGAAAAAAGGAAAAATGATCATTCATGTTTTTACTTAAGAGTCTTTTCATTTTTGTAGTGCGAGGGATTTTCCAAGAACTCTGGCTGCCTTATGCGACACTCATGAAGTTCATCCAGTTTTGCTAGTAAGAAGAAAATTTTCATGCATTTTTGACGTAGGATAAAACCTATTTTAATTGGGACTTGTGAGACACGAATCCAAATGTGTCTAAGGCCATAAATATGTATATAATAGCTCTTAGAACATCACTTTAGCCTTCCACAATGTGTAGTTCATGTTCTAAGCATTCATAGAAAAAGAAATCTGCATAAGTTAACCTTTCCCTAACATATAGACCATTTGATCTAACCCTTGTAATTTTAGGTTGCTTGATTCTATTTCTTTTTAGTGCCCACACATCTAGTGTTTGAGCTTAGATAAACTTTGGAAGGCCATTGAAGAAAGATCTTGAAGAATTCATTAGGTGTTTTACAGACCAAGGTACACAATTCTTTAGCTATGGAATTTCTATGAATGTTAAACATGAGACTTTGGTTTGTTTTTTCTTTTGCTCCATTCTTAATAATTTTTTTAAATCTATTGGCTCTATTTTCATATTGTTACAAACCAAAACTAATACATACATGTTTGTATTTTTATATGGATTTTTCACCAAGAAACAAGCCAGTTTAACTCAGATTTTTTAGTTTACTAATGAACTAAAATAAGAAAGGATGTATTAGTCATTACCACTTCATCAAGATAGGGATTTCTAATACAAACAATGAAGTTCCCAAACCAAGGGTACTGCCATAAAAAGAATTCAATACAAAAGAAATTTATGTACTAAGAGGTCAAATGTTAGGCCAAATTTACTATGAACTCAAGAAGATTGAAAATTCTATTGAGATCAAAGTAAATTATTCAACTAGTAAAGTTATCAAGAAATAAGGAAGGTATTCTACTTCTATGCCAGAAAAGCTACAAAATATTACAAATGCATCCATGGTATCAAAGATATAGAATACAAATATGTGTCATCATTAAAGTCATCAAAAAGACTATAAGTAGAAAATGACAAAGAAGAATAAAGAAAGGAATTATAGGGAGAAGATGATAAATAAAATAAAGATGTGGACCCCACATCTTAATTGGCAACATGTGCGAAGGAAAAAAATAGTAGCTATCATTTAAAGTAAAAAGTAGACGAATTATTAAAGCAAGGATAAAATAATAATTTTATTATTGTAAATAGGATTTCTTTATGCTATACAAAGAACCTTTATTCTTATTTCAAAACACACAAAAACCCAGAGCACTCTACTTTAAAAAACACACAAACTATAGCATAGAAAACCCTTCTATCTAGAAATCCCAAAACTAGTAATGTTATAGCCAGTAATTAAGAGCTACTAAGAATCCCTTCAAGGTTCTTAGTTGGACTTAAGTTATAATAATTATTATATAATGGATAAAATGAAGTTTTGTTACTCTTTCCTAGTAAGTCAAATATTGGACACCATTTATGTAAGGATGCAAAAGGTTCATCATTGCTAGGATAACATTGAGGTTTGAGCAAAGTTGGGGTATAACCGGTGTAATAAGACGAGATAAATATAAGGAAAGATCATGGTGGACCCATTAAATTAAGGTATAATAATTATAAATTTAAGCTAGTTAAGAATCTTAGATGTTTAAATATTTGCTTACATCAAGTATAATATTGATAAACATGAAAATGGAAACTATTTTTAATTTCAATAATAAACAACTAGTCCAAAAGAAATTAAAGATGAAAATCTAATTCTATTATAACAATTTGATAAAGGCTATCTCTTAGCTTTAAATGAATATTTTAAAGATAAGGATTATGAAACTTGTCTTGAAAATTTTAAGAGTTGTAACACCTTATTAGACACCTACATAGATTATTAAAGCTATCACAAGCATCATAGACTATCATGTTTCAAGAATATTAAGAGATTATTTTAGTCAAAAATATATAAGAATAGAAAAAAAATTCAACAACTTAATATTTGGATACTATTTCTTTGAAGATTATAAGTACATTGTATGTACACAAGAAAAACTTGTTTGTATACTATGAATAGGAAAAAATAATTTGTACTCAATACATATGACTTATCAAGGTAATAACTTAGCCAACACATTAAGGTCAGATTGACTGAATTTCCACCCCAAAAATTGGTAAATATTAATACTTAAAGTTTTCATCTTATAAAAATTTGCAAACTAAACATAAAAATATATAAAGTAATACATTTTAAGAAAATTCTTATACCAAATACTTATGTGGTTGATACATTCGAGCATCATATCAACTATATCAATTACAAGTGAGTAACAAATCAAAATTGTTTGTTTTTGGTCAATTTAAAATCGATTTGATTCAAAACGATTTGAAAATTTTCAATCTGAATTCGATTTGAGATACAATCAATCCTAACTAATCCCAATGTAAATTTGAACGGTTATAATTTTTTATATCGGATAAGGTCAGATTGATATTGAAATTTATTTATGAATTATTGTTATATATAAAATACGGCATACACAAATTTAAATTTTAAATTGATTTTGTAACAAATATTATTATTTATTGTCACAACTAAAAAATCAAAAGAATAAAAAATATATATGTACAATTATTAAATTATTATCAACATTTATATTTATTTTTAAGATAAAATAATAATCTTATATAATTTTAATATACATAATATTTAAATATAACATATTATAAAATAAAATATGTATTTATTTATAATTTAATAGTAATTTAATATAGATTGGATACAATGGATTATATAATCTATTAATTTGAATATGAATATATTATATAATTTTTATTTTTAATCTATTAAACTATAAAATTTATCAATTCAATCGTATTTAAAATTGATAAATTAAATTAAATTAAATTTTTTTAATTTAAATAAATGGATAGAATTATTTACTTCAACTCAACTCAAGTATTATTAATTGCTTATGCTTTTCCCATTTAGGTAGGTTGTGATATCAGTAGTACAAATCTCAGCCCTATGTCCGATGCTCACTATAAATGCGCTTATCGTTCGGTTAAAAAAAACCAAAACAGAGAATTTGATTTTTTTAATTAAATAATATTTGTTGTGTTTTTATAATTTGGGACAAAGTAGTTAAATCTTGACACATTAATTAAAAGAAAATAAATTTAAATCAAAATATGTCACTAAAAGCATAAGCTTTTGTCATCAATAATTTTCCATTTGCATGTGGACGGTGGTGTTTTTAAAACTCCAACCGAATGAAGGCTAACTTTGATAAATAATCACTCCTAAAACTTAAAAAAAATCATAATGTAAAGTGTTCAATGTGTGTATCTTAGTGAGTGATCCATCTATTTATAGTACATTTATAGATACAAGTGTCAACTATACAATTTATACATGTAACTACATGTTAAGAGGGCATGATTTGTCTAAAGTACAATGTCTTAGAGATCCAGGTCGAGTATTACTTGAGCAATCCATGAGCTCGTGTTGTTCTTGGGCTTGATTTGTATAAGGCTCGAGCTGACATTGGGCTTGGTCTGTCTAAGGATCGAGCTGTCACTGGGTTTGGTCTGTCCTATGGGTGAAATGTCTAGGGTACTTCATCTTCCGTCTTGGGCTAGACTTAGCTTGGGTAGGTTACAAGGTCTGGTCTTTGGTTCAGTGTGAATGTCCAAACATCAAGTCCCCCCACTCTTTCAGCTCGGGCTTCGGTCTAAGATGGAAGAGTTAATACCAGACACATGATATGAACTATTTGACTCCCACCATAAATGTGTGTCAGTTGATTGGAGAGAGAAATCCAATGTCTCTATATAAAGGGGTGCTTCGGCTAGGATTTATTATTGCTTAACTACAAAATTGAGAAATAGTGAGAGAAAATGCTCTTTTGTTTATTTTCGATTGGTGAAAGATTTTTAGTTTGGTGGTAAGAATTCAGCTTATTGCTACTTACTTTTCAGGTCGATTTTTAAAAGGAACAATTTCTTTTTCTTTCAAATTGTCTTTAGGTAATCTCTTTTTCTATTACCTTACCACCTGCTATTGTTTTGTCTTTATTTTTTTTCTTTGTATATTTTATCAAAATGCAAAGAGAAGAGACATATGTTTTTGGCTCAAGCTTGTGGGAGAGTCCCCAATATGCTAGTGAGAGCTCGGGGTCTTTTAGCTCGGGTTCTTCTAATGAAATCTGTCAGTGTATACCACAACCATCTACCTCTTTCCCCTACCGCCAGACCATGTCGACTGTGAAATTGAGCGTGCCTCATACTCAGATTTTAGTGTCTAGGACATGGAGGAGAAAAAATAGGAATATAGGATCTGGCGAGCCGAGAGGTCTCGTTAAGGGTTGGGTGGCTGTTCCTAAGACTTGTGGGTTGTTGCCCCAGGATGAAGAGAGGATAAGAAAGACCTATGACATCCCTTCAATAGTTCAGATAATGATTCCTTCTAAGGGCACTTGCGATAGTGATGCACCCCTAACTGGGTGGATTGTTTTCCATGAGAAAGCTCTATGGCTGGGGGTACGGTTTCCTATGTATCCTCTTATCAAGAGATTTTTGGTTAGGACGCAGCTTGCACTGGAGCAATTGATGCCTAATGGCCGAGTTTAATGAGACGTATGTTCTGAAACATAACCCCATAGACCCGAGGAGGGTGTATATGTTAAGGAAGCAGGATCATAGGGTGTGTGTGTCGCTCCCTGAAAATGATAAAAATGGAAAGAGTATTTTTTTCTATGTTTTAGGCCGGTGGGAGTCCCTCATAAGTGATACTAGATTGGTAAGATGTGTTTAGAATTATACTAAGGTCGTGATTAGGAATATGGACTCTCTGATCACGACCTTAAGTCTTGATGCAATGTAGAGGTTGGCTGATATCTAAAACTATCTTCCTGAGAAAATAAATTAGAGGACTCTTTTGAACACTAAGTGTTTTGTTGCATGTGGGTTAATGAGGCATGGTACCATAGAGCCTCCTCTTAGGTTGATGATGAGCAGAATCATGATCGCCAAATACTTTGATGAACGAAAACTTGTTGAGCGAAAACCGGCATCGCCGATCCTGCCAATACTTTGGTTTTATATTTATAAAACTCTCGCAAGTGCACGAATCATTTAGTAGAAAATGATAAGTATACTCCCAAGGTCGATCTAAGGAAGGAATGTATGTGGTTTTTAATTTATTATTCAAACTTTTAAAAATGAAATTAAATCCTAAACATCCTGTCACGATATTTTGGGTTTTGTGTTTTTAATCTAATTACAGAAAATTAAACATAGATTCAATAAACATTCATGCAAATTTTATCTTTTATAAATAGTGGAGTATTTATGGATATAATAACTAAGTTAATTATGCTTGCTCGTATTATTTAGGTTATTAAAGATATGAATTGATATTTATTGATTCTCCCTTTTTTGTATGAATACCACCTTTGGTGGGGTTAGATATTCTTTGTTAACTAAACAAATCAATTAACACCTATGGGTGGGGTTGATAACTAATTTGGTTAATTAAATTAATTCCTTTTTCTAAGAGATTGAAAATGAACCATTTAAATGCCACCTTTGGTGAGGTTAGACCGATTTAAACTTTATTCAAGGTGTCCAAATTAAAGCTAAGAATTTAGTTATCCGAGTAGTAACTTTCAAGTTTTAAAACCACTACCGAAAGCATGTCCTCAATACCTTTTCTGATAATAATTCTTATAAAAACTTTTGAAATAGAGCTTCACTTTAACTAGAGGCGATTGTACCATCAAATAAAAGAGCACTACTCTAAATCGTATCGATAACTAAACCTTAAAATCTAATTTTCACGTTTAAGTTTGTAATGAAAAATAATATATTTCTCTCTAACATTCTTAATATAAAATCATGAATAAAAATAAAATCAATTCATTTTAGAGATTTTTACCTATTTAATATTTCGCAAGCATAACAACGTCATTATTACATCATGTTTACTAAACAGCCAGCACAGTTAAATTTAACCACAGACAAATTAAATATAACATGTAAGAATAAAGCATAAAAATAACTGCAAAGAAAATAAAATCCTTACAGTACTTCGATGTCATTCCCGTTGCTAGAAAACCTCCAAACGGAATTTGCACTCCCATTTATTGAATCAAAAAGCTAATAAATTACAAAAAACATAACTAGTTCTTCCCAAAAAGGGAAGAACTCTAAAACTAATAGAAACTAGCTAAAACATAAGAAAAACTAGCTAAAACATAAGAAAAACTAAAAAAAAAACTAAAAACTAAGAAATGAAGAGAAAGCAAGAAGAGAGAAGTGTGTTTTGAGGTGTGTTATGAAGTGAAGAGAAGGGGGTATTTATAGGTGAGAATGGAGAGAAAAAGTAGGTGAAAAAATGTTAAAAAATGTAAAAACGCGTAATGGACATGGTGTGGTCATTGATGATGTCAGCATGACGTCATGGGGCGGCTGCACGTGAAGAACGGGGCGAAATGGCGGCGCGCGTGCGCGGATGAACAAGACCGCGCCTATGGCTGGTAGCTGGCGCGCGCGGACGGGTCTTTCCGGGCACGATTTTCTCCTTTTTGACATTTTTGACCTTTTCGACCCATTTTGTCCAATTTTTTTCCATATTTGTTGACCTTTCCCCATTTATTTAGTAATATAATTCTGATGTATTGCTTCCAGTATTCCTCTTTGAGTCTTTAAGTTACGTTTTTAAGCGAAAATACCTGAAAAACAATAAAAATACTCGTGATTCCGAAAAAGACAAATTTATATAAATATATGATAAAACATATAAATATATATATTTTTAATCAATTAATGAGCATGAAATCATGGTAATTTTAGTGCTTTTTGAGCACTCATCAAATACTACTATTGTGTTCTGGATATCCCTTTTACAATGTCCTATAATCGAGCCTACTCAGTTGGGGAAAAGGAGGAAGGATTAGGCTCCCTTGGTGGTGAGGATGGCCCCGAGGTTCTCGGGGAAAGGACAATTGATTCTTGAGTGATTTGTTTTATTATTCTTTTTTCTATATATATTTTATTTTGAAAGCTCGATGTCTTTTTGGCTTGTATAGACACGAGCTGTTACTTTGTACTCGTGAATGATTTTGAATTTATCGATTCTAATCGAACAAATAGGTAATTAGTTCGGGCTTTTCATATTGCCAATAGTAGGCTTGAGGAGGAAGTTAATTTTCTTAAAGCCGAGGTTGTGAAACTTAAGCGTAATGCTAAAGAGGTAGTGTGTGAGCTTACTGCTTGTAAGAAGCAATTAATCCAAACCCAAGCTTGAGAAAAGAGGACCTTGGCTAGTATGACCGCTCTTGTTGACAGAGAATCGTACTAGGCAATTTTTTATATGAAGCGATCTAAAAGCGTTTTTCTTAAGGTTATAGAGCTTACTGTGGATCTGGAGCAGGAGTTGTTTTCCATGATGACAACGCACCCTGAACCCCTGATTTATGCTCGTAAAAAGGTTGTTGAGATTCAGGCCAAGCTATTACCTTTCGTTGAGGAAAATGGTGATCTAGATACTCGCCGTATGTCCAAGTGCTTGAAGTGTTTTTCGTATTATGTGCATAGCTTATGATTATTATTTTTAAAATAAAGGCCAATATGAGCGGTGTGTAATAATTAATTTTTTAATAATGAACAATCAAAGTGGCATGTGTTTCTGTATAATAATTGTTTGGTATAATGTAATTGTAAGGTATTTAGCAGGATCTAGGTGACTAAACTTGGGTCTTGATTGACTCCTGACCGAGTTGCTCATATACATTTTTTTTGTTAGAGGACCAACTATGTTCTTAACCGAGGTGCTTTCTTTTTTTTTAATTGGTAGACGACCGACATGGTTCCTGACTGGGGTTGGTAGCTCGACCTCTTCAACTTGTTAGGGCACCCTACCTAATTTATTTATCTAGGTGCGCAGCCCCAAATGCCCATTATAATGGAAAGAGCTTGACCTGGTTCTTGACCAAGGTGCTATCTTTTTTTAAATTGGTAGAACGCCAACTTGGTTCCTGACTGGGGTGGGTCGCTTGACCTCTTCAACTTGTTAGGGCACCATACCTGATTTATTTATCTAGGTGCGCAACCCAAGATGCTTATTATAAGGGGGAGATCATGCATAAATGATCAGTTGCTGCAAAAAAATTATTTCATAGATACACGTCGTGCGTCGCTATTACAAAAAAAAACATGTGGGTTAATACATATGTTTTTAGAAATAGTATCTTTTTAAGTGTTTGGCATTCTAGTTTATGCCCTCTTCCTTACCTTCGATGCTTTTCAATAAGTAGGCCACTCCTAGTGTTATCTCAATTATTTGATAAGGTCCCTCCCAATTGGCACTCATTTTACCAACCATCCATTCTCTTTTGTTAGGAAAAACCTTTCTAAGAACCCAATTACCCCTAGAAAATGTTTTGAAGCGCACAATTTTGTTGTAGTATTCTGATATTGTTCTTTTTTGTTCAATCACACTTCTTAAAACTTCATCCCTTTTTTCCTCCGCTAAGATGAGTTCGAATGCTCTTCTTATCTCGTTTCATTCCTCTGTTAGGATTGATCTAGGGGTAGGGATTGTTACTTCTGTAGGCATGAACACCTCGGTTCCATATACTAGGGAGAAGAGGGTCTCATTTGTGTGTCCTCGAGGGTTTGTTCTAATAGCCCATAACACTCCTAGAAACTCCTCCACCCATCTTGTTGTGTGTTTTGCAACACACAGAAAATCGTGCAAGTATACACGGTCACAAGTAATAAAGATTTGTAAGTAGAGTATCGTTCCCACGAGGATTTGTTACTATAGTTTGTTGAGTACTAAAATTGTATCTCTCTGATTTTATCCAAAACAATCGTTAATTAAGAAAAGGTTTAAAAATAAAATAAGAGAACTCTAGGATTGCAATTTTTCACCAAACTAATCCACTCAAATCATGTTATTTTCTTTTGATTTATATTTTTTAGTACATTTAATTTGTCAATCGAAAACTTCTTTTTTATTCATACATCTCTTCCGAGCTCCGTATAAACACACCTCATTAAATTAATTCACTATATCTCTATGAGAATTAAATTTAATAAGATTCATTAAGTTCTAAGTTCTCAAATGGTCACACATACAATTAGGGTATATTCCTATCCTTCATCATACATGTCATTCTATTTATGAGCAATATACACAAAAATGCATTTCTCAAGTTTATTTTTATGCCACAAATCGTTTTGATAAAATTCGTAAATAATCAAAAAGCATTAAGCACAAAATAGAACGAACAAATCGAACGTCTTATAAATCTATCAAAAATAATTAAAATCAAAGTTTCATATATTTGAATCAAATGCAACCCTAAAAAAATTAAATTACTTCATTAAATTAAAATAAAAATTACAATAGATGCAGAAAAATTAGAAGAAGAAGAAAGAAAATTAAAACATTTCGGATCGTAAATATTTGGCACATGTAGAACACAATAGAAGCCAAAAATGGCTTCTGCGTGTTCCACCGTCCAGTACTAATACCACAAAAATTTTAAAACAAAAAAAACTTTTTAACTCTATCACAATATCACCTATTTATAGCTAAAAACAATACATCCAAAAATAATACATTTCTTTTTTTTAAACGCGTAAGGAATTTGTATCGAAAATAGAATCGACGCGTATCGATATTCGATTTAATATTATTTTAATTTATGCGTGAAACAGGGCCACCGTTCTGATTTTTTTGAAATTCATAGTGCATGCCACGTGTCAGCGTCTGATTCACTGCAATGATTTAATGCAGACACGTTGCAGCATTTCATTGGCTACGGGAAACGGGCGTGCGAAGGATTATCGCACGGGAGACAACGCTGAAACGTGGGCGTAATCCTGCGCTCTCGCGCTCATGATAACATGCCACGTGTCAGAATATTATTTGCTTAAATATTAGTGGGACACGTGGCAGATTCTTATTCTGTAAAAACTGAGGATGAACGCTGCTTCCATAACCCACGTCACACACGATTGTTACACAAATGGTTCAGTGCGCGACAGCTTGGTTTCACGCGCTTCAATCTGGACCGTTCAAGAGATCCAACGGTGAGTGATGCGCCTCGGGGAAATCTGCGCAGTCGATATATGGGTCCCACTATGCACGTCGGCCTGCACGGCAGGTGGGCCCCACTGACACGCCGAACCGCGTAAAGGAATCTACGCACACGCGATTTGGTCGGGCTTGATCTGGACACGCGCATCTTAGCCGTTTATTTTCTGATCGGACGGTCCGGGTTATAATAAATAGCGTGGCTTCTTCTCACCGCGTTAATTTAAAACTTCCATTAATTGTATTTTGACCCACAAATTTAATCCAAATTACATTTTGCACTTTCTTAAATTACAGTTAAGCCCTTTGCTAATTTTAAATTAAATTTTTAAACTTTTAATAATTATAATTAAGCCCAAATTTAATTTAAATTATATTTTTGATTTTTATAAATTGTAATTAAGAAACTATATTATCTGAAATAAAATTTGTGGATAGAAATATGAAATTAAGTACATTTTCGATACAAAATATTTAATTTTATTAAAAATGTATTTTTAGCACATAAAAAGGAAAATATTAATTTATTTAACAAAAATTAACTAAATATTAAAAGAACATAGCAATTATCATTACTAAAGTTGATGAAAATAACTATATAAAATACAGTTATCACATCTCCCTTTAGCCCTTTCCAGCTTTTTCTTCAATAAATTGATGAGTAACTTGTTGGAGGACTCTACTTGACCATTAGCCTGGGGGTAGTAGGGTGTTGAGTATCCTATCTTGATATTGTATTTGAGAGAAAATGCTTTGATTTTTTGACCTGTGGATTGATGCCCGTTATCTGTAATGAGCTCTTTGGGGAGATTGAATCAACAAATTATGGATCTCCATATGAATCTGATCACCTCCTCCTCTCGAATTCTTGCTAGGGCTTCTAATTCGATCCATTTTTCAAAAATAATTGGTTGCAACCAAGAGAAACTTTTTCTCGCCCATGCCTATGGGCAATGGCCCTACTATATCGAGTCCTCATTTGTACAAAGGCCAAGGACTTACTACTCCCACCATAGCATTAGGGGGTGTGGGTTAGGGTGCCAAATCTTTGGCATTTATCACATCTTTGAGTGTATTTAACGCAATCATTCAGCATAATAGGCCAATAATAACCATGTCTCATAATTTGTTAGGATAATCTTCTACCACCATAGTGTGAACCACAATCTCTCTAATGTGCTTCACACATTATTCTTTCAGCTCCTTCTATGGTTATGCATAGGAGGTTATGGCTAAGTGGGGTTTTACGGTACAGTTTACCTACCCCAATCATGTATCAGCTTACTTTAACTTCAATTTGCTTCGCAGTCGAGTGGTCTTCGAGTAGGTCCCCTCTATCGAAGAAATTATAGATTGGAGTGTACCATTTGGTAGAGACCCTACTGTTACTACCCGATCTTGCTTGGTGTCACTTATTGATGCCAAGGTTGCTAAGGCATCAGCGTGATTTTTCTCATTTTGTGCTATTTGTTCGATCTTGAACTTTGAGAATTTGGAGCACTTGCACTTTAATCACTTCAAGTATTTCTTCATTTTCCCATCCCTTGCTTCAAATGTTCCCAGAAACTGATTGATTATAAGCCTGGAGTCACTACGTAGGGTAATTCTATCGACCCATAACCTTTTTGCAGTCATGACTCCAAATATGGCAACTTTGTACTCTGTGATGTTGTTGGTTTCCTGGAAATCAAGTCTGACTACATACTCAAAGAAATTTTCATCCTTATCTATTATAACCACTTGTAGTCCTCCGCCATTATAGTTGTGTGCTCCATCTACAAATACCTACTAGGTTGGTGCATTTGTTTGGTATACTATGCATACCTCTATGGTCTCTGTTGTGTTAATGACCTCGGGACCATTAGTGAACTCGGCCAAAAATTTGACCACAGCCTGTCCTTTGATGGCTGCTCTAGCTATGTATCTGATGTCGTACTCTCCCATCTCTATGGCTATCTGGCCTAGTCTTCTTGCAACCTCTGGTTTTTTTCAGTACATTTTTGAGAGGGTGTGAGGTGAGTACTATGATTGTGTGTGAGCCAAAATAATGTCTGAGCTTACGTGCGGTAATTTTGAGAGCAAAGGTAAGTTTGTCTATGGTGGGATATTTTCTTTGGGCCTTTGTTAAAATTTGGCTGACATAGTAGATGGAGTGTTGCATTTTATTCCTTTTCTGTTATTAGCACGACATTGTATGTTTGGTGTATGACAACCAAGTATATATAAAGAATCTCCTTGGCCAAGATAGGGGGATTACTATGGTATCTTTTGAGTTATTGTATACCCTTGAGATTACTAGGTGGTTTCATGTTCGCTAATGCATGTATTTTGTAAGGATTGACCTCAATTCCTCTTTCTGATATGAGGTACCGTAGGAATTTTCCTATAGCCACACCAAAAATTCATTTTTTGGGGTTAATTTTCATGCCATACCTTTCTATCACTTCGAATATCTCATGTAGGTCTCTAATATGGTTCAAGGGTTGAGTTGACTTAACCACCATATCATCAATGTACGCTTCCAGGTTCCTACCCAACTATCTTTCGAACATTTTATTGAGAAGGCGTTGATATGTTGCACTTGCATTTTTCAGTCCGAATGGCATTCTTGTGTAATAGAACGTTCCTTATTCTATTATGAAAGAATTTTTTTTTCATCATCCTTAAGGTGCATTTTGATTTGATGATACCCAGAATATGCGTCCAAAAAGCTCACCAACCCAAACCCAGAAGAGGCATCTACCAGTTGATCAATGCTTGGGAGGGGGAATCAGTCCTTGTGGCATGCCTTGTTTAGATCAGTGAAGGCTACGCACATGCGAGATGCATCACATGCCTTTTTTACTAGTACCACATTTGAGAGCCACGAGAGATACTTGACTTCCCTAATGACCCCTACCATTTTGAGGGCAACTATATGTTGTTTGATTGCCTCATTTTTCTCTCTATGGAACTTTCGTTTCCGTTGTTGGATGGGTCTGGTTTCTACGTTGATGTTTATTTGGTGGGTTATGACTCATGAATAAATTCCTGATATGTCTGTAGGGGTCCACGTAAAGATGTCTTCATTGGATTTTAAAAATGACGAGAGCTCCTCCTCGAGCTCTGTTGTTAAGTTGTCACCGATTTTCACCGTGTGACCCTTTCCCTCCTTATCAGTTAGGACATCTTTTACCTTATTCAGAAAGACCGACCTCATTATGCTTTTATTTCTTGTTCGCTTTGGGGGAAGGCCTCTCGATGATTTCTATTTGGGGGTAGCTCCCTTCATTATGACATTATAACAACACCTAGCATTCTCTTGATCTCCTCTCATCTCTTTGGGGCCTTCAACCGTGGGGAATTTGATTGCCTGGTGGAAGGTGGATGGGACTGCTTTCATATTGTGTATCCAATGTCTTTTGAGGATGTCATTGTAATGTGTTGGGGCGTCGATAATGACAAAATTGGTCATTACTATCACCCATTTTGCCATGACGAGTAAGATAACTATTCCTTTTGCGTAGGTGGTACTGTCATTGAATCCTATAAGAGGCAGCTCTGTTTTTATGATGTCCGTGTCTCCTAGCACGAGGGCATGGGCATTTGTTAGAAACAAGAGGTCTATTGAACTCCCAGTGTCAATCATTACCCATCGGACATCACAAAACCCGATCTTCAGGGTTATCACCAGAGGGTCCTCGTGATGGGATGTGGTCTCATCCTTCTCCGTGAAAGTTATTTTCGTTGGGGGTCTTGCTTTATCCAAAACGTATATGTGAGGTACGTTATGCAGCTCCCTTGCAAATCCTATGTGAGCGTTGTTGGAGACCTCGCTGATTCCTGGCCCTTCATGTATGGTGTGGATGGTTTTAATGTTAGGTCCTCCAATGAGACTCTTTTACAATGCTTGATGAGTCTAGTTGTTGAAACATTCTTCATTTTCCTTGAAAGCCTCCTCTTCTATCTTCATTTGTTGTAACGAGGTCTTTGCAATATCCTCTGGCCAACAATGCCTCCAATTCTCTTTTGAAGTTTTTGCAATCTCTTGTCTCGTGGCCTATATCTTTGTAAAAAACACACCATTTCAACACACATTTCCCTAGAGTATTCATCTTGGGTGGCCACCTAGTCTCGGGCTCCTTTTCCATTCTTTGTATAATCTGGGTTAAATTGAATTTTAGAGGACCCCTAAAGGGAGATAATGCTCTTCCTCATGTTTCCCTATTTTTCGGGCATCTTTTTTTTACCGCCCAGTTTCTATTTACAGACCAATTTCTTGCTTGCATATTGCCTACAACAAATCGTTTGTTTTTCTAAGTTTGGTGTGTTTGGTTAGAGCTCGTTCTCCTTTTTATTTGTTTGGGGTCGGGATCAACTCTCCACTCATTCGACCATCCTTGGCTAGGCTAAGCTCCATTTTTAAGTTGATGAACTTTTTGGCCTCCCCATACGCTTCCTCCAAGGTACGTGGTACAGTTTTAGTTGATGCCATGAACATGTCAAAATTTTTTAGCAGGCCTCGCCTGAAGGCTTCTATAACAATAGAACTAGGGTAATCAGTGATTTCCAATTTTTCTTCTCTAAATCGCTTCATGTATCCTTCGATGGGCTCTTTTTCCCCTTGTATAATTGAAAATAGGTGATGAGATTCCTTTCTCAAGGGTTTGTTATAGGTGTAGTTGGTGATAAATAATTTAGCGAACTATAGGAAGGAAGCTTTGGACCTGAGAGGTAGATTGTTGAACCATTTCTATGCGTCGTCGCAGAGGGTGGCTACGAATAGCTTGCACATCATCATGTCTCTCTTTGTTTGGGTGAGGCTAATGAGTGCCATGGTTGTTTTGAAATGTTGGACATGCGTCACTGGATCCTTCATCCCAAAATAGTCAGGGCATTTGGGAGCATTGAACTTGGGCAGAGGTTCATCATTTTCAATTGCATCTGAGAAGGGAGAGATGTACAATTTTTCGCAATCTCTGTCCATCTCGTAGGGGGCTTTTCCCTTTTCCTATTTCTCACTTGCTTCTTTCAAAGCCTCATCTTGTCTCTTGTTGTTCTCCTGTAAGACTTGAATCCATTTTTCTCAATTCCTTTTTCCTTGGAGCCATTTTTCCTCATCGGGAAGAGTCAAGCCAAAGAGGGGGTTTCTCTCAACTTCATGCTCGGTAAATCAGAGCTCAGACTGACCACGTCCCGTTACCTCTCCATTAATCGTTTTGGTAGTAGGATTTTCAAGGATTCTTTCCTCTGCCTGAGATCGTAGAGCTCTATTTTCTATTCTGGTTTCATCGAGCTCTTTTCTAAGCTTGAGCAATTGACGAGATAACTCTTGATAGAGGGTGTTGTCTTTTTCCCTAGGCCCATTAGTTGTCGGTGGCGTATTTCCCTGAGGAGCCACTATTTCAGGATCGGTTGAGTTAGACTGTCTTTCAGACCGAGTTATAGCCATGATTTTTGAATTACGAGTAGTGTGCGATGGAATTTCCTAATTTCTCTCTAAGATCGAGGTGAGTCCCTACAGGATATGGGGTCAGAAACTTGTGATTGACCTCAGAATCTGAGCCCCACGGTGGGCGCCAAAATGTTGAGACTCAATATCTTAAAGAGAGAAATGAATGTAAATGGCTCAATGTGTGGATATTCATGAGTGATCCATCTATTTATAGTACATTTAAGGGTACAAGTGTCAGCTATACAAGGTGTACATGTAACTACATGTCAGGAGGGTATGATTAGCCTAAAGTACAATGTGTCAAAGATCCATGTCGAGTACTACTCGTGTTGTTCTTGGACTTGATCTGTATAAAGTTCGAGCTGACATTGGACTTGATCTGTCTCATGGGTGGGATGTCTAGGGTACTCCATCTTCCGTCTTGGGCTGAACTTGGCTTGAATAGGTTACAAGATCCGATTTTTGTGTCAATCTGAATGTCCAAACAGTAACAAAAAAAGATAAAATCTTAACATACCTAAGAATTTATATCACTATTCATTTTTCATGAACACTAGCATCCATTGTTTAATAAATGTATATAATCGAAGAGAAAACTTACCGGATCAAAAGAGGTGTTGCTTGTTTGAGAAAGAACTAGACGCTCTTATTAATCACATTAGAAGTAAAATTGACTTTGTAAATACAATTAGATTTTTATTTAAAATAAAAAAGTTTGATCGTATAGCGTAACTAATTTTTAATAAATAAGATTTTGTTTATAACTCTTCCAAGCGGTGTGTATATGTTGTTTTTGTAAAATCACATGTTTTGTTTGTGTTTAAAAATACGGTATATATGTGTTATTTTTTATCTATAAAATGTGAAAAAATATATGTTTTTTTATGTAATTAAAAGTAAAACTATGTTAATAATTAATTCTTCTTATAAATTTAGAAAAAAAACAAAAATGATATCCTTTTGATTACAAGTATCATAATGAAACATACATGTCGTACCTGGATTTGCCCATGTGGTAGCAGATAAGTATGCAACTTGCTGAAGTTTTTCTCATTGATGAAATCGAATATATACAAATAAAATATGCAGCCTACAAAACAAGTCATTGTGCGCCACTCAGTGCTATCCAGAAGCTAATTGGTTAATTGTTTATTTGTAATCTATCGACTATCATAATCAAAGCAAGATTTAGTACCTACACAACATTTGTTAAAAGTGTGCACTAACTACAAATATGCTCATAAAATTCGGCTAACGAAACTTAACAATTGTGAGAAATATTTACAAATATGAGCAGCCAAGATCAAAGGTGGTCTCTTCAGGGAATGACAGCTCTTGTTACTGGTGGAAGTAAAGGAATTGGGTTGATTTCTGTTTTCCTTAATCCTTATGTGCTATAAAACTGGAATTCTCTTAACTTCTTATATCTAATATTTGGTTATTTTTCTCAATAGGTATGCAATTGTTGAGGAATTAGCTAACCTTGGTGCAATTGTTCATACATGTTCGCGCAACGAAGCACTTCTCAACGAGTGCTTGCACGATTGGACAACAAAAGGTTTCAAAGTAACTGCATCTGTATGTGATGTAACATCTAAAGATCAAAGAGAGGAATTGATGAATAAAGTCTCCTCATTGTTCAATGGAAAGCTTAACATTCTTGTAAAATCTCTTTATATGACTTTGTTAAATTATGTTGCAAATTAGACTCCTATAAATGAATGATATCATATGATTATTGTTTGTGATGTGTGGTTTTAGATAAACAATGTTGGAAAAAACATACCTAAACCAACACAGGAGTACACAGCTGAAGACTACTCATTGATAATGTCTACAAATCTTGAATCGGCTTACCATTTTTGTCAATTGGCATACCCTCTTCTCAAAGCTTCAGCAGCAGGTAGCATAGTTTTTCTTTCCTCTGTTGCTGGTGTGGTATCAATTGATGCTGGTACTATTTATGGTGCTACTAAAGGTAAATTTCTATTTCCATAATTAATAGATATATAATTAGCTCTTAAAATTATCTGGTGGAAGATTTTAACTACGAGTGGTGCAAGGAACATATAATTATAATTTGTTATTGTCTTGTCTGTTAAATAAATTTCAGGAGCAATGAACCAGTTAGCAAGAAGTCTGGCATGTGAGTGGGCAAAAGACAATATAAGGACCAATAGTGTTGCCCCTTGGTTCATTAAAACCGAGCTTGGTAATACGGTGAGATAAACGACTTCTTTTTATTTGATAACTATTATATGATAAGTAATTAGTTGCCTAAGTTTACTACTCTCAAAGTAGTTCGAGTAACTTATCCATTTCAACCAAATTGTGGGACATTTATTGGTTGGAAAAACTCACAAATATATTATCAAATTATCATGAAAGTTGTAAATATATTATCTAATTTTATCGAATAATAAACATAACACTCCAATATTACTAGTGATAATCTACTATTGTTCTGACAAATCTAACACCAAACTCCTTATTATTGGTACAAATCTATCATAAAATTTCTTATTAGTGGTACAAATTAACTACTATGTTTCTTATTAGTTATACAAATTTACAATAAAAAATATAACATAATCAACAAAAAATAACGTAATAATCCATTTATACTACTAGTTATAATTGAGTGTCAGTTTTATCACTCAATATTGTTAGTTAATATGTTTGTAACTTTCGTAATAATTCGATGATAGATTTGTTATTTTACCCTTGTTAATCATGTAACTTAAGCTATATAATAAGGGATTGTGATACGAGCATTATTGGCTGCGCAGCGTTGAGTGAAGAGCGCACGCACGGGTAGGTGTAAGGCGCAGAACAACGTAGGCTGGGCACATGAATAAGAGACCACTAATTCTGTTATAAAATGTGAGAGTTAGTTAGCATAAAAGTTAGCTTAATTCCCTTGTAATTCATGTGTGTGTAAGGTTATATATAACCCCAATGAATTCAATAAAGATATCAAAAATTATAAGAAATCAGCTCCCCTCTTACTGTTCTTCTTTCTTCCCCAACCTCTCTGAAATTCTATTCCTATCAATGGTATTAAAGCCGGTTCTAGCCATGAAAAATTGCAACGAATTTGAGGCCGAGTTCTTTAATGAGATATATGTTGCCTTACAAGCGGTGTTGATCGAGTTGCAAGCTCTTCGCGTCTCCCACAGCCCACCTCTGACCCCAAAAATCACACCCAGATCTGAATCAAATCCATACCCAACAACATTTGTTCAAGTTGATACTTCTAATTTCAAACACGTAGTTCAAATGCTCATTGGTTGTTCAGAAACTAAACCAAACACCCATCCTTCACTTGAACCCGTGCACCCAATTAGGGAAGCCATAGTGTCGTTAACCTTAACAGTAGCTACCGCTGCTCATCCTCGCGTCACTATTCCATATATCATAGGTAATAGGGCTACTGACAACGCCCAAAACTTTGCTTCTCCTAACGTCCAAAAGGCATCGATTTAACCTGACATCGTCAACTTCGTTCACTCCAATATCTCCCAGAACAAACGACAACCGTACGTCGTTTGCAAAAAATCGATCACCAAACCTTTGTTGAGTCAAGGGATAATCGATGCACTATTTCTCGCATTCCTCATGTTCCTGGTGGTGGTACTTATAGGGTCAGCCAGGGTGCTTCCGGAAATATGTGTCGTGGTGGTCGTAGGTTCGCTCCAACTCAAATCTGGCGTCGACGACACTGTAAGATTAACTTTAACCAGAAAAGATATGCCTATGTATCGGCTATGGATGTATCTCATATCCCATCTCATTTCATGAGCGAAGAGGAAGCTAAGACTCAGGAGCGAACTCGACTAGATAAACTCGTTGATCGAGAGCACAGTAAAGAGCTTGAAGCCATCAAGAAACAATATCTTGGATCAAAGAAGCTAAAAAAAGGGTTTTTAAACCTAATGGGAAGCTTCAGTTTTTGTTTGATTAGGAGAATATTGAGGATACTTCTCACGATATGAATATTCTGTATCAAAACCCTCATGAGGCTCAACTTCTCTTTGGGCATGGATTTCATGTTGGAATGGACGACCGAGTGTAGAAAAATCTTGTTGCAAAGAACGTGAAAGAGCTTCGTGATGAGATTCACCGCAAGGATGGAATTGAGGAGGGTCCTGAGGAAGTAGTTGCTCAACATCTAAGAGATGAAGCTACTGAACTTTATGATACTTTTGACACGAGGGAAGATAGACATTGGAGTGAGAAAAAGCTTGAGGAGATGACGGAGAAAGAATTAAGGAATTTCCGTGAAGACCTTAATATCTCTTACAAGGGTTCTAAGATTCATCATCCTATGAGGAGTTGGGTTGAGATTAAATTGAATGTTGAGCTTCTAAAAGTTATTGAGAGAGCTAGTTATATGAAACCTTCCCCAATTCAGATGGATACCTCAGGTAAGACTACTACTTGTGTACTTCCTATACTGACCTACATTTCTAGACTGCCTCCTATTAGTGAAGAGAATAAGGCTGAAGGGCTTTATGCTATTGATGACAAGAGGAATCATAGAACAACTTATATGGTCAGTGTTACTATTCCCCCGGCTATGGAGCGCCTTGCCAAAAAGTACTTGAGAAATCCGATTGTGGTAACAATTGGTACTACTGGGAAGGCTACCGATTTGATTACCCAAAATGTTATTATGGTCCAAGACTTTGAGAAATTTGATAGGTTACATGAACTTGGTGATAAGACTGTCATTGTTTTTGTTAATACCAAAAGGAATGCAGATATTGTTGCAAAGAATTTGGATAAGGTAGGCTATCGTGTGACTATGCTACATGGTGGAAAATCACAGGAGCAGAGAGAGATCAGTCTTGAAGGATTTCGAACTAAGAGGTACAATATTTTGGTTGCGATTAATGTTGCAGGACGTGGGAATAATATTCCAGATGTGGCTCATGTTATTAATTATGATATGTCGAGAAATATTGAAATACATACTAATCGTATCGGCCGTACTAGCCATGATGGTATCACAATTCTTCCCTTGCTATTCAAAATAAGAACCATTGTGAGTTTCAGTGATGAAGAAGTTCAAGAACTAACTATCAGGATTCAAAATGTTGGAACTGAAGTTGTCGAAACGAAGGCAAGTACTGGTTCGACTACATTTTCCAAAACATATGCTGTAATCTTACCAAATCATACCTCAACCTTATCCATGAGGACACGGATTCTAAAAGGGGGAAGGAATGATACGAGCATTATTGGCTGCGCAACGTTGAGCAAAGGGCGCACGCAGGGCTAGGCGTAAGGCGCAGAACAACGTAGACTGGGCACATGAATAAGAGACCACTAATTCTGTTATAAAATGTCAGAGTTAGTTAGCATAAAATTTAACTTAATTCCCTTATAATTCATGTGTGTATAAGGTTATATATAACCCCAGTGAATTCAATAACGATATCAAAAATTATAAGAAATCAGCTCCCTCTTATTGTTCTTCTTTCTTCACTAATGCGACTAGATTGTGCCTATTGATAGGTAAGTTACTATCCTTAACCCTTTAAATTAAGAAAAATGTCAGGTAATATGATTTTCATAGTCAGTATTCTATTATTACCTTTTGATTTGATTTTTTGTTTTTGTTTTTTACTTTCTATTTTTTTTATTTTATTAGTTTAGATCGAGTAGTGATACAAAACATAACTCTAGAGTCATACTTCCTGACATTACTCTAAAATTACAACCCAAACTGTCTGTCCCAAGGTCTAATACTAGGACATGATCATTATAATTACATATGCTTAATTTGTGTTTGTGCATATCATTGTAATAATATTTGTAGTTTTGCTTGGTTGCAGTTTTTGGGCAATGAAAAAGCAGCAGAGGTTATTAACTCAAGAAACCCATTGAAAAGGCCAGGAGAGGTAAAAGAGGTGTCATCATTGGTAGCATTTTTATGCATGCCTGCAGCCTCTTACATATCAGGGCAGACTATTTGCGTCGATGGAGGTGCAACTATTAATGGCGTGCTCTTCCATTAATCTGTATGATTTATAAGTTGGCACCAATACAACAAGGCCAAAATTATCTAACAATGTATTATGACATGTTTAAGACTAAAATAAAATGACACCCTAGCCTTTAAGTTTCTTATCCTTCTATAAATAAAAGTGCATCTATTAATTAAGGCGAAACTTTTAGATATGTAATATGTGCAAAGACATTTTAAAGTGTTCTACTTATTTATTTTCTTTTTCTTGTACGTTTTATCTTATTGAAAAGTGTATATTGCATGATTGTATCTCGATATAGATAAAATTATTTATTATTCTTGAAATATATGATAACGTATTACCTAATAAAATTCAAAATTAATATAATTTTTTTTTGAAAAATAAATACCTAATAGAAGATGAAAAGTGAAAATAGTCTAATTAGTAAGATATACACTTCAAAAATAATGAATAACATCTCATAGATCTAGATGAGGAAAAGTAATTTTTAATAGTTGAAAATTCATTAGCTTCTCTTCGAAATGGCAACCGGTAAATTCAATAATCGTAACTTTTTTTAAAAAAATACTAAAGTCTCATTTTTTTATTAGTAAAATAAAATAATTGAAAATTTAAGTTATCGATATAGTTAGCCAAGAGATGAAAGATAATTTTGTTAATTATGTATAATTAAAAATTATCAAGCGGTCCAACATATAATAATGTGTAAACAATAAAATACGTAAATAAAGATAAATAAAACACATGATATTTTTGGTAGAAACAACCTAAGTCAAAACAATGATCTAAGAGAAAAATCACTTGTTTATTGAATCACCTAATTATACACTATGAAAAATCAGTTCAATTACAAAGTTAGATCTTAAAATGTCATTCACAGATAAATCCCCTAAAATAATCTACTTACGATCTTTCTCTATGAGGAAGTTGTACGGGTTCAAACTAACATTTTGATATCTTGAGTCACACAAACAATCGAATTCACTCAATAAACACCTGAAAAGTTAGCACAAATAACACTAAGTACAAAATATGTTCTAAAGCATATTCAATAATGAAAATCCCTAACTATAAAATTCAAGTTGTAAATCAAATCAATCCAATAATCTAACAAACTCTAAAATGAAAGTTAAAAACACAATATCATAAAAACGAATAGGCATATGAATCAATCAAATATAACCACGCACTATGTTTGATAGATTAAATCAAGAACACTCTTAAGAAAATATAATATAATTTTTAAAAAATGTTTTGAAAGAGAAATCACAAATAATGCAAGATGAATAGAATGAGTATAGTTAATTAAAATAAAGAGTTTAAGTTATTTATATAAGGGAATTTAAACCCTAATGCTAGGTCAAAAGGTAATGACCCTTTTATCCATAAAGGATTTAATAGGGCATTATTAAATAAAGGCAATATGGATCATCAACAAGTTTGGCTCAAATAAACAAAAATGATTTTAAGTTGAAAACTTACATGCTCAATTGATCTAAATCAAGCTTGATCGATTGAAACCTTTTTCGACAGATTTAGCAACGATTAACAAAAATCCGAAGGTGAGTAAATAAAACATGATTGATCCTCGATCGATCAAACATAGATTTGAATGGTCTACTCCAATTAGAATTCAACCCAATAATAAGTAGATCATACATGATCAATCCTCGATTGATCTAACCTTTCGATCTATTGACCTATGACTCAGTTGATCGACCAATATATATACTCTATTTTCCTATATATATAAACTTAATTCTAACAATTAAAAAATAAGTGTATACCTAAAACACATCAAATTGAAGCTTGAACATTTCCTCAGACTTGAATAACGGATAAGAAAATGCCCCTAGAAACTAGTTACACTTAAACGTTTTGTTCATGTTATCGCCAACATACATAAACTTTACAATATTAATTACATGAGTGAGATTCAAAGTTAAGTTAAGATAGGAGGCGTAAAGTATCTTTCCATTTGGACCACTTTGTCAAAACTTTTATTTATTTGATCTCAATTTTTTAAAAATAATTGTACTCATCTTTCATTTCCTTCATTCTTCTTATATGGTGGAGATGGTAAGAAAGAAAAGTTTCATTCTTCTTATATGGTAGAGATGGTAAGAAAGAAAATTTATGAGAAATGTTCTACTGGAAAAATATTTTTTGAATTAAAGATGGAGATGGTAACAGTGGTTTGAAAAAAATTAGAGTTTGGAATAAAATGACATTTTCTTTTGGTGCTCTAATGACCCACCAAAGCCATGAATACCTTAAGTCTTAACTTCCAGGGCTTGGGAATCACCAGAGGGTTAAAGCATTAAAGAAGTTCATATTTTCTAAGCATCTCAAACTTCTTTTCTTAATAGAGACTAAGCTAAATGGTGGCATGGAAGATGATATTAGAAGAGAAGTGGGTAATGATAGTTGTTGGGAGTGTTAACACATAGTTTAACTCTTACATGTAAACAATCAATATATATTAAACATAGCTATTGAACTTTATGGTTTTCAAAAAAGAAAGAAAAATTGGATTACATACCTTGAATTATAGCTTTATTAATCCTTAATTATTAGCCTTGACAATTAAAACTAAGAAATTAAAGAATGCTTAAGCTAGTTTTTCTCTCCTAACCTTTTTGTTATACATAGTATTTTTCACTAGTGATGGAAAGTACATTCTATTTTTTTATAGATAGAGAGAGGACCAGTTTTTAAGTACTAAAATAGTTTTCCTCAACTACATGTACGTTGGTGAGTAAGAAAAATAAGAAAATTTCTCTCTCTAACATTACATTCCATCAAAATGCAAAATTTATTTATTTCCTTAATAATTATATTATTCAATATTATTCATAAAGATATATAATATTTATTTATCCATATCAATAAACAATATACGTGCCATGTGAACCACAATCTTACATTTTTTCACTTAGCTCAAGTGATAAAATTAGTTTTTATGGTTTAATAAATAAGATAAACATAATGTACACAATTTAGTATCTTTTTCGTATTGGTGAAGTCATTATATCATCATTAATTATAGAATAATACAAGTCATGATGGTTTATATCATTAAACAGACAAAGCTCTTTCTAAGTACAACAATATTAGATTTCTACTTAACCTAAAATTGGAAAAGCATAATAATGATCCAGAATAATGTCACTATTAGAAACCATATCCTATCTACTTCATACAACATTCATGTATACCAAAATAACATAGGATGTCCATAAATATCATAAAAAACATGCATAAGCTCGAAGTGTCAATTAGATAATATCAAAATCCATAGTCATAAATTGTTTTCAATAATTCCCATCCTCGAGGCATGTCCATTAATGTCTTTGGAGACAATCCTTTTGCAATGGATCTGTAATCATGACAATGATGCTAATATGCTTTATTAACACTTTTTGTTTCCGAACTTCTTCATTAACAGTAAAATATTTCAATTTCATATGTTCAGCACCTTTAGAATACTGTCGTTCTAAGAAATGAATACTACTATAGAATTATCACGATAAATTTTCAATGGCTTGAAAATACTAATGATAATTTCAAGTCCTCAAATAAAGTTTTGCATTCAATTTCCTTGAATTGTGGCCTCAAAATAAGACACAAACTCAGCCTCCATAGTGGAAGCATTAATGACAGGTTGCTTCAAAATTTTTCATGATATTGCTCCTCTAACTAAAAGAAACAAATTGCCAAATGTAGTGTTTATTTTATTTGTACATCTAGTAAAGTCTAAATCTAAACATTCAATCACCTCAAATGGTCAAATCTTTGATAAGTGAGCATGTAATTTTTAGTTCCTTACAAGTATCTCAACACTTCCTTTGTAGCTTTCCAATGATCCATTCTTGGATTACTTTGATATCGACCAAGCATTCCAACAGCAAAATTGATGTCAGGTATAAGTATGAGCATACATTAAGCTCCCAACAATTGATGCATAAGGAATTCCTTTTATTTTTTGCTTTTCAAATCATTCTTTGGACATTGCATTAGGCTAAACTTATCTTCCTTTTAAATTGGAACAAAGTTGATGAGAACTTTTCCATTCCAAACTTTCTTAAACTTTATTAATGTATGCTTTCTAAGACAATCCCAAAAATCATTCTGATCTATCTTAGAATATTTCTATTCCAATTTCATAAGTTACCTTACCATATACTTCATTTCAAAGTTCTTTGAGAAAAATTTCTTCGTTTCATGCAACAAACCAAGATCATTAGTAGTTAGTAATATATCAACAACATTTAGAACTAGAACTATAAGTTCTCCCCCACTATTCTTCATATATATAAACATATCGATGGAGTTCTCCTTAAATTCAAAGGAGGTGATGATATCATTGAACTTAAGATACCATTGGTGGAAAGCTTGCTTAAGTTCATTTATTGACTCTTTAAGTTTACACACTATATGTTCCTTTTATTCTACAAAAAACCCTTAGTTTATTCCATATACACCTATTCTTCCAAATTCCCATTAAAAAATGTAGTTTTTACACCCATTGATGTAAATGCAAATCATAATGAGCTTCAAAAGCTATGATAATTCTAAAAGAGTCTTTCTTAAAGATTGGTGAAGAAGTCTCCTTGTAATCAACACCATCCTTTTGAGTGAAACATTTGGAAAAATTTTGGTCTTATAATATTCAACATTGTCACTTGAGTCGTGCTTGGTCTTAAAGACCCATTTACATCCGACTCTCTAGAACCTTTTAAAAATTCAACAACGTCCCAAACCTTATTATTTTTAATTGATTTCAACTCATCTTTCATGAAATCAATCCGTTTAGAAGAATTAACACTTCAATGGCTTATGAAAATGAAATTGGGTCTACAATAGACCTTTTTTTTCTTCCACTTTGAGACATTGTTAATGCTAGTTGTAAAGTTTATAAGTGCTAACAATATTCATGAATAAAATATCCAAATGTAATTTTCGTTGCTAGGTGTGTCTTTTAAGAATATTTGGAAGCCAAAGAAACTATTGAGATCCAACAAACACATCTCATATATCTCAATTCTTATGCACATTAGATTTTATATTAGGCATATATAAATATTTTTAATTTAGGCTACTTACTCAGTCGAGATATTTTTAGATTGATTCTCGATTGATTTACTCAAATTAAAAAGTCCCAAAATTAATTTTTCATTTAAGTAGATCAACCAATTTATTAATGGTCGATTGATCGAGCACTATATCAATCAAAAAATGACTAAATTGATCTACGTGTTTTAGAATTAATTATTTATCACACTAGATCGATGGGAAATTGACTAAATTGATCGATCATGTTTTGGTCATTATATTGGATCGATCGAAAAAGGTTTCGTTCAATCGATTGAGCACAACTTAGATAAATCCAGTGGTCAGGATTTCAACTTTAAACTTATTTCTTACTATAATCAAATAAATTTATTTTTGTACTGTCTTCGTTCTTTAGAACTCTTTTAACAGATTTTATAGACATAATAGTAATATTACTTTGACCTAGTACTTCAAATATTCTATTTAAACAAACCTTAGCATACAACTTTCTTAACTACACAATAGCATTATTCTCTTCATCTTAAGCTCTATCTCTCAAATTATTTTGGCAAAACAATATAATATTTCTTTAGGTTTATTTATTTAATTATTATTTCAAATATTGGTGGTTTTGTTTAATTGATTAATAAGCCTGATTAGTTTATGATATTTTAATAAATGTTCATATAGCTTCTTATTTATTTCATTTTTGAATTATTGGATCAACTAATTGTGTGTGTAATATCATAATTATTTGATTTGATTAATAGTCTTTGAAAAAACTATCTTTATTGAACTTGTACTTATTCCACTTGTTCTAGGGTTGCTAGTTGATTTTGATTTAATTGATATTTTATTAAATCATCTAGCTATGGTTTTCATTGTTGAATATGCTCTAGGACACACATTACACTTGTGTTATTGTGCTAACTTTTCAGGTGGCAACTGAACGAGTTTGATAACTCGTGTGACTTAAGTTTATCAGAACGTTAGTCCGGATCCAAACACCTTGCTTATGAAGACTATGAAAGAAAATGGATGCTTTTAGCTAGATTGGTGGCATTATCTAGGTGGATAGTTTGTGTTCTAACCTTATAATCGAACATTATTTTCATAGTGGATTGTTAAGTAGTTTGGTGGACCTGTGGTTTTCCTCTCAAGTCATTGTTGTGACCTAAGTTTTTTTCACCTAAAAGTCTCGTGTGTTATTTTATTTTTTTGCATTGTTTACACGTGATTGCATGTCTTGCTATCTATGAAAATTTTAATTTGTTATATTTTCATTAATTATCTATTCATCCTTTCTAGTTAATTAGATCTTTAACTAAATATTAATTGGTATCAGAGCCGATCACAAGAAATACTTAGTGTTCCTAATACCTTATTATGGATTATCTTATTGAGAGTGATTTCTTAAATGTTGAGAAAATTAAATCTTCTTTTCTTTCTAAATATAATGTTAAAAGTTTTGAAGAATTATTTTCTAAATGTGCTAGAGCCATAGAAAAGAATACTAGTTTAAAAGTAAAAATACAAAAGTTAAATGAATAACTTGAGGCTCATGAAAGCCTTTCAAATAAATTAAAAGAAGAGATGAATATTTTGCAAGAACAAAATAATGCTTTGAATTTGAGTCTTGAAAGTTTGAAAAAAGAAAATAACAACCCTGTTGTAGATAAAGAAAAATTGATTCAAGAGTTCAAACAATCCAAGGAAGCTGTAAAAGGGCTAACTATTGGAGCCGAAAGGTTGAACAAGATTACGGATTATGGAAAGCTTTTTGAAGACAATAGATGCTAGGAAATAAAGATGAGCACACTACATCATCCTCTTTAAAATCAAGTGTGTTTGCAAAACCTTTTGATCCCTACTGTTCACACATTACACACACATGTGGTGCATCTACTTTAAATTTATTCCTACATGTCATAACTATGGTAGAAATTGACATATTAGACCTAGATGTAGATTTTTGATGACCTATAATTATATTAATAATCTACATACATTTTATTCAAGAATTAACAATCATGTTTATAGAAATAAGCATATGATTAAAAAAACTAGAAAAGCTTGAGTTAAAAAATCTTATATAAATTGTTTTGTAGCCTACATCACATTTAAAGCTAAATCTTCTTCTGCTTGGTATTTTGATAGTAATTATTCTAAATATATGAATGGTGATTGTTCTTTTTTTTCTATTCAAAACTTTTGAAAAATGTAATGAAGATACAATTGCCTTTAGTGATGGAAATAAATTAAGAATTATTGGTAAATGTACAATTTATATTGACGGCATGCCTACATTGGATGATATACTCCATGTGGATAGACTTAAAGCCAACCCAAAAAGCATAAATCAAATTTGAGACAAAAACTATAATATACAATTTATCAATAATCATTGTATTATAACATATCCAAAAGGTAAGTGTGTGATTAGAGGAACTAAGTATCATGATAATTGCTACTAAATTGAGCTAGGCCCTAGTACTACTACTTATAATTTAGCTACTGATCATTTTATTTTTTATGACATTAAAAGATGTGACATATCAACTTTAAAGATCTGGTTAACTTTAACAAAAAGGAAATTATGCGTGGTCTATCTACACTTTTTGAAACTAGGAAAAAAAACATTTGACCACGCCAACTTAGCAAAAAAACTCACTCTTCTCATATGAAAATTAAAGGAGGTAACACAAACAAAACACTTGAGTTAATTCACATCAACTTTATAAGTCTTATGAGAACTGAGAGTTTAGGTAGCAAGAAATATATCATTGTTGTTGATGTTTTTTCTCATTTTATATGGGTTAGATTCATAAAATAAAAATCTAACACATTCGATTTATTTAGTTCTTTGTGTTTTAAAGTGCATATTGAAGTAGATAACAAAATAACTAGCGTAATGAGACTAAGAAGTGATCATAGGAAAGTATTTGAGAACTCAAGATATATTGAATTTTGCAAGCAGCATGAAATAACACATGAGTTCTCAACACTAACCCTACAAAAAAATGGGATTCTTGAAAGGAATAGTCAATTACAAAAGATGGAAAGAGCCTTGCTACATGCAAAGGACATTCCTAAGAAATTTTGTGTCGAAACAATAAGTACTTCATGCTACATAATACACTATGTCTACTTACGTCTAGGTACAAATCACACTCCATATAAGTTATAAAAAGTTAAGAAACCAAATCTTAAACATTTACATGTATCTAGAAGTAAATGTTACATCCTTAGAGATTAGAAGTAAATCTAGGAAAATTTTATTCTAGAAGTGAGGAAGGTATCTTCATAGGTTACTCATTAACAATTCGTGTTTTTATAGTGTTCAACTTGGGAATTAATACTGTTATGGGGTCCATCAATGTTGTTATAGATGATATAGGTACTAATACTCTAGAGATTGATGATAAAAATGAACCTTTAAGCACAAACTTTCCAACTAAGGAATAGAATAATGAAACACCTGACACTAAAAAGATAGATAATAAGTTAGATGAAGAGTTAGCCTTGGATGATGAGGAAAATTTACCTAACACTTAAACTCAGAGTCCAATATGTACTACCAAAAACCATCCAACTGAAAACATCACTGGTAATCCAAATACAAACATTGTAACCAGAAGGAGATAGTTAAGTGAGGTAACTCATCTTTTTTATGTTTCTCAAGTAGAACCAAAAGATGTTAATGAAGCATTAAAAGATGAATTATGGATAAATTTCATGCATGATGAGTTAACTCAATTCACTAAGAATGATGTTTGGAATTTAATACCTAGACCTAAAGATAAAAATATCATAGGAACTAAATGAGTATTTAAAACTAAATCTGATGGGCATGATGTTTGATTAGAAATAAGGCTAGTCGTGTTGCTAAAGATATAAACAAATTGATGGAATTGATTTTGATGAAACTTTTTCTCCTGTAGCTAGGTTAGAATTAATTAAGATTTTGCTTACCATTGCACGATTTATGAAATCCAAACTCCTTTAAATGGATGTAAAGTATGCCTTCCTAAATGGGTTACTTAGTGAAGAAGTCTTGACCCACAAATTCTTGAGTATGTTTATAACCTCAAGAAGACCTTTTCTGGTTTGAAACAAACTCTTAGAGTTTGGTATGAGAGACTTACAACTTATCTCTTGGACAAGGGATTTGTTTCAAGGGGAGTTGACAATACTCTTTTTATTTAAAGGACTAAAGAGAATATATTCAAAGGTCAAATATATGTCGATGAAATAATTTTCAGGTCAACATCCAATTCTATTGTTAATAATTATGTGAACATAATGACTAGTCAATTTGACATGTCTATGATGCGTAAACTCACATATTTTCTTAGTTTGTAAATTAAACAATTAAATGATGGCATCTTTATTTCTCAAAACAAGTATGCATGTAATTTAATTAAGAAATTTGGACCTGAAATAAGTAAGCATTTGAGAACCTCATAACTACTAATGCCAAGATTCCAATGGATTCGTCAGGTAAAAGCATTGATCAAATGCTATATAGAAGCATGAAAGGAAGCTTGATATACCTCACATCAAGTTGACTTGATATTTATTTTAGTTTTGGTGTTTGTACTCGTTATCAATCAGATCCTAAGGGATCATACATTGAACATGTCAAAAGTATCATTAGGTATGTCTCTAGAAATTAATGGATACACAGATGCAAATTGGGAAAGATATCAAGATGTAAGAAAAAACACTTTGAATGGATGTTTCTATAAAATAATCTTGTATCCTGGCACAGTAAGAAACAAAACTCCATCTCATTTTCTAATGTGGAGGCATAATACATTGCTATTAGAAGCTCTTATACATAACTTCTCTAAGTAAATAACATGCTTAAGGAATATGGCTTTGAATAAAGTACAATTCTCATTTACTGTGATAACACTAGTGTTATATGTATCTCCAAAAATCCTATTTTGCATTCTCGAACAAGACATATAGACATTAGACATCATTTTATTTGGAAACTAGTAGAAGATAAAAATTTATCACTTGAGTTTGTGCCTACTAAAAGCTAATTAGTTGATTTATTCACTAAGACACTTGATACCCAAAGATTTGAATCTCTTAAAAGTGCCTTAAAAATAAACACTATTAGTTAAATTATCCTAGTAATTTTTTTAATTATTTTCTCATAGAATAATATAAAAAAAAAGGGTGAAGGTAGACTTGCTTTAACTTGACATGAACATTATACACTACTTTTATATTCTTTGACTCTGCATTATGTAAATGGATATTGTGAATTGACATTTGCATATGTTTTTACATCTCGTGATCAATGTGAACATGAACGTACCCACACACTGGACATATATATATGTCTTCCTTGAAGTTTATAATTAATTATGTGAGATTTTAATACTAAAAGTAAGCTTAATTACAAAATTATAATTGAACTCTCTTTTTCACCTTATAAAATGCTACTATAGATAAACACCTAATTTTGAGAGGACTACATACTATGATGTGTGAAAGCTACTACCTCGTTACTAGTGTTGAAGTCATCATACTAGATATATTGTCTTGTACATATTTCTTTCGCAAAAGAAGAAAATATGATCATGGAAATAGCCATATACACAAAATAAAAAATAATTGGATGCACAAAAAGAAAGAACCATAAATAGTAATGCAAAAAGAAGAATAAATAATCAATCTTCAATAAAATAATAATAATAAATAATGAAAGGGGATACAAAGGAAAAAATTAATTAACATATCTCTTGGTAAGTAAAATTTTATTTTATGAAGTTTGAATTTAATTTCTTTCATGATAGGTGATACTCTTTTGCTTTAAGTCACTCATAACTAATCATGAATGAACTAATTGATATACTCGTGTAGATTCAATATTCATCTCACTTGATGAATGTAGATATGTTACTATATATGTTATTATGTTTTGTGACCTATTTACATATATTTATGTTGTTAATGAATAGTCATAATTTGAACACAAATTAATTTTCATAATTATGCATAATGTTGCAATCATATTTAGCTCAATCTATTACCCTCTACTAAAAAAATTTTGTTTTGAAGTTGTTTATTTGAATAACAAAAAGGGGAAGAAAATTGAAAGAAAAATTTGAACATTAATTGAAAATCTACAAAAAAAAAATGGAGAACTAATTTATAGAGATAATTAGTTGGAAAATCTTTTTGTAGATATTACAAATAAGGGGAGTTCTGTTTTTAATTTTCACTTGACAATTACTCACTTTTATTAATAATATTTGTTTTTCTATTGTTATATACACGGAACAATAAGTCTTTCGGGACAAGTTGTTTAGTTGTTTATGTTTTCATCTTTCATTATGAACTGCCGAGATTCAAGTGAAGATAGTTTCACCAAATCATAGATTAGTTCTACTATGTAAAATTTATTTTTTTCTATGAGTGCTATATAGTGAGAGATATTTTTTGTCACACGAATATGCCAAAGGGGAAGATTAAAAGATTTAATAGTGTTGGTGATATTTATGAACAAAACATCTAAATGTAATTTTAGTTTCTCAATGTGTCTTTCAAGAATATTTTCAAGCCAAAGAAATTATCGAACTTCAGTGAACACATCTCAAGTATATCTCTATCATTATGCATGTTATATTTCATATGGGACACATAGGAACATTTTAAATTTAGGCTATTTGATCGATTGAGACATGTCTAGATTAATCGAGATGATGTGAGCAGATCGATCCAGAATCTATCTACTAAGATTAAAAAGTCCTAAAATTAATTTTTCATTTTAGTATATCGATTGAAAAATATCTAGATCGATCAACCTATTTCAAAATTAAATATTTATTACACTAGATCGATCGAGAATTGACTAGTCAATCAATCGATCATGTTTTGATCATTGTATTGGATCGATTGAAAAGAGTTTCGATTGATCGACTTTCATATTCGATCTATCCAGCACAACTTAGATTAATCGAGTGGCTAGAGTTTTAACTTTAAACCTATTTCTTACTCGAATTGGATTTATTTATTACTATATTATCCTCATTCATTAAAACTCTTTTAACTGATTTTATGGATAGAATAGTAATATTACTTTTACCTAGTATTTCAAAATATTATATTTAAACAAGCCTAAGCATACAACTTTCTTAACTACACAATAACATTATTCTCTTCATCTTAAAAGCTCTCTCTCTTAGATTGTTTTGCAAAAACTTGATCACGTTTCTTTAAGATTTTTTATTTAATTATTCTATCAAATATTGGTGGTTTTGTTTGATTAAATAATAAGTCTTATTAGTTTATGATATTTTGATAAATGTTCATATAACTTATTATTTATTTCATTCTTGAATTATTGTATCAAATAATTGTGTGTAATATCACAAGTATTTGTTTTGATTATTTTTCTTTAAAGAAGCTATCTTTATTGAACTTGTCCTTAATCTGGTTGTTCTAGGGTTGCTAGTTGATTTTGATTTAACTGATATTTTATTAAATCATCTAGCAAGAGTTTTTCATTATGAAATCTGCTCTGTGACACACATTGCACTTGTGTTATTGTGCTAACATTTCAGGTGCCAGTTAAACGGGTTCAATAACTCGTGTGACTTGAGTTTATCGAAACGTTGGTCCAAATTCAAGCACCTTGCTTGTAGAGACTGTGAAAGAAAGTAAATGCCTATAAGTAGGATACTTGGGGGCATTACCCAGTTGGTTAGTTTAAGTCCTAACCTTTAATCTAATATTATTTTCATAGTAGATAGTTAAACGATCCTCTGTACCAGTGGTTTTCCTCTTAAGTCATTGTTGTGTCCTACGTTGTTTCCATATAAAAATCTCGTGTGTTATTTTATTTTTTCACATTATTTACATGTGATTTCATGTCTGATTGCCTACAAAAATTTTAATTTGTCATATTTTTGCTAATTATATATTCACCCGTTTTAGCTAATTAGATCTGTAACAAAATAAACTTTCACTTGTGATTCATCTACTATAGCTTCATTAACATTATTTTCAATAGGGTTTTCTTGGTCAATCATTTGTTGTTTTTGTCTACTGCTTAAGTGTTCAGCAATAGGAGTAACAACTTTAAAAGAAGTTAAGGGCAAAGGACATTCTACCCTAATTTCTTTAATTTCACATTTTGTGGTGTTTTACTCTACTAACTTTATCATTCTTAATGAATCTAACAATTTCTAGATTCCACGACTCTTATACTATGGCTAGCATAGTAAAATTTATACCATTTAGATGTTTCTGGATAATCAATGAAGAAGCCACTAGTTATTCTTGAATCTAACTTCCTTTCATATGAATTATAAATCCTTGCTTCTACCCGACAACCCAAAACATGAAGGTGTTGTAAACTAGTTTAGCAAATATATTGTAGTTTTTAATGCATGCATCCACAGTTATATGAGTAAAGATGAATTACTTAACATACTCGTAACCATATCTAATAAAGTATGATTATGTCATTATGCTACAATATCTTGTTGTGTTGTACCTAACATAGTGGCACATATGTCACGCTTTTTTAGGAATTTAACAAATGAGCTCATGCATTGCCCAATTTCGTCATATTTTTCATAATATTCACCAATTTCATCATATTTTTTATAAAAATCACCACCTTTATCATACCTAACAATTTTCACTTTTATGTCTAATTATCTCTCAACCTCATTAATTAACACCTTTAGGGCATCTATTAATTGATATTTTTCATGCAACAAGTAGACATAACCATAACATGAAAAATCATCGATAATCTATACAAATTCTAAGATCTATAAAATCCAACCCTGTAAGGATTTCATTCTTTTTGCCAATCTTTCCAATCTTTCATTAGAAATGTGACCCATACATTTATGTCACAATTAAGCATAATGTTCATCGACTAAACTTTGTTTAGTTTCAACATTATAATGCAAAATTAAAAGAGTTTATACAAAAAGATTATCAAGTTTAAACTTGAATAAACCATCGCAAAGATACCTGAACCAATGAAGCTTTTTTGTTTAAACAAACTGAAACATTTATTCACAAATTTGAAAGAATATTCAATTGAATCAAGTTTGGATAAGGAAACTAAATTACTAGAAACAAAAGGTACATAAAGATGATTACCTTACAACCTTACATGGAGGTTCTGCCAAGAGGATTATCTTGTGGTTTATTGATGTTATGGAAGGAGAATTTGGATATATCAGGGAAATCTTTTTCTCTGGGCATAATGATTATGTTGTTAAGGTTGAAAACAGAGGGATGATTTGATTTACTAGATTTTATGATAATCCGGATAGAGGAAAAATATATATGATTCTTGGGATTTATTGATAAATTAAATGACTGCTTTCAATTGCCTTGAATGATCATTGGTGATTTCAATAAGATTCTCTACAATGATGAAGAGGTAGGAGGATGGAGAGCTGAGAGCTTAACTAATGACTTCAAAAGTGCTATACAACACTGTGGTTTAATTGATATTGGCTGTGTGAGATATAAATATACGTGGAATAATGGAAGGTACGAGGATGAAAATACGCATGTGAGATTAGATAGAGCTCTTGTCTACGAGGCTTGGTTATCTTTATTTCCTCATAATAGGTTGCAGCATGAGGAATTTTCAATGTCCCATCACACGTTACTCTTTGCTAGTAGCTCTGAGACTATTTATCAGACTAAGAACAAAAGAAAGAAGGCTTTCAAATTTGAAGAATTTTGACTAAGAATTTATGGTTTTATAATTATTGTGTCTGGGAAGGTAGCTCTCTAAAGGTTATGACTCAGAAATTTAATTGTTATAGTGACACTTTATGGACATAAAATTGGCATAGAGTTAGACATGTTCAAAGGAGAATTAAGAAGGCTGAAGATGACTTGAAGTTGGCTAAGGCTATGGCTCCCCTAAGTGTGACATGAGTAGGATTAAAAGTTTAGAAAGGGATTTGAATTCACTTTTGAAGTGTGATTCTATGTAAAGACAAAGATCACTACAATTGTGACACTTTAAGAGGTATCGTGTTGTTGGCAAACTTGATGAGATTGAAGTATGGGGTATGTCTGAGATTTATAAAGTTCAAATTGTGTTTTTCAATTACTACTATGAGCTGTTTGATAGTAATGAACTTGTTAATTTGGATGCTTTCTCTGATTGCATTGTTCCCAAGGTATCAAGTTAGATGAACGGTAGGTTGTTAAGGCTTCACTCAAAAGAAGTCATTAGGATGGCTTTATTTCAAATGCACCCTGTAGAGGCTCTGGGACCAGATGGGATGCTTTCACTGTTTTTTCAAACCTAATGGGACATTATTGGGAGGCTTTCACTGTTTTTTCTTCCCTCTCTGCTACTATCTCTTTCATCTTTTCTTCAAGCTCTTCCTTATATGCTTATATGTGCCTAATCATTCTTAACAGGGAATTACATGCTTTGCTTTTCGATAAATTTCAGCATCATACCATTCAAAATAATGGCAAGCACATGCTGACTTTCAATTAGAAAACAAAAGGAAAAAAATTCATAAAACCAAATTATTAATTTGAAAATAAAAAGTTTATAAAAATTACGAATAAAAATTACCCCAGCCTTAAAGCAACTAAAGAATATTCTTGGTGGGTTAGCATCCATCCACGGTGTTCGCAATGGATTAATTTTTTCATGAAAGCATTACCATTGATGAACACCTTGCATGTTGGGTTGAAGAAAATTAGGGATTTTGCCTTTTTGTAGATGGTGAATAAAGTTAAGCCCCAATTCAATCTTTTAGTGAATTAAGGGTTTTAATTTCTAAAATATCAAATTTATTCTTCTAAAAAATGCATATTGTGTGTTAGACAAAATTTAACTCTGTTACCAATAAATCACTAAAAACGTATTTATGCAAGACATTAAACCAGGTATAGATTTGCAAAAACTTATACATCGTGGATAGATTGGTTACAGATCCCAAAACGTTGGAGATATAAAACATATTAGATGAAGGATTGTCTAAGTCCCTTATATTTAACGAAAGAATATTTTAGACCCACACTTATTAAATGAAAAAAATATATATCCACAACTTTTATAAAAAGGATTATAGAAATCTATTTTATAAATTAATGGACTTATACTACTTCAATTGTCCACTTTAAAACTGGAGCAATATAAATTCATAATTCTACAAAATAAACTTATACAACTTTTTTTTATAAAGATAGCGGATACGTGTTACTCTACTTAATAAGTAATGTTTGAGATAACTATCTCACAAGATATTTTTTGGCCACAAGGTTTGTAATGCTTGTTCACACATTCCTTTTGCCCTCCACAGCTCTATCATCCCACAATACTTAAGGGCTAGGTCTTAGGTTCAAGAGCTGCGAAGGGCTAAAAGAATGTGTGAACAAGAATTATGAACCTTGTGGATCTTGTGAGAGATTTATCTCAAACATAAAAGGCGCTATTTTGAAAGGATGTCTCTATAGGCCCTAGTTACTGACTAGTGGATAGGTTTTTTGCACCTTTCGCAACTCTCGAACCCAGGACCTAGCCCTTAAGTACTTTGGTGGTTGTCCCAGATGGTAGCAGCTCTCTCACCCTAAGGTATTTAAGGGCTAGTTATTGGATTTTAGAGCTGCAGAGGGTGAAAGGAATGCGTAAACAAACGTTACGAACCTTGTGACCCCATAAATATCATGTGAGAGATTTATCTCAAACAAGTAAGAGACTAAAATATACTTTCATTAAAGATAATACACTTAGACTACTTTTTCCCAACATATTTAAGCCTAAAAACAAACATGGTTTTACTACGGAAAACAAGCAAAGCTTGCATGCTTATTTATGTAATATCTAATAACTTACAACCCAAGCTCTGAAAATTGTACGCCTTGCTTTGCCACTTCTTGTTTGAGTTTACAATCTCATAAACCACTCGTCGCTTGATTTCTTACCCTTTTTATCACGTGTTTGATGGATAATTATCAAAAATATCTTTAAATTTTGAAGTAATATAAAAAATATCCTCAAAATTTCAAAAATATCACAAATCTTTTTAAATATAACAGAAGTTAAAGTTAATGGAATTGAATTATAAATTTTTATAGATAAAAATGATAGACATAATAGGAAATAAATAAATAATAGGAAATCAAGAAATCATAGAAATATAAACACAAAACATCTCAGGTTGTCTCTCAAAAGAAATAATAATTAGTAAAAAAATGAAATATAAAAAGCAAGATTAAATCTTAAGGAATGAGATAAATTTAAAGATTCATCATTTTCAAAAAAATATATATATTTTCAAGAAAATATATAATTTCTTATGAACTAAGTAATAAAGAAATCAGTATTACTATTACAGATGTAAAAGGAATATACAATATGCCATTAATTGACAAAAAAATATTATGGATAAACTATCAAAAATCTCTCAAAAGAAAAATTAGATACATTCATTTAAAAGGAATAATATTAGTAAATGCATGCATATTTTAGAGAAGAAATTGATACACTAATAAAATTAGCGCTACTAGAATATAGAATAATAAATAGAAAATATGTTTTATTAGGAATGATCCATAGAAACCTACAATACTAAAAATTAAAGTTCACATTATACACTAGGTTTACAATTAATATTAATGATAAAAATTTAAACCAAGTATTAAGTTTAGCTTATGAATTTGAAAGAAGAAATTTAATGAAAGAAGAAAATTATCTATTTTTAATACTATACATAGTAAGATATTCACTAATAAATAGTCATAATAGTTTAATATATTGATAAAATGAATTCGTAAAGATAGATAAAAACAATTCAAGTAATTAAGCAAATAATAAACCAAAAATATTAACAAACTTTAAAATATGAGAAGAATAAAACTTAAATGTTAAAAACAACCGTTAATACTAAAATAAAAAGACAATGTAACAAGATTTATGTCTATGGATCCTAAAGAAAAAACCTCTTACAAAGAAAAAGAGGCAATAGATTTAAACCAAGAAGTTGAAGGAATGAAAGCATTAATCCATAACATAATATTATAAAGAAAAATGATATTATTATTATTTTAATAATGTTCAAAAATAAATTACAAAATACAAAAATTAGATCTTAATAGAAACCTATTAATTATATAAAAAAATTAAATAATAATAATGAAAGTGATGACTTGTATAATTAGATATAATTTATCAATTCTAAACTTTAATTTTAGTATAATTTAATTTATTTTCCATTAAATTTAACCTTTATTATTATTATTTAAATTTTATTTTGGATTTAAAGATAACAAATATCTAAAATTTTAAAGTATATCCTCGAATTTAAATTAAGATTTTTAAAATATATATATGAAATAAAAAAGCACTAAGATATATATATATATACGGAATAAAAAGACTGGCCACCAGAGTAAAATAAAAAATAAATAAAAAAGAAACAGAGGCGGCGCGGGGAGAGAGTAAGTAGAAAAAAGGAGAAAGATATCTATATATATATATATATATATATAAAGGAGCATAGCTTGAGGGATAGGGTTTAATATAAATATATATATGTGGAATAAAAAGGACGGGACACCAGAGGAAAATAAAAAAGAAACAGAGGCGGCACGGGGAGAGAATAAGAAGAAAAAAGGAGAAACACACGGCTGCGGAAAAGAAAAAAGAAAAAGAAAATACGAGAGAAGACACGAAAGTAGATTTGTTTTGCGATTCAATTTTCTTTCAATTTTTCTCATAAAATTATGATAAATTCGTTTATGTTTAATTTAATTTTTAGCATGAAATAATTGCTTTATTCTAGGAAAAAGATGTAATTTAATTTCAAACTATACTTGATTTTCTATATTAATTTGAATTATTTCTCTTCATGTTTATCTCATTTATTCTTAGTTTAATGCTTCTAATTAATTGTCCATTAATTAGATTATTTTAGTCTTCTGATTTACTATCGAAAGAGAGAATTATATGATAGATCTAGAATATTTCAAGATTGGTAAATATAGAGATCGAAAGATTTGTATAAACATGTATAGTTTTAAAAATCATTGGTTTTAATGATTTTTTGCTTTATTAAATTGCATATTCAAGTGTAAATTAATGAACAAAATTATTTTCAATTAACCATCGAAAGAGACTTTTTGATATTTTTGGAGATTGTTGACAAATAGAGAAAATTAAACTCAATTAACTATGAGTAAAATATAGGGAGGGATTAGGTGAAATTGATTTCCTATAAGTTTTCTTCTTATTAATTTGATCTTTGAACTTCTTAATTTTCTTTTGCCCATCTTTCGTTAAATTAATTTTATTTTAAATTTCAATTACAACAACCTGAGTGAATTTTATAAATAAAATTGAGATTAACATAATTTTGGTATTTATCAAAAGTAAGTTACCAATCCCTGATAATGATACTATATTTATCACTTTATTATAAAATTACGATACTATCTACTTGTAGTTTTACACCGATCAAGTTTTTGGCACCGTTGTCGGGGATTGATTTTTTCTTATTTTTGTAAATATCAATACAAAATAATCTTAGTTTTAATTTAGAATTATATTTTTTTTTCTCTATGTGTGTTTTTTACGTTGGATGCGCCGTGCTAGAACTCAAAACATTATTCCTTTTAATCCGAAGATTGAAAGAATATTTAGATCACAAAGAAAGAAGAAAGTATTAGTCATGGCTAAAGGAGAACAAAATGCACAATTTCGCACCTTGATGGATTATATAAGGCTAATTGTGAATGACAACTACTCAGGTGTAAGACGTCAAACCATTAATGCCAATAATTTTGAGCTTAAACTGGCTTTGATCAACATGATGCAAAAAGCCCAATTTAGTGAATCGCCACTTGATGACCCCATTATTCCTTTGGCGATGTTCTTAGAGATTTGTAACACTGTAAAGATGCCCGGTGTTACTGAAGACACCATTAGACTAAGATTGTTTCCTTTTTCATTGAGGGACAAGACCAGAGGTTGGCTATAATCTTTACAACCGAGAAACATCACTAGTTGCCAAGACATGGTAGAAAAGTTTCTTGATAAATTCTTTCCACTTGCAAAAACAGTCCTACTCAGGAGTGAGATTGGTCAATTAAGACAAAATGATTTTGAGACACTCTATGAAGCATGGGAAAGATATAAAGATATGATTTGGTGTTTCCCTCAACATGGACTGCCAGATTGGTTGCAAATTCAGATGTTCTATAATGGGTTAAATGGGCAAACTAGAACCATAGTTGATGCTGATTCTGGTGGAACTTTGATGTAAAAAACACTTGAAAGTGCTATTTCTCTTTTGGAAGAAATGGCCTCAAACAACTATCAATGGCTAACTGAAAGATCTATGGTTAAGAAAGTTACCAGGATTAATGAATTGGAGCTATTTGCTACCATGTCAGCTCAAGTAGCTTCTCTATCTCATCAAATTTCTACCTTGACAACTCAAAGAATACCACAAATTGCAAAATATGTTGCAACTTCAAGTATGACAATTTCGATGAACGAATCGAGTCAAGAGCAGGTTTAATACATCAACAATCGGAACTACAATTTTCGTGGTAATCCTATGCCAAATTACTATCATCTAGGGCTTCAAAATCATGAAAATTTGTCTTATGGAAACACAAAGAATATGCTTAAAACTTCTCCAGGGTTTAATAGTCAATCAAGGGAAAAGAAGATGTCACTTGAGGATGCCATGGTTTCCTTTGTTGAGGAAACCAAAGCAAGGTTTAAAAAGACTGATTCAAGGTTAGATAACATTGAGACTCATTTTAACAATATGGGAGCCACTATGAAAAATCTTGAAGTACAAATTGGGCAACTCGCCACAACCATCAATGCTCAACAAAAAGGAACTTTTCCTAGCAATACAGAAGTGAATCCAAAGGAACAATGCAATGCCATTACACTTAGGAGTGGAAGAGAAATTGAAAAATCACCATCAAAGAAAACTGAGTCCACCCCTACAGCTCCAAACAATGGCCAAAGCAATCATAAAGTAGAAGAAGATGAGATTGTTTATGATACACTAAGAGAGGCTGGCATGCCTCTATCAATTTCATTTCCTGACAATCCTCATATTCTCTCTACTCCACTTCCTTATCCTCAAAAACAAAAATTAGATAAGCAACTTTCTAAGTTTTTGGATATTTTTAAGAAAATTCACATAAATATTCATTTTGTAGATGCCTTGGAACAGATGCCAAATTATGCCAAATTTCTAAAGGACATCATTTCCAAGAAGAGAAGGTTAAAGGATTTCGAAACAGTGAAGTTTCTAAAGAATGTAGTGCCATTCTTTGAAAGAAATTGCCTCAAAAATTAAAAAATCCAAGGAGTTTCACTTTTCCTTGCACTATTGGAAATTCATTTTTTGAGAAAGTTTTATGTGATCTTGGTGCTAGCATTAATCTTATACCACTGTTTGTTTATAGGAAATTGGGACATAGAGGGATGAAACAAACAACAATTTCTTTGGAACTAGCAGACCGATCTATCAAGTATCGACATGGAATCATAGAAGATGTATTAGTAAAGATGGATAAATTTATTTTTCCTACTGATTTTGTAGTGTTAGATATGGATGAAGACCAAGATTTCCCAGTAATTATTGGTTGACCATTTTTGGCTATGGGAAGGGCTTTAATGGATGTTCAAAAGGGTGAGTTAATATTGAGAGTGAACAAGGAAGAGGTTACATTCAACATCTACAAAGCTATGAGATTTCCAGAAGATCCAAGCACTTGCTTTCGAGTAGATGTCATTGAGCAATGTGTAGTAAAAGTTTCAAGAAGATATGTCGATTGATAATCTAGAATGATGTATCACCACTTCATCACATGCTTATGATTTCAACAACTCTGTTGTTTGTGAACCTGATTTACCTTTTATTAGTGAAGAATTTCTCCACTATGTATTTGCCTTGAAAGCATTATAGTAGGATACATCATGTAGCACAGAAGTGGAGAGGCTAGAGCCAATGGTAATAAAGACAGATTTTGTAATCTCTACAAAAAAACTATAGCAAATTATAACTCCATAGTTGAAGCAATTGCCTGAGCATCTTCACTATGCATTCTTGGGTGATAATTACACATTTCCAGTGATTTTTGAGGAATCACTTACACCTGAAAAATAGGAAAAGTTACTACGTGTGTTAAGGGAGCATAGAACAGCCTTGGGATAGATTATCTATGACATAAAAGGTATAATTCCATCCATTTGCATGCACAAGATTCTAATGGAGGAACCTTACAAACCATCAATTGAACCCTAAAGAAGATTGAATCCAGCAATGAAGGAAGTTGTGAAAGCTAAAATTTTAAAGCTCTTCAATGCTGGAATTATTCATGCTATTTTAGACAGCTCATAGGTAAGTCGTGTGCATGTTGTACCAAAAAAGGGTGGAATGACGGTAGTGAAAAATGACAACAATGAGCTTATTCCTAAAAGAATAGTCATGGGTTGGCGTGTATATATAGATTATTGCAACTTGAACAAAGCAACAAGGAAGGATCATTTTCCACTTACATTCATTGATCAAATGTTAGATTGATTGGTTGGATACCCATATTATTGCTTCTTAGATGGTTATTCAGGGTATAATAAAATTATCATAGCCCCCTAAGATCAGGAGAAAACTAAATTCACATGCCCCTATGAAACATTTGCTTTTAGAAGGATGCTGCCCCTACGAAACATTTGCTTTTAGAAGGATGCCCTTTGGATTATGCAATGCCCCAACAACATTTCAATGTTGCATGATGGCTATTTTTTCTTATATGGTGGAAGATATAATGAAAATTTTCATGGATGACTTTTCGGTTTTTTGTACATCTTTTGATCATTGTTTACATAATTTAGCTCTTGTTTTGCAGAGATGTGAAGATAAAAACCTTGTCCTAAATTGGGAGAAGTGTAATTTCATGGTTCAAGAAGGGATTGTGCTAGGACATAGAGTGTCATCTAAAGGAATTGAGGTTGATCGAACTAAAATTGCAACCATAGAAAAACTACCACCTCTAAAGAATGTGAAGGGAATAAGAAGTTTTTTGGGACATGTAGAATTTTATAGAAGATTTATAAAGGATTTTTATAAACTCTCTAAACCTTTATGTAATCTTCTTGAAAAATATTCTACATTTGACTTTGATTATGTTTGTTTGCAAGCCTTTAATGCAATCCAAGAGAAACTGATTTCAGCACCAGTAATGATTGTACCTGATTAGAGTCAACCTTTTGAAATCATGTGTGATGCAAGTGACTTTGAAATTGGAGCAGTGTTAGGAAAAAAGTGAGACAAATTGTTTAGGGCCATATACTATGCAAGTCGGACAATGACTGAAGCCCAATTGAATTATACAACAACTGAGAAGAAGATGCTCACTATGTTGTTTACTTGCAAAACATTTCGGTCTTACCTCATTGGTACAAAGGTGATAGTGTTCACTAATCATATAGCACTTTGTTATTTGTTTAGCAAGAAGGATGCTATGCCTAGATTGATTCGTTGGATTTTTCTTCTTCAAGAATTTGATTTGGAAGTTTGAGATAAGGAAGGAAGTGAAAATTTAGTTGCTGACCATCTCTCTCAATTGGAGTAGGAGGAAGTGAAACCAAATTTTGAGATTCAAGAAGCATTCCCTAATGAGCAGTTATTTGCATGTGAGATCAAGCTTCCTTGGTATGCTGATATTGTAAACTACTTAGCTTGTAGGGTATTGCCACCAGATCTTACTTACCACCAACGTAAGAAGTTTTTGCATTATGTGAAATATTATTTTTGGGATAAACCTTTGCTTTTCAAAAAATGCTCAGATCAAATCATCGGAAGATGTGTGCCTAAAGAGGAGATGCAATCCATTCTCCATCATTTCCATTCCTCATCATATGGAGGACATTTTGGAGTAACACGAATAACAGCTAAGGTACTTCAAAATGGTTTCTTTTAGCTCTCTATTTTTCATGATTGTTATACTTTAGTGAATACTTGTGATCAGTGCCAACATATGGGAAATATTTCAAGGCGTCAAGAGCTACCATTGAAAAATATCTTAGAGGTTAAGTTATTTGATGTTTGAGGAATTGATTTTATGGGTCCTTTTCCTCCATCTTTTGGATTTGTTTATATCTTGTTAATAGTTGATTATGTGTCAAAGTGGGTAGAGGCAATTGCTACAACAAAAAATGATACAAAGGTAGTGCTCAAATTTTTACATAAGAACATATTCACAAGATTTGGCACTCCACGTGCTATTATTGGTGATGAAGGGACCCATTTTTGCAACAAGTTATTCGACAACCTTCTCTCTAAATATGGTGTGAAACACAAGATGGCACTTGCCTATCATCCTCAAACTAATGGTCAAGCTGAGATTTCAAATCGATAAATCAAGAATATCCTTGAGAAGACGGTCAACACCAATAGAAAGGATTAAGCAAAGAAGCTTAATGATGCTTTATAGGCATACCGTACAACTTTTAAAACACCTATCGGGATGTCTCCTTATCGATTAGTGTTTGGAAAAGCATGTCATCTCCCTGTTGAGTTAGAGCATAAAGCTTATTGGGATGTAAAGAAGTTTAATTTTGATTTGAAGGAAGCAAGGGAAAAATGACTTCTTCAATTGAATGAGATGGATGAGTTTTGGAACGATGCTTATGAAAATGCAAAGAACGGACAATAGGTTTTTCTTTTCAATTCATGACTAAAACTCTTCCCAAGACAACAGGTCCTTATACAATTGACAAAGTTTCCACCTTTGGAGCAATAGACTTGAAGGACAAGATAGGGAATATATTCAGAGTTAACGGTGAGAGATTGAAGCAATATTATCGAGAAAAAGTGGAAAGGAATAGTGCATTTATTCCTCTTCAAAATCTTGATTGATGAAGATTGAAAAGTCTGGCTGTAGACTATAAAACAAGCACTTATGAGAGGCATCCCATAAAACTTTCTTTTGTTCTTTTATTTTATTATTATCTATTTGAATAATATAGATTTGATGTTGATTTATTTTTCAGGAATAAAGAGCTAAAAATTATTAACTAATGCGGATCCACCATAAAACGAGGGAAGTTCCTTTCATTTTTTCAATTTGTCTCACTTTTAAATTTACAATGAGGACATTGTTTAGTTAAGTTTGGGGGTGCAACTTCTATAGTCTTGAGTTGTTGAATTCTCTTATCAAGCATGTATTTAAGTATGATTGAATTTGCTATGAACATGAAATTTGTGATTGAGGATAGGTTCGAGAAAGTTTTTCAAAATATGCTATTATGTTAGTGAGAGTTTTGTATGTACTTTGATTTAAATCTTTGTCCATGAAAATAATTGAGCACATAATAAATTTTTCTCTACTCCATTTTGCCTATGAAGAGAAGGAGTTAAATTAAGTGGGTTAGGAAAGTTCAAATCTTGCTTTGCCCTAGAATACGTTGATGGATCCTTGAGACAAAATCCTAATTGAGACCAAATATCATATAAATGATCTAAGTAATTTTTTTTTCACAAACAAAAAGTTTCCCCAACCATCCTAATTATCGCACCATCATTGCATGGTGTATTCCTATAGTCAATCCATTTGAGCCTTGTTTTGTTCTTTTAACTACATATATCATTCTCACTCTAAGCCTGAAAAACCATGAACTTACCTTAAATTTTGAGAAAATACTTTGGTGAAAATTTGCATTTAAAGAGAAAGTTAGTTCAAATTAAATAATTCATATTATGTTTGCTCTATTTGGTCAAAGAAAGAAAAAAAGTGGAAGGCAAGAATAAAAAAAGGATAAAAGTGGTTGAAATTAGTAAAGACTATGAGTGTCAAGTCAAACATACAAAAAAAAGTAAAGAAATTAAAGAAAAGGGAAAAAAGAGTATTCTATTTATTGAGTATGACAACAATATTGTCATCAGTATAAGCATATTGTCCGGAAAGAGCTTTAGTGTTAATTCTATCTATATTCATTTTATTGTTTCTTTCAATCAAGTATTTTGATTTTCTATATCCATTTATTTCTCAATTCTCACTTTATGGCCTATTATTACAACCTTAATTAAAGACCCTTTGATCTCTATAAGATCTTGTTGGCATTGCCTACAGTTTTCTTTTTTTTTATTTTCTTTTTGTTTGAGCACAAATAAAATTTTAAGTTTGAAAGTAGTTGATGACTTACATAATTTGATATAATTTATCATTTCTAAACTTTAATTTTAGTATAATTTTATTTATTTTTCATTAAATTTAAATTTTATTATTATTATTTAAATTTTATTATAAATTTAAAGATAATGAATATCTAAAATTATAGAAACACATCCGAAGATATATTTAAATTAAGATTTAAAATATATATATATAGGATTACAACTTGAGGGATAGGATTTAATATAAATATATACGTGGAATAAAAAGGACGGGCTACCAGAGGAAAATAAAAAAAATAAAAAAGAAACAGACGCGGCACGGGGAGAGAATAAGAAGAAAAAAGGAGAAACACAGAAAAGCCGTCAGCAAAGAAAAAAATAAAGAGATTTACGGTGGCGGAAAAGAAAAAAAGAAAAAGAAAACGCGGGAGAAGATACGAAAGCAAATTTTTTTTGCAATTTAATTTTATTTTAATTCTTCTCATTAAATTATGATAAATTCATTTATGCTTAATTTAATTTTTAACATAACTAATTTATCTTTATTCTAAGAAAAATATGTAATTTAATTTCAAATTATGTTTGATTTTTTATGTTAATTTGAATTATTTCTCTTCATGTTTATCTCATTTATTTTAAGTTTAATGCTTATAATTAACTGACTATTAATTAGATGATTTTAGTCTTGTGATTTACTATCGAAAGAGAGAATTATATGATAGATCTGGAATATTTCGGGATAAGTAAATATAAAGATTGAAAGACTTTTATGAATTTGTGTAGTTTTAAAAATTATTGATCTTAATGATTTCTTGTTTTATTAACTTGCATATTCTTGTGTAAATTAATGAACAAAATTATTTTTAATTGACTATCGAAAGAGGCTTTTGGGTATTTTTGAAGATTGTTAACAAACAAAGAGAATTAAATTCAATAAACTATATGAGTAAAGCATAGAAAAAGATTAGGTGAAATCAATTTCCTAGAAGTTTTCTTCCTATTAATTTTATCTTTGAACATCTTTATTTTCTTTTGCGCATCTTTCTTTAAATTAATTTTATTTTAAATTTCAATTACAATAACCTGAGTGAATTTTTTAGATAAAATTGAGATTAACATAATTTTGGTATTTGTCAAAAGTAAGTTACCAATCTCTGAGAACGATACTCTATTTATCACTTTATTATAAAACTACGATACTGTGCACTTACTTTTTTGCACCGATCAGAAAAGCTTTAACTTTTTTAGTAGAAGAAATAAATATAGCATAAGAATACTGTGCACTTACTTTTTTGCACCGATCAGAAAAGCTTTAACTTTTTTAGTAGAAGAAATAAATATAGCATAAGAATCAAACATTAAATCCTTACAAAATATAAATGAGATACAAAAGAACTACAAAAAGAAATAAGAGAATATTGTTAGAAGAAAAAATTACAACAAGACATACATAAATAATTTACATAATTAAGAATGGAGGTAAATAACATACTTAGAAAAAATAAAATTATAAGTTATAAGTTTGATTCATTTATAGAATTAAAGGAAGAACCACTTAGAATATCAAATATATTAATACCTAGGAATAAGAAAAGAAAGAATGAGAAAAACCCCAAAGATAAAGAAGAAACTATAATCCTAGTGTAATGAAATATAAGAAAAAATTAGAATAACATTTTATGAACTCTTAGAATAGGTACATAGAAAATTTAGTTAGTTTGTCAACCTTAATAGATGAAGAACTAGGAAAATATTATGGTGAAAAACTTTGTATAAACAAATAAGAATATAATATGACAATAATCAATGAAACTGATTTTGAACTAGAAAATATATAATCTAAAAAATCATATGAAGCCAATTTTTTTACCAGTTTTTTACTAAGAATAAACATATGATCCACATAAAGTAGAAAGAAATAGGCAAAGACCATAGGAACCTGAACTTCCTTATAGGAAAAAACAACAATTCAAAATAGAAGAAGTCTCTAGTTCCCACCAGAATTTCTTTTATGCTAATAAGAAGAGAGACCCTCGTGAATGGTTTCAAATTAGTCTGTGTTTTATTAAAAATATTGGAAAAATCTCGTGGGAGGTATAGATTTGTGCATTTCTTTCTTTTATTTTTATTTTTTAAATTTTTTTATAATGTATGGTAAAATTTGTCTACGTGACATGTTTAGGAAAAAAATATTTAAAATAATTAAATTCAATTATTAAAATAAAATTATTTAATAATATATATTATAAAAAAAATTAATACATTACCTTAGATAGCTGTATGATACCATAATAAAAATTATATTATGATAATATTTGTTTTTATCATTTTTCAATCTAGCTAATTTTTCATTTAATTCTTACTATATACATCTGATGTATTTAATTTTTTTTAAAGTTAAAAGGCACAAAATGTTTTTTATATATTTAATTCTATTTTTATACTTACATTAATAATAATGGATTTAGGTAAAAGAAATTTAAATGAAAATATTATTAATTTTTCAATTTTTTTTAAGGAATTGTGTATTCAAATGTGACTTACTTCCACAAAAAATAAAAAAATAATAAACACTATTTAAAATAGTTAAATAGGTATTAATATTTATATTGTGTATTCAAATAAAATATTTTAATAATATATTACATACATAATGCCAATGCATCAAGACGAGTAACAGACCCCATATTCTACTCATCAAAGTCACCGCATGTTAAATCGATGTTATAATTTATAGTTTTCGAACCCTTAAATTTGTATGGGCGGCTAACTCTTTGATTATGATGTTAAATAACGTGTATATATACTTTATCAATTTAATGGAACGTGGGTCTCGTGAAAATGTAACATCAAATGTTACATCAAATGTTAAAATATCACATTTGATTAATCAATTTAATGTATCTAAAGTCTCAATATGGTAACATTTTCTTACCCAATTTATTTGTGAGAATGCTTCTATAAGTTCCAATTTAATAGAATTTTTAGTCAGCTAAACCGTACTAAACTGATAAACCATCAAATTATGAAAAAGAAGTTGGAATTTACAGACACTGCATATAAAAATTCTACCATAGTCTATATAGTAGTTAAAGAAATCCACAAGAGAATGCATTGTTATAATCATGGATTGTAAAGGGATTGGAATCACAAGTTTTTGGAAAATCTCATTTTATTATACGTGAAGCTTGTCAAATGCAATCAATCACACCTGTAGTTAAAACCAATATAATTCAATTTGTTATAAATTCATATCAATAATATCCTTAAGTTTTAAAATAATATCATAAATACTCATAAGATTTTAAAAATATTACAAATATCACAAATTTAACGGAAGTTAAAGATAATGGAATTAAATATTAATCTTTTATATATAAAAATGACAAAAATAATAAAAAAATCAAGAAATATTAAAAAATTAAAAATAATAGAAATAGAAATACAAGAAATATCAAGATGTTTTTCCACAAAAAATAGTAATTAGTAAAAAGAAATTTGAAAATATATGAAAAACACAATTAAATATTGAGGAATAAGTTGAATTTAAAGATTCATTATTCTCAAGAATAATATATTTTCAAGAAATGATATAGCTTATTATGCAATAAATAATAAAGAAATTAGTATTATATTACATATGTAAAAATAATTTATAATATATCATTAATTAACAAAGAAATAATTATGAATAAACTATCAAAAATTTCTCAAAAGAACAAAGAAAAAATTAGATACATCATTTGGAAAAAATCCAAATATTAAAGAAAAATATATTTTAGAGAATAATTGATGCATTAATAAAACTAGCATTTCTATATAATAGAACAATAAATACCAAAGTTTTGTTAGGAATATTCATGGAAATCTAGGATAAAATTCACAACATAACTTAGGTAATTTAGGTTTTTGGTTAATATTAATGATAAGAACTTAAAGTAAGTGCTAAGTTTGAAACAAGACATTTAATGAAAGAAAAAAATTATATATTTTCAATACACTACATAGTAGGATATTCATTAATAAAACGTTAAGTTCAATACATAGACAAAATAAATTCATAGAAATATATAAAACTTTCTAAGAAATTAGACAAATAATAAAACCAGAAATATCAAAAGACTTCAAAATATCAAAATAATGGATATTAGATGTTAAAGAAAAACCTCTAATATAAAAAAAAATAATGTAACAAGGAATAGTAATGTATCAAAGTTTACTTCCATAAATTATGAAAGAGAAACCTTTAACAAAAAAAGAGAAGTTATAGATGTAAAATAAGAAGTTAGAATAATGAAAACATTAATCTTTGAGGTAATATTAGAAAGAAAATTATATCATTGTTATTCCAATAATATTCAAAAACAAATTACATAATATAGAATTAGATTTTTGAAGATTCCTATACATAGAAACAAATACACGAAGGTCAATTGTTCTTTCGACTCAAATAGGTAATCGAGAGCTAAATGAAGGGAATAAATGTCATTTTATGAAATCTTTTCGCAAACTCTATATCAATTCGGTCACAAAATGAATACTTGCTAACGACGATATGTCTAACAAACTCTTGTCCAAACTAGCAGCATACATATATGGTAAACAATACATAGATTATGATATAGGCATACATACTAAAAAGCTAAAAGTATTTTTAATCACTTTAGGATCTCGTATGTGAGAATATATTCGGTAAATGATGATTGTACTTTCACTTAATAAAGAGTCTAACATCTGGTACACTTCAAGGGTAAGGAGATACAAATTCCTTAGAGACTCACACAAAACTTATATGCAAATAAAAGGCAAACTATATAACATATAATCTAAATATACATGTCTACAAAGGAGTTAAAGACCTGATATATAATCAAGTTAAGGAGATGTTGACTCCTTCAAGACTTAATCCACCCTCGCAAACAACAAAGATAAAACACTTGACAGATAATCACAACTATAGTATAAATAAACACAAAAAAATAGTATAATAAAGCAGTAGATATAGAATTTAGTAAATAAAAACTAGGTGACAAATATTAAAAGCTTTCTAATCAGAGTTTAAACTTCAATATATAGAGACACACGATTTAAACTTTGATTGTACTAACCACACATTCGAGCATGCATAACACCGAATATAACGAGCTAAACCCATATAGAAACCCTATTTAAGTAGTAACATCCTCGGGATACTTAAGGAAACCACTCAATAACAAATAATTCACTAAAAATAATAAACAAATACAACTCGATGGAAAATTATAAACCAAAATGCCTCTAACATTTGGGACACATGCCCTAACTGCCCATTGTTGTTCTCTCCTACTGCCTCCGCAATAACCTAATTCGACACATGAATTCGGCTCTCCTCCAAAGCACACAACATCTGAAAAGGAATGATCATAAACCAAAGACCAATAATGTATAAGGTGAATAAAAAACTTTACAAAAATGCAACCATTAGTCGACACATGGCTCATAGCCACACATGCTCATAAGAAAAAGTTGCACGTGGACAATTACTAGCTAACACATGGCCCATATACAACCCACTCACAAACATCATATTGAGTACTCACAACTCATAAACACGGTTTTGTTCACACAGTCATGAATCATTAATACCAAACAATACATAAATCACTAATATCGAGCAATACATAAGGTATTAGTGACCCGAAAATAGAAAGACGGTATGTCAATTTAATATACCTCTACTAAACACGTATATCTATTATGAGATAATTATGAAGATGACCTAGAGATGTTTGCTTCCATGAACAAAACATTGAAGTACACCTAAATTCGAAAAACACACCTAAACCAAGTGCACTCATCTTGTGTGCTTCAACCAACTTTATGTATCAGCCCATCCAACATCTGTCACTTCTAAAGCAGAAGGATCTCAACACCACTACACACAGCACACCTGAAGCAATCCACACTTGTAACCACACAACAGGATGGCCAATCAAACACTAATGGCACATAAATGTGTCAACGAATATGTAAAAAGACATTAACTAGGAGTCTAACTATCTTCCAAGTTGGCACACTCTTAATGACTCAACAACCTTCCCCTAAACATCAACTCCACTTAAATGTGTCAACGAATCTCTAAGAAGGAGTTGACTAGGAGTCTAACTATCTTTGAAGTCGACATACTCTTAGTGATTCCATTATCATCCTCCAACAATACTTTAGTGTATTCAATCCTATAACCTCACCACATACTATACACACATATCTACTAAAGAAAACATGTCTCATGCATTCCAACGACAAATACTAAGCTATCAACTGCAAGTTATAAACATATAATAACTCACTATATATAACAAGGATGCAAGTAAACACATAAGAGATTGTAAATAATGCATGCAACAAATCATGCCAATAGACCTATTTATGCATTGTTCATACAAAGTGATATAAAGAATAAGAGATCATTACAAGAACACAATAACATAATATAAACTCATAAATAGAACAACAAAAAGGATGCCAAACACATATAGGACTTCTTTTGACACCATGCAAATGAAACACATCTCTCCCCCTAAAAGTAAGTATGTGAGATAATAAACATGTTATGCATCATACTCTCAAAGCTCCCCTAAGACAGAAGCATCTATACAAAGTAGAAAAACAAGTAATACAAAAAGAGGGAAGCAAAATAAGCATGTTTAAAAAACTAGAGGATCATTAGAGATTAAACAATACATTCAACATAAATATCCACAAAGCCATCAATCCATGATGCAGTCATGTAAAGGTATGACTACAATTTTGATGACATACTCTGTATGTCAATATGCCATTGTGATATACTTATGCAAACCAAACAAATAGAAGTATAGGCTAAGTAGAACCAAACTTCATATATCCACTTTTAACCTCTCTCTATACTAATGTAAGTGAAAGATAGAAAGAAATCAATAGGTCTTCTAAAGCTTGTAATGAAAGGTGAAGGATTGGGTAGAAGAGAAGATATATTTAAGTTTAGGTACACCTTTAGTCGATCAAAACTTACACCGTAAGCAATGATCTCATAACTATAAATAGTAAACCTTTAAATTTAGGTTCTTTTACTTCTACTTCTCAAATTTTAAAAACTCACATTCCCAAACATGGAATCATTTTCTTCTACATCTTAGCATACATTTGATGATACATCTCTTTTTCTTTTTCTTTCTTTATCATTTCTTTTCTTTTCTTTTCTTTTCTTTTTAACACGAGGGTAACTAATAACTGTATTTTATAGAGTTATTTTCATCAATTTTAGTAATGATAATTGTTATGTTCTTTTAATATTTAGTTAATTTTTGTTAAATAAATTAATATTTTCCTTTTATGCATTAAAAATACATTTTTAATAAAATTAAATAATTTGTATCGAAAATGTACTTAATTTCATATTTTTTTGTCCACAAATATAATTTCAAATAATATAGTTCTTAATTACAATTTATAAAATTCGAAAATATAATTTAAATTAGATTTGGGCTTAGTTATAATTATTAAAAGTTTAAAAGTTTAATTTAAAATTAGCAAAGGGCTTAACTGTAATTTAAGAAAGGTTAAAATGTAATTTGAAATATATTTATGGGTGAAAATATAATTAATAAAAGTTATTATTCTTCGTAGATTAGAGGAACCACGCGCCAACCACACGCGCCAATCATGGACCGTCCGATCAAATAAGAAACGGCTACGATGCGCGCATCCCGAACACGTCCGACCAAATCGCGTGTTCCCAGATTCATTCACGCGGCTCGGTGCCCGAGTGGAGCCCACGTGCGGCGCAGGCCGGCGTGCAGAGTGGGACCCACGTTCTGACGTGTCTAGCCGCTGTCCCCCACGTTCGCGCGCCTCTGATCCCGTGCACTGATCTCTGCGTGCAACAGGATTTTCCTCTAATAAAAATCTGCCAGGTGTCCACCTGAATCCATTCCTCGAATCAGAAATTGCCACGTTTCCCACTCTATTTTTCAGGCAATAAAGGGATGACATGTGGCATTCTAACATGAGCGAGACCACGCTAGATCGCACCCCTCGATGCAGCCGTTGGCACCCGTGCGACAAGTAATCGTGCGCCCGTTTTCCCGCAATCAATGAAGAGCTGCCACGTGTCCGCACTAATATCGACAGCCAATCAGACGCTGACACGTGGCATGCACTTTGATTTTAAAAAAATCCGAACGGCCCTTGTCTACGCGTGACTTTTAATTTTTTTGATATCGAATTTCAAAACGCGTCGAATTTAGTTTCGAGGGAATATTTTTTTTACGCGTTTCTGAAAACAAAAAAATAAAATAAAAAAATGTATTATTTTAGACGTATTTTTTTAGCTATAAATAGGTGATATTATGATAGAGTTTAGAAGTTTTTTGGAGAGTTTAGTTTTGGATTTTCTGTAGTGTTTGGGGCTGGACGGTGGAACACGCAGAAGCCATTTTTGGCTTCTGTTGTGTTCTACATGTGCTAAATATTTACGATCCGAAATGTTTTAATTTTCTTTCCCTTCTTCTTCTTATTTTTCTGCACTTGTTGTATTTTTATTTTAATTTAATGAAGTATTCCCTTCAGAAGAGATGTATAAATCGAACGTCTTATAAATCATACAATATTGCCTTCAGAAAGAGAAAAGGCAAGTAACGGCATACAACTGCTTCAAAATAGATCATTAACAACACTCACATTATTGCTAGTCAAGATAAGGAAAGAAACATACTTACTAGTGAGCAACACAAGTAACACTCCCTAGAGAGAGAAGAGACAAGGGATGCTAATAAAACAACTCAACATATGAGAAACACTCAAGTTCCAATACAAAAGCAAGAGACAAGCTTAGACAGGGTCAATACTTTAACCACCAAGAATGCGAACTAACACACAAGTTTAGTCATAGCAATGAATGTAATTCAAGAGCCTTAAAGACAAATAAATAATCTATATGACATACAGATGCACAAGGAAAATCCAAACAAGCACAGTATAGAGAAACACTTATGTACTCAATATACCACAACTTTCTCCATACTAACATCTAAAGCATAAGAAAAAGAAGAGATGTCAAAGAAAGTGCAATAATCGATAGGATATAAATAGTGAACCAACACTTAACATAATAGGTACAAGAAAGAAGAATCTAGCAAAACATATTAGATGCATTCTATATGACATGACATTTGAGTGACAAGAAGCATAATCCTAATACTTTGATACTACATTATGAGAATATGTAACATGGTGCTCATACAAATAGCTATATAAAAAGATGCAAGTAGTAAGTAAGGCAAATACAAATAAAAAGCATGTCAAAGTAACTAGCAAAAGAGAAAACTAGTAAAGGATCAACCAGTCAGGCATAGGAGCAGGTAAAGCAATTAACATACTATGCATGAAAAAGAAGCAAAGAGAGAGAAAAAGATGCATGAACAAGTAAATAAGGAAGATGTTGACAATAAAAGTTCATGGAGATAAACAACCACATAGAACAAAAATAGTCCAAACCACTAGTAACAAAGGGAACAAACATACAAGGTGTGTGTATGTGAAGATAGAGCTTTAGGATCGAGCACCCAAACGATTAAGCCTAAACAGGGGTGACCCATTATGATACCAATTAAAGATTCCCATATGTAGGAATAATTACACAAAGGTCAATTATTCTTTCAACTCAAATAGGTAACCATGAATTAGATGAGAGGTGAAAATATCAACCCATGGAATCTTTTCGCGAGTTCTATATCAATTTGGTTAAGTCGACCTTACATAATGAATTAAGCAATTAACATAGTAAAAGGACAAAACAACATGTTCAATTCAATATATAAGAAAAAAAACTAGTAGATACAACAATAACAATCTACAAAATACACACATATGATAATGTGCTTCACAATCTCTTGACCAGGCTAGCAATATGCATACATGGAAAACAATACACAACTTATGATACATGCATACATACTAAAAAGTTAAAAGAATTTTCAATCACTTTAGGACCTCATATGTGGAAACATATTCAGTAAATAATTATTGTACTTTCATAGCATGTAATCAAACATGCATAGCAAACCCTAATAAAGAGTTTGACACTTGGTACACTTCCAAGGTAAATAAATACAAACTCTTTAAAGACTCACACCAAACTTGAATGCAAATCATACTAACACATAATCTAAACATGTATGTTTACAAAGAAAGAATCTAAAACCTGATACACAATTAGGTTAATGAGATGTTGACTCATTCAAGACTCAACCCAACTTCATAAACAATGGAGATAAAAACACTATATAGATAATCACAATTTCAGTATAAATAAATACATACAAATAGTATAATAAAGCAACATATATAGAATACATTAAATAGAAAATATGTGATAAATATTAAAAGCTTTTAACCAAAGTTTAAACTTCAATTTGTAGATATATACACCATTTAAACTCTAATTGTACCAACCATACATTCGAGCATGCATAACATAGGATATAATGTGGTAAACTCACATAAAAACCCTATCTAAGTGATAACATCCTTAAGTTACTTAAGGAAATTATTCAAAAGTATATAATTCACTAAAAATAATAAACAACTATAACTCAATAGAAAAGTATAAACCTAAATACCTCTATCAGTTGGGACACCTACCCTAACTGTCGATTGTTGCTCTCACTTGTTGCCTCTATAGTAACCTAGTTTGACATATGAACTTGACTCTTCTTCAAAGCCTATACCACCCAAAGTGGTGTAATCAATAACCAAAGAACAACAATGTGTAAAGTAAATAACAAAACGTTGCACGAATGCAACCACCAGTTGATACACAACTCACAGCCACACAAGCTCATCACATAAGAAAAATTTGTACCAAAGAAACTACCAACTGATACATGGCTCACATATAACCTACTCAGAAACACTGTATTGAGTAGTCACCATTCACAGTTACGATTTTGATCACTGAGTAATGAATCACTAATATCGTGCAATACACAAGGTATTAGTGATCCAAAAATAGAAAGAGGATATATTAATTTGATAGAGCTCCGCTACCTTTTTTTGGATACCAATTAAGAAGAAATTGAGGGTATTTATAAAAATTTCCAAAGCCACATCCAACCTCTCCACCACTTTTGATGAGGTCCCTAGTGAAGTTTATGGTAAGGTGCTAAAAATAATATATTTTTCTTTCCAATGAATGCCCTAACAGGCTTTAACATAAAAAAGAATTATAAAAGCAATTTTTAGAGAAAGTAAAAATCTTAGAATAAGCTTTTAAGATGAAATTAAAACTAATAGATGAATTAGATATAGATAATACTTATAGTATTTATCTATTAGAAATAACTGAGAAAGAAATAACTGACTTATAATATGAATACTCTTAATGAGAAGATGAATGATTTGTAATGTATTATAAATTTAAACATGACTTATATTAAGGTATGATTGAAATTTAAAGGTTATACAAGTTACCATTTACATGAATATGTAGATGGGGAGCGAGTATATGTGTAGCTAATAAATATGTATTTCCTAAAGATCTCTGAAAACAAGCACCAAATATTTAATTGTAAGAATTCTAATAATACTATAACAAATCTTAATAAAATCTTAAAAGATACATATATAATGATAAGAGAAGAGAAATTTCACATTCTTACCATATATCAACAAGAAATAGAAGTTGATTTATTAATAGGAAATAATTTTCTAAACTTATATAAACATTTTACACAATTGACAAAATAAATTTAACCACATTATATGGTGAAATCATGTATGTTTTAAAAATAAGAAAAAATTTAACTGTATCAAACTCAACTTTTGTGTAATAATAAAAAAAACGTAGTGAGATAGGCAGAAAATAACAATAAAAACCTTATTTAGATAACATTTTATTAGACATAGAAGAGAAACGAAACTTTCTTCTTAATGAAATTTAGGAAGATAAAGCCTTCACTGATGTCAAAAAATTATTAAAAACAGTAAGCTTAGAAATTTTTTTAGATCCAAAAATAAATAAATCTAAAATGATTACTAACATAAGACTAAGAGACCCAAGCAAAGCCAGAGTAAAATCTATAATTTATATTCCAAAAGACAAGAATGAATTTGAAAAATAAATACAAAAAACTTTTGAAACTAAAAGTAATAATACTAAGTAATTCACTTCATTCTAATCCAACATTCTTAGTTGAAAAATAAGTTGAAAAGGAAGAGAAAGAAAGAGAATGGTAATAATTTTCAAATAACTAAATAAAGAAGCTATTTAAGGTGAATATTTATTTCAAAGAAATAAGAATTGTTATCATTAATAAAAGGAAAAAAAATATTTTTTAGCTTTAATTGTGAAAGTGAATTTTAGTAAATAAGATTAGAAGGAAAATCTCAAAAATTAACAAACACTTGGTTTCTCTCAAGCACAATTCCAATGGACTAAAATATTATTCAGAGTAAAACAAACTCCAAGCTCTATGTATTTTTCAAAAGGATAGATGTATAATGACTTGTAGAGAAAATTTTAAGTATAATATCTATAAAATTATAGACAAATTATATGTATAAAATGAAACTATGATCATTTTAATTTTTATTACTCAAAAATTGACTATAAACTTAAAAATTTAAATATATTTATATTCAAATGTTATATTTTCAATAAAAAAACAAGTATTAAATAAGAAGTAGTATTGTTTTTATATTATTTATATAACATTAGATATCTTGAGTTAAAATGCTAAATCTGCCGCTAGGTGGGGTGTCGAGAGTTTAAGATAATTACAGGATAGAGCTAAGGGTTTCAAGTTTTTATCCTCGTAAGATTATTCTTCAATAGTTATTAAATTATTATTATGTATGAATTATGTATTTTAAAAAATTGTTATGAAGTCACTGCTATAAGTACTGAACATAGGGATAAAACCCCCAATTTTTTTGGGATGGGCTAAATTATAAATTTTAGTTTATTATTTTTGAGTCATTTAGTTATTATAAATCATCTAATTTAATCATTTAAAACATTAATGGTATAATTTAATAATAAAATTAATCATTATGATCAATATGATTGTAATCAGCAATGTGATGCAAAACTTTAAAACTAGAGTTATTTTTTTTTCCCTTAATTCTATACTAAAATAATGAATATCCTGCGAGAATACATGACCAAAATTACTCTTAAAATATATATTATTTAATACTTATTCTTAGTTATAATATCTATAAGATATTTTCACTTCAACTAAAAATATATATTATAATAATTCATAGATTTTATATTAATGATTTAAATATCAATAATCGAATAATTTAAATTATATATTTATATATTTAATTGAAAAATAATAACATATTTGAGATAATAAAAATTCACTTTTCTATGAAATAATAAAAAGCTCATAAAATGTAAATTGTTTTACTTTAGAAATTTCATTATTTTTTTAGAATTTGAACATATTTTCCTAACCAACAATAGTATGCATTTCTATTTCTTTACAAGTATGACTTAAAATAAACTTAGTGTTAAATCTGCTATCAAACTTTCGTAAACTAAAGTTTTAAAAATTTAATTACGTTAATTTAATATGATAACTTCTCTATTTTAATCAATTTAATATTTTTAGCTTATTAAACTTAATAAATTTAAAATTATATTTCATTTGATTTTATCAAAATTAATAATATTATAAATTCATCATTCATTCTAATTAAAAGCATATTTTATAAATATTTAGATTAATATTAATCAATTTTTTGACGGGATTATATTTCCGCCTAACCCACATATGAGTCCGCCACCGACTAAATATATTTTACCTTTATCTATTTTTAATTATAATTTAAATAAAATTAAAATATCATTTTATGTAAAAGAAAAAAAAGTTAAAAAAACTAATAATAATATGACAAAGGTAGATTGCCAGATTTTTTTTTGTTACTTGTCAACTAAAGTCACATATTTCGGTCGGGTCATTTTAAACGGTATGATTTAGATAGAGGTGGGGTGAGGAATAACATAGGTATTATTTTTTATCAAATAAATAAATTTATTTTTATTATTACTAAAAGTTAAAATATTTAATTTTATAATTATCAAAAATAAATATTTTAATTTTATAATTATTTAAAATTATATGTTTTAATAGCAGAATTAAAATATATATTTTACAATAAAGTTTTTTTTATTTTAATAAATTGTGAGATTAAATTAACTAACATATGAATAAAAAGATTAAATTGAATCATTTTACTTAATAAAAAGAAGATTAAAACTTATATCTCTATCAAAATGATCATGGATTATATTTGTATCAATTTAAATTTATTGAATCAAATTTAATTAAATTTAATTATATAATCAATTTAAACAATTTAAATCTAAAGAAATTAAATTTTTTAGATTAAATAAATTTAGAAAATTTATTTATTTTTTATTATGATATAAAAATAATATATATAATATTTTAATTTTAAATTAATATATTTATAATAAAATTTATTACTTATAACTAAAATTAAGAGAATTAAAATAAAGAAATGTGTTTTGAAATTTATTAAATTATTATAATAATTTTAAAAATTATATTTATTTTTAAATGAAAATAAAACTTTAATAATTATAGTATATATAATAATTAAATATAATTTAAAATTTGAAATATTGATGATGACGAAAGTGTTGAAATATAATTTTTATAAAAATATCTTTATCGATAAAAACTTAAAAAAAATTATAAAAATTATATTAAAAATACGAAAAAATTATAAAATTTGAAATAAATAAGTATATTATATAATTGTATTACCTATTATAAATAAATATATTTAGATAGTATGAAAATAAATTTTATTAATTATTTATTTTTAAAAATACTCGTAATTTGAGAAATAATAAATGCTTAACATTAATAAAAAATTGTGAAAATAAAACATGCATACTTCCTTTGTATTTGAAAATTTGATTGGATGTTATTGTTTCATTTAAATGCTTACTAAATAGATTAATACATAATATAATTTTGTTTTTAGTTTTTTACCTATTCATATCATATCTATAATAAATAAAACAACAAATAATAATAAAATAATATATTATTGTTTGTAAAATTAAAAAAAAAAACTTGAATTAAAATAATTGTCTAAAAAATGAGAAAAATAAATCAAGAATTTATATATTTTTTAAATATTTTAACGATATTTTAACAATAATATCTATAATATTTAAAATATTTTAACCAAAAATACATTTTAGATGTAAGCATCAATAATATTTAAGTAATATTTTAACGATAATTTGGTCAATTTTAACACAATTTAATTAAAATATATAAATATTATGTTTCAATATTAAAATTTATAAAAAAATATTTATCAACCACAAATATCATGAATATTTTCTTACTTAAATATAATATAATATAATATATTATAAAATAAAATATATATTTAAAATAATTGAAATAAATTAAAACATGTTATAAAAATTATCAAATCTATATACTTTCTAACTAAATCTGAGAATACAACTCTTAATTTTATTTCGTTCACATATAATATATTCGATCAAATTTTTTAATCATTCAGATCGATCAAATTATATATTATTTTGGCACGTATACAAGGAGATGAGACCGATCGTCACTTCAATATCTACTTTAAGTACGTCAACATCAACGCAGCAGAAACGGTCCCACACGTCGAAATCAAAACAAACCGATACGTAGAATGATTTGATTGGACCACAGGGCACAAGGAGAATAAACCTAAATGTTTTTAATATAAAACTTAATCTCGTATCTGACGATAGAAACACGTGGTACAACCTCTAGGGTAATGTTATATATTATAATTTTATAATCAACCGTAATATTAATTATAATTTATAATTTTTTTATAAAATTAATGAGAGGAAAAAAACTAAAAAGGAGCCAAAATTTAAGAATAATGATAAGGAGCATGATTTTAAATCATATTCTACTTTATTATTTTATCAAAATTATTAATTGTTTGATATTTTCTTTTTTAAAAATTAAGTAATTAATTAAAGGTTGCGATATAATAATATATTATAACAATATTCTAAAAGTTGGTGGTAGATAGATTTTTCAAAATTTAAAATGGCTAGGACCACATTCGTGTCAGGAAAGTAACAGTCTCTCGTTGTTTAAAAACCATTGGGCCACGTAGCATCAGTCCCAAAAGATAACAGTACCACGTGTTTGAAAGTGATGAAGAAAAATAAGGGAATCAATGGCTGAGACTACGTTATTAGGCGCCAAAAAGGAAAAAAAGTTCAACGCCGATCCTCGTAACAATTATGACTTTGAGAAGAGTAATTCTAAATTATTATTGTTTTCGTTACTCGATATTGGGATTTGGAGAATAATAATTCTATGTTATTTATATAAAAAAAAACAGTAAAAATATTATATTAGGATTTATATCTGAATTTATGATAATAGAATACAGAATCAAATCATTAAATTTATTATTATTGATTATATTTTATTAATAATTAATATTTAATTTAAAGTGTTTTCCGTTCGAGAAATGCTAAATAATTATACAAACACTGTGGGTAAGTTTTTTATATTAGAAAACACAGTATGGTAAAATAATATTCTAAATAAAATAATATTTTTATTTTGAAATTAAAAAAATTAATTAATATTAAAATATATTAATTTATTATTAAAGTTTTTCTTTTATGGTTTATTCAAAATTTTATGTTAATTTAATTTTTCAGTAAAACTTGCTTACAGCTAAAACATTACATTAAAATAGTATAACTGTGAATGTTACGTCAAATTTAATGCACAACAACCGTACTATTTTTTCTTTTTCCATAATAATAAAATATAATTTTAATAATATATCTTTAAATAGCTAAAAAAATTGTGACCTTTTTGAAATAACTACATGGTACGTACCGAAGTTATATTGTTTTAGTATACCTAAAAATTGTAATCTTATATTTTATTTAAATTTTTTAATACTTTTAATATTTAATATTTTAAATTATTTTATACAAATCAATTAAAAATAAATAAAATATTTTAATTAATAACATCTATTATTATATTATTTCATTAAAAATTAAATTAAATAATATTATATTAAATTAATAAATTATATATATATTATTAATATTTTATCATAATTTAAACCTACAACTTAAAAAAAATTATTTTAATATTATTAAAAGGTTATATTTTAAAATATGATTACCTAATACTATTTTTTAATTATTTTAATTAATATTTATATCAAAATTAATTAGATTAAAAATTTATAAATAATTAAAATAAATTACGAATATATTTCTTACGATGTTAAAAAATAAATATTAAGATTTTTTAAATTTTTTTATTATTTTATTAAAAATATTTACTCGTATTATTAATAATAATAACAATTTATTGACACAAAAAATAATAAATTTAAATTATTTAAACTGTTGTTATATAAAGTTTTATACTTAGTGTTTTTATGTACTATATTATTAAAATATTTAATTTTAATATATTAGTAGAATATTTTTAACAAATAATCTTAATTTTAAATAAATATAATTTAATAATTTTTTTTTAATTTTATAATAGAATTAAATTTTTTATTTATTAACATATATATAATTTTAAATATATTTATCTAAATATTACTTTAATTTATTAACTTTTATTTATCATCAAAATAAAATCATATAAATTTATTTATAACAATTTATATATTAATATATTATGTGATAAATAATAATAAATTAAAAAAAGACCCGATTTCTTAAAAAATATCATATTATCTATTACTCGATAACAAATTATTGTAACTAAAAATCCTGATACCCAGAAATAAAAATATCTATTTACCCAGAAACATGATATCCACAATTTATATTAGCTACATAAAATGGTGTCCCTTGGAAGTCCTTCAGAGCGAACATTCTCTTTCATCGTCTCTTTTCTATCATATTAAAAATTCAATATAATATATATATATATATATATATATTGAGTTTTTGTTTAATATTTATCATGGTAGCCATGAATATAATGTCAGTATAATACTGTCGTATGGTTATTTGAAGTTAAATGGCAGAGATTTGCCGCGGGCTATTGAGCGAAAAGGAAACGACGGCGACGAACTGTACTTGTACTGAGCCAAAATCAAGAGTTGTAAAAAGAAAGAGGATGGGGATTCGTAAATTCAAGGCTTCATGCTCATCCCCTTCTGATTATGAAGAAACTGGTCAAAAGCGTCAGAATCCTGAGGGAACTGAAAAGTCGTCGTCAGTTCCCCAGTGCTGTGTGAAAGCGGTGGAGAATTCTGTTTTTGAGGTAGGAAAACAGTCGGTTAATGTTGAAAATGGAGAATCGGATATTAAAGAGGTTGATAATTACGGCTTATCAGTCATGTTCCCGGCGGGGATGACGTTGCCAAAGCCTGCAATACCAAAGTTTGGGTTTTCATCGATCTGTGGTCGGCAGACAGAGATGGAAGACGCTGTGACTATTCTTCCTTCGTTTTGTGGCACTTTTGAAGATATAAACAAGGATTTGCATTACTTTGGGGTTTACGATGGCCATGGTTGCTCTCATGTCCGATTCCAATCTCTCTCTTAATCGTTAATATATTATTTCTTCTGTTTGCTCGAAACTTACTGTGTGTTCGGATCGATTGTTTTAGGTAGCGACAAGGTGCAGGGAAAGACTTCATGAACTGGTGAAGGAAGAAATCGAGAGCATTGGAGCGTTATCGAAGTGGGAGAGAGCGATGGAACGAAGCTTTAATCGTATGGACAAGGAAGTAATTGCTTGGAAATCAACCCTTTTGAAAGCAAAATGCAAATGCGAGCTTCAAACTCCGGACTGCGATGCGGTTGGATCAACAGCTGTCATCGCCATTGTCACTCCCAATAAGATCATCGTTGCCAACTGTGGCGATTCCAGAGCTGTCCTTTGCCGTAAAGGAAAGCCAATTCCTCTCTCCTCCGATCACAAGGTCAGTTAGCTTTCAACCTCACTCGTCAACTTTGATTGCTCTACGGATACAATTGCAACAAATTCGTAGATAGATTCAGAAATTTTTAGTATCTCATGTTTTTCATTTCTCTACTTTTCTTGGCATCCCAACGTATGATAAAATGCTTGAATAAGAAATTAAAAGACCTGTTTATTTAGTGATTGTCAATAACGACAAGTGAAGTTGTTTGCGGAAACTATGTTCTCTTGATAAACAGCCGGATCGTCCTGATGAATTGGATCGGATCGAAGCGGCGGGTGGTCGGGTCATCTATTGGGATGGTCCAAGGGTTCTCGGAGTTCTAGCCATGTCTAGGTCCATAGGTATGTAACAGAAGCCTCATTGATTACATACTTTTCAATTCACTTACACAATCGCTGCAATCTTGCACCACCAGCATTATCTTACGCACATAGGAATTTCTCATTTCTTCTCCAAGGTGATAACTACTTGAAGCCGTACGTGAGCTGTGAGCCGGAGGTGACGATTATAGATAGGACAGCGGAGGATGAGTGTTTGATACTGGCGAGTGACGGACTATGGGATGTGGTGGCAAACGATACGGCGTGTACTATGGCGCGCATGTGCCTGAAAGGGAAGTCACGTGAGCGTCGTCGTTCTTGCTCTCCTCCGAACGAGAAGAAAGGTGTTCCTCGACGGGAGAGTCCGTCAAACAAGGCTTGTTCAGAAGCGTCAACGTTGCTGACTAAACTTGCTTTGGCCAGACACAGTAGCGACAACATTAGTGTGGTAGTCGTCGATCTAAGAACCAACACGTAGCTGAAAGGGGACGAGTGTCGTACTTTGTGTTTCGTGGAATGTGGAAACTGGAAAAAAATTTCTTTCTCTCTAAAAAAAATTCTATTTGCAACAATTAAAAACTAATTAATGTGAGTAATTTTTTAGGTAAAAAAATAAATTTAATTATTTTAATTAAATGTTATATTAATTATGATATTATAAAATGAATGTGTGTTTTTTTTTTAAATTGCCTTTTGCGTTTTTTTTAGTTTCCCGAAAAATTAGCTAAGGTAGTCTCTATCAGGAGGTGGGGGGTTATATGATATTTTGTTTTAATTAAAATTATAGTATTTTCATTATTACACAAAAATATTGAGATATATTTGTTAATATTATAAATAGATTGAAGTTAAATATTGATACTTTTAAAAATCAGTAATTTATTATTTAATTTATAAAAAATAATTTTTTAAAATAAATTATATAATAATTAAAGTGTTTTTAAAATATGTGAATAATTTTTCAAAAAATTATAATGATTTGTTTAGATTTTTATATAGTATAGATATATAACAGTTTAAATCATATCTATTATGATTTTATACAAAATATTTATATATTTTAAATAGACTTATTGCACTCTTTAATTTTTTTTATTATTATTATAGGTTATTGTTACTAATAAAATTCTTTTTCATCTTAGCACTTTATATAAAGAGACTTTAGTAAGTAGCGTAGTTTTAAAGAGTTTTTTACAATAATAATTAACTAATACTTAAAAATATCTTTAGAGTATAATTATGAATATTTAATTTAATATTTTTGAATTTTGAATTTTAATATTATATATTTGATTTTTTCTTTTATCTTTACTTAAAATAATTTATTTTATTTTTTAAAGTAAGAAAATATAAAAAATAAATGAAATATTAATTTAAATAAATTTTTACAATGATATTATTTTGGTAGATAAAAAAATTATATATTATTTTAAATATAATTTATTTATTAAAATATTTACCTGAATATATTATAAAGGATGTTATAAAAACAAATATACTAATTAAAATATAATTAGATATTTTATATAATTATATGATGCCGCCAAAGTATATATATATGTGTGTGTGTTAAACTATGACTGTAAGCGCAATATGCTGTAGGACCTCCCTACATCACTATACTTAGGGACATCAAATCTGTTAGAAAAATATGTAAAAATTTCATTTTCCTCGTTTTACGGGGAAAATTTACGTATGCAATATATATATTTTTTTAAAATGCTAAATTGCATCTCTTGATAAGGACTTGTTCTTCTTTGCAATATTCGGGGGGAAAAGTTCTATTTTGTCCCATAACCTCTTTAAATGGCAATTTTATCTTCTTCATTTTTTGTTAATGTTAATGTATTGTCTTCTTCGATTTAATAATTTAGTTTTGAATTTGATTAATATAATCATCTAAGTTAAAAAAAATTATTAGAGCACTTTCTGTCGCAAAAAAAAAAAAATTTGAAAGATTATATCGGTTAAATTTTAAATTTTAAAATAAATTAGGTGGTTCAAATTAGAGAATAAATCTGTCCAATTTATATTCAATTAATTACCTTAGTTATTTAAAAAGTTAATGTAAAATTTGTATTTATTAAGGAAGAGAATCCGTTATCTTTACAACAAATAAAATTTTTAAAAATTTATTTTATAAAATAATAAACTTATTTATATAAGGTTAAAATGCATATTGATTTTAAAGCTTTAACTAATTTTATACTTAATTCTCAAAACTATTAAAATAAGATTTGATTTTTAAAATTTTAGAATTTTACGTATAGATTTTTAAAATTTTAAATTATACGATTTGGTCTTTAAAATTTTGATTTATAAATATGTATTTTAATAGTTAAATTAAGACTTATTCGTAAAATTTTAAAAATTTACGAACTAAATTGTAAAATTTAAAAATTTAAGATCTATGAATGAAATTTTAAAAATTTCATAATCAAATATTATTTTTAAAAATTTGTAAATTAAGTTGAAGTTTAGAACAAATTAACCTAGTTAAATTTTAGGGATTAATAATATACTTTTAACCCCATCAATTTTAACAATATTTGGTATTTATGAGATCCTCTGATTCTTTAAGAATAGGATAAAAATGATATTAATTTAGAATAGAAGTAGTTTAACTTATATCGTGTTACAATGTTTTTCCAAAATTGCATAGGAGGGTGCTTTTGACCACGGATTCACATCAGTATTACCACGCAGTTGGTTTCTCACACGGGTGCTGCATGCCTAACAACCCCCCAACATGTGATTCTATACCACCTCTTGTATAATTTTGTTAAAGCACAAATTCTGTGGGCTACCATAAGTGACATGAGATTTGTTCAAAAGGTTGACTTAATGTACTGAGTAGTTTAAATTTTTTCATGTTAAATAATGAAGTTTTTTTAAATTGTAAAAAATGATTATGCTAGCTTCCAAAATTATAAACAAACTCTAAATGTGCTAATTCGTTTAAACACTCAACTTTTATTTATCACGAGTCTTCCAAACTCATGAGTTTATGTTAAAAGTAAATAGTGGCTCTTTCTTGCCCTTCTCTCACCAAAAGAAAATAAACCTAGAATGGAATGGAGAAAATTTCTTGCACACAGAGAGAGAGAGAGATTGGAAAAAATTAATAAAAATACAAATTAAATATGAAAGAAATACAATCTTCTTTTATCTTCTCTCAATTCATGTTATATATATTTATAATATTAATAAATTTAATATTATAACAAACGTAGTAATTATTCAAAGAAGTAGTATATCATCGAGAAAAGAACAATAAGATATAAGCTTAAAAAACTTGTTTAAGGGTTTTTAAATGGTTTGTAAAAAGATTGTGTTGTAATTGATTGTGCATATAATACAAGTAATATTTTTATTACTTGTTTTGTCATCAACAAATATAATTAGAGTTGTGTACTCTAATACGTAACAATTGGTATTAGAGCAATGCAGTCAATGATTAATTTATTTGCTGAAATTTTCTTAAGTTGCGAGTAGTTCATACTCTACTGCTTTTATTTCTAATCAAACATGTTTTATAGTATCAAAGTCTGACACGATGGCTAACATTTATGTAGTTGGAAGAATTAAGAAGCTTAACAAGAAAATTTACAACACATAGACAACATGCATATAGTCATACCTATAAGGCCAAGATCTTTGGGAGGTCGTTGGTGGTAACAACATTACGTAGCTAGAAGAACACAGAAATGGAACTTTGCATAAGTGGAAATCAAAGTAGCCAAAGCAATGTTTGTCCTTAAAACTACAGTTGAAGAAGAAATATTGGAGACATAAAAAAGAAAGAACACCGAAAGAAACATGTGACACCTTTATGGTACTTTTTTTAAAGAAAAATGACAGAAGACAACAATTTCTCAAAAAAGAGCTATCATCGATTTCACAATGTGATATGACGATTGCTCAATATTTTCAAAAGGTAAAATATCTATGCTGGGAAATTTTTGAATTAGATTCTATCACTGTTATTGAGAATGCTAGGATAAAAAGAATAATTATTCATAGTGTGAGATCTAAATATTAGGCTTTATTGTTGTTATATAAGAATGGATGACCTAACCATCACTTGATGAGTTCATAAATTTTCTTATCAATCGAGAAGCTATGGTAAAGCAAATAGAAGAGATATGATTGAAAGGTGAGGAAAAAACGCTCTACACCATAAAAGGCAGAGTCAACTTTAAGTAGCTTACTGATGGTGAATTTAAAAGATATGGGAGAGTTCCAAATAATTGTCGCAATAATAGTTAATTCAAGCAATATAAACAATTTGAAGGTAAATGTTACAATTGCATAATAAAGGGCCATATAGCAAAATATTGTTGGTCCAATCAAATGTCCATACAGTTTAATGCTTCTATTTCCATCTCAAAGGAGAGGACATAAGAAGATTGGGATGCTGAAGCATCATTTGTAATGGAAGAAGAAGAGTTGGCTCTCATGATAACAACATTTGAATAGATTGACTATGAGAATGATTGGATTGTTGATTTAGGTTGCTCCAATCACATGATTGGTGATAAGTAAAAGCTAGAAAATGTAATTGAGTACAAAGGAGGTTGTTTAGTAATGAAAGCCAATAACTCAAGGTTATCAATAGATCATGTTGGTAAGACATTAGTTGTGCCTCGACATAGTCCTAATCAAGTGTTGCTTTAAGATGTTTACCATGTTTCAGACACGAAGAAAAATTTGTTTTTAGTGGCACAATTGACATCATTATACCACTATATTTTGTTTGGTTCATAAGATGTGAAGGTGTATTTTGATCTCAAAATCTCAAGAATGACAATAATAGAGGGATGAAAATTGGAGTCAGTTTATTTAAAGTTAGTAGAGTTTACATATGTGGACAAGACAAGGAGAAAAAAGACAGTTGATTTGTGGAATATGAGATTGGGCTATGTTAGCTACCACAAGCTATATGTGAGGATGAAAAAGCTAATGCATAAGGGTCTTCCTTAGCTTGGCATCAAAATAGATACAATTTGTGCTATATGTTTGTATGGTAAGGCACATCAAACAAACATTATGAACATTTAAATCAAAAGGACCATTAGATCTAATTCATTATAATGTGTTTGGGACTGTCAAACAAACATTGATTGGTGGAAGACAGTACATGGTGATGTTCATTGATGACCATTTCATATATGTATGGATTTTCTTTTTGAAAGAAAAATTTGAAACATTCTCTATGTTTTTAAAGATTTCAAAGAAATAGTTAAAGGATAAGTAGGAAAGAATATTATGTCTCTACGCACAAATAATGGAGATGAATATACCTCAAATGATTTTTCTCAATATTTATGAAATTCTCATAGACCTTATCAATTCACATGTGCCAACACACCATAAAAATGGCGTAGTAGAAGACATTTAACATAGGTCTGTAAGAGTATACTACATGCAAAAAAAGTATTAGGAACATTTTAGGCTAAAGCTATGAAAATTGGAATTTATGTGATCAATAAACTTCCCCAACCAAAGTTAGGGTTTGTTTTCCTTTTTTGAGAAATTATGGGATAAGAAACACACAGTTAGTTATTTTCGGATTTTTGGCTGTATATACTATGTATTTGTTCTAAGTTATTTACGTAACAAGTTTGAAAAGAAGGAAATTATATGTATCTTTGTGGGATATAATAATTAAAGTAAGGGGTGGAAATATTGTGAATCTAATAATAGTAGAAAGTGCTAACACATCATGAATTGTGGTGTTTGATGAAGGATCACCATGGTGGTCTGTACAAAAGGAAGAATTACTAAATTTAAAAGAACTTGAAGAAAAGATACAACAGAAGATACATGACAATGTATTTCAAATTCAATTAAGTTCAAATGAACCTGAAGATTTATTCAATGATGGAAATGTCAATCAAAGGTAACTCAACATCCTTGGTAAACTAGTGTTCATTAAAAACCAATAGAAGAAATTAGATCTACTCGAGTGGAAGTACTAATTACACATTTAGAACTTAGAAGACCAGTAAGGGTACAAAGCTAAATCCCATTTATGCTAATGCAACTATATTAGAAGAAATAGTTGCAAGAGAACTTAAGACATTTGAAGAAGCATCATAGATATTTGGATGGAATAAAGCTATCCAAGAAGACATCACTGCACTAGAGAAAAATTAGACTTGGGATTTATTGCCAAAGCTAAGAGATATAAAACCCATATTCTGTACATGAGTGTACAAGACCAAGCATCGTTATGATGGATCAATCGAGAGGTACAAGGCTTGGTTGGTGGCTCAAGATTTTTGTCAACAATATGAATTAAACTACAGTGAGAATTTTAGTGCAGTGACTAAAATAACCATTGTACGAGTGCTACTTGCACACGTTGCTAGTAAAGATTAGAAGTTATGACAAATGGATATAAATAATGCTTTCTTACATGGAGAATTAGATCGAGAAATATACATGAATTGACCAAGGGGTTTGAGAACAAGGTTCATCTTGAATATGTATACAAGTTGATAAAAACACTTTATATATTAAAGTAAGCACCAAGGGCATGATACGATAAAATTGTAAATTTTTTGATACATAGTGGTTACTTTCTGGCACCTACAGATTCTATTTTATTTGTTAAAGATAATGGACGAAAGTTAATTCGCTCATCAAACAAAAGAGAATTTGTTAATTCGCTTCCAAATGATAGAATTTAAACAACTTAAGTACTTTCTTAGGCTAGAGATCGATCACACAAATGAAGGGTTTTTTCCTATGTTAACAAAAATATGCTAAAGATTTGTTGCAAAAACTTGGGATGCTTGATTGTAAACCAATCTCAACACCAATGGATACTATGCTAATTTGTGTATGAATAAAGGCAAAGACCTGGAACACGCAATGATGTATCAACAATTAGTAGGTAGTTTGATGTACTTAACATTGACCTGACCTAACATTTCTTATGTAGTTGGATTAGTGAGTCGATATATGCAAAATTTGAAGAAATCTCATTTGGATGTAGTTCGACAAATATTGAGGTATATAAAAGGTACAATTGACTATGGTCTTTCATACAAGAAAAGTGAAGACTACAAATTAGTTGGTTACAATGATGCTGATTATATAGAAGATCATGATACACGTCAATCAACTACTTGATATGTGTTTAAGCTTGATTTTGGAAAGATTTCTTGGTATAGTAAGAGACAACGTACAATATCTTTGTCAATCATAGAAGTAGAGTATCGAGTAGAAACAATGATAGGTCAAGAGAGTACGTGGTTGGTACAACTAACGAATGATTCATATCACCTAGTAGATTATGCAGCTCCATTGTATTGTGATAACCAATCGGTAATCTGCTTGGCAAAAAATCTAGTATTTCATGCCATAACTAAGCATGTAGATATGTATTATTATTTTATCAGATAGAATGTTCTACAAGAAGAGATTGAGATAAAACATATCAAGACAGAAGATCAAGTTGCTGACTTGTTTACAAAAGGTTTGAGTACTGAGAAGTTTCATAGTCAACTAAAAATGGTCCAAAGAATGAGAGCCAATGTTTAGGGAAGAGAGTCTTAAAAGTAAACATTGGTTCTCTCTCATCTTTCTCTCTCTCTCTCATAAAAAAAATAAATTTACAACGGAGGAAATTTTTTCCGATAAGAGAGGTTGAGAAAAATTAATAAAAGTAAAAAAATTAAATAATAAAGAAATGCAATTCTCTTTCTCTTCTCTCAATTCATACAATACATATTTATAATATTAGTAAGTTCAATATTTTAAAAAGGCATAGTAATTATTCATAAAAATAATATATTATCTAGAAAAGAACAATAGTTATAAAGCTTAAAGTTTGTTTAAGATTTTTGATTTGTTTGTAAAAGAGTTGCATTGTAATTGAATGTGGGTAAAATATAGGTAATATTTTTATTACTTATTTTGTCTTCGATAAATATAATTAGAGTTGTGTAAAAGTTTAGAGCTTTAAAAATGTTCTTATCACATAGTACAATGACTAAAATTTTGAAAAGAATACTATTATATATAATAAATATATCACAATCATAATTAACGTGTTAATTTTTTTTGAAATATAGTTATATAAAATTGATTGTTTTTATCCATATCACTATGCCATATCATTTGAAATTGTTTTAAACTTGAGATATATAATTTTTTAAAAAAAATGTAATTTATTATCGAACTCTGACATGGAACCTAACGTAGAATTCAAGAGTTCAAATTGTGAGATGATTTTTTTTTAATGTTGTGCATGAAATTTATGACTCTAATAACATTTACAATTCAAGATCATAAATTTGAAAAAAAATGAGATTTGTATTTTTATTATTCATAAGTTAAATGAAATATATACAAAAGAATGATAAATATAAACTTACAACTAAAAAAACACTAAAAACTATAATATCTTAATAACGTTAATAAATATAATAAAATAGATTAATTAATCTAAATCATAACGCTTCATGTTATTATTTATGCACGCACTTAAATCCATCACTTTAAAAATGAAATGGCTATATCCCAAGACTTTGTCTAGTTTCAGATGGCTTATGTAAGGCATTGAATAATTGACATTATATCTAATTGACAACTCATCATTTCATTTATCTTACTTAGTTCTTATTAGAGAAGGCGGATGAGAAGTAAAATCAATCAATGTCAACATTATGCCACGTTCATGTTTGAGGCAATGAATTGAAAATTCATGATTTCATTTTAGATGTACAAGGCTTCCTCACAGTTTTACGCAATCTCCTTAAACTCTACTAATCACACGAATATAGGAAAGCTTGAACACTTATTTTGTGGAAGAAGAAAAAGATAAACATTTTGGGTAAATTAAAATCTACTACCTTTATATTAAAAAAACAAAAAAAAAATTAAGTGATTATATATGTCAAAGTTTGGGTAAATTAAAATTAAATGAAAACCATAAATATATTTAGAAGATTAACTAAGCGTCCCTCTCCAATCTTTTCATTTAATTAGAGATGGGAGCCATGGAAATCCTTAGTCGAGTAGTATTATTTGTTCTCTTTGTTTTTAGTCGTTTGTTTTTTTAAAAAAAATACAAAAATAAAACAAATAGTACTATTGTAGTAATATTTTAATATTAGTTTTAGTAGAGTTGTTTTGTCTTTTTCTTGTTCTCTCCGAAGCAAATGAAGATCAACCTGAATAGGTCCATTTTTTCTAGATATTTTCATTCCAAATTTACCCCATCAAATCAATTTATTTTAAAATAATAATATTTTTTAAATTTTATATATTAAAATAATAATTTATATACTTACTTAACATTTTTTTTTGGGATAAAATGAAGGATACTAAAAAACACTAATTACAAAATAAATGATACTATTATTTTATTTTAAGGGATCTCATTCACATTTTCTTTTTAAAGTATTTTCTAAGTGTAACAATCTAAAATGAAAATTTGATTTGGTTTGTAAGTAACTCTTTGAAACATATCTTAAAGAAATTTGAGTTATTAAGTAATTGTTTAATGACAATTTTAATTTTGAGTTTCTGATTTTTTCAAGTAATTTTTCGCTCAAATAAAAATTTTTTTATTTTTATTTTCGTCTTGTTTAAGAAATCATTATCAAAACATAGAATGATTTATAAATCTTTAAAAATAAGATTTTTAAATTAGATTTTTATTATGTTTTTTTTTCATTTTCACTAAAAAAATTTTAGAGATTAAATCACGTCTTAACAAATTTTGTATTTATAAGTATTTAAAGAAAATAATTAATAACTTAAAATTTACAAAAAGTAATAATTTATTTTTATTAAGTTTAAAAACAATCATAAAAATATAAAACATTAACAAGTGATGTTTAATTTCTTTTTTTTTTTTTGAAAATTACTAATTAAAATTTTTAATATATATATTGATAATTATTTTTAAAAAAAATCACAAATCATAAAATTAATTATTTAATCATAAACACAGAATATATATAAAACAAGTGATAAGATAGCCTTAGTAGTTATAAGAAATTTGAGTTGGTAACTTTTCTCAGCCAAAACCATAATATTAGATGAGCATGTATTATTTACAGAAATGCCGTATACATGCTTATAACAATCATGAATCAATATAAAAAGCAATAAAAAAAACAAGCTTTAGTTTAATAATTCCAATAAAGGCGTTTGATGGTATAGTTATTATTGTTGTGCACGAAAGTAATAAATAACGGTTAAAAGAACACACAGAATTTACGTGGTTTGACATTTCGCCTAGGTCTATGGGAGGCAACATATATGATTGAACTGAGTAGAAAATATATAAAATATAGATTTCCGCACTAATAATATCTATAAAGTGTTTCCCCAAACTCAAAGAAAAAACTCACTTACTAAGTATTTTTTCTCTGTGTTTTCTTATGTTCTCTCTGATTTTTCTAATTTTTTGTCTTGTTTTTCAATGTATGAATTCCTTTAGGGCTATTCATCAGATCGAAACCACTGATTTTACACCCATCCGATCCGATCCGACCATCCGCTCGGATTGAAACATCATAATCCGAAACTGATCCGATCAACTCTTACATCTGCTATTTCCGATCCGTAAATTATTCGGATGGTATCGGATCAATCCGATTAATCCGACCAATAAACTTAATTAACTCTATTTTTTGTATTTTTAAATAAAATTTTTAAATTTTTACATAAATAATAACATAAAATTATTTGACTTAAAAAAACATTAAAAAATCAAATAAATATTATATATATATATATATATTTAATTTAATAAATATATATTAATTAAATATATATATATATATATATATATAATTAATTTCGGTCAGATCGGATCGGATTGATAAAATGATCGGATTTTTTGCACACCCCTAAATTCCTCCATATTTATAGATGGAGTAGAGCTCACTTTTCCCTAAATTATGCCATAAATTATGTCACAAATTAGACCACTAATTTGTTACTTTTTAGAGCCAATATTCAAATGCACCTTAGGAGCTCTAAGCTCAAAATTAGACCACTAATTTGTTACTTTTTAGAGCCAATATTCAAATGCACCTTAGGAGCTCTAAGCTTGAGAGATGTTGATCAAGTTCAAGTAGTGTTGAAACTTGATCCCTGTAACTATCTTTGTAAGCATATCTGTAGGGTTATCCACAATCCTGACTTTCTAGAGTATAACATTCCTTTCATCGACAATTTTCCGAAAAAAAATGAAATCGAACATCGATGTACTTGGTGCGACCATAATGAACTTGGTTCTTTGCCAAAAAAATGGCACTCTGGCTATTGTAGAAAACCTCCATGTTCTTCTGAACAATACCCAAATCCTTGGTCAACCCGATAATCCATATAACTTCTTTGAATGCTTCGATTACAGCCATATATTCTGCCTCTATAGTAGACAAAGCTATAGTTGACTACAATGTTGATCTCCAATAAATTGGTCCTTATACCATTGTGAACATATAACCAGTTGTAGATTGACGCTTATCTAAATCTCCAACATAGTTAGAATCCACATATCCGATTAGGTGCTTGCCTTCAGTCTTCTCTCTCTCAAAATTCAAACCAATATCCATAGTACCATAGATGTACCGTAGAATCCATTTCACTACTCTCATGTGTCCTTTATTGGGATTGTGCATGTAGCGACTCACCATACTAACAACATGTGAAATATCAGGTCTGGTGCATACCATTGCATACATCAAGACACCAACGACATTTGCATATGGAATACGCTCCATTTACTTCTTCTTATCGGTGGTGCTAGGTAACATCAATACACTCAACTAAAAGTGAGAATCAAGTGGTGTACTTACTAGTTTGGTTTTCTCATCAATGTCAAACCTTTGTAGTGCTTTCTTCAGATACCGAGACTATGTCAGACAGACTATACTTGCAACTCTATCTTTTCTTATCTACATCCTAAGAATTTTCTTATGTTCTCCAAGATCTTTCATTTCAAATTCTAAACTCAACAGAGCCTTCAATCTATTGATCTCCACCTTGCTCTTAGATGCAATCAACATATCATCAACATATAAGAGCAAATAAATGAAGGTATTGTATTGGAGTTTCTGAAAGTATACATAGTGATCAAACTGGCTGCGTATATACTTCTGCTCTCTGATGAAGCTATCAAAGTGCTTGTACCACTATTACAGTGATTGCTTCAAACCATAAAGTGATTTGCTCAGCTTGCAAGCCCAATTCTCATGTCCTGAAACTTTGAAGCCATCCGATTGAGACATGTAGATCTCTTCGTTCAAAGTACAATGGAGAAAAGTTGTTTTGACATTGAGTTGAGCTAACTCGAGATCAAACTGTGCTACCAAAGCCAACAATATCTGAATAGATGAATGCTTAACAACATGGGAGAATACCTCATTGTAGTCTATTTATTCTTTCTGAGCATAGCCTTTTTCTACTAATCTAGCTTTGTATCTGCTGTTGTCTTTACCATGAACACCTTCCTTCTTGGCATGGATCCATTTGTAGCCAATATTTTTCTTCCTTTGGGAAGTTGAACCAACTCTCAAGTATGGTTCAGCTGTAGAGATTTAATCGCTTCATCCAATTCCATCTTCCACTTCATATTATCAACTCTCTGCATGACTTCTTTGTAAGTGCATGGAACATCATCATCAATTACTAGAAGTATGAATGCTACCATGTATGTGTATTTGGTAGGCTTTATAATCTCACTTCTCGGTCAAGTAGTGGCAATAGATTCTGGATGCTGATTGATTTGTAGTAATGGTGAGAGAACCTCCACCTCAAATGAGATCTCTTCTTGATTATCTATTTCATCTTCACTATGATCGGCAGTCTGTGCAATATTTTTTTGATCTTCTGGAGTCTCAAGCACCACCTTAGAAAGAGTGTTTGGACTTTCATTCTCTTTATCTGAATTTATTTGTCTCAGTATAAAAAACTCGTAGAATGTGACATCTCAGCTTAAGAAAAGAACTTTCTTTGCTCTTGGATCCAATTTGGATTCACTAACATGAAAATATGTAAGACATCCAATATTCACAATGAATCATAATCAGAAGTAGGTTGTCTAGACCATACCTCTTTAGGAGTTTTCCCATCTAATGCAGTCACATGAATTCTATTAACTATATGAGTTGCATATGACAAAGCCTCAGCCCAAAACTCCTTGCTTAATTTGGATTGAGATAGCATACATCAAACTTTCTTAACCAAAGTACGATTCATTCGTTCTACAACTCCATTCTGTTATGGTGTACAAGGAACTAAAAAATGTCGGATTATCCCTTCATCCTAACCAACTTTGAATAAGGGATCTGATATGTATTCGTCGCCATTATCAGATTTAAGTGTCTTAATTTTCCTGCTTGTTTGAGTCTCAATCATTTTCTTCCATTTAAGAAAGATATCCAGAACTTCATCTTTGTGACTCACGGTGTATATCCAGAAAAATCCATAGAAATCATCAATAAAAGTCACAAACCAACGTTTGCCTCAAAGTGAAGCATTCTTGGAAGATCTCCAGACATCCATGTGAATATAATCAAGAGATCCCTTAGTACAATGAATGGTAGTGCCGAACTTGACTCTTGTTTGTTTTCCCATTACACAATGCTCATAGAAATCAAACTTTCCAGTCTTGGCACCTTTCAAAAGAACTTGTTTCATTAAGTCTTGCAAAGCCTTTTCACCGATATGCCCTCAGCGCATGTGCCATAGGTGGAATGAATCATTTGTCTTTTCTTCATAACTACTTAAGCCAACTACTTTTTTTGTAATTGTACTCCCATCTAAGAAATACAAGTTTGCCTTTTGAGTACCCTTCATCACTACAAATGCACCTCGTACAACTTTTAAGAATCCATTTTCCAATGCTACCTTGTAACCATCAGAATCTAGAACACCTAAAGAAATAAGTTTTTTTTAGAGCAGGAATATACCTTACATTTGTAAGTCGTTTGATTGTACCATCGTGCATCTTTAGTCCTACTATTTCGATCCCTTTTGTCTGACAAGCATTATCGTTGCCCATAAGCACAACTCCTCCCTCGAGCTCTTCAAAACTCGAAAACCAATGTCTATTCAGACACATATGATAAGAACATCCAGAATCAAGGATCCACTTATCTGAGTAGGTATCTGATGACGAAACTGAAAAGGATGATTCTTCATCTTCATCGGCCTTCTATGCAACATTTGCATTTGACTTGTCCTTGTTTGGACAATCTTTCTTCCAGTGCCCTTTCTACTGACAATAGGCACACTCGTCCTTCGCAGGACATGTTCTGGATGACTCTCCTCTAGACTTTGATCTGGATCATCCCATATTATTTGATCTGCCATTTTTTTTGTTCGTCCTACCTCTTACTGTCGTCAATGCTTCTGATATTGAGTCTCTATGATCATGTTAATATTTCTTTCGGTACTCATTATTTACTAAAGAATTTGAAACATCTATGAATTTAACCTTATCTTTTTCACAAAATAGGGTTGTGCTTAAATGCTCATATCTCTCAAGTAATGAATTCAGCAAAAACAAAGTTTTATCTTCATCGATAATTTCAACATCTAAATTTTGTAGATCAACCAAAATTTTATTGAAATTATCTAAGTGCTTAATCATAGGGGTACCTTTCTTGTACTGGAAACAAAAAAGTTTCTTCTTCAAGTAGAGTCTATTCTCAATACTTTTCGTCATGTACTTGTCCTCTAGTTTCTTCCAAAGAACTATGGCTACATTCTCTTTCATGACAAAGTACTTCTGATCTTTTCCTAAGCATAGTCGAATTGTGCCACAAGCTTATCGGTTGACATAATTCCAATCTTCATTTGAAAAATCTTCTGGCCTAGTCTCCAAGGCTATATTAGATCCTTCTCGGAACAATAGATCTAATACTTCACATTGCCACATGCCAAAGTTATTGATGCCTTCGAATTTCTCCACCTTAAACTTTGCGTTGGATAACATAGTTCTTCGTCTAGAACAACTTGGTTTGTCATAAATTCTAAGGTCAGCTTATTCACCTTTTTTATCTCTCTTTTATCAGCCATAAGTACAAATAGATAATAAAAATTTTGCACTTACAACTTAAAATAATGTTTTTTTTTTCAAATTTTATACCTTATTTGAAGAAACGAAGTCCGCGGTTGAATTCGGAATGGTCCAATTATCTAGGAATAGGTCTAACTCAGCTGAAAACGGATCAACTAGGTCCAAATATCACTAATGACTGAGTGGACTCAGTCCAACTTAGTGAGTTGACTCAGTTACTGGCAGCAGTACTTCGCCGGCTTCTGGCGATGATTCTGACTTTCGATTTAAGTGGTAGAGCTTTGATTTGATATATAATATTGCTATATTTAGCTCTAATACCAATTTGTTGTGCATGAAAACAATAAACAGTAGTATATGAATATATCAAAGCGGTAAAAAGAACACAAAATTTACGTGATTCGAAAATTTTCCTAGATCCACGAGAGGTAGTAGATATCATTGAACTGAGTAGGAAATATAAAGAATATAGATAAATATTTCCTCACTAATAATATCTCTAAGTGTTTCCCCAAACTCACAGAAAAAACTCTCACACTCACTAAATATTTTCTCTCTTTGAGTTTGCTTATGTTCTCTATGATTTTTCTAATTTTTTGTTTTGTTCTTCAATGCATAAACTCCTCCATATTTATAGATGAAACAAGGCTCCCTTTCCTTAAATTATGCTATAATTTAAGCTATAAATTATGTCACTAATTTTTTTAAATTATACCACAAATCAGACCACTAATATGTTACTTTTTAAAGCCAATATTCAAAAATTATGCATATGAGGCAGATGGATATTAGTAGGATTTAATGTACCAAAAGGGTGAAACGAATAAAAGAGCTAATGCGTTTTCACTTATTTCACACTAACCACGTTACTTAAAACTAACATCAATTTCATAATAGGTTTCCAAGAAGGTGAAAAGGGGAAAATAAGAACTATTTCAAAATGAAGGAACTCACTTTCTGATGCTCAACTACTTTAGAACAAAAAATTTATGTTTTCATCATCATCTTCATCACATCACCTTGCTCTCATCTTCGACCCCACCTTTCTTCAGTGCTTTCAACTTTCTATAACCAATGTCGATTCTGAATATCCTGCCATTGATAGACATAAGACATAAACATATTGAAAATCAACTAAGTTGCTTTAAGTGAGTATTGTTCCATCCTTTCACAAGGGATATGACATAAGAGCTTAAGTTTTATACTATTTATTATAATTTCATTTTCATTTTCGTTTTTATTTTGTTATTTTCGTTTACTTTAAACAAGTGGCTTTGCTTATCATTGAATTGATTATTTTCACGTGTCATGATATGTAACCAACTCTAGGCTATGGATGGTGGAAGGAAACCTCTAGTAGTTTTTAGTTTTTACAGATTATTATTCTAAATTGTTTTCTCTTTGAACTGTTTGCTTCTTAAGCTATCTTTGAATCCAACCATAATAGCCTTGTTCCCTCAATAAAGACTTATTTTTTATTTGTTAAATTTTCTTTTACACCATTTGGAATAAGAGACAAAGGATTCCCATGAGCTTCGATGACTACTTATGGTGAAGAAATTGTCAAGAAAGACCCTGTTGTAAGGGCAATCATAGCTTACTTGCACAAACAGGACCACTAAAATGAACTTCGCTTTCGTTCATTTCTTCACGAGCTCCATGAATCTCTTACTTAATCTCAAGAGTAATTAGTGTTATAAAGCTCCTTAATTTAAGGAGCAAACATGGAGCAAAACATGGAGCAAAACATGGAGCAAAACAAGGAGCAAAACATGGAGCAATTCATGGAGCAAAACAAGGAGCTTAATTCAAGAAGCAATTTAAGGAACCATTAATTTAAGGAGTAATTCAAGGAGTGAATTTTCCTATAAATAGATGTGTAATTGTAATGAATTAACCATCCAAAGTGTTCATTCCAATTGAGAGGAAAGCTTAGAGAGAAAAGCTTTTGTGAGAGAAAATTGAGAGTAATTTTCTTGGGTGTAATTGGGTTGTGAGTTGTGAGTGTTGTAAACACCTTGTGTAATTTCTCCCTTTCGGTAAAAAAGATCTGGCAAGAGGGCCCGGAGCGTAAGCAAGATTGGCCGAACTCCAGATTATCAAATTTGTGTGTTATTTTATATTCTTGCTTTCATAAGTTTGACTTATCGGGAATTTGCGTTATTTCCCAACAAGCTGCAGTAGCTATTGGTAGTGATTTACGTCAATTTTTCTGCAAGAAATAATCAAAAACGATCCGAGAGGAAGTCAGATTTTAGTGGGAGACTTGATAGCGCGGATGAAGGAAGGGTGAAACTCGAGAAATTTGATGGCACGGATTTCGGGTTTTGGAAAATGCGGATAGAGGATTATACGTATCAAAGAAATCTATATCAACCTCTCTCGGGGAAGAAGCCGAGAGGCTATGAAGGAAGATTGGAATCTTCAGGCAGAATGACCCCTGAGTTATTCGATTGGCGTTATCCGTACGTTGCTTTCAACATAGCAAGGAAAAGACCACGGCGGGTGCTTTATGGCGAGTCTCTCTCCAATATGTATGAGAAGCCGTCGGCCTCGAACAAAGTGCACTTGATGAGGCGCTTGTTCAATTTGCGGATGACGGAAGGCGCATCTGCAGCTCGACATCTCGATAGAACTCGACACGATTCTACCCGGCCGAGTTCGGTGGAAAATTGAATTCGATGAAGAAGTACGAGCATTGATACTTTTGTCTTCTCTACCGAGAAAGGTGGAATGCTACGTCACGGTGTGTAGCTCGTCGGGAAGCAATAAGTTGGGGGTGACGATGTTCGTGATTTGGTTCTCGGTGAAGAGATCAGACGTAGAGAGACAGGTGAATCGTCAACCTCTTCGCCAGTTTTGCATACGAGTCGAAGAGGAAGAAATTCAACCAAAGGAAATGGACGTGGTAGAATGCCACCGGGGTAGATCAAAAGACGGAGGTCCCAAATCCGTGAAATCCTAATAATTCCCATGCTTCGAAGACTATCGAGTGTTGGAATTGTGGAAAAGAACCAGAGACCTTACAAAAATCGGTGCAAGAATGCACCGAAGGACAAACAAGTGAAGGCGAGGCAAATGTTACTTCCATCTCGGGAGGAGAGGATGCGTTGATATGCTCTTTCGAGAGCAAGGAAGAATCTTGGGTGTTAGACTCTGGAGCATCGTTCCATTGCTACTTCTGACAAAAAGAATTCTTCGAGAAATATGTCCCCTGGAAACCTTGGAAAGGTATATCTTGGTGATGATCAACCATGTGCTATTATTGGCAAAGGTGTAGTGAAGATTAAGTTGAACGGATCTGTTTGGGAACCGAAGGATGTCGACGTATTCCCGATCTCGGAAGGAACTTAATCTCGGTGGGGCGGATTGGCCGATGAAGGCTACACTACGATCTTCCACGGTGATGATTGGAAGATTTCAAAGGGTGCGATGACGATTGCTCGAGGCAAGAAAAGTGGCACTCTTTACATGACGGCGGAGGCACGTTGTTCGGTTACGATTCTACAAGAAGCAATGAAACACCAAATCTATGGCACTGCGAGAGACTAGGCCATATGGTGATGGGATGAAGATTATGCACTCGAAGGGAAAACTTCCGGTGCAGTCTACGGAGATAGACATGCGAAGATTGCATACTTGGAAAGCAAAAGAGAGTCGGCTTTTCGGACAAGTTGCGAGAATCCCAAGAAGGAAAGGCTAGAGCTTATTCACTCCGATGTTTGGGGACCAGCGGCAATATGCCTCATCTATTGGTGGGAAACACTACTTCGTGACTTTCATTGATGATCACTCTCGGAAGGTATGGGTTTACTTTTTTAAAGCATAAGTCCGAGTATTTGAGGCTTTCGAGAAGATGGAAAGGCATGGTGGAAAATGAGACGGGTTTAAAGATCAAAAAGCTCGGGCAGAACCGATAATGGTGGTGAATATGAAGACACCGAGATTCAAAATTTACGCTATGAGCACGGGATCGAATGGAAAGAATCGCTGCCGGGCACGCACTCAACACAATGGTGTAGGCGAGCGTATGAACCGAACGTTGACAGAGGAAGCATTCGTATACGATCAGTGAAACAGTGCAGGCGAAGCCGATCCAACACGGCAGCTTACTTGATCAACCGAGGCCCATCTGTTCCATTGGAGCATGTAGAATACCGAGAGGAGGTATGGAGCGGAAAAGAGGTGAAACTATCACATCTAAAAGTTTTCGGTTGTGTAGCATTTGTGCATATCGGTGATCAAGGCGGGAATAAGCTTGATCCCAAATCCAAGAAATGCACACGTTCATTGGCTATGGTGAGGATAGGTTTGGCTACCGTATTTGGGATGACGAAAAGAAGAAAGTTATCCGTAGCAGAGATGTGATTTTCAACGAAAGGGTGATGTATAAGGACATGCATAAAATGAGCGCCCGATGACTCGGAGCGGGGGAATGAGTCGGTATTTGCGGTGCTTGAGATGATGTCCCCATACTTCCAACGGAGAACCAATTGTAACAAGTCCTCGACGGAGGAACTTGTTGGACAAACGTTACCACATCATTTCGACACACCACAACCTCTTTACTCCGGCTCACGTATTGAGAAGGTCTTCTTCGACCTCGTGCCCTAACGGGAGATACATGAACTATATGTTCTTGTGATGGAGGGAGCCCTGAATGCTATGATGAAGCTTGTCGGACTCGAGATTCCAAGTGGGAGCTTGCTTATGAAAGAAGAAATGAAATCTCTCATCTCCCGACCGGACATGGGAACTAGGTGAGTTACCTATGGGAAAGAAGGCAACTTCATAACAAATGGGTGTACCTGGTGAAAGAGAGTACTGTGATGGTTCCCAAGAGATACAAAGCCCGCCTAGTTGTCAAAGGAGGTTTCAACGGAAGGAAGGAGTTGACTACACCGACATTTTTTCTCCGTTGTGAAGCTCAATACTATCGGATCGGTATTGAGTATCAGTAGCTATCGAAGATCTTCATCTTGAACAGCTTGGATGTGAAGGCGCATTCCTTCGTGGAGATTTAGATGAAGAGATTTACATGTACCAACCGGGAAGGTTTCTCGAGAAAGGGGGAAGAAGAAGCATGGGTGTGCAGACTTAAGAAGAGTTTGTATGGCACAGGAAACAAGCCGAGACAATGGTACAAAAAATTTGACGACTTACCTGCACAAGGAAGGTTTCCGAGAAGTGCAATGCGTTGATCATTGTTGCTACTTAGAGATATAGGTCGATTATATCATTTTACTACTTTATGTTGATGATATGTTAGTAGCGAGGTTCGGATATGGATGATATTAAAAGGTTGAAGCGGCAATTGTCAAAGGAATTTGACATGAAAGACTTAGGTCTAGCAAAGAAGATTCTTGGAATGCAAATCACAAGAAATAAGAAGAAAGGATCCTTGCGGTTATCTCGAGAAGAGTACATCAATCGTGTTTTGCAAAGATTCAACATGGGCGATGCCAAGCCGGTCCACACAGCCGATCATTTTCGCCTATCCAGGATCGGTCCCTCGAGACGAGGAAGAAGAGAGAATTCATGGCTAAGGTTCCTTATGCCTCGGCCATTGGAAGTTTAATGTACGCAATGAGTACGTACGAGACCAGAACATTGGCCGTACGTGGAGTTGTTAGCGGTTATGTCAAATCTAGGAAAAACTCATTGGGAAAGCGATCAGTGGATTTTGAGGTATCTGCGAGGCACCCGCAGAAAAGTGCTTGTACTTTAGTAAAGGAGAGTTAAAAGTACAAGGGTACGTAGACGCGGACTTTGGAGGTGAAGTTGATCACCGAAGAAGCACCACCGGTTATATATTCTTGTTGGAACTACGGTGTTAGTTGGATGTCACAAATACGAGAAAATTGTCACTCTATCCACTACAGAGTGAGTATGTAGCGATAATCGAAGCTAGTAAAGAGATGATATGGCTTGAGGTTTGTTAATCGAAATGGGATTCAAACAAGAGAAGAATGTTACTGCGTAGTGATAGTCGAAGTGCAATACAACTTGGCGAAGAATTCATTTCATTCCTGTAACAAAGCATATTGGACTTCGTTATCACTTCATCGATCTCTATTGGAAGATGATGTGTTAATACCGAGAAGATTCAAGGAAGCAAAAAATCCAGCAGATATGTTAACAAAGGTGGTGACTATTGACAAGCGAAGTTGTGCTCAATACGGTTGGTCTCTTAGAGTAACAAAGACTAGAAAAGGCTGCTGCATTGATCAAGGTGAAGGCAGTTGAAATCGGTCTTCAAGTGGGAGATTGTTATAAAGCTCCTTAATTTAAGGAGAGCAAACGTAGAAAGCAAAACATGGAGCAAAACATGGAGCAAAACGAGGAGCAAAACGTGGAGCAATTCATGGAGCAAAACAAGGAGCTTAATTCAAGGAGCAATTTAAGGAACCATTAATTTAAGGAGTAATTCAAGGAGTGAATTTTCCTATAAATAGATGTGTAATTGTAATGAATTAACCATCCAAAGTGTTCATTCCAATTGAGAGGAAAGCTTAGAGAGAAAAGCTTTTGTGAGAGAAAATTGAGAGTAATTTTCTTGGGTGTAATTGGGTTGTGAGTTGTGAGTGTTGTAAACACCTTGTGTAATTTCTCCCCTTTCAGTAAAAAAGATCTGCAGCAGGCCCGGAGACGTAAGCAAGATTGGCCGAACTCCGTTATCAAATTTGTGTGTTATTTTATATTCTTGCTTTCTCATAAGTTTGACTTATCGGGAATTTGCGTTATTTCCCAACAATTAGTAACTGATTTGAAGAAACCCACTACTAGTGAGGCAGATTGACCACAACCCACACAAACCAAAGAATATTTCGACACACAATACATCCACCATCTCTAATCCAGCTACTTAGATACGCTATGGGAAATATATTTTATAAGTCAAAGACGATGATAAACCCTCTCTGGGTTTCACTTCACCCTATCGACCACCTTTAAAAACACTTATGCTCTGGGTCATTTTCTTAACAATGATACTGAGTTTATTCGACAAACACCCAATTATAAATTTAATCGATAAACACCTAACCTTATCCATGTTATCCAAAATTCTTTGAGTTTCGAACCAAAAATGATCCACCTTATTATGCAGGGAAAATGAACATTTCGAGTTTCTTGATTGGATGAAAGTTATTGATAGTTTCTTTGACTATATAGAGGTACCTATCGAGAAGCAAGTGAAAATGATGACCTATAAGCTTAAGGTTATACAAGTTCTTGGTAGGTTAAAGTTCAAACTAACAAACACAAACATGCTGAACTGTCAATAAATTCTTGGGAATGGATGAAAAGTCTTATGATAAAACGATTTTTTCCGTATGATTACCAACAAAATTTATTTAAACAATATTAGTATTGCTAACAAGGAGCTTGTACTGTTGCTGAATATACTGATGAGTTTAAGAACCCAAAGTTAGAAATGCCTTGGATAGGAGTAAATCTCAAGAAATTTTGAGGTATGTGATTGGTCTTAACGAGCCCATTCATAGCCAACTAAATGTGAGGAAGGAATGTTTCTAGCTTTCTAAAGGTTATCACTTTAGCTATTCGATATGAAACTCAATTCAATCAGCTACAAAAGAATCCTTTCACCAAAAACATTCATGATGAAATGAATCAAGATTAACCCTCATCTTTTATACATTGTCTTTACTCCAAATCCTCGTTAACGTTCCCAAACAAAACCTAAAATTCATCCTAAAACTTTCAATAGACCAACTAACCTTAACTTAAGACCCAACCATTATCCTAAACTAAGTTTTGGAAAGTGTTTTAAGTGTAATCAAGGAGGGCATCAATCCAATGAATGTCCTCTTAGAAGGACGATTAATATGGTTGAAGGTTTCGAAGAAATGAATGAAGGTTTTGAAGATGCTAATAATGAGGTTTTTGAGGAAGTGGAATTCTTAGAAAGGGATGAAAGGGAATTTTTTTTATGTAGGAGCATATTTTTTACTTGAAGAACTTGTCTCATTTACTTAAGTTGTAATGTCATTATATTTTATTTAGAGTCGTTTCCTTTTTTTGCTGTTATTTCTTTATATTCTTTTTATAATGCTCAATTTTTCATTTGTGGTGACTAAGCTTGTGTCATAGTCAATAATAATAGTGGAATAGGTTTTAGCAAGAATAAGGAGAGCATCACTTTTGAAAGTTCATAAGATACAAACGTAATTAACTTAGAGGAAGGTGAATATGTTATTTTTAATTTTTATCAATTTATAAGTTAATAACCTAAACAAAGTGACCAAGCATGCACTTATGTGTAAGAATAAAGTGCGAAAATAAAAGAATAACACACGATAATTTTAGGTGGAAACAACCTAAGCCACAACCATAACTTAAGAGAAAATTACTGGTCCACCGAACCAACTAACTTTTCCCTATGAAAAAAATGTTCAAGTACAAACTTAGTCTTATGTTCCTTCCATAGGGTACTACCCTAATGTATCTTACTTACGAGCCCCTGTTCTGTTTTCACAGTTTCCAAAATTAACTTGAGCGATTTCTAGACCAACGTTCTATCACCAATCATATACGTTCACGAATCAACTACAAAAGGGTAGGCAAAAAAAATACAAGTATCAATATATGTTCTAGAATATATTTAATAATGAATAATTCTAACTATATGATTCAAAACATATGTCACTTTAAGTAATGAGTTTTATTTATAGGAAAAATTAAAACCCTTAATCCTATGTAATTGATAAATATCTTTTCAATTACAAATATAGCTAGTAATACTCACTAATCAAGGAAACTCATATTTAAAGAAGAGTTCTTTCAAAGTAGACTCATTAATTAAAAAGACTCCATTTTAAAGAAGAGTTATTTTAAAGTAGACTCATTAATCAAGAAGACTTCTAATTAAAAAAAAGTTCTTTTCAAGTATACTTTATGTTATCTTTTAGGTTAAAATTTAGCCTATAATTTAGGGTATATCTTATATAATATTTTAGCATATATCTTACTCTATATTTTAATAGCAAAAATAAATCTATATTTATATGTTATTAAACGCGTTAATGCAATCCTATGTGTTATAGTTATAACAGATATACCTGAAGTACGATTATCTAAAATTCTGACATTTCTTCCATTTTGCTTGATAGACTTGATAGTGAATTTAAAAATAAGTTTACAAGCAAATATTTTATCCACGAATATATCTAACACTTATTATCCTTACAACTTTATTACGAAAGCATTATGTTATTTTTGGCTTAATCGAGTTTATAAAATCCCTAAGTTGCTTGGCTTAGAGTTTGTTTAGCTTTCCCTGCGGTAGATGAAGTGTTACGATTCGTAGTTCTCTTCAACAAATCACAAATAAATTTTTTGAAGTATAAAATAGCTTGAAAACAAAAGGAAAAGAGCATATATAGGTTTTCTCACCCACAAGAGAAGAATCTTCTCGTTGCATTCAGATTCCTCAGTCACATAACCAAATCCTAAATGAATTTGATGATGAACTTCTCATACCCACCAACCACTCGATACCTACTCAAACCCCTTTCACCATAGAATATTTCAGAGAAGATACTCCATAATACATCATTGAGAACATAGGAATGATACATAAAACCCTTATATTTTGTTCCAACAAAAGGCACGATTACAAGCTTAACATCAATTTATCAAGCTTCAAAGGTCACACCTATATTGAAGAATTTATGGATTGAGTTAGCATAGTTGATTTTTTTTATTATGCTAATATACTAAAAGAGAAGAAAGTGAAATTACATGCTCAAATGGGGAGCCTTAATATAATGGAAGCATGTTCAAAATGAGAGATGATTGATAGATCGACCACCTATAAACACCTAGGAATGAATAAAACATTTGATGATTAAACATTTTTTTCCTAGTGATCATGAACAACTGCTCTATCAAAAATATCATCAATGTCACCAAGGTAATAAATCTATTAATAAGTATACTTAGAAGTTCATGAGGCTTAGAATTAGGGCCAACATGTGGGAAAAGGAACTACAAAAAGTATCACGTTATGTGCAAAGGTTGAACTCACCAATCCAAGATAGGTTAGAACTTAGCCAAATTGTTTGATAGTTAATTAGGCGAATAGTTTAGCTCAAAAGATAGAAAATCAATTGAGTCAAACATCATTTAGAAAGCAAATACTTTGAACCCCTGATAAACCTAAACCCCATTGTTTCCTTTAAAATCCTAAAAGTCCAAATGATAATCCAACTCCTCCAAAAGCCCTAATCAACCTCAGTTCCTAGCCCCTAAAATATTTTTAGTACCCAAACCTAATGCTACCCTAAGCCCCAACTCATGAAGTCTATAAGTGCTTGTAGCTAGGACATCGTCCAAATGAATGTCCCTAAAAAAGGACCAATAATATAGCTAAATGTGATGAACAAGAAGAGGACGGTGAGTATCACAGTCCAGATATGGAAGATGCTAAACCATTTTTTTATGAAAAAGAAAAAGATGTATCCTACAATATGCATAAATTATTATTAGCCCCTAAATAGACAGAATTGACACAATGACATTCTTTATTCAAGACCCGTTGTACTATGCAAAAGAAAATTTGTGATGTTATTATATATGAAAGAAGTATTGAGAATATTGTGTCAAAGGCTTTAGGTTAAAGCCTTGGGTTTAGCTACTTCTTAACATCCTAATCCTTGCAAGATTGGATGGATCAAGAAAGGGAATGAAGTGATAGTCCTAGAAGTATACAAGATTTCTTTCTTAGTATGGAACTTTTATCAAGATGAAGTCCAATATAATGTTATGGATATGGATGCATGTCAAATCTTGCTTGGACATCCTTGGAAATTCAATGTGGATACACTACACAAAGGAAAACATAATTTTTACGTCTTCTCCTGAAAAGGTAAAAAAATTGCATTATTTGTATCGAACATTCCTGAGCAAAATAGAAGCAAAGTAGTAGAGAAACAAAAAGTACTTTTGAATGTAAGTTCTAAATTTTTTAAAAGAGAGATAAAAAGTAATTCCATCATCATAGCTCTCATAGTTAAAGATTACCACTAACCCAACCAATAATTACCAAATGAAGTCATTCCCCTGCTTGTTGAGTATGCAAATTTATCACCCATAAAAGTTCCAAAACAATTACCTCCATTAAGAAATGTGCAAGACCAAACAAATTTTGTACCTGATCTAATCTCCCAAATCTACCCCACTACCAAATTAATCCAAATGAACAAAAAATTCTTCAAGAATTAGTAGTAGAATTACTACAAAAAAACCTCATTGAAGAGAGAAAAATCATTGGTGTAGTTCCAGCACTTTTAGTGCCCAAAAAGGATGGTACAATGAAAATGTGCCTAAATAGTAGAGCTATAAACAAGATTAATGGCAAGTATCGCTTTCCAATTCCACGTTTAAAAGACATGCTGAATAAATTACAAGGTTCTCAAGTTTTTTCAAGATTGGACCTAAGGAGTACATATCACCAATTTGAATTTGTCTAGGGGATGAATAAAAAATATACTATAAAGATCGAGAAGGATTATATAAATGGTTGGTAATGTCATTTGGGCTTCGTAATGCTTTTAGTACTTTAATGAGATTAATACATCAAATACTAAGAGCATTCAATGGGAAGTTTGAGGTGGTGTACTTCAATGATATTATGGTGTTTAGTAAAATAAGAGAGGATCATATGGAACATTTGAAAGAGGTACTACAAGTATTGAGAGAAAAAAAAAGTATTTGAATTTCAAGAAGTGTGAATTCTTTACTAAACAGTTGATATTTCTTGGGTTTAACATTCTAAAGCATGGGGTATATATTAATGCTAAAAAGGTAATAGCCATTCAAAGTTGGCCACCCTCAAATCAATCTATAATGTGAGGAGTTTTAATTCCATCATTGCACCTATTATAAATTGCTTGAAGAAGGGTCATTTTTTTATAGGCAAAAGAATAAGATCAAAGAAAAACTAAGCACTACTCCAATTTAATCCCTCCTATATTTTAATCAAGATTTTCAAGTGGAGACAGATGCTTAAGTGGTAGAGATAGGGGTAGTTATCTCCCAGAATGGAAGGTTAATTGAGTTTTTCAATGAGAAGTTAAATGAAGCTCTCCAAAAAGGGTCCACCTATGACCAAGATTTTTTTTGTAGTAGTTCAAGCATTACAACATTGGGAATATTACTTAATTCAAAAATAATTTATACTACATAGTAGACATTAGGCCTTGAAATGGTTAAACTCTCAGAAAAATCAGTCCAAGATGCATGCTCGGTGGTAACTTTTTTTACAAAAGTATACCTATGTTTTTAAATATAAAATTTGTCAATATAATAGAGTAGTAGATGCATTGAGTAGATATTATGATTTACTTGTAGTGCTCACTAATGACGTTACCAGCTTTGATAGTCTACCTATCCTTTATCTCAATGATGTAGATTTTGCCTTGATTTGGGAAACATTTCACAAAATGAAGCTTGTGGAGAATTTCATGGCATGGATGGTACCTATTCATTGGACACGTGTTATGTATTCCAAAGATATCTCTTTGTGAGAAATTGTTCCATGAATTATATGTAGGAGGGTTTTCGGCACACCCTGGTAGAAACAAGACAATTGTTTTACTTAAGGAAAAGTTTTATTGGCCTCATCTATAAAAAAAGGTAGGTAAAAGTATATATAAGTGTTTCATATGTTAAAATGTAAAAGGAGGTGTTCAAAACACAAGGCTTTATACACCTTTTCTAATGCTACAAACAATATTGGAAGAGTTAAGCTTGTATATCATCCTTGGACTCCCAAAAAGATCAAGGTCAACAGACTTTATTTTAGTAATTTTCGATAGATTTTCAAAAATGCGCCATTTAATTGCTTGCAATAAAGTCAATAATGAAAATAATATTACTTTTGATCATGATGTGAAATTCACAAGTCACTTCTGGAAAGAATTGTGGAAAAGATTTGACACTATTCTCAAATTTTCTAGTGTCTATCACCGTTAAAGTAATAGCCAAACAGAAGTTATAAAAAAATCAGTGGTGAACATGCTTATATGTTTAGTCCAAGATAAGATAAAGCAATGGGATACTTTGGTACCTCAAGTAAAGTTTGCACTCAATAGTGTCCCTAACATATCTACAAGTTACTCACCATTATCCATTGTGTACACCAAAGTTTCTAATTTTTCCACAGATCTACTCTCCATTCCTTAGCCAAAACATCACTTAGCTAAATTATGGGTTAATAATTACCAACAATTCCATTAAGAAGTGAAATAACACTTTGAGAAAATGAATTTATTGTACAAGAACAAAGTTGATAAGCATAGAAGGCTACAAGAATTTGAGGAAGGGGAGCTTGTCATGATAGGCCTCAATATATAGTGCCTACTAGATGGCCATTGTCATAAGTTACAAGCCAAGAATCATGGTCCTTTTCGAGTTGTTAAGAAGATTGATGCCAATTCAAATTTTATAAGCATTCCTAGTGACTGGAGAATCTCTAGCACTTTTAATATTTCAAATATACATAGCTACCATCCACCAGAAGATGTAGTGGTCATCCCTTTGAAGTCACAATCAAATTTTGTTGAAGATTAGGACTTTGATGCAGGAGCATATTTCTTATATGAATAAGAACTTGTGTCATTTACTTAAGTTGTAATGCCATTATATTTTATTTAGAGTCATTTCTTTTTGTTTTCTATCATTGCTTTATATTGTTTTTATAATGCTCAGTTTATCATTTGTGGTGACAAAACTTGTACCGTTAACATGAATATTAGTGGAATAGGCTTTAGCTAGTATAAAGAGAGTATCACTTTATTAGGAAAGCATTATGTTATTTTGTAGCTTGATTGAGTATGTACATTCTCTTAGGATATTGAAGTTTTTCAGTGAATTCTAGAAGATTATTCAATGAATTGATTCATCCTCTCTGTTGCTTGCTTGGCTAAGAGTTTGTTTAGCTTTCCCTAGTTTAGATTCAATTGTATTGTTCAAAGAATTCCCCTAGTTCCATAGGAAGAAAAACATTTACAAAGACATGTTCTCTTTAAAAGTTGAGACTGATGCATTAGGGATTGGAATTGGTGGAGTACTAATGCAAAAGGGTAAAGTCATAGAGTATTTTAGTAAAAAGCTCAATGAAGTCCAAAGAAAATAGATCATCTATGAGAAAGATTTTTTTGCCATAATGAGGTCTTTGAAACATTTGGAACATTATCTGTTACATAAAGAATTCATTCTACATTGTGATTATCAATCATTTCAACTCCTCAATTCATAAAAGAAACTGAGTAGAATACATTCAAGATGGGCTCTATTTATACAAAAATTCAGTTATCTATTCAAGCATAGATTAGGAAAAAAGAATGTAACTGATGCTCTAAGCAAAAGAGGATACCTTTTGATAATCAAGGTAAAGGCTATTGTTCTGAAACCTTGGGAGAATAGTGTGAAATTGATGGAGATTTTGGGGGCATTTGAAGGAAATGCAATAGCAAAGAGTATATTGAAGACTATAATACTATACAATAAGGTGTTTATTAAAAAAAACAAGATTTGTATTCCTAAAACTTCTCTAAGGGAAAAGTTGATTAGAGAGCAACATGTTGGGAGCCTAACTGCACACATTGGAAGGGACATGATTATTATAGCCTTACAAGGAAAAGATTACTGGCCCAAACTCAAAAGTGATGTTGCCAAGTTTATTTTGCACTTTCCTATTTGTCAAAATGCTAAAGGTACGTCCACTAACATTGGTCTTTACATTCCTTTTTCCTATCCCTAATCATATATGGGAAGATCTCAATATGGACTTCATACTTGGCTTACCTAAAACCCCTAGACATGTAGATTCAGTTCTGATAGTTGTTGATAGGTTATCAAAATTAGTTCATTTCAATTCTTGTAAGAAAACTAATGATGCTAGTCATGTAGCATAACTCATCTATAGAGATATAGTCAAACTTCATGGAGTACCTGAATCTCTCATTTAAGAAAAAGTTATTATGTTTACTAGTTATTTTTGGAAAGAGTTTTGGAAAAGGCTTGACACTCACCTTAAGTTTAGCACAACATGTCACCTACAAACTGATGGTCAAATTGAAGTGGTAAATAAGACTTTGGGTAACATGATTAGATGAATTTTAAGGAGTGCTCCAAAATAGTGGAATTCGGCTCTTTCATAGGGTGTGTTTTCTTATAACAACATGGTAAATAAATCCACAGGAAAAAGCCTTTTTAATATTGTCTATGTCAGGGCTCCTAATTCCATCACTGGTTTCGCTGAACTCACCATGTTCAAAAGTCCATCATCCAATAGGAGAGTTGAAGACATTTAGAAAATGATGTAGGAAGTTAATAACAACTTATCAATGCTAAAGAGAGGTATAAGAGTGATACAGACAAGAAAAGAAAAAATAAAGAGTTTGTTGTAAGAGATATGGTCATGGTACATCCAGGAAAGGGAAGGACTCTAACAAGTTCCTATTCTGAGTTATAAGATAGAAAATTAGGGCCATTTTGTATAATGAACAAAGTAAACAACAATGCTTATATCTTAGATTTACCTATATAATTAGGTATCTCCCCCATATGCAATGTAGCAAATCTTACAAAATACTTTCCACCATACGAAGTGGTTGTCTACATTGACACAAGAGCTCAAGTTTTATACTATTTATTATACTTTCATTATCATTTTGTTTTGATATTGTCGTTTATTTAATTACTTTATTTGCTTTTATTTTCACTATTAGACAGGTGGCTTTGTTTATCTTTGAGTTGAATACATTCACTTGTCGTGACATGTAACCAACTCTAGGCTATAGATAGTGGGAGGAGACCTTTAGTATTTAATAGGAGAATGACCAACATTGCTTAATAGAAGAATGATCAACAAGTTGTTTCTATGCATTATACAGACTAAACACTTGTAATTCAACAATTAGAGTTAATAAGCCTTAAATACAGAACTTTCAGCTTTGATACACCGTTAGAAGTTAGAAAATCAACTCTTTTAGAAGAATAGTCAATATTATTTTTATACATCTATTAGTACATATATTATATGTAATAATTATTGTGATGACTACATGTGTGGAAAAATTGTTATTATACACGTATCACTCCCAGCAAGTTGATTCTATACATCATGCAAATCAAATACTTGCAATTCAACAATTGAGGTTAACGAGCCTTAAACAAAGAACCTTCAAGTTTGATACCATGTCAGAAATTGTTAAGAAAATAACCAATATTATTTTTATACATCTATTAGTACATATGTTATATGTAATAATTATTGTGATGATTACTTATTTGGAAAAATTCGATTATATTTTAACTACTAGAGACACTTTTAATGAATGCCGCTCAATTTCATATAGGAATAATTACTCCCTACAAATCCCCCCATAAATTGAATTAGATGAACAAATGACAACTTTGAAGCCCAAGCTTTTCACGAAATCTCAAAAACAAAATTGACATAAAAAGTTGAATACTGTCTAAGAAGAAACAATACAAACTTAAGATAAGGGGGAGAAGAAGAGAAACAAAAAAACAAAAACAAAAAAACAAACTAAGCAGGAGATGGATATGCAATTTTATCAACAAACATATATATTTAAAACTAAAAAGACAAGATAACAGCTCTCTATTTTGGGGAAGTATGCTTACAAGCCCTTGTACCAACAAATATTGAAAAAGAAGAAGGAAATAATCATGACCTTAGATAACTACAAAGAGTGAAAGGAGGTGCCAACATGTTTTTGTTTTTGAAATTAAAAAAAAAAAAAAACGTTAACATGATATTCAATATGTAATTCTAACAATGAACTGGAAGTCCCCTATAGTTTCTCATATATACCTCCTACTTAGGCAAAGTGCTCTAAAAGTATTTAATGGTAGCAGCGCTGAGAGGTGCTAAAGCAAATTGCTAAACTTCTGAAGGGGAAAAAGAATAATACAAACAAGTGAACGAAGAATTAAAAAAGGTTTAGTGTTGAAGTCTATACCTGAATTTTATACCTGTTCAGCCAACCTGTTCTCTCCAGATATACAAAGGGAAGTCCAGAAAAGAAGAAGACACTTTCATGGAGAAGAAAACTTCCTATACATGCAAATTGAAAGTCACTGAAATCTGTGATCAGATACTGCATCAAAGAAAAGAATAATTTCTTTTTTAATAAAGATGAATAACTCACAAGTACTGAGAGAGGATAAAATCATGAAGAAAGAACAACTAATAATTGCTTCAACATATTAACAAATTACCAGATCATAAAAATGTGAAGCATGCACGTTTTAGTTTTCCCAGTAAATATTCTGTCTAAAAACAACAAAAGAAAAGGCAACCAAAACCAAAACAAAAACATACATTCCTTAAACTACATAAATTAAATTACTTCAGCCCCTAGAATAGATGAAGCATACCATAAAAAAGGTTTGCTCTTTGTACACCCTACCCTTGCCATAGAATGAAATCAAATAAACTACAGCATGGTACTTTGCAAATACAAAACAGTTGTAGATTTCAAATGAAATAGTGCAGTTGGAACCTATTTGGATCTAATCTACATGAACAAGCTTAGGAAATTGCCAGTATTGATGTTCAGAGGGACACAGTGAGTAAAGTGATCTACTTTGATCCCACGTCAAACGAGTTATTAAAAAATAACATGGAAAAGTTAACGTTAGATGTTACAAAAATTTAACAGATTTTACTGTTTTTATATTTTACTATTAGTGTTATATATAAAATGTGTATTTTTATCTAATTAAAGAAAAACTTAAAACTACTTAATTAAGTTGTAATAAAATCAAATAATATATCTAAATATCTACTTAAATTGAAAAAGTAAATTAAAAAAAATATAACATAAATTATAATAAACACGTAAGAAGATTTATTACTGTTAGGAAATTTGGATAAAATAGTATAATCACAAATTCTCTCTCCCAAGGTCTTCCTTTGAAGAATATCAAATAACAGAGAAATAGATAATACACAACACAAGAATTATAGTGGAAACTCCAAATTAGAGAAAAACCATTTTTGTTGTCAAAAGACAACCAGAGAAAAATTCACTATGTGAAAAATTGTTACAACCACACTCTCAGTAATTTTCTCACACACCCAAAAGACAAGATCAATTACAAGCTCAACAGAATTTTCCCACAAAATTCACTCACTCAAGAACTTCTCACACAAGCTTTTCTCTATTTTTGGGATGATTATCAATGAAGAAATGAAGTCATATTTATAGCCTTCAAGTTCTCATTTCATATGCCAAACAATTCTTCATTCAACAAAATTAGGCTACCTAATTTTTCTATTCTTTATTCAAACAAGGTTAGGTACCTCCATCTTTGACAATATGGTAAGCCACCTTCCATGAATTTTCTTCTAAATTAGGCACCTCCTATTTTGACTAACAAACCTAATATTATTTTTAATCAATCATAACAATCTCCACCTTGATTAAAAATAAACATGGTTACCACTACAACACTGCCTATTCCAACAGTCATAATTCTCTACGCCGAGAATTATCATACTCCACCATAAAGAGTACACCCACTTAGAATTAATCACCAATTCTAAGAATTTCACATCGGCTCATGTCGAAAAAAGAAAAAAAAACTTGCTGAAATTTATGGTGCAACTCTCACACTTGGTTTTCCCGAGAGTTCATCAGCCATCAACATCCTTTCCAACACACACCTTGCATCTATACCAAGCCAATGCCCGTGTGCAAACTTGTGGACCCGGCTACCAGTAACACACCCTCTTTCATGGCAATATTTAGAGACTAGCGGCATGCCATGAGGATGTACACGCTCTTTTCAAATAGCATCACTATAGTCTTTGAAAACAGACATACTATTAGCGTCATCGTCGGTATTTGAGCTTCTTTGTCAGGATCGCCTCCACCATTTGGACAATTTCTTTGAGGTGCCCGCATTGTCCACACCCCCAACACACTATCTTCTTTTTTCATGAAATTGTTTTTCTTTCTGGTTGTCACCTACCACGTGCCGAAGTTTTCGCGAAACATTTCTTTCACCACTTAGCCTTTTTTCTTCAAAAACAACTTGCTAGTAACTTCGAGAAAAAATTATTTTCTCCTTTCCATGAATCAAGATAGGTTTCCATGTGGATCATAAGAAGATGGAAGAGACCAGATGAAAGCCTTAAAGTTATATCTTCATCATCAAGTTTAACTCCAATGGTTTCCGGCTCGGAGACAATACCATTGAGAACACTTAGATGGTCGACATAATAGTTCCTTCATTCATACGCAAAGTATGAAACCCGCTCTTTCAAATACACCCAATTTGAAACGCCTTTTGCTGATACAATTCTTCAAGCTTTTCCTTAGAGTTCTTCGCCATAGATATTCCATGCACATTTGCAAGAATATTTTTGGCCAAACAAAGTCGAATTGCACTGCAGCTCTGGGATCAAGATCTTCCCAATCTTCATCACTTATATTGGTTTTATTGGACTCAATACCAAGAATGCGGTCGGTTTCCCTTTAACGCCTTGTGTAACCCATATTGGATCAACAAATCTTTGACTTGTACTTGCCACAAGCCAAAATTGATTCTCCCATCAAATTTCTCAACGTCAATCTTGACTCACCGACATTTCTCCTTCTTTCTTTGAAATTGGCCTCGATACCATGTTAGAAATTTGGATAAAATGGTATAATCACAAATTCTCCCTCCCAAGATCTTCCTTTGAAGTTAATATCAAATAATGAGAAATAGATAATACACAACACAAGAATTATAGTGGAAACTCCAAATTAGAGAAAAACCATTTTTGTTGTCAAAAGACAACCAGAGAAAAATTCACTATGTGGAAAATTGTTACAACCACACTCTCAGTAATTTTCTCACACACCCAAAAGACAAGAGCAATTACAAGCCCAACAGAATTTTCCCACAAAATTCTCTCACTCAAGAACTTCTCACACAAGCTTTTCTCTATTTTTGGGATGATTATCAATGAAGAAATGAAGTCATATTTATAGCCTTCAAGTTCTCATTTCATATGCCAAATATTTCTTCATTCAACAAAATTAGGCTACCTAATTTTCCTATTCTTTATTCAAACAAGGTTAGGTACCTCCATCTTTGACAATATGGTAAGTCACCTTCCATGAATATTCTTCTAAATTAGTCACCTCCTATTTTGACTAATAAACCTAATATTATTTTTAATCAATCATAACAATTACGTGAATAAAATATATAGGAATAATATTACATTATACAAATAACAATGAATAATTATATAAGTATACGTAGTGTTATAAGAAATAATTAAATTACATGGGAGACAAAAGCTATTGTTTTGTTAAGAAACAATATTTATGATAAGAAAATTGAATTAGTAAAGTTTAGGAGAAGAAGTTTCAATCTAGTAAAATATGCGGAGAAAATAAATGAGTACTAGAATGACAAAGGGAAAAAAATTCAAATAATAAATTTAAAAGGGTATATTGCTATGTATTTTAGTAAAATAAAAAATCACAATAATAATGCAATATTGAAAAAAAATGAGTACTTAAAATGAAAAAAGAAAAAAAATTCAAATAATAAACTTGAAATGGAATACTTTTTATATATTTTAGTAAAATAAAAAAATAAGAACAAAATTATTGAAAAGTCGAAGAGATGTGGCACATCTAAATTAAGTGTGGATTGTAATATTTATTTAGATAATATTTAATATAAAATTAAATGTTAGATTTTTTTTATAGTAAAAATATATAAAAATATTGTTTTCTTACAAAAAAAAAAAAAAATCTTTTGCAACGTGAGAATAAAAGAAGCACAAGGGTCATCACCAAGCGATCCCGAGAGATGAGACAGATGGTCAAAGATCCAAGCCTCCAAGGGAGTCAATTTAGGTTCTATTTAAACCTTAAAATTTTGGTAAAATATCATTTATAACAATCTTTGAAATTTACAACACAAATTAGTATTCTCTTTTATTAAATTCATATATTTTTATTATTTTTAAATAATTAATCTAATTATTTTACATATTTCATTTAAATGTTATTTATATTTAGATATTATTTATTTTAATTTATTTAATATTAAAATATATCAAATTTAATCTTATTTAAATACTCTGTAATTTTGTTATAATTTTTAAAATGTTATTTTATTATAATTATTTTGTACGTAGTAAAATAACTATTGATAAATCTAAATTATATCAAATAATTTATTAAATATAGTAAGGAAAAATTGGTGTAGGAGGGTGTCTTTTGTTTGAGTACATAATGTGATATACTAAACACTTATAATGTAAAATAAGCCCTCAATCTTGTCTCACTTTAAAGCATACATCAACCCGCTAAGTTTAGGACTCTATCGGGTCATTCTGCTATAAATAGAACATAAAGGTGGTAAAGTAAATAAGCTAATAAATTTGCAAAGTTTAGTGCGGCGGTTTCTTTAGGGTTTAATATATATGTTCTAATTTATTTTAGCTCACTTTGTTGGCTACGAAGGTGCTGTCCTACATAGGCGTATGTGTTTTTGTGTGGATTTCAAATCTAAAAAAATTAATAAGATAAAATTACTCTATTTAATTTGGACTTTTTTTAATGCATTTATTGAAGTAGCCATTGAGATTAGTGGAGACATTCAAAGACTAACATCAGGAGAAATTTAGTGAGATTTAGATGTTTTATTAACATAATCATTATTGTACGTGGGTGTAATTTCTATTTTTTTAGTCTTTAATAATGTGTGATGAATATCAACCGGATTATTTGCTTTTATTATATTTTTAAAAATTAAAAACCTAATGAAATATTATTTTTTTTATAAAAAAAATACGTAAAAAATGGTTTTATTGATGATGAATAAATAAATAGTTACAAACTATTTATACAAAAAGAAAAACAAAATTGTAATAATTAAAAATAAACACAATTATGAAGGGACATGTTTTTGGACAGTTTGTTCCTCCCCACCAATCTGTTAATGGCTGTTTCCAGTTGGTGTGTTGGTTGTCACCAATTAGATCTCGAGTTCTTTAATATTTCCTCTAAGTTGGAATATATGTTAACTATTCCTAACTTGTTAAGTAAGCTTGAGAATTCTAGAAAACTTAGGGATTTGGTAAATATATCTGCTTTTTGCTCTAATGTAGAGATATGATAAGTCTTGATCATTCCAGCTTGAATCTTTTCTCTTACTAGATGACAATTGATCTGTATATGTTTGGTTCGTTCATGAAACCTTGGATTTGATGCAATGTGAAGGGTTGCTTGATTGTCACAATATAACTTGGTTGGTTGGGAGTGTTTGATACCAAAATCATCCAAAATGTATCGTAACCAGGTTACTTCGTAACATGCTGTTGCTATAGAGCGGTATTCTACTTCTACACTTGATCGTGAGATCGTATTTTATTTCTTAGTCTTCCAAGAAATTAGCGAGTTTCCAAGAAACATACAATATCCTGTGGTTGATCGTCGTGTATCTATACATTTAGCCCAATCTACATCACAGAAAGCATTTAGTTGTAATGAACTAGTTGTTGAGAAAAAGAGACCTTACCCTGGTGTGTTCTTGACATATCGTAGCACTCGTTGAGCTACTTCCAAACATGGTTGACGTGGTTTATCCATATATTAACTGAGAATGTGCACGACATACACTAAGTCGGGTCTTGTGATGGTCAAGTATATTAATCTCCTAACAAGTCTTCGATAGGATGTGGGATTACTGATGAATTCCCCTTCAACCTTGCTGAGGGATAAATTTTGTTCCATAGGTGAATTGGCAGATTTGGCACCAAGATAACCCATGTCTTCCAATATTTCAAGTACGTACTTGCGTTGTGACAAAACAATTCCCTTATTAGAACGTGAAACTTCTATGCCCAAAACATACTTTAATTCACCGAGATCTTTAAGCTTAAATTGTATCATGAGATGATTCTTAGTTTCTTCAATTTCTTGTACATTGTTTTCTGTTATGATTATATCATCTATATAGACAAGAAGAGTAGAGAAGAAACTACCACGAGTTCGGATGAATAGTGAGTGATCATACTTGGATTGGTTAAAACCAGCTAGCTTAAGTGTTGTTGATAGCTTGATGAACCATTGTTGTGAGGCTTGTTTAAGTCCATACAAAGATTTGTGTAGCTTACATACTCGTGTTTCCCCCTTTTCTCTGAATCCAGGTGGAAGGGATATGTAGACATCTTCATAAAGATCACCATAGAAAAAAGTATTGTTGACATCGAGTTGTCAAAGATGCCAATTTTGAATAGTAACAATGACAAGAAGAAGCCGAACAATGACAAGTTTGGCTACTGGTGCAAAAGTTTCTTGGTAGTCAAAACCTTCAATCTGATTGTATCCTTTGGCCACTAATCGAGCCTTGTATCGTTCAGCAGAGCCATCAGGATTATACTTGATTTTGTAGACCCATTTACAACCAACTGGTTTCTTGTTTGCAGGAGCTGTTAAAGCATCCAAGTGCCATTAGTTTCAAGAGCATCTAGTTCTTGTTTCATGGCAAGCCGCCATTTTGGATCGTTGAAAGCTTCAACAAAGGTGGTTGGTTCTCTGAGAATGGAAATAGAAGCAGAAAAGGCACGATGTATAGGTGATAATTGGTCATAGGTAAGTACATGAGATAGAGAATGAGAAGTACCTTTGTCATTGGATGATGCTGAGTTAGACGAAGGGAAGGATCGAGAAGGCAAGGAAGCTTCTACATGATATTTTTGAAGGTAGCTAGGAACATTGGTAGATCGACGAAGCCTATGTGTGACTGATGTTAGAGGAGTCATTTGTGGTGGAGAATTTGATGATGATGTTTCTGGAGATGAATTTTGAAGATGAAGAATGTCTGAGTCGATTGTTGGAAGGACATATGGTATATGATAAAGTGATGTATTTGGATTTGGTTGATTGACGAATGTTAGATATGTCATCATAAATAGTATTTTCTGATGGAGTGAATAGAGTTGGAGTGTTGATAGCAGAAGTGAAATTAAGGAAATACATGTTCATGAAAGATAACATCACCAAACACTAAAATCTTGCTTGTTTCTAGATTGTAAATACGATAACATTTTATCTCAGATGGATACCCAATGAATATACATCTATGTGATCTAGCATCAAACTTGGTGAGTCGATCATGATGTGCAGACACAAAACAAAGGGAACCAAAAACACAAAGATGTTCATACCTAAGAATTTTGTGAAAAAGGACATCAAATGGTGTTTTACCCTTGAGAATAGGTATTGGAGTATGATTTATGAGATATGTGGCTGTAAGAATGACATCTCCCTAGAATTGTTTAGAGAGATTGGCTTGGAAGAGCAATGAACGAGCGATATTGAGAAGATGACGGTGTTTGCGTTCAACAACACCATTTTGTTGAGGGGTAGAGACACAACTAGTTTGATGAAGGATTCCTTTGGTAGAAAACAACTAGGTCATAGAGAATTCTGATCCATTGTCGCTACGAATGATTTTAACTCTGGATGAAAATTGTGTTTCAACAAGATTAATGAAGGTGGTAAGAAATGTGTGTGTATTAGATTTAGCATGTAAGAGATAGACCCATGTGCATCTTGAGTAGTCATCAACAATAGTGAGAAAATAACGTGCTCCATTAAGTGCTGGAATGTGATAGCCACCCCAAATATCGGCATGAATAAGTTCAAAAGGTGCTTTTGTATTGATGGAACTTAGAGGAAATAGATTACGAGTTTTCTTAGCTAGTGGACAAATAGAACAATCACTAATGGAACAAAAAGTTATGTTTATGGAAAGAGAAATTACACGCAATCTGTTATTAGATAAATGACCAAGTCGTTGATGCCATAGATGAGAGTTGGTGGAAGCAGTATTTGAAACGGAGAAACATCCAGCCTTTTTAGAAATAGTCAGGTAGTAAAGTCCTACTTTCTCAGTTCCCATCTCAATCATCTTTCTTGAGCATTTATCCTGAACAAAGCACATATTATTAGTGAAGGTGACATGACAAAATGTAGTTTGAGTTAGTTTGGCTACTCAAACTAAGTTTAATTTGAAGAAGGGAACACACAAGACATTATAAAGTATGAAATTATTAGAGAAATGTACAGTGCCAATATGTGTGACATGGGCAAGAGAATGATCAGGTAAATGCACCTGTCAATTAGTGACTGAAATGTTGGAGCTCATAAGGTTAAACAGACCATGTGATCAGTTGCTCCTGTATTAAAAATCCAACGAGTTTCTGAATGGAAAATAGTTTCACATAATGTGTTACCTGAAGAAGTATTCACTTGACTTTCCATAATACCTTATTTGGATTGATTGAGAAGTGTAAGGAGCTCTTGATATTGGGCAGATGTAAGGTTGTGGGATGGTGTCTTTGTGTCGGAGCAGCTTTCCTGAAAGTCAGTATGATGAGCATTGGAAGGGAAGCCATAACTTGTATTTCTCTTATCTTGAATTGCTCCTTTCTTCCGACACATATTGATGTCATGTCCATTCAAACCACAGAAATTGCATTTGAGATGCTTTCGACAGTTTTCAAAATTGTGTCCATTAAGACCACAAAAATCACATTTGAGATGACTTTGAAAATTCTCATAATTATGGCCTATATTGTTGCATCAATTGCACTTGAGATGTGGGTTCCTTGGTGGGTAATTCTTATAAGGATATTATGGATGACTATCTCTGGCAACAAGTGCAGCAGCTTCTGGAATCCTTCCTATGGTTTGCGTGGAGACAACTCTGTGTTTTTCATCTTGAACAATGAGTGAATATACCTTATTTACTGTAGGTAAAGGTTCCATGAGCAAGATTTGTCCATGTGCTGATGTATAAACCGTGTTAAGCCCCATAAGGAACTTTATGCTTCGCTGTTTTTTTTTATATTCTTGTAGTTCCCTTCCGGTGTTTCCTCCACAATGTGGAAGGAGACATAGTGCATCGTGACTATCCCATAGGATTTTCAATTTGGTGTAGTATTCTCCAATGCTTACACCTTCTTATATGCAATCATGGATCTCTTGCTCAATGTGGAATAGGTGCACGTTGTTGGCGTGTGAAAAATGTTCCTTCAATTCTTCCCATAACTCATATGCAATATCATTATACGTGACACTTTCTGCAATTTTAGGCGATATGGTATTGTGAATCTATCATTTGACAAGAATGTTGCAGCGACTCTATTATTTGATTTCTGCTTCAAAGTTTGTTGATGTCCTTTTGATTGTGCCGTCAATAAATCCTTCTTTGTTTTTGGTGATGAGAGCCATGAGAATCGCATGACTCCAAATGTGATAATTTTCTTGATTTAAGGATTGAGCTACTATAACCATGCATAGTTGGTTTGAGTTGTGTAGATATAATGAATGGTTAGGGTCATCATACCATTTTGGTAAAGTAGGGTTGGTATTAGTAGTTGTAGATATTATTATTGAGTAATATAAATCGAAAGAACGGGATAGGATTTAGTGTGTTTTAGACAACAATGATTGTTTATGAAACAAATAATGAACTGAAATATGTTTTATCTTATAGAAAATGAGTCAAGGATTACAGAACCAGAAATTTCAGCCACAGAACCGGTCAGAAAGTTGGTGAATCGGCGTCTGGAGTGGTTGGAACGGCGGCTGCAACGTTGGAGCACTGAACCGGATGGAGGATCGAATCGGCTAAAGACCGAACCGGAAGAACGGCGCATCGTTTGATTTAGAGGCGCGCTGAACGACGTGTCGTTTAAGTCATCTTTCTCAGCAGCTAGCGTGTGTTGGTGCATATGACTCCTCGCCGGCGCGTAGAACGTCCGTGAACTCAAACAAGGCGTGTGTGAGCGCGTGTGGTGATGTTTTGGCTTGAAATTAATTGCAGATTGCTCGGATATTTTTGGATATTATAATGGGATGAAATTGAAATTATTTTGTGAATCGAAATTGATTGTGGAAAAAAACTGAATGAGAAAAGAAGAAAAAAATTTGTGTGAGCTAAATTTTCTGGGAATTATTTCCTGATCTCTAATACCATGTAAGAAATGGTTTTATTGATGATGAATAAACGAATGTTTACAACCTATTTATACAAAAGAAAAGCAAAATTGTAATAATTAAAAACAAATACAATTATGAAGGGACATGTTCTTAGACAGAGTGTTCCTCCCCACCATTCTGTTGGTGGTTATTTTCAACTATTGTGTTGGTTGTCACCAGCTGAATCTCGAGTTCTTTAACAAAATACTTTAACAATTTTATGTAATTTATCTTAAAAAACTTATTTTTAATTTTGTTTTCTAATATTATCCTGATAAAGAGAGTTATTTTCAAATATTTTCTTTCAAATTTGATCCACAAATTAGTATATTTGGTTTTCAAAAATACGTAAAAAAAATCCTACTGTTCTTAAAAATATGCAAATAAGTTTAATGTTAATGACATTATCACATATATTGTTATTAAATGAGAATCGATCAAATTGTGAGATGAATATAAACACGTATAAATAATATTAAATTATTTTAAAGATATATTACATCATATGTAAGTATGTAATTAATGTCAACTAGATATATATATATATATATATATATATATATATATATATATATCATTATTTTTTATTTAATTTTTATTTTTATCAACTAGTACAACTATAGAGGAAGAACAACAATCCATTACTTTTATTTTTGCATGTTGCATGTTGCAAGAGGGAGTATGGAGCTATGCTTGCTTATTACTGTAACTAAAAATATGAAATGAAAAATTAATATATTTAAAATTCAACAAGTTCACTACAATTTAACCTTGTTAACATTAATATATATCATAAAATATCATAACCACAGCTAACAAAACACATTTTTATTAACTATAATATGCCGATTGCATTTACACTGTGGATCTTCATTGGAGAGTGTGGTAGTAAAGGATACAATGGTAGGTATGAATCAGGTGTCAACATAGGAAAGGGTGTTCTACTATTCATATAAAGGGAAATGGTTGTAGACATGGTGTCCTATAAGATGTTTTTCACATGATATGTCAGACATGCGCACGGACAAGATAGTGAGGAGGACGGACGTATGTTGTGTTGACATGCCCTAAATTGTCCTCATTGGTTAGGCCCTTTATGGGCTTAGGGGCATCTTTCAGTGAATGCTCGAACAAACTCTATTGTATATCATGCCACATCATCACTTATTCAAATATGTGGCAATAGACTTTTCCTAAACTTCTATGCATCCTATCCAAATTAAATGTAAAAATTAAAATTTTAGCTATTAAAATAATCGTAGAATTAAGAAATTCTAATTATATTGTAACATTAAATTGATATATGTATAAAATTATGATTTAAAAAAACATTTTTCTAAATATGTTAAACGAAAAAAATACCTAAATTCGTTATTTTTAACGAAATTAACTTCATACATATTAAAAAGATAACAAAAATCTATTTCCCTAAAAGAAGTTAAACAATATAAATCTATTACCCTTTATAAAATGAAATTCTATTATCTTTTTTTTTTGTAAAGGTTAAACTTTATCATCCCACTTAATAAGAAAAAATCTAAAATAATTTTTTTGTTAAAAATAATAGAATTTTCCGAACCTTCTTAAATATCAAAACTTCGAGAATTTCAACTTGCAAAAAATCATTGGTACACTGAATGTAAACATTAAACATAGCACATTTGGGCATAAAAATGAAGCCTAACACTCAGGATAACAGGAGTGTCATCTAGGTAGCCTTGGGACTCAATTCTAGTATCAGGAAAAGAGGTATAACTACTTTACTGTTGAGATAACTAACATTACCCTATAATAATTCACAATAATCCCAATCCCAAAACAATACGAAGAAACACATTCAGATATGAAAGGCAGATAAACTAGAAGAGCTCGAACAAATATTAATTTATAAGTTTATCTTACCAAATACAAAAGGACAAAACTCGGCAATATATTATTAAGCTTACGAAGAAACCCGGCCAAAAGAAAGGGGAACTGAGGAGGGAGGGGAGACAACAATAGAGCTGTTCTAATTCGTCCGTGGGGTGGCCCATTCCACTCGGAGGATAAGGTTATCGTAACCATAACCATTAAGTTTGTTGATAGCTCTCTGAGCATCTTCCCTGTTCACGAAGTTAACAAAACCAAATCCTCTGCTAATACCAGTCTTTTGATCAATGGCAACATAAACACGGCTGACAACACCAAAAGGTTGGAAAAGTTCTTGCAAGTCAGCCTCCCGCGTATCCTCAGAAAGGTTGGTTACCCGAACAGAGTTTTCATCATTTCTTCTTCTCATCTCTGTTCCAGTTCTCTCTGCTCCAGCACCAGCTCTCAAGGTTGGAGGAACATAAGTTGACTTGCCTGTGCCTGCAAGAGCAGCAACACTTTCTGCAGCAGGAGGCTTATCAACAAATGACTCAGCAGGTTGAGCAAGATCCTTGTATGGGCACCTTGAAGTCCAGTGATCACCTTTCTTGCCACAAGTTCTACAAAGCTTGAGCACAGCACCTCCTTTTCCAAGTTGAGCAAGGGAGTCTCCGGCAACCTTTGGTTCTTCAGCCTTGCTACCTGTTGGTATTTTCATCATTAGGATGCAAAAGAATTATGACACCAATGTCCCTACTTATTACCCCTAAGGTGAGTTCTGCTCCCTCATACATGAGGGCATATTTAGGGGGGGCGGGAACTGAAAGAAATCAAAATATGAGTGCAAGAGCATTAAGAAACTGTCAATACTATCAGCAAGGTAACCATAGTTCAGATATATACTTAGCTCAATTACGATCCAATAGAATAATAATCAATACATCCCATTCATCCAGCCACTTCTGTGTAGATCAATCAATGAAAGCTCGAAAATAGTTATTTAACTAGTGGCATAACAGAAGCAAAAGAAAAACAGAGTAATATAATGACTGCCCAATTGAATTCCTACAAATAGACTCCTAGACAATGAGTGTAAAACCTAAAGAAATATGACATGGATGTCCTATGACAATTTCCTGAGGAAATGCTCTCCAGACAACTACTAATCCTTAAAATACTCGTTTATCAATGTTTATGTAACAAAGGAATTGCATTCATTCCCCTAGTAATCCCAAACTAAATGCATAAGTACTCATATTTACTCATCACAACTCTAACTATTAACATTTGACATCCCCAAAGGCAAAAGATTATACTTTTAAAAAATTTGATATCAAAAGTTAAAAATATAGTGCTGCTAAAAGTTGTCATCTGTCATCAAATGATAAAAAATAAAATAAAACACTTTTTGAACCACGAAAGGAAGTCACACATAAATCAATTTAACAAAATCAAATCACCAGCTAAACTTCCAATCTCACGCCCAAAAATAAAGAGGTAAAAAGAAACAAACCAACCAACCTGGAGCCCTAGGGCGCTCGAGAAGGATTTCCTCAGTGGAAATCATGGTAAGCCTACTACCAACCTCCTCATGCACGGCGTCACCGAACTTGGGCCAAGATCGAAGTTCCACAGCTCGTTTGCTGAGTCGAGCATTGGCAAGCTTCCGAGTACGAGAAGTTGTAGTGATCTTCACTTTGTTACCTTCGTCGTTGAATTTGTACTCAATAACCTTCTTGATCCCATTCTCGTCCGGGCCAATCACCTGTTTGGGAGGCAAGAGAAAATCCAAGTCTTCTCCGTCGTCTTCATCGAGCTCACCCCATCGGATTTTTGCCGGAGGGTTATTGTTCTTGTTCGGCGCCGATCCTGCTCGCGACATCAGAGTAGAAACGGAGAATGAAAGGAAAAGGAGAGATTTTGGTCTGTGTGAGTAGGGCAAAATTGTTAGATACTAGATAGGATCGCAGTGACGTGGGATGTGAAACATTTTCCCCACTTTTGGACCTACGGTAGGTTAATTATAGGGTCGGCTTCACTTTTTTCGCGGTGGACTCCGTTTTGGGCAACGTTGTACCAAGTACGGTTGGCTCTCATGGAATATATGCCAAATTAGAAATATTAAATAAGATTTTATATTTAATATTTTTAATGTATTCGAAAACTAAAATTCTTCTATTTAATTAAAATATTATCTTATTTTATTTTATCATATACTATTAATAATTGCCATAAAAGACTAATAATCATTATAAATAATGATAATTATTATAAATAAATATATATTTTTTTATTATTTGTATAATTTTACTTATCATATTTATATTCATTTGAGATAAATAATATATTTTATTATGTATCATTTCATTATTATCTTAACCTATTTAAAAATAAGTAAGATAAGATGAGACAAGTTCATAAAATTTATAGATTATACTATGTATCAATGTGATATCTCAACTTAATTTACACTAAAATATAAAAATTCAAGTTTGAGGGTTATGTACACCCTCTTTTTTTTATTAAACATATTATTTTATACTTTATTGTTGAATTTTACAAATAATACATACTCTCTCCATTGTACACTTTAATCCCCTATTATTTTCTTCACAAAAATTTTATTTACTTTAAAAAATTTCATTTGATCTCTTTCATTTTTCCTTATGATTTAATACTTTTTTTTTCTTAATATTCATATTTTTAATTTAAAATATGATATTAACTTGAAATTATACTACTAAAAAAACTATATAAAAAAGTACAAAAATGATTGTTATACGAATAATAAATTTTCCTAATCTCTTCGGTATGCCAAGAAACAAGGTGAACTTTAGAGTAATAAACTTTAGTTATGCCTATTGTAGTTTTAAACATAATAACAAGCTTGTCTTCCCATTTTTGCTTTTTAGAGATGAGCATAAACATTTGAGCTTGCTACTCCAATCGTTATTGTTCTTGTAGCCTTATTAATAATGTGTATTTGCTATTGTTTTTGCAACTTTAACAATAATGTGCATTTGTCTTTGAATTTAAGCAAATATTAAACACTACACCATAAAGAACTCGAAATATGGGAATTAAAAAGAACCAGTTGTTTCTATTGTTACTTAGAAATAAATGAAGAAACAACATAAGAGAAAATAAAGAGTTGGTGTTGTATGATTGTAATGAATACTTACAGTATTAATCACAAGCAATTAAGTGTTATACATACATGTATAAATGATGATGGAACTATCATAATAAACTATACGTTATTACATAGGTTTCTATATAGTGTAAGCATGTACACAATAACTACAATGTCTAACACACGTTCTCAAACATGTGGTGGTGGAAACACCATAAGTTTGCACTTAAAAAAATTGAATCAAGACATCAAAATGTTTAGTTAAAGCATCAGCTACCTGATTTTTCGATGAAGTATAACGAACATCCAATGATCTATCAACGAACAAATCTCTAATAAAATAAAAATCAATTGCCAAATACTTAGCGCTGAGATTGTCAGTGAATACAACATGTGTATGCGCTAGAAGCAACATTAATTAATAATTGAAGTAAGCCATGTCACTTCACATGCAACCAACATAAGTGTTCTATATCTAGGCTTTGTGCTAGTTTGTTCAACAACCTTCTATTTAGAGGACATTCAAGAAACTAAATTGTCACCAAATAAACACAATATGTTGCAATGTTACACCTATCATCAGAGCCACTAACCCAACCATAATTTGAAAAACCAATGACTTCAAGTACATAAGATATGATGAAATTCAATCCATGAGCGCAAGTGCATTTAAGGTACCTATGAACCCTTTTGGTTGCCTTCCAATGAGCATCAATGGGTGAGTGTATGAACTAGCAATACTTGTTAACGAAGAATGCAATTTCTGGCCTAATAAGAACACAAAATTGCAATGCCTCAACTGTGGTTCTGTAAAGGGTTGGATCTTTAAGAAAATTTACATCATATTTAGACAGAATTGAACCAATAGCCATAGAAGTTTTATTGGGCTTAGAGGAATCCAAACCGACTGATTGATGTACTTTTGTTGAGATAAGTGTAGAGTAACATGAGTTCTTTTTACTTCAACTCCCAAAAAGAAATAAAAATCCCCTATATCCTTTAATGAGAATTTGTTATTGATGTGCTAAAGAAGGGAAGAGACACACTCCTCATCATTACTTGGGATGATAATATCATCAACATAAATCAAAACAATGGTGGTGTGATTGCCAGTGATAATGTAGAAATAAGAGGTATCAACCTTTGAATTCTTGAAACTCGAATCAAGAAGACTTGAGCTTAACTTCTGATACCATTCTCTGATAGCATATTTCAAACCATTAATGGATTTTTTGAATTTGTAAACCAAATCAAGGTGTTCACCATCAACAAAACCTTGAGGTTGTTTCACAAATGCTTTCTCTTATAGGTTTCCATTAAGGAAAACATTATTGATACCAAACTACTTGAGAACCCAGTCCTTAGAAAATGCTAAAGAAAGGACAAGACATATTTTTTAGGACTTAATGATTGGAGATAATATTTTTGAGAAATCAATTCCATTTACCTAATGATATCCCTTAGCCCAAACCTAACCTTATATTTATCCAACTCACTGTCACTTTTTAGCTTAGTTCTAAACAACCATTTACACTCTATAGGATTATTGTCTATAGGACAAGGAATTAGTTCACATGTACTATTATCAAGCAGAGTTTGAAACTCTTTCCACATAGCTTTTCCCCACTCAACAATGCCTTTGGCATTAACATAACTATCATACTCAGAAAGGATCATTTTCCTTTTTGGAGTAGCTAAGGCTAGAAAAATTTTAGGTTTGAGAAAACCTGTTTGTGACCAAGTGACCATATGATTCTTAGTAGGTAGTGCAATAATAGAAGATTGAGACTGAGATTGAGGAAAACAAGGAACAAAAGACTAATATTAAGACTACTGCCAAGTCCAAAGGTAAATGAGATAGTGCACCAGTAGGGCCATATTGAGAACTTGGAATAGATATAGTTTAGATAAAAGAGATTATGATTTAAGAGGTTGTGGAAAAATAGGAGACATCTCTCTATTATCAGGTGGATAAAGAGAAGCAAATAAAGAAATATGAATCTTGGAAGGAGTTCTTAAAGTTTAAGGTTGTTTAGAAGGAAGTAAAGACAAAAGAGCTAAGAAAAGGATATTTGGTCTCATCAAAATGACAACACGATTGGTATAAAGCATACCAATAGCTTTATCTAAACATATGTAACCCTGGTGTTGAGGTGCATAATTTAAGAAAGTGCACACAATAGACTAGGTTAAATCTTGTGTTTAGTATAGTCACAAAGACAATGAAAACACAAAGCACCAAAAGACCTTAAAGAGGTTAAGTCTGGCTATTTGTGATACAAAATTTCATAGGGTATAAGTCTTTTATCACTCTTAAAATATATTTTGTTGAGAACAAAGACTAAGGTTCTCAAAGCATAGATCCAATACCTCCGAGGCATACCATAATGCATAAGAAAAGCCAAACCTTTTTTTAATACTTTATGATTTCTTGGCTCCATAACATTATTTTGAAATGAAGTATATGGATATATGATTTTATGTTGTAAACCTACAAATCCTAATTTGGTGAGAAAGTGAAATTTCATCCCTCCATCAGACTGGACAACCTTGATTTTGGTTTCAAATTTTCTTTCCACCATTTTCATAAAACTCATAGAAGCAGGTTAAGCCTCATCTTTAGTTTTAAAGAAGAAAACCCACATAAATCATGATCAGTCATTAACTATAAGTAAAAAATGACGAGCTCCTATGTTTGCAACTATAGGTGAGGTCCATAGATCAATATATAATAATGCAAAAGTAGTGTCATCGAGAGTATGCATATGAGTGAAAGGAAGCCAGTGATATTTAGCTATAGTGCAAGAAGAACAAACAATAGGACAAGAAAATATGTCTAATTTTAACAATGAATTTTGTAAAGTTTGTTAAACACCTCCAAAGAAGAATGTGCTAATTTGCAATAACACATATGTGATTTTATTACAATAAAAGAAAAAAATATAATTGCATACAAAATTGGAATGAGTAATAATAATGGAGTTTTGTGAAAAAGACTAAATGATGCCTTCCAATGAGTACAGACCTTCACTATCCTTGCCTCTAGCCAAGATGGTTTTGCTCATAACATCCTCGACAAACACAGAATCAAAATAAAATTTGAATAAAACATAATTGTCTAAACATAGTTTTTGGATCGACATTAGATTATGTGACACATGTAGTATGTTAAACAATTGATTTAGCTTAAAGATAAAAGTGGAATTGAGTGGTTTGAGTGAAGAATAACCAATACTTTCAATAGGTAAAGCATATTCATTACCTACTATCACAGATTCAGGTCCAAGAAAGGTGCTAATCTAATGAGTAATATTATATGCATCACTTGTTAAGTGATGTGTGGCTCCTGATTTTAGAAGCCAGTGAACATCAACTTGTGATGTATTTAAGGAGCAAGATCCATCAAAAACCATTACAAAGGGTGAATCATTAAGTGTGAGACCTTTTTTCCTTGAAGCATATTATGACGTTTAAAACATTTGTTTTAAGATGACTAGATTGCTAAAGGTTTGGCACTAAACTCGAAGACCTTCTTTTTTTTTTGTAATTACCACCACTACTTTATTTCTTAAGCTGATTGTTATGATTTTCTGTGAGTATTTTTGCAAGTTCCATGAGCTACAACCACCTCTATTACTAGAGGATTTAGGTGTAGCATGTGACTCTAAAGAGTACTTGATGGTTAGACTAGTAAACTTTGCTAAATTTTCTTAAATGAGCCAACTCATATTATGTTAGTTCTATTACTCAATATGCCTTTCATAGGTTAAAATTTGGCTATGAAATTCATCAAAGGAAAAACACATAAATCGCATAGTGAAAAAAGATACAAAAGGTTTGTAATTTGAGTCTAAGCCACTAATAGCATAGATAATGAGATCATGATCTATGATAGCTTCTCCTATAGCTGTAAGATGATCAACTAAAGATCTTATAAGCATCACTTAATCCTCAACTGAGAGATCATTTTTACTCATCGTCTGTGATTGGAGTCTAGGCTCCATAACACAAGCATGAGAGGAAGTAGAATGAACTTTCTCCAAGGAACACCATAGATCAGTAGTTGAAGTTTCATACTTAAAATAAGGATGCATAGAAGGAGTGACTAATAAGTAGAACCAACTCTTAAAAATATTATTCAGTCGATTCCAATGTGTGAACTTGGGATTGGTTTGAGAATCCATAACATGTGTTAGAGGTAGAACATGAGGATCAATTATTGTAACCAAACCATATGCGATAATTAAATATAGTACTTGTTGTTTCCACACTAAGTAATTAATGCAATCGAGTTTCATGGAGAAAGAAATATTCATTGGAGGTATGCCTAACGTTGAGAGAGATGATTGAGCAATCTGCAACTCAGATGACGTAACCTTTCCATAATCAGTATTGAGATTAAGTATAGCCGTTAAAAAATCTTTAGGATTTTAATTAAGCTCTGATACTATAAAAATAAATGAAGAAGCAACGCAAGTGAGATTAGAGAAAAGGAGAGGGCTAGTGTTGTATGATTGTAATGAATACTTCTTGTATTGATCGCAAGCAATTTACTTCTATACATACATGTATAAATGATTATGGAACTATCATAACAAACTATAAGTTGTTACATAGGTTTCTATCGAGTGCGAGCATGTATATAATAACTAAAATGTCTAACATTACTTATAACTCAAACTTCATAATAACTAAAATGTCTAACATTACTCATAACTCAAACTTCAAGCTCACTAAATCCTTTTTTTAAATTTTGTACTTGATTCAGGTTCTGTACAAGTGACGTTATTCATCCTAATGAACCACTCATGTCTTGATGTTCTATTGAATTCAATTATGATCTCAAGGTTGTCGAATCTTAGCCTAATTAATTTGTTTTAGTGAAAACAAAAGAAAGTACTGGGTTAACAAAAATAACATGACTTCATGTATTTTATACAGGAGAAAATTACATACATGGTATTGTTTTGCTTCCTTTAAATGCATCTTCAACGTTCGAGTTAAAAGATGCTTATGCACTAATGCAATATGCTTTATTGATGACACATGAAACAAAACAAAACCAACAAATGAAGCAAGGTATAGAAAAATTAATTCTCAAAACCAAATGACATGTACTATTGCAACAAAAGTTGCATCCTTCTCCATTACAACATCCCTTGGAACTTGTAGGGAATTGGCACTCAAAACACTCAAAGAACATAAGATTGTAAATTGTTTGAATAACGCGCTCTCACGATAAAGCATAAAACATATTATTAGAAAGCAAATGATAGAAATAATAGATATAATTTAAATGGTTTGTGTACTAACACTTTAATCCATGAGAGATGGAGAAGTACAATCTACTATAAATAATCAAAGTTACACTGATTACAGGACTCATTACAAAGCAAAACATAGGGGCTTATAAGAACCCTAATGCAACATTACAACTATTCTCTAGACTCTAAACAAGCGTGTTCCTTTTGAAGACAAGTTGTTTATACAGAAGAAACCTTAGAAACCCTCAGATCATAGAAAAAACACATATGAAAAGAGAAAGGATATATATATATATATATATCTTTCAATCACCATTATCATAATTATATTAGAAGAGCCTCTTAATTATGCGTGATAATGGGCTAAGAAATCCAACCCATTGCTGGTTAACAAATTGGCCCTCAATCATCACAAATATTAGGCCCACTCGAGGTACATATATGTAATATATAAAGTTACTGTAATACCATCAACATACTCATATACTAAAATGTCCCTACATATTCAATACCTCTTATAACTAAGGTGGTACACATAAAAATTATAGAGCGTTTCTTAAAGACGGTCCTGTATTTTACTTATGTAGTTTACAACAAATGATAGGAAATATGAGCTAAAATATTTGAAAGTCACTTTCATTTTGCAACATGCACACATATATAAGTTGAATCAGTGGTTGTATAATTCTTAAATGATTAAGAAAGTATTGAAAAATCTTTAATTAAAATTGTTGTAACGGTTATTTAATGGTAATTAGTTTTCAAATTAAAATTGATGAAATGACTATTTAATGTTTTAATTTATTTCAGTTATTTTTTTTAGTTTTATTTCCTTTTTCTCTTATCTTTCTTTTAATTTTTTCATTGCTTTTCTCATTAATATATATATATGAGAAAACAAAGAACGGTAGATGGAGGGAAAAAAAGCTTTTAATTTTTCCCTTTCATTCTCTTTATTAGAAAAGGAAGAGAAAAAAGGAAAAAAACAAAAATGGACAGATAGAAGGGAATTTTTTTTTTTATTTTCTATTTAAAGTTAGGTTACTCCAATAAAGTTCACACGCTTGGAAAGTCATGAAATAATAAAATGTGGTATAAGTTATTATTACTTGATTATTGTATCATGAGAGATAAGTTTCTGTAGTTTCCTAACACCCATTGTGAGTAGAAAAATTATTTTAAAAACATTGTATGATATATAAACATCGATCCTTTAATTTATACATATACTTATATTTGTGTATTTCTAATTTTAATAAAATAATTTTATTATTAATGTTGTGTGTTTTGGAACACACAGAAAATCGTGCAAGTATACACGGTCACAAGTAATAAAGATTTGTAAGTGGAGTATCGTTCCCACGGAGATTTGTTACTATAGTTTGTTGAGTATTAAAATTGTATCTCTCTAATTTTATCCAAAATAATCGTTGATATGAAAAAAGGTAACAAAAAAATAAGAGAACTCTAGGATTGCAATTTTTCACCAAACTAATCCACTCAAATCATGTTTATTTTCTTTTGATTTATATTTTTTAGTATATTTAATTTGTCAACCGAAAACTTCTTTTTTTATTCATACATCTCTTCCGAGCTTCGTATAAACACACCTCGTTAAATTAATTCACTATATCTCTATGAGAATTAAATTTAATAAGATTCATTAAGTTCTAAGTTCTCAAATGGCCACACATACAATTAGGGTATATTCCTATCCTTCATCATACATGTCATTCTATTTACGAGCAATATACACAAAAATGTCTTTCTCAAGTTTATTTTTATGCCACAAATCGTTTTGATAAAATTCGTAAATAATCAAAAAGCATTAAGCACAAAATAGAATGAACAAATCGAACGTCTTATAAATCTATCAAAAAAAATAATTAAAATCAAAGTTTCATAAATTCAGATCAAATGCAACCCTAGAAAAATTAAATTACTTCATTAAAATTAAAATAAAAATTACAACAAGAAAATTAAGATGTAGAACACAGAAAATTAAAACATCACTTAAAACAAATATTTGGCACACGCAGAACACAACAAAAGCCAAAAAATGGCTTCTGCGTGTTCTACAGTTAAACCCTTAATACCACAAAAATTCTAAATAAAAAAAAAACTCTCCAAAAAACTTTTTTTCTCTAACAAAACATCTCCTATTTATAGCTAAAAATAATACATCTAAAATATTACATTTTTTATTTTATTTTTTTATAAAAAACGCGTAATAATTTGTATCGAAAAACAAAAATCACGCGTATCGATTTTCATATCAAAAATGTTAATTAATTCACGCGTGAGACAGGGCGCCGATTCTGCATTCTTTAAAATCAAAGTGCATGACACGTGTCAGCGTCTGATTCGCTGCAGGAATTAGTGGAACACGTGGCGGCGTTTCATTGGTTGCGGGAAAACGGGCGCATGATTGCTTGTCGCACGGGAGCCAACGGCTGCATCGAGGGGTGCTATCTAGCGCGGTCGCGCTCATTGTAACATGCCACGTGTTAGAAGATTATTTCCTGAAATAGTAAGTGGGACACGTGGCCTTATTTGACTCGCCCAACAGATAAGTGCAACCATGTGGCACCATTTTATTAGTTGAAGATCCGGTTGCACGAAGGGATCGGTGCACGAGATGAGAGGCGCGCGACGTGGGGGACAGCGGCTGCAACACGTCATCACGTGAGTCCCACTCGGGCACCGAGCCGCGTGGAAAATTGAGACCTGCACCCACTCTCTTTGGTCGGGTGTGATAAGGACGCGCGAATCCTAGCCGTTTATGATTTGATTGGACGATCCACGTGCGACGCGTGCGGATTGCTGCGTGGCTTCTTCCCTGCTGCGCAAAATAAATAACTTTTGTTAATTCCATTTTCACCCACAAATATATTTTAAATTACACTTTAAACTTTGTTTAATTACAGTATAGCCCTTTTGTTAATTTAAATTAAATTTTAAACTTTTAATAATTAAAATTAAGCCCGATTTTAATTTAAATTATATTTTCAACTTTTATAAATTGCAATTAAACACTCTTTTATTTGAAATTATATTTTTGGACAATAATTTACAATTAAGAACGTTTTCGATACAATTTATTTAATTTTCTTAAAATATATAAAAAACAGAAAATACTAATTAATTAAACTAAAATTAACTAAAAATAAAAAAACATAGCAATTACTATTAATAAAATAGGTGAAAATAATTATATAAAATACAGTTATCAATTAACTTATTTGTTCATGTATTATTTCCTACACAAAGAAATAAATAAAACGTGGAATTTAAACAATATTATACATGAGAAAATAATTTTTTGAATAAATCACAAAACTAACTCTTAAAATTTTAACAATAAAAATAATACAAATTAACATTAACTCGTACTCTTCTCAATTTAAAATAAAAATTATTTTTATTGTTACAAATTTTAGAATTATTACTTTAAATAATTTTCCTAAATTGTTTTGTGACGAAATTCCACTAAACCTTGATACTATCATCACTTATAAAACTAAATCATGTAACCAATTAGCAATTTATAATTACTTGAATTATCCTCAAAATAAATATAGAAGTTTCAAACAAGTAAAAAAAAGAATCAGATTAATTAGTACATTTTACAATGAAATTCGATTATTGGTTCAAAAAAATTAAGAAAAGTAATATCAGTCCCATTAGACGGAATTGAAAATCACAAAATATAGCTTAAAGTTAATCGAAAATATATATATCGGATATCTACACAGAGGGAGAGCCAATGATTTTTGATTACCAGATCACTCAATCTCTTCTGTAGTGGATTATTACTTGCTTTTGTTGTTTGTAGCTAATAAGTTGATGATAAAGAAGATATCAGGTAAAGGTAAGAATAAGATTAGAGAATTACTCAAAAGCCTCCTCAATTATAATTAGATTGTAAAAACAAATGTAATTTTTAACGGGTTATAATTCAATTCAATTTATCTAATTTTTAAATAAATTAAGTTAAATTAAATAGTATAATTCATTTAATATTTTAATTAAATTTATTTAAATTATTTTAAGATATTTAATTAATTATTTAAAAAGTTGATAATATAAAATTAAAAATTTATTCGATCTAAATATAGACTAGAAGAAAACTATTACCACCCTGGTATAAATATATGTCCACATATTAATACCTAAATCATAATCATTATAATTTCCTTATATATATATATATTAAAATTAATAATAATTTATAATTCGTTATAGTGGATACAATTCATTGTAATGCCTCTATTTTTGTTGGTATAGAATGTTTTTTCTTCATCCTTTAACGAGACTTCTTCCATTTGTTTAGTCATAGTTTTTTGACCAGTCAACAAATTCTCAAGCTCAATAAGAGATGGTTGTATCGGTCATTCTTGTATAGCGGTAACAAACCCTCGATATTCATGTCTTAAACCATGGATAATTATTCTCTTTATCATGGTTTTCCCAATAGGAGCTTTCGGATCTAACTCTAAAATTTTTCAACATAACGACTTCACATTGTAAAAATACTGAGAAATCATCATGTCGCGTTGTGCCATCGATAGCAACTCATTCTTGAGAAGTTGTAGTCATGTATCATTCTTCTTTGAAAAGAGTTTAACAAGAGTGTCCCATGATTTCCTTCGGTGTTTTGGCATCCCAAATGTGCTCCAACATTTTTTCTTCAACTATGATCTCTAAAGAAAACATCTTTTTATCTGCTTTAATTTTCCACTTCTCACAAGTCTTGACCTTGTAGGTAAGACTCCACACATGCTGCCCATGCGTTATAGTTTTTGTTGTTGAGTTTCTTGATTCCTCCAACTACTTGAAGGTCACTCACTGTGTTGGTAAGACTTTTACTATAGTGAACAAGCTTAACTAATAAATTTGTGGAGTGACGAACTCCTCACAACTCAAGATAACTCTACGAAAAACGATCATTGATCGTCCTGCTCTAATACCAATTATTGAATAACATTTAGAATACATAACTCTAAATTTACTAATATTAGATCCAAACAAGTAAACAAACTACTTGTATTATACTCACAATAAAAGACACTATAACATCTTTCAAAGGCAACTCACAAATTGAAGAGAAATAAAAACACTCAAAGAGAAAACTCTCTCCTCAAACTCAAATTAAGAATACAAAGACTTATTTATTTTTTATGGGATAATTAAACCCAATGCAAGATAAGTTATTTATAATTCTCACCACGTAATCTACACCATACATATATAAAATTAAGAAATAATTCTAGGCACACAAATATGATCACATTCTACATACTTTTCTTTTCTATGTTCTTCAACCACTCCATTTATTTTCTACATCTTTTAACCACTCTATTTATTTTTCTATATCCTTCAACTATTTATTTTTCTATATCCTTCAACTACTCTATTTATTAAGTTGATGTTGATTTTCAACGAAACTAACATTGATTTTTTCGGTTTTTTTAAAAGTAGAATAAAGGACGAGATCGTAAAATTAAGAAAATCGTCTGTGAAGGTATATCAGTCAATCAATAAATTTCATAAATTTAAATATAAATAAACTAAGCATCTAGCTGAAAGCCAAAATAATAATAATAAATAAATAAATAAACAAATAAAAACCCAGCTACTCCTAAATCTGCTTTGATGAAGCAGGTTAGAGAAAGTTTTGTATGACTTTTAATACTAATGTTATTTTAGAGAAAGTTCTTGTTCTATTCGATGAAAACAAAACAAAATTTTAAAGAGTTAAGATTTTATCAACATCAAAGAATTATTTTTTAGATAGTTAAAAAGCTGCTTATATAAAGAATAAAATGTTTTATGTGTTAAAAATTAACAAAAATAGTGAAGATAGATTAATAGTATACTAAATTTTAAAATTAGTGAACTTTTAGTATACGTACCGAACTAAAAAGTGTAACATTAACCTGATTTACTAGACTCACTCCATGCGTATTTTTCCCTATATTTTAAGGTAATATCGTTCCAATATATATAGTATTCAAGATGTGCCTTTCTCCACATAATTAAACTATGCTTATGTCAGTCCTTTCCAATCTAGAAAAGCTCAAACTAACTTGTTCTAGTCCTTGAGAGTGATTTAAGTCGCTAATAGTTGTACTGAATTATGCCTCATTCTCTCTAAAAACCTCCAGAGATTTGAGAAAATGAAATGAACAAGTAGTGATACCATACGAACATACGAATTTGAAGCTGTGCTCAGATTTTTACCCGTAGATGTTTTGCTCAATCTTATTGCCGCTCGCTTATGAAGAATTTCTTCCACCTGAGAAATCAATTTCCAAATGCAAAATTGAACATTTCGACGGAGAAAGCGAAATAGAAATCCATATGTTTTAATAGGCTGAATGGCGATTTTAAAAAATATATATAATAAGTACCGTTCGTCGGCCACAGAAGCGTGATGTCTTTACATGGCGGAGCCTATACGATTTCAGATGTTGATTCTCTGCAACGCGGTTGTCGTTCCCTAACGGTTCGAAGATGAATATCAAATCATTTTTTGAAAGACTGTTGATTTTAGGTTATAATTCTGTGTTTTATTTTTTTAACGTAATTGTCTGGGTGGTGTAGTTGGTTATCACGCTAGTCTCACACACTAGAGGTCCCCGGTTCGAACCCGGGCTCAGACAATTTATATAAATATCTTTTTTTCTTAATAATAAAAATACATAAATTTATATTATTTTTATAATTATAAATTTTAAAATGTTTCATTTTTTATTGTTAGTCAAATTTTATTAATTGTGGTACGTAGATTTGATAAAGGGGACGTATATGGAGTAATTAATGTCATTATTAACTTGCAGAATGTTAAATAGGGTGGAGTCAATAAATAAAGCATTTGTTAATCCAAACTGTAATTACACAATTTTGGCAAAAGCTAGTATTCAAACTACGCGTAGAAAGATTCAAGGATCGAACCATCCCTTGAGAATTGTTTCATCATATAAGCAAGAAATCAAATTATAGAAACGTGCATCTCTGACTTGGAAAGAAAAAAACCCAGCCATCATTAGATCTATTTAATGCTATAAAATAAATTATGCTTTTTATCTATATTTTTTATAATAAAATTTAATATTTTAAAAATAAAATTATTTAACTAATAAAATCAATAACTATCCAATAGAAAATTTGTTTTTTATAAAAGTAAAATTATATAAAAAGATTGTAATAATTTTTTAAATATCAAAAATTCGAGTGGTTGAAACTGAAGTAACTACTTTCAAAATAACAGAAATAAAAACAATAACGGGAATGGGAGAGTCAGAGTCGATAAGAAGATTACTCACTTTTTCTTCTTTTATTCACAAATATGTGTTTTAGTAATCAAATTAAGAATAAAATATTACATACAATATATTATATGTTTTCTGTTAATATTAGTTATAGATGTCGTCTTTATTTCTCACAATTTTTTCTTTTTATAAAAATGATATCTATCAGTGTCTCTATTATATGCAAGATTCTCTCTAAGAGTGCTGTTAAAAGTTTAGAAGTTCCTAACACAGAAAGTAAATCAATTTTGATCAATTTGGAGCTTTAATATCAATTTTATTGGTTGGAGATAAGATCCTTACTTTACTTTTTTTGAATTCCTTTAATTTGTTTATTTTACATTTAGGTCGATTAATTTATGCTTTCAATCTCTTCACTAAGTATCTTAGAGATTTATCATCAAGTTGTTTTGTTTTACTCTACACTGATTCATAGGTCTATATATGTACCATATTCTCCGATTGATCTTTATCATTACTCTTTTCAAATAATTTTTGAAGTCAACTTTTCTTCTTCTTTAATGGGTATTTTTAGTTTATTGGAATTTTTTTACATCTTATTAGTAAAAGATAGGTTGATGATAAAGAAATGTTTACCTTATATCGAATTTTTGCTGACTTGGATTAATTATTTGGGAATTTTTGGTTACCTCTTGATTTTTTTTCTAGTTGTTGTTACAATTGTTTTTTCATAACTATATCTGTGTTTTTTGTTCAGACTCTTGCTCTGACTTTTTAGTTTTTATGAATTATCATCAATTTTTAGTGAAGAGTTTGTCATTGGTTGAGTAAGCCAAATACTGCTATATTTTTTAGAGTGTTTCAAGTGAAAGTTTTATATGAAAAATACCTTGTTCAATGCTATTTACAGACAAGAGCTATATTATATGTAGGAAAGTAGTATTCTAAATTTTTGGATACGTATGAGTGTCAGACACAAATATTTTCTTAAATTTTGTTTAAGTTTCCATCGATTTAAAGTGTTGAGTACCTACACTCATCTTCATGTTGATGAGAAGAATATGCTTACATACTTCTACAACTTTAGCATAATTTGGACAATATCGTTTTATCTTCGAGTTGTAGTAGGAAAGTTATAGTTAGAAGTGAAAGAGTTGTGAAATGTGTAGATAGAATTCTACAAGTCATCTATCCAAGTTGGTTTTCATGTTTGCATTTATAGTTACTTTAAATGGCAAGGAAACAAATAATAGAAGTCCAAAGTTATATGAATCACAATTCTAATAAATAAGATGTCACTAAAGTTCATATTTATATAAGTAATGATTTATTTGGATTTGAAATATGTTGTAAACTAACCTTTCTAAAAAATTAAGTTATTGAAAGAAGGGTTAACAACTTGTAAGGACTATGAGTGTTGGTTATTTTCGTGGATAAAATATTTATCTATAAATTTGTTTTTAGACATGTTATCAAGTCTATCAAGAAAAGCCGAACAAATGTTCAAATTTCAGATAATCGTACTTCAGGTATATCTTTGATAGCTACGACACATAAGATTGCATTTATATATTTAATAGTATATGTTCATAAATCTAAAATTATTTTTTGTGCTTAAATATTTTTTTATGTATCTTAATATTTTTAAGATATGATTTAAAAATATTTTTTATTAAGACTTTGAATGGGCCTTGAATAATGAAGCCCAAATTTTTCTAACCCTAATGACAATAGGTTATGTTTATCACTTATATATATACATATGGTTAGAGTTAAATGTGTATGGTAAAAGAAAAAAAATGACTGTCGAAAGAAGCAAAAAAAAAAACATTTGTGATGCCGAAAATATTTCATAAAATATATATACTCATTAGAGGCGGTAAGAGATTAATATGCATACATATAGCCAAATAAGTTAGGTTTGTCAGTAGGGAATTAATGGTTTTTCTATAAAGATTTTCGATAAAGGTAATCTATACAAGTTTTTGGTAACGATGAATTAACTTCTTTTACATCTAGTGTGATGAATGTCGAAATAAACATATATATAATTGAGAATATGCAGAATAGTGGTATGATTTTCTAAGTACTCTTATTGAATTAGATGATAAATTTTTGAAGTTAATTGATTAATATTATCATAGTTTTAATTTTAGTAATATTTGATTTTCTAAATTCTCATATCAATTAGTTTATCTTTTTCATATTTTTCATATTCATATAGTTTATTTTGTAATTAGTATCTTGGATATTTAAATCTAATAATTGTACGAATAATTATGATTATTTGATTTAATTATTAAATTTTAAAGAATTTATTTTTATTGAAATTGTGCTTAATATTTTTGCTCTAAAATTTGCTAGTTGATTTGATTTAAATGATATATATTTTGAATCATCTAATTATAATTATTCATTGTTAAATCTGTTCTATAACACACATGGATACTGTTAGAGATTATTGTTATAAAGCTCCTTAATTTAAGGAGCAAATTAAGGAGCAAAACATGGAACAAAACAAGGAGTAAAACATGGAGCAAAACATGGAACAAAACAAGGAGTAAAACATGGAGCTTAATTCAAGGAACCATTAATTTAAGGAGTAATTCAAGGAGTGAATTTTCCTATAAATAGATGTGTAATTGTAATGAATTAATCATCCAAAAGTTTTCATTCCAATTGAGAGAAAAGCTTAGAGAGCAAAGCTTTTGTGAGAGAAAATTGAGAGTAATTTTCTTGAGTGTAATTGGGTTGTGGGTTGTGAGCGTTGTAAACACCTTGTGTAATTTTTACTCTTTCGGTAAAAGATCTACTTGTGGTCGGAGACGTAAGCAGATTGACGAACTCCGTTATCAAATTTGTGTGTTATTTTATATTCTTGCTTTCGTAAGTTTGGCTTATCGGGAATTTGCGTTATTTCCCAAGCTGGTATCGGAAATTTATTGGTAGTGATTTACTGTCAATTTTACGCAGAAATAATCGAGAAACGATCGGAGGAAGTCGGATTTTAGTGGGAGCTTGATGGCGCGGATGAAGGAAGGGTGAAACTCGAGAAATTTGATGGCACGATTTCGAGTTTTGGAAAAATGCGGATAGAGGATTATACGTATCGAAGAAATCTATATCAACCTCTCTCGGGAAGAAGGCGGAGGTATGAAGGAAGAAGATTGGAATCTTACAGACGGAAAGCCACCGGAGTTATTCGATTGACGTTATCCGTAATGTTGCTTTCAACGTAAAAGGAAAGACCACGGCGGGTCTTATGGCGGTTTCTCTCGATATGTATGAGAAGCCCGTGACCTCGAACAAAGTGCACTTGATGAGGCGCTTGTTCGGTGCGGATGACGAAGGCGCATCGGTAGCTCGGCTTCTCGATAGACTCGACACGGTTACAGCCCGGTTGAGTTCGGTGAAAGTGAATTCGATGAAGAAGTACGGCGTTGATACTTTTGTCTTACTGCACGGAAAATTTGGAATACTCTTGTCACGGTTTGTGAGTAGCTCGTCGGGAAGCAAATAAGTTGGGGAAATTTGACGATGTTCGTGATTTGGTTCTCGGTGAAGAATCCAGAGCGTAGAGAGGCAGTGAATCGTCAACCTCTTCTTGATTTGCATCTGAGTCGAAGGAAAGAAATTCAACCAAAGGAAATGGACGTGGTAGAGCCCGACTCTAGAGGTAGATAAAAAAAGGGGAGAGGTCAAATCCGGGAATCTAATAATTCCACATGCTCGAAGACTATCAGTGTTGGAATTGTGGAAGAAGCAAGACACTTTACAAAAATCGGTGCAAGAATGCAGAAGGACGAACAAGTGAAGGCGGAGGCAAATGTTACTTCCGCTCGGGAGGAGATGATGCATTGATATGCTCTTTGGAGAGCGAGGAAGAATCTTGGGTGTTAGACTACTGGAGCATCGTTCCATTGCTACTTCCTGAAAAGAATTCTTTGAGAAATATGTCCCAGGAAACCTTGGAAAGGTATATCTTGGTGATGATCAACCATGTGCTATTATTGGCAAAGGTGTAGTGAAGATTAAGTTGAGCAGTTTGTTTGGGGAGCTGAAGGATGTCGGGCGTATTCCCGATCTCGGAAGGAGCTTAATCTCGGTGGGGCGGATTGGCCGGTGAGGCTACACTTACGATCTTCCGTGGTGATGATTGGAAGATTTCAAATGGTCGATGACGGTTGCTCGAGGCAAGAAAAGTGGCACTCTTTACATGACGGCGGAGGCACGTTGTTCAATTACGGTTGCGTAATGATGAAACACGATACTGGCACGGAGACTAGGCCATATGAGTGAGAAGGGGATGAAGATTATGCCTTTCAAGGGAAAACTTCCAGTCTACGGTACGGAGATAGATATGTGCGAAGATTGCATACTTGGAAAGCAAAGAGTCGACTTTCGGACAAGTTGCGAGAATCCCCGAAGAAGGAAAGGCTAGAGCTTATTCACTCTGATGTTTGGGGACAATGACGGCCGTCTCGTCTATTGGTGGGAAACACTACTTCGTGACTTTCATCGATGATCGGCTCTCGGAAGGTATGGGTTTACTTTCTAAAGCATAAGTCACAAAGTATTTGAGGCTTTCGAGAAGATGGAAAGCTATGGTGGAAAATGAGACGGGTTTAAAGATCAAAAAGCTCGAGCGGAGATAATGGTGGTGAATATGAAGACACGAGATTCAAAAATTTACGCTATGAGCACGGGATTAGAATGGAAAGAAGCTGTGCCCGGGCACGCCTCGGCAACTGATGGTGTAGGCGTATGAACGAACGTTGAAAGAAGAGCCGAAGCATTCGTATACGGTCGGAGTCTATAGAAGCAATTCTAGGCGAAGTAGTCGACACGGCCGACTTGCCCGATCAGCAGAGGCCCATGTTCCATTGGAGCATAGAATACCGGAGGAGGTATGGAGCGGAAAGAGGTGAAACTATCACGCATCTAAAAGTTTTTCGATTGTGTAGCATTTGTGCGTATCGGTGATCGGCGGGGAATAAGCTTGATCCCAAATCCAAGAAATGCACATTCATTGGCTATGGTGAGGATGATTTTGGCTACCGCATTTGGGATGACGAAAGAGAAGAAAGTTATCCATGAGAGATGTGATTTTCAACGAAAGGGTGATGTATAAGGACGTACGTAAAATGAGCGCCAATGACTTAGAAGCGAGAATGAGTCGGTATTTGCGGATGCGGATGATGTCCCGGATACTTCCATGACAGAACCAATTGTAACAAGTCCTCGGCCCGGAGGAACTTGTTGGACAAACGTACACGTCATTCGACCTGCGACCTGCTTTACTCAGCTCACGTATTGAGAAGGTCTTACCGACCTCGTGTGCTAACGGAGATACATGAAGCTATATGTTCTTTGGTGATGGAAGGGAGCATGAATGCTATGATGAAGCTTGTCGGACTCGAGATTCCAACAGTGGGAGCTTCTTATGAAAGAAGAAATGAAATCTCTCATCTCGACCGGACATAGGAACTAGTGAGTTACCTATGGGAAAGAAGGCAACTTCCTGACAAATGGGTGTCTTAGGGTGAAAGAGGGCGTGATGGTTCCAAGAGATACAAAGCCCGCCTAGTTGTCAAAGGGTTTCAACGAAGGAAGGAGTTGATTCTGTTTGACATTTTTGCTCCGTTGTAAACTCAATACTATCGTATCGGTATTGAGCATTGTGTGTCGAATCTTCGTCTTGAGCAGTTGGATGTGAAGGCGCATTCCTTCATGGAGATTTAGATGAAGAAATATACATGTACCCGGCCAGAAGGTTTCTCGAAAGGGGAAGAAGAACGTGAATTGTGCGGACTTAAGAAGAGTTTGTAATGGCAAACAAAGCCGAGACAATGGTGCAAAAAATTTGTGGTACGTACCTGAGGAAGGTTTCCGAAGTGCAAGGCTGATCATTGTTGCTACTTGAGAGATATAGGTCCGATTATATCATTTTACTACTTTATGTTGATGATATGTTAGTAGCGAGGTTCGGATATGGATGATATTAAAAGGTTGAGCGACGGATTGTCAAAGGAATTTGACATGAAAGACTTAAGGTCTGACAAAGAAGATTCTTGGAATGCAAATCCTGAGAAATAAGAAGAAAGGATCCTTCTATCTCGGGCGAGTACATCAATAGTGTTTTGCAAAGATTCAACATGAGCGTGCCAGAAGCGGTTAGCACGCATGCCAGCCGGTCATTTTCGCCTATCGAGGATCGATCCCCTCGAGACGAGAGGAAGAGAGAATTCATGGCTAAGGTTCCTTTTGCATCGGCCGTTGGAAGTTTGATGTACGCAGTAGATACGTACAAGACGGACATTGGCCATGCGGTGGGAGTTGTTAAGCGGTTATGTCAAATCCGGGAAAACTCATTGGGAAGCGATCAGTGGATTTTGAGGTATGCGTGAGGCACGCGAGAAAGTGTTTGTACTTTAGTAAAGGAGAGTTAAAAGTACAAGGATACGTAGATGATGTAGACTTTGGAGGTGAAGTTGATCATAGAAGAAGCCCCTTTGGTTATATATTCTTGTTGAAACTATTTATTGGTTGGATGTCACAAATATAGAAAATTGTCCTCATCCCTTCTGGTGAGTATGTAGCGATGGCTTGAAGCTAGTAAAGAGATGATATGGTTTCAAGGTTTGTTAAGCTGAGTTGGGATTCAAACAAGAGAAGAATGTTGCGTAGTGATAGTCGAAGTGCGATACACTTGGCGAAGAATTGACATTTCATTCTAGAACCAACATATTGGACTTCGTTATCACTTTCGGATCTACATTAGAAGATGATGTGTTATCTTGGAGAAGATTCAAGGAAGCAAAAATCCGGAGATATGTTAACAAAGGTGGTGATTATTGACAAGTGAAGTTATGCTCGACTTCGGTTGGTGCACTGAGTAACGAAGACTAGAAAAGTTCTTTGCGTTGATCGAGGTGTGAAGAATGCAGTTGAAATCGGTCTTGAGTGGGAGATTGTTAGGGTGTGTTATAAAGCTCCTTAATTTAAGGAGCAAATTAAGGAAACAAAACATGGAACAAAACAAGAAGTAAAACATGGAGCAAAAGCATGGAACAAAACAGGAGTAAAACATGGAGCTTAATTCAAGTAGCAATTCAAGAAACCATTAATTTAAGGAGTAATTCAAGGAGTGAATTTTCCTATAAATAGATGTGTAATTGTAATGAATTAACCATCCAAAAGTTTTCATTCCAATGGAGAGAAAAGCTTAGCGAGCAGACCTTTTGTGAGAGAAAATTGAGAGGAATCTGCTTGTGTGTAATTGGGTTGTGGGTTGTGGCGTTATGTAAACACCTTGTGTAATTTTTACTCTTTCGGTAAAAAGATCTGCAGCAGGTCCGGAGACGTAAGCAAGATTGGCCGAACTCCGTTATCAAATTTGTGTGTTATTTTATATTCTTGCTTTCTCATAAGTTTGGCTTATCGGGAATTTGCGTTATTTCCCAACAGATACTTGTGTTTTTGTGCTAATTATTTTTGCAGTTTATTTATGAACGATTTGATTGGCGGGGAGTTTATTGGAACGTTGGTCTAGAAATCGCTCACGCTAATTTTAGAAACTGTGAAAACAGAGCAGGGGTTCATAAGTAAAGTACATTGGGACAATATTCTAGAGAGGATAGCATAAGACCGAGTTTGTACTTGAACATTTGATTTTCATAGTGGAAAATTAAGTGATTCGGTAGACCGGTAGTTTTTCTCTAAGTCGTTGTTATGGCCTAAGTTGTTTCCACCTAAAATATCTTGTGTTATTATTTTATTTCCGTATTTTATTCTTACACGCAATTGTATATCAGATCGTCTTGTTTAAGTTATTAAATTATAAATTAATAAAAATTAAAAATAACTTATTCAATTTTTCTAGGTTAATCCGGTTCATATCTTATAAAATTTTACAATTATATAAGAGTCAGTTATATGGACCATGTAAACATTTAAAATTTAACATTTTAGTTTAATGAGTTTTGATACCATGTTATAAATATATTTCATACCAATTCTACCACTAGCTTTAATGCCATGTTAAGTTTGTGGGAGAAGGGACAACAATACCATATATCAATTTGTATTTAAGTTCTCTTCGGTTCCTACTTACTGAAGATGCTATAACTGATGTTTCATGTATTGTTCCATTTGGATAATTGTTCTGTTTGTTGAAGTACTACTTATCCATTCCCGAATTTGAACTGCTAGTTAGTCATACTTTTAAATCTTTAAATCAAATATGCTTTGTTTCAATCTCTGAATTAGTCATCGATTACAATTAAGCAGATGGAAGATGACAGATTGCCCATTTTGAAAGCAGAGCATCAAGAAGAAATTGAAATGCTAACACTCCCTGAAAAGATAAAAGTTCTTTCCATACCACCGAACTCATCTTGCAATGGTGTTTGTCCAGTGTCCAAACATGAAAACTGCTCTTCAGAGTCAGAACAAAGATCAAAGTCAGCAATGAAACTTGTTTTACTTGTACTTTTCTATCTGGTAGTTATGTCAGTGGAGGTTGTCGGTGGTGTCAAAGCCAACAGTGTAGCTGTTATTACAGATGCAAGACACTTACTAAGTGATGTTGCTTGATTCTCCATTTCTCTCTTTTCAGTGTGGGCTTCAGGGTGGAAGGCTACATCAAGCTAGTCTTTTGGTTTTCACCACCTCGAGGTTCTGGGTGCTCTTCTATCTGTGCAGCTCATATGGCTTATCTCGGGGTTCTTAATATATGAAGCTGTAGACAGGATACTTCACAAAAATGTAAAGGTCAACGGTATTCTCATGTTTGCAATTGCAGCTTTTGGCTTCGTTCTTAACCTTATCATGGTCTTATAGCTTGGCCATGATCACCATCATCGTGCTTGTGGGGATCATGATCATGAAATGGAGAAAGCATATGCAATCTTTGAAGGAGAAAATACTATTTTGATGTCAAGTTCTCCAGGAAAAATAAAAACATTGAACATAAATCTCCAAGGTGCTTACTTGCATGCCACGGTTGATATGTTCCAGTCTATTGGAGTAATGATTGCTGGAGCTATCATTTGGATGAAACCACATTGGTTAGTGGTTGATTTGATCTGCATTTTTGTATTCTCTGTTGTTTTTCTATCCGCTACCGTATCTATTCTTGGAAATATATATGGCATTTTGATGGAGCGAACACCAAGTGAGATCGATGTTGCTGGACTAGAGAATGGTCTCAAGTGCATAGAAGGAGTTCATGATGTTCATGACCTACACGTTTGGGCTCTAACAGTTGGAAAGACACACTAATGTCTTTCCATGTAGTAATTGATTCTATAATTTGCTCTGATCAATTGATTTACAATAAAGATTATTGTGAAAGAACGCACAAAATACATCATGTAACCATACAGATTGAAGAATCTTTGTAAAACTGTACACGAGATACCGTTCAATCTCAATTGTCTCAATAATTTATGTAATGGTTTGATTCTTTCATGGAACTGATGTCCACCTAACATCCTTTGCAAGTATGCCTTCAGCAAGTGATTGTGTTCTACGCAAGTATGCTGCTTGGATAACGAGCAAGGGTGATTTATAGCAAACTATGAAAGATAGAAAAAAATTATGATTATTTACTTGTCGAGAAGTCCAGATTTGGTATCGTTAATGGTAGTAGAATCCTAGTACTCGTTAAGCACCTCAAACAAATAGGAAGAAACTGCGCTAGCTAAACTCAGGAGTCAGGGTTACATCTTACATGCTATCACTTTTGAACAGAAACTTAAAATTATTGACGTATAAGCATGACTTATTCTTAACACATTTGGTACTTGATGCAAATGGCGGATTTAACTTCAACAAAGTATCTGCATATGAAGATATAAGGAAAAAATATTGTGAGGTTCTTTTGCTTTTATAAAAGTTGTGTTTAGTTATTTAGGTTATAAAATATCAATTAATCTTTTTTTTATGAAAAATATCATTTAAGTCAGTCACTTCTGCATTTTAAAGCATTGTTAAAAAAAAACAAATCCCAAAATAGCACTAACACGATTGTCAATTCAGATTTCGAAAATATTCCTTATCACAATTCAATGAAGTAAATTGCTATTCAGTATTCTACAAGTCTCTCTCCCACTCAAAATTAGGAAAAAAATATTTATAAAAGCTAGAAAAGAAGGCCTGCAATCTAACATATCTTTCCCCTTCCAAAATTCACCTTAGGAAGAACAACAACCCTTTTTCACAGTTCCTGAAGTGTCGCCACTAACATTAATAGTTGTCCCTTGACCAGGAAGAGTGGTATCTGCGGCTGCTTCCTGAGCTGCTAAAGCTTTCTTGCTAATGATATGGTAGATCTCTGTTAAAATATTTTGAAATGCCTTCTCAACATTGGTTGCTTCAAGTGCTGATGTCTCAAGAAATGAAAGACCTTCCCTCTCAGCCAAGGACTGACCATCCTCCTCTGAAACAGATCGAAGATGGTGCAGATCAGATTTGTTTCCAGCCATCATGATGACAATGTTAGAATCTGCATGGTCCCTCAATTCACGGAGCCACCTCTGGACATTATCAAATGTTTGCTTCTTAGTTATATCATATACAAGAAGTGCACCAACTGCCCCTCTGTAGTAAGCACTTGTTATGGCACGGTATCGCTCCTGCCCTGCTGTGTCCCAGATCTGTGCCTTAACAGTCTTTCCTTCAACCTGAACAAGGTTTCAGGGATGATCAGTGTTATTACTATATTTTGAAGGGCCACAAACATCACCATTATAGACTAATGCAAATTCATAAGACATTGCAAGTTAGTCATATAGTAGATGAAACACTAAACAATAATTCAGGATAAAAAACCCTACAAACAGGTGAAATGCAGATCAGTACATTTGGGGACATTTTAAACATTAAAAGAAAAATATAAGCACCATTTATATTACACAACACGAATTGCCTTCAAAGATAGAAACTACCAATAATGCTTGGTTCAACTTTACTATAGCTGTTTCTAAAACGCCAACTCTTGTTTTTAATAGCTCATTACTATATTAAACCATAATATCTACAGAACTGTATTTGGTGAAAGCCGTCACAGAAAGTTTAACAAAGTAACTTCTTTGGAGGACATACGAGCTGTTATTAAGCTAAAATTCACCAATAACGCATTCCATAACCTGACCCTCAAAATTTATAAAGCAACAAAGACTGACACAAATCAAAACCAAAATGCATCAACTGACCACAATTAGAAATGAAATTCAACAATCTTAAATCAGCACAAAAATGTAGCTTAGAGAAGCTACCCTGTCATTCTTATGAAATCAAATAGGACCTCTTCCATGTCTTTAATCCAAGAGTGACTTAAAGTCCAATGAAGAAGAATATAAAGAATATAGAAAATGACTATAGTCATCATTATGTGCTTATGGACTAGGTAAAGTATTTATCAAATAGAAAAATCGGTATTCAATAACCGGAAAATAAATAGTAGTAGAGGAGACTGAAGAGAAAGAATAAAGAAAATGACGAATAGAAATCAAACAGATTAACCAAACCAAAACGTAAGAAAAACAAAAACTTCAGATAGATCAGTTCTCAAAATAAAAAAAAAAAGAGACCAGAATTTAGTAAAGAAGGAACAAAACGAAACTTGCCTGAAGAGTTCTGGTGGCAAACTCGACACCGATTGTAGATTTGGATTCCAAGCAGAACTCATTTCTGGTAAACCTGGAGAGTATGTTGGATTTTCCAACCCCTGAGTCTCCGATCAAAACGATCTTAAACAAATAGTCGTAATCCTGGTCTACCCTATGCGCCATAACCCTCTCCCTCTTCGATCTCTCAAACCTAAAAACATCAAACCCTAAAATTCAGATATGTTTATCAACCAAAAACCACTCAAACACGCAGAACAAAAACAATTTACAAAAATACAAAGCGTAATTAGAATAGAAAGATCTAGAAAGTTGGATAACTTACCTTGAAGTGATGGATCGATGAGAGAATGAAATGTAGACAGGTTTTGATTAGAGAAACTATGAACAAGAAAAGGGACAGAAATGGAAACGAAATCTGAACAAATTGGATGTAAGGAGTGTTTGTAGCTACTTTGAAAGCAGATGAAGAATTACGGTGAACGCTTCAAATCGTTGTTTTTTGTTTTATTTATCAGAGAAATGGCATTTGGCCACTAACATTGACCTCAAGAACGAAAACGGAAAGACCGATGAGAGAGAAGGCTTTCCGAGCGAAACGGCCTTAATAGTTCATAAATAATAGATTCTTCAAGGGAAACGTCGGCGTTTATGTGGAAGAAGACAAAAGTGATTAGTCAAAATGTGAGATGTCTTTGACAATTGTCTCAGGCTGGCAAGGATTCTTTTGCAGGTAGTGCCAGAGTATGTTAACGTGTTTCTCGTTATCCCCAATAAAACAAAAAGGAATATTAGTGGTTACACATAAATTTACATAATTTTTATAATTATATTATTTAGATGTTAATATATGTTAGGGTGGAAGCTAAATTAATATTTTTATTCTTATAAAATATATCATTTAATTTTTTAAATTAGAAAAAAATTTATATAATTTTTTTTAATAATATTAGGAGTATTCTCTATTATTTCATTGTTAACTAAGTAAAATTATTTAACTATTTTCTTTAAAAAAATTTATTAATATTATTAAAAACCATTATGTAATTTAATAAATATTTTTTATAAATAAAAAAATTAATTAACTTTCTTAATTTAGAGTATTAAACAATAATTTTATTCAAAGAAAAAGGATATAAGTTATTTATTTTTATATGTTAACATTATTTATAAAATTAAATTATTTTTTATTTTTAAAATAATTATAAATAGAATATAAAATATATAAATATATAATATATAAAAATTGAATATTGTTGACATTTTTATCCTAAAATAGTTGTTTGTAGTATTATTCTTAAATTAGGTTTATCATCACAGTAAGATGTAATGATCATTTGATATATAATATTATAATTTAGTAAAATATATAAAATTATTATTCTATTTAATATTATTATATATTATTTTTTAATAATATAATATACTTATTTTTCATATTTATCATTTTCATACTTGAAAAAAATTAATTTTATTATTAAAAAAATTTATTATTAATGAAAAATAATAATTACAGTAATATTGTAAGCTATCATAAAATTCAGGCCGTCACTTGTTTGTCAACACCATTTATTTAAGCTTAATAATAACATGGAAAATGTAATTTTTGTCGGAACATTATTTATAATTTTTATTAGGTAAAGATATTGTTTTAATTTATAATATAATTTATTATTGTTATAAAATTAATTTATAAAAATTAATTTTATTTAATAATAATAATAATGGCAACATATAATTAATAATAAGGGTGTTAAATTTTTCATAAAAGAAATCAGTTGTGATAATATTTGTTATAATATTTAATGAATATTATGACAATCAAAATTTGAATTATATATAACAATACATCTACTCTTATTTAAGTACAATTTAGTATATGGTTATCATGTATCCAATTGCTATGCTAAATCAATTTCAAAAGAGTAATGATTTTTTGGTAGTAAAAAGAGAGTTTATTTTAACTTAGGGCTAAATATGTTATACACATGCACTTGGTATTTATAAATTATTTACTTTTTACTAGAAAAAAAACAGTGATTTGCACTTGTGGAGATCCATTATTAAAGTATGAAGTTATAGATATTAAAATTATAAAGTTTGCATTCTTAGTTAAAAAAAATCATTAAAGGTGTAGACTTTTTTTTAATAAATAATTTTACAAGTAAAAATAATTGTGTAGATTAAAATGGTTGGATACATCAAAGTCAGTATACATGACATTATATAAAATATATTCGATCAACTTTATATAGAAACTAGCGTACCAATCAATGCTCTTGATTTTGTTGATTTATTATCAAATCTATACTAATTTATATTGATATTATGCATATCTTCCTATTCAATTAAAAATTATCTTATATATATATATATATATATATATGAGATTTATTGAATTAAAAAATATATATTTATGTTAAAAATATTTAATAATTGTATTCTATTATATTCTTAAATGAATATACATGGTGTCTTTATATAAGAGTTACAAGTAAACTAGATATGTATAAAGTAACTAGATATAAATATACTTAAAGTAAATAGATATACATTAGCAGATATATATACATTAATATGTTACTAGATATACATTAACGATCTATATCTATATCTATATTCTATTATAGAAAGGAAAACTATTTTAAAATTATTTATTTATCTTTGAAAATTTTATTTTCTTTATGGAATAAAATAAATTGGATTAAAAATAAAAGGACGAAGAAAACTAATAAAAAAATGAGAAAAATGAATGTGGACTCATCAAATTTTTAACATAAATGATGTAAAAAATAAGGTGAAAAGACACTTAAAAAATAAGATATGTTTATAATAAAATAAGAATAATAATATTTATGCAACTATTTTTATTATTATTCTAATAAAATTGTATAAATTGTTTATTACATTTATATAAGTAATTAATTTTAGTATCATTATTGTTGAATAAAATTTATATTAATGAATTATCATTGTGATAATAATAATATGAGTTGTATTTATATTGCTATCCTAAAATAAAGAGTAATATTATATGTATTAAGTGATGTATCAATATTTGATGGAACATTAATTTTGAAGATAAGATATTGAAATAATTATAGAATAATTTACTATTAAAAAAGAATTTACTTTTATAAAAAGTTTTTTCCTCTCTTTTTGTAAGGAAGATTATGCCTTTGGATAAATAATTATAATGTTTCTTGGTTATTCTTCTTTTTGTTTATGACTTATTATTAGTATTAATTTATTTTGATATTAATAAAACCTATCTTATAATTAAAATAGGAAGAATTTTGGTTGTTTTATAGCCTTACATCTAAGTAAAATTTTACTTATATATTGCTTAGCTGAGTGTGATGTCGATTATAAGACTTATAGTATATTTTACTAATTTATTTTTACTTAAAGATTAAAGTAACTATTTTGACTAACTTCTATTTACTATGCGATATTGAACTTCATACTCTTTTTTATAGTTTAATAAAAATTTAATTGATTAAGCAACAAGTTTATTTTTTCAATAGGATAAAAAGTCACAAAAGCAAAAAGAGAAACATATACAAAGATTAAATTTATTATATTTGTATACTTAATTTTTACTTTTACTTTGTTTTGATTTTTTTTATGTTGAGAGACCAAAGTTTTTTAATTGAATAATTAATTAAATGAGAAAAATATTTACAACAATACATAGCTGCGTCCAAAACTATTATATATTGATAAGTGTTAGAGTTTTTGAAGATGTTCATTGATTTGACAATTGTATTTTATTTCATAATTTTTGGAATTTTTTTACTTCTTGGCCCTAAAAGAAAATCTATAAAGCCTTCAATATCCATCGTGTTAAGGTACATAGCATATTAGTTTACAACCTTACTGTATCTAAGAAAGAGATAGCCGGTTACCTCACATTATGTAGCAATCAAAGGTCATGAGCTATAGAGAGTTAAAAACAAAGAGACATGAAATATATAGAACTAAAATGATGGAGACATGAGAGATTGAGAGTTAAAACCAAGGAATGGATCAAATAATGAACTCCAATGAATTTCATCGGATAATGATGCTCTAAATTTAAAAGTCGAATTCAGCCAGCCAAAAACATGTGTATATATATATATATCAAGTAAAAATAAAAATAAAAAATAAAAGATTAGGTTGGTAATTATAATTAAGAAGATATCATGAAGAATAAGAAAATATTATACTAAACAAAAAATTTAGAATTTATAGTTTTTCTCTATTTATCATTGATTGAAAGTAAGTGTATGTACCAACCTCACCTCACCTTTTGTACACCACAACTCCAACATAACAACCCTAATGTTTCTGCAACATAAAGAGCTTAAGGAATACATATAAGATGATCATTGTATGTAAACATTTCAAAGTAAGTTTCCATTTTTTTAAAAACAAAAATTTGCTTCTAAATTTAATAACTTGATCGTTGTATGTAAAGTCATACTTGTATCTAATATGTGTGCAAGTTAGATGGCTAAAGTATTCTTTTATGTTTTGTTCATTGTGAAATGTCCTCCATAGAAATATGAATTTTCTTATGTGTTCTAATTTTTTTTTTTAAATAAACTATAGTTTGACATATTTTTACTATTTTTTCCCATGATTTGTAGATATTATAAAGATTTGTGATCGTATCTCTTGTTCACTTTAGGTCTTTTTTATGTAGAATTATTTTTTACTCAACAAGGTTCTTATGATTTAATTTGGATGCATTTATAATTTTAACATAAATTTGTTTTAGGTTATTAATTAAGATAGAGGAATTGTGTCATTCCTAATCAAATTTTTTGACTAATTTATATTTGATTTTTTTCTTCTATGTTTGTATTTGTGCATGCAAAAAAACCATTGTTTGGAGACATGTGAATTTCCTCACGAGTTCTTTCATAGGTCACTTCCACTTTGCATAACTCTATTACAACAATTATTTATTTTTAATTACTTATTAGCAACTTCTTAACCAACTGGTGCTCTGTAAACTCGATGAGTCTTGTTTTTTAATATTCTATTTTCATGAAAGTATTTCTGGGCAAAGGAAAAAACATCTCTTAATCGTATAAAACTTTAGTTTACTTTTCAAGCTATTTGGACAAAGAAGCTCTTGTATTGATTTGGTTCAATGAAAAATATTATATGAAGTAGGTTCATAAATAGTGCATCTTTATATTTTAAGATAATGTTATTTGTATTTAAATGAAAATAGACCACTTACGTACACACATATCAAATAGTAAATGGAATTATTATCCACATCACCCATAATGAATCAGTCTCATGTAAAACTTTCTCTTGGTTCAATAGTAAGTACTACTTTCTCGTATGATTCTCTAATTTAGTTTTGTATTTAACAATATTTACATTTTAAAATTTTATCAGGAATGATGATTGTTTTTGATATCATTCACCATTTATTTTAGATAACGTTTATACTGTTTAATGCTTTTGATATGGTAGATTCGAACAGATGTTCCCATCCCCTTTACTTATTAAAATTATGCCATATAAATATCATTTTCATAATAGTGAGTACAATAAAATATTATGATTCAAATAAATAAGTTTCTATATGGTTCAATGATTTTTCATAAAAACTCCTTAATTGAGAGCCATATACCTTCTCTACTTTTCCCCTCCTAACCTTCGTGTTGGCATCTGTTTGAGTTCTTTTTCATCTATTTTTTCGATTGATCTCTCCTCTTTCTCATCTATTTCTTCGATTAATCTCCTTTTTTCCTTTTTCCTTTTTCGCAATCTCTCTGTGAGTGTTTTAGTGTGAAGTATTTGCCCTAATTTTGAATCTTTGTTTTTTCATATTTCTTGCTAGCATGATGGAAGACCTAAGTAGTTGAGTTAATAACCTTGATTTAACTATTGATCTTGATGAACTCATCGTGAAGAAGAGTGGCTCTTTGGAGTTAGTGATTGCAACTCGACTTCTATACCAACATCTAGTCAATTTGGAAGCATTCTTAAGTTTTCATCGCAAGAATTGGACTAAGATTGTGTGCTAGATATAAATATTATGGATCGATGCACCTTTGTGTGCTTATTTGAGGATTTGAGTGTCAGATGAATCAGGTTTTGCAAAAGGCTCATTAGAGCTTCGATAATGGTCTCATCATGTTACAACACCTCCTTCCTAGTATGTCTCATTCTAATCATGCTTTAATACCATGCTAATATGGTTTCAAATCCATGATCTTCCTATGGATGAGCATAAGGAAGCAATTGGGAGTGGCATTACATTCTCTATTGATTTTATGTTTAAAAATGATAGGTTTTCTCTTGCTAGTAGTACTATGAGATTAGTAAGAGTGAGGTGAATTTTGATCTCTCTCGAGCTCTAATCCATGGTTCTTGGATTTCTTTTAATTCCATGAATGTCTAGATTGAATTTAAGTATGAATGTCTCCTTTCTTTTTGTTACTAATATGGTGGGATTACTCATCGATCAAAATTTTGTGCAAATCCTATTGATGTATGAATTGATTATGGGGGAACCATGCTTTTTTTAGGGAATGGCTTAGATCAAGTATGAATATGAAGATACATATGCATGTAAAAGAAGGTGGGCTAAAGAATAAAGGTGGTTTCACTTTTGGGGAAGGTAGTTCAGTGGAGAAATAAAAAAGGTATAGTCTTCAAGTTTCTGGTAGAGAAAAGAAAAGTTATGATACTAGTATTGGTAGAGGTAAGGCTGTTAGCAAGAATTCCCAAGAACAATGTGCTTAATCTGATAAATGACCAAGGAAAGGACTAGAAGACATCATTCTTTGAATGCTTTCTTAGAGGGAGCTAATCAGGCTATTAGTGAGGATTCTTTTATAGTTAGTCCTAATAATGGGTTATGAAAGTTTATAATACACACCTAATTAACCTAGAGTGGGGTGAATATGTTATTTTCAAATTTTATCAATTTATAATTTAATAATCTAAATAAAGCGACTAGGCATGTAATCAGTTGTAAATATAAATTACGAAAATTAAAGAATAACACACGATATTTTTAGGTGGAAACAACCTAGGTCACAACTATGACCTAAGAAAAAAACCACCGTTTGTCGAACAACCTAAATTTCCATTATGAAAATAAAACATTCAAGTATTAACTCTGTCTTATGCTACCCTTCTTAGGATTTTGTCCCAATGTACCTAACTTACGAGCTCTTACTCTGTTTTCATAGTTTTTAAGATTAATATGAGTTGTATTCAGATCAATGTTCTAATCAACTCATCGCCAATCAGACACGTTGACGAAACAACTGCAGTCAAGGTTAGCAAAAAAACATAAGTGTCCATGTGTGTTTTAGAATAGATTTAATAATGAATAATTCTAAATATATTATTCAAATAATTTATAAATTAAATCGAATCAACTAGCACATCCTAGAACAAGTAAATTAATCACAAGTTCAATACAAATAATTTTTTTGAAATTTAATAATTAAATCCAAATAATTATAACCGCTTATATAATTATTTGATTTAAATATGCAAAACCATAATAAAAAAGAAGCTATATGAACATGAAAAATATGAAACAAATATGCTCATATTTATACTAGCATAATCATATATAAATAGATGAAGATATAAAGTTCAGCCTAATTAAAGAGGAACAAAGAGAAAAGAAAGTTGAACCTTTTGGTCCTAAAAATCTGCTTTGTAGTTATGTGTATAATTATTAGAAAAGAATGGCATATATATAGAAAACCTAGAGTCAAAACGGCATACATCTAATGTGGCACAATTCTATAGGCAATTAGCTACTAACTGAGATTAAAAAACGAATCAAAGTGAATGAAATATGTTAGTTTCCAAAAATAAGTTATGCCTACGTAATATGGGGAATCAATCTATCTATAAGTGGGATCAATCCCTATATCTAAAAAGGATAATATCTTTATCATGCAATATCAGAATTGATCCAATAAAAGCTTATATGAAATGCATTTAAACATTTATGCAATTCTATGTGTGATAATTATAAAAGATATACTTGAATTATGACTATCTAGAATATGAACATTTCTTCAATTTTTATTGAGAAATTTGATTTTCTTGATACACTTGATAGTGAGATTAAAGATAAGATTATAAGTAAATCTTTTGTCCACGAAAATAGCCAACATTCATAGTCCTTACAAACTCTCCTTTTGGAATTTTTGTGTGACAAAACTTCTCTCATTACATGACTCTCAAAGGAATAAAGTAAACATACATTGATGTTCTAGAATCCATAGTGAAACTATTCTATGATCCAAGAAAACCATCTTTACTACAATAGGCCAAGCTTGTATATACCTAAAATCACATAGGTAAAGCATTGAACAACTTAGATTGGAAGCCTTATTGTGCATTAGTTTAGTTTACATAAAAATTAGTGTAGTGTATAGAGAAATCATGTAATCCATGCATTCATGTCAATCTAACTTAACATTAAAACATTATGGTGCAAGGTAGAATCATTCTTTCCCATTATATGCAATTTCTATTCCTATATGTATAACAATATAAAACATGATAATGAAATAATGACTCATTCTCCCTCTTTTTGACATACGAAAAGGACAAAACACTGGAGAGATTACAAACTTAAAAACAACTAGGATGAAATATATGCAATGATGGTGTGGAGCTTTACTCCTTCTAAAGGTAAGAGTAATGTCAAAATAGATCAATGCAAAAGTACAATGGTTTAAACTCCCTATAAGTCCTATGACTTCTTGTAAAACCAATTAATTAGTTAATAAATAAAGAGAAAATAACAAAATTAAAATCATATATTTTTATTTATAAATTGTCACATAAGGTAATAAACATATTTAATCACAAATAAGCATACAATCAATTGAGAAACATTTTTTACTCAAATTTTAATTATCTATTCTATAAATAAGTAGAGTAGAATAGTCACACAAGCATACTTAGTATATATAATAACATATGCATATTTATTTAAAAGTGGTATATATTTATATATACATATATATTCAAATTTCATAAATATGTTAATTAAGTAATCTATGATCAATCAAGAAAGACTCGAGGGAAAAAATATTATCTATCATATAAATTTGTTATTGAGTCTTAAATCTCACAAAATAAAATATATCTACCAAGATAATACTTAAAAAAATTTATTTCTTGTTATTTTATAAATGAGACACATGATTATTTAATTATTTTTAACCTCTATTGGCTCTTTTTTGTGTGCATACCAACTACATTTTTAGAAGTAATCATTTTTTGCACAAATTTTTTATTTTTTATTTTTTACATGCATGAGCCATGAATATAATATGATAACTTTTACACTACTTATAAGATAGATCTCTTCGTTCACTACGGTAGCTTCATATATCATAGTAGCTAACCCTATCAATATTAGGTACCTCCTTACAATAAAAATTTAAAAAAAAAATAAATAAAACTAAACACAATTTTACAATCAAGATTAGTTGAAGTCGTAGTATTTTTCAAGGGAATTTATAAATTCTAAGCATAACATATGTGTGTTCGTGAATGCGTGAATAAATTCATATCAACATCGATTATCACATGTAAAAAATATGTGTGTTCAAACATCAAAATTGTAGAATCATTTGGACAATAAACATCAAAATGAGTTAAAGCACTAAAAACAAAGTTATACGTGTGTAAGTGTTGAATAAGTCCAACACTTTGTTGGACAAAAATGATTTTTTTTTTGTAAATTTAACAAATAAGTAAAGTAAAGATAATAAAAATTACATAGTACATATATCACTATTAATTAATAGTTATTTATTTAAGAGTACTATTATACTTCATAATTAATGAATGTTTATAATATGGACATAATTAACCTAGAAAGATGAACATGTTATTTTTAAATTTTATCAATTTATAATTCAATAACCTAAACAAAGCGATTAGACATACAATCATGTATAAGTATAAAGTATGAAAATTAAATAATAACATATGATATTTTTAAGTAGAAACAACCTAGGCCACAACAATAACCTAAGAGAAAAACTACAAGTCCATCGGACCACCTAACTTTCTACTATAAAAATCAAACGTTTGATACAAATTTGATCTTACGCTACCCTCCCTAGGATAATGCCCCAATGTACCGAACTTATGATCTTATGCTTTATTTTTACAGTTTTCAAGATTAGTGTGAATGGTATCCAGACCAACGTTCTATTAAAGTCCATGCTAATCAATCACATTCACGGAATAACTACAACCAAGGTTAGTACAAAAACACAAGTGTCCGTGTGTGTTCTAAAATAGATTTAATAATGAATAATTATAATTAGATTATTCAAAACATATATCAATTAAATTAAATCAACTAACAAATCTTAAAACAATAAAATTAAATACAAGTTCAATAAAAATAATTTCTTTAAAATTTAATAATTAAATTTAAATAATTATGATCATTCATATAATTATTTTTTTCAAATATATAAAATTTTAATTAAAAAAGTGATATAAATAAAAAAATAAGAAACAAATATATTAATAAATACTTAGACTAAGAGTCCCATTGTCCGAATGCCTGTATGGCATAAATATTAATCCTATGATTAACCCTTACATATATATGATTATCTTAGCTCCTGCTAAATGACTATGACCAAATCATTAAGGCTATATTGAATAACTTATTGATTGTGTGTATTAGGGTCCAAAAATTGGACCGAATTGAAGTAAATCAAAAAATCAGACCGAATTTTTTATAAATGAAACTGTCCGATCTGATTTGTATTAACTAAAACCGATTTTCAAACGGTCTAATCTGGTCCGATTATACTATTTTTAAATTGTTCGGATCGGACCAGTTTTAATTAAAATGGTATATATAAGAAAATTATATCATCCTCTCATTCATCTCCCTCGCGTAATCGCGCTTTCCCTCTTCAAAATTTTGAATTGAATCCTAAAACTATATCTGCCTCATCATTGTCACTACCTCCAGCAGCAGCCAACCATTCTCGAGTCACCTCCACCACCAGCCAACAAATCTTACCTCGCGTCGCCTCGAGTCCCATCATTCATAGACGAAATAGGTATGTGGGTTTTGAGTCTATAGTGTCTAGTTATTTCAATGCTATTTTTGGAAGAGAAATGATATCTGTGGCTTACCCTAGGAACCCATGGCATGATCTTTTCATCCCTTGATTGATTATTTGTATCTTCTTTTATTTGACAAAATTACCTTTTCATTTGCAGTTTTGAATCTTTTTGTTTAGATTCTTAACTTTTTTTTTTGTTTACTTATCTTATGATTTTGGGATTTCACTATGCAGAATGAATGGAAGAGAAACATTAAAGGTACCAATGGATTTTTTCATGCCAAGATCAAGAAAGGTATATGCATAGTGGGCTGAATTTAGAAAACTGCTTGGTTCCGTTACAAGTAGTAGGAATATATGTATAATGTTGGTTGTTTGTTTTACTTGAAAAATCAAAGTGTAGATACGGACTTTGTAGTTGTGAATGGAGTACTGAATGATCAAGATGCTAATACGAGGAAGGCCAAGTAAAGCTACTTTCAAATTGATAGCTTTATGTGTAATTCTTTCTCTATTTCAATTAATTGTCACTTGACTTGATTATACTTTTGTTGATAGGAGAATGAAATTGCTAATATTGGGGTTAGATTAACTGGATCGTTGAAAATCGTTAATCAAACCAGGTCAAATCGTTCGGTTACAATATTTTTAATAGTCAAACAGTCCAGTCCAATTTGGTTAAAGCAATATGAACGGTCCGATTTGATTAATTTTTTTTACTCAAAATCGGATCGAATCGGACTGAACCAGACACCCTTAGCGTGTATTATATGCTTAGCTGCTACCAATCCTTTATTTCTTATAGCCTCTGATAGTGCCTATGGAAATATATATGTTCTTCTATGTTTTTGACTTAACTTTTTGGCCCGCTAATTTATTTCGGTAGCTCTTCTTATTCAATCCTTATAATATATATAACCTAATAGTATTAAAGTTAATTTTTTTAAATTTAATTATCTAACGTCTATTAAAAACTTTAATAATATAAAAATTATTTTTAAAACACATTTTAAAAATATTGAAACACATTTAAGAAAATGTTAACTAGTAATTCCATAAATTGATTCAAATTTAAATAAAATATTTTAGATGTAAAAATAATTCTAATTTTTAAAAACATATGCTATTAACTACATGAGTACAATACCATGTATGATAGTTATAAAAAAATATACCTGAAGTACGTTTATCTAAAATTTGAGGATTTGTTTGACTTTTCTTAATGGACTTGATAGCTAGCCTAAAAATAAGTTTACACACAAATATTTTATCCAAACAATAACCAATACTTTAGTGTCTTTGGAATTTTTATGTGTCAAAATATTTCTCTCACTACATGACTCTCATAGGAATAAAGTAAACACACATTGATGTCCTATACTCTATAGTGAAACTATCTTATGATCTAGTAAAATCATATTCGCTGTAACATGGTAAGCTTGTATGTTACTGAAATCATATAGACAAAGTATAGAACAACTTGACTTGAAAACCTCATTGTACATTAGATCAATTTACATAAAAATAAGTGAAGTGTATAGAGAAATCATGTACTGTATGCATTCATATCAACCTTAATATAAAATAAAATAATGCAAAGCATTCTTACCCTAAATCTCTCCCCATATATGCATAACAACATAAAAAATTATAATGAAATAATGAATCACTCTCTCCCTTTTTGAAATATGAAAAGGACAAAGTATTAGAGAAATTAAAAATTTAAAAATAATTGGAAATACATGTATGCAATGATATTATGGAGCTAAACTATTTTTAAAGGTAAAAGGGCAATGTGAAAACATATCAATGCAAAAGTACAACGGTTTAAACTTCCCCTAAGTCCTGTGACTCCTTAAATGTAAAACCAATTATTAGTTAATAAATAAAGATAAAATAAAAATAATTAAAATCTGATTTTTTTTATAAATAGCCATGTATGATAATAAACTTATTTAATTACAAACAAGCATATAATCAATTGAAAAATCACTTTTTACTCAAATTTTGATTGTCTATTGTATAAATAAGTAAGTAAAGTAGAAAAGGCACACAAACACACTTAGTATATAATGACATATTGACATTTATTTAAAAATAATATATATGTTTGAACTCTACAAATATATCAATTATGTCATTTATGATCAATCAAGAAAGACTCAAGAAAAATAGTATCATATATCATGTAAAATTGTTATAAAGTCTTTAATCTCATAAAATAAAATATATCTACTAAGAGAAGACTTAAAACTTTTATTTATTTTTATCTTATAAATTATTTAGTTATTTTGAATCTCTATTTTCTCTTTCTTTTTGTGCATGTCAAGTATAGTTTTTATAAACAATTGCTCTTTTTTTATATAGACGAGCCATAAACTTAGCATGATAATTTTCACACTAATTGTGAGGTATCTCTCTTCGCTCATTGGTATAACTTCACACATCTTAGCAGGTAGCTCTTGATACTATGTGTCTCTCTACGATAAAAATTTAGAAAGCAAAAAATAGAACTCTAGACAATTTTACAATCAAGACTAGTTAAAGTCCTAAAATCTTTCAAAATAATTCATAAATATCAAATATAACATACATGTGTGTTTGTGAGTGTGTAAATAAGTTCATGTCAACATCGATCATTAAATGTAAAAGATATGTATGTGCACAATTCAAAATTATATAATCATTTATACAATAAACGTCAAAAATGAGTTAAGTCACTAAAAACAAAGTTATATATGTGTAAGTGTTTAATAAGTCCAATGTCTTGTTAGCCAAAACATGATTAATTTTTTTTGGTAAATTTAACTAATAAGTAAAATAAAGATAATAAAAATTACTCAACTAGGGTCATTTAAGCACTCTAACAAAAGTACTTAGGTAAAACAATAAAAGATAGCTAGGTGATCGAAAAAAATCTGTCCTAACCCAAATTTTCTTACATTTTGATTTCTCTATATCTTTTGGTTGAGACTCAACTACCTTAAGTTTTATAGGTGTGTTATTGCAATTACTTGTACTTTTTACAATAATCCCTAATGAAGATGCAGTATGGATAGTAGGATGATGGTAATTAATCATATCATTAAAAATATTGAATTTTACTTATCTCTTTAAACCTAAGACGTGCTTCCTAATAGAATTTTTAAACATGTTATTATAATTTCTATCCATCCTAGAATATAATGCATAAATGGATTGTGATTATGGGTCCTACTATGTGAAACATAGAAAAAATTATTAAGTTCAGAGGCATTAATCAAAAATCTACATTTTAGTCTTAATATGACATTTCCCACCACAATGATTATAGATATGCACAAACTTGATAACTTTTTCTACTATAGGTGCAATAGATTTTTGTACATAAGTAGTAATAGTAAAAGTAGAATTTAAGGGCCTTACAAATGTGATCTTTGATGTTGAAGGTATGGAACTCTCATCCTTATAAATAAGATCATGTGTATCATCATATGACTTACTAATGCTCAAAGTTTTATCTAAGTGTTGAGCTTCAATGGTAAGTATTTCCACTACTTTACATGATTCTTTAAGCTCTTACACCAATTTTTTATTATCTACAACAAGCTTATTATTTTCTTCTTTCAAACTTTCAAGAATTAAATTTAAAATATCATTTTGTTATTGCAAAATATTCTTCTCTTTTAATTTATTATAAAGTTTTCATGTATCTCAAGTTATTCATTTAAATTTTCTATTTTTACATTTAAACTATTATTCTCTTCTATAACTATAATACATTTAGAAAATAATTATTTAAAACTTTTAATATTATATTTAGAGAGAAAAGAATATTCAAGTTTCTCATCATCTGAATTATAACCCTTAATAAAATGATCCATAATAAAAATCTCTAGGAACAACATTAAGTGTATCTAGTGTTTGTTCTAATACTAACTGAAAGTTTATAGTATAAAGATAATTAACCTAGAGAGGGTGAATAAATTATTTTTAAATTTTATCAATTTATAATTCAATAACTTAAATAAGATTGTCAAACATACAATTGCGTATAAATATAAAGTGTATAAATTATATATTAACATATGATATTTTTAAATAGAAACAACCTAGGCCATAATCATGATTTAAGAGAAAAATCACTAGTTCACCGAACTACCTAACTTTTCACTATAAAAACCAAACGTTTAAGTACAAACTCAATCTTATGCTATCTTTCCTCAGATACTGCCTCAATGCACCAAACTTATGAGCCCCTGCTCTATTTTCATAGTTTTAAAGATTAGTGTAAGTGGTATCTAGACTAATGTTTTAATAAGCTTCTCGCCAATTAGACACGTTCATGGAACAATTGTAATCAGAGTTAGTTCAAAAAATACAAGTACATGTATGTGTTCTAAAACATATTTAATAATAAATAATTTTAACTAGATGATTCAAATCATATATCAATTAAATCAAAGCAACAAGAGAATATTAGAGCAAGTAGAGTAATCACAAGTTTAATAAAAATAGATTCTTTAAAATTTAATAATTAAATCCAAATAATTATGATCATTCATACCATTATTTAATATAAATATGCAAGAACCTAATTAAGAAGAAGTTATATGAATATAAAAAATATGAAGCAAATAGACTCAAATTTATACTAACATAATCATATATAAATATATGCAAAGATGAAGTTTAGACTAACTAAAAAGGAAAAGGAGAAAAGAAACATGTCTGTTGAACCTTGTACTCTATATTTGTATGTATAATTAAGAGAAAGAGTAATGTATATATAGAAAACCTAAAGAGCCAATAGGTCACATCTCTGATGTGGTATAATTTTATAAGTAGTTGACTATTGACTGTAATTAAAAATGAATCAGAGTAGACGAAATAATCAATTTTCAAAAGCGGGATCGATCCTTCCCAAAAATAAGTTATGCCTACGTAACATAGGGGGTCGATTTGTTTCTAAAGAGGATCGATCCTCTATGTATTCAAGTATGTTTAGTTTTTTACGCATAGAGAGGAGGATCAATCAAAACTAATTATTAGATGGATCGATCCTTCTATATAGGGGGATTGATCCCCTTATAGAAAGATTGATCTGTTTCAAAAACGAGATCGATCCATAATGAAATCAATCCGTCTATTAGGGGATCAATCATTCTATTTAAAAAGCTAATTATATATTTATCATACAATATCAAAATTGATCAAATCAAAAATTTATATAAAATGAACTTAAACATGTATATAATTCTATGTGTGATAATTATAAAAGATATAATTGAATTATAACTATTTAAAACTTGAGCGTTTCTTTTGTTTTTCTCTAGAGACTTGATATTCTTGATGGACTTGATAGTGAATTTAAAGATAAGATTACAAGTAAATGTTTTGTATACGAAAACAATAAATACTCATATTTCTTACAATTTTGATCAATCTCTAGCTAATTTGGTTGGGTAGTGTTTGGTTGGTTTCCCAGTTTGACGCTATCTTCTTCATTGGGGAGTGTCTTTCCATTTCCTTTGCGCTTTGCGTTCGCCGTCTAGGCTTTGGGTCTAGTCGTCTGAGCTTCCACCAGCAACTAGTCACATCTCCTCGCGTCGCTTCCACCAGTAGCTAGCCACTGTTCCTCGCGTTGCTTCCACAAGCAGCTAACCACCTCTGCTCGCGTCGCTTCTACCAACAACTAACCACCTCTCCTCGCGTTGCGTCGTGTCATGACAACTATACACGAAAATCACGAAATAGGTATGTGGTCTACCGGTAGTAGTTTTTTTCTGAATAAACTAAATGACAAGTCTGAACTCTAAAATCTGAATGGTATGTTATTTTTTTGTTAGTCTGAACTCTGAAATCTGAACACTTTTTCTCACAGAGTTTTTTTTAATGGTGGAAACTAATTAATACTATTAGAACTTAGAACTTCAATTAAATTGTTATGTACGTTGCCCTTCTTTTAAAGCTTAATTATTTTGATTAAGTTCTCTTTATAGATTAAATATATATATATATTTCATTTTATTAATGTTTGATCATTATGAATTTCAAGAGTTTAAGTAGTTGGTTTCATACGATTTAATATATGAACTGGCATTTTATTGATAAAATTAAGTTAGGTGGATTGTTGAATAATTTATCAAACTGTAACTAATCGATTAAAATTTTAATTAATTAAATTTAAATTGTGGTGATTTATATAGATGAATTAATCTGTATTTTTGTCATAAAATGTACATAAATATTTTAAGATTGATATTACTTTTGTGATTGACTCAAAAATATGATTTAGACAATATCTTAGGTATACTTTAAGTGCTTAAGTTTATTTATATGTATGAATATAATATAAGCAAGTGTTTACTTTGCATATTTGATTAAATTGATTCTATATTTAATATAATTCAATTCTATTTCCTCAATTTTTTCTCATAGAAGTTTGATTTTTTAATTAGTTTCAGATTTTAGGAAGTAAATATTTTGCTTTGGGACAAATTTATATATCAAATGGTCCGGTTCGGTTTATGTATTATTAATTATTCAAAACCGTTAACCAAATCGAACAAACTGAACCAAACCGTTCAGTTATAACATTTTAGATAGCCAAATGGTCTGATCTAGTTTGGTTAAATTTTTTTTAGGCAAAACCGGACCAGACCGGACTATGGACACAACACCAGTTTTTCACATTCAGAGAGCATAGTAGCCTCATTATACATGAAAACAATGTTTGGAAATAACCCTACAAATAGAAGAACAATATTTAGTCTTAAAACCTAATAAAAAATCACTGTGAGATTATATCCCAACATTCCAGTTACAAAAATAAGATTTTTGAATATTAATATCGATACAACAATAGCTACAACTCATTTTGCATTTCCTAGTACTTGAAAACATCATCAAATCTCTTCTATAAACCTTTGATAAAGATCTAAACAAAATTTCGAATTCAGGATGATTTGATGTAGTGACTTAAAAATAAAAATGAGGCTTGAACAATATAGATTCATTAAAAGCTATTTGAGAAGAGATATGTACCTGAAGAGTCAGAACAGTAGTGTGTTTTGTGACCAAAAAGTTGGTAATATTTACAAAATATGCTAAGGCTCAATTGAACAACACATACCATATGATCTTGACATCATCTCTTGCAAGATTTAATGTTATACCCACTACATTTTCTTCCATGATAAGTGTAGCAGGAAGTAGAAAGACAACAACTATATGAGCCATATATAGAAATAGGTTTATGGAATTCAGCTTCTCCCTTTAAAAATAAAATTATTTCAGCATACACACACAATTTCAAAACATTGTGATTAGACAAAATAACAGAAATAACTTAAGTATACAACATATTTGTCAGTTGATATAATTCCTTACCCTTCTGACGAAAGCTATATACCCTGCAACATTGATTTCAATGCCCTTACAATCGTAGCTACAATACAAACTATAAAGCCGAATAAGTGGAAACTTGGTTCACCCTATGGCAACAGAAAACAACATATTATGACATTATTCATAGTGTAAACTAATATAGTAAGTTTTTATCACGTCTTGAAAAGAACACCAGTTTCTGCATTAAAAGAGATGAAAAGTAAGGACACTAATATTTTAATCAACACTGTTTCAATAACAAGTCAAGCTTGCCATAAAAGAGAGACAGATGCATAAATGCACATGTAAACAGAGACAAAGAAGAGTACTCGTGTGATGTAGATATAAAATTCTTCACCAGTTAATACCTGTATTAGTATCAATATCAGGCACCAGGCACCATGGACCAACGCACCAGTACCAGCACCAACGCAGCGCACCAACACCAGTGCAACGCACCAACACCAATGCAGCATACCAGCACTAGCACTAGCATCAGCACCAGTACCAGCACCAACGTAGCGCACCAACACCAGCAACCAGCGTCCAGCGACCAACAACCAACGTCCAGTGACTAACGAATAACGACCCATCGAAAAATGACCACCGAACCAGTGAGTTGGGAAGAGGAAGAATCACGAGAGGGGAAGAGAAATTTTAGATCTAGAAAAATGAAAGCAACTGCCGGGAGAAAAAGGAAGAAAGAAAAAAAGAAAAAAAAAGAGAGACGTGGGAAAAGGGAAAAAAAGAAAAAAACAAAAGAGAGAGAGAAGGAAAAAAAAGAAAAAGAAGAGAAAACATGAAAAAAAATTGATATAACTTATGACCACAGTTATTGATAAAAATTAAGGTCATAAACATATTCTATAGTCTCAATTTTTATAAAAATCGAGACCATAGATCTGAGAACATATGTATGTTTTTTAGTAGTATGATGTCGAAAGAATAAGAAGAAATTTCGATAAATAAAGAAGTGGAAGGCGTAGTTAAACTCAAATACTTTTCCAAGAGTAACAACAACGCGTAATAATTTTTTGTTTGATGTAATATTACATAATATGATTCCAAATACTTATCTTTTATTTAATAATAAAGACATTACTAAATTACCAAACATGCTTATTTTTAAATAAGATGCACTGAGATGCAATTTTAATAAGGATATACAACGGTGAATCTAGCATATTAATTCAAGATAGATACCATATATATATATAATAAAATAATAGTGTTTGTTTTTTATTCTATATAATCTTCAATTTAATATTATAGTAACACCAATTACTAATAAATGTTTAATATAATTAAAAGTGTATATTTTATTTTTATTTAATAAAAAAATATTACTATATCTTATTTAAGTAGAAATATATTTAAAATATTGAGTTTAAAGTAAGTTATTAAATTTTTCTATATAAGAGCACTTAACCTTTTTAATCACGTCGCTGGATCCTAACTAACCCTTATGCACTGATCTTTTTGTATGGTTACAAGACAACCTTGTTATGATTGTTTTCAACGTGGAGGTTTACAAATTCTTCGAGATCTTCATCCTGATCACCTATTGAAACATTAGATAATGTAGTATAATTCTTATAGAAATATTTCATTGATAATTTATATTTATATTTATAAATCTTCAATTTCTCAAACATCTTATTTGTAAAGTAATTATGTTCAATTTCCTTTTTTATCCTTATCATTGCATCATCACCTCTTTGATATTCTTTTCTATCATCACCATTCATCCACTGATCACCGTAAATAACAAGTATGCTAAGTCCATAGATTCTTTGAAATGCATTAAAATACTTTGCAAGTATAATGGAGTTAAAATACTAATTTATTATATTTATAATGCATATAGAAAAACTTAATAATAAAATTAAGGGATATAAAAATTTAATATATACAATAATAATAATAATAATAATAATAATAATAATAATATAATTTATTTATCATTGTTATAATTTAGTATATCTTAATCATTAAAAGGCTTAGTCATTAATGGTCAAATGTATTCGGCACTTCGCAATTAGATTTGATCATTTAAGACTAAATTAATTATTATTTTTTTACATATTAAATTATGGTAGTTTGGATTGAATTTGGTTTATTTTAGTTATATTTAATATATTTTGGTGGATATTAGCCGTTTTTGTTCTATCTTTTTGATTTATTTTATATGATTTCATTGCTTTTTATTAATAAACCTCATTCAGTATATACTGTATAATTAACAATTTAGGGTAATAATTTAATTATAAAATAATAACAATGAAACGAGTTTCAACTCTACATTTGCTCGTAAGTTGCTATTCCCTCATTGGCTCTTTATTTTTAATATTTTTGTTGGTGGATGAGAATATACGGTAGCAAATAATGAGAAATGTTGGATTTATTTTGTTCTTTGACACTTGATTAGAAGGATAATTAATATTCATAGTTAAAATTGTACATTGAAGTGATGTTTGGTGGGAAGGAACGTAAAGAAAGCAGAATTAATTCTTTCCATTTATGTGTTTGGTTGAATTGAATAGAGAGTATGAAATGAAATCAATTATTAAAAGAAAAGGAATCACAATTATGTGATTCCTTCTCCACCTTTTAAGACTCATGATTTTATTCCCATCTTGATTTTTTTTTCTAATTTACCCTCACCTCAAATATAACCCAAAACTTAAATCCTAAACCCTAAACCCAAAACCCTAAACCCTAAATCTAAATCCAAATCTTAAAACCCTAAACCCTAAACCCTAAACCTCAAATCCCCAAATCCTAAATCCCTAAACCCTAAATCCTTTTTAGAAAAATAATAATTTTAACCCTAAACCTTAACACACAAATATAGTCCTAAACCCTAAACCTTAAACCCCAAATCCTAAATCCCTAAACCCTAAATCCTAAACCCTAAACCTCAAATCCCCAAACCCTAAATCCCAAATCCCAAATCCCTAAACCCTAAAACCCTAAATCCTTTTTAGAAAAATAATAATTTTAACCCTAAACCTTAACACACAAATATAGTCCTAAACCCTAAACCTCAAATCCTAAATCCCTAAACCCTAAACCCTAAACCCTAAATCCTAAATCCCAAACCTTAAAACCCTAAACCTTATTTAGAAAAATAATAATTTTAATAATATATTTTCTTTTTAATTAAGTAATAATTATTTAAAAAAATAATGATTTCAATAATATATTTTGTTTGACGAAAAAATAGTAATTAAATGACATTATTTGAACTTTACTGAATGTAAGGGTATTAAGGTAATTTATAGTTTTTTCATTCCATTCCAGTGGCAAACCAAATACTGTAATCCTGATTATGAGCTTGATTTTAGTGGTCAAACCAAACAATATTATTTCCTTTCCATTCCATTCCATTCTCATTCCGATTCCATTCTGCGAATAAAACACCACCTGAATATATTTTTAATTTCTTGATGAGTAATAATTTAACTTTTAAATAATAATAATTTGATGAATTTGATTATCATTATTATAATTTGGTCGAATTTAATCGATAATGATTAAGTTAAATCGACTTTATTCGAATAAGATAGTTTTCAATTGTATTTGATTTATGTCTTTAATATGGTATGATTTGATTGAATTTATTATATTGTAATATATTTTGATCAATTTTGGTTCTTTGTTACTAATAAAACTTACATGTCCCAATCTCATTGAAAAAACTCAAATACAATGGTGGCATAATACATTTTAACAAAAAAAATCTATAATAAACTTTAAAAATAAGTGTCATTAATGTAAAAAATACAAAATTTTCAAACAAACACCGCAATATAAATATAAATTTGACCTTTTATGGGTAAGATCTTTGAACTAATAAATTCAATAAATAATTATATAATTAGCAATTGAAGGTAATAATTACATGAATTATAGTTGAACTATATAATAAAACAATAAATGAGTTTCAGCTCTATGCTTGCTCGTAAGTTGATATTCGCTCGTTATTTCTTTATTTTTTTAGTTTATTTTTGTTGGTAGGTGATAGCAAATAATGAGAAATGTTGGGTTTAGTTCATTGTTAATGCTTTAGTTTGTTATTGGAGGATCAATAGGCTAATTACCATTCACAATCAAAATTATACCTTGTTTATATTCTTAATTTCACAACAAGTAATTATTTAACTATATAATAAAAATAATAATAATAATAATAATAATAATGAATTTGATTATTATTATTATAATTTGACTGATTTTAGTAGTTAATAATCAAAACAAATCGACTTTGATCGATTATGGTCTCGGTCGTATCTAATTTATTTATTCTATATGGTAAAATTTAGTCAATTTTAGTATATTTTGGTTTCTTGTTACTAATAAATCTCATCTATTTAAGTCTCGTCAAAAAAGAAAAAACCCCATAATAAATGCTTTAACAAGCTGCTTTTATTACAACAACAAGAAAAATCTATAACAAACTTAAACAATAAATGCCGTTAACGTAAAAAAGACAAATTTTTCAAATAAATAATGCAATATAAATGTAAATATTAGTGAGATTTTCAAATCAAACTAAAAGCTTTTCAATTTTATACTTATAATCAATGAAACTTGATTTACTTTAACTCTCCAACAACCCTTACAAATGATATTATTTCTATTTTTTACCTTAAATATGAAAGATAAAAGGGATCGGGGAGGGAACACGAAAGAAAGAAAGAGGTTATAATATAAATTATTTTACCTTTTTTTAAAAATTTTTATATTTAATAGTGTTATTATCGATAAGAATGACAAAAAAATCACAAATTTGATATTTATTTGATAAATTTCGAGAATAGATATTATTATAGGTAAAAAAACGAGTATAAAAAAACGGATATGATTCGGGTATGATTATACTGATAACTGTACTCGTCCGTACTCAAAATTAATTATATTTATGAAATTAAATTATATAATAATTAATAATTTAAATTTATTAAGATTTTTTTTAAAATTTTAAAAAAATGGTTTTTTTTCAAATATATTTTAATAATCGTTTTAAATCGTTACCCGCAAGTAAAACCTGTCCCTAAATCGTAACGATTTTAAATACAGATTTTATAATTTAGTTCGAAATAATTATATCAAAAATCATTATCATTTGTACTCTGATCATCCTTGATTATCAATAACTTGTTTAGAGAAATAAAAACATCCTATTTTTAAAATATGAAAAATAAATAAATCATCTTTTAAACTTTGCACCCATAAATTTGAGGATGAAATGTGCAAAAAAGTTATTCATTAGCGTGGCACTTAGTTGTCAGCTCAATATTTGTACATGGTGACCGGCTACTTAAATAGTTTAGGTTGGGTTTGGTTACTTAGCTTGAAGGTTTTAACCCAATCAAATAAAAAACCCAAAAAGTCTTAAAATCAATTCATTTTATCGCGTGTACTATCGAATACTCTCGAATCAATCAACCGCAATCACGCGCGCGCTGATCAATAGCCAAACGATCAAATCTTGCAAATTTGGGTGGGAAGATGAGGAAAGAAGACACGCTGAAGCTGATTAGCGCCGATGGTTTCGAATTCGTCATCCATAAAGATGCTGCTATGGTCTCTCAAACGATTCGAAACATGCTTACTTCTCCTGGTATTTGCCTTTCGCTTTCTCTCTCATTGTTATTTTCTTATTTATATTCGCGATTATTTCACTTAAAAGATCAACTACAGTATTAGGGTATCAGATTTTAGGATTTAACTTCTATGCTTTTGGATTTTAGGAAGTTTTTCCGAGAAGGAGACTCGTGAGGTGACATTTCCTGAGATTAGCAGCACAATTCTTGAGAAAATCTGCAAGTATTTCTATTGGAATCTTCAGTTTGCTAGGTTCGTATATCTTACCCTCGTAATTTAAGACTCTAGAGTAGTTTATACCAAAGTGATATTTGGCTTCCATGTAAGTTGTTGATGAACTGTTTGTCGTTTTAAAGATCAAGCTGTCTATGAAGTTTCTTCGTTTTATGCTGACTCAAGTTATATTTTTATTCCCTTATTATATATTCTTCTTGCTGAGCTCTAGCACTAAGCACCTATTCTTATAGTACCAAAGTGTATTATCACTGTACGTTGGTGACCCAAAACCGGTTTCGGGTTTCATATGTTACCCAGCGTATTTATCGACATTCTTTTGCAGAAAGACGGGGCTTTTTGCACTTAGTTATTTGGAGTAGGAGGTCTATCTAGCGTTTGGATCTTCTGCTAAGCACATAAGTGTGCTGATCTATGCTAATTTTTTAATACTCTTTCTTTCTCATCTTATATATATATATATATATATATAGGATCACATTTTATTTTGAAAATTCATTAGATTAATTTTTAAGAGAGTTAATGATTGATATTTGAAGCTGAGTACAATTCAATAGGGGATTTGATCAACAGAGGATCTACACCCGTCTATCTAATGGTCTTGGAAGGTCCTTAATGTCTGATCTATGTCACATGCACGTAACCAAGCAATAGACTTGAACCTCAATTATTTGTCTTGCTTAAATTAGCATAGTGCAGATAAAGAGAAATGTTTTTTTTCCCTTAATTTTATTCAGCTTTTTTATTTTAATCGTTTATTTATTGGAATTCAAGATGATATTTTATATTGAGAAGCACTTTGCCAGTTTCTTGAAATCATTGTTCCTGTAAAATTTGAAATGAAGAGTTTGACATCTATAATAATTTTTTTTTAGAGTTTAATGTATGTATTCACTATTTGTTGTCAAACTGCTTGCATGATTGATATGATCGGTTCCTTGACTTTAATGTTAAATGTTGGAATAGAAATTGATTTTAGCCCTTTTTTTTGTTGGGACATGTAATTATGTGAATTAATTTTTGATAAATCGAGATGATCGTGTGCACAGGCTTTTCCTATTTTAGTAGATTGTTGATGAGTATAATCAAATTATTGAGTAGCTGTAGGTTATTATAAAGTCAGGGTATGAGAAAGTTACTTGATGACCTGGTTTCATTTGTGTGCTTTTTTTTTACTTCAAAAGATTCATTTAAAATGTTTTTCAGTTAGAGGAAAGATAGAGTTTCTGATTATTCATTTTTGGAATTGAGCACCTATTCTATCTCCTACATAGACTCGACATCCCCCCCTCCCCATCTCCCTCCCCCACAACAATCCATATCGACACGACATATTGTTGGTGCAGGTGTGTGATATGTTTTGGGTCTGGCAAGTTTTTCAAACATGATGGCTCCATGGTGGTAGGTGAAGGAAGAAGAAGAGCGACTCTAGTGGAGGCTAGATGTTGGAGAAGTGAAAAAACCCTAATCTTATGAAGCATGTGACTTCAAATAAAAAAAATAAACAGAAATTTGGATTGGGTTGGGCTTGAAGAGTTATGGACTGATATATTTTTTTTCTTATGAATTTGCACTAACCATTTTTTTTTTTTGCATTAATTTGGATGGACATATAAAAGTAGTAAGTGGTTTCTTATTTTTTTTTTAAGAAAATGCTGGATTCTATAATTTTGAAAATTAGTTTTATTTAATTAGAAAAGCAAGATAAATGAATAAATCAATTGAAAACAAAGATTAAAATTTATAAATATATGCAGAATGATTATAAATATATGAAAATATAAAATATTAATAAATAAAAATATATAATAACTTATATAATAAGTTCTGTCCCCGTATATATGTCTAATAATCGTACACTTATTATTTGAGTCCCTGTGTCTTATAATTTTAAAAAGTGATGAATCCGACCTCTTGACACGTACCCGTGTCAGACCCTTTTTCACAAGTTCATGTAACATAGCCTATTCTCTGTTATTCATATTCATAGTGTAATGTTGAATATTTGGGGTTTCATATGTTACCCAGAGTACTTATTGACATTCTTTAGGAGAAAGAGGGGGCTTTTTACACATAGTAATTTGGAGTAGGAGGCCTATCTTATGCCCTTGGAATGCCATTGGTGTCTGTCTGTCTGATCTCACATAACCTAGCAATAGACCTTGAACCTCAATTATTGTTCTTGCATAAATGAGCAGAGAGCGGATAAAGAGAAATGCTTTCTTTTTCTTGATTTTATTCAGCTGATTCATTTTATTTATTTGTTTACTGGAAGTTAAGATGGTGTTTTATTGAGAAGCACACTGCCAGTTTGTTGAAACCATTGTTCCTCTAAAATTTGAAATGTAGGGTTTGATATCTGAAATCATGATTGATATGATGTGTTCCTTTGGCTTTAATGTTTAATGTTTGAATTGAAATTGATTTTAGCCAATTTTTTGTTTGTTCTTGTAATTACAGGAATTATTTTCTGATAAATCTAGATGTCAAGTAGTTGTAGGCTACTTTATAAAGTCAGGATATAATGAAGTCACTTGATGACCTGTACTTCTATCATCTAAAATGTTTGTCAATTAGAGGAAAGATATAGTTCTAATCCTTCATTTCTGAAATTGAGCATGTAGTTGAAAAAAGGAAGGGGGGGATTTCTGCATTTAAATTGAGGTAGCTTGGCGGCTTGCAAAGAGCTTCTTTTCACTTCTTTCCCTTCTCATTTACCCCTTCATTTGTTTCGTCTTTTAAGTGGTCTTCTATATCGTTGACTAAATATGTTGGCTTCTTTCAGCGGCAAGGAGACTGAGTTCCATATCGAACCCGAATTGACCCTAGAGCTGATGATGGCTGCCAATTACCTCCATACATGAAGAAATGTTCCTTTCTAGGTTCTTGGGAGCCTAAATTCATCTTTACGTTGTAAGACATCTTATACTCTATATTCTTGATGTTTATGTTCTATTATTTTGTGGTTTTAAATTCATGATAACTTGATTTTGTAATTATGTTTCCATTTCTTATGTTTTGGTTTCATCAAGTTATCGATGTTGGCTTGAGAAGGCTCCAGACCATCTGATTCTAGGCTTGAAATTTACTCCTAAACTGCAATTTAGTGTATAATGTACTGGCTCTACTTGGATTGCTGTGAACTAATTCAGAAAGTTCAAAGCTGACATTGTACCGTGTATACATGATTCATACGTCTATCTGACATCAACTATTGATACAGATGCATTCATATAGTAGAGAAGGACAACAGTTCAGAGTTGCACTTTACACCTTGTAGATGTGAATGAATCAATTACATAGCTAACTATTGCAGGGCATTTGATTCTGAATTTAAGTAGTGTTTACTTAGCCAATTAAGAGGTTAATCTTTGCTGCACCCCTTAATGTTTTGTGTTGGGGAAATTCTAAAAGCACACATGTTTTGACTCAAGGCACCCTCTTTCTCTTTACCCGCTACTAAATCCAATATTGCAAAAATTTCTCATGGCACAAAATTATACCCCTTAATTTTCTAAAATACACATAAAAAGAAAAATCATATACAAGAATGACAACAATATAGCACCCTGTAACATGTATCTGTCTCTTCATAGATGGATCTGTCTCTTCATGGATCTGTCTCTTCATGTATCTGTCTCTTCATAGATGAATCCAATGATCTTCCAAGAGTGACAACAATATAGCACCCTGTATAAACAACAAATTGAGAAACCATTCCTATATTTTACGGTAACGACACCCCACTTATTTGGGTGCTGGTACTTTTTGATTATTTTTATTCTTGTTTTAGTATTTTTTTTAATCTCTATTTTCTAATGGGATATATTAAATATTTATTTTTAGGTTATGGGTATGTATTTTGGTTAAATTTAACAGGAATATTAAAGAATTGAGGTAGGTAAGTATAATTTATTATTGAATTTGTTCAAAAATATATGTCATTAAATTAAATAAGGATATTTGATGTGATTCATAAACATAATAAAAAAAAAGTTGTGAAAACAAGAATATGGTACAAATTCACCCAATTATTCTCTTTTATTTTTTAAGAACATACTCTCTCTTTTCACTTTAGTTATTAACTTACTCTTTAGAAACTTTCGTGTACTTTTTCAAGTCCGGTTTCATCATCCTATTCCTTTTTTATCACCGACAAGAATACCTTCTTATTTGAGTGACTAATTTTTTTTAGTTTCTTTTTTGATCTTGCAACTTTAAAGAAATGAATTTAAAAGAACGATAGAATAAAAGAAAGCCATTTTTTTTATCGAGTCTTGTTTGATACTCAAGTTTTGCTTTTATATTACTATCAAAGCTTTGCTTTCCATGGAGTCCAAATTGGGGGAAGGGGAGAATAGGATTCAGTTTTTATTGAAATTGTGAGAGAGGAAACGTTCCATTCAAATTGGAAAATGGGAATAAATGCAATGGCAAACATTTTAGGAAAAATAATCGAATTTTGAGATTGAGGTTTTAAAGAATAACTTTAATTAGGGTGGGTTATTGTATGTTATCGTATTTATTTAAAAAATAACATTTAGATTTTATATTTATTTTTTATTACAGTTTAATCATATTATTATTAAAAGAAATGATAGTATGACATAATAATTATTTTTTAATTTTTTTAATTTTTAATTTTTAATTTTTTTAGATTATTTCACTTACATTTTATTTAATTTAAAATAATTTCTATTTAATGTAGTTAAAAAAAATAAAAAAAAATTATTTTATCTTTATACATCATTTTATAATAATAATATAATTAAATTATAACATAAAATAATTACAAAACTTATATATCATTTTTACTTTAAGTTATTTTAAGATATAAAGTTTCATTGAGTGAGGTGTGATTTGCGTCCATTTGGTGTGCGTAAGATCTTCAATTATGATCTTCAACCTCTTTTCACGTTAAACGTTAGTGGGATGGAATTATGGATGTGCATGCTACGGATCAGTAAGATTATATTAATAATTATAATTATTTTATATTAATTTTAGATATATTTGATTAATAATTATTAGTTATAAATTAGTAACAATTTTCTTACGGTTTAATTACTTTTTTTTATTTTTTAACATTTATTTAAAAATATATTTAATTCAAAAAATTAAATATTAACTTAATTTTTTTACTATATTATTTAAAATATTAATATTAATTATTTTTTAATTATTTAATGTATATTTTAAAGTAAAGTAAAAAAATATAAAGTAAGTATAAATAAAATTTAATCGAATTATATAAAATATTGTGTATTTTATTATTAAATTTTTTATGTAATTATATGTATATAAAATAATATTATTAATATATGTTCAATTTTAATTCATTATAATTTTGATATTACAATAACTATTTTTGTTTTACAGTTTATCGATTATTAGTTTTTTTGAAGAAAAAATTATCAAATTTTTACGAATAATCACAGATTCAATTTTCTATGGTTAAAATACATATTCCTAGATAAAATAGGAATTTTAAGGATTGAATATTCCCTTATAACAAAGAATACATATATGATTATATATTTTATGTTATCTATTAATAAATTTTTTGTTAAAAATAAAATAAAATTAAAATTATGATAAATATATATTAAATTTAGTTAAAAAGATTGTTTCTTTTGATTTTTATTAAGTAATTAAAATAACATATATTCTTAATTATAATATTAAACATAAAATGCTTATATAAAATTATATGAAATTTAGATAAGATAATTTGATAAATGTAGAGTATAATCTTTTAACCCACCCGTAGTATTACTTAACTTGATGGAGAAAAAAATCATAACACTAAGTATGGACCATACTAGGAATAGGCAAAGAAAAAAAAATTGTGAATTCGATTATTCGCTTTATCGATTCGGTTTTTATTCGATAAATTTCAAAAATAGGTATGATTTTGGGTAAAAATTAAACATGAAGTAATTGGTACATTTATATTGATAATCGTATCCGTTCGTACCTGAAATTAATTATATTTATTAAATTATATTATATATTAATTAATAATTAGTGTTTATTAAGATTTTTTTTAAAAATTAGAAAATGGTTTTTTTTAGTATTTTCTAATAACTGTCTCGAACCATTATTCGTAAGTAAAAAAATGTTTCTAAACTGTAATAATATTTGGACAATTTTGAGTACAGATTTTATAATTCGATTTGAGGACAATTATATCAATAATTGTCACCATATGTATCTATGTCCAATGTTAGACCATACAAGGGTCTTAGTATGCTATTATTTTTATAGGTATGTTAATATTTTGTTTATTTTATATTTATAAATTAGACATCTTATTTATATTTTTTTAAAATTGATACAATTTAGTTATCTTATTGTTATATTTTTAAATATTTTAATAATTATTTTATCAATTTTAATTGTTTGAGATATTTATATCATTGGTAAAACCTAATCATTTTACTGTTTTTTCACACTTTGATCTGATTTTTTTAATCATTTTTTTAACATTTTGAGATTATTTTTAATCATATATTTATTAATCCCTCTTAGTAAGGTCAATTTATAATTTTATGTTCACTGTCTGACTTTGAATGGATAATTTATATCTGCGGAATTACATTTTGAGTTCAAAGCACCACGAAGCCTACCATGCCTAATTTTTATTAAGATGGAAAATAATGGTACTAAACAATAAACTTACCATAAATAAATTCACTCCTAAAGATATACTCTTGAATGGGAAGGTGATTTTTCCAAATTCGTATACTGATTAAGTTTTCTGTTTTTGATAATTTCCATTAGATGATCTTTCCCTATCCACGTTTAAGATAAATTTGATTTACTATAAAACTATATATTTTTCATTTTCGAAATTATATTTAAAATTATTCATGCTTCCCCCAAATAAAAAGGGATTTCCACCTAAGATAATACTGTTAAAATATAAATAAACATAAACAACACAATAATATAATAGGTGAATAAAAATAATAAACATATTTATTTATAGAAATAATTGATATTTATTGATATATATAGGTATTATAGTAAGGTTAAATGTATGTCATTGAATAGTTTATTGAATTTAGTTCTTAAAAATTCTATATCACAACCTTAAAATAGAACCTTAAACTTAGAACCTTAAACTTGTTAACGAGTGTGGTGAGTCTATGAACCTATCATGCAATACAAATATGTCTAATCTATCCTGACATAAATAAATACATGTTTATTTAATATTTAACTCATTATATTAATTTTATTCTAACATGTTTTATTAATTATTTAATATAATTTAGAGTTGTCAATGATTATGTTAATCCATACAAAATAAATTCAACAATTCTCCCACTTGGAGAACATAATTATACATTAAATACTTAATAGCATAATCATATCAATAATTTATTTTAAAAATTTTGAGCCAAATTGTTACCTACAATAATGCACAACAAGAGTACATATTGTCACGTCCCGCTCAGAATGATCCTAAAAATCCAAATGTTGGCTGCCTAAAGGATCTAGACACATGGAAAGTTCTAGAGTTACCTAGAGAAGTCTAGAAAGGGCTAGAGTTGGACGGACTCAACTCAAGCTTGAAGACCCTAGAATGTTCTAGAGCACGCTGGAGGGTGCTGGAATGTTCTAGAACGTGCCGGATGGTTCGAGAAGGATGTAGAAGCCACTGGAAGCTTACGGAACATCCCGAAACGTGCATGAAGGAGCTAGACAAACCTAGAAGACTCTAGAGTTGGCTAGAAGGTCCTAGAGCCTTGTGGCACATTGTACATAAACCTAGAACACTCTTGTATATTCTAGGCTTAGAATTATCTAGAAAGTGGTGGCATATTCTTAAGCTTAGAAGCCACACTATAAATAGACCAATTGGTCTTCATTTGCAATCATCTTGGGAATTCTTAGCATTTGTAACATAAACTCTCTCTAGAGCAATACAAAACATTCTTTGCAAACTCTTTCTATTCTCTTTGGAGTTTCATTCGGATTCAAAGGCAGGCTTAGTGCAACGGACGGTGCTAAGTGCCGCACGATCGATACTTGAAAAATTAAGGTCATGACAGTTGGTATCAGAGCTTTCGGTTGAATCATTTCTACTCTTGGCATAATGAAGAACGTTGCTCCATCTACTCCAAGCGTTGATGTTCCACCTATGGAACGTAGACGTGAGGAAACCTGGAAACCATCGAAGGAATCTCGAGCCAAGTCGAAAGACATGCTTTCTAGCTTGGAGGCACGAGTTGAGAGTGCGTAGGACAACTTAGGGGAGCTGTTTGACCGTGTGGACAACTTAGAGGAGCGTTGCAATGGCTTGGATGCCGAGGATGTGGAGATCCATACAACGGTTAAGATGTCACTCAACGAGCTAGATGGTGGGCTAAGGTAAGAGATTGATGGGTTGAAAGCTGAACTTGCCAAGGTAAGAGATCTTGTCCAAAGAGAACTCGCTAATGTGTTGTTTAGAGTTGAGGACATGGGTGGTGATCTAGCTCTTTGTAAGCGGGCTATGGCTGTGGGAACTAGCACAACCACCGTCATCGAGGCTAAGAGGGTGGATGTTCCTAAGCCTAAGACCTTCAATGGTGTTAGGAATGCTAGGGAAGTGGAGAACTTCCTATGGGGGTTGGAACAATACTTTGAGGCTACTGGCATAACGGACCATGCCAGCATGATTCGAACTGTTGCCATGTACTTGATTGACACTGCTATGTTGTGGTGGAGAAGGAGACATGGTGATGTGCAATGAGGGGTGTGCATAATTGACACCTTTGAAGATTTCAAAAGGGAGTTCAAAATGTAGTTCTTCCCCGTAAATGCTGAGGAGGAGGCAAGGGGCCGATTGCGACGATTGAAGCAAACGGGTAGCATAAGGGACTATGTGAAGGAGTTCACAACCTTGTTGCTAGAAGTCCCTGACACATCTGACAAGGATGCCCTATTCTTATTCATGGATGGTCTCCAATCATGGGCTAATCTGGAGCTCAAACGACGTGGTGTCCAAGACTTGTCTTCGGCCATCGCAACTGCGAAAAGCTTTATTGACTACTACACAAACAAGGAGAGCCCAAAATCCTCATATAAAAAGTTTGGTGGAGAGAAGAGTAATGGAGGCCATTCCAAAAGTCAGGGTTCCAAAAATCATAAAGGCAGCTCCTCATTCAAGCCACGAGATAAGGGGAAGGAGAAGGAGGATCGGAATACCTCGAAGCCCCGTGTGACGTGCTTCATATGCGATGGACCGCATTGGGCACGCGAATGTCCGAAGAGGAAGGCCTTGAGTGCCTTAGTTGCTTCCACTCATGAGCAGGATGGAGGTGAATCGGATGAAGGTGCGAAGATGGGTTCTTTGCGCCTACTTGGTGCAATGCAGAACGCCCCAAAGACCCCTAAAGTTTTGATGTACGTGGATGCCACCGTCAATGGGAAGGTCGCCAAAGCATTGGTCGACACAGGTGCATCTCACAACTTTATTTCGGTGGAAGAAGCAAAGAGACTTGGTCTGAAGGTTGTCAATGGAGGGGGTTCTCTCAAAGCAGTTAACTCAGCAACACTACCATTACATGGAGTCGCTCGAGGAGTTAAGGTCAGTCTTGGTGCATGGACTGGCCAAGTGGACTTATCTGTAGCGCCTATGGATGACTTCACAGCTATATTCAGCATGGAGTTCTTGGACCAGGTTAGAGCTTTCTTGGTGCCATGCTCAAACTCTATGTGTATTATGGATGGTTCGAAGGCGTGTATGGTACTGACGGAGAGGACCACCAGATCAACTACCCAGGCTTTCTCAGCGCTTCAGTTTAAAAAGGGATTGAAGAGGGATGAAGAGAGTTACTTGGCCATCTTAAAAGAATATGACGATGATGAGACGTCACCAAAGCCAAGCTTGCCAACGGAAGTGCAAGCTGTCTTAGATAAGTTCCAAAATGTAATGCCGGAAGCATTACCCAAACGGTTACCTCCAAGGAGGGAGGTAGACCATGAAATAGAGTTGGAACCGGGTACGAGGCCACCAGCAATGAGCACATATCGAATGGAAAACTCAGAGTTGGCAGAATTGCGGAAGCAACTCGACGAATTGCTGGATGCTGGCTTCATAAGGCCCTCCAAAGCCTTATTTGGTGCCCTGGTGCTATTTCAAAAGAAGAAGGATGGCTCGTTACGAATGTGCATAGACTATCGAGCTCTAAATAAGATCATAGTCAAGAACAAGTATCCTATCCCCCTTATTGCTGATTTGTTCGATCAACTGGGGAATGCTAGATACTTCACAAAACTGGACTTGCTATCGGGATACTACCAGGTAGGAATTGGCAAAAAAACCGCGGGTAACCGAACCGGCGGTTCAGTTTTTAACCGTGTAAATTCGGGGACGGGTTCGGTTTCGGGTAAAACCAAACATAAAGGAGCGGGTACGGTTCGGTTACGGTTATACTCAAAATCGTACCCGTCCGTACCCAAAATTATTTAAAATTTATTTATTTAAATAAATTATATATTAATTAAAATTTATTTATTTTAAACCTAATATATAAACCTATTTTTACCGAACCCTAATTCACTCAAAATTTCTCATAGAAACACATTCGGTGCCTCTCATTTTTTCTTAATCTCCAAACCAGAGGCTGAGAGTCAGAAACTCAGAGGCCAGATCACATCCGGCCATCCATAATTTTTCTTCCATCTAACAATGCCGCATCGTCGCCTGCCTCAATCGCTAGTCGCCGCATCCTCGCGAATCGCCACTGCCACTGTCACCACCGTTCACACTTCATACGCCATCCGTTGCCTCTCACACAAGAAGCCATCGCTGCTCACAGAAGCCATCACCATTCACAGGTAAGCCATCACCGTTCACAAGTTATCGCCGTTCACACAAGCCATCGCCTGCTCACAAGGTCAAGCCATCGCTGCTCACAGCAAGCCATCGCCATTCACAACGCAAGCCATCACCCTTCGCATTGTTTCGAAACCCGAATATCCTGTTTGGATATCAAACATGGTTAACTAATATCCGATTCTTGAAATAATTATTGATAGTTACGTATTATGGTGGAAAGCTTTGTAGAACCTTGAGAAACTATGTTTTTTTCATTTCGCATTGTTTTTGAAACCCGAATATCCGTTTGGAGATCAAACATGGTTAACTAATATCCGATTCTTGAAATAATTATTGATAGTTCGTAATATGGTGGAAAGCTTTGCGTAACCTTGAGAAACTATGTTTTTTTTCATTTCAAGATTGTTTAAAACCCTGAATATCTGTTTGGAGATGTCAAACATGAATAACTAATATCCGATTCTTGAAATAATTATTGATAGTTCGTAATATGGTGGAAAGCTTTACTAACCTTGAGAAACTATGTTTTTTTCATTTCGATATTGTTTCAAACCCGAATATCTGTTTGGATATCTTTGAAACATGGTTAACTAATATCCGATTCGAAATAATTATTGATAGTTACGTATTATGGTGGAAAGCTTTGTAGAACCTTGAGAAACTATGTTTTTTTCATTTCGATTGTTTTTGAAACCCGAATATCCGTTTGGAGATCAAACATGGTTAACTAATATCCGATTCAAATAATTATTGATAGTTACGTAATATGGTGGAAAGCTTTGCGAACCTTGAGAAACTATGTTTTTTTTCATTTGATTGTTTCAAACCCGAATACTTGTTTGGAGATCAAACATGGTTAACTAATATCCGATTCAAATAATTATTGATAGTTCTGTAATATGGTGGAAAGCTTTGCAGAACCTTGAGAAACTATGTTTTTTTCATTTCAGTATTGTTTCTGAAACCTGAATATCTGTTTGGAGATGCTGAAACATGGTTAACTAATATCTGATTGCTGAAATAATTATTGATAGTTCTGTATTATGGTGGAAAGCTTTGTAGAACCTTGAGAAACTATGTTTTTTTCATTTCAGTATTGTTTTTGAATCCTGAATATCTGTTTGGAGATGCTAAAAAGAGTTATAGGATTTTGAAAAATGGTTTTTTTTTCAGTTTTTTTATAATAACTGTCCCGAACTGTTAACTGCGGGTAAAAAACTGTCCCCGAACTGCAACGGTTTTCGGGCGGTTTCGGGGACAGATTTTATAATTTGGTTCGGAGACGGTTATATTCAAATCCATCCCCGCCCGTCCCTCTGCCCATCCCTACTACCAGGTATGCATAGCTAAGGGAGATGAGCCCAAGACTACTTGTGTGACCAGGTATGGTGCCTATGAGTTCCTTGTTATGCCATTCGGCCTCAAAAATGCACCAGCCACCTTCTGTACTTTGATGAACAAGATTTTCCATCCTTACCTCGATCGGTTTGTGGTAGTCTATCTTGACGAAATTGTGATCTATAGCCTGACTTTGGAAGAACATCTAGAGCATTTGAAGAAGGTGTTCGAGGTTTTAAGGGAAAATGAGCTATACCTCAAGAAAGAGAAATGTTCCTTTGCCCAAGATGAGGTGAGATTCCTAGGACATAGGATAAAGGATGGAAAAATGATGATGGATGGAGCTAAGGTGAAAGCCATCCAAGAATGGGAACCTCCTACCAAGGTTCCCGAGTTAAGATCTTTCCTTGGACTTGTGAACTACTATAGAAGGTTTATCAAGTCCTACTCAGCGAGAGCAGCCCCACTCACTAACCTTCTCAAAAAGAACAAGGCTTGGGAATGGACAAGTGAATGCTAAGCCTCGTTTGAAGACTTGAAGAAAGCCATTAGTGAAGAACCGGTGCTTTGCCTACCAGACCCTTCCAAGAGGTACGAGCTGCATACGGATGCATCAGATTTTGCCATTGGAGGAGTATTGATGCAGGAAGGGCGTCCGATAGCTTATGAGAGCCGCAAGCTTAACGACACTGAACGCCGCTACACTGTGCAAGAGAAGGAAATGACCGCTGTCATTCATTGTCTAAGGGTGTGGCGACACTACTTATTGGGCTCTCATTTTGTTATCATGACGGACAATGTTGCAACAAGCTACTTCCAGACTCAAAAGAAGTTGAGTCCCAAGCAAGCTCGATGGCAAGATTTCTTGGCAGAGTTTGACTACAGGTTGGAGTACAAGCCCGATAAGGCTAATGTGGTGGCTGATGCGTTGAGCCGAAAGACGGAGCTAGCAGCTTTAAGTAGGCCAAGTAGCCCTTTGTTAGAAAGGATCAAAGAAGGGTTAGAGCATGATGCCCTTGCTCAAAATCTCCTTGCCCTCATCAAGGAAGGGAAGACGAGACGATTTTGGTTGAGTGATGGACTACTCTATGCCAAGGAGAATCGTATCTTCATGCCAAAATAGGGAAGCTTAAGAAAGGAGCTTATCAAGAAATTCCATGATTCCTTATGGGCTGGACACCCAGGAATAAGGCGCACCCTTGCTTTGATCAAATCCATCTACTATTGGCCTCATCTTCGGGACGATGTCGAAGCTTATGTGAAAACTTTCCTTGTATGCTAACAAGACAAGATAAAGCAGCATGCACCCGGAGGATTGCTAGAACCGCTGTCCATTCCAGAGAGACCATGGGAAAGTGTCTCTATGGATTTCATCACCTGCTTGCCAAAATCAGAGGGCTTTGGCAGCATTATTGTGGTGATTGATCGCTTCAGCAAGTATGCAACATTCATACCTGCCTCAACGGACTGCACGGCAGATGAGACAACACGTTTGTTCCTCAAGAATGTTGTGAAGCATTGGGGAGTCCCTTCTAATATCGTGAGTGATCGAGACCCACGATTCACGGGGAAATTTTGGACAGAACTATTCAAGCTATTGGGATCAGACTTGAATTTCTCTACCAGTTTTCATCCCTAAAGTGACGGAAAAACGGAGCGTGCCAATGCATTGCTGGAGTTGTACCTTAGTCACTTTGTGAGTGCCAATCAACGGGATTGGGCGAAGCTATTGGATATAGCCCAATTTTCATATAATCTGCAGAGAAGCGAGTCCACCGCAAAGAGTCCCTTTGAGATCGTCATGGGGCAGCAACCCATGACTCCCCATGCCTTGGCCACGAGTTATGAAGGGAAGAGCCCTGCTGCCTTCAAGTTTGCAAAGGCCTGGCATGAACAAGCGGAGTTGGCCCGAGCCTATCTAAACAAAGCGTCTAAAGAGATGAAGAAATGGGCTGACAAGAAGAGGATGATGGTAGAGTTTCAGGAAGGAGATATGGTCTTGGTTAAACTATTGCCCCAACAATTCAAGTCCTTGTGGAAGGTTCATAAGGGGTTGGTGCGGAAATATGAGGGACCGTTTCCTATCCTCAAGAAAGTCGGTAAGGTGTCATACAAACTGCAACTCCCTTCGAAGCTTAAAATCTATCCGGTCTTTCATGTAAGTATGCTAAAACCTTTTCATAGAGACAAGGAAGACATGAGTAGAAGGGAATCCAAGAGGGCGCCTACCGCAGTGGTAACCTCCTTTGACAGGGAAGTGGACTCAATTTTGGTGGACCGCTTGATCCGACGAAGGGGCGTACCAAGTTTTAAGGAATACTTGGTCAAATGGAAAAACGCCCTATATGTAGAGACAAGCTGGGAACCTAAGGAATATTTATGGCAATTCAAAGATGCCATAGAGAGGTTTCAGCTTGAAGGCGCGATGAGGGCATCGCGAACTTGAGTGGGGGAGGGTGTCACGTCCAGCTCAGAATGGCCCTAAAAATCCAAATGTTGGCTGCCTAGAGGATCTAGACACATGGAAATTTCTAGAGTTGCCTAGAGAAGTCTAGAAAGGGCTAGAGTTGGTCAGACTCAACTCAAGCTTGAAGACCCTAGAATGTTCTAGAGCACGCTGTAGGGTGCTAGAATGAGCTGAAATGTTCTAGAATGTGCCGGATGGTTCGGGAAGGATATAGAAGCCGTTGGAAGCTTACGGAACATCCTGGAATATGCATGAAGGAGCTAGACAAACCTAGAAGACTCTAAAGTTGGCTAGAAGGTCCTAGAGCCTTGTGGCACATTGTACATAAACGTAGAACACTCTTTTATATTCTAGGCTTAGAATTATCTAGAAAGTGGTGGCATATCCTTAAGCTTAGAAGCCACACTATAAATAGACCAATTGGTCTTCATTTGCAATCATCTTGGGAATTCTTAACATTTGTAACATAAACTCTCTCTAGAGAAATACAAAGCATTCTTTGCAAACTCTTTCTATTCTCTTTGGAGTTTCATTCGGATTCAAAGGTAGGCTTAGTGCAACGGACGATGCTAAGTGCCGCACGATCGATACTTGAAAAATTAAGGTCGTGACAATATGCTATGCTACACACAATTTGGAATCGAAGATTTAAATCATTGCGATAATAATTCACTTACGTATGAAAACGAGAAGTGTATGTGTATTAACAATATGCATACTAGAGATGGAAACACGATGTCTCTCATTGAACCAAAATATGCGTTGATAAAAAAGTATGTGTTACATGATAATACAATATTAGATCATTCACTACACATGTAATTAAAACTCACACTAACCGAATACATAAATAAATTTTGAAAAACAAAATCGAAGTGAAAAACATGTTCTTAAAATAAGATCTAATTAAACTGTAGTGAGTGAATTTAATAATTTATGTCATACATATAGACATATAACCAATCTATTGAGGGAAAGTTATTGTAAAGTGATCATAGTATATTATCGTGGTTTTTCGAAAAATATTGCTAGAAATTCATAACCCTTGAATAATTCTATAATTATATTTAATGACAAGCTCTCTCGTGACATGTTAATATTATGTCTCCATTATCGATGTTATTGTATCCAACTATATTCAAAATGTTGATTCAGTAATATACTTATAACATTCTCTATAACATTTTGACATTGCAATTAATTTGTTAAAAAATACTTGTGTTATTCCATATATGAAATTAGTTTAATATTAAATTTCTCCCACTTGAATGGATTTATTAGGTTATACAATAACATGAAATGTCAAATGCGAGCAAATATCTAAAATAATCATAATCTAATCCAAAAAATATAATCATGGAAGAAACCTACCACATAAAACACCGAAAAGATGTTATAATACAAATAAGAATTCTATATCATATGACATAGAAAATAGTTAAAGAGTATGTTATAATAAACTACATGTAAATAAAAAGACATGTCTAAATTATCAAGGTCTGTGAATTCGTTCAAAATGATTTTGTTTTATTTTCAAGTCCTTTGAAATTGGGTCATGAACGTCTTAAAATATAATTTCATTTCATAACCAATCTTCTGTGTTTGACACAGAACATGATAAAATAAATAATCATTATGTGCACAATAACATAGTAAAAATGATAAATCATCGAGCTCCGCTCACTTAACACATCAATATGATCATCATTTATTTGAAATGTGCATTCTAAATTCATATGCAAGCTAACTTGAAGTGAATATATTTATAAATAAATGAGCTCATTAACATGTTTCTTTTAAACAAAATTTGACAACCATGAGTACAAACAATTCTTTATGTCATAGTAAAAACATTAGATCATAGAATTATCACTAATAAAATTTTCAAGTATTACATATTACATATATAAAAATTTTTACCCTAAAAAATTAGATTTTGAATCTATTTGACCATTATAGCCTCACAACATAATATTTGTCTACTTATATTATTTAAAAGATTTAAGTGTATAATTACACTATGTAACAAAAAAAAACATTTTATATCATACCATTTTTGGTATCATAATAATACATTAACAAAATATGAAATTATCAAAAATTACGTGGATTGCCCAAAAATAAATAGCAAAGAATCAAATTACATAATCATAATTACTTAATATTGACACGAGATCTTAATACATAACATCTTGGATTATTCTTGTAATAAGTAATTGAAAGCAATTTAAATCAACTCAATCATTTATTATCCTTGATCATGACACATGTATACAATTTCAAAATTTATACACTTGAGGTAGCACTTATATTTAATTTCTAGATATAAATGATATAAAATTTTACATTTATTGATCTCATTGTGTAATACTATTACAAGCAAGTCATATTCAACTAATAGGCATCTACTAAGCTCAAATATTTTAATATTTTTAATCCTATAAACTTTAACTCATCAAAATTTAAAATTTTCTAATAATCAATGCATCTTGTCTCAAATAAAGGCTTGCACATTTAGGAATTACACCTAAATCATCGTTATCAAATGATATTTGTGTACTCCATCTTTATATACATATTTAAATTCAGATTTATTTATTAGTGAGAAATATATTTTTGGAGACCAAATAAATAACAAATATTTTAGTTGTAAGAATATTTTAAAATTCAACATTGAACACTTTCAAAATAAGTAAATATATGTATTAGTTTGTTGTAGTGACTACACACTTTGAATCATTATTGAAAATATATCTACTTTTACAACTTTAGATGGAAAATTGTTAATAAAAGTATGATAGCAAGTAAATATCATTGATAGAAAAAATAAAGATGATTAAACATCAAATATCTTATCTTTATTTATTCAAAAAATTTAATTTATTAAAAGATGTTTACATGTCAAAAAGACATATGCAGCCAAGAAAATATATTAACTAACCATCCAAATGTCTTTTAAATTAAAATAGATTATATTACTATTAAAATACTTTTTATGTATATGTTTTTTAATAAAAATATTTATACCTTTATTCATTAACTAATCAAATATGACTTTACATTCTTGGTTGTAAAATATCAAAATAGAAAAATTGTTCAATTTTACCTTATAAAATATGAGTATTGGTAAAAAAAATTAATCATCTTTCTTGATAAAAATGGATTAAAAACTATGATGTCAAAAACCAAAGTTTCAATTAAACTTAACTCTATATTGAAAAATAACATTTTAAATTCTTCTTTATTTTAACTAACCCAACATCACAAAGAAGATATTTTGTGTATATGTATGTATATATATTTATTATTCACCTTAAAAACAAATATATTTTTCTTTGAATACAAACAATATGATCGAGTTAAAACTCTTTATAAAAATGAAATATCAAATCAATTATTTATTTAATTGTAATTATATGACTATAGCAATATTCAAAATACATTTATTTGATATGATAAAAATACTTTGTTAAAAGTGCATACAAATGTAATAGTTATAATATAAATTTATGTTTGTTAGATCATAATTAATTTTTAGTAATAATTTAATTTGAAACAGTATTCAAATTACTGTAAGTAATCCTTGATAAATGATTATTTTTAAAAAATAATATTTAAAAATAAATAAAAATTCTTTCATAAAATACACTTAAAAATATTATTATAATCCACGTATATTTTAAAAAACTAGTTGCTTAACTTCTCACAAAATAAATCCACGTATATTATAAATATTATTATTGGGCCAATAATATACCATATCCAGGTAAATTAGTAAATAGTATTTTCATTTACTCTATTTCACATTTTATCATATATATATGATAATAATACGACAGATTTGTTTAGTATCCACGTGTACACTTACAACATCCAAGTAAACAATGTACTCTACAACATACGTGGATACTTTACAACTTTATAATACAGTATTGTATGTAAAATAAACCTATGTTACATATCCCAATATAAATAGATCTACTCAATGGTATGACTTAGAGTTGATTCAAAAAGTATTGAGTCATTAAATAAACATAACAGTTAGATAAATGACTTAATAGATAAATATCTCATAAATATTTCTTAATTATCTATAATAGATAATTACGGATAGATAAGTCTAATATTAGATAAAATCTATCTCCACGGATAAGTAATCAACAACAGGTAAATCTTCTCTTCTATGTATACTCACATTGTATATTTTACATAACATGTTTATATGTTCGTTAATTGACATAAACATAACAAATTCACAAAAATTTTCAATCTCAACCTCTTTTTCTTAAATCACAAAAGAGACCTTGGTCTCTTATTTTATAACCATTATTCGAACGAACTTAAGCATTGGTGGGACAAAAGTCACCACATATCCTAGTGATCTAAAGTCTAAATGAGTGTTTTATATTCGTAGGTACAACAAGGAGAAGCATAAGTGCCATTAATGTTGATGAAAAATGATATCAATAAATAGGTTTATACATGTATATGTTTTTTGTCTAAAATATAGATTAGGTTTTTGTTCAACCCAACTTCCAATTGGCCATGTCTTTGTGTATCACCTTGCTATTTTAGGTTAATATTTTATATTGGATAATTCATGTTATATGTGGAATCTATAAAAAATTACACAATATTAAAGTTTTATTGATCAATAAGCTAATAAAATTACATAAAAATTACAAATTAAAAAAAATAAATGAATTAATATAATTAAAATATAATAAAAATAGGTCATAAATAAATATAAAGTATTAGATGAATAACGCTTTAAAGAAGGTTAGATTAAATAATTATTACCTTATATTACTCAAGAATGATACTAATTTAATGATTATAAATAGTATTTTTCTTATTTTCTTTCTCTTTTAATTTATGCTTTTACAAACCAGATAACCCAAATTCAGAAAATGAATGAATTAAATTCATTGTCATGGGATTTTATTACTCCATATGGCATGAACCCAACTCCAAAATTTAATGAAATTCCATCTTGACATATATAAAAAAACGTATATACCATCCTGTCAACGGATGAACATAGGAAGTTCATTTATGAATGCATCAATCTCTGGATTTGCATCTTTATGACAACTATAATAAGAAAAGTTTGTCATCAATCGTCAATCATCAAATTACGTAGGAATCATTTACTTATTAATTCCAAAAGATTAACTTAATAAGTGGAGAAACACATATCATAATATTATATAATCAGTGTGAAACATTACTTCTAACAAAATTATTATAGCACTTAATTGGGATTCAATTTCTTGTTTCTCGGATCTTATATATATGACTTACTTTTTACTTAGTTCTTCAGAATTTCAAAATGTCTAATTATATTTCTATTCTATTCTATTTTTATTTCTTAATAATCCTGCTTGTATGTCCCAGGAGTTTCCACTGTAAATATGTCCATGAAGATAGAAAGGCATGTTTAAATTTTGTAGCAGAACAATTTAATGAATATTCTTAGGTGTTTCTCTGGTTCACTATAAATTTGATAACATTGATGATGTTGATGATAATGCAAGACTATATTCTTTACTTAGGATCAATTACAGATCATAAACTATACTCACCGGAGCCTTACCAAATTAATATTCTAGAAGCAGTCATTCAAGGAAGGTAACTAGCTCTCAAAATTATGAAGTCATCAAAATTTTCTTTTTGTTTAATTTTTTTCAACTTTCAGGTTTTTTTCTTATCTTGCTACACTCCTTTTAGACAACATATGATTATAAGTTATAAAAGGAGTTTCAACGGATTTGCCGCCAAACTCACAGAGGCTGAAAGACAAAAACTTGCTAGTAAGTAGTTTTAACATATCATTTTTCATGTATTACACTAATACAGATTGTTTTTTTTTTCATAAATCTACTGTGCTTAACTGTAGATATGAAAGAAGTAGTCTCAGTATTTCCAAGTAGCATTCTCCAACTTCATACAAAAAGATTGTTAAAAGAACTTGAGATCTAGTTAGTGGCAACCAATATACCACCTGAAAGCAGCCACCAACAGCTTGGTGGGGAAGGATAGGCTGTCCAAGAACATACCTATCGATAATTATGTCTATTTTTAATTATTATAATTTTACTTTTCTTTTGTATAAATAGGTTGTAAACATTCGTTTATTCATCATCAATAAAACCATTTCTTATATGGTATTAGAGCTTAGGAAATAATTCTCAGAAAATTCAGCTCATAATTGTTTTTTCTTTTTTTCCTCATTCTATTTTTTTTTCCAAAATCAATTTCGATTCACAAAATAATTTTAATTTCATCCCATCATATTATCCAGAAGAATCCGAGCAATCTGCAATTAATTTCAAGCCAAAATAACACCCCACGTGCTCACACGCGCCTTCCCTGACTTCACTGGCGTTCCACGCGCCTCGCCAGAGTCACACGCGCCAACACGCGCAAGCTACTGAGGAAGACAACTCCAACGACACGTTCGTGCGCGTCTGACGCAAACAACGCGTCATTCACCCGGTTCGGTCCTTCATCCGTTCCGGTTCAGTGCTCCAGCGTTGCAGCCGCCGTCCCAGTCACTCCAAACACCGATTCATCCACTTTTCGATCGGTTCTGCAGTTGAAATTTCCAATTCTGTAATCCTTGACTCATTTTCTATAAGATAAAATATATTTCAGTTCATTATTTATTTCATAAATAGTCATTATTGTCTAAAACACACTTAAACATATCCCGTTCTTTCGATTTATTTTACTCAACAATAATGTCTATAACTACCAATACCAACCCTGCTTTACCAAAGTGGTATGATGATCCTAGTCATTCATTATATCTACACCACTCAGACCAACCAGGCATGGTTCTAGTAGCTCAATCCTTAAATCAAGAAAATTATCACATTTGAAGTCATGCAATGCTCATGGCTCTCATCAGAAAAAACAAAGAAGGATTTATTGACGGCACAATCAAAAGACCATCAACAAACTTTGAATCAGAAATCAAATAATGGACTCGCTGCAACATTCTTGTCAAAGGATGGATCCTCAACACCATATCGCCTATAATTTGCAGAAAGTGTCATGTATAATGATACTGCATATGAGCTATGGGAAGAATTGAAGGAATGCTTTTCGCACTCCAACAACGTACACCTATTCCACATTGAGCAAGAGATCCATGATTGCATACAAGAAGGTGTAAGCATTGGAGAATACTATACCAAATTGAAAATCTTATGGGATAGTCACGATGCACTATGTCTTCTTCCACATTGTGGAGGAAATTCCGGAAGGGAACTACAAGAATATCAACAAAAGTAGCAAACCATAAAGTTCCTCATGAGGCTTAACACGATTTACACATCAGCACGTGGAAAAATCTTTCTCATGGAACCTTTACCTACAGTAAATAAGGTATATTCACTCATTGTTCAAGATGAAAAGTAGAGAGCTGCCTCCATACAAACCATAGAAAGGATGCCAGAAGCTGCCGCATTTGTTGCCAGAGATAGTCATCCACAATATCCTTACAAAAATTACCCACCAAGGAACCCACATCTCAAGTGCAATCGATGCAACAATATAGGCCATAATTTTAAGAATTTCCGAAGTCACCTCAAATGTGATTTTTGTGGTCTCAATGGACACAATTTTGAAAATTGCCGAAAGCATCTCAAATGTAATTTCTGTGGTTTGAATGGACATGACATCAACATGTGTCGGAAAGGAGCAATTCAAGATAAGAGAAATACAAGTTATGGCTTCCTCTCTAAAGCTCATTATACTGACCTTCAGGAAAGCTGCTCTGACACAAAGACACCATCCTACAACCTTACATCTGCCCAATATCAAGAGCTCCTTACACTTCTCAATCAATCCAAATCAGGTTGCATGGCAAGTCAAGTGACTATTTCTTCAGGTAACACATTATGTGCAACTATTTTCCATTTAGAAACTCGTTAGATTTTTGATACAGGAGCAACTAATCATATGGTCTGTTCCTAAAACCTTATGAGCTCCAGCATTCTAGTCACTAATCGGCATGTGCATTTACCTGATCATTCTCTTGCCCGTGTCACACATATTGGTATTGTACATTTCTCCAATAATTTCATACTCCATAATGTCTTGTGTGTTATCTCTTTCAAATTAAACTTAGTTTCAGTAGCCAAACTAACTCAAACTACATTTTGCCATGTCATCTTCACTAATAGTATGTGCTTTGTTCAGGACAAATGCTCCGGGAAGAAGATTGGGATGAGAAATAAGAAAGCATGACTCTACTACCTGACTATTTCTGAAAAGGTTGGATGTTTCTCCGTTTCAAATACTGCTTCCACCAACTCTCATCTATGGCATCAACGACTTGGTCATTTATCTAATAACAGTTTGCGTGTAATTTCTCTTTCCATCAACACACCTTTTTGTTCCATTAGTGATTATTCTATTTGTCCATTAGCTAAGCAAAAACATAATCCATTTCCTCTAAGTTCCATCAATACAAAAGCACCTTTTGAAATGATTCATGTCGATATTTGGGGTGGCTATCATATTCCAGCACTTAATGGAGCACGTTATTTTCTCACTATTGTTGATGACTACTCAAGATGCACATGTGTCTATCTCTTAAATGCTAAATCTGATACACACATATTTCTTACCACCTTCATTAATCTTGTTGAAAAAAAATTCATCCAGAGTTAAAATCATTCGTAGTGACAATGAACCAGAATTCTCTATGACCTAGTTGTTTTCTACCAAAGGAATCCTCCATCAAACCAGTTGTGTCTCTACCCCTCAAAAAAATGGTGTTGTTGAACGCAAACACCGTCATCTTCTCAATGTCGCTCGTTCATTGCTCTTTCAAGCCAATCTCCCTAAAAAATTATGGGGATATGTCATTCTTACAGCCACATACCTCATAAATCGTACTCTAACACCTATTCTCAAGGATAAAACACCATTTGAAGTCTTTTTTCACAAAATTCCTAGGTATGAACATCTTCGTGTTTTTGGTTCCCTTTGTTTTGTGTTTGCACATCATGATCGACTCACCAAGTTTGATGCTAGATCACATAGATGCATATTCATTGGGTATCCATCTGGGATAAAAGGTTATCGTGTCTACAATCTGGAAACAAGCAAGACTTTAGTGTCTCGTGATATTATCTTTCATGAACATGTATTTCCTTATTTCACTTCCGCTGTCAACACTCCAACTCTATTCCCTCCATCAAAAAATACTATTTATGATGACATACCTAACATTCATCAATCAACCAATCCAAACACATCACTTCATCATACACCATTTGTCTTTCCAACAATCAACTTAGACATTCTTCATCTTCAAAATTTATCTCCAGATACATCTTCATCAACTTCTCCACCACACATGCCTCCTCCAACACCAGTCACACATAGGCTTTTTTGATCCACCAATGTTCCTAGCTACCTTCAAAAATATCATGTAGAAGCTTCCTTGCCTTCTCGGTCCTTCCCTTCGTCTAACTCAACATCGTCCAATAACAAAGGTACTTCTCATTCTCTATCTCATGTACTTACCTATGACCAATTATCACCTGTACATCGTGCCTTTGCTACTTCTATTTCCATTCTTAGGGAACCAACAACCTTTGCTGAATCTTTTAATGATCCAAAATGGTGGCTTGCCATGAAACAAGAACTAGATGCTCTTGAAACTAATGGCACTTGGACACTTCAATAGCTTCCTCCAAACAAGAAACCAGTTGGTTGTAAATGGGTCTACAAAATCATGTATAATCTTGATGGCTCTGTGGAACGATAGAAGGCTCGGTTAGTGGCCAAACGATATAGTCAGATTGAAGGTTTTGACTACCAAGAAAATTTTGCACCAGTAGCCAAACTTGTCACTATTTGGCTTTTTCTTGCCGTTGCTGCTATTCAAAATTGGCATCTTTGACAACTCGATGTCAACAATGATTTTCTCTATGGTTATCTTTATGAAGATGTCTACATGTCTCTTTCACCTGGATTCATACGAAAGGGGGAAACACGAGTATGTAAGCTACACAAATCTTTGTATGGACTCAAACAAGCCTCACGAAAATGGTTCATCAAGATATCAACAACACTTAAGCTATCTAGTTTTAACCAATCCAAGTATGATCACTCATTGTTTGTCCGAACCCGTGGTAATTCCTTCTCTGCTCTTCTTATCTATTTAGATGATATAATCATCACAGGAAACAATGTACAAGACATTGAAGAAACTAAGAATCATCTCATGAGACAATTAAAGCTTAAAGATCTCGGTGAATTAAAATATTTTTTGGGCATAGAAGTTTCACGTTCCAGGGGGGAATTGTTTTGTCACAACGCAAGTACGCACTTGAAATATTGGAGGACATGGGTTATCTTGGTGCCAAAATATGCCAATTCACCTATGGAAAAAAACTTATCCCTCAGCAAGGTTAAAGGGGAATTCATCAGTAATCCCACATCCTATCGAAGACTTGTTGGGAGATTAATATACTTGACTATCACAAGGCCCGACTTAGTCTATGACGTGCACATTCTCAGTCAATATATGGATAAACCACGTCAACCACATTTGGAAGCAGCTCAACGAGTGCTACGATATGTCAAGAACACACTAGGGAAAGATTTGTTTTTCTCATCAACTAGTTCATTACAACTAAATGCTTTCTGTGATGCAGATTGGACAAAATGCACAAATACACAACGATCAACGACATGATATTGTATATTTCTTGGAAACTCACTAATTTCTTGGAAGACTAAGAAACAAAATATGGTCTCACGATCAAGTGTAGAGGTATAATACCGCTCTATGGCAGCAGCATGTTGCAAAGTAACCTGGTTATGATAAATTTTGGATGATTTGGGTATCAAACACTCCCAACCAACCAAGAGTTATATTGTGACAATCAAGCAGCTCAAGGCCCGACTTAGTCTATGACGTGCACATTCTTAGTCAATATATGGATAAACCACGTCAACCACATTTGGAAGCAGCTCAACGAGTGCTACGATATGTCAAGAACACACTAGGGCAAGATTTTTTTTCTCATCAATTAGTTCATTATAACTAAATGCTTTTTGTGATGCAGATTGGGCAAAATGCACAGATACACAACGATCAACCACATGATATTGTATGTTTCTTGGAAACTCACTAATTTCTTGGAAGACTAAGAAACAAAATATGGTCTCACGATCAAGTGTAGAAGTATAATACCGCTCTATGGCAGCAGCATGTTGTGAAGTAACCTGGTTACAATACATTTTGGATGATTTGGGTATCAAACACTCCCAACCAACCAAGTTATATTGTGACAATCAAGAAGCTCTTCATATTGCATCAAATCCAGTGTTTCATAAGCGAACCAAACACATATAGATCTATTTCCATCTAGTAAGAGAAAAATATTCAAGCTAGAATGATCAAAACTTATCATATCTTTACATTAGAGCAACCGATAGATATATTTACCAAATCCTTGAGTTTTCCACAGTTCTGGAGCTTACTTAACAAGTTAGGAATAATTAACATATATTCCAACTTGAGGGGGAATGTTAAAGAACTTGAGATCCAGCTGGTGACAACTAACACACTACTTGGAAGCAGCCATCAACAGCTTGGTGGGGAAGGATAGGCTGTCCAAGAACATGCCTCTCCATAATTATGTTTATTTTTAATTATTGCAATTTTGCTTTTCTTTTGTATAAATAGGTTCTAAACATTCGTTTATTTATCATCAATAAAACCATTTCTTACAAAGATCTTAGGACTTCATGAAATTCAACGAGACCATCGAACACAATTTCACTGCAAGAATTGATGTTATAGTTGGTGTCACTGACACTGGAATTTGGCCTGAATCAGAGAGCTATAAAGATGAAGGTTTTGGTAATCTGCCTAATAAATGGAAGGGTGGATGCAAAGAAGGCAAAGATTTTACTTGCAACAAGTAATTCATTTTCTTGTAAAACAATTTCAACTAGTATTTTTCGATATGCTTTATATAATTTATTGACAGTATGAATTCATCATCTTGCAAAAAGTGTTAGAAGAATCACAATATCAATATGAACTTAATCAAGCTCTAAACAGTGGATTGAAACTTATTCTTCTTCTTTGTGTGAATCTTTTAAGAAACAAATAAATAGAGCTCAAAATGAAACATGCACAAAATCAACACAACCAATTTACATGGAAAAATCATCCCGGTGTAGGAAGGAAACAACCACGACACTCCATCTCCAAAACTTCCACTATCAAGAAACAATTGTACATAAGTTCTCTCTAGATAAAAATAGAGGCAAAAAATCAAAAACATCATCAAGAATACAACTTCTTGGAAACTAACAATTATTTCAAGAAAATGGAGAAATCTAACCCAATTTTGTAGTCACTATTCAAGGACCATATTTTCCCAAACCAATGATCCAAATCCAAATCCCACCGTTCATATTGAAGAGTCTTGAGTCGTGAACCTTCCTACAAAATTTCATCTCAATCGGACCACAAAACAATTTCCATTGGAGTACTTGATGAAGGTTTGCTGGAGAAGGAAAAACAGAAAGCGTTTCTGCCAACTGCTACAGCTCTAAATCTTTCTCGACCAACCCTAAATGGATTTATTAATGAAGTAATCAAATGAAAACAAATTGTCCCTTATTTTTCCATGGGCCATGAGACCACATAGGTATTTTTGGGCTCCTCTAAATAAGAGGGAAAATCTAACAAATCTCCCCCTTTCTCGATTAGATGGAAGGATCCACCATTCCGGCAATTGAACAACAAACTTTAAGTTTTTCCCTTGATATTGCTTTTTTCAGCGTGTCAGATCCATTCTCATAAGTATGGATTTTCTCAAGTTCAAGCAACTTATTGTTAAGAGTATCCTTTATCCAATGATACCTCACATCAATATACTTTGATCTTGAGTGAAACGTCGAGTTCTTCACTAAGTGAATAGAACTCTGACTATCGTAGAACAACACATATTTCTACTACTTAAAACCAAGTCCTCTCAAGAACTGTTTCATCCATAACAAATTCTTACAAGCTTCTGTTACTACAATAAACTCCGCTTTTGCTGTAGAAAGTGCAACACACTTTTGCAATCTTGACTGCCAAGAAATTGCTCCACCAGATAAAGTAATTAGATAATCTGAAGTAGACTTACAAGAATCTTAATCTCTTGTCAAATCTGAATCAGTGTATCCAACTAACATTGATTTTCCACTTCCAAAGTTAAGTGTTAACTTGGAAGTACCTCGAAGATATCTTATTATCCACTTTACTACATCCCAATGCTCTCTTCTTGGATTAGAAAGAAAATGACTAACAAATCCAACTTCATGAGCTATGTTTGACTTCATAAACACCATTACATACATTAAGCTTCATACTACTGAGGCATGTGGAACCTTTTTCATAACTTCCTTCTCTTTATCTGTTGAAGGGCCTTGAATCGATCTCAACTTAAAGTGGTTAGATAAAGGAAAATAAACCACTTTAGCTTTATCCATATGAAACCTTTCAAGTACCTTGTTAATGTATCATTCCTATGACATGTACAACTTCTTTCCTTTCTTTTCTGGACAAATTCGAATACCAAGAACTTGTTTTGTTGGCCCCAAGTCCTTCATGGCAAAGGACTTACTCAACTGCTTCTTCAAATTATCAATCCTTGAAGAATTTCTACCAACAATCAATATGTCATCAACATGGAGCAATAAAATGATAAAATCATCATCAGAGAATTTCTACATAAAAGCACAATGATCAGAAGTAGTCTTCTTGTAACCATGCTCCCCATAACCGACTCAAACTTCTTATACCATTATCTAGGTGCTTTCTTCAACCCGTAGAAACTTTTCTTTAACTGGCATACATAATCCTCTTTTCCTTTTACCTTAAAACCCTCTAGTGGCTCCATATAAATCTCCTCCTCTAACTCACCGTGAAGAAAGGTAGTTTTCACATCCATTTGCTCAATTTCTAAATCCAAGCTTATTATTAGACCTAAAACAACACGTATGGAAGACATCTTCACAACATGAGAGAAAATATCATCAAAATCAATACCTTTTCTCTAATTGAATCCCTTGACGACCGGTCTAGCTTTGTATCATGGTTGTGAACTGTGTTCTTCTTACTTCATCCTGTAGACCCATTTTTTCTTCAGAGCTCTTTTACCCTTAGGCAACTTTACTAACGCAAACGTGTGATTATCATATAGTGACTGCATATCATCTTCCATAACACCAACCCAGTATGCCCTATTTCCATCTTCCATCTCTTTTGCATAACATTGAGGTTTTCCCTCATCTATTAATGACACATACTCATCTGTATTATACCGTGTGGAAGGATGTCGGTCTCTGGTAGACCTCTTGGGTGGAATTTCAACTGATTAGTAGTCTGGTGATTTGTTTCAGCTTACATAGAATAATCTGCATCATTTGAACCCTGTTGGTCATTTTGAACATTTTGTTCCATTTGTACTGATAAAGGAATCAGATCTAGGTCAATCAAATCATTGCTATACTACTAGACTCCTTTTTCTATCTTCTCAACATCTTGTATAGTTTGATCTTCTATAAACACAACATCACAACTCCTTACTAGTTTCTTCTTAACTAGATCATAAAACCTATAGCCAAATTCATCCAGACCATAACCAAAAAAGATAAACTATCGTGTCTTCACATCGAGCTTTGATCTCTCATCTTTTGGTATATGCACAAATGCCTTGCAATCAAAAACGAGGAGGTGATCATAAGAAACATCTTTGCCAATCCATACTCTGTTTGGTACATTAAACTGAAGAGGAACATATGGTGTGAGATTAAGAACATATACAACTGTATTCAAAGCCTCACCCCAGAAAAGGTCTTGGAAACTGAGCCTGCGAAAGGAGACATCTTACTCTTTCAACCAATGTCCTACTCATTCTCTCAGCCAACACATTTAACTGAGGAGTCTTGGGAGGTTTCTTTTGATGTCAAATGCCTTGACGCCTACAATACTAATCAAAAGGATCTGAATACTCTCCCCCATTATCTATTCTGATGCACCGTAATTTTTTCCAGCCTGTCTCTCAACTAAGGTTTGAAACTGTTTAAACACATCTAATACTCGATCTTTGCTCTTCAAAGTATATACTTATAACTTTCTTGAACAATCATCTATGAAGTTCACAAAATAACTGACACCACCCAAAGTTCTTGTTTTCATAGGACCACATACATCTGAATGTACCAAATCAATTATGTATTGTTTTCTCGAAGGAGGGAAACTTTTGAAAGAAATTCTATTTTGCTTTCCTACAAAACAATGAGTACATCTTCTTAGATGAACAAAATTGTCTCTTCTTTCTCCATAGGCCATGAGAACACATGAGTTTTTTTGCGCTCCTCCAAATAAAAGGGAAAACCCAACAGAAAGATCATTGGAGCTCGGTAATACACATTATCATCAAACAAAAATGAGTTTGCTAGGGACATGGAACACACACATCCTCGACAGTAGCAGGGAACAAAGTGGAGGATATGAGTTTCTATGGATTAGCACACAGCAAGAGGAGGGGTTCCTTCTGCAAGATTTGCTGTATATAAAGCTTGTGGTCCCGATGATGGTTGTCATTCAGATAATATCTTGGCTGCATTGGATGATGCTATTGCTCATGGTTTTGACATTATATCAATTTCAATTGGACCTAATACTGCAACAAAGTTCAACGAGGATGCTATTGCAATAGGTTCTTTTCATGCAATGGAGAAAGGGTTACTAATCATAAATGCTGCAGGCAATGAGGGCCCTCGTTTTGCATCTGTGGAAAGTGTAGCACCTTGGTTGTTTACAGTTGCAGCAAGTAGCATAGATCGTCGGTTCATAGACAAGGTTGTTCTCGGGAATGTAAGAACACTAGTTGTATGTATCCCAGGTTCTTTGTACAGTTTTATTAACATATGCTTAAGTTTCTGAAGGGCTTATTCCTTGTGCTGTTTGCTTTTATGTTTGTTACACAAACAGGGTAGTTCTGTCAATCCTTTCCCTTCAAATGAAACCAACTTTCCTTTGATCCGAGGGAAATATGTAGATAATACAGGAGTGTGCTCAGATTATTATGCCAAGTAATTCCCACCATTTAATTCATTTTCTGGTATGTTTCTTAGCAAATAAATAGTTTTTTTTTCCTTCCAGTTCCTGTGAAGAAGGATGTTTAAACAGTAATATAGTAAAGGGAAAGACTGTGCTATGTAATAATCCTATTTGGCCTTATAGAGCTGGTGCTCTTGGATCAATCATCTCCTGATACATCTTATGTCCTTTCTTTACCTAGTCTGGTTTTAAGCGACAAAGATTATGATGAGGTCTTGGTCTACATGAACTCCACAAAGTAGGAGGTCCTATGCTTTTTCCTACCTTTTGAATTGTACTCGATTCTTTGTTAAATTCCTTTTATTTTTTTTTACAGAAATCCTGAAGCACACATACTAAAAAGTGAAACCATAGAAGATCATGTTGCTCCACGTGGACCAAATTCCATTGTACCAAAGATCCTGAAGGTATAATTGTCTTACTTAAGCTCGCGCTTAATGTGCATTTTGCAGGATCTTAAAACCATAAGCAAACAGATGCTTATGTGCATTTTTTCTTACTGTGGTGAATATACTTACTATTTACTTGCAGCCAGATATAAGTGGTCCAGGTATAGACATTAAAAAGCTTCATATTCACCTGTTGCTTCTCCTTCAGATAACCCTGAAGGCAAAAGGAGAGTAAACTATAACATTATGTCAGGAACTTCTATGTCTTGCCCTCATATTGCTGGTGTAACTGCTTATGTTAAATCTTTACATCTTAATTGGTCTCCATCAGCTATCAAGTCAGCTCTTATGACTACAAGTACTTTCAATTCTCATCCAATTGTTCTTTTCTACTTTTGGGACCTTGTAAAACAACTTTTAATAACAAAAAAGCGCTTCACGAATAAAAAAGAGAAAAAATTGTCCGAAGCTTCTTCAAGACCAAAAAAAAAAAAAAACATTTTGTGTTTGCTGACGAAAACACATTACATGCTTCTACTTGATACTGTTTTTTTCTAAAACCACTTTTTTTTATAGAAGACTTTTAACATAATAACAGGCAAATAGACCTTAACTTCATTACAGTTAGTCATTTTGCATTGCAAGTTTCAACCTGTTTATATCAGTATTTGTGTTTTTGGTGACTAAAGCTTGTCGTATGTGAAAGTGTTTGAAAACCACTACCGTTAAGTGGTTAGCTTTTCATATATAAATTTATTTATAGATGATATAATAATGTAATTGTACATAAATATTAACTATAAAATAAATAAAAAAAAATTAGTTATACAAGATCCTATAATTAAGTATCAATGGATGCATATGTGGAAAGCCTTAGATTAAGGTAAAGGATATTCTTCACCCCTCACAAGTTAAGCGTCAGATTTGAACAAACATGAAACTTAGAGCAAAAAAATTGAAAGAAAGATCGAGGTACACTTTTGATGAAAATGTCGGCAACTTGTAAGTGAGAGGAGAGAAAAAAGCTTAGTAGGTTTTGATCGGTGGCTTTCCATGCTAAGTGTTTGGCATTTGGTGTCTCAGAGGTAGGAGGAAATGGAGGTAGCAACTCAAGGGTATTATCCACGTGATCCAAGCTCTCAAAAAAGGAAAGAAGTTGGCTCTTCCATAAGAGAGTTAGTTGGAGGAGGAGAGTTTGATTGTGACCATGTGAATCATGATGTCGAAGGGAATGAGGGTGATAGAAGAATCGGAAGCCATCATAAATTATGAGATATTAATACAATTATGTTATGATATCCACGTGATCCAAGCAATAATTGATGATTGTAATCCCTTGATATATCTTTTATTGTTTCATGGGCAAAAGATATATATTTTAGATCGTTTTGCTCCGATCATGCCTTAGTTGTCCATGTAATTGATGAATTGTGATTTTTATATAATAGTTTGATTTATTTTAATTAATAATATTATAAATTATTTTAATGTTTAATTTAAATTTTACTATTCAAATTATCCCAAATATTAGAAAAAGGTGCTCATTGATGCATTTTTCGAAGATAAATTATTTGTAACTAATTAATGGAATAATTTTTTTTTTTTATAAAAAGAGGTGAAAAATAAAAGATATTAGTTTCAAGGTTATGCATTCTTTTTAGTATATGAATCATTTGGTTGGTGTTGTTATTTGGTGGTATTTTTTTTTTTTTAAAAAAGCTAAATTACTACGTGGATAATATCTAACTTAGTATATAACCTTTGAAATTTAAAGCAAACTTTAACTTAGAATTCTCGTTAATTTGTTATTTTAATAGTAATTTAATTTTATTTTTAATACATTTTTTATTATTAATTGATATATTAAAGATTATATATATTTTTAAAAAATATTTTAATTTAGTGTAATTTTTTCATGAGACTAATAATACATACTATTTTAATAAAAGATAAATTTAACATTTTTGTTTATTTATATCCCAACAATAAAATTAGTTTTTTTTTCATTATTTTGAGTATTTAAATACAAATTTAATGCTATTGTTTAATTTTATCTACTTTAATTTATCTAAATATTTAAATTGTATAAGGGAATTACAACTAATATAAAAAACATTTATAAAAGTTATTCTCTCTAATTTGGGAAAAGTTTTATAACTTTTGTAAGTTGTTAAAGAAGATATTTTTTTTTCTTCTTAAACAAAATATAGATATTAAATTTTACTTATTATAAATTTTTTAAGTCTTTTTATTTTATTTTTTTTATTTCTATTTTAACGGATTTCAATACGTGATTGATATTAACTTTTTCTTTAAAAAAGAAAAAAATTCACTTATTAAGAACAACAATTAACAGTTCTTATCATAAAGTCAAAGAAAAACATCACATAATTAACTTTTTTGTGGAAATCTAAGTAATAATGGTTCAAAACGTGGTCCTACACTTATTTATAATAAGGTTGCGGCGGTGTGTTTAGATGTTTTTCTTCTCAAAAACAAAACTTAGATGACATTAACACGTTATTGATTATTCGATTATAAAAATATATATTTAACTTAATTTAATAAAAAAAGTTATTATTTGTAAGTTTGACATTAAGATTTATAACTTTTAACTTTCGAATCACGCAATTAGTTGTTTAATAATAAGGTGTCATCCTTCCTTTACATTCAATTAATTACTAACTGAGATGTTTAATGACGGATTTATAAGTTGATTGATTTAGTTTGTTAGTAAAATTACTATTTAATTCTTAATTTGGTTAAACAAAATTCATAGAAAGAAAAATAATATGATTGGATGATTATTTTAATATTTTATATAATTTAAAAGTTAATATTTAATGTATTTTTCTCCAAACACAATTAACATAACTCTAGTATATTTTCTTAAGTTATTTTTGAAGTTTTAGAAAACAAATAAAAAATTATTATTATCTCATTTTAATCATATAATTTATTAAAACTATTAAATAATGTAAATATTTAAGTTTATTTTTAATCAATATATTTTTATAATTAAAATGAATAAATAATATTGATTAAAATGAAAAGAATTAAATAACATTTCTAACCTCTTCAAACAGATTGTTCCGACCCTTTTATCCTATTTATTATATATCTCATATCGATAAATGTAAAGCGACAATTAACTTAAACAGCTATTACAAATTCGGTGATCAACAATAGCTAGGGTTATCAATGATAGGAAATGCCACGTCGGTCTTAGATAAAATTTAAATATTTTTTTGAAATTTTAAGTACATTTTAAATTTTTTTTTACCACCTAATTTAAATTTAAAATCAAATCTAAGTTGAGTTGGACTTAAAATCAACTTTAATCAAATGCATACTTAATTGTACAAATTTATACTACTCTAAACAAATTATATGTTAGATTTCTTTTTTTCCATGTTAGATTTTCTTTGGATTTTAGATATCATTTTATTATTTTTTTCATAACAAGTTGTGAGTAATGGAGATCTACAAATATTCTTTAAACTATAAGACAAGGGTAGATGTAGGTTGATTAGGTTAGTTTTTGATCTATTTTATAACCTTGTTTTATTTTAATAGTTTTGAAAAATCTAAAACCTTAATCGACTTATGATCTTCTAAAAAATCAACCTTTAAATCGACTTATAAAATCAATTTGGGAGAAGTTGGTTAGACAATTTTGGACCTATAATTATAATATGATATAAAAAACTTATTGATTAAAACATAAAAAATATCATATAATTTAACTTAAAAGTTATTACCATCACATATTCTATTTACTTAATCTCTCGTTACTAAGAAGAGATAAGATGATTATAGTAAGTATTATGCAAATGTATAATTTTGATTTTTTTTAAAATTGATAATTAAAAACTTCCTATACAATATTTTAAAAAAAATTAAAGAAATTATAGTTTGCTTAATAATTGACCAAACATCACATGAAAGAAATTATTGTTATTATAGTTTGCTTAATAGTTGACCAAACATAAGATGAAGCTATAGACCCAGATTAAATATCATATGTCAATCAAGATCGTGTAACCTATATAGTAATGTAAGAAAAAATAATTAATTTAGAGATTTTGAACCAAGTTAAGAGTAATTTAAGTGAGGCGTGAAACTTGAGTGATGAGAGTGATCGTGAGTGTCTAATTAAAAATTCTTATTAATTAAATTTAGGTTTTACAATTTTAAATAAATTCAAAATTATAATTCTAATATATAAATTACTAATTAAAACTATATTTTAAAAAATCAGTATATATTAATATTATAGGCTCGGTTCGATTTATTCAATTTTCATAACTTTTTGGATTTTCAATCGAACCAATAAAGTCGGTTTTGATATTTTTTGAACTTATTTAGACCAACAACCTCCACAAAAAAATATAGGTTCTGTTGATCTTGGACTTAGGTTGATTGGTTTTTTTAAAATGCCCACCATACTACAAGGTATATGATACTTATAAATAAAACATAATATTTGTCTTGGCTAAATTAATATATGTCATGATAAAGGATGAGAAGTCTTAGTCAATAGAATGACTCATAATTCAGTTAATGATTATTTAGTTATATTGGTTGAATAATGAGGTTAATTTATCTCTAATTGTCCAAAAGATATAATAACAAAGAGATAATTTTAGTGTTACATAAGGTTTATATAAACTAGTAAGAATATACACCAGGTAGATTATAATCATTATATGTATATAAGAAAAATTGTAGCCTAAGTTCGTTATTTTTAATAAAAATGTATTTTAATTATCTACATATTAGATGGGATAACACAAGGTCACCCTTATAAAGAAGGGTCACAGAAGTAAAGTAATGAGCTTGTGTTGCCCCCACATATCCACTTCGAAACTGATTCAATACAAGTCTATTACTTTATAAAATGAACTCCTACCACTCTTTTTATGAAAGTAGTGGAGTTTTGTTACCTCATCTAATAAGTACAGATTTAAAATACACTTTCATTAAAAGTAATGAACTTGAGCAACCCTTCGTCAAATTTTCTTCATTCTTAATTCCCTTGATCACATCAACTTCTAAAGTTTATAAATTGCTACCCAATTCATTATTTGAATGTTACACAAATTTTTTTTAACTATTACCAAAGAAATTTTTAATAATATAATAGCAGTGTTTCAATTTTTAGAAGGATTAAATTGTTAGATAAAATTTTATAAATTCATCATATATTTTCTTACTTAATTTTATAATGAGTTATGACATGAAGTTTATTTGAAATAAGACAACTTTGAGGATGATTTCTATTGATGTAGATTTTTGTTAGCACTAGGCATGCTTGTTTTTCATGGATTTGTGAGACAAAGAAACTCGTTAGCAACTTAAATCATCGTACGGTATGGTGGTTTTTAGTCTTTTGGTGCTTAGGTCAGTAAAGAGATTATAGAAGATAAAATAGATCTAAGTCTCATTCTATGATGAATAGGAAATAAAGTGTTTATATATGGCTAGCATTCTGTGTTATTGAAGAGAAACTAAGCTCTATGTGAGTGTATACAATGATTATATATAGAGAGAAGAAGTAACTTGATACATATCACTTACTTATGTAGATAGACTTATTGTAACATTATAATTATCTCTTCATACTATTTCTTTCAAATAATTAGGGAATAATTTGTGATTATTTATCTTTTTATAGAAATTATTTATTAGTTATACTTATATGATGACTCGACGTTTATTAAGCTAACTCATAGAGATTTTTGTTGATTGTGACAACTCTTTATTCGCCATATGGAATCACTACTACAAAATGGGGTATTTAAGTCGTTGTGTAAAGTCATTTTTTGGAAAAAAAATCTACTTATTATGAATTTAAAGTCGGTTCGGTGTAGAACCGACGTTATCCACGTTAGACATAGCGTCGGTTGACGTGTAGAACCGACGCTACATCCTATTTTTTAAATTAAATATAATTAAAATTAATTATTATTCTATTTGACTCTTTAAAATTTTAGTTTGATAAAAATAATATCATTTTTCCTTTTTTTAGACAATTAGTTTTAAAAATTATATAATTTTGTTTATTTGTTTGGATATTTAAATTTATATATGTACCTACAATATATTTTTATTTAATTGTATATATATTTTAATTAAATATTATTCTAAAGTAATTATTTTTTGTATTTCTATGTATATAGAATATTGTCTAAATAAAATAATAATTGAAAAAAAAATTTAATTGCGTAGATAGCGTCGGTTCATGTGAAAAACTGACGCTATCCGCGTTTGTAGAGTCGGTTCATGTGGAAAACCGACGCTACACACACGGATAGCGTCGGTTCTTCACGTGAACCGATGCTATCCACCTAATATATCCCAATTCGGGTCATTTTTTACGCATAATCTAATTTGCTTCCTCTCTCTCTCCTCCATTTTCTCTCAAAAGCTACACCGCGCGCCACCTTCTTTCTACATTTTCGGCCACCTCCGACCACCATTTGCAACGTCTTTTTGTAAGTTATATTTCTATTCTCATTATCTTTCAGATCTATTATTTTTTTGTGCGAAATATTAAAAAATATTATACCTATTTTCTGTATAAATTTTTGATTTAAGTATATTTTTTATTTTGCTTGTTATTATGTTTGACTTATTTTATGTGGAAATAATATCTGAAATATTGTGAATTTGATAGATTATATATATTTATTGTGCATGGATAAATTTATTTATATATTATAAATAATTATATTTTATTAAGTAGAATTTTTCACCTTATTATTCAGTTTGTTTATATATATATATATATGTTGTATAAATTTTTGATATAGGTATGTTTTTTATTTTGCTTGTTATTATGTTTGGCTTATTTTATGTGGGAATAATATCTGAAATGTTGTGGATTTGATTGATTATATATATTTACTGTGCATGGATAAATTTATTTATAATAAATAATTATAATTTATTAAGTAGAATTTTGCAACTTATTATTCAGTTTGTTTTATATTTTGTATAAATTTTTGATTTAGGTATGTTTTTATTTTGCTTGTTATTATGTTTGACTTATTTTATGTGGAAATAATATTTGAAATGTTGTGTATTTACTATGCGTGGATAAATTTATTTATCCATAAATAATTATATTTTATTAAGTAGTGAATAGAGGAAAAATAATTTTTTTTTAAAATTTGTAAGAAATTATATTGATATAAAAGTTATATGTGCTATCTAGACTCTTAAAAAATTATAAATATATATTTATAAACTCAATAATTTAAATATTATATATATATATATTAATAAAAATCAAATAATATATATATATATATATTAATAAAAATCAATAATAACTAAAAAGTAAGTAGTATTATTAGTTTTATTTATACATGCTATTTATGTGTTAAAATATTAAATATGTTATTATAGTAGTCCCTATATACTTCTATAGAATGTTATATACGTATAATTAATATTACTTTTTAATTATGATATAGTAACATGCTTAGAAATTAGAATCAACCAAAGTGATTGGTTTTTATATATTCATGCTAACATGATGCTTATTTTTTAATTTGTATAGAAATGGTTTTGTAAAATAATTAAAATAATAACTGTTTTGTATTATGTATGTTTTGATATATATTCTAATAATTTGGAAATTTATATATAATAATACTTGAAATATATTCATTGTATACATAATTAATTAATACGTTTAATTAATGTCATTAATAGAAAATGGACAAATCTTGAATGTCAAAGTGTAGAATTGAGCAAGACTATATTTCTGGAGTTGAAAGCTTCATGGAATTTGCTTGTAGAAATAGTAATATTGGAACTAGTATGATTCGATGTCTATGTGTTAAATGTAAAAATGAATAATTTCGTGAATTTGATGAGGTTAAGTATCACCTTATCTATAATGATATTCTATTGAGCTATAAATGTTGGTATTATCATGGAGAAAATATTGATAATACTCATGGAGAAAAGATAAATAATAATGTGAGTGGATTACATACATCTTATCGTAATGTACAGACAGAAAATATGTTTCATGGTGTTGAAGATGAATTACGCGAGGATGATCACGAAACCTTTAATAAACTTATAGAAGATGCTGAAAAACCATTGTATCCAAATTGCAAAAAAATACACTAAAATGTCGGGATTGGTTCATTTGTACAATGTGAAGGCAAAACATGGTTTTTCTGACAAGGGATTTATAGAATTACTAAATCTACTAGTCGATATGTTTCCTGAGGGTATTGAATTTCCATCTTCAATGTATGAAGTGAAGAAATCTCTTAGTCGATTTAGCATGTAATATCATAAGATTCACGCTTGTCCTAATGATTGCATTCTTTATAGAAAAGAATATGAGACATTACATGATTGTCCTATGTGTAAAGAATCGAGATAGAAGCATGGTACAAATGAGAGTACAACCAAGCTTACTCGATCGCATCCAATTACACTTTGACGACATTATTTTATTTGTAATTTAAGTTAACTATATATATTATATATACATTATTTGTTTTTGTAATAAATTTAATTATCGAGTAATTAAATATATTTAAATTTTTAATTATTTGTACTATTATTTATATTTTAGTTCTTTAATGCTATATATATATTGAATAATACAAAAAATGAGAGTAAAAAAAATAATAAAATGTACGGGTAAAGTCGCTAAATTTAAAGTCGGTTTTTAACTGACTTTAATGCCTATTTTTTAGTAGTGTATGTATTAAATTACACCCAACAAATTCACTAGTGATATTAAATAAAGCATAAGATTCATGGTACAACCAATTTACATAGTTTACTTTTGTTTACTTCTTTTATCACACAAGTTTTCAAAATTTATGAATTTTGTACCAATATGTTTTGATCTCAAATGCCATTTAACTTGTGCTACTTTATGTTATAAAATTTATCTCTTGTATCCAATTTTTCGGCCAAACCCTATCCGACTAGCACTTATTATGTCCAACCATCTCCTAATTGGCTATCCTTGTCTCGCCACAATCTTATCCAATTGGCATTCATCTAGTTCGGCCACCTCTGTCCAACCCCTCATTGTCCTAGCTGACCATCTTTGTCTGGTTACACTTTTTTTGACTGGTTACACTTTTTTTGACTGGGTTATTATGCGGCTCGTGGCTCACTCGTCCATCTTGGTGGAAAACTTGTGGTAGGGTGGACAAACAATCTTGGTTTGCAAGCTTTCATTCCTTCTAGATTCCTTTTTTTATATACCTTGTCACATTCTTATAAGTTAGTTTTATTTTTTCCAAGGTGAGGTAATTTGTTTGATTATATGTTGTTATAAAACCCACGATCTATTAGCTTCTTTTCTTAGTGTGTTTGCATTTGTCAAGTCATCCAAGCATATGTATTTTCTTCTTTGTAACTTAGAAGAATTTCTTAATGTTTGTGGATGGATTCTTCCATCCTATATGGAGCATTGATGTACTCTATCGTTGTTATTTTGCTAGTCCTCTTGGGACCATACAACATTTAATCATGTTCTTCAATGAGAACATGACCATTACTCTCGAACATCATGTGATGGGAAAGGTCATGGTTGGACAGAATCACATGACACATTTTTAGCCCAACAGATAATTCAATACCCTTGTTTGGGATAGGAAGAAGTGCACCCTTAAGGGGTCCATATTAGAAGGAAGTCCTAGATTGCAAGATTGAATGGAAATACTTTAGGAAATAAAAGCTCGATCTATGTGATCTCTCATATGGAATGGTGCGACCTATTACGCGACACACTATCCTACTGATGCAACCTAGTAGGAACCATTCTATAATACATGCTTTTAGGGGATACAGATCATAATATGCAACCAATAATATTATGCTCGAGAATTTAGAGTTTAAAACGTGACATTGTGTCGCAAAGGGATGACACAACCAAGAATGTGAACAGCTATTCCATCCCGTAAGGCCCAAAGATATGTTTTAGGCTATTTTGACTAAAATGTTGAAGTGTAGATTATGCGGCCCATGGGGTGAAAATAATGTAGAAATCACGGCCTATAAGGCAAAATTTTGGACTAGAAGATGTTAGTGTAGACTACACATCCTCTTAGGAAATGGTCTGGACTGTGTAACCTTTGAGGTAGTATATTCCGTTACGAGTAAGCATTATCACACTCTGAGAATTGGAAGATGTTGTAGGGAGTCCTTGTTGATGGAAAATGGTTCTATATCTTATAGCTTATGAGACATTCAAGAATGACTTGGAGTCTTTATGATGTCATAGTTCCATCCTTTGAAGTTTTCCATGTGCTCTAAGGGGTTGTTATTACCATCATAGGTATCTATGTTAGGCATTTTGAACTTGTAGGAAAATGAAGTAACCACAACTTCTGGTGTGAATAGGGACTCAACTGAGACAGTTAAGTCTGGGGGTCAACCTCATTTCAACCTTTATTGCACCTTTTACAATTGCATACAAGTTGGTAAATAGTTAGATGGATAATTGTCAAAACATTCTTTCAAGAATTGTCCCTTGGATGGCCATCAACTATTGAGATTGTATGGTCAACATATTTTATTTGGACATAATGGCCATATCCACTAGCATCAATATGAGTGTGCAAATAATGTTTAGACATAAGTTTTTTGGGTTGGAAGACGTTAATGTAAGGAAACAATTTGGACTAAAATACATTATTGTGGACTACACTTATTGTTAAGGAGTAGTTTGGATTGTCCAACCTATGAGGCAGCATGTTCGATAATGAGTAGGCGTTATCGTGCTCAAGGTATTGGAAGATGCCATAAGGAGTCCTTGTAGATGAAAAATGGTTCCAGATCTGATGGATCAAAGAAACACACCATAATGGCCTAGAATGTATTTTTCATTATGTCAAAGAGAACAAAGTTTCATGCCTCGTGTGTTCCAAAGGGTCATTATTACCATCATAAGAGGTATGTTGGGCATCTTTGATGAGTGCTCAAAAAGCACTAAAATTACCATGATTTTATGCTCATTAATTGATTAAAAATATATATAAATATATGCAAAAACTTGATGAGTAGAATCGGGATTGCCAAAAACTTTGATGCCATCCCCATGCTTGGAGTCATCCGCGCCGGCAGTAGCGAAAACTTGATGAACTAAAAGCAGGCATCGCCGATCCTGCCAATACTTTGGTTTTATATTTATAAAACTCTCGCAAGTGCACGAATCATTTCGTAGAAAATGATAAGTATACTCCCAAGGTCGATCTAAGGAAGGAATGTATGTAGTTTTTAATTTATTATTCAAACTTTTAAAAACGAAATTAAATCCTAAACATCATGTCATGATATTTTGGGTTTTGTGTTTTTAATCTAATTACAGAAAATTAAACATAGATTCAATAAACATTCATGCAAAATTTATCTTTTATAAATAGTGAAGTATTTATGGATATAATAACTAAGTTAATTATGCTTGCTCGTATTATTTAGGTTATTAAAGATATGAATTGATATTTATTGATTCTCCCTTTTTTGTATGAATACCACCTTTGGTGGGGTTAGATATTCTTTGTTAACTAAACAAATCAATTAACACCTATGGGTGGGGTTGATAACTAATTTGGTTAATTAAATTAATTAAACTTGTTACAGAGATTGAAAATGAACCATTTAAATGCTGCCTTTGGTGGGGTTAGACACGTTTAAACTTTATTCAAGGTGTCCAAATTAAACCTAAGAATTTAGTTATCAAGTACTAACTTTCAAGTTTTAAAACCCTCTTGAAAACATGTTGTCGATACATTTTTCGAGATAATAATTCTTATAAAAACTTTTGAAATAGAGCTTAGCTCTAACTACGAGGCGATTGTACCAACAAATAAAAGAAGCCACTACTCAAATCGCAGGATAACTAAACCTTAAAATCTAATTTTCGGTTAAGTTTGTAATGAAAAATAATATATTTCTCTTTAACATTCTTAATATAAAATCTTGAATAAAAATAAAATCAATTCATTTTAGAGATTTTTTACCTATTTAATATTTTGAAACATACAGCGTTATTATTATATCATTTTTACAACAGTATAGCACGGTTAAATTTAATCAGGACAAATTAAATATAACATGTAAGAATAAAGCATAAAAATAAGCTAAAGAAAATAAAATCCTTACGATTTCGATGCCATTCCGTTGCTAGAAAACCTCGAAGCGGAATTTGCACTCCCGTTTATTGAATCAAAAAGCTAATAAATTACAAAACATAACTAGTTCTTCCCAAAAGGAAGAACTCTAAAACTAAAGAAACTAGCTAAAACATAAGAAAAACTAGCTAATACATAAGAAAAACTAAAAAAAAACTAAAAACTAAGAAATGGAGAGAAAGAAAGAAGAGAGAGAATTGTGTTTTGAAGTGAAGGAAGGGGTATTTATAGGTGAGGATGGAGAGAAAAAAATGAGTAAATAAATGTTAAAAAAATGTTAAAAAATGTAAAAAACGCGTAATGGATATGGTGAGGTCATTGATGACGTCATGGGGGCGGCTTCACGTGAAAAATTGGGCGAAATGGCGTCGACGCGCGGGAGTGCGTATGCGGATGAGCAAATACCCGCGCGCAACTGGCGTGCGCGGATAAACTTGATACGCGCGCGCATCTATCGCGGATGGAAAACGATGCCGTCGCGGCGCCTTACTGCGTGGATGAACAATACCCGCGCGCAGCTACGCGGATGAGCAGTACAAGCGCGCGACTGGCGCGAGGCGGCAGCGGAGATGAAATTTACTCGGTAGCGATTTTCTCCTTTTTGACATTTTTTACCTTTTCGACCCATTTTGTCCAATTTTTTCCATATTTGTTGAACTTTTCCCATTTATTTAGTAATATAATTCTGATGTATTGCTTCCAGTATTCCTTTTTGACTCTTTATGTTACATTTTTAAGCGAAAAATACACACGAAAAAACAATAAAAATACCCGTAATTCCGAAAAAGACAAATTTATATAAATATATGATAAAACATATAAATATATATATATTTTTAATCAATTAATGAGCATAAAATCATGGTAATTTTAATGCTTTTTGAGCACTCATCAATCTTAAACTTGTAGGAGAATGAAGTAACCAAGACATCTAATGTGAATGAGGACTCGACCAAGATAATTAGGTTTGGGGGTCGACCTCGATTTAACCTTTGTTGCACTTTTTACAGTTGCATACAAGTCCGTTAATAGTTGGATAGAGAATCGTTGGTAAATTCTCTTAATGATTATCCCTTGGATGTCCATTGATCATTGAGGATACATGATCAACATATTTTGTTTGGGTAAAACAACCTTATCTGCTAGGCTTGAGATGATTGTATAAATCATGTTTGGACATAAATTATTTGGGCTAATCCCAACTAGTCCAAGATGGGTGGACGAAGAGACGATGTCTAAACATCCATGGATGGATGGCTTTATACTATGTGGATGAACTCTATTAGGTTGACCTTAAGGCTTGGTTCCTATCGCGATAGGTCATGTTATTGGTCAGACCCCATTAAGGTACGGGTCAAATCCTATACACTTTAGGAAATGAAAGATGCCACATGGATGTTCTCTAGGATGAGATGTAGCTCGAGACTTAAGAGCCTATGATTTTGATGGAATTCTATGATGGATTGAAATTTATTATCCATCATGTTGAGATGGGTATCGGTATCTACTAGGGTTCTTCAATTGTGAGCCAAACGAGAGCTCTATGGGCAAACTAGTATAGGTGTGAGCTTTACCACTTGGGTAAATTACGAGAGCATCGAATGGACTAATGAATGAGTGAACGATTAGGCCTCATGATTCTTAATTTAAGTGTTGGAAATTGTTGATTAATTTCATATTTTTTTTGGAAGAACAGATGATCTCTTTTTAAATACCTATTAAATGTAGATGATTGAAAAATAGAATAACCTTTTTTTAAATATTTTGTAGATGCATTGGATGATGGAAGAGATAAGAATCCTTTCTCTAAAAATATGATTGAATTGGAAGGATGAATAGTCTTTCCATGCATCCATTTATGTACATACATTGAAAATTGTTGAATATACTATCGTTGGATTCGTCTTGTCTTAAGGATCAAGGAATTGGTTTTATTTTTTTGAGAACTAATCTGAAAGTTAGTGAATCAGGACTAAATTGATTTTGGTTTGTTTGATGAACTAGACCAATTTTCCCTTCTTCTTATTGCCTTTCCTACACAAAACTTGTTTGACTGGCCCCTACTCACTCTGGTAGTGTATGAAGACATGTATGAAGTGTTTCGATGTTGATTGGCCACCAAATTTTGGCATCTAATTGATTAAATGATAGGCTTTCTAGTGGTGGTATCAAACTTCTTAGGTGATGCACGAATTTTTAGATCCAAATAGAGAGTTCTCAATGAGCAAAAAAGTTTCATGAGGCCTTATTCAAACTACATCGACATTGTTAACTTATTGACATTTTTTGTCTAGCAACCAAGGAAGCCTCATTTGTTAAAAGTGTCAAAAATAAAGCTACCATTTGGTAGTAATGGTTATTATGCACATGTCCTTTTGTGCATTTGGCTCGTTGAGTGAAGGATTGCACGAGATGATCTTTTTCAACCTCCATTGGGACCAAAGTCTTGAAGCTTGTTAATTGATTTGTTGCTTTCTTGTTCGAAGCACATATGGTGAATCTTATGGAGATTGTGTAGAACTCTAATTATAATGATGCTTCTTTCTCCGAAGGTAGTATAGCTTTGTAGATGAATATTGGAGAACACTTATGAATGTCCTTCCTAAATTATAGATTTTTTAGTTTGGTAGAACACACTCGTTTTTCACAAATAGTGCCAAATGTTGATGTCAATTTTTGTCAACATCATATAGAACTATTCTCCGTAGATTTATGGGACAGGAAAACTCGTTAGGACCTCAGACCATTGTGGGAATGATAGCCTTTGACCCTTCGATACTTAAACCAGTAATGAGATTATAGAAGATAAAGGAAATTTAGGTTTCGCTATGTGATGAATAGGAAAAATAGTGTTTATAATTTTTGTTTTTTTATGTAAGAAAAGTTTGATTCTGTATGAATGTGTACAATGATGATTATATATAAAGATTATGAATAACATAATACATATATTTTACCGTAGACTTGCAAACCATTTATCTTTTTATAGAGATTATCTATTAATTATATTTATTTGATGATTCAATACTTATTGGGTTGACTCATAAGACGCTTTGTTGATTGTGACTACTTTTTATTGGCTATATGTCATATATTAAAGAGTACTTATATATATCATAATTATATCACAATCACAATTGACGTAATAGTTTATCATTAGATATATTTAAGTGGACTCGATTGTACTTACTAATAATATTGTTTTATATTATTTGTGATTTATTACAATCGTAAATAGACTTTTTCTATATTAAATTATATTTAAAAAATTTATTAAAAATATTAAATAAAATGTGATATTTATAGTATAACCCAATTTACATATTTTACTTAGTTTACATCTTTTATCACTCACGCTTTTGAAATTCAGTTTTGTTCTCAAATGCCGTGTAACTTGTGCAGCAAATATTACACACGATACTGTTATTTAAGATAAGATATATTAAAAAAGTACGGGCATTACAAAACAAATTACCAATTATCTTCATTGATTCATAATAATTTGATTGAAAGAAAAAGATATGAATCTAAAGTCGATAAATTTATTGTGCGGTTTACAATTTCGCTCGCTCAGCTAGTGGGCCTGCTAGTTGCTAATATTGCTTCCACACATGTTCATCCTTCCCATTTCCCACCACATATATCCTACTAACACATACGCCAATTAATAATTGGTATCATCATTAGCTGGTTAATAACATCTTATCTCTAATTATAAGTGTGAAGGTCAGTTTGCTATGAATCTTTAAAACCATTTAATCTTCTATTAAGTTTAAAAAAGTTTAAAATAAAGGGAAGGATAAAAAATGATTTAAGATATTCTTATATTTAATATAAATATTAATTTAAAATAAAATACAAAACATTTTAAAATAACATAATCTTTATTCTTTTTACATCTATTAGTGATATGTTATAATGTTATATTTTTTTTTATAATTTTTTATTTTTTATCGATTTATCTTATTTAAAAAGTAAAAATAAATTATTATTAATTTTATTTTATTTATAATTTTATAAATTTTAATTCAATGTTTATTTACATTATTCAAATAAACATAATAATAATATTATTATTTTTATTGAATTCGATTTCAATTACCGTTTAAGTTTTTATTCTACAAACATGAACATCCATACAATCAAGTGACTGTTTGCCAAAAAGAAAAAAAAAAGAGAAAAAAATTGGAAGCTGTGACTTATGAATTGTCTTAGTTCAACCTTATTCATAATCAATAATTATATCTTCTGTTCATTGATTCCATTGCAATCCAAAATACCCATTTTAATTCAATCCTTCCCACCCAATCAAATACATATCTACAATGATGGACACAACAAAGCTAAATTTGGCACTCTACTCTTTTATACGTAAATGAGTATGACTTCTCATGTTAATGAGCTTACAGAGGTTTTTTTGAGCTGTTATTATCAGTATTGATATATCAGTAAGAGAACTTAGAACAAGATTACAAGGCCACTATTTTGGATCCTGCCCCATGAGAAAAGACAATAACAATAAATATAAAAAAATCAGAGCACCTTATCTTAAATTATATTGTTGGTGGGATCAGAAGCTTTAAGATTTATTTTCTCTCTTTTTCTCTCCAAAGTTAAGGACTCCATTTGATTATAGTAAATCAAACCCAGAAACAGTTACTGATTGGGAAGGACAAGGGTTTGTGGGTCAGAGAGATGGAGTCTTTGACAAAAGGAGGATATTATTAACATGCAGTGCCAGAGAGTAGAGTTGAAATTATCCATTTAGGACATATGGCAGTAAATTGTTCGTCTACTAGGTATAATAGGTGGAGCCCTTGTGACACTTATCCATCTTTTGTTTTTGTGGAAAAATGATGAAGATTACCCCTTTAATTTGGTGGGAATTTAAAAGTAGGATGTATATGTATTCAAAAATTTAAAACGTTCAGTTTTTTTTTTTTAAACTTCATGTAATATATCTCAAAAGAAAACACAATGAGGAAATTTTTAAATTCCTTTTGATTTGCAAAAGAAAGCTTTCATTAAAATAGGAACAGGAACCTTATGCTCATTAATGATCCCACATGGGAAGCACTGTTAGCTAAGTCTTGTAAAGAGAGTATTTTTGTGTATAAATTTCAAACGTTTATGATACAACTTCTTCATACCTTCTTTGATCTCCACCAACTTCTTTGTTAACTGTAATCTTCTCTTCCTTTAGTCTTTCTTTCTCTGCAATCTGCGTTGTTTGTTTCACTCAAAGGTTAGATGAGTGATAGAAAATCAATGGAGGGTAAAAAATATGGTAGTTCATACTCCTCCTCATTACCTGCTGAACTTTTTGGCACCAAGGAGTCGCCACAACAGCAATCAACTGGAGTTTTCGCCTCTGTTTTCCCGCCACCGTCGAAGGTATTAATATTGTTTCACTCTGTTAAGTTTGTTTTCATGAGAGATTTTTAGTTTCTGTGATCATTTGATATGTTAGGAGCTTTAGTCCTATGGTGGATTTGATCTCAATTGAGATTTCATTTGTTTATTTCACTTGCATTTTTGAAAGACCTTTATTTTGTCACCTTTCATGTTCTTAAAAAATAACACAACTTTAAAAGAAGCATAAAAGGTAGAATTTGCTCTGTTCAACTCTCTTGGAACTACCACAAAGTGTGTAAGTGTAAAATTTATTCTAATTCTTCTATATATCTGATTCGTTTAACTTAATTCATTGTAGGTGATAGGGAGGAATTCTGGAAGATCTGAAATGGTAGGATCCTGGTTTAAACAGGACTCAGGAAACCAAACATTGAACCTCAAGCAAGGTTTATAAGACAGTCATGCCTAATAAGTTTCACTTTCTTAGTAAAAAAATTCTCAAACAACTAATAAAAAAAATTGATAAATGTACATGTAAGTTTCCTGTATAACTGTTAGGAACTAACAAAATCTTAGACATGTTCTTCAAGGCAACAAGTCAAACAACAAATACTTCGATCATCACAATTTTTGAATTTCACATTCACTACTTTTGAGTACTTATATTTTAGATATGGTCTGATGTGATCTGATACAAATTTCAAGTAGTTTTATTTCAAACATGAAACAGTATATATGCAAACAAAAATTTTCAAGCACTAATGAAATTTCACATTTAGTTTTTGAGTTTTAATGAATCATTAGAACTCTCATATGATCTGATATAACTTTCAAGTACTTATATTTTAAGTATGAGATCATATTGTCTCGTATGGAAGTTATAGCAGACCATATGAGAGTTCTATTATATTTCAAATATGTTCTGATGAATTATTGGAACATTCATCAGAACTCTCATAAGGCCTGATATAACTTTCAAGTACATCTATTTCAAATTTGAAGCAGTATATGCTAACAAAAATTTCCTCGGGCTTGACATTTGCTGAACATTATAGCTCCTGATACTAGCAAAGGTGCACGTTATAGTATGCCGAACAAGGACTGGAGTTCTATTGTTCAGGAAGAAAGAGTGGAACCATGCCATCTAAGTTCATCTCTATACTACGGTGGGCAAGACGTTTACACCGTGTCCTCAAGTACCCAAACACCTCAGTCTTACCCAATAGTGAGTTTTATAAGAACATCATTCATATAAATTTCAATATTCTGATTTGCTTTTCCAAGCATTATTGGTTGAAACAAGAATGTGCTGAAATAAAGCTATTGGTATACTCGTGGATTTTTAGTTCAATAAGGATGGTGGAGAAGATGATACCAATGCAAGCAATCCAAACTTTGCTCATCGAGGAGATTGGTGGCAAGGTATTATTGTCCTACATGAACTCTGAGTCTTTTAACCATGGTTGATAATAATAGAACACTGAATGTTTAACTTGCTTTATATGCAGGTTCGCTTTATTATTAAGACCTTTCCTTCCAGAGTTACATGCGTTCTCCATCTAGTTTTTAAGGTACAGTAATGGTTTAAGAAATATGGTTCTTACTATTTTGACTAAATTTAAAAACAGTAAGGTATTTTCCCTCCGATGTATATATGACCCACTTATTCACGTAGTTTCCCTTTTAACCCTTTAAGAAAAAGAACATATGTTTTAAACATATGTTCTTTTTCTTGAGAGGTTAAAAGTGAAATTTTATAAATGAAGTGAGTTATGTCATATAATTAAACTAAATTTTCTCTTTGTTTAGTAAACATACATGAACATTAAGCAATAGTTTTATCATTTATGTGATATTAGAAATTTTTGTTTAATGTTGTTAAAACACCGGTTAAGTTTGTCATTTTTCAATAGAAAATTCTAAAATCTATAAAATATTTTCTTAAAAAAAATTCCAAGATGTTTTAAAGTAGTGAAACAGGGAAGTAAATCTTAATTCATGGAAAGCAATCCTACAACTAAAGCATCATGAGACAATACTAGTTAATAAAGTTAGAATTCCATAATAGATGAATCTTTATTATTCATTTTATTACTTTAATTCTTTTGAAAAAGATTATTAACTTTTTGAATAGAGGTCTTTAACTAATTGGCATTTCTATGTTCTGTCATATTTTGCGGGGAACCATGAGTCCAGGCTTCAAAGTACAAAAATTTGCAATATAAATAAGAAGTTCATGTAGGCAGATATTTTGTTTATCTTTGTTTTTGGAAGTAACCGAGAAGGTGTGTAGAATAAATAAAGTAGTGGATGTGGGAAAAGGTTCTAGAAGACTGGTAATCAGAATCTCCATCTTTTCTGTATTATTCTGTAAGGGTTTATTGTATGCTTTGCTGAGTCCTTAGAAGTTGCCTAAACCTTGTCAGGGCTCTCCACTGGACTAAGTTTGTATATGTAATTAAGAATCGTTTTATCATGTTTCTTAAGCCTGTAATTGCTGACTATGAAATGATGAGATGTGCATTTTCTATAGATGCTTAAAGTTTTTCTTGTGAGAACTGAAATATCATAAAGGATGTAAAGCGTTTCCAAGGGTTATGTGTTGAGTCCCATATTGACAAGAGAAGCTAACAATGTGCTGGTTATAAGTTCGGGGAGCCCCTATCATGATAAGCGCGTTTTAAGGGAAACATTTAGACTACCCATCTTTCAATTTAGTATCAGAGCATGTCCCTGATGCGACCCCTCTGGCTCACCTCACAATTCTCCGATTTTTGCGGTGTCCCCGTCCGAGTGCTATCGGTCTTTGCGGTGTCCCCGTCCGATGTGAGGGGGAATGTTGAGTCCCACATCGACCAGGGAAGCCAACAATGTACTGGTTATAAGTTTGGGGAGCCTCTTTCCTGATAAGCGCATTTTGAGGGAAACATTTGGATTGCTCAGCTTTCAATTTGGTATCAGAGCATGTCCCTGGTGCGATGAGTCCCCTCTGGTTCACCTCATAGTTCCCCGGTCTTTGCGGTATCCCCGTCCGATGTGAGGGGGAGTGTTGAGTCCTACATCGACCAGGGAAACCAGCAATGTGTTGGTTATAAGTTTGTAGAACCCCTTTCCTTATAAGCGCGTTTTGAAAGAAACATATGTGCTGACCAGCTTTAAATTTTATACTATTCATGGTTATAAAGGAATTTCATCAGATTTCATAAAGTATAAATTTCATAAAGAGCACTATCGCACAAGTAAAAAGTAAATTAGGGAATAGGCAAGAACTGTACCATTTTGTAATCAGCCAAACCATGGTGTTTCGCAGTTGCCAAACATGCTTACAGCTTCTCACTGTGAAAACTCTTGAATGGTTGGAAACTATCACCAGATTCAGGCACAGAATGGTATCTATCTATCTATCAGATCACTTTTTTTTTTTTTTTTGGTCTTGTCTTGTACCTTGTGTTCCTGATTCCGGGTCAGACTTTTTCTTTCACTTGCTCTCTAACTAGAAGCAAATTTTTCTTCACTCCTGGCCTTGTCCAGTATCGCAAAGTCTCAGTTTCCCTACAGTCAAATCAGCATTGGACAATGGACAGTTTATTGGAGGGTACATTTTCTCCACAGAGCTTGAACTTGAGTTTTAAGTCCAAATGGATTTGCTACCTAATAGAACCCTGATCGGTTGTTTCAATCAGCTTTCCAAGTGAAAATATCAGATTTTACAACAATGTGTAATACCAAATTATGATAATGACAGCAACTATCCTGATTGTTTATATAATCTGCTATGCATAAGAAAGCCTTTCATAAGCGGCTAATATATTGGTGGAAGGGAACAGTTCCAAGCCTTTTGGTATGTGCTGTAAAGTTTTAATTTCTAAACTGAATTTGACATGAAACTGAGAGATCATGAATAATACTGTTTGCTTCTATTTCTTCTGCACAATCGAATAAATTATTTACATGTATTGTTTTACTACTTATAGTAGTACAAGGGAAAAGATTTTGAGCTAAAAACTTTTAACTAAAAATTAGTTACACAACCTTTAATCCTAACCATCTATTACAATATAAAATCTAAAGCTGAAAATCTCTAATCCATGCCATTCTTGATAGTCAATGCAATGATAACACAAGCTGCATAATCCTTGTAAACCTTCCACTGTTTCTCTTTTCCTTTGTAAGCCTTAACGCAAGTCTTTGTGCCAAATTCTGCAAAAATGTTGTAAGCCATTACATTGCTTCTGATCCTCCATTTTAAGCTTTACACAAGCCTCTATTCTCCAAGTTCAATTTCAGCTACCTTCCTTACATCTACATGTGCCAGGTGAGGGTCAAAGTATGGCGTTCGAGCCCTCCTACACGAGATATACGAGGCCAATTCTTGACAAATACAACAGTCTTAAGGAGTTTTTAAAGTGAATGTTTGCACCAAGAGACACTAAAGCTGAGAATACTAACTCTATTCTTTGCCATGGAATTGCAGATTATGTGAGATCCAAAGGAAATTCAGATGAGTTTTTTGATAAATTGTTATTGTAATATCAAAACTACTTTTGAATAAAATCGAATATATATTAAAATTTTATTTTTATATACATATAATTACATAAAAAAGACAATTAAAACACACAGACATTTTGAATAATTAGATTAAATTATGTTTATTCTTACATATATATTTTTTATTTTACTTAAAAATATGTATTAAATAAATAAATAAAAAATAAAGATCATGTGAGATCAAAAGGAAATTCAGATGAGTTTTTTGATAAATTATTATTATAATATCAAAACTATATTTAACTAAAATCGAATATATATTAAAATTTTATTTTTATATACATATAATTACATAAAAAAGACACTTAAAACATATAAACACTTTGAATAATTAGATTAAATTATTTTTATTCTTACATATATATTTTTTTATTTTACTTAAAAATATATATTAAATAAATAAATAAAAAATAAAGATAATGTGAGATCCAAAGGAAATTCAGATGAGTTTTTTGATAAATTGTTATTATAATATCAAAACTATATTTAACTAAAATCGAATATATATTAAAATTTTATTTTTATATACATATAATTACATAAAAAAGACACTTAAAACACATAAACACTTTGAATAATTAGATTAAATTATGTTTATTTTTACGCATATATTTTTTATTTTACTTAAAAATATGTATTAAATAAATAAATAAAAAATAAAAATTGATGTCAATATTTGAAACAATGTAATAAGGTATGTATAATTTTAATTTTAATTTTTTAAACTAAATATATTTTTAAATAAATATTAAAAAATAAAAATATATGGTTAAATTGTGGAAAAATTACTAACTGATCATAATCGACACTTGTTACTTAAATCGACACTTGTTACTTAAAATTACTAAGCTTGTGACACAATTCGACTGTGTTTGGGAAAATATCAGAAGGACTTTGTCATGAAAGAGAATGTAGACGCAGTTTTCTGGACGAAGCTCAAGGACAAGTACATGACGAAAAGCATAGAGAACCGACTCTACTTGAAGAAAAACTTTTTCGTTTCCAGTACAAGAAAGGTACTCATATGATTGAACACTTAGATAATTTCAATAAAATTTTGACTGATCTGCAAAATTTAAAAGTTTAAATTATTGATAAAGATTGTTGCGTGTTTTTCAACACACGAACTCGTGCAAGTATACACGGTCGCAAGTAATAACATTTATAAGTAAAGATCGATCCCACGGAGATTTGTTACTATAGTTTGTTGAGTACTAAAATTATTTCTCTCTGATTTTATCCAAAATAATCGTTGATTTAAGGAAAAGGTAATAAGAAAATAAAAGAACTCTAGGATTGCAATTCTTCACCAAACTAATCCACTCCAATCATATTATTTTCTTTTGATTTATATTTTTTGGTACATTTAATTTTTCAACCGAAAACTTCTTTTTTATTCATACATCTCTTCCGAGCTCCGTACAAACACACCTCGTTAAATTAATTCACTATATCTCTATGAGAATTAAATTTAATAAGATTCATTAAGTTCTAAGTTTTCAATGGCCACAAATACAATTAGGGTATATTCATATCCTTCATCATACATGTCATGCTATTTACGAGCAATATACACAAAAATGCCTTTCTCAAGTTTATTTTTATGCCACAAATCGTTTTGATAAAATTCGTAAATAATCAAAAAGCATTAAGCACAAAATAGAACGAACAAATCGAACGTCTTATAAATCTATCAAAAACTTCATACAATAAAAGCTTCATAAATTTAGATCAAATACAACCCTAGAAAAATTAAATTACTTCATAAAATTAAAATAAAAATTACAACATATGCAGAAAAATTAGAAGAACAAGAAGGAAAATTAAAACATTACGAAACGAAATATTTGGCACACGCAGAACACAACAAAAGCCAAAAAATGGCTTCTGCGTGTTCTGCAGTCCAAAACCGAACACTACAAAATTTCTAAACAAAAAAAAACTCTTCTCCAATCAAAAACTCCAAAAAAACTCCAAAACTCCCTTACAACTAAAAACTATCTCCTATTTATAGCAAAAAAATACATCAATAAAATATTAAATTTAAATCTACGCGGAGGACAAAAAGGAGTGGCGAAAATAATAATTTAAACGCGTGGGGGACAAAAATTGTATCGAAAATGGGATCGAGGGATGCTGTGCGTTTCTGTTTTAATTCTCTTCCACTCTGCCACGTGTCGCTTTCTGATTCGCTGAAAGATTCCCTGAGGACACGTGGCATCACATCATTGGATGAACAAACCGGATGCACGCAGGAACGGCGCACAGGATTGGGGCGCGAAAAAGTGCAGCAACGGCTGGAAACGGGGCGTGATCCAGCGCGGTCGCGCCCATTGTAAATAGCTACGTGTCGGCCTTTGATTAGCTTCAATATTCGTGGGACACGTGGCAGAATCTTATTCTGTAAATAGTGAGGATGCAATCTGCTACGATAACCCACGTCTCAGAGGATTTTTACACAAGCGGCTCGGTGCGCGACAGCTTCGATGGACGCGCTTCAATCTGGACCGTCGATCTGATCCAACGGTCAGAGATCGCCTCGGGGGAATCTGCGCAGCCGACATGTGGGGCCCACTCTGACGCCGGCCTGCGCGACACGTGGGGCCCACTGGCACGCCGAGCCGCGCGAAGAAGATACCACTGTACCCACTCTCCTTGGTCGGGATTGATGAGCACGCGCGAATCTGAGCCGTTCATCCTTCGATCGGACGGTTCTCGTTTGGCGAGTGTAATATTGCGCGTGGCCTTCTCTCCTATGCAAAAATTAAACTTTCATTAATTATATTTTCACCCACAAATATATTTCAAATTACATTTTAAACTTTCTTAAATTACAGTTTAGCCCTTTACTAATTTTAAATTAAATTTTTAAACTTTTAATAATTATAATTAAGCCCAAATTTAATTTAAATTATATTTTCAATTTTTATAAATTGTAATTAAGAACTATACTATTTGAAATTATATTTGTGGACAAAAAATTATGAAATTAAGTACACTTTAGATACAAATTATTTAATTTTATTAAAAATGTATTTTTAGCAAATAAAAAGGAAAATATTAATTTATTTAACAAAAATTAATAAATATTAAACGAACATAGTAATTATCATTACTAAAATTGATGAAAATAACTGTATAAAATACAGTTATCAAAGATAAAGTTTTATTGTTGATGAATTCATTATCTGAGAGCTATGAGCATTTAACCACAACTATGTCATATGAAAAAGATGAGATTAAATTTATAGATGTTTCAAATACTTTGGTAAATAATGAGTACCGGAAAAAGGATCAACGGGATCACAGAGACTTAACATCATAAGCATTGACTACGGCCAGTGGCATGACGAACAAAAAAAAATCAAGCGGATCAAATAATAGGGGGCAATCCAGATCAAAGTCCAGTGGAGTCATCTAAAAGACATCATACGAAGGACGAGTCTGCCTATTGTCACCAAAAAGGGCATTGAAATAAAGATTGTCTAAACAAAGACAAGTCAAATGCAAACGTTGCATAGAAGGCCGATGAAGATGAAGAATTAGCCTTTACAATTTCATCATCAGATACCTACTCATACAAATGGATCCTTCATTCCAGATGTTCTTATCATATGTGTCCAAACAGGCATTGGTTTTCAAGTTTTGAGGAGCTCGATAGAGGAGTTGTGCTTATGGGCAACGGCAATACCTGTCAGACAAAAGGGATTGGAATAATATGACTAAAAATGCATGATGGTACAATTAGACGACTTACAAATGTGAGGTACATTCATGATCTAAAGAAAAACCTCATTTCTATAAGTGTTCTAGATTCTGATGGTTATAAGGTAACATTGAAAAATGGAGTCTTGGAATTTGTACGAGATGTATTAGTAGCGATGAAGGGAACTTGGAAGGCAAACCTGTATTTCCTAGACATGAGTACAGTTACAGGAAGAGCATTTGTCTCAAGCATTTCTAAAGAAATGATCCTTCCTGCCTGTGGCACATTCGTTTAGGGGCATGTCAGTGAAAAGGCTTTGCAAGGCTTAATGAAGCGAGGTCTACTAAAAGGTGCCAAGACTAGAAATTTTGATTTCTCAGAGCATTGTGTAATGGGAAAACAAACAATAGTCAAGTTCGGCACTGCCATTCATCGTACTAAAGGAACTCTAGATTATATTCACACGGACGTCTAGGGACCTTCCAAAAATACTTCACTTGGAGGTAAACGCTAGTTTGTAACTTTTATTGATGATTTCTCTAGATATGTCTAGTTATACACCATGAGTCACAAAGATGAAGTTCTGGATATCTTTCTTAAATGGAAGAAAATGATCGAGACTCAAACAGACAAGAAAATTAAGAGGCTTAGAACTGTTAATGGTGGCGAGTACAAATCAAATTCCTTCTTAAAAATTTATCGGGATGAAGGGATAATCAAATATTTTTCATTTCCTTGTACACCATAGAAAAATAGAGTTACAAAACGAATGAATTATACTTTGGTTGAGAAAGTTAGATATATGTTATCTCAATCCAAATTGAGAAAGGTATTTCGGGCTAAGGCTTTGTCATATGCAACTCATATAGTTAACAGACTTCCTGTGACTGCAACTCTATCTCTTTTTATCTCCATCCCAAGAATTTTCTTAGCATCTCTAAGATCTTTCATTTCAAATTCTAAACTCAACAGAGCCTTCAGTTTGTCAATATCCATCTTGCTCTTAGATGCAATGAACATATCATCAAAATATAAGAGCAAATAAATGAAAGTATCGTCTTGGAGTTTCCGAAAGTATACACAGTAATCAAACTAGTTGTGTGTATACTTCTACTATCTGATGAAGCTATCAAAGCACTTGTACCACTGTCGTGGTGATTGCTTCAAACATAAAGTGACTTGCTCAGCTTACAAGCCCAATTCTCACATCCTAGAACTTTTAAGTCATTCGATTGAGACATATAGATCTCTTCATTCAAAGTACCATGAAGAAAAGTTGTTTTGACATCGAGTTGAACTAACTCTATCAATAGACAACTTAGCTATCCATATTCGTTTTAGTTGTCCATAGTTGTTGTCCATATTCATTTTAGTTATCCATAGTTGTCCATAAACAGCTGTCCACAACAACTTTACTGTATTTTGGACATTTTTATTGTATTTTGTAAAGTCTATAAATAAAAAGAAATTACAATGCCAAATCATTTGGTCATTTTCGTACAACATTTTTGACTTATTTCTGACATGGTATTAGAGCAAGTTTGAAAAATTTTCAGTATTCTATTTCAGAGGAAATCTTCATTGATATTTTCTGGCGTTTTCTACTAAACTAGTGTTCTTCGGCAATCTATGTTTAAGGTCCTTCCCTTGATTTTTTTAATTTTTTTGTATATTTCTTTTGCTTTGTCTCAGGTTCTATTTACTTGCAATGGAAATTGCACCAGTGTGTGTTAAGTTTAGAGGAAAAAATTACTCTACCTGGGTTTTTCAATTTGAACTTTTCCTCAAGGGAAAAGACATTTGGAGCCATATTGATGACACGGATTTTGCACCAACATCCAACACTACCAACTCTAAGGAAGTCATGTCTTTTCTTTCTTGGGTTATGCTTAATGCTCGAATCATGTATTGGCTTCTTAGTTCGGTGGAGCCACATATCATCACCAACTTGTTGGCTCATCGCTCTACTCAATCCATGTGGAATTATTTGAAGAAAGTTTATCATCAAGATAATAATATTCGTCGCTTTCAATTAGAACATGTGATTTCCATGTTTCAACATGGTAGTCTTTCCATCCAGGACTCTTACTCGAAATTTTTCACTCTTTGGCATGAATATGCTAATTTAGTTACAACAGATGTTCATTTGCTATTGTTTCAACTAGTCAGAATCTTTACAAAACTAGCTAGTGTGATCAATTTCTTATATAACTACGCCCAGAATATGAATTGGTTCGTTCTTCTCTGTTGAACAGATCTTGTGTTTCCTTTCTTGATACTTTTTTGTGAGTTACTTTGCGAAGAACAACACCTTAGTACTCAAGCTATTATGGAAAAATCTCATGGCAGTTCCACGATGGCAACTATGGCTTATGCCGCCCAAGAACGTGTATCACCCGTGATTTCTAAAAATCTGTATTTTTTTTGCTACAAAAAATATGGGCATATTATTGCCAATTATTCTAAAAAATATTGTTCTTATTGCAAGAAAGATGGTCATATTATCAAAAAATATTGTATCCATCCTAAGAAGCTTTAATAGTATGCAAAGGAAATGGAAGAGTTTTACTTTTACCAAGTTTGTAAGAATCACACTCAAGAGGTAAAGAAGAACGTTCTTTATTACCAAGAAAGCTCGAGTTCAATATATGAGATAAGATTTGAGTATTGGGATGGCCTAAACGATGATGTCACATCATACTCAGATTAGGAACATTATTACAAGCAAAAGACTTAATAGAAAGAACTGGATAAAGTGTTAAAGCAGGTAAAAGTAGTGGAAACAAGCATCCCACTTTAGGTCCCTTTGCGATCGGCTCCCCTGTTATTTAGTCCTGCACAACACAACCATTACCGGAAAAGTTAACAACACAATTGTTATCAACTAATTGACCAACAGAAATGAGATTTGTAGAAATTTGAGTAGCAAGAAACACATCAGTAAATGTAGAAGCATTTCCAACAGCATTGATTGGCAAAGAATTGTCATTGGCAATCTGAATAGTTGAGCCAAACATGAGACAAAGTTGTGAGAGTATTCTTCATGTGATTAGAAGCCCCCGAGTATACATACCAAAATACAGTAGAATTTTTACCTTGAAATCCCATTGTAGATAATGCTAAAATTAGCATTTGTTGTACCATTTCATGAGTGAAGTAAGTAACTGTAGGAGGTGCAAGACTGGGAGAATCACTTAAGTAAGACCCATTTGCTATAGAAGTCACTACTAGAGGAACAAAAACAGAAGTCTGAAATGCTTGAACTTGACGATTCTGAGAGCAGATACGGCATTCTTTGATAATATGGCCATTTTTCTTGCAATAATAACAGTATTTTTTAGGACAATTGGTAGCATTATGCCCATATTCTTTGTAGCAAAAACAATAAATATTTTTAGAAGTCATAGGCGATCCACGTCCTGGAGAAACATAAGCCATAGTTGTCGTCGTGGAACTGCCATGAGGCAAAAATGCCGAGTAATAGTCTTGGATGGAAAGACTACCATGTTGAAACATGGAAATCGCATATTCTAACTGAAAGCGACAAGTATTACTATCTTGATGATAAACTTTATTCAAATAATTTCACATGGATTGAGCAGAGCGATGAGCTAGCAAGTTGATGATGATATGTGGCTCCACTGAACTAAAAAGCCAAGACATGATTCGAGCATCAGGCACAACCCAAGAAGGAGAAGACACGACTTCCTTAGAGTTGACAGTGTTGGATGTTGGTGCAACATCTGTGCCATCAATATAGCTCCAAAGGTGTTTTCCCTTGAGGAAAAGTTCAAACTGAAAAACCCAGGTAGAGTAATTTTTCCTCTAAACTTACACACACTAATACAGTGTCCATTACAAGTAAATGGAACCTGAGACAAAGCAAAAAATATATACAAAAAAAATAAAAAACCAAGGGAAGGAACTTAAACAGAGATTGCCGAAGAACACTAATTTAGTAGAAAATGCCAGAAAACATCAATGAAGATTTCCTCTAAAATAGAATACCGAAAAATTTTAAAACTTGCTCTAATACCATATCAAAAATGTTGTATGAAAATGACCAAATGATTTGGCCTTGTGATTTCTTTTTATTTATAGACTTTACAAAATACAATAAAAATGCTTAAAATACAATAAAGTTGTCTATGGACAGCTATGGACAGTTATTTATAGACAACTATTTATGGACAGATACGGAAAACTAAAATGAATATGGACAACAGCTGTCTATGAACAATTAAAATGAATATGGACAGCTAAGTTGTCCATTGAACAGAGTTAGCTCAACTCGATGTCAAAATAGCTTTTCTCCATGGTACTTTGAGTGAAGAGATCTACATGTCTCAACCAAATGACTTCAAAGTTTCAGGACGTGAGAATTGGGCTTGTAAGCTGAGCAAGTCACTTTATGGTTTGAAGCAATCACCACGACAGTGGTACAAGCACTTTGATAGATTCATCAGATAGTAGAAGTACACACTCAGCTAGTTTGATCACTGTGTATACTTTTGGAAACTCTAAGACGGTAATTTCATTTATTTTCTCTTATATGTTGATTGCATTTAAGAGCAAGGTGGAGATTGACAGACGGAAGGCTCTGTTGAGTTTAGAATTTGAAATGAAAGATCTTGGAGAAGCTAAGAAAATTCTTGGGATGGAGATCAAAAGAGATAGATTTGTAGTCGCAAAAAAGTCTGCTGACTATATAAGTAGTCTATGACAAAGCCTCAGCCCAAAATGCCTTCCTTAATTTGGATTGAGATAGCATACATCTAACTTTTGCAACCAAAGTAAGATTCATTCGTTCTGTAACTTCATTCTGCTATGGTATATGAGGAACTGAAAAATATATGACTATCCCTTCATCTTGACAAATTTTTAAGAAGGGATCTGATTTATACTCGCCACCATTATCAGATGTGAGCCTCTTAATTTTCTTGTCTTTTTAAGTCCCGATCATTTTCTTCCATTTAAGAAAGATTTTCATAACTTCATCTTTGTGACTCATGGTATATATCGAGACATATCTAGATAAATCATCAATAAAAGTTACAAACCAGCGTTGACCTCTAAGTAAAGTATTCTTAGAAGGTCCCCAGACATTCATGTGAATATAATCTAGAGTTTCCTTAGTACGATAAATGGCAGTGCCGAACTTGACTATTGTTTGTTTTCCCATTACACAATGCTCCCAGAAATCAAACTTTTTAGTTTTGGCACCTTTTAGTAGACCTTGCTTCATTAAGCCTTGCAAAGCCTTTTCACCGACATGCCCCTAAGCGCATGTGCCACAGGAGGGAAGAATCATGTCTTTTCTTTAGAACTGCTTGAGACAACTGTTCTTCCTGTAACTGTACTCATATCTAGGAAATACAAGTTTGCCTTACGAGTACCTTTCATCGGTACAAATGCACCTCGTACAACTTTCAAGACTCCATTTTTTCAATGTTACCTTGTAACCATTAGAATCAAGAACACCTAAAAAAATAAGGTTTTTCTTTAGATCAGGAATGTACCTCACATTCGTAAGTATTCTGATTGTAGCATCATGCATCGTTAGTCGTATTATTCCAATCCCTTTTGTCTGACAGGCATTGTCGTTGCTCATAAGCACAACTCCTCCATCGAGCTCCTCAAAACTCGAAAACCAATGCTTGTTTGGACATATGATAAGAACATCCAAAATCAAGAATCCATTTGTCTAAGTAGGTAGCTGATAATGAAACTGTAAAGGCTGATTATTCATCATCATCAGCCTTCTGTGCAACTTTTGCATTTGACTTATCCTTGTTTAGACAATCTTTCTTCCAGTGCCCTTTCTGGTGACAATAGGCACACTCATCCTTCGTAGGATGTCTTCTAGATGAATCTTCTTTGGACTTTGATCTAGATCATCCCCTATTATTTGATCTGCCTGATTTTTTGTTATTCGTCTTGCCTCCGACTGCAATCAATGCTTTTGATGTTGTGTTTATGTGATTCAAATGATCTTTCTTCTGATACTCATTATTTACCAAAGCATTTGAAACATCTATGAATTTAACCTCATTTTTTTCATATAACTGAATTGTAGTTAAATGCTCATAACTCTCAAGTAATGAATTCAGCAACAATAAAGCTTTATCTTCATCAATAATTTCAACATTTAAATTTTGTAGATCAACCAAAATTTTATTGAAATTATCTAAGTACTCAATCATAGAACTAGAAACGAAAAAGTTTCTTCTTCAAGTAGAGTCATTTCTCTATGCTTTTCGTCATGTACTTGTTCTCGAGCTTCTTCCAGAGAACTACGACTACATCCTCTTTTATGACAAAGTACTTCTTATCTTTTCCTAAACATAGTCGAATTGTGCCACAAGCTTGTCGGTTGACATAATTCCAATCTTCATTGGAATAATCTTTTGGCCTGGTCCCCAAGGAAATATTAGATCTCTCTCAGAACAATAGATCTAATACTTCACATTGTCACATGCCAAAGTTATTCATGCCGTCGAATTTTTCACCTCAAACTTTGCGTTGGATAGCATGGTTCTTTAAGTAGAACAACTTGATTTTCCAGAACTTTTAAGGCCAGCTTGTTCACCTTTAGAACTTCTAATGTCAAATTGTGCATTTTCTTCGATCTCTATTGTATCAGCCATAAGTACAAACGGATAACATAAATTTTGCACTTACAACTTTAAACAATGTTTTTCTAAATTTTATATCTTATTTGAAAAAAGGAGTCTGCGATTGAATTAGGAACAATCCAATTAGCTAGAAATAGGTCTGAATTAGTTAAAAACGGGTGAAAACGGATCAACTCGGTCCAAAATTCATTAATGATTGAGTTGACTCAATTCCTGGCAGCAACACTCCAGCATCTCCTGGTAGTGCATCCGACCTTCGATTTGAGAGATTCTTTCACCGTTGCATTCATATTGTTGAGAGCTTCTATTTGGTATATAATACCGCTATATTTGGCTCCTATACCAATTTGTTGTGTGCGGAAGCAATAAATAGCAGTATAAGAATATAACAAATTGGTAAAAAAAATTTCTAAGCTTCTCTAAGATCTTTCATTTCAAATTCTGAACTCAATAGAGCCTTTAGTCTGTAAATCTCCACCTTGCTCTTAGATGCAATCAACATATAAGAGCAAATAAATGAAAGTACTGTCTTGGAGAGTCCGAAAGTATACATAATGATCAAACTGGTTGCGTGTGTACTTCTGCTCTCTAGTGAAGCTATCAAAGCAATTATATCAATGTCGCGGTAATTGCTTCAAACCATAAAGTGACTTGCTCAGCTTGCAAGCCCAATTATCATGTCCTGGAACTTTGAATCCATCCGGTTGAAACACATAGATCTCTTCGGTCAAAGTGCCATAGAAAAAAGTTATTTTGACATCGAGTTGGACTAACTCGAGATCACATTGTGCTACCAAAACCCATAGTATTCGAATAGATGAATGCTTAACAATAGGTGAGAATACCTCATTGTAGTATATTCCTTCTTTCTAAACATAGCCTTTTGCTACCAGTTTGGCTTTGTATCTGATGTTGTCTTTACCATAAACACCTTCCTTCTTGGCATAGACCTATTTACAGCCAATAGTTTTCTTTCCCTTGAGAAGTTGAACCAACTCCCAAGTCTAATTCTAGTGTAGAGACTTCATCTCTTCATCCATTGTCATATTTCACTTCATACTATCAACTCTATACACGGCTTCTTTGTAAGTGCATAGGACATCATCATCAATAATTAGAAGTGTGAATGCTACCATTTCTATGTATGCGGCAGGCTTCCAAATCTCCCTTCTCGGTCAAGTAGTGGCAATAAATTCTAGCTACTGATTGATCGGTCGAGTAGTAGCAATAAGTGAGGGAACCTCCACCTCAATTGAGATCTCTTTTGGAGTCTCAAGCACCACCTTAGAAAGAGTATTTGGACTTTCATTCTCTTTCTCAGAATTTTTCTGTCTCAACATAACACACTCGTAAAATGTGACATCTCGACTTAAGATGATCTTCTTTAACTCACTGATGAGTGCTCAAAAAGCACTAAAATTACCATGATTTTATGCACATTAATTGATTAAAAATATATATATTTATATGTTTTATCATATATTTATATAAATTTTTCTTTTTCGGAATCACGGGTATTTTTATTGTTTTTCAGGTATTTTCGCTTAAAACGTCACTTAAAGACTCAAAAAGGAATACTGGAAGCAATACATCACAAATATATTAATAAATAAATGGGAAAAAGTCAACAAATATGGAAAAATTGAACAAAATGGGTCGAAAAGGTCAAAAAGGAGAAAATTGCGCCGAAGAGCTTCGCCGCATGTAGGTGCCCGGCCAGCCGCCTTATAGAATCGCGACGCCAGCATGTAGCCCACGTCGTCATGCGCGGATCTGTGCGCGCCTTCCTCTCCAGATCCGTGTCGCCGTAGCGCTCTATCATCACTTGTTCACGCGTATTTCTTGGCAATAGCTGTATACGCCGTGCCTGTCAACGGCTCGGCGCCCTCGCGCCCACGCAGATGCCATTTCGCCCATTTTTTCCGCGTCGCGGTAGTCCCCAGCTGATGTCATCTTGACGTCAATCGGTAACCTTCCATAGTTGCACTATGCGTTTTCCCCTTTTTTAAACATTTTTTCACCCACCTTTTCTCTCCATAATCACCTATAAATACCCCCTTCTCTTCACTTCAAAACACACCTCAAATCACATTCTCTTCTCTCTTTCTTTCTCTCATTTCTTAGTTTTTTTAGTTTTTTTCTTAGTTTTCTTAGTTTTTAGCTTTTCTTAGTTAGTTTTGCTTAGTTTTAGAGTTCTTCCCTTTTTGGGAAGAACTAGTTATGTTTTTGTAATTTATTAGCTTTTTGATTCAATAAATGGGAGTGCAAATTCCGTTTGGAGGTTTCCCAGCAACGGGAATAACATCGAAGTACTGTAAGGATTTTATTTTCTTTGTAGTTATTTTTTATGCTTTATTCTTACATGTTATATTTAATTTGTCTGTGATTAAATTTAACTGTACTGGCTGTTTGTAAACATGATATAATAATAACGTTGTTATGCTTGCGAAATATTAAATAGGTAAAAAATCTCTAAAATGAATTGATTTTATTTTTATTCAAGATTTTATATTAAGAATGTTAGAGAGAAATATATTATTTTTCATTACAAACTTAAATCTGAAAATTAGATTTTAAGGTTTAGTTATCCGGTCTAATTTAGAGTAGTGCTCTTTTATTTGTTGGTACAATCGCCCGGTAGTTAGAGTGAAGCTCTATATCAAAAGTTTTTATAAGAATTATTATCTGAAAATGTATTGACAACATGTTTTTAGTAGTAGTTTTAAAACTTGAAAGTTAGTACTCGGATAATTAAATTCTTAGGTTTAATTTGGATACCTTGAATAAAGTTTAAACTGTCTAACCCCACCAAAGGTGGCATTTAAATGGTTCATTTTAAATCTCTTAGAAAAATGAATTAATTTAATTAACCAAATTAGTTATCAACCCCACCCATAGGTGTTAATTGATTTGTTTAGTTAACAAAGAATATCTAACCCCACCAAAGGTGGTATTCATACAAAAAAGAGAGAATCAATAAATATCAATTCATATCTTTAATAACCTAGATAATATGAGCAAGTATAATTAACTTAGTTATTATATCCATAATTACTCTACCATTATAAAATATAAAATTTGCATAAATGTTTATTGAATATATGTTTAATTTTCTGTAAGTAGATTAAAACACAAAAACCCCAAAATATCGTGACAGGATGTTTAGGATTTAATTTCATTTTTAAAAGTTTGAATAATAAATTAAAAACCACATACATTCCTTCCTTAGATCGACCTTGGGAGTATACTTATCATTTTCTACGAAATGATTCGTGCACTTGTGAGAGTTTTATAAATATAAAATCAAAGTATTGGCAGGATCGGCGATGCCGGTTTTTCGCTCATCAAATGTTTTTGGTAATCCCGATTCTGCTCATCACTCACCACACCAAAGTCAAAATCTTTTAACTCCTTCATTAAAATCCTAGAAAATAGCTTTCTTTTCTCTAGGATCCAGTTTGGATTCACTAACATAAAAAAATGTAGGACATTCAAATATTCGTAATGAATCATAATAAAAAACAATATGTCCAGACCATACCTCTTTAGAAATGAAAGATCTTGCAGAAGCTAAGAAATTTTTAGGATAGAGATCACAAGAGATAGAATTGCAAGCACAGTCTGTCTGACATAGACTCAGTATCTGAAGAAATTACTTCAAAGGTTTGACATTGATGAGAAAACCAAACCTGTAAGTATACCGCTTGCTCCTCATTTTCAGTTGAGTGAATTGATGTCACCTAACATCGTAGGTGAGAAGAAGCAAATGGAGCATGTTCCATATGCAAATGTCATTGATGCCTTAATGTATGCAATGATATACACCAGACCTGATATTTCCCATGGTGTTAGTATAGTGAGTCGCTATATGCACAATCTCGATAAAGGACACTGACAAGTAGTGAAGTGGATTCTACGGTACATCTATGGTATTGTGGATATTGGTTTGAAGTTTGAGAGAGACAAGACTAAAGGTAAGCACCTAGTCAAATATGTGGATTCTAACTATGTTAGAAATTTGGATAAATGTCGATCTACAAATGGTTATGTGTTTACAATGACAAGAGAACCAATTTGTTGGAGATCAACATTGCAATAAACTGTAGTTTTGTCTACTACAGAGGCAGAGTATATGGCTATAACAAAAGCATTCAAAGAAGTTATCTAGCTTCTCAGGTAGACCAAGGATTTGGGTATTGCTCAGAAGAGCTTGGAGGTTTTCTGCGACCGCTAGAGTTTCATTTTTTTGGCAAAGATCCAAATTCATCATGGTCACACCAAGCACATCGATGTTCGATTTCATTTCATTTGGGAAATCGTCGATGAAGGAAATGTTATATTCTAGAAAGTCAAGACTACAGATAACTCTGCAAATATGCTTACAAAGGTTGTTATATGGATAAATTTTCAACACTGTTTGAATTTTATCAACATCTCTCGAGCTTAGAATGCCTAGGGTGCATTTAGAGGCAGCGTTATGAACTTTTTTGCAAAGGTGGAGATTGTTGAATAATTGGCTCCAAAGTCAATTATATTAGGCACCTAATTTTTTACCTAGCTTTTGGCCTAATTTCCCTCAATTGTTGACTTTGATTCTTGCCCTCATTCATTGTATAAGAGGGAGAGAGAGTTTTTCTTTATCTATAAATATGGAGAAGTTCATGCATTTAGAACATCAACAAAATCAAAAAAATCAAAGAAGGCTTATGAAAACTAAAGAGAGCATAGGCAAACTCAAAGAGAGAATATACTCCGTGAGTGAGTTTTCTGTGAGTTTTGGGAAACACCTTAGAGATATTATTGGTGAGAAAATCTGTATCTGTATTCTGTATACTTTCGAATCAGTTCTAAAATATCTTCTACTTTCCATGGACGTAGAAAATTTCCGAACCACGCAAATTCTGTATGTTTTTTTCACCAATTTATTATATTCCTATACCGCTATTTATTGTTTCCACACACAACACAATGGAATATGGGTGTTTAATTAGAAATTGTTGGTGAAGCTTCGTAATGTACCTCTTTCTCTTTTTGTTTACAACTTTTCTGAATCTCTTTCATTTGTGAAGTAAGCTAGGAAATGATTTGTTGTAGAGAGTGATGAAGGTCTCCCTATATTTGTTCAAGCTGTTGTTCAAATCAATTCTCCATACCCGTCATCATTGCAAACAGTTTGATTGCTGTTGCCTGAACTTGCCATGTTAAGGAAAATCTGTTTGCTCTGATACCAATTCTGACGTAGGAAGCAAATTACAAGAACTTAAACAGCACAATAACAATTGCAAAAATGGGCAGCAATTCGTTGATTGTTAAACCCTTGTGTATTGAAAGAGATAATTCTCAAAACTAGAATATATATTACAAGCAAAAAATTAATATTCCCGAATGCAATTTCCCAGTATATATGATATGCAAACAGAATCATCATGAAAGTGAGTGTAGGCAACGCCATATTGCTAGCTCACCACTAGTAGACAAATTCTATTAGAGAGCTTTAATTTAAATGAAAACTAAAACTTAAGTAAAAGAGAAACGACACTAGCAAATAATTAACAAAAACAATATAAAAGAATTAGTTGATCACAACATCAGATTCTTCCCAATATTAACCACATATAAAGACAAGTCTAACACAAGACCACAATTTACTCCTTAGTATTTAATTTAGATTATGAATTCAGGTTTCTTCTCTAACACAAATATACATATCTGTAAATCATGACATTGCATCAAAAGGAAACACCATATGCAATATGGTTTCAACCTATATTGAAATATGAACTACCTTTTACCAACAATTTAACTTATTTCTTAGATAAGCACATTCAAATCAAACACATCGAGCCTGAGTAATTCTGTTGAAAAAACAAGAAATAATTCTACACAAAAGAGCTCTTATTATTTTCTTCATGTTTTAATTATAATTGTATAGCTATTTATAAGGAAATTTTACTCCTTCAATTACTCTTTGAATTAAGCATCCCTTGATTTACTCCTTGGATTAAGAATTCCTTGAATTAAGGATTCCTTGTTTTACTCCTTGAATTAAGCTACTTGTTTTGCTCCTTGAATTAAGGTCCTTGTTTTATTCCTTGAATTAAGAACTAATATCCAATACTCCCCCTCAAGCTGGATCCAAAAGGTTTATATATCCAAGCTTGGACAAAAGTCGTTGAAACTGATGAGAAGCCAAGGGCTTGGTGAAGATGTCAGCCAGTTGGTCGAAGCTTCTTGTATAATGTCTCTGAATCACTTGTGATTGAACTTGTTCATGAATGTAATGACAATCAACTTCAATGTCTTTCGTCCTCTCGTGAAACACTGGGTTTGATGCTATATGCATGGCTGCCTGATTGTCACAAAATAAGGACATAGGAAGAGTTGTAGGAACACCTAAATCATATAGAAGACCTTTAATCCATATCAACTCACACGCAGTTGAAGCCATTACACGATACTCAGCTTCGGCACTTGATCTGGCGATGACAGTTTTCTTCTTACTCTTTCATATGACCAAGTTTCCACCGACGAATGTACAATAGCCATTGGTGGACTTGCGATCGATTGCATTCCTTTGCCAATCAGCATCACAATACCCCATGATTTGTGTATTGTCATTCTTCTTCATGATGATACCATGACCCACTGATCCTTTTAAGTAGCGTAAGATCCTTTTAACAAGGGTCAAATGCTCAAGTGTCGGGGAGTGCATGAATTGGCTCACAATACTTACAGAATATGTGATGTCAGGTCTGGTGATTGTTAGGTAGATCAACTTACCAACTAGTCGCTGGTAATAACTTATATCCGTGAGTGGCGTGCCCTTCAAGCTAGGTTTGAGCTTGCTGTCAAGAGGGGTAATGGCTGGTTTAGCATCACTCATGTTAGCTTCCTTGAGAAAATCTAGGACATATTACCTTTGGTTAAGAAAGAGTCCCTTGTGCGAGGTTTCCATTTCTATACCAAGAAAGTACTTCAATATCCCAAGGTCTTTAATTGCAAACCTTTGTCTGAGGGACTGTTTGAGGTTGAAAATCTCGTCAGCATTATCACCTGTAATTATCATATCATCTATATAAATCAGCACAACCAATTTTCCCATAGTTCCTGTGCGAACAAATAGTGAAGAATCGGCATTGCTGCTTTTGAAACCAACACTAGTGTGAAACTGAGCTTAGCTTGGCATACCAAGCTCGTGGGGACTGTTTCAAACCATAAATGGATTTGTGCAATTTGCACACTAAATCCAGTTCATTGCTTTGAGGATGCCCGGGTGGCAATTTCATATAAACTTCTTCTTTGAGATCACCATGCAACAATTCATTCTTCACATCCATTTGGTACATGGACCACCCCTTGTTTACAGCCACAGACAGTAGCACTCTTACTGTGTTCATTTTTGCAACAGGTGCAAATGTTTTTTTGTAATCCACCTCGAATGTTTGAGTGAATCCCCGAGCCACCAATCTTGCTTTATATCTCTCAATTGATCCATCTGACTTGAATTTGAACTTATAAATCCATTTGCAACCCACAACTTTCTTGCCTTTTGGAAGTTTGGTGATGCTCCATGTGTTGTGTTGATCTAGGGCTTTAAGTTCTTCTTGCATGGCTTCCTTCCACACCTCTTGGCTATTAGCCTCATGAAAGTTTTGAGGCTCACTGTAACTCGATATAGTGCTGAGGAATGCGGCATGGGTTGGTGTCACTCTCTTATATGACACATAATTTGAGATGGGATGTGTGGGTTTGTAGGTGACAAAGTCTTGAAGTCTTGTGGGAGGTTGCCTAACATGCATTGGATTACGTCGTGGAGCAGAAGGCGTTATCTCACACTCGTTCACATCTTGTACCATATTGTGAGAATCGTCTTGATTATCGCCATCTTCATGCAGTGTATCATTAAGAAGAGACCCTTCATTGTTACTTTCAGTGAGAGATGTATCAATGTTGACATGGCTGGGATCTTGTTGTTGTAGAGCCTCAAGTTCGATTCTTGGTAATGGAAACACATCCAAGATGTCATCCCCTTGACTTGTGATTTCATGTGACTTGTTGAAAAAAGGGTTAGTTTCATAAAATCGAACATCTTTAGACATAATTAATCTCCTAAGTTGGGGATCATAACACTTATATCCCTTTTGTGTAGATGAATAACCAAGAAAAATACATTTAACAGCTCTAGGATCCAATTTATCTCGATGATGAGATTGAATATGTACAAAATAGATACAACCAAAGACTTTAAGGTGTGAGAGGTTAATTTTCCTTCCTTTCATGACCTCTAGGGGAGACTTGAAATCCAAGACTCGGCTGGGTAATCTATTGATGATGTAAGCACCTGTCATAACCCCTTAGGACCAAAATCTCTTTGGTACATTCATTTGTAGCATTAATGCTCTAGTTTTTTCAAGTAAGTCCCAATTTTTGCCTTCAGCTACACCATTTTGTTGAGGTGTGGCAACACAACTTGTTTGATGCATAATGCCATGAATGCTCAAATATTGTTTCATGATATGGGACATGTATTCGGTGCCATTGTCAGACCTTAAGGTTTGAATTTTAGAGGAGAAATGATTTTTAACAAGGTTATGAAAGTCCTTAAATACTTCCATAACTTCATTCTTAGACTTTAAAAGATATAACCATGTGACTCGAGAAAAATCATCAACAAAAATCACAAAATACTTATAACCATCAAAAGATTCATTAGTTGGTCCTCATACATCTGAATGAACTAGTTGAAAACACTTACTAGCAATAGACAAGGAAAAATTAAGAGGCAATCTAGTGGCCTTAGACAAGTGGCAAGTTTCACATGCAATTGCATCATTTCCTAAGTTTGGAAATAAAGTTGACAAAATTGGTGGAGAAGGGTGAGCTAAACGTTGATGCCACAATTGATTATCTTGGACAGGGTTAAACTTGGCTTGAAACCCTCTTGGATTGCTCTTCGATATGTAATAGAGACCATCTAAGTAAAACCCTTCACCAATCGTCTTTTTGGTGGCACAATCCTAAAAAATGACATTGTGAGGAGAAAAAATGGCTAAGCAATTCAAGGTATTTGTGATTTTTCCTACAGACAGAAGTTGGAAGGGAAAGAAAGGTACATATAAAACCGTCAACTCGATTTCATCTGACATTAATTTTATTTTTTCCTTTCCTAAAACCTTTACATTCTCACCATTTGCAATTGAAACTTGAGAAGGATTTGCTAATTTTTCAAACTTATGAGACTTTGACACATGGTTTGTCATATGATCTGTGGCACCTGAATCTACAACCCAAAAATCATGCAACATATTTATTTTAAGAGCAATTTTAAAGGCTTTTATGATACCTTGCATGTCCTCTTGTGGTATGAGTTTTGTATCTGCCAAGAAACTTGCAAACTTGCCTAGCAATGCTGTCGAGTTTCCTTCTTCTATGCTATCCTAACAGTCAATTCTAGCTCATCATGTCTTGCTTTGAAGATACAACATAAACTCGTTCATAAGTTCAGCTGAATTCGCTGTGAATTTTTTGAATGGATCAGACCCATTAGAGGTAGAGGCAGAAGCATGATTTGCACGGTGTGCAGTACGATTCACTTTCTGTAAACAATTATCCTTTATAAAATCAGGTTTTAATTCTGGATGTAGAATCCAACATGTGTCCTTAATATGGCCCGTATAGTTGCAGTGTTGACACTTCAAGTTTGGATGCTTCCCTTTGTACTTTCTCTCGTTGGTTAGATAGGCTCTTGCCTCAGGTATCCTTGTTCATGACTTTCCTCCTTACTTCTTCAAGTTGAATTGTCGCACATACATTGGTGAAGGAAGGAATTTCAGTATTCATAAGTATATGGCATCGTATATCTTCATATGTTGAATCGACACTGGACAGAAGTTGAAATATCTTATCTTCTTCCGCACTTTTTCGTAGCAGAGCTACATCGGTTGTATGAGGACGATATATTTCTAACTCATTTCACATGCTTTTCATGCTTCCTAAGAGTTGTACAAAAGGCTTACCATCTTGTTGCAGATTTGAGATGTCCTTCTTTAATTGAAAAACTCGTGCAGCATTGTTTTGACTGCCATACATTTCCTTGACCGTCTCCCATAGTTGGTATGTAGATTCAGAGTAACTGAATATTTCAGCTAATTTACGTTCCATGGAATTTAGGAGCCATGACATAACCAGCTGATCCTTACTAAGCCAGGATTCATAGGTTGGTGAGGAAACATCAGGTACTTCGATGCTTCCATTTATGAACCCCAACTTGGACCTTCCACCTAGAGCCAGAGACACTGCTCTTGACCAAGGCAAGTAATTAAACTCATTCAACAAGACTGAGCTTAATCTTTGATTTGGGTTGACATCCACCTCATGCATATTCATGAAGGAAAGCACCGATGAACTTTCAGCTTCTGATCTTAGCGGCTTGTCTTCCGTCATTTCAAAGATTGAAGATGCTAAGATAATAATAAAGCAGAAGCAAGTTAATTTTCCTGCTTTGATACCATGTTGGAAAAACAAGAAATAACTCTACACAAAAGAGCTCTTATTATTTTCTTCATGTTTTCATTACAATTGTATAGCTATTTATAAGGAAATTTTACTCCTTCAATTACTCTTTGAATTAAGCATCTCCTGATTTACTCCTTGAATTAAGGATTCCTTGTTTTACTCCTTGAATTAAGGATTCCTTGTTTTACTCCTTGAATTAAGGATTCCTTGTTTTACTCCTTGAATTAAGTTACTTGTTTTTCTCCTTGAATTAAGGTCCTTGTTTTATTCCTTGAATTAAGAACTAATATCCAATAAATTCTAATCACTTTATAGTTTACATTTAGAAAATTTCAATATTTTATATATTTTCACCTGTTGAATTCAACAAACAATGCAACACATTTCAACAAATATTGTACCGACGCCAAACGTTTTTTCAATCATGATGGTTGGTGAAATAGTAATTGATATTTGTCTATATAAACAATGTACATATCCGATACAAATTAAGAAAAAATACGAAGGAAAACGTTTATTTCTTCTTTTGATTATTTCTTCAAACATTGATTTCTTCATGGTATCAGAGCCAAGTCGTTCCTTTATACAAATTTAAAACTCTTGTTCTCTAAAACAAAGATTTCTTTCTCTAAAAATATTTCTTCTCGTGAAAAACACTCTCATTCAAACACTCGTACAAATATTAATTACAAACATCATTTTTGAAGCAGTATTTGTCCCACCTAATTTTACCAGATTACTCTAAACACGATTTTGAACATTTTGGTAAAAATAGAGTAGAAGAAAAGCTCCCCACGTGCCTCCACGCACCTCCACACGCCGCCTGAAGTAAAGGACCCATTTTCCATGCACCCCACGCGCCGTAACGTGCCGTCTGGAGGTTGAAGATGATGACGTGTCATCCAGCTCGGCTTGGCTCGGTCCAGCTCGAGGGCGTAGCCAGCCCGCAGCTTGGTTCGACTCAGGTTGGTCCGGACAGGGGTTCGGTTGAACCCGGTTTTCTTGGTTTTTCACAGTTTTCCTATTTTTGGCCAGTTCGGTCCATTTTAAAGGTCTAACCCCGGTTTTTTTCCCAGTTTTGAATTTCTAAAACTGATTTGGTTCATTTTTTCAAGTTTTTGAACCGGTTTTGTGGTTTTTTTATCCGGTTTAGTATAAATATATTTTAAAAAAACAACAAAAAAAACACAAAAAAAAATTTAGTCCTAAAATTATTACACCATTTTCTAGTTTGGTTACCATAATATCACGACATAGGGTATAATTTCATTACCTATGGAGCAATCAAATCCAGTTGTTGTACAATCTGTTCAGTCTGAAGGTGTTTTTAATGCTGGAATTATTCTTATTGAGACTAATTATGATGTTTGGTCTCAAATAATAGAAATGCATATTGTAGAGAGAGAAAAACTCTCTTATATTCATGACAAAAATTTGCAACCAGAAAAAACATCAAACAATTATAACAAGTGGTATGCAGAAAATCAAAAAGTGAAGAGATGGATACTTATGTCAATGAGTCCAGAAATCATGAAGCGATATTTACGCATACCTACTACTCTTAAAATTTGGGGTGCTTTGGCAAAAGCATTCTATGATGGAAGTGACGAATTACAAGTATTTGTCTTAAACCAAAAATCCTTTACTTCTAGACAAAATGGAAAATCACTTTCAGAGTATTATGGAGAGTTGACTAAAATTTTCCAAGAGCTAGACCATCGTGATAAGGTGGTCATGAAAGACCCTCATGATCTAATATCATATCAAGAGTCTGTTGAAAGACTAAGGATACATATTTTCCTTCCTGGATTAGATGATGAGTTTGAGCAGGTTCGTGGAGAAATTTTACGAAAAGAAACTATCCCAGATTTAGAAGGTTGTTATTCCTTGATTTGACGGGAGGTAGTACGTCGAATCTCATTGAAGGAAAAATCTAGAGATGTTGACGCTTCCGCCATGATATCTAAAAATCGTTCTTTTTCCAATCAACAAGAACGAAAAGGTGACTGATAAATCATTATTTAAATGTACCCATTGTCATCAAAAGGGTCATACAAAAGAACGATGTTTTGAACTGGTGGGATATCCTGATTGGTGGGATCACAACCGTGACTCTCGAAAGAAAAATCCACGACAAATGTCTACTGCCACCATTGCTGAAACAACAAAGGATCATGTTGCAACCTTCTCAGCACATGTTGGTAAGACGCTTAAAGTTTTTTCTCTTGTTTTTAATAATACGTGGATAATTGATTCAGATGCAACTGATCATATGACATTCGATTCTAGACAAATCTCAAAATCATCCTCACATAAAACTGTTTGCACTGCCAATGGTAACACAACCTCAGTCATTGAGGAAAGATCTTTGTCTCTCACTAGTACTTTGAATTTAGACTCAATACTAGTTGTTCCCTCTTTAGAGTATAACCTTATATCTATTTCTTAAATAACCACTGCTTTATCTTGTTTTGTTATTTTTTGGCCTGACTTTTGTGTGTTCAAGGACATCCAAATAAAGCAAACGATTGGTCGTGGTGTTAGGCAAGGAAACCTGTATTATTTGGACTTGGATTCAACAAATCATACATTGGTAGCAACTGGATCTAACAAGGATGAATCAAATATATGGCTATGGCATAGGATAATGGGTTATGCTTCTATTGGATATTTAAAGAAATTATTTCCAAGTTTATTTTTGAGCTTAGATCTTTCTACTTTAAAGTGTGATGTCTGTGAATTAGCAAAAAGTCATCGTTCATCATTTCCTGTAACCTTAAATAAAAGTCCATTTCCGTTTATGGTTATACATTCTGATGTATGGGGTCCTTCCAAAGTCTCTACGTTGGGAGGATCACGTTGCTTTGTTACATTTATTGATGATTTTAGTAGAATGACTTGGGTCTATTTAATGAAATCTAAAAGTGAGGCAAACGTCTTATTTAGAAAATTTCATAAAATGGTTCGTACTCAATATAAAACACAAATTCAGGTTCTAAGAAGTGACAATGGAGGAGAATATAAAAGTTCTGAGCTTCAAGAATATCTTCAATCAGAAGGCATTATTCATCAAACTACTTGTGTTGATACACCTCAACAAAATGGAGTTACAGAAAGAAAAAAATCGACACTTGTTAGAAGTTGTCCGTACCTCATTGATCGAAGCTAATATGTCATTATCTTATTGGGGAGAAGCAACTACTTCTGCTGCATATTTGATCAATCGGGTACCTTCCAGTCCCATTAACTTCCAAACACCACTACAAGCCATCACTGAAGCAATTGTTGCACCAAATGTTCCCAATTTACTTCCTCATGTCTTTGGTTGTGTGGCATTTGTACACCTACATAAACAACAACGTAGCAAGTTGGATCCACGAGCAATACGTTGTGTTTTTATGGGATATTCCATACAACAAAAAGGGTATCATTGTTATCATCCTCCTACAAAACAAATGATTACTACTATGGATGTTATTTTTCATGAAGATACAATGTATTTCTCCTCTACACCTGAATTTCAGGGGGAGTATAACCATGTTGAAATTCAGACCCTTACATATAAATTGTTCCTTATAAAGAAAGACAAATTATATGTGAGGAAAATACAAATAACTTGAATTCAGATGGTAATAACTCTCAATATAGAAAAGACTCAAGGGAAATGGAATCAAGTCCTCATCAACTTCAAGATCATCAAGCAAGTTCCTTACTACCACTAAGTGAGTACGAGTTTCCTTCTCCACAAGCTGCTGATATACCTAACCAATCGTTTGTAGAGGATGTTCCAACTATTGAACCAGCCAGAAAAATACTTACATCACGTCCTAACAGAGGTATTCCTAAAGCCATGTATGAACATGATATTTCTAGTAAAGTCAAATATCACATGAGTAACTATATGTCTAAACATCGTTTGTCAAAATCAAACGTATCATTTGTGAATCAATTATCTGTTGTATCTATTCCTAACAATGTGCAGGAAGCTTTAGCTGACCAAAAATGGAAAGATGCTATGAATGAAGAACTAAGATCCTTAGAAATAAATAGAACTTGGGAGCTTGTCGATCGTCCACCAACAAAGAAAATTGTTGGATGTCGATGGATTTTTTCAGTAAAGTATCAAGCAGATGGTATGATTGAACGCTATAAAGCAAGATTGGTGGCAAAAGGATACACTCAAACATATGGGATCAACTATATAGAAACATTTGCACCTGTAGCCAAAATTAACACTGTTCGAGTCTTGGTATCTCTAGCTGCAAATTTAGATTGGCCATTATATCAATTTGATGTAAAAAATGCCTTTCTACATGGATATTTAATTGAAGAAGTCTACGTGGATTTACCACCAGGAATCAAGAAATCCACAATCCATGATGAAAAGGTGTGCAAATTAAAAAAAATCACTGTATGGATTGAAACAATCCCCAAGAGCATGGTTTGGTAGGTTCACAATGTCAATGAAGGCATTTGGCTACAAGCAAAACAATTCAGACCATACTTTATTTCTGAAAAAAGGGTATGGTAAGATCACTGCACTTATTGTATATGTTAATAATATGATAGTAACAGGAAATGATCTTGAAGAAAGGAAAGCGCTACAAACTTATTTGTCCAAAGAATTTGAAATGAAAGACCTTGGTTCCTTAAAATATTTTCTTGGACTTGAGGTTTCTCGATCAACAGAAGGAATCTTCTTATCTCAAAGAAAGTATGCCTTAGATTTATTAAAAGAAACTGGTATGTCGGCTTGTCAACCAGCTAATACACCAGTAGATGAAGGACTAAAGTTATGTATCAAGGTTGATCAAGTTCCAACAAATAAAGAAAGATACCAAAGGCTTGTTGGAAGGTTGATGTATTTGGCACACACAAGACCAGACCTTGTCTATGCTTTAAGTATTGTCAGCCAATTTATGCATAATCCTGGAGAACAACATATGAATGCAGTTATTTGTATTTTGAGATATTTAAAGTTTGCTCCTAGAAAAGGAGTATTGTTCACTAAAAACTCAGAGTTTTCTAGAATTGAAGTATATGCTGATGCTGAATGGGCTGGATCAATAAATGATAGACGATCTACATCAAGCTACTTTACTTTTGTAGGGGGAAACCTTGTAACATGGAGAAGTAAGAAACAACATGATGTTGCCCGCTAAAGCGCAGAGGCTGAATACAGAGGAATGACACTTGGGCTTTGTGAGGCCTTGTGGTTACAATATCTTCTTAAAAGATTTGACATATCCTGCTAAAGAATCAATTAATTTATTTTGTGACAATAAAACAGCATGTGATATTGCTCATAATCCAGTTCAATACGATCATACAAAACATGTTGAAGTTGACAAATTCTTTATTAAGAAAAAGTTGGAAGAAAATTCATTAGAATTACCAAAAATTAAGTCAAAAGATCAATTGGTTGACATTCTCACTAAAGCAGTCTCATATCGAGTATTCACAGAAGTTTCAGTCAAGTTGGGCATGAAAGATATCTATGCACCAACTTGAGGGGGAGTGTTGAATTCAACAAACACTGCAACACATTTCAACAAATACTGCGCCAACGTCAAATGTTTTTTCCAATATACACGGCGACTACCAAGCAGCCGTAAACCATGCAATTCAATCACGGTGGTTGGTGAAATAGTAATTGATATTTGTTTATATAAACAATTTACATATACGATACGAATTAAGAAAAAATACTAAAAAAATGTTTATTTTTTCTTCTTATTATTTTTTTAAACATTGATTTCTTCGTCACCCTCGTGTGGTAAGACTCAATTCTTTGCCGTAGAGCCTTCGATCTCCTCGGATTATTATTGAACTCCAAGAAATACTACAGTAATTAGAGATAAATTAAGCAATGCAATTAAAATAAAATATTAAAGATAATATTGAATGGATTTTAATTTTACGGTGCTAAAAGTTGAATGAATTTAAATAGTAATAATCTAATTTGAAAGAATTTATTGTTTTCTGAATTATGTATTCATTATTTTGCAGTAAGAAATGAGGATTTATGTACCACCAAATAAGCATTTAACAGCAGAGAACCAATAGCAGCAAAAGTAAACACGCTTCCTCAAGCCAAAGTTCCCAACTTGATCTGAAAAAGGGCCAACTCCAAAAACCCACGTTCAAAAACCAACTCGATTGCAGAAACCAAAGTCCCCAACCGCAAAGCGTCAAGCTTGAATAGGGAAATGACGTTCACGATGCAGTCAAAAAGCCTTTATGTGGATTTTGGCGACTTGGCGTGCTAAGAACGTCGTGAGAAGCAACGGATATTTCCGGCGAGATAGTGGTGATCGTTGACGTTGTGGAAACGGAAATAGCGGAAGTGGAATTCAATTTTCTATGTTTCCAGAAAAAGTTGTGTTGCTTGGAAATTGTTGTCTTCGAGGCTTGGAATTGGAGGAAACGAACGTAGTTTTGTTAACTTCAGCCGATATTTCTTTCGGCCGAAGCGATTTAGGAAATGTGGAAACGGAAGTTGCAGGAACAAAAAACAAACGCCGTTGCCGGGGATCGAACCCGGGTCACCCGCGTGACAGGCGGGAATACTTACCACTATACTACAACGACATGTTTGATTTAACGTGAATTTAAACGTTTCTTATTCATTTATATTTAAAGTAGTAATCAATTACTAATTACTTTACCACTAAAATTGTTGTGCTCTCAAAGCAGTTTAAATTAATAATATTGATTAGTGCTGAAATTTATTTAAATTTTGTTTGAATTTTTTTTAACGATAATTACTTAATATAGTATAGAATTTTGTAAAAGGTCTTAAATTAAGTATATTTTATAATAAAAATTTCCTAAATTATTTATATATAACCATACCCAAATTCAAAACTTAAAACTGTGTCTTTCCTTTTTCTAATTGGCATGGAATTCGTTTTTTTTTTTAATATTTTCTTTATGAAGGTAATTAATAAAATATTTGTATATATCATAAATATATTATAATTATAATTAATATTATAATTTTTTATTAAATATAATTATATAAATTTATTTTCCAATTCACATCATTTTTAATAAATGGAATTTTCAGGTTGAGGAATATTATCACAGTGGAATCCAAGTCAAAAGTTGGTCTCTTTTTATTCACGCGTTATGTTGAACGAGAATCTTATTATGATATCTTGAAGTACCTCATTCGGCACAAAAATCTCAATTAATCCAATAATAAAATTATGAATAATTTACCTCCACACAAGAACATTTCGATGGTATCATATCATTTTATTTTTATAAATTAAATAAATTAATATTTTAAAAAAATTAAGGTAATTTATTCACTTTATTATTATATTTTTAAATATTTTAGTCTTTTTCTTTTCCCAATAATTGTTTGAATTTTTTGATTAAAAAACCTTAAATTTTTGAATTAAATCTTATTAATAAATGTTGATAGATATTTGAAGAGAAAAATAAAAAAAAAGTTAAAAAAAAAATAATTAAAATTATTAAAATAAAACTAAAAGGACTAAAACATTCATAAATATAACAAAAATTGATTAAAACTTACTAATTTAAAATAAAATAATTAATATATTTAATTTATAAAGATAAAGTTACTCTCTACAATTTTTCTATTTTGATATCATTTTTAAACAATTTTCTATTTGGATATCATATCTATACAATTTTTTTCTATTTTGATATCTTACACAAATTGAGCTTATTAGAAAAGAAAAGAAAAAAAGTTAAATCTAAAAATTCCAATAAGTACAAAATGACGAACTTGAACAATCACATAAGTGTATTACAACTGTGATAACCTTTACTTTCGAAATAGATTTAATCCCACGTCGTTTATATATGTGTAAAAAAATAATTTTCGTTTCTTTCTTGCGATTCTCATTTTAAAGAGATAATTGATCTTAACTTCTGGTTCTAAAAACGTTGTGTGTGTATTGATGTTAAGATTGATCTTTACTTTCAAAATGAGCTTAGTCTCATATCTATTGTTTGTGTGTAAAAGAAATTTTAAGTTTTAACTGGTTTTTATAAGTGGACTGATATTAGCTGCTGCTTCTTCTTTTTCTTTTTTAAAAACAAAATGTCACCAAAGCTCTCATAGCATTCTCTATAGAAGGCGCCTGAAACTCTCAGGCAAAGCAAACTAAGGGAAAGAAGAAAAATCAAAAACAATTCACAACCATTAATGGCAGAAGAATTGAAGCTTTTTGGTAAATGGGCAAGTTCTTTTAACCGTAGAGTTGAACTGGCTTTGAAACTCAAAGGCATAAATTATGATTACATAGAAGAAGATCTCACAAAAGGGAGTACATCACTTCTTGAGCACAACTCAGTTCATAAAAAGATCCCAGTGCTTGTACACAACGGAAAATCTACTGCAGAATCGCTTGTCATTCTCGAGTACATAGATGAAACATGGAAAAGGAAGGGCAATCCTATTTTGCCTATAGACTCTCATAACAAAGCAAGGGCACGCTTCTGGGCTAAATTCGTTGATGAAAAGGTGAAATGGGTAGCATTTATTTTTCAGTTTCATGAATTTGTTTAGATCGATCACTAATTATCACTAAAATTAATAAACCATGTGTTGTTCAACCTTTTTGTCTGCAGTTCCAGCCAGCAGCGTTCAAAGCAAACATGGTGAAAGAACCGGAAAATGAAAAGGCCATTGAGAAATTTTGGGAGATGTTAAAAGTTCTAGAGAATAAGCTTCAAGGGAAGAACTTCTTTGGAGGTGACAATGTTGAATACTTGGACATCATTACGATGGTTTTCGCCTTTTGGTACCCTTTTGTGCAAGAGGTTGTGAGGTTGCAATTGCTTTTTGAAGAAAAATTTCCTATGCTATATAAATCGATTCAGAAGCTTAGTGATATTGATCTTGTAAATGAAGGCCTCCCTCCTAGAGAGAAACATTTAGCATATAATAGAGCTTGTTTTGAAGAGGCCTTATTAGGAGCTCAAAACTCATGAACTCTCCTTAGAGCTTGATTGTACAACTTCCTAATGTTGTGTATATGAAAATTAGTAAATAGTCTTTTTGAAAGGTGATTAATACTTGAATCGTAATGCTATAATAACCAAAAACTCAAAATTGGGCAATTGAAATTTGAAACATAACAAAAAAAAAACATTTATATAAATAGAAAAGTGATTGTCATCAAACACCTAGCAACTTGGAGTTAAAATTCTGAATATTAAAGATACATTGAGAAAATAGTCCTCACACAACCAGTTTCACCAGAAAATTATTGCATTCACATAAACTACCATGACTGGTAGAGGCAGAAATAAACATGGATCATTTGCTTCCTCAAAACATACAGTACTTTGTCAAGAATAGAATCCATTCAAAGCCTACGATGAACTATCACTGATCTTTGACAACAGTCACAGGACAAGTTGCATTGGCTGTAACATAGTTGGTAACACTCCCCAAAAGTACCCTGAAAATATCCCATTAATAATATTAAGAATCAAACTATAATGAATCAACTAATTGGTTTTCAATCTGTTCAACTCTAAAATTTATGCAACTGAGATCAGAGATTCAGAGATGGGATCTCAATATGTTAGAAACTTATGAAGAGTAGATAATATTAAGAAACGTTTCAGAGAATGAAATACCTCTGAATGGTACCAAGTCCCCTGCTACCCATAACCAGACAGTCAAGCTTCAAATCTCCAACAGCCGAGCAAAGTTTGTCTCTTGGATCTCCCCAGTAAATCTTTGCCACCACTGTCACCTAAACCCAATTCAAAATCAACTCAGTACTTTTATCGAACAGATGATAAACACAACAGCAGATTATGTAAGAAACCCACATTTATTTGCCTGGAAGCTGTGTCCAACAAATCCAAAACATCTGGATCAAGATTAACCTCGTAATTTTTCATCACTTCATGTTCCCTGAACTCTACTAATGGAATCAGAGCTGCAATAAGCTCAAATACAATCAAAATCATCACCCAAATATGAAGTTGATTTGGAAATGATCAGAAAATTTTGAAAAATAAACAACTAGGGGAAAGAACATACGTGAACCAGTAGAGGTCCAAAGAAGATTACGACTCTCACTTCCTTGTTGATGTTTGATATGGATCAAGTAGAGGGTGTCACCATTATCCAGAAGATTATGAATTGCCCATTTGAGAGCAACCTTGCTTCCCTTGGAGAAGTCCAAGGCCAGCCCAATCTTCCTGTCTTTGGTCATCCTTTTTCCCTTTCTTGGTTCAAAGCAAAGATCAACTTCAAGAACAAAAGAAATACGTGTATTCAATTTTAATCGATGGTAAAGAGGATATTTATGGTATGCTTTCAAGAGCTATGTTGAATTGTAGGTGGGGCTTCTTTTCAAAAGTTAAGATGCTGCAATTTTTGTGATGAGAAATTACGGGTGATTTCCATTAATATTATTATTTATTGATATAAAAAAATAATGTTTTTTAAAATAATTTATTGCAGTTACCTTTCTTTCGATTGGCCTAAAAAGTCACATTATAAATAATTCAGAATTAATTTAAAATTTATTTGACATAAATTTCCAGTGACACACTGACACATGTTTTTTTATTTTTTTTCTTTAAGGATGCCACGTATTATTGTTTACAATATAATAAATGAGGTTATTTAAAAAAAAATACAATAAATAAAGGTGTGATATTTTTGCTTAATTCCTAGATTCGAAGCTTCTCAAGAAAAAAATAAAAGAGTGCGTCGTCGGTTTCGCATCATATTTAGTATACTCGTAAATGTTATTTATTAATTCTAATAAATTTAATTAATTTATATATTACACCAATTCTTCACACAATTCTATAAAGACTCTTACTATTAATATTATTGATTTATTTGATAGGAATATATAATTTTTAATACAATTTAATTTTTTTTACGTACTTTCGAGATGTGATCATATTTATTAAATATATCTACGAAATGAAATCATATTTATTAAATCCTTAAACTCAACTTCTTACAATTTCATACAACATCTTGTATATATTTATATAAAAAATAACATTATAATTAAAAATATATTTTATTTTAATTTTTTAGTATCTATTAAAATAAATAATTTAATTATATTTATAATTTATATATTACAGCTATTGTATATCAAATATAATTTTAAATTTATTTTATTTTTAAACATAAATTTTATTAATTTATAACATTAAATATATATTATTCGTTATCTATGAATATTCTCTTTCATAAATAATCTTAGACTCTAATGGAGAATATCTACACCACGCTACAATAATTAGCCAACATTATTTACAATGTAACTCTTTACCGGTACTTAATTCACATGTTAGTTCATTAACTATATTTATTTTTATTAAGTTATGAAATAACTAGTTGTGATAAAAATATTAGAAGTTAATAGTAATATAAATTTATTCTTTAAAAAGAACAATTTAAAATAATTATAATTAAATAAAAAAAATTGAAAAAAATAATAAAGATCAAAAAAGCAATTAATTTGTAGTTGATATTTCAAATATTAAACATTCAAATCTACTCTAGAAGAAATAAGAGTACAAAAGATAAAGAATTCTTTTTGACTAAATAGTTTCAATTTTGATAAATTGATAAAATTTTACTAACACTAAGTTATCTTAAACTTTATAGTTTTATATTAAATTCCATAATAGAAAGACCAAAAAACTCTCTTTAATTTTAATAAAATAAGATCAATATCACACTCACTGTATCTCTAATAACTATAGTAGATAATTTCATTAAAATTCCGATAGTCATCGTTGGTGATCTTACTTGAGCTCCTATAGGTATCATCGGTGAGCTATTATAGTTTCGATGATCACCATCGAGTACCCATTGGAGCTTCAATGCAAGTTACATATAAAAATGCAAACGCAACATGTTACATCTAGTGAATCGCATAAATTATGATGAAGGTAACATGTTATATAAAAAGATATATGTAAATGTAAAAGTTACAAATCACAAGAACTATAATGAATATATTATATAACATACAAAGATACATATAGATATAATATGTTATATTCATTAAAATTACGTTAGATATAATATATTATATATATATATGTAAATGTACATGTTACTTTAACATCTCCGTCCTAAAAACAAATTGTCATGAATATCTCAAGTTAATATAACTTGAATATTATTTTACACTTTCTAACGTGTATTAGAAGGTCATGGACTGAACACAACAACGAAATATGATGCTTTTCTATCTTAGAGGGAAACTTCGATTCAGAAGGTGCAAACCTCACATGATTAGGGAAATCTGCACAAAATCCAAATTGATTAAGAACATAGTAGTGTAATTGGAATTACCAAACACAACATAATCCGCCAAAAAAAAAAAGAACAAATGCAAACTCGAATATAATTGGATCACATCTCATTAGATGCCCTGCTTGAAAATTCGTTCCCAAATTTGGATTTGAGTAACCCATAATTGGATCACATCTCATTCTGTCATCCACCAGAGAAAAATATGAAAACTTAATCGCTTGAAAAAAGAAAAAAAGAAAAGCAAAGCGAATTAGTAATTACAAACTTTAGTATAATGGAAAATTTTCTCTAGATATTATCATGATCCAAACCCCAACTTCATTTAATGAAAGAAAACCCTTTCAACGAACAAAATTATAGGTCATTCAACAGAATCTATGAGATTAAAAGCTTTGACATATGTATCTTGTCCGAATTAGCGTCGATAAGAGGCTCGCTATGACTATGATTAGTTGAGTCCTAGGAGGGATTACCCTCGTTCAAACTGAGAAAGTCACAGACCCAAATTTGAACCCCTTGGTGGCCGAATTGCTCCTTCCTAATAATTCAAACGCCATAAATGGAAGCTAGAAATCTCATGAATGTAGAGTGATTTTTTTCTTTTTTGCTTGGGTTATTTATGCACTAAGATTTTCTCAACAACATTTATCATTAGCAAGGTTGAGAAATATCTAATGAGTGATGAGAAGAGAGAAAAAGAAAGGGACAAACTTCACCATTAGAATTCACTTCAACACCAAAAGAATTCGCAGGACAATGCAAGAGAGAATGTAGAAAGAAACGATGGCGACCAGCAATACCCATTTTTTGAACAGATATGGCCGTAAACACCAGAGTAAGATGGGAGGGGGTGTATTGGAGATAAAATTAAGGAGTAAATTAAGGAGTGTCAACTCCTTAATTTAAGGAGTGTCAACTGCTTAATTTAAGGAGTAAATCAAGAACCTTAATTCAAGGAGAAAATCAAGGAGTTGTGATCCTTAATTTAAGGATTAATTCAAGGAGTAAAACAAGGAATCCTTAATTCAAGGAGTAAAACAAGGAATCCTTAATTCAAGGAGTAAAACAAGGAATCCTTAATTCAAGGAGTAAATCAAGGAATGTTTAATTCAAAGAGTAATTCAAGGAGTAAATCTCCTTATATATAGCTATAGAATTGTAATGAAAATATGAAAGAAGAATACAACTTTGAGAGAGCTTGTTTTATTTTGGCAAGGCCTTTAGGCCTTTTGGCCTTTGGCCTTGGCGTTTTCAACTCCAATTTCAACAGGGTGCGTGCTTCTATGATGATGGCATAGAGATAGAGAAATAACGTGGATTACAGTTGACTAAGAATGTGAAAAAGAAAAGAAAAAATCGCAGATTCAATTATCTACGTTGTTTCGAACCGTCGATTCGGTTTTTATTCGATAATTTTTAAAGACTGTTATGATTTCGGGTATTAACTGTACATAAAATAACGGTTACGATTTGGGTACAGTTATATTGATAATCGTATTCGTCTATACTCAAAATTAATTATATTTATTAAATTAATTTATATTTATTAAATTAAATTATATGTGTCATTTAAGATTTCTCATCTTGGGCAAACAAAGAGTTTGAGATTCAGAAATTTTGTTGCTCTTTGCGTTTGTCCTCTCATTTTCTTGTCTACCGTCTTGATTTCTCACTTGTCGTCCTCGTTTCCCATCTACAGTCTTGGTTTCCTCATCTACAGTTTGTGTCTATCGTTTGTGTCTACCATCTATCGTCTGCATCTGGGTTTCATTTATTTTTCTCGTCGTTATGTCTGTTATTTGCGTCTCTCGTCTACCGTCAAGTTGTCTGGGTCTTCTTTATTCTACATCGCCATGTCTTCCATTTGCGTCTATCATCTGCATCACTGTCTACCGTTTGTGTCTCCTTTATTTTCCCCGTCGAGCATCAAGAATGTGTTTTTTTCTTTTTTGCGTTTCTTCTGATTTCTTTCTTTTTAGAATAAATGGTTTAAAAAAATAATTTTTTTCAGATATTTTTTAATAATCGTCTCAAACCGTTACCTAAAGGTAAAAAATCATCCATAAACCATAATGATTTTAAATACATATTTTATAATTCAGTTAAAGAATAATTATATCAAAAACCATCTTCGTCTGTACCCATGCTCATCCCTACGCGACGTCATGATGTGATATATTTAAAAATATTATTCAACCTTATCGGACCTCTATACAAGGTCATTTATTCCAAAAGTAAGTAATCCACTAGTTTAAAACCATAAAATATTAAGTTATATTTAATAGATAAACAATAAAATTATATTATTAATAAAATAAATAGATGAATTAATTTTAAATATGTTGCTTTTAAATTAAGAGATAATCTTATAAATAATTATTATAATATTTATTAATTTTATTAATTTTTTCCTATTGAAATTTTCGTTATGGTCAAATTTATTAAAACTATTCATATATTAATTGATAGTTATTAATTTTATTATTTCTATCACATATCAATTATTTTAATTATCTTTTAATTTTTTGTATAATTTTTTAAATAAAAGATAATTAAATTATACAATAAGTTATTTTTAGACTAAAATTTAGAAATTAAATAAATAAAAATTAATTTAAAGTGGAATTGGATTATATGATAAATACATTAATAATTGGAATATATTTTATCAATTAATTTTTGACTTGAACTTTTAAGATTCTGATTGTACTTTATAACATGTATAAGATGAATTTTCTAAGAACTTGCTTAACTTAAATATTTTTAAAATTATATTGTGACATATCAAGTCATAATTAATGCAAGTGAAAAATTGTATTCCTTTAGTGCTCTTTCTTTCTTTTGTGATAAAATATAGATATTTCATTAAATATCAAATCTAAAAATTACATCAGTAACATCATTTACTCATATAAAATTTATTAATACATATTTAAGAATTAAATAAATAAAAATAACATAAATGAAGAGAGATGATTCTACTAAGATTCTCACGAAAATAGTATAAGCATCTTGATCTTACTTATCTTTATGCATCTTCACCTGTTGAAAAAGATAATTCAATGAAACTTTAAGTTCAATAAATATTTGCATCTTTGTAAGTCTTGTAAGCTTATGTGCCGTTGTTGGCTTCCCGTATGCAAAATACAGAGTTTGTTTATTTTATCTAATGTATCTACATTTCTCTGTATAAGGTTGATTACTGTGAATCAGTAATACACACATACTCATAGTTAGGTACACTTTGTATGTGATTATGTTTGCACACGCTATGGGGTTGATTTTCATAGTATGCATGCTAGTGAATGTTGTGATTTTTGGTGAGCAAGCATGCAAGCAAGATGACGTTATTGTTCATGTTTTTTGTTATTTTGTGGTGGGTATTTTTGAAAATTACTTAATAATTTTTGGAACGAAAAAATGTGATTTTTTTAGCATCTCGCCATTATCCTTTCCACCACCCTTACCACCACTCTTGGCAAGGTGGTTGCCGAAGTCCATGGCAAGGTGGCTGGCGAGCTAGCCAACAAAGTTTTATAAATATCCTTTTTCCCTTACTTCATTATCCAGAAAATATATAGCGAACCTCTGTCAAATTGACATCTCGATATTCAATTTTGGGATTACTAATACCTTGTATATTGTTCAATATTAATGATTCATGACTATGTGAGCTATGTGTTGATGGGTCATTATTCTTATTCAACTTTTCTTCTTATGTGAGGACTTTATTGTGAAAGTGAGTTGAGTTAAATTTTTTGAGTTCTCACATCTTGGACTTTGTGTCCCTTGATGGTTCATGGTCGACTATGTGTCCCACGAAGATGGTTGGTTGTTAGTGATTAAAAGTGGTCCTCATTGTTCACATTAATGGTATATAGTTTCTAATCACATTACATTGGGTGATGTTGGCTTTGAAGGTAAGTTGGGTTTTTCTGTCGAACAAAGTCATTGTAAAAGTAGTAAGTAAGAGTAGCAATAAACAATTCGAATAAAGGTCTCAACTTATAGAGTTATTAGTGATTTTATTTCTATAGAATTGTAATTATTTTATTATTTAGTGGATTGTTTGCTGGTGAGTGGTAGCATTAAGAAACACAAGGATGTAGCACATAAATAGGGTTTTTATATAGGTTTATCTTATTGTTTTTGGTGTTGTAAATACTCTAATGTGTGACTAGTACGATGAGAATTTAAGTAATGTATATTTCTATATTAAAGTTAAAATTTTGATTAGAAATATTTTATTATTTATTGTCAACTTTTTTATTATTGAATATTGCTTCTGCTTTATACTATTTGTTGGGATTATTTTTTACTACAACTGTGACTATCTATCAAGAGTTTACCTTTTTATTGTTTGCCTATTTGGGTTGAGTTCTTAATGAGTAAGTATCTATTTAACCTGATTGTATATCAAGTCTTAAAATTTTTCTTTGTAGTCATGCATGATCAGATTATGTTTTAGTATAAGTTACCTTTTATCTACATACGAGTTTAGTGTGAGTCTCTAAGGAGTATGTATCTTCTTACCTTGAAAGTGTACCAGGTGTCAGACTCTTTATTATTGTTTAATATGTATGTATGTTGCTTGTTTGGACCTAAGCCTATGAGGCATACCATCACTAATGTGTATTCTATAGATTATTTCTTTTGTATATGTTGAATGTTTAGTTATGTGTTGAATTGAACATGTTTTTTTGTACTTATGCTATGTAATTTTATTAATTCATGTTAGTGAGGTTAGCTTGGTCGAATTGATATAAAGCTTGTGAAAAAATACTATGGGTTGGCATCTTCACTCCTCATCTAGGTCCTAGTTACCTATTTGAGTCAAAAAAAAACAATTGACCTTTGTACAACTGTTCCTACATACGGGAATCTTCAATTGGTATCAGAACGAGTCACCCATGTTTAGGCTTAATCGCCTGGGTGCTCGATCCTAGAGCTCATCTACACACATACACACACACCTTGTATATTTGTGCTATTTTGTCACCAGTGGTGTGGGCTATTGTTGTTTTGTGAGATTTTTTATCTCCATGAACTTTTGTTGTTTGCATGTTCTCTATTTTTCATATTTATGCATATCTCTTTCTCAATACTTCCTTATCTTGCACAATATATAAATTTCCATATTTGTTGTTGTGCCTAATTGTTTAATCCTTTACTAGTATTCTTCCCTACTAATTGCTTTGAAATGCTCTTTATGTGTGTTTTCCTTGCTTACTATTTACTTTTATTCTATGGCTATTTACATGAGTGTCACGTCACATGTTTTCATCATAGAGTGTCAAAGTATTAGGATTTTACTCTTTGCAGTTATAAATATCCTATATCATATAGAATGCATCCCACTCATTTTTGGAGAATAATGAAGTGTGTAACTATCTTGAGTACATGAGTGTTTCTCTGTATTGTGTTTGTTTGGGATTTCTTTATGCATCTATATGTTATATAGATTATTTACCTATGTCTAGGACTCTTGACTTACATGCATTGATATGACTAGACTTATATGTTTAGTTGGCATTCTTGGTGTTTGGGGAGTTGATCATGTCTAAGCATCTCTCTTATTTCTGTATTGGAACCTAAGATTTTCTCACATGCTTAGAAGTTTTTGTAATATCCCTTGTTTCTTCTCTCTCTTGGAGGTGTTACTTGCATGCTTACTAGTTAGTTAGTTTCTTTCCTTCTCTTGACTAGCAATGATGTGAGTGTTATAATGATCTCTTTTAAGACAACTACGTGCAGCTTGTTTCCTTTTCTCTCTTATAGGCAACATTGTATAATTTAAGCTGATGATCTCTCTTGATACACATCCTTATCTTTTTGGCCTATGATCTCCTTTGAGACCATCTTTATCATCTCACTTATTTATTGTTTTATTACTTGTATGTTTCTTTAAACTGTATTTATTTTCTTTTATTGCTTTAAAAATAAAAAAAAAATTATATTTGGTCATTTGACATTCTCCTTTTTCTCTCTTTTTGGGGCTTTTCTACATGTTTTTTTCCTATTATCCTAACTTTGTGCTTGTGAAATGAACTTAATTAAGGGACCATTGATGTTTTATTATTGTCATGCTTATAACTTGAATTGAAATGTGGCTATTTTTAACATGTGTACTCTTTGAGCATATATATAGCTAAAAATATTTATTTGAATTGCACCTTTACATATACACATGCCATAGTTTTGTGCATTTATATAGTTATTTTGAGAAGCTTGTGTGGATTTAGTTCTTTGATTATTTGTATGTCTTTAACAAGCTTTAGAATCTGCGTTAGTGTCTCTTGAGGCGAAATCATAGGTGTTATTTATATAGAGAGAGAATTTAGGACTTCTTTGGATAATTTAAACTTTTCAAGCCACCACTAATTATTTATGTTATTTTTTACCCCTGGTTGAGCCTTTATGTTTTTACCTTCTTTTCTTGGCACCTATGTACAATAACCTAGCCCACATTATTATTCCTACTTACCTTGTATACTTTTTGTTGAGCATGTATGTTTCTAAGAATGTATGTTTTACTCTCTTAGTTTCAATCAACAAAAAGGAAAGGAAAAATGAAATGATGATAATTTAAAAAAGGAGAGGGGGAGGAGGGAGAGAGAGGGAAGAATGAGAAGAATAATGTTAAAAAAAGAGGGTGTATAAGTTATGGAATTTGATATGCAGTTCTCACAACAACTATGTTTATGAATGGATTTTGAGAAATAAAGAGAAAAGAACTCATGTTTGATGGTATAATTGTCATGGACATGAACTTATTAGATTATTTTTGGATAGACAAAAGTGTTTTTGAGCTTAAATGTTATCTCTTTCTACCCATATCTTAACCTATCATTACATGTTTGAAAGACTTATTAATTTCTTCTATATTGACACTTACTTTAGTATAGAGAGGTTAAATGTGGATTTATGAAATTTGGTGCAATTTAAGCCTATATTTTTATTTGTTTGGTTCACATAAGCATATCTTGATGGCATATAGAGTAAACAAGTTTAGCATAACATATGCAAAATATGTCATCAAAAATTTAGTCATACACTTACATGAATGCATCAAGGATTGATGGTCATATAGATATTTACATTGAATGAAATCTATTAAGACCCTCTAGTTCTTTGAACATGCTTAATTTACTTCCATCTTTCTATATTACTTGTGTTTCTACTGTGTGTAGATGCTTCTTTTTTAGGGGAGTTTTAAGAGTGTAGGATGCATAACATGTTTATTGTCTCACATGCATACATTTAGGGGGAGTGTGTGTAAAATACATTTTGGCAAGGAGAGTGCTATATTTATTTTGCATCCTTGTGTAATTTGTCTTTTTTATGAGCTATTGTTATACTGCTATGTTCGTATGGTCCTTCCATCTTTTCGACATCACTTTGTTTGAACCATGCATAAATCGAATTGATAGTATGACATGTTGCATACATTGTATGCAATCTCTTTTTTTACATGCTTTCATATGTTTTTACTTGCTTCTATATTGTAGTGAGTTAGTGCTTGCTTCTTGCATGTAGTTGATAGCTTGGTATTTGTTGTTAAAATGCATGACATATGTTTTCTTTGGTAGAGTGGGATGTTGTTCTTTGCGTGTGTGCATAGTATGGGATGAGATTGCATGATTGATGTGCCATTGGTGTTTGATCTCCTGTCCTGCCGATATGCTTTAAGTATATTACAAAGCCCCTTATGTCCTCCTACAACATGTATAGACATAAGGCTCCGTACTATATATCACATTAATGAGATGTCTTTTGTCAAAACTTCTCTTGGCCTTTTTGTGCATTCAATTTCTTGCTTTTTGCATGCTTTTACCTTGCTATTATCTCGGTGTTATTCTTTGTCCTTTTCGCATGACTATATGTATTGTTTCTTATTGTGTTTGCTCTAATCCTTTCGGTTATGGTGTATAAGTGTTAAGATTATTACATTTATATTTAACTTCTCTCCTTCATATAGAGGTGTGGTATGTTGCATACTAAATGTGTACTTGCTTTGACTTTCCATGTCAAAAATAAGGAAAAGTATACATAACTTGTGTTTGTCTGTGCATTGTATTTGTTTGTTAACATGCTAGTTGTTGTATGGAATGTTGAATGTATTTTGCACTGCATCTTAGGGGGAGTATTGCATATATTCAATATGAGTCTCATATTTGTGTTGCATGTAGATTATGTTTGGTTATGCTACATGTTGAGAGTGCTAAGCCTATTGGTATGTACCTATGTAGGGATAATATTATAATATTTGGGTAGACTACACGTTATTTTTGCATGATAAGTTCATGGGATATATGTTTGTTTTATGTGTGCTGGTTTCAAATGTAGATTGAAGTCATCAAGCTTCAAACTTGTTGTGTGCATATGTGTTAAGACCTTAGTGTTTTAGTTAGATCAATAAATATGGATCAATGTGTTGATAATTTGATCAAAGAAGATGGATTGAGTACACAAGATGAATGCTCTTGGACTAGGTGTGTTTTTGGGTACTAGGTGTGCATCGATGTGTTGTTTATGGGAATAAATATCTTTAGGTTATCTTCATGATCTTCTCATATTTGATATGCATCTGTTATTAACTATGTAGTGTTTTGACATGAAAAGCCAAATGGGAAGAATGTAAGTCCTATAATATTTTGTGTCATTGTTGGCTTCTCATATGCAAAACATGTAGTCATTTTATTTTATTTAATATATCTATCTTCGTCTTTGTAAGGTTGGTTACTGCAGATCAATTATTCATACATGTGTATAGTTAAGTACACTTTGCATGCGTATATTTTTACACACACCATAAGGTTGGTTTTCGTAATGTACATACTAGGTAAAGTGCTGTGATTTTCAATCAGCAAGCATGCGAGCAAGTTGATGTTGTCACTCATGTTTTTGTTTCATTTTGAGTGTGGTATTTATGAAAATTACTAGGTAATTTTTAGAATATAAAAAACATGATTTTTTTTAGCACCTTGCCACCATGCTCACCACTACCCTTGACAAGGTGGTTGGCAAGGTCTATGGCGAGGTGGTTGAAAAGATCATCGATTAAGTTCTATAAATAACCTTTTTTTCTCTTACTTCATTATCCAGAAAATATGTAGTAGAGTTTTGTCAAATGGACATTTCAATTTTTTGTTTTTGAATCACTAATACTTTGTGTGTTGTTTGGTATTAGTGATTCATGACTGTGTGAACCATGTGTCAACGAATAGTTATCCTCGTACAACTTCTCTTCTTATGTGAGAAATTGTGAAAGTAAGTTGAGGTTCTTGGATATCCCTTTTGGTTGTTGGACCTCCATTTCCTTCCATTTAGTTAGCAAGTACGGTACGAGCTCCCTGTTCTCAAAGTAGAACATTACACGCCTTTGCCTCTCCATTTTTAAGGCTTACAATAAATAAGCATGCGAGTTTGGTATGAGTCTCTTAGAAGTCTATATCTCTTTATTCTAGAAGTGTACCAAGAGTTAGATTCTTTATTATTGTTTGACATGTATGCATATTACTAGTCTCAGTAGAAATTTGTGATGCACACCATCACTGGTGTGTATTCGGTAGATTATTATTTTTGCATCTGCTTAATGTTTAGTTCAATTGAGCATGTTATTTTGTACTCCTACTATATAATTTGTTTAATTCACATTTATTAGGCTAACTTGAATGAATTTGTATGGAGTTCACAAAAATATTCTATAAGTTAGCATATTTACCTCTCATTTAGGTCATGGTTAACTATTTGAGTTAGAAGAAATTTTAATTTTCATACGATTATTTCTATATACGAAAATCTTTAGTTTTGAAAAAATATTGTAGATCTAATAGTTATAAAAGTATATACATATATTCATATGATATGATCTGACATTTATAAGATCAAATTTGATAAAATAAATCAGTAATATGAATGGTAATAAATTATTTATGAACAAAATAAAGACACAAATATTGGAGAGAGCTCTTAAAGGAAGAGTATCTTGTAAAGACATCTCCAAAATTAACAAAGAAAAAAAAGCATATAGCAAAAGATGAGGAAGAATAATTGATAGAAAAAAATAGAGACAAAAAAGAGAGAATATCTTATTAAAACCTCATTCTTATGAAAGAATTGTAAAACAAATAATAAAAAAAAATCTTTAAAATTATAACAATAAAAATAACATATTTATAAAATTTAACATATATAATTAGATGATATTTAATATTAAATTATTTTAAATAATTATGATTCAATTTAAAAGGCATTCAATTGATTAACATTTAATGTAACAGGATGTAATATTTTTTTAATAGTAAAATATATGAAATAGATATAAAAAAATTTAATAGTTAAAAGTTTTATTTTTATTATTTTGTCAACAAAATATTAATACATCCAGCGTTCTTCGTTTAAGAAAATATTTAATTTTTTCTAAAGATAATTAAATGATTTCTCGAATTATATATTAGTAGGGTTTGTTAATGTAGTGATACTTTTTCCAAGAGCTAAAATATAAATTTCTTATATCATATTACGATAAAAAAAATTAGAATTTTCAAATTAATTTTTCGTTATTATAAAAAATTATGTAACTTACACAAAAGATAAAATCCTATAAAGTAATACTGTATTAGAGTTGTTTACAAATAAATTCAATTAATAAACTAAAAGTTCATTTCAACAATCTCTAAACACAATTAAATAAATAAAGATTTATTAATTTTAAAATTAAAGCTAAGTATATTAAAATTTAAAGAATAAAATATGATTTAAGTATTTAGCGTGGGATTGTGATTAAAATATATATATATATATATATATCTATAAACAACTTAAAATTTACAAATAAAAAGGAAAAAAAGACTAAAAAATAATAATTTAAAATTTACATATAAAAAGAAAAAAATGTAAAAGAACTAACAAGAGCGAAATATATATTAATATTGTTTTCAAATAAATTAAAAAAATTTACAATAAAATTTAAATAATATTATATTAGATAATGTTAATAAAAAAATAAGTTAATTTTTATTTTTGCGAATAAACCAAGATTAAGCATTTGAATAAAAAAATTTAACAATATAATATAAGTCTAGATTTCAAAATAATTATGACATAATATATATTGATTTAAATTAAATAAATATAATTAACACTAAAATATATCCATGTAATTAGTTTTGAGTATAAATATTATTTTTTAAAAAAATTTATTTATTTATAATATTAAGAAAATTTATTAACTTAAGTACAAATGAATTAACATTAAGTCTAACTAAAAGAAATAATTTGTATTGTATCTTATTATAACCAAATTTTCAACCCTAAACTTTATCCTCTTTTCTTTCTTTTTTTTTTATGGAAAAAACTTTATCGTAGTCAACATACTGCTATTGACTTCCGAAATGTATTTATGTAGTTTAAGAAAAGAACCTAGATAATTAATTTAATTGTATACTCAATACCACTTTTAAAGAAAACCCTAGGAAGAAGTGAAGGACATAGCTTTTGAGTAACCAAAAAATTTTAGAAGCAAAACAGAAATTCTTATATGTAACAATTTTTTTATTATTTTTGATTGGATAGTTAAATTTTAATTCTTAATTATTTTTCCAAAAAAATGCAATTTGTTTCGTAACAAAATTTAAATTTTTGTTTTTGTGTAATTAAAAATTATCTTGTAAAGCTGTTTTAATTTCAGATTTTACTACTTGATTTGCCCTCTAAATTAAAATGAAAAAAAAATGTAAACATAAAATTTATTTATAATTTTTTAAAATTTAAAAATTATTTTATTTTTATAATTAATTATTTAAAAATAAAAATCAAATCAAATGTTTTTACCAAACACACAGTAAACAAATATATGAAAAATATAAATAGTGAGCATTATGTGGGCTTTATCATGAAAGCGCCCCGACGGAATGAGAATGGGCCCAAAGAAAAAGTGAATAATTATACGGGCCGATAAAAATGGAACAAGAATAGTTACTGAACTTATTTTTTATTCTGTAGGGTAGGAACCAAATTTTGTAGTAAACTGAGGGTACTATTATTTTTAATAAAATGTTGCTTTTAAATTGCTCCACATTTATTTTAGGTTATTACAAACCTACATCAAGGCTCGAGCATTCCTTAAAAAAAAAAACATACCTTTTATATCCCATTTTCTGTGTTTTATTATATGTGACATTAATACATGACAAACATACGAGTAAAAATAAAAATAAAAATGTATACTTTATTAAACACAAAAATATAAATTTAAAATTAAAATTACTAATAACACAAAAAAATAGGATATGTCAATTGAATAACTTGCAAAAAAAATGGATGCCAACCTAAACTATACAATAAACACCATTGGACTAATTAATTAAACAAGAATATGAGCTACTTTAAGAGGTAATTTGTCTAATAAGTTGGTAAGAATAGGAATCAAAATGAAATTGATTTTATATATTTTTATGTTTGATTGTATTATAGTTTATGAACAATAATTCCATTATATCCCTTAATAATCTTTATTTCATTCTCATATTTATTTTTTATTCTAATTTTATTTTTAATTTTGAAGATATGTAAATTATATGGAGAAAAATAATTAATAATTTGATGTTACTTTAATAATAATTTAAAAAATAAATAATATTTTTAAGTAATAATTATTTAGAAAAAAAATAATTTTAATAATATATTTTATTTTAATAATAATTTAGAAAAATAAGTAATATTAAATAATTTTAAATAATAACTTAAGTAATAATTATTTAGAAAAAAATAATTTTAATAATAATTTAGAAAAATATAATAATTGTAATAATATATTTTCTATTTTATTTAAGTTGTAAACCAAACATTATAATATTTATTCCTTCTTTAATTCCAGTGATCAAACTAAACAATATAATAATGATGATGTTTGATTTCTATTCAATTCTATTACCATTCATTTTCTATCATGTGAACCAAACATCTCATAATTGAAGCAATTTTTACATAGATTCTATTATATACGTGATATTTATAAGGTTTTTTTATCAATTAATTCGTCTGTAAAATAATAAAAATATTTTTTATTCTAAAAAGAAAAATTTATATAAAAATATGATAAAATCATAAAAATATAACTCTATTTAATTAATTAAAGTTTATTAAATCATGATAATTTTAATGTTTTTTAAGCACTTATCACGCTCATACCAGGCACGTGGAGCATGTTTTAATCTATACAAAAGCTTTCTTTAACCTCATAACATGTTCAAGGAAGTGAGGATCTTCAAAACCTTTAGGTTGCTCAACATATGCTTCCTCTTTGATTACATCATTGAGAAGTGCACTCTTAACATCAATCTGATACAACTTGAATCGAAAGTAACAGGCCAACCTAATTAGCAATCTCATAGACTCAAGAAGAGCAACCAGAGCAAAATTTTCTTCAAACTTGATACCTTTTATCTGAGTATAGCCTTTGGTAACAAGCCCAGATTTATTTATAGAAATCACACCATTTTTAGGAAGGATGATAGAAGTAAAACACGTATAGTTCAATGCCTAGTTCTGACTCCACTTTTAGTATTAGTGATGATGTTGCCAATGTAATGAACACTCTTTACCCATTTAGGGAGAGAAAGTACTTCTTCTTCTTCTTGTTCTTCTTCAAAAGTCTTTGACGGGTCAACCAGAGTTATAATAGAATGAGCTCAACATTATCAATGGCATTTTCAAAAGAACCCCAATCACCCAAAACATCACTAGCTTTAGATTCAACCATTTTAGTAGCTCATAAGTCATTGACAAAAATATTAATAGATTCCATAATTGTTGATGTTCCTAAGTTGTAGATATGATAGGCAAGATTATTACTTGAGTATCTCACAAAGATTCCAATATCTCTTTTAGCTTTAAGCTTGTCCAAATTCTCTCTATCTCTAAGAATGTAGCAAGTGCAACCAAACACACGAAGATGCTTGACACTAGGATTCTTCCTATGTATTAGTTCATAAGATGGACACATTTTAGGTCCTAAAAAGCACTGATTCATAGGAGGTGTTTAAAGCTTCAGCCCATAAATGTTTTGTCAAATTCTTACTAGTTAACATTACTTTAGCCATTTCTTCTATGATGTTGTTCTAGCTCTCAACAATACCATTATGTTGAGGAGTGTTTGGAGCATAAAACCCATATTGAATACCCATATTGTCACAAAAGAACTTGAACTTTATAATTTTCAAATTCTTTTCCATTATCACTTCTGATTTTGATAATAGTCCTAATAGAATCAAACTTTTCCTTTTCACCTTAATGCATAAAGTCTTAAAATTAGCAAACATTTTCAATTTTTCTTCTAGAAACATCACCCAAGTGTACCTATAAAAATTATCAACAACAATGATGATGTGTTTTCTCCCAACAATACTAGTTGTCCACATAAGACCCATCAAATCCATATCGACAAGCTCAAGAGGTCTCATTATGAAGAGATGTTAATTGTTTTTATGTTGATTCTTGCTCTTCTTAACTAACTAACAAGGACCATAAACATAATTAGGAATAAAAGTGATGGAAGGATGACCTCTGACAGTCTTGAGGCTTGACATTATCTTTAAAAGCTTGTAGTTAAATTGGCCTAAACATTAATGTCAAAGCTCTTACATGTTGAGACTTAATTTGTTGCACCCGACTTGAAGGGGTTACCAACATAATAACAATTATCTTTAGACTTGGTGTCTATAACCATAATATTTTTGGAACTTCCTTACATAGTACACTTCTTGTGAGTGAATTTACTTGAATACTTATTATCAAAAATTTGGCTTATGTTGATAAGATTAGCCTTGAATCCTTCTACATAAATAATATCCTTAAGCTCAGGTATTTCAAGGCACAAATATATCATTTTTCACATATCATAGCTTTATTTCCATCTCTAAAAGTAATAGATCCATTATTAACAAGAAACAGGTTAGTGAAGAAAGATTTATTTCTAGTCATATAACGAGAACAACCACGATCAAAGTACCAACTGCTAAACGCTTGAACCTTAAGTGTAGTATGAACAACATTGCAACTCAGGTTCATATCACCATCAACGTTAACCCGAGAGAACTTATACTCTTTAAGAAGCATAATTGCTTCAATACGAATTATTAGTGCTTCATTTGTAAGGGAAACAAACTAATTTATTAGATCTTCAATATGACTCAACCTTTTTCTTATTAGATAAGGAAGACTTTGTAAGAGGTTAATATTGAGAAAAAACCAAAGGAGTCAAAAATAAGAGGAATACATTACTATTGGCACCTATAATCAAAAGTGCAGCCATCATAAGGATCTATAGAAGGGGGAATATGATCATGAATAGCAGCAATAATAGAGAAAGATGGAGCAGTTTTTGAATTAGTAATTTTCAATAATTTCTCAAGACATGAATTTCCAAGAGACAAGTTAAGGTTTCCTAATTTTCCTTTTAGCATCATAATGTTGAAGATAGAATTCGATTAGACAAAATTCAAGAAGCTTGACTTTGTGAGTATCAACATTAGCTCAAACTTGAAGGTTATTAAGTTCAACTTCACAATCATCTAAAATAGACTCAAGAAAAGCCTTTTCATCTTACAAGATACAAATATCATTCTCCAATTTAGTGATAATATCATACTTATTTGAAGAGGAATCATAGTACCATTAACTCTGAGACCTTTTGATTCCTTATCCTGAATTAGAGTACCAAATGCTCTTTATCTTTTTCTTAAATTTTTTTGTTGATCTTGATCATGTTCTTCTTCAACTTTAGATTCTCATGCACCAATTGATCATAAGATTCTTGAAGAGAAAAGTAGTCATCATCTACAACATTAGTCCAATAAGAAGTCTGAGAAGATACAATCTTAGAATGAGAAGCCATAAAAGTAGAACATTCAGAGGTACCAACCCAATATTCTCAAACAAAGAAACATCTATCTAAGATTAATAATTATCATACGTTCTTTACAAGAAATCCCAAACTTCCTTGGAGCTCTTAAAATATGAAACGAGATATATGTTATCAGTAGTAACATATTTGATGATGATGTACAACCCTTTGACACTTAAGATTACTAAGATGCGACTCTTCTTTATTCCAATCAGCAACAAGCTTTGGTTCAACATTACCATCGTTAAAAATATGCATTGGGCACTTCCATCCATTTTCAATCAAAGAATAAACATCATCATTTTATAATCTCATATAAGAGCATATCTGAGATCTCCTATAATAATTACAGTTTTCATCAAACTGAGGAGATCTACAGATTAAACCTCGCATATCATCCATCATAAGAGATAAAGGCAATTAAACAAAGAAAAAGGAGGAAAGGATCAACACCGAAGTAGATCAACCTAAAGGGCGTACCCACTTTGATACCAATTGAAAGAGTCTGACTCCTGGTACACAATTAGGGTAAGGAGATACCAATTCTTAAAAGACCTATCTCCTATACACAAGCTGCAAAACAAAAAGAAAGGAAACAATAGATAAGAAAAAAATACTCAAATAGTAGACAAAATAATTCTACACAAATAAAAACCATAAAAAAAATAAGATGGAAAAATAGTATGAAAGAGAGAAAAGTTTTCCGATCACAATTTACCTCTCATATGTAGTCACATACTCCAGTAAAAATAGTGATTGTACTAACGCAAGAGTGGAGCATACAAACACATTCATGTAACGATCTAAACCCACATAGAACTCTTATGTATGTGGCAAAATCCTCAAATTGTTTGTGGAAACTACTCAACATAAAACAATTCACTAAAATTGAATGAATAGATACAACTCAATAGACATGTATAAATACAAATATCTTTATTAGTTGGGACTCATGTCGTAACTACCTATATTGCCTTCATCGTTACCTTAATAACAACTTGATTCGACACATGAAATGACTTTTTTCCGAAACCAACACTATACATAACAATGTGATCAATCACCCATGATCAACAATGTAAATACAATGAGGTACCCATCTCAACCAACATTTGTGTGAATATAAATTTGTTAAAAAAAACTCTACAAATGCCCACTAAATTAACCATACCTTATTACATTCACAATCAAAAAATGAATTAAATATTTTATTAATTTTATAGATCTTACTTGCTTTGATAACAAGACCATTCAATAATGATAAATAAAAAATAGATATATTGGTATGAATATAGTTTTTTTTAACAATAGAGATGTAGGATATTGTGTAGAAATAAAACAAAAAATTATTCATTAATCATAAGCTTGTAACATATTATAATCACATATGGAAAGATTAAAAATGATCATATTTTTCTTTTTATACATTTGATTTAGTACGATAAAATTATTATTGCTCTTAAACCAGTATGTCGTTGTTATCTTAAATTAATATATAATTTTTATAAATAAAATTACTCTAAATGAATATCTTGAATTAATTAATATATAATTTTTATAAATAAAATTAATCTAAATTAATGAGTAATTTGCAATCCTCTTATAAAATCTTTCGATTCTATTACCTCACACTTAAATTATTAGTTTATTAATACTAGAATCTCGTGGTTAGATTTTGAATACTTGTATTTATAAAATTGTTCGGATCATAACGGATTCTTTTCCTTAATATAGTTATTATAGATGTTCATCAGATCGAAACCATTGATTTTACACTCATCCGATTCGATCTGACCATCTGTTCGGATTGAAATATCCTAATCTACAACCGATCCGATCACCTCTTATATTCGCTCAATCCAATCCGTAAACTATTTGAACGACACCCGATCAATCCGACCAATAAATTTAATTAACTCTATTTTTTGTATTTTTAAATAAAAAATTTAAATTTGTACATAAATCATAACATAAAATTATTTGACTTAAAAAAATATTAAAAAATTAAATAAATATATATTAATTATATATATATATATATTTAATTTAATAAATATATAATTAATTTCGGTCGGATCGGATCGAATGAATCGTAGTGAAATCCACCATCCGATTCGCACTTAACGGATGGAAAAAATCTCTATCCAATCTAACTATCGGATTGGATTTGATCGGATCGGATTGGATTTGATCGGATCGGATTGATGAGATGATCAGATTTTTTACACACCCCTAATAATTATAGCTAAACTTTCTTCGGTCATCGTCATAAAGATAGTAATGATTTTATGGGTCGTAATTCCTAATATATAATTTAATTAAGTCAAATTAGATGATTATCATATACAATTTTATTATCACTTATTATTTAATATAATTTTTCACTATTTAAGCAATTTCTCTTATTTAGTTTATCAATTATGCATTTTATTTTCTTTCATGGCTATCTTATTAAATTTGTCACTCCGTTTTCTGGTTTTCTTATAATACTAGTTTTTTTAAGCATATGGTGAGTTGGTAATTTAAATTTAATAAATATATAGTAATATTAATTATAAAAAAATAATTGTTATTTTTTTAATTTTTAATTTTATAAAATAACTAAAAAATTCTTTAAATATATATTTTTAAGTTACTTTTATTATAATTAAAAAATTGATGTTAAAATGTTTAATAAAGTGGTTTTCAAAAATAGTCTTAAAATAAATATCACTTATGAATTTGTTAATTTATTAATGGATAAAATAAATAACTATTTTATGAGTAATTGAATCTAAATACAAAATAAACATGTATGATTTATCATGATATTGACAATAATTTTATTTTATTTAATAAATAAGACAAATATAACAGAATAACATATAAACTTATTCAATTAGTATTTTTCTATCTAAGAAAGTTAATCCTAGGTGAATGATTGATATGACTTGATTGAATTTAATAAGAATTTTTTGTTTTAAAATAATTTATATTAACTAATCTTTTTTTAATTGATATAAGATATGACATGATCTTAATATAAAAATTATTAATTCAATAAAAATATAATATGTTCATAATTGAATTAATGAAATATTTATTAAATGATTAATAATGAATGATATGAATCATCACTATTAATTTAATAAAAATAATTACATTATACAAAATAATAATTCATAAAAATATTATATAGACATTTTGGTACTTGTTAGTGTAAAAAATAAAAAAAGGTAAAATATATATATATATTTATTATATGTACATTTTTGGATTTATTGGTGTAAAAAAGAGTTTGATTCATAAATAAATAGATCAAATACTCATTAAATAAATAATTTTGTATTGTATAAATCGTCACCCTTAATGTAATAAAAATAATGCATTATACAAATAACTATTTATAACAAAATATTTACTATATAGATATTCTAGTATAATAAAAAACAATTGCATTATAAAATATAACAATTCATAAAAAATATTTATTATATAGATATTTTGATATTTATTAGTATAAAAAATAAAAAAAATAAAAAAAATAAAAATTATATTTATTATATGGATATTTTTTATATTTATTAGTGTAAAAAACTAAGAAAAAAAACAGTTTAATTAAACACTTATTAAATAGATAATCATGAAATTTATGATTTATCACTCTTAATGTAGTAAAAAAATTACATTATACAAAATAACTATTCCTAACAAAATATTTATTGGGTAAAACAACTAACAAAAGGTTAAAAAGAGTAAAAATTATATTTATTATAAATTAAATAGATTTTTTCTATCAAACTTTGAGGTTGTTACAAAAATAATCAAATTTTAATTTGTTATTTATATACCATTAAATTTTATAAATGTGAAAATATAATAGAATTTTTTTGTTACTTTCATACAATTTACTTTACAAATGTAACAAAAAATGTATCGATGTGCGTGTAATTGATTGATATAATTGATATTTTTGTAACATTTTGTAAAGATTAATAGTATACAAATAATGAAAAAATTTATTATATTTTTGTAATACACCCTAAATTTTGATAATAAAAAAATCTATTTATTATTTATTATATAAATATTTTAATATTTAATGACGTAAAAAATAAAAAAAAATATTTAGTTCGTGACCAAATATCCTTTTCTTATATATATATATATAATTGTAATTTATTAAAAAAATTATTATCCTATCATATCTTAATAATTAAAATTTATTAGATATACGAGAAAGAAAATTATTCTTTTTCTATAATTTAAACTATAATAGTATAATAAATTATCAATATTTTAGATGTACAAATATCCAATTTAAAGTGAAAAATTCCTTAAAATAATTATCAATTTTAAAATTAATTAAGAATCTAGTTCACTTATATAAAAAGCTCAAAGCCATCTATCCATCATATCTTAAAAAAATAACATTAACATTTACAATAGTAATAACATGGTATACGAAGTGAGGGAAAAGATATTTACAAGGAATTAAAAATTTTATATAAAGATATTATAAAATTAGTTGATAAACTTGATTAAGTTTATCTTTAATAAAATTTACGAAATTAAGGAATGTAATAACAACCTTTCCAACTATTAATATTTTTAATCCTTTTTTAACTTATAAATATCTTATTATTTCACATAAATTCCTCTTTATCTGAATTATAGTCATCATTGTCAATAGATGTGACAAAAACATCTTCGCTCGAACCATTATCCTTTGATGTATTGAGAGCTTAGCTCTTTTCCATCTTGAAAGTAGATTTCTCTCGTCTTGACAACAAGTGATGAAATTTGAAGACTTACAAGTTATCAATTAACTCATTAACAATAAGCTTATTATGCTTATACATAGACTTAAGCATAGTAACTTTGGCATGAAAATGATTGGGTAGGATAGCAATGATTTTCTTGATATGCTTGTACATGGATCATAGATATGATATTGCATAGAGTCCTTTGCTATTCCATGTAGATTCCTTAGTCTCATATTTAGTCCATTCATTCATAGGTCTAGGAATCACAGTGTTATTAGGTAAGATTTTGTTTGAATAGGTCTTGCCATTTAAAACAAGGAACCATATTCACTCTCCTTGGGACCATAAAACAACCCTTATTTATGATTTTCAATAGGCATAGTTTAGCCTATTGAAAAGTGGAGGTCTACCTACATTATCTCTTTCTACTGACTCTATCAAAGAGAAGTGCACATGTGAACACACGAGTTAATAGAATCAACATTAGAGTAGTTAAGCCTAAAATGATGCACTTGTTTTGATACCAATTGAAAGAGTTCACAACCTGGTATACAACTAGGTTATGGAGAAATAGACTCCTAAAGAACCATGCCCTAACTCGCACAAATAAGAAAATAAATACTTAAACTAATCATGCAACAAAATCACAGATAACATAATATCAAAAAATAGACAACTTGAATAACAAATATTCTAATCAAAGTTTAAGCTTATAGTATGTTGAAACATATACACCTTAAACTTGGATTGTACTAACATAATAGCAAATTATACATAGCAATCGATATAACAAGGTAAATCCATATAGAGATCGTATCTATATGATAACATCCTCAGATTACTTAAGGAAACTACTCAGTAGCAAAAAATTCACTAAACAATAAACAAGTTACAACATTAATAGACAATAAAATCATTATTATCTCTACTAGCCAAGAAAAATGTCCAAACTACCTACATCTACTTTTCACTTGTCGCTTCCACTAATGTTTGGTTCAACACTCAAACATGGATATCCTCCACAACTAACACCACCAAATATAGTGTGATCGGTAACCAATAATCAGTAACAAAAGTGTATAAACTCATAACCTTATAGGGTACACAGTTCACAACAAGTATCAAATTTTGTACATGAGACACACACTCAAACCACCTAAATACACATATAACCATTTGATAACTAACCACAAAATGACCCATTCTTAAATGTAAAATCTCTAAAATAATTTCAAAAATAGATATAAATCTTAGTATGAATTTTGATAGAGTTTCAGCTCTTAAACAATGGGTTAGAAAAGAGAAAAAAAAAGGGTATTTATAAGGATCATAATGCACACCTTATTGGACACCTTGTCAACCATATCGCCAAAAGTGGTGATGAGGTGTTAAAAAGTTATATTTTTTGTTTCCAAAAATGTTGAGTACAATCCATAAATACCTACACCTGAAACACGCTAAATATCATAAGTGACAACATCCACTCACTTACACGCTCACTCATCAAAAACTAGCAACTCTCAACCTAGCATGCATACTATAAAAACCAATCTTATTGTGTGTGTAAACATGCTTTCATACAAAGTGTACATTACTATATGTGTGTGTGAATTGTGGATCTACAATAACTAACCTTACATAGAGGAAGTCAAAGATACTAAGTAAAATAAAACAAATACCATATTTTGTACATATGAAATCAACACATGGATACAAGTATAATGAGACTTAGAATTAAATTTATCTTTTTAAAAACTTACATTCTAATTATAGGATGAAAATAATAATATTTGATTGAAATTATTTGGATAACTTATTCTTTCTTTATTTAATCAATTTTCTTTAGAAAAATGTCTTAAAGTTTCACTAAATTGAGTTATTTGTATCATTTAGTCCCTTAAATTATAAGTGGTATCATTTAGTCATTTATTTTTAAAAAAAGCGATTAATTAAGAATAAACTATATTATTTTATTTTTTCTTATAATATTTAGTTAATAATGTGTTTTTTTCTTAATTGATCCATTTTTTTAAAGCTAAATGACTAAATGACACTACTTATAGTCTAAAAAATTAAATAACGTAAATAAATTTGAAAACATTTAGATATGGATCTAATTAAATTAAATAGGACATGGTTAATTAATCGAATTAGGTTAAATTAAATTTTTACAAGCTGTAATATATGCAATCGTGTGTAAATAAAATAATACAAAAATAAATAAATATTTGACACACAATATTTTGGTGGAAACAACATAAGTCACAAAAATGACTTAAAAGGAACACTACTGATCCACCGAACCACCTATATATTCGCTATGAAAAAAATGTTTAATTACAAGGCCAGAACTTAAACTACTCTTCACATATAATGCTTCTAGGTAATCTATTTACAAGCTGTCGATTCTGTCACATTTTTCACGAAAAAAATGTACGGATTCAAACCAACATTCTAATAAACTTGAGTCACAAGAGTAATCAAAACTGTTCAACTAGCACATAAAAAGTTAGCATAATAACACAAGTACAAAATGCATCCTAGGGTAGATTCAATAATGAAAAACCTAGCTAGAAGATTCAAAAATAAATTGGTTAATTTAAATTATCTAACAATCCTATAATAAAATTTGAAGCATAAGTTCAATAAAGATAGCTTCTTTAAAGTTAAATAATCAAATCAAATAATTATGATCATACACATAATTATTTGATCCAAAAATTCAAGAACTTAATCAAGAAGAAGCCATATGAATATGTAATAATAATATCATAAAATAAATAGGTTTATTAATTAATCAAACATAATCACATAATGTTTGATAGATTAATTAAAGAAATAAGCCCAAACAAAATATGATTCAGTTTTTGCAAAATAATTTGAAAGAGTGAGCACTAAAATAATTAAAAAAATAAAATGAATATGGTTAATTGAAATATGGAGCATTAGATTATTTATATAAAAATAAAGAAACCCTAATGCTACGTTTAGGACTAATTGCCAATTTATTCAAAAAATAATTCATAGACCCTAGTCAACCTTCTATGTTCGATCGATCAAACTCTTTCTTATTTTTCGGCCACCTACAATCATCAATTCCAGTACCATTTAGTGAGTTTTCTTCCTCTCCAAATTATCTTCCAAATCTCCTATTTTTTGAGCGAAATACTCAAATTTTTTATACAAATTTTCTCACTTACAAAACACCCTTATTTTTCTTTATTTCCTTCATTTTGTCACTTCATTTACTCTTTTAAGTATTTCTATTAATCCTACGTACTTATTATTCACTTTGCGTTATTTTTTTATGTATAATTTTTTGTATTATGTATGTTATTATTTTTATTATGTAGGTTTTCTATAAGTATTTCATAATCAAATAAATTTATATATATATATATATATATATATTTATGATTGTGATTTAAGGTTGGTGTTTAATTAATTAATTTATTTTAAAATAAAATGGGAAAGACATGATTCAACAATATAATGCTCATTAAAATATATGTGATTTGAAGTAGTATAGTTATTTAAAAAAAATCTTAATAATCATAAAATTGTTATATAAATTTATATGTCATTGAATATAGGTTCTTAAGTAAAGTAGAAAATAAATAAAATATATACAAAAAAAACTTTAAAATTGATTTAACACCCGTTTTTGTAGTAGTGTACTCTTATCGATACCAAATTCAATGCATTATAATAACATTAAACATACATAAAAAAATTTGTTATAAGTTTTTATAAAACTAAAAAGTTAAAAAATTTCAAAGTCATAAGTATATTACAAAACAATTTAAGGAATAACTACCTAAAATTAAAATAAATAAATATTTTAAGCATAAACTTCATGTAATTGTGATTAATGATAACATAATATATTTGTAAAAGTAATTAATAATGATAAAATTATAAGCTTATTATAATACTTTATATGAAATAATTTATGAATACAAAAAAATGATAACATATTTTATTTTTAAATGAAATTTTGAAATATTTATATAACTAGTCATATTCGTTATTAATTAAATATTGTACAATTTTTGATAATAAATGAATAATTAACATATAAAGATGAAAAATGTTATAACAAAAATAGAAAGAAATTCATGACATAAAATAACAGATTTAATATAAAAAAATATTAATGATATATAATAATAATTATAATTTTTTTTATGTTTGTGTTACCATATTCAAATACTAACTCAACCTTTTTTTTTTTTTTTTGCTATTCAAAATTTAATACAATATATATTCTATTCTTATTTCTATTTTAAAAAAACAAATTATATCACAAATTATCAACCTACTTTTTGTCTCTTTAACTCCACCTCCCTAACCTCTTGATTAAGAAGGTAACTCTTCTATTTCTGACTTGTGGTTTGTATTTTGTCTCCATTTCTGTCTCTTTCTCTTCCTCATCTCTCCAAAGATTATACTACCTCCCGTCCTAACTATATAACTCATCTTCCTTAAATATTCTCAATTCCTGCCTTCAAAATATTTTTATTTTCTTTGTTTTGACGAACATGGCTATAGACTTTCACCGAAGAGAAGCCTCATTATTTCGCTCTCAGTTCCTTGCCGGTGAAGTCGAAGGCAATATTTTATCGGAGATGACTTGTTCCGACCAAATCAGCTCTTTCCATAAACCCTCCTCTGGTTTTGAATCTGGCTCTCGTTCCTTGTCTTCACAAGAATCCGAATTTGCTTTCTCTGAGACAGAAACAGAGAAAGACGACGATTACATTACTGAGTTGGCTCGTCAGATGGCTCACAACATGCTTCTAGATGACGACGAAGACATAACCGAAGAGGTATTAAAATCTAAGGACTTTATATTCATTTTTTTTTCCTGTCTCAATTTATACTGGCGCTATTCTCGACTACTCTGATTCTCAATTTTTTACAGTCATGGGGCTTTTATGGTAAGCCAACTGCAAACCACCTGTCACCATTGGACTTAAATAATGGAACCCAAGAAGGGTCTTCTCTGGAATTATCGGCTTTAATTAAAAATGATCGAACTTGTTCTGATAACATTACAAAGGGTAATGTCGGAAAGTTCGAGACGGTGAATACAAATAATAAAGAAACAGAGTACCATAAACTTGGGCAATTTCTGACCTTCTCTCCAGAGCCCAATTCAACCCTTATATACTCGGAGAACCCAAGTGTTGGTTTTCGCTCAAATCAAACTTTCTCATACGATCAAAGCAAGCCGTTCAAGTATGTATGTTACTATAGACGATATATATATATATATTTTATGATGCTCTGTTATTTTACTTACTATGTTTTGATTCAACGGTTTAATAGGATGAAACAAGAACAAGTTTTAAAGCAAAAGTTTAAGGAAAAAAATAAAGCTTATTCTGGATTTGTTAACGGAGAAGGAGGGGCTCGTTCATTTAGTTATTCGTTTTCACCTTCAATGCCATGGACAAGCCATCAAGTATCGGTTTCGGGTATGAAGGCGGTTTTTCTTAATAGGTCGAAACCAACAAATGGGCCATTATCATCTGGGACAGGAGTCTTCTTGCCTTATGTTGTTGGCAATACTGCTGCTAATACACGTAGATACCAAAAGGAACGAGGTATTAAACTTTATGTCTGTTAATTTACTAGTTTCGAGATTCAGAAATTAATTATGTAGCGTAAATCACCAATTTTAAGAAAATATTATTTCATTATTTGTTAGTTTATTAGTATTTATACAATGTTCAACTTTCATTTAAGAAAGGCAACTTTTAAGCCACTTGTACGTGCTTTTAAATCACAATGTACAGGGTATATTTGTTTCGAATAACTGGTATTATTTCTTTTTAAATTATAAAAATAATATTTTTTAAATTTATATTAATAAAAATAATATTTTTAATATTTTATGTAAAATTTAATTAAATTAATTTAAAATAATAATAATTTAATTTAAATAACATCTAATTATGAAATGAGTTTCTTTATTTTTTAATAGTAAAAATATATAAATTTAACATAAAATATGTTATTTTGATAGTTATAAATTTTAAAAATATTATTTTTGTTATTTTTTTTAAATATAATATCTACTAAGCAGTCTTAGATTTTAATTTTTAAATTTTTTCACTCAATCTCTCACTAAAAATTTAATATCTTGATATGTTTATATTCAAATAATATATATGGAAATCTTTTCTATTATTAAAAATAAAATATATATTTATAATTATATTAACTATTATTATTAATTATTAAATTAAATATTATATATTATAAAACAAACATTATTTTTATTTATTTATATGGTTTCTTACTTAATTGAGATGTAAAATCTGCGTGACAGTATATGTATTACGATTAAGTGGCAAACAAATAAACAATAATTCTCACCTTTTAAGCCACTTTGCTCCGTATTTCATGTACACATTACAAAATATTTGTAGTGTTTTAATTAGATAATATAACACAAAAATGACAATTAAAAATTAGATTCAATAGATAGTTTTTTATTTACATGGATTTAATTTTATAACGTTCTATCAATAATAATTGTGAAACATATAGACATAAATCTATATAATAATAATTCATATTTTTGATAATTTTTATAGTTATATTTATTATGTATGTACTACACATAAATTGTCACGAAAAATGATCAAAGAGAATTAAACTTTTTTAATTAAAATTTATGGAACAGTCGTTATGGTTCCGTAGTCGTGGGATTAGTTGGTTTTTGAAGTGGAATATCACCTATTTCATATATAACATTATTTGAAACTTGATCATGGTTGTGACAGATGATCTAAAATGGAGATATATATTGATATATTATAAGATTCCTATTAATCTTATAAATCTTAAAAAGTTAGAAAGTGAACCAAAACTGTTGTTGGCTTGTGTAAAATGGAATTTATTTTTTATAGGCCACTTGCTATAAAGTTTGGCCCTCTTGCAAATTGTACATTTTAAAAAGTATACGTGACAAAAAAAAAAGTATATTTGTATTGCTTTGACTTAAAAAGGACTTTTTTTTTTTTTTTGGACAAAATCACGATGATTTTATATGTATGAATCAGGTTGTTCTCCTGTTCTTATACCGGCCAAAGTATTGCAGGCACTGAAAGTCCACTTTGACCGAATGGGTCACTCAAATAGTAATGCTAGCTTCCCCTTTCAACGTGGTGAGTGGTTTATTTTGTTTGGCTGAATTTTAAAAACGTGAGATTTGATTGGAATTTATAAATCTTTTAATAGTTAAAACTTAATATTTGATTTTCGTGTTAAAAATTCACGTATTTGTTAAAAATATGTATTTTAGTAGTCAAATTAAGATCTATGTATGAAATGTTAAAAATTTTAAGAATTAAATTATAAGATTTAAAAATTTTAGATTTATTTGTAAAGTTTTAAAAGTTTTAAAATTAAGTGATACATTTTAAAAATTTAACGATCGAATTTATTTAAATTTAGATTTGGTAATTTAGTTGATTTTGTTAAGTTTTGTTGGTTGATTTTGTTGCTTAGCTATTACTCTGTTGTATGTTGTATCATTTATCTCTATAATATTTAGTATATTGTGTTGGGATTAAGATAAAATATATTTTAAAGTGATTTGAATCACGAAAACTTGCATATTCTATAAGTTAGATCCCATGACCCTCCCACCACTATGTATGTTGGGTTATTTTTCAAATTAAATATTTTCTTTCTTAAAATAAATTTCCATACTCTATAAAATACAGACCGACCCAGAGTACTTAAGGGATCAAGAAAATGACGATGCACTTAGGTTATTATATGAGAGAACATTCAGATTATTGGAGATAAATTTAAGGAGTAATTTAAGAAGTATTAACTTCTTAATTTAAGGAGTAAATCAAGAACCTTAATTCAAGGAGTAAATTAAAGAGTAAATCAAGGAGAAAAACAAGGAATCCTTAATTCAAGGAGAAAAACAAGGAATCCTTAATTCAAGAAGTAAAACAAAGAATCTTTAATTCAAGGAGTAAATCAAGGAATGTTTAATTCAAATAGTAATTCAAGGAGTAAATCTCCTTATATATAACTATAGAATTGTAATGAAAATACGAAAGAAAGAATACAATTTTGAGAGAGCTTGTTTTATCTAGAAAGGCCTTTGCATGGCCTTTGCGCAGCGTTTCAACACTAATTTTTCAACATGGTATCGATAGTCGATCTTCTTAAAAAAGCTGTTATTCCTTTGTTCAAAGTGTGTTTGACACTACATCGAAGGCGATTTCTTATTCTTTTGTTTTTCAAACCAAAATTTCTTGGAGATGATGGATTAAATCTTTCTATAGCTCTCACACTTGCCCGATTTGGAGGAAGTATTATGGTAAAAGGAAAGGTCTCGCATTGAAACCAAGCTGCTGGCGATGATGGATTAAATATCTCCTGTACCTACCCGCTTGATGTGGAGGAGGAGTATTGTGGTAAAAGGGAAAGGTCGCGTTGAAACCAAGCTCTTGGCGATAATGGATTAAATCTCTCATGTAAGCTTATCGATTTGATGTGGAGGAATATTGTAGTAAAAGGAAAATACCATTGAAACGAGCTCTTGGCGATGATGGATTAAATCTCAAATGCATTCTTCTTCCTGCACGATGTGGAAGAGAGTATTATGGTAAAGAAAGGTCAGCATTGAAACTAAGCTCTTGTGATGATGGATTAAATCTCACTGCGTCTCTGCGCCATAGATGTGGAGAGGAGGTATTGTGGTAAAAGGAAAGATATCGAGAACAATAATTTTTTTTGCTATCGTAATCAGCATTTTTTTTGTTAGTTTTACATTTGTTGCCTTGCCTACCGTGATTTAATGACCTTAAACGGGTTCATAAACCTTATGTATCGAGCTTGAGGGGGAGTATTGGAGATAAAATTAAGGAGTAATTTAAGGAGTGTTAACTTCTTAATTTAAATAGTAAATAAAGAACCTTAATTCAATGAGTAAATTAAGGAGTAAATCAAGGAGTTATCATCCTTAGTTTAAGGATTAATTCAATGAGAAAAATAAAGAATCCTTAATTCAAGAAGTAAAACAAGGATTCCTTGTAGAGTCCTTAATTCAAGGAGTAAAACAAGAAATTCTTAATTCAAGGAGTAAAACAAGAAATCCTTAATTCAATGAGTAAAACAAAGAATCCTTAATTCAAGGAGTAAATTAAGGAATGTTTAATTCAAATAGTAATTTAAGGAGTAAAACAAAGAATCCTTAATTCAATGAGTAAAACAAGAAATCCTTAATTCAACGAGTAAAACAAAGAATCCTTAATTCAAGGAGTAAAACAAGGAATGTTTAATTCAAATAGTAATTTAATGAGTAAAACAAAGAATCCTTAATTCAATGAGTAAAACAAAGAATCCTTAATTTAAAGAGTAAAATAAAAAATCCTTAATTCATGTATTTTTTTAATAAAGTTCTTGTTGTTTGTTTTTCTTAGTCTATTTTTAGCATCTATATTTTATAAGTTTCGAATACAAGAATTTTACCTTATTTCACGGTATTATATATAGTTAGATTACAAGATTATTGACACATTTATATTGGGTTTTCCAATGAAATTTCATGAAAATATTACTTTTGTTATTGTGATATGATTGTTTGAGTATAAAATAAAAATAAAAATAAAATTTTAAAGTTTTAAATTGAGAAAAATTATAAAACTATTTTTTTTGACTTATAAATGAGTAAAAATACAATGCTTTCAGTTTCATTATATATATATATATATATATATATATATATATATATATATATATTTGTAAGAAAAATAAAAATCTATATAATTAAGATTAAATCAAACATAAGAATATTAAAAAAAAATATTGTAAATCAAACATAGGTTTAATGAAATGAAAATTAAAGAAAAACAAAATTCAATTCTTCAAATTAGTATTTTTCAATTTTCTTCTGCATAACCAAATTAATTTACTCGATTATTAACTTTGTTAATTTCATTTGTTAAATATATCAGATGCTGATAGTGGAGAAAGGAGTGGCATATATTCACAGAAGAAACGCCAGAGCCTGACAGTGCCGGCAACGAAATGTAATATTGAGATGGGTCTACCCCAAGAGTGGACATATTAATGTCGCTAATTCTCGCATGAATTACTTTTCTGTTAAATCTTTCAAATAGAGGAACAAATTAGGAAAATAAAAACAAAAAAATATAATTAACCTGCAATTTACTACCTAATTATTCTATTTGTTTCGTTAGTATTATTATTGAATAAAAAATTTATTTTATTTATACTATCGTAATCTAAAAAATTTTTATTTATATTATTTTGATAGTGTTTGTTTAACGATATCAGTTATATATTTAAATTTTTTTAAATAATTAAGTGATGTATATTGAAAAATTATAATTTGTATCGTGATAACTAATAGAATGATATAATTAAAAAGTTTTAGATCGTATAAATAAAAAAAATATATATTTAATGATATTATTAAAACAAAAATAATAATAGGAGATTATTTTAGTATAGGTTAAAGCAAAAGAATATATCAAAAGGATTCAGTACTATAGGAATAAAGTAAATAAGAGAAAAGAAAAGAAGAAGAAAGATGAGGATTTGTCAAAGACACTTTGGTTTGTCATAATAAGGTACCAATATACCAAATACATAATGGTTAGAGAACGTGGGAGGCAAATCTCAATGCTTCTTAATGTTTTTTTTTATTTTATGTATGACCTATTTTGTATTCTTTGTTTTGTTAGGATTTGCTTGGAAGTACTTTAATTAGTCTCTTATTTGGAAAAAAAAAAAAGAGAGATAGGAGAGATTCTGCCTCTTCTTGACTGGACTAGCTGAATATCAAAACCTATGAAAGACGATTAGCTCAGATTATAATTATTCTGAGCTTTCGTATTTACATATTTTTTTTAATCATTTTTTATTATAATAATATTTTAGATAATTTAAGTTTTACTCTTTTACTTTACTTTACTTTTTTTTTTATGGGGTTGAATCTTTTACTTTAAAATACGATAAACTATTTATAAAATATGATCTTTAATTAATTTGTAGAAAAAAATATTAGAAGAAAAAAAAAATTCAGTATAAAATCCAATGAAGATAACTTGGTTGGTATTATTAACTTGAGTTTAGGCACGAAATAAGATTAAGCTGTATTAAAATTATTTCATCTTAGCAGTGACGGACCCCATAATTGTTTTTTTTTTCTGGGAGATTAATTATATATTTTATATTAAAGGATGAGATACTTGTTCATTCATTTAATTCTCTTAAATGGTAATTAGTACCATAATAGAATAAACTATTAACGTCATTTAAATAATAAATCAACAAACAACTCATAAAATAAAATAAAATAAAAAGTTAAAAAAAGGTTAATTAATATAAACTTAACTCAAATTAAAATATAAATAAAACCATGTATAATACAACAGTAAACACCGAGAATAAGAGAATAATTACTAATGAGTTTGTGGTTTAACGGGATATTAATTATTTAGATATTTAAAAAAATCTTAGATTGTTATCATAATTATGGTTATATGAGTAATATGATTATTTTAAAATAAATAAAAAGAAAATAATATTCTATATGTTATGCGGGAAAAATTATTTATAGTTTGAATTTTATAATTTAGTTTTTAAAGAATTAAAAAAATAGGTTACAGTTATCCAAAAATGACACTTTAAAAAAGAAAACATAATTGAGATAAGAAAGAAAAAATTTATATTTAGCATTACAAATAAGTTAGACATATAAAATACTTCATCTAATTATTATTTGTGAGAAAATTAAAAAGATAAAAAAAATTATAAAAAATGATTTTTTTTTTCTTTTGAAAAAGATTTTAAAATATTACCACTCATCGTACATGCAAAATTATTTACTTCAAATTTGATAAATTTAAAGATGAGAGATAAAATAATTTCATTATTAGCTTCTTGTTACGGGAGTTGAACTCACACTATTCCATTATAAGAAAAGAATATATTCTTCCTCTTTTTTTTCTTTTTTTTTTTAAAAGAAAGGTTAAATATAAATTCTTTATACACAAATAAGTATTCCATGAATATTTTTGACTCCTTTCACACCACTGCTATACAACCTTGAGCCACCAATTATGCATCCAAGTATCACATGATTCAATAATCAACCATAACCAAAATATTAAAAAGTAAAAATATCTTCAAATAAGTTGTGGATCAATGACTAAACTAAGGAGCAATAGAGATGATCTAGAAGTTTCAAAGAGATCAGGTCGGTCTAATATGACACAACCTAACCTATTAATTAACATGTTGTGTTAGCTCGTGACCTATTTGCTTACGGGACGTGCTAGCTTGTGATCTATACGTGGTCCTTATCATGCCTCTATTTTTTGCCCATGAGTTTTACTGTGTAGTCCCTTGCTTGGCTCTTTGGGCCGTATTTAATAGGCTAGCATGGCCCATAATTCGTTTAGTCCATTATATGAAAAAAATACTGATAGTTAGAGTCGATCTCTCCAACTCCTGTGTACCAATGTTAACTCTATCCATTAAGTTACACCCATATTTTATAATATATAGATATATTTATATATTTAATATATATTTATATATAATTTAATTTTAAACTAATGTGTTGTTTTTTTGCTTGCATTTTGGGTGGTGCCAGCCCTTTTGACACCCCTAGTGTATAAGCAGAGATGGAGTAATGATTATAGGTATTAGCAATGGTGAGTGCTTGACAATTGGAATAATGGATAATGGGCTTTTTCATAAAAGAGAGTTATGTTGGATGTTTCGACATGTATTAATTATGGGTTGAAGATAGTGCATATGGTTTGACGAGCAAGGACTAATTGTATTTTAAGAGGTTCATGATTATTTGTCAATTTCACAACAAAACACAATTTATGTAATATTTAAATTTTAAGAATAACGTGACATCAATTTTTTTTAATTTAAGTATTTTCAAGTTACATAATATTTAATTTTTATCAATATGCAAGAGGTACGACGATGTATAGCACACAACTCTAGTAAATTTGTTAAGTTTTAAGGTTGATTTATGATTTAGGTGGTATGACTTTCCACCCCTATTACCTTGAACTCAAGTTTGAATACCACCCATGTATTGTTTCTTTTATTTAATAACAAAAAATTTAATGCCCTTTAAAAAAAGTTGCAACTTTGTTAAATGGTCAAAAGCTTTCATTAAGATAAAAATGTTTCTTTTCACATGCAATTTACATAAGTTTTGTTTATATAGATAAAATGTTATATGTATTTTAAGGTAAAGGGATCTATCTTCCAATAAATATTGATTATGTTAAAATGCATACTTTTTGAAAAGTGGGTATGAAGAGAGGGATTCATACTATTATAGACGAATTGATTTCCCTTCTCGCATGAGTAACTCTTATCTATAAGAGATCGATCCAATTAACTTATTTTCGCGATTTAGCTCCAATTTTTACATATTTAAGCCTTGCACCCAACAATCGTTCTTTTAATGCCACACAATTTTGATGTTTTTCAACTTAATGATTCTCACCATATCCATGATATCCCAAAAAATACTACAAAATAGGTACCATGGTTTCTATATGATTACACTTCTCCTTCAGATTAGATGTATCCAAAGAGTAATACAGCTTGATAAATCGTTTGTCTAAATATATTACATCTCATATCCAATGATTTATGTTAACATTGAATTGTAAATACAATACGTCTAAATCCTTCTAATCAATTGGTTAATGTTTAATTGAATTTTGTGATGCAGTAGCAAATTTAACCAAAAAATTAATAACATCTAGAAGGATATTCTTTATATTTTTGCCATAACCAAATTCATACATTCTACCTACACAAAAGAATATGTAATTTAAAATTAAAATACTAATAAATATGATGAATAGTTATTATTATATAAATAGATAACATGTTAAAACTTAATTTATAATATGATACATCATTTTTGATATGCTATGTAACACGTTACATCATTTTTAAACTATTATGTAACATGTTACATCATCTTTGAACCATAATGTAATATGTTACATAGTTTTGAAAATGCTATGTAACATGTTAAATTGTAATTGAAATATAATGTAACACGTTACATAACATCATATATTGAAAAAATAAAAACCACTCCAACCCTTTTATACAAAAAGTCTCCAAAGTAGATTAATTCTTACACTAAACTATTATGTAATATATTAAATAGTTTGTTACATTATTTGTGAACTCTTATGTAACATGTTACATATTTTCTAAAACGCTACCTAACATGTTACATTGTAACTAGTATATAATGTAACATGTTTGTAACATCATAAATTGAAAAAATAAAAACCAATCCAGTACTTTAACTAAAAAAGCCTTCAAAATAGAATAATTCTCCAATTCAAAAGTGTCACGATAATAGGATCTTCATACACGTATCTCATATAACACACTATCCAAAGGTTATAAAACAACAAACAAATACATGCAACTATTAAACTATATGATAAAAAAAATTCATGAGTATTAAGTTCAAACAAAACCAAATTAATACTTACAATTCTATGAAGCAATCTCTTGACCCTCTTCAAAGGGGTAATGAAACCCTCATTGTTAATAGCCAAATCTCGATATTGGATTTTAATCGGAGCACTAATTAGAGAAAAGAAAAATGTCAATAAATTATCCAACAAACATATAAATATAATAAAAAATAAAAAGATAAAAATATGTACGAAGATCTCTTTCTAAACCATCTATTAAAACGTTTTTCCTAATCCTTAAGAAAAGGATGATAAGGGTAACTTGAATCCTTTGATGTATCATCATCCTTAGAAATATCTATAAACCTATGCAAATTATCGACATAAGAACTTGATCCCATAAGTTTAAGTGAAGGCTCTACTTGTATTTTACCATATGCAAAAGATGCACCCTTCTTAGAAGGACATAAGGACTAGAAATAACTTTTAATGGTTTAATTGATCTCTTTCCCTCTCCAACACAACAGTAGATATAAATTTGAAAGTTGGGAAATAAAAATCAGACCTTATCTTAAATCCAAAATGATACAGTTGTGCATATTGAACCAGCTGATCAAATGTATGATTATCAAAATTTGGATCATAAGAAGGAGAACGTAAAGTCTTCAAAAAAATTTGTGAGGCTTCTAAATCCAAGCTAAGATCAAAAGAAGGTCTGTCTACATCATCAACATTAGATATATTACCATGAAGATCACCTTTTGTAGGTCAAATCGGTGTAGATACAACAAACAAAATTCAAAATTATATCAATGATAAAATTGATTACTATGTAACAATGAAAAAATAACAATATTAGATAATAATTTATAACTTACATATTGAGAAAACTTCGAAGAAATCATTATAAGATCCTCATGGAGTCCATTAATAATAGCTCCATGCTCATAATTTTTTTTATCAAAATAAACTCTTTGTTGACTAAACTTGTTATCAATATATGAAGTTAGCTTGTTATAAAATCATCAAAGTCAACATTCGATGACTTCAACCCTTCATCCAACTTTTCTTCTCGACACTTCTTCTTATTCTATACTGACTTTTCCTTCAACAAAACATCATCAACAGGTTCATATTGTGAACCTCTAGCATGGTTTGATTTTTATAATTTAGTTTTTAAATAATTGGAAAAATTAGGTTATAGTTATTCAAAAATGACACTTTAAAAAGAAAACATAATTCAGATGAGAAAAAAAGAGTTTATATAAAATTACTTACTTCAAATTTGTCAAATTTAAAGATGAGAGATAAAATAATTTCATTATTAGCTTCTTGTTGCGGGAGTGGAACTCACATTATTCCATTTCATTATTGGCATTTTATCTACTAGGCATCGTAGATCTTATGCTAAAATTTAAATACATTTTACATTATAAGAAAATAAAATATTCTACTTCTTTTAAAAAAAAGAGAAAGGTTAAAACTAAATTCTTTATATATAAATAAGTATTTCATGAGTATTTCCAACTCTGCTCTAGAACCTTGAGCCACCAATTATGCATCCAAATATCACATGATTCAATAATCAACCATCGTAACCAAAATATCAAAAAGTAAAAATAACCTCAAATAGGTGGTGGATCAATGACTAAACTAAGGAGCAATAGAGATGGTGTAGAGGTGTCAAAGGGATCAGGTCGATCCAATATGACAAGGCCTAACCTATTAACTAACATGTTGTGTTAACTCGTGACCCATTTGCTTGCGAGACGTGCTAGCTTGTGATCCATACGTGGTCCTTATCGTGCCTCTATTTTTAGCCCATGAGTTTTACCGTGTAGTCCCTTACTTGGCTCATTGGGTCATACTTAACAAGCTTGCAAAGCCCATTATTTGAAAAAATACTGATAGTGAGAGTCGATCTCTCCAACTCCCGTGTATCAATATTAACTCTATCCACTAAATTACACCCATATTTTATAATATATAAATATATTTATATATTTAATATATATTTATATATAATTTAATTTTGAACTAATGTGTTTCCTTTTTGCTTGCATGTCGGGTTGTGCCAACCCTTTTGACACCCTTTATGTATGAGTAGAGATGGAGCAATGATGATAGGTATTAGCAATGGGTGGGTACTTGACAATTGGAATAATGGATAATGGGCTTTTTCATTAAGAAGAGTTATGTTTGGTGTTTTGACATGTATCAATTATGGGTTAAAGATAGCGCATATGGTTTGAGGAATAAGGACTAATTGGGTTTTGAGAAGTTCACGATTATTTGTCAATTTTACAACAAAACAAAATTTATGTAATATTTAAATTTTAAAAATAGCGTGGCATCAATTTTTTTTAATTTAATTATTTTCAAGTTACATAATATTTAAATTTTATCAACATGCAAGAGGTACGAGGATGGATAACACACATCTATAGTAAATTTGTTATATTTTAAGATTGGTTTATGATTTAGGTGGTATGACTTCCCACCTCTACTATCTTGAACTCAAGTTTGAATACCACCCGTGTATTATTTCTTTTATTTAATAACAAAAACTTTAATACCTTTTAAAAAAGGTTGCATCATTATTAAATGTTCAAAAGCTCTCATTAAGATAAAAATGTTTCCTTTGACATGCACTTTACATTTTTTGTTTGTATAGATAAAATGTTATATGTATTTTAAGGTAGAGGGATCTATATCCCAACAAATACTAATTATGTTAAAATACATACTTTTTGAAAAGTGGGTACGAAGAGAGGATTCATCTCGTTATAGAGGAATTGATTTCCCTTCTCGCATGAGTAACTCTTATCTATAAGAGATTGGTCGAATTAACTTATTTTCGTGATTTAACTCCAAATTTTATATATTTAAGCCTTGCACCCAACAATCATTCTTTTAATGCCACAATATTTTGATGTTTTTCAATTAAGTTTATTGTGATGGTCATCAACCCCAACAATTATCGATCTCTTGAGTTTGAGCAAAATAAAATAAAGCAATATATGATTATAATGGTTCATAAGTATGAGTTCTATGCTAAATAGGATGAGATCTTTTAGGTGAAAACCCAAGAATAAAACTATGCGAGTCTGGTCTAAAGTGAACAATATCATATCAAGTGTTGGAATTGGACATCGCACACTAGATTTTTAAAGTTATTATAAATAAATCATAACTATTATTTTGTTTCAAATCCATACATTTTGCAAGCACACAAAAACCACAACTCTGCATTCTCATACATCTAGATGTTTTATTTCGGTCTTTATGTTCATATTATTTCTTTAAGATTAAGATTATTTATTGCTTACATTAATTAAACATTTATATAAACATTCATATTTGAATCAACTTCTTAGAATTGTTACTTATTTTATCCATTCTAAGATACAACTTACACTTATATTATTTATGTTAACTTTTCAGATACTAAGATTGACATGTTCAGTAGCTCATAGATTTAGGTTGATTAAAGCATCTTTTGGATCAAACATGTATCTTGGGAGACTATGAAAAGACTATGAAAAAGAGTGACAGAACGCTAATAGAGCATAATAGGTTTTACCATTGTAAGAGTAATCTAAAACCTACTAGATACTAAATATTGATTTTAAGAGTGGATAAAGAGAATCGATAGTTTTCTTATTAAGTTACGTTGAATTAATTTATTTCAACCTATATATCACGTCTTATGCTCATATTTTATTTTTTGCATTTAATTTTATACGTAATTGTGAGGAGACTATAAGAAAGAGCGACAGAACGCTAGTAGAGCACAGTAGAGCTTTAGCATTGTAAGAATCGTCTAAAACCTACTAGATACTAAATATTGATTTTTATAGTGGATAATAAGTTAGGTAGTTTGAGAATAAGTGATTTTCGTTGATTTAATTTATTTACACCTATATATATCTTCATGTGTCTATATATATATATATATATATATATATATATTTTTACATTTAATTTTATACCTAAATGCTTCCTGATAGTTTCATTTTTAATTGATAATAATTTAAGTTATAACACATTCCCTCCCTAAAATTTATTACTTACATGCCTCAATTTAGGCTAGTTGGAATTTTTCTATAGTTGAACACTAACGTGGGTCTACTTTGAGTACTTGTAGCCCAACTATAATGAGACATAGGAACGACTAACAATCATACGCATATCACAACTTTAAAAATAAGAACGGCTGAAAATCATACCCTTTTTTTTTTTCCAAATAAGAAAATATAATGAAGATGCAATTTGACTCATGTTTAAGCGTAAGAACTTAAACCATTTTCATTAAGCTCAAAATACTTAGCAGCTTGCTTCACTATGTAAATAATGATTAGCTTAGCCTCTAGAACAACTATGGCATTCCTTGTTTTCCAGATTTGCCACCAAGTGAAGATTAACTGAGGGAGTGTACACGCAGAAATGTAAAAGACGACCTTAAAGCTGAAGTAACATTTCACTAAAACTGATAAAGAATACAAAAACCAGTGCCTTACAATTGTTGTCTTTTAGTACTATTTATAGACTAATAAAAACAGAAAAAGCTGATCATCACGCAAAAAGGCACGAAACGATTACAATATTCTATTACTAGGTTACTCTCATCACATGCCTAAGTAACTAATATTTTTTGAAAAACTCTGCCAGTCCTTCACGTGCTTTGTAACAAACTTTGCTTTGCTTTTGATCACTGCTTCCACAAGTACCTTGCATCTTTTGATCAGCCATGTCATTGTCTAGGTCACAATTCCCACCTTACACCTTTTGATCCTGCAATGTTGTATTATACTCAATATTTCCCTCTAACTTAATGGCATGCACATGACACTGAATTTTCCTATATGAAAAATAAATTGTTGAGTTGAGAGAGGCTTAGTAAAGGTATCTAGAGCTCTATATTTAGCATCAGTGTTGGGCCTTGAAATAATAGTCTGCTTTTTAGAACTCCACATTACAGAATAGGAACCAAGATAGATAACAACACCTACAGTTGATTTCCTATCATTAGGGTCTGAACCCCAATTTGAATCTGAAAAACCACTTAGTTGGAGTGTCATTGATGTTTTGAACACCAAGCCATAGCTGATAGTACCTTTTAAATACCTTAGGATACATTTGACAGCTTCTCAGTGAGGATGAAGAGGTTCCAACATAAATTGACAAATTTTATTCACAACATATGACAAGTCAGACCTAGTAATTGTGATGTATTGTAATGCCCCAACTATACTTTTATAAAATGAAGGATTTACGAGAGGATCATCAATGTGAGCTGAGATAGGATAACTAGTTTTCTTAGGGATCATCAATGGGTTTACACTCCTGCATATTTGAAACAGCCAAGAGATATTGCTTTAAAGGCTTCATGCGTTGTCTAATAGGAAAGAAAGGACAAGAAATCTCAAAAATCAGGACAAACATTCTAACAAAACTTAACCAAAATGAAACTAATTCTTAATTTTCAGATTAACAACAAAACTGAGGCAACAACATCAACAAAAGCAAAATAAAGAAAAACCCGACCAGCAATAAAAAACAAATCAAACCATTAACGAAATGCCAAGTTCATTGCAGCCAAACAGAACCCAAAAAAAAAAAAGTACTGTCCCTCACATCTCACTCATTTGGATTAGGACTACCCCCCAAATTTGAATCTACACCCATGTCACTACTTCCATTTGTTCCGCATGCAAAAGCCCCAACAGTTCATTCAAAAGCAAAGAAATGGTGAGAAACTAAGAGTAAGATTATAACAAACGACAACAACTATGGCGAGATAAATGGACGCCAGATTCTTCTCGTTCTTCTTTCCCTTGATTCACCAGATTTTGGCTAGAGAATGATGGATTGTTGGGGTTAAAATCTTTTTAGCTCGCAAAAATGGAAGGTACAACAATGGATATAAACTAAAAGTAGTTTGACTGATTGATTCCTCTCGGTACAAACCTGAAAAATGTATATAAACTGAAAGCAGAGAAATGGATAAGAATTTCAGATCAATTTCTAGTTTTGATTGTTTGTGGTTTTGATAAGTAGAGAGATGGATGAGGGATTGTTTGTTGGTTTTGGTTTGAGTGATTAAGGGTCTCAAAGGAAAAGTAAGAGCGGGATGGAGTCTTCCTTTGGCGTGGTTGATTGTTTTTTAGCATTAAAATGCTTTAGCAAGAGAAAAAACGCCATCAGAAGCCAAAACACAGTGCTTTTAATTGGTTTGGCATTTTGGTTAAAAAATAAAGAAGAAAACTTCATCTAAATCAATTTTTATGTATAACTTGTGGCGTCTTTTAACAAAATGCTATATCAAAAGAGCCATAAAATATTTGTTGCAGTGGTTATTGATGAGTAGAATATTATTTAAGCATTGCCACAGAAAATGCTTGAGTTTGCTTGGTATATGTAGCTTCCAAGTTCTAGAATTTGGATTCTTACAACTCGATTTAACAGTGTAGAAACCCCTTGAATCCAACTTTCAGAAGCGAGTGTCACGATAATCTAGAATGGTAGTATTCCAAACAACAAGAATATCAATTAACTAGAGAAAGTTATGAACTTTGTCAAGGTCACAAGAATCATCTTCAGAACTCATTAAGTTCCTTACCTAATAGATTGATGGGTTTGACCAAGTTATAAGTCTACTTTGACTAGGGTCTAAAAGCCACGATTCCTCCCAAATTTTGATCAAAATATTCTTACCACTATTCCAATGAATCCCTTCATAATGAAATTTCTTTTAATCAAAGATACTCCACCAACTCAAGATGGCCTACTTCCCAATTCACTTCTTGAAAAGAGAAGTTCAGGAAGTATTTTCCACTCCTAATTCGAGAAAGAGGATAATTAGATTTAGAGTAAATTTTCCAAGCTTGCTTTGCTAGTAGAGCAAGATTGAAGAGATTAAGGTCTTCAAACCAAGTCCATGTTGAAAATCAACACCAAAATAATAATTGAAGAGGTAGAGAAATATATGAAATGGTTGAAGGTTGTAGAAATAAATGAAATAGTTGAAGGTTGTAGAAATAAATGAAGTAGTTGAAGGTTGTAGAAGTAAATGAAGTGGTTAAAGGTTGTAGAAATAAATGAAGTGGTTGAAGGTTGTAGAAAAGAGAAGTGTGTAGATAAGATTTGTATGGTTAGGATTATTTCTTAGTTTTATATTTGTGTGGTATAGATTGCATAGTGAGGACTATAAATAGCCTACCTTGCATTTGGTTTAATCATTCCATCAAAAACAAATAAGTCTTTGTATTCTTAGTTTAAGTGTGAGTTGAGAGCTTTCTCTTTGAGTGTTTGTATTTCTCTTCAATTTGTGAGTTGCCTTTGAAAGGTGTTATAGTGAGTATAATACAAGTAGTTTGTTTACTTGTTTGGATCTAATATTAGTAAATTTAGAGTTGTTCATTCTAAATTTTACTCAACAATTGGTATCAGAGCGGAACGGTCAGGGATCGTTCTTAGTGGAGTTATCTTGAGTCATGAGGAGTTTGGTACTCTGCAAGTTTATTAGTCAGGCTTGTTCGGTATAGTCGAAGTCTTGCCGACACGATACGTGATTTTCAAGTAGTTGGAGGAATCAAGAAGCTCAACAACAAAAACTATAACACATGGGCAACATGTATGGAGTCTTATCTACAAGGTCAAGACTTGTAGGAGGTTGTTAGTGGTGATGAAGTTACATAACCAACAATGGAAGATGTAAATGGCATCTTGCGGAAGTGGAAAATTAAAGCAGGCAAAGCGATGTTTGCTTTGAAGACCACAATTGAAGAAGAAATGTTGGAGCATAATCGGGATGCAAAAACACCAAAGGAAGCATGGGACACTCTTGTTACGCTCTTTTCAAAGAAGAATGATACAAGATTGCAACTTCTGGAGAATGAGTTACTATCGATGGCGCAATGCGACATGACGATTTCCCAATACTTTCACAAGGTAAAGTCATTATACCGCGAAATTTTAGAGTTAGATCCAAAAGCTCCTATTGGGGAAACGAGGATAAAGAGAATAATTATTTATGGTTTGAGACCCGAATATCGAGGGTTTGTTACCGCCATACAAGGATGGCCGACACAACCATCTCTTGTTGAGTTTGAGAATCTGTTAGCCGGTCAAGAAGCTATGGCTAAGCAAATGGGAGGAGTCCAACTGAAGGGTGAAGAAGAAGCACTCTACACTAGCAAAAGCAAAGGCACTTTCAAGCGGTACAATGGAAATGGATATAAAAATGATGGCGATAAAGGAAAAATTCTTCAAGGAAAGGGAGGCTTTCGTCCAGGGGGAGCTTGGAAGAACCGCAATAACAATAGAAAATTTGATGGTGAATGTTACAACTGTGGAAAGATGGGTCATATGGCAAAAGATTGTTGGAGTAAGAAAAATCCTGTTGAAAGCAATACAACTACTTCCAGTTCTAAGGAGCATAGCGAAGATGGTTGGGATGACGAAACATTATTCGCTACAGAGGAAGAAGAATTGGCTCTTACGGTGACAACATCAAAATAGATTGACTACAAGAATGACTGGATCATAGATTCGGGCTGCTCAAATCATATGACAGGCAATAAACATAAGTTGGAAAGCATGTCTGAGTACAAGGGAGGTCGTGTAGTGGTGACTGTTGACAACTCAAGGTTACCGATAGCCCACATCGGTAAGACGATAGTTACGTCTCGATATAGTATTAACCAAGTACCACTTCAAGATGTTTATCATGTCCCAGGAATGAAGAAAAAATTGCTATCTGTGGCTCAATTAACATCATTAGGCCACTATGTCTTGTTCGGTCCCCGAGACGTGAAGGTGTATCGTGATCTCAAAATCTCAGAAACACCGACAATGAAGGGGAAACGATTGGAATCAATCTACGTGATGTCAGCAGAATCTACATATGTAGACAAGACAAGAAGAAATGAGACAACAGATCTATGGCATATACGGTTAGGTCACGTTAGCTATTCCAAGCTAAATATGATGGTGAAGAAGTCGATGCTTAAAGGGCTTCCTCAACTAGACGTGCAAACAGACACAATATGTGCAGGATGCTAATATGGTAAAGCTCACCAATTGCCATATGAGGAATCAAAGTTTAAAGCAAAAGAACCATTGGAGTTAGTTCACTCTGATGTATTCGGTCCTGTTAAGCAACATCAATTGGCGGTATGCGATACATGGTGACATTAATTGATGACTTCTCAAGGTATGTGTGGATTTTCTTTATGAAAGAAAAACCTGACGTATTCTCAAAGTTTAAAGAGTTTAGAGAGTTAACTGGAGGAGAAGTTGGAAAGAAGATCCGTTGTTTGCGCACAGACAACGGTGGAGAATATAGCTCAGGCGAGTTCTCTCAATACCTAAGGGAATGTCGAATACGTCATCAGTACACTTATGCCAACACGCCATAACAAAATGGTGTAGCAGAAAGAAAGAACCGGCATCTTACAGAAATTTGTCTGAGTATGCTACATGAAAAGAATGTACCTGGGAGGTTTTGGGCTGAATCGATGAGGACTGCAGCCTTTGTGATCAACAGACTTCCTAAACCAAGGTTAGAATTTGTTTCACCCTTTGAGAAACTCTGGAACATAAAACCTACAGTTAGCTACTTTCGAGTATTTGGCTGTGTATGTTATGTATTTGTTCCTGATCATTTACGAAGCAAATTTGACAAGAAAGCTGTTAGATGTATCTTTGTGGGATACGATAGCCAAAGAAAAGGATGGAAATGTTGTGATCTAATGAGTGCAAGATGCTACACTTCACGAGATGTGGTATTCGATGAAGCATCTTCTTGGTGGTCCTCAGAGAATGAAGCATTGCCTAACTCAAGAGAATTTGGAGATAAGTTGCAACAAAAGATGGATGAGCATACTATAAAATTTCAACCAAGTTTAGATGAATCCAAAGATCCAGACAATGACGGTGCCGAACAAAGAGTAACTCAGAATCCTTGGCAAACTGGCATATATCAACAACTAAATGAAGAAGGTGGGCCTAGTGAAATAGAAGAATCAACTCCATAATCTCAACTCCGTAGGTCCACAAGAACACAAAGGCCAAATCCCAAATATGCCAATGCAGCCATAATTGAAGAAGCAATAGAACCTAAGACGTTTGAAGAAGCATCGCAAAGATCTGAGTGGATGACAACTATGAGAGAAGAGATCGATGCACTTCAGCAAAATCAAACTTGGGATCTGGTGCGAAAGCCAAGAGATGTGAAACCCATATCCTACAAATGGGTTTACAAGATAAAGCGTAGACCAGATGGGTCAATCGAGAGATACAAGGCACGATTGGTAGCTCTTGGTTTCTCTCAACAATATGGACTAGACTATGATGAAACATTTAGTCCAGTGGCGAAACTTACAACTGTTCGAGTCCTACTTGCACTTGCAGTAAACAAAGATTGGAAGCTGTGGCAGATGGATGTGAAGAATGATTTTCTTCATGGAGAGTTGGATCGGGAGATCTACATGATCCAACCAATGGGTTTTCAGAGTCAATATCATCCTAAATATGTGTGTAAGCTGCAAAAAGCACTTTACGGATTAAAACAAGTACCCAGGGCATGGTATGGTAAGATTGCTGAATTTCTAACACAAAGTGGTTATTCAGTAACACTTGCAGATTCCAGCTTGTTTGTTAAAGCCAATGAAGGAAAGGTAGCTATTGTGCTAGTATATGTGGATAACTTAATCATAACTGGTGATAATGAGGCAGAAATTCTTCCGACAAAGGAGAATTTGTCAATCCGTTTCCAGATGAAAGAACTTGGCCAACTCAAGCACTTCCTTGGTTTAGAGGTTGATCGCACACAAGAAGGAATATTTCTTTGTCAGAAAAAATATTCTAAAGATTTGATAAAACGGTTCGGAATGCTTGAATGCAAACCAATTTCGACGTCGATGGAGCCAAATGCTAACATGTGTGCACATGAAGGAAAAGATTTGGAAGATGCGACAATGTATCGAAAATTGGTAGGCAGTTTGATCTACTTAACCTTAACTCGGCCTCACATTTCTTATGCAGTTAGTGTAATGAGTCGTTACATGCAAAATCCAAAGAAGCCACATTTGGAAGCAACTCGACGAATATTGAGATATGTGAAGAGTACAATTGACTATGGTCTTTTGTACAAGAAAGGTGAAGACAACAAGTTAGTTGGTTACTGTGATGCAGACTATGCAGGAGATCATGACACCAGGAGATCAACAACTGGGTATGTGTTTAAGTTGGGTTCTTGAACAATTTCTTGGTGTAGCAAAAGAGAACCAACAGTATCATTATCAACCACTGAAGTTGAGTATCAAGCAGTGGAAATGGCATCTCAAGAGTGTACATGGTTGATACAGCTAATGAATAATCTACATCAATCAGTAGATTATGTAGTACTGTTGTATTGTGACAATCAATCAGCAATTCGTTTGGCAGAGAATCCGGTCTTTCATGCAAGAACTAAGCATGTTGAAATGCACTATCACTTTATCAGAGAAAAGTTTCTGCAAGAAGAAATTGAAATGAGGCAAATCAAGACAGATAATCAAGTTGCAGACTTGTTCACAAAAAGCTTAAGCGTTGGCAAGTTCGAAATGTTTCGCCATCAGCTTGACACAGTAAAAATAGTGAGAGTTGGTGTTGAGGGGGAGTGTTGAAAATCAACACCAAAATAATAATTGAAGAGGTAGAGAAATAAATGAAATGGTTGAAGGTTGTAGAAATAAATGAAGTAGTTGAAGGTTGTAGAAATAAATGAAGTGGTTGAAGGTTGTAGAAAAGAGAAGTGTGTAGATAAGATTTGTATGGCTAGGATTATTTCTTAGTTTTATATTTGTATGGTATAGATTGCATGGTGAGGACTATAAATAGCATACCTTGCATTTGGTTTAATCATTCCATCAAAAACAAATAAGTCTTTGTATTCTTAGTTTGAGTGTGAGTTGAGAGCTTTCTCTTTGAGTGTTTGTATTTCTCTTCAATTTGTGAGTTTCCTTTGAAAGGTGTTATAGTGAGTATAATACAAGTAGTTTGTTTACTTGTTTGGATCTAATATTAGTAAATTTAGAGTTATTCATTCTAAATTTTACTCAACAGTCCACTCATCATCAACTTATTTTCTTGCATTTAATTCCATGAAAGTAGTTGGTTTTGCTCTTATTGTCAGTAGCTTTCCACCAAAAAATTTAGATCATTTTGGTGAGGTCATCACATATATTGTTGGGTAAGAGAAAATGGTGTAGACAGTTGTTCAAAATAGCATGGTAACAATATCCTCTGGTTGAACTTTGGTTCACACGGTAAAAAAAATATAAATGAAAATAGGAATGAAATTGAAGGTAAAGAAAGCAATATTATTATTATATTGTTTGGTTTGAACACCGTAATTAAGAAAGAATTAATATTATAATATTTGATTTAAAATTATAATAAAATGAAAAAACATTATATATTACCTTAATATTTTTATATTTAATAAATTTTAAATAATGTCATTTAATTGTTATTTTTTTGTTAGACAAAATACATTATTAAAATTAATATTTTTCTAAATAATTATTACTTGAAAATATTATTTAAATTTATAAAATATTTTTGAAAATTATTTTGGTTCAAAATTATTTATAAAATAACATCTAATTATTAATTATTTTCCTCCATATAGCTTACGTTTATTTTAACTCTACGTAACATAAACACTTGAATATATCTGTTTTTCATTTCAATTTTGTTCATAAATATGTCTCTTTAAAATTTTTCTGTGTAAAATCTATTCAACAATCAATGAAGTTTATACTTTTCACTCATAGCATAACTAAATTGATTTGGTCTCTAGAAACAAAATCATATTAAATATCAAAATACAAGAAAGGTGTTCACAACTTTATTTTCAAAATATTGATATTTGCATAAATAAAATGAAACCTAAAAATAAGTTTGATATCAAAAGAAGACTAATATAAGAAATACAATCCAATATTCATACATTAAAAACACTTTTCCATAACTTACTATAATGCACCTTCATGTCTAAAAATATTTCTAATCCAACCATCTTTGTTACCATCAGGTACGCCGAAAAATGCATTCATTCTTGGTGGTTTGTCAACAAGAAGAATTGTAGCAACATCAAGCTCTTCATTATTAAGTGATGTGGTTCTTTGTAATTCATCGTACAACTTCATTTAATTTTCTTGTTCTCCTTCTTTTATGATGGATTGACTTAAAAGGTTACAACATTCTCCGTCTCTTCAACAAGTATTGACGCTTCCCTCTCAACAGAATTTCCAATCATTAACTCCAATGGTTTTTTTCTTTTTTCAGAGGAAACATTTGATTTGTGATGATTTGTAGCAAGGGAAAAAACCTTCTTAACATAGAGAAAATTTAAACTCTCATTTTGGAAATTAGAATCCAAATGCATCAACATCTCCAGATAAGAAAGGCTATAAAGTAGAAAATTTAATTCCTTAACCTTTGTAAGGAACAAAGACATCCTTAAATATATTGACAGAAAATACTTTATCTAGAAGTGGCCAAAGGACAGCAAAATTTATGACCCTAATGGAATCTTACTAGACTTTATCCATATTTATTTTCCTCTTCATCTTCAAAAATCAGTTTTTTATTTGTACCACTCAGTTTTTGGAAATAAAAATAATGACCATCATGACTAATATTACTCAATTATGAAAGATTTTGAAAAGAAAAACCATAAAAATTTAGAAAAAAATAGGAAATCAATTCAAAGCATTAGACCACAATTAATTAATAGGAAATCAAAGACCAAACTGATAGTAGAGAACAAAGAATCAGTAGCATGAGATTAGAATATCAGAAAACAAAAATAAGAAATCGATTCAAAGTATAAGACTAGAATATTAGAGAACAAAGAAATGGGTTCAAAGAACAATATCATAGAAGAAATAATAGATTCAAAGAACAATATCATAGAATAAAGAATAGATTCAAATGCGAGAACTATAAAAAAAAGACCTCACGAATTAGTTATGGGGGTTGCGAGATATAGGAGAGAGAAGACACAGGTTGAGGACGAGAACTTACCTCAAAGATCAAAGAAATCACCAACTTTGGAGGACCAGGTGATAGTTGAGAGTAGAGCAGGTTGTGAGAGTTGGAGTAGCTTAGTAAGACTCGCGAATGTGGTTGGACCAAATGATGCGTGGTTTTGGAGTTGGTTAAGAAAGGTGGAGTAGCTGGGTGAGAAGGGTAGTGAATGGGGAAAAGATGGGCAACGAATGGGGAATAGATGGGTAGTGAATGTGGCTGGAGGAGAAATAATGCAAATAAGGGCTGGGGAATGTGTGAAGGATGCAATTATTAGGGTTATATTTGTAGGTTAGGGTAAAATTGGAACCAAAAATTAGCATGAGAATAGAATCATAATTTCTAAAGGAGGAGGATGGAACTTTTATTCCTTCTCTGTTAGGGATTGGTTTCATTCTATTCCCAATTTATAGAACAATCACATATAAAATTGTAAGGAATCGAGTCCATTCTCATTCTCATCAAACAAACATGACTTAAGATAAAATCTTGACCAATATGAGTCGATTTTAGGGTTAAACTAACTCAAAATTTAGAGCCAGCTCATTTTGACATGTAACTAACTAAAGTATAATTTAAGTCAGTAAAAAACCTATTTTGTAGTAATAATTAAATGTACGTGATAATCACACCATCACACCTATGAGGAGTGGACCTTGGACTTAGATTGCTCATTTCACATAAACTTCAATTTTATATGGTTTTATTTCTTCCAAGTCAATGAATGATAATTGCCCCAAAAAAATAATAACATACAAAAAATAAAAATAAAAGGCCTAAATAGCATCATATTAAAGAAATTAATTTTTTTTCTCAAATTAACAATTATAAGACCCAAAACTATGAGTTTTAATGTTACATTAAGTGTCATTTTCTATAATAACCCTTGTATGCCTTAACTGTCTTGCTAAAAGTTGAATCTATTATTCAAGCCTCCATCATCTAAAATCATAAAACAAACCATCCCGAAAATCTTGTGAGAAGAATCAGTTACAAATCATCCAAAAATCATATCGAAAATTTATTACAAATCATACGAAATATCCAAAAAATTGGTTAGATTTTGAACGCAATCTAAATCGCACAAAAGCTATCAATATCAATTGAAATTTAAATCACAAACTCCATTATTGAACCAAAAATTGGGTTTTTCAATTACCTCTAATATCAAAGGAAGAGACTTATCAATAATGCAAACCAAGATTGGTTCAAGCTATACAAGTGAGTTTTTCATTCATCACTTGATTTTCTATATATTTGTATTACACTTCTCAATTTTATAAATCTATTTCTTTTCTGTTTATTTGAATTTGATTGTTCATCCATCACTCAGAGTCTATGTACACCAATTTATGCTTCTAAATCTATGAAATTTCTTTCTTCTTTATACATTTGATTTTAATTTAGTGTTAAAAGGAAATATATATAGACAATATGAAAATTAACAAAACAATATATAAACTTGATTTACATGCTAATTATTATCTAATTATATGATATAATAAAATAATATAAAAATAAATTCATATGAACTCACTTAAATGATGTTATAATATACTGAAATTCTAGTTTTTGAATAGATTAAAGCTATACACGAAATAAAGTATTTTGTTACAACATGATGTAACATGTTACATTTTAAAAAATCATATAATGTAATATGTTACATTATTTGAAAATTGATTATAATGTAACACGTTATATTTTTATTGTGTTTGTTATATTAATAGGTTTCAATATTTTATCCTTTTCCATTTATGTGTATCTTTTTGGTATTTTTCACCTAATATTATAAATATAATGTAACTTTTAATATTTATTAAATAGATAATACAAAGATTCAAATAATTGTTATTCATAGTGGACAATGGATATTCTATGAAAGAGAAGAAAAATATATAAATGGTATTCCAAAAGTCATATGCACAAAAAGAAATATGACTTTGGATGAATTAATGAATGAAATATGTGATGCATTAGATCTAGGTGAAAATATCGATATCAAGATGAAATATATGGGCATTCATATAGCCCTAAGGCTAACAGATGATGGAAATGTGGACTACTTTGTCGATGCAAATGTTAGAAGACATAAAGAAGATTACAAATAATTTTATGTTACTCATACAATCCAACAAGATATCCAAAAAGAGATTAGTATATCTTCAAATTTTGATTTATGTAACAATAAGCTCAAATAGTGAGAATGACTTAACAATAGATTCTACTATAAAGGAAGGGTTGTTCATGGTAGGTTTTTGATATAAAAGAAGCTTTCAAACCCCATATCTCAACATTGGTAATAACTAAAAGGTTATACTAAAAGATTAATAACTCCAATAAGACAAGCATTAGAATGAAGTGCAAAATAAAAATTATCATTAGAGACTTGCAGCAGACAAGATTGGACAATTAGATGCATTCAAGGTAACCACCTACAATAAAGATCATTTATGTTCACAAATGTTCAAAACTCAAAGAAACAAACACGTCACATACAAATTTGTAGTTGATAGCATCAAATACTTTTACCAAGATCCAGGTTAACAATTAAGGCCAAAAGAAATAATAGGTGACATCAAAAGGAAAACAGGATTCACAATCACTTACAAAAAGGCGATCATGGGAAAAAGGAAGCAATAAAGCAAGTATGAGGAGATCCCAAAGAATCATACAATAAACTATCTAGATTATTCTACATGTTATAGAAGACAAACCTAAATTCATACACTGAGATAAAAAATTATGCAGATTCTAACTTCAAGTATGGATTCATGGTAATTGGTGCATGCATAAATGGATTCAATAATTACATATGATCAGTAGTAATAGTTGAGAGGACATTCATTAAAGAAATATGATGAAGGGTATTTCTTGATAGGTAATAATAATTTTGTGGTAAAAAAAATATTTACGTAATCATATTTAGAAAAACTTCCTAGATATAACTTATTACATTTGTACAACACTAATAAATATAACATGAAATATAACATGTTACATAACAAGTTACTAATTTACCCTGTTGCATTTGAGGTGGTAGACGAGGAAACCACAAAAGCATGAAAATTGTTTTTTAGAAGACTAAGGAAAAATAAAAAATTGGTTAGAGTTTTAGATAGAAATCCAGCAATAAAATTATTAGTCATTATAGTTTATGATAACAAATTGTTATTGTTACTATCACATGAAAACAAAACTCATGATGTACTACCACAACAAAGCTGCAAACACCTATTTCAAAGTAGTTGTGTACGCTTACAATAAAGAGAAGTTCATCAAGAATATGTACATGCTAATGAAGCTTCAAAGTAATGATGAAACACACAATCAAAATAGACTACTTGTTGTGTGTTTTACAACACACAGAAATCGTGCAAGTATACACGATCACAAGTAATAAAGATTTGTAAGAAGAGTATCGTTCCCACGAGGATTTGTTACTATAGTTTGTTGATTACTAAAATTGTATCTCTCTGATTTTATCCAAAATAATCGTAGATTAAGAAAAAGGTAATAAGAAAATAAAAGAACTCTAGGATTGCAGTTTTTCACTAAACTAATTCACTCCAATAATATTATTTCTCTTGATTTATATTTTTTTAGTACATTTAATTTGTCAACCGAAAACATTTATTTTTATTCATACATCTCTTCCGAGCTCCGTATAAACACACCTCGTTAAATTAATTCACTATATCTCTATAAGAATTAAATTTACCAAGATTCATTAAGTTCTAAGTTCTCAAATGGCCACACATACAATTAGGGTATATTCCTATCCTTCATCATACATGTCATTCTATCTACGAGCAATATACACAAAAATGCCTCTCTCAAGTTTATTAATGTGCCACAAATCGTTTTGATAAAATTCGTAAATAATCAAAAAGCATTAAGCACAAGATAGAATGAACAAATCGAACATCTTATAAATCTTTCAAAAATAATTAAAATCAAAGCTTCATAAATTTAGATCAAATGCAACCCTAGAAAAATTAATTTACTTCATTAAATTAAAAATTAAAATTACAACAGATGCAGAAAAATTAGAAGGAAATTAAGACATCAAGTAACGAAAATATTTGGCACACGCAGAACACAACAAAAGCCAAAAAATGGCTTCTGCGTGTTCTACAGTCCAAAACCGAACAACACAACAATTCTAAACTCTACCCAAAACTCCAAAAAACTAAAAACTATCTCCTATTTATAGCAAAAAATATACATCAAAAATATTACATTTTTTATTTTATTTTTTTATCAAAACGCGTATAAATTTTGTATCGAAAAACAAAAATTACGTGAATTAATTTTCATATCGAATTAATTCACGCGTGAGACAGGGCGGCGATTCTGCATTCTTTAAAATCAAAGTGCATGCCACGTGTCAGCGTATGATTCGCCGTATGTATTAGTGCAGACACATGGCAACTTTTCATTGGTTGCGGGAAAACGGGCGCACGATTGCTTGTCGCACGGGAGCCAACGGCTGCATCGAGGGGTGCTATCCAACGCGGTCGAACTCATTGTAACATGCCATGTGTCGGAAGATTATATGTTGAAATAGTAAGTGGGACACGTGGCCTTATCTGACTCGCCCAACGGATTAGTGCAAACAAGTGGCATAATTTTATTAGTTGAAGATCCAGTTGCACAAAGAGATCGGTGCACGAGATGAAAGGCGCGCGACGTGGGAGAAAGCGGCTGCAATGCGTCAGAACGTGGGTCCCACTCTGCACGCCGGCCTGCGCGGTAGGTGGGCCCCACTCGGGCGCCGAGCCGCATGAAAGGGAATTTTCTGCATCCACTCGCTTTGGTCGGATGTGATCAACACGCGCCAATCGTAGCCGTTTAGGATTTGATCGGACGGTCCACGTGCCACGCGTGCAAATTGCTGCGTGGCTTCTTCCCTGATGCGCAAAATAAATAACTTTTGTTAATTCCATTTTCACCCACAAATATATTTCAAATTACATTTTAAACTTTGTTTAATTGCAGTATAACCCTTTTGTTAATTTAAATTAAATTTTAAACTTTTAATAATTAAAATTAAGGCCAATTTTAATTTAAATTATATTTTTAACTTTTATAAATTGCAATTAAACACTCTTTTATTTGAAATTATATTTTTGAACAAAAACTTATAATTAAGAACGTTTTTGATACAATTTATTTAATTTTCTTAAAATATATAAAAAACAGAAAATACTAATTAATTAAACTAAAATTAACTAAAAATAAAGAAAACTTAGCAATTACTATTAATAAAATAGGTGAAAATACCTATATAAAATACAGTTATCACTACTCATCTTAGGCAAGATCAAAATATCCATCCCCAATGACAAGGTACGACTTTATGACTTCAAACAATGTAGAACACATAAATTCAACACTAAGGCATGCTCGAGACACTCTTGTAACACACTTATTGGGAGAGATACGAGACATATTCAAAGTGGATTTGCAAAAAGAAGAATAACTGCTTCAGATATGGGAACAATAACAAAATGAGTGCAAGATAAGATTAAAAAAAAGAAAGATCAAGACAAAACAGATGAAAGTAGTATACATATATTATCAAATAGTACATGTGAAGAAAGAGTTTGAAAGTTACATTGTAGACCTAGAGCACAAGACTTGTACATATGGTGAATTTCAAGTACTTAAAATCCTTTGTCACATGCAATTGCAACATGCAAAGAAAAAAGTTGTCCATAGAAGACATGTATTCAATCTACTATCACATAGCTTACTTGAAGTTGGCATATGAGGCTCAAATCTACCCAATAGAACAAGAAAGAAAATGAAATCTACCAACCATCGTAAGAGATGTCCTAGTATTGCCACCAATTATTAAAAAAAGGATGACACCATAGAAGAGAAAAATAAAGGAAGAACAAGAAAATCAAGAATACCATCACTTGGTAATTTTAAAGAACTCAAGAAGTAAATGAAGAAGAGGAAGAAGAAGGGACCCCAATACAATAATAAATTCATAACACTTTACATTTTATATTAGTATAGATTTAATTCAGATTTAAATTTTCATTTTAGTGTTACAATTACATATGTATTCTTAGCAATTAAACTTATAAAAACATATAAATTTATACATTAATATGAGTTTACATTGGTTTATGAGGATTTTTTTTATTAAAATGTCATCATCAAATAATATTTATAAAACTTCTGTTCTTAACTGTTTAATTTATTAACATAAATTATGTATATTTTAAAAAATATATTATTTTTTAAATATAATATAACATGTTACATTAATCCTATAAAACAAAATAACATATTACGTAATAAAAACTATATTATCGAATATAATGTAACATGTTAAAATGCCCTTACAACACAATGTAACCTATTACATAATATAATCAACATATAATAACCTGAATTTTTTTAATACATAAGCATTAAAGTGACAAATTGTACCATTAAATTAAAATCAAAGTAACAAAAGAAAATTACATCCATCAAACCATTAAAATAAAAATAAAAAAAATAAAAACATTACCTACTAATATGTTTGTATTTCTATCAAGAATATAATATTCTAACTACAAATGAATTTCTTCTATATGTCCAGCCTCGTAATAAATAGGTCTAGCAATCTATTATTACAAATAAATTGTACGTAATAACTATACCTAAGTTTTAGAAAACTAATGGAATTGATCATGTCCAGTGTCCATCATTTTGTTAAAAACTCCATAAATTTGAGAAACCAAATCCTATAGTCATGGCTTAAAATAAAGACAACAGGAACAATATATTAAGATGAATTAAAATGATATTGTAAAGAAAAAGTATTAACAAGATATAATTTAATAAAATCATTATACATTGGCCATGGGATGTATGGATCAACTTGATGATTCTCACTATATCCATGATATCCTAAAAAATACTCCAAGATAGTATATATAATACGTCTAAATCCTTCTAATTAATTGGTTAATGTTTAATTAAATTTGGTGATGAAGTAGCAAATTTAACCAAAAAGCTATTGGTATCTAGATGGATATTCTTTATATTTTGCAATGATCAAATTCATACATTTCACCTGCATAAAAGAATATGTAATTTAAAATTAAAATACTAATAAATATGATTAATAGTTATTATTATATAAATAGATAACATCTTAAAATGTAATTTATAACATGATACATTATTTATGATATGTTATGTAACACGTTACATCATTTTTAAACTATTATGTAACATGTCACATCATATTTGAACCATAATGTAACATGTTACCTAGTTTTGGAAATGCTACGTAACATGTTAAATTGTAATTGAAATATAATGTAACACATTGCATAACATCATATATTGAAAAATTAAAAAGCAATCCAACCCTTTTAGACAAAAAAGTCTCCAAAGTTGAATAATTCTTACATTAAACTATTATATAACATGTTAAATAGTTTGTTACATTGTTTGTGAACTCCTATGTAACATGTTATATAGTTTCTAAAATGCTATCTAACATGTTACATTATAACGATATTTAATGTAACATGTTTGTAACTTCATAAATTGAAAAAATAAAATCCAAACCAATACTTCAACTAAAAAAGTCTCAAAAGTAGAATAATTATTCAATTCAAAAGTGTCACCAGGATCTCCATGTATGTATCTTATATAACACACTATCCAAATGTTATAAAACAACAAAAAATTACATGCAACTATTAAACTATATGAGAAAAAAAATTCATAAGTATTAAGTTCAAACAAAAAAAATTAATACGTACAATGCCATGAAACAATCTCGTAACCCTTTTCAAAGGAATAATGAAATTCTCCTTGTGAATGGCCAAGTCTTGATATTGGATTTTAATCGGAACACTAATTAGAGAAAAGAACAATGTTAATAAATTATCCAAAAAATATATAAATATAATAAAAACATAAAAATATAAAATACATACAAAAATCTCTTTCTAAACCATCCATTAAAACTTTTTTCCCAATCATTAAGAAGAGGATGATAAGGGTAACTTGGACCCTTTAATGCATTATCATCCTCAGAAATATCTATAAACCTATACAGATTATTGACATAAGAACTCAATCCCATAAGTTTAAGTGAAGGCTCCACTTGTATTCTACCATATGCAAAAGATACACCCTTCTTAGAAGGACAAACATAGGGACTAGAAATAACTTTTAATAGTTTAATTGATATCTTTCCCTCTTCAACACAACAGTAGATATAAATTTGGAAGTTGGGAAAAAAATCAAACCTTATCTTATATCCAAAATGACACAGTTGTGCATATTGAACTAGTTGATCAAATGTATCATTATCAAATTTTGGTTCACAAGAAGGAGAAAGTAAAGTCTTTAAAAAAATTTGTGAGGCTTCTAAATCCAAGTTAAGATCAAAAGAAAGTATGTTTACATCATCAACATAAAACGTCTTACCACAAAGGTCACCCTTTGAACGTCAAATCGATGCAATATAGATCTTAGTAGGAGACTTGTATGATTTGAAAGTATGTTGTGTCTATACAACAAGAAAAAAATCATAAGTAGATCAATGATAAAATTTATTACTAATGTAACAATGAAAAAATAACAATATTATATAATAATTTATAACTTACATATTGAGAAAACCTCGAAGAAATCATTATAAGATTCTCATAGAGTCCATTAATAATAGCCCCATGCTTATAAAAATTTTGATCAAAATAAACTCTTTGTTAACTAAGTTTGTTATCAATGTATGAAGTCACCTTGTTATAAAAATCATCAAAGTCAACATTTGATGACTTCAACCCTTCATCCAACCCTTCTTTTAGACATTTCTTCTTATTCTCTATTGACTTCTCCTTCAACAAAACATCATCAATAGGTTCATATTGTGAACCTTTAGCTTAACTTTGGGATAAAACCACCCCATCATCATAAATTACTTGAAAATATGTCAACAAAGATTTAAAACAAGGAACATTTTCATGTGCTAGTAGTGTATTCACACAAACCTACCAAAAAAACACAACATAATTAGTAGCATTATCAAAATAAAATATTAATAAGCTCAAACATACTAATTTAAATGCTATTCAAAAAGTTGCATCATATATAACATATTATGTAGACTATTACATACAATACATCTTGTTATGTAATATGATACATCATGATACATTCATATTTTCCCTTTATTTTAACATGTTATATCTTATATTAACAATTAATGTAACCGTTTACAACAATATAACTTGTTAATCCAACATATTACAAAATATACCCAAAATGATATAACATGTTATATATGATAGAAAATAATAAAAACAAGTTGTTTAATACTTAAAACAAACAATAAAAATACAACAATAAGAAAATAAAATATTATCGCATAAGGTTTATCAAGAATAGTCTTAACTTGAGCCAGTTCTATCTTAATAACTGTTGAACTCACACTAGTACAAAAATGGGCTTTAAAGTCGGTTAAAAATCAACTTTAAACAAATTTAAAGTCATTCGTTGAATCGACTTAAAATTGAGTGACTTAAAATGTAAAGTCGGTTCGCACGGTCAACCGACTTTACCCTTAAAGTTGGTTCACGCGATGAACCGACGTTACATTTTATGATTTTTTTTATTCTCATTTTTCACTCCACCATGTATTCAATATTCAATATATATAGCATAAAAAACCAAAATATAAATAATAATACAAATAATTAAAATTTTAACTATAATTAATTACTTGATAATTAAATTTATTACAAAAATAAATCATGTATATACATTACATATAGTTAACTTAAATTACAAATAAAATAATGTCGTCAAAGTGTAATTGGATTATGCAAGCAAGCTTTGTTGGCTTAAAATCACCAGCATTGTGACAAGGAAACTGGACAAAAAATAGCTTATTCATATAACAATTCACTCCTCTACATGCATGAGCACGTAAACATTCATCAAACAAGGGACTTCAAACACAGGAATAGAGAAATTAAATCATTAAAATATTTATCGTTATGTTGTCATATGCTATTCAAGATCATCAGAATCTTCTCCTGATTCTTCTTGTGATGATATAATTTGAACCATGTGTTCTGCCCATTCCTCTCGTAAATCATCAAAAATTTGCTGGTCGTACCCCATCTTGTTCCAACCAAAGAATTACATTTATTTAAAATCAAAATAAGAATGTAATTTCATGTATTTACAAAATTGAGGAGATAAATTATTTACTACTTTCCAATTTGGAGAATCACAAGGATGACATAGAACCCCATCATCAAATCGATTATCTGAATGCCAAGTCAACATCTTTGATGTATCTTTACTATTGAACAACCTTTAAAAGCGAGAAATTGGAAGGAAAATACCAAAGAACCTTTGCAGGCAAGCCTTTCTTATGTGTTGTCTCATTTGTACCATGCTTTCATCTTGATTCTTTACACATCGGACAATCATCTAATGTCTCATATTCTTTTCTATAAAGAATGCAATCATTTGGACAAGCATGAATCTTATGATATTCCATGCCAAATCGACTAAGATATTTCTTCACTTCATACATTGAGGATGACAATTTAATACTCTCAGGAAACATATCGACTAGTAGTGTACAAATGAACCAATTCTGACATTTTAGTATATTTTTTGCATTTTGGATAGAATAGTTTTTCGGCATCTTCTATAAGTTTTTTAAAGGTTTCAGGATCATCCTCGCGTAATTCATCTTCAACACCATGAAACATATTTTCTGTCTGTACATTATGATAAGATGTATGTAATCCACTTACATTCTTATTTATCTCTTCCCTGTGAGTATTATCAATATTTTCTCCATGATAATACCAACATTTAATATTTTCTCCATGATAATACCAACATTTATAGCTCAAAAGAATACCATTACGGATAAGGTGATACTTAACCTAGTCAAATTCATGAAATCACTCATTTTTACATTTAACACATGGGCATCAAATCATACTAGTTCCAGTATTACTATTTCTATAAGCAAATTTCATTAAACTTTCAACTCCAAAAATATAGTCCTGCTCATTTCTACACTTTGACATCTAAGATTTGTCCATTTTCTATTAATGACATTAATTAAGCATATTAATTAATTATGTATCCAATGAATATATTTCAAGTATAATTATATATAAATTCCCTAATTATTAGAATATATATCAAAACATACATAATACAAAAACAATTATCATTTTAATCATTTTATAAATGTAATACAAACCCACAACATTTAGATATTATTTCCACATAAAATAAGTCAAATATATAATAACAAGTATAATAAAAAAAATACATAAATCAAAAATTTATACAAAAAATAAAACAAACTGAATAATAAGCTGCAAAATTAATAGAAATACTTTCAAGAATGGTATGAAGTGACGAAATGAAGGAAATGAAGAAGAAAAATGTGTTTTGTAAGTGAGAATAAGTTAAACAATGGGTATAAAAAATTTGAGTATTTTGTTTAAAAAATAGTAAATCTGAAAGATAATGAGAAGAGGAATACAACCCACAAAAAGCGTTGGAAATGGTGGTCAAAGGTGGCCGAAATTGAAAAAGAGTGTGGGGAGCTGGGCTTTTAGAGAAGGGGGAAGAAATCTGAAAATATGAAATTTTTTTGGGAAGAAGATAACGCAGAACAGTAATATTATATGGCTAGCGTCGGTTCGCCCCGTCAACCGATGCTAGCCATGCAATTTAAAATTGATTTTTTTTCATTTATTATTATATTTAACCTCTTATATATATATATATGTACTATAGAAAAAGAAAAAAATAATTTTAAAATAATATCCAAAACAAATACACAAAATTATATAATTTTAAAAATCAATTGTCTAAAACAAAAGGAAAAAATTATTATTATTATTATATATATATATATCCAATTTAAATTTTAAAGAGTCAAATAAAATAATAATGGACCTAAAAAAACATTGTACCTAAAAAAAATTTCAATTGTAAACTCCATGAATTTTTTAACTTAAAAAATACACGTAGGACGTAACGTCGGTTGACGTGGAAAACCGATGTTATGTGCATGGATAGCGTCAGTTCGCCACATCAATCGACGCAACATCTTACGTGAATAGCGTTGATTCTACACCGAACTGATTTTAAATTTATTATAAATCAATTTTTGAAAAAAAATGACTTTATATAGTGACTTAAATACCTTTTTTGTAGTAGTGTCAACATCAAGTTCTCGGTAACGGTACAAAAAACTTGATAATGAGCGCAAGTCCGGCATTGCAAATACTGATCTTGTGAAATATTCTTTGATTTTATAATTTGTAAAACTCTCACAAGTGCATAAATCATTTTATAGCAAATGATAAGTATACTCTCAAGGTTGATCTAAGTATGTAATATATGTGATTTTTAATTAATTATTTAAAATCTTAAAAACGACATTAAATCTCAAACATCCTGTCACGATATTTTGGTTTGATTGTTTCCTAATCTAATAACATAAAATAAACATAAATATAGATTTAATAAATAATAATGCAAATTTTTATTATTATAACAATTGAGTATTTAAGGATATAATAATTAAGTTAATTATGATTGCTCATATTATTTAGGTTATTAAAGATATAAACTGATATTTATTGATTCTCCCTTTTTATATAAATATCATCTTTGGTAGGGTTATATATTCTCTGTTAATTAAACAAATCAATTAACACCTATGAGTGAGGTCAATAATTAATTTAGTTAATTAAATCAATTTTTTTTCTAAGAGATTGAAAATGAACCATTTAAATGCCACATTTGGTGGGCTTAGACATTTTAAAATTTATTCAAGATGTCCAAATTAAATCTAAAAATTTAATTATCTAAGTACTAACTTTTAAGTTTTAAAATCATTACTAAAATATGTTGTCAATACATTTTTAAATAATAGTTTTTATAAAAAAAATTGAAATAGAGTTTCACTCTAACTACCAAACGATTGTACCAAAATATCGAGCTGGATAATTAAACTTTAAAATCTAATTTTAAAATTTATGTTTGTGATGAAAAATAATATATTTTTCTCTAACATCCTTAAAATAAAATCTTTAATAAAAAAAATCAATTTATTTTATAGAAATATTTTACCTATTTAATATTTTGCAAGCATAACAACGTTATAATTATATCATATTTACAAACAATCAACTATGTTAAATTTAATCACACACAAATTAAATATAACGTATAAGAATAAAATATAAAAAAGATAACTATAAAATCCATTAAAATAATACCTTAAAATAATCCTTATAATACTTTGATGCTAATTATGTTATTGGAAAACCTCCAAACGAATTTGTATCTCCACTTATTGAATTAAAAACTAAAAATTTATAAAAATATAAATTTAAATTTTTCAAAGAGTAAGTATCCATTAAAAGAGTTTAAAAACTAAAAACTAAAAAAAATGAAAACTTTCTAGAGAGAGAAAGAGCTCAAAATATTGTATGTTTTGGAATGAGAGAAGATGGTCCTTTAATAAGCAAGGAAAAGGCCAAAAAGGGGGGGAAATATTGCAAAATCTAAATTTGGATGCGTTTGAACAGGTTGGCACCCGAAAGGTGCTTGAAAATCTCGATAGATGGACGTTTGGCACGCGAGGGGCACAACTCAGGGGCACAACTCAGGGGCATGCTAGCACACACAGAATCGACGTGGCGTGTGTCAGACGTGTGCCAGCTACTTGTCCTAGCTAGGTGTGTGCTCGGCTAGCGCGTGGGACTCAACAAGAATGACCCATTTTGTCCAATTTTTTCATATTTTTTACTTTTTCTCATTTGTTTTCTCAATATATTTGTGATGTATTACTTGTAGTATTTTTCTTCGAGTCTTTAAGTTATTTTTGAACGAAAATACCTAAAAATAATAAAAATACCTGTGATTTCGAAAAGAAAGATTTATATAAAAATATGATAAAATCATACAAATATGAATTTATTTAATCAATTAAAGTACATTAAATTATAGTAATTTTAGTCCTTTGGGAATTCGTTGTTAAAGTAAACAATTAGTACATTCCTCATATCTAGAATGTCATTATACATCCAAACTTGGAACGCTAAAGTAAGTCCATATATTTGAAAACATACCATATCATTTTTTTTTATTTCAGCTTAGTTTGTTCCTTTTTTTTATCCATTCCCAATGCCACATTATGCACATGTAGATAATATTTGTTCAATTTGTCAAAGAGTAAGTTGAACACAATATCACCCTAAGGATAAGAATTGAACTTATCCTAATCACCAACCAATAGCAATGCTTCTCCACAAACAAATATTATTTTTAGTTTTTTGAGTAAACCGCACTCTAAGAAATGAATCAAACAAATCTTAATGGCATAATCTTTTACAATCTAAATAAACTCAAAATTATAACCAATAAATTTCTTCCCTTTAGAAGCCTTACTACTTTAACCAACCTTATTTTGTTTTGTACCACCCTTCTTCTTTAGGGTAGCAACTGAGCGATGATTAGGTCTCCCAATATAATCTACTAAAAACTCAAGATATTTGATGATACAAAATTTATTAAAATACTTGTTAATAAAAGAAGTTGAATCTTTGTCAACATCAATAGACTTATCTTTGTTCAACAACTTGAGATCAATAGCAATCCAAAATTCGGTGCGAGAAAACTTCAACACCTTAATACTTATATAGAATCATATCTCCCTTACAGATTTACATGTGAGACATTTCTTTAATAGCAACAAGAAGATCAAATGCCTACTAAATCTACAGTTTAATAAATTATAAAAAACATTGAAGTATGACTCTTGAAACTTTAATTTCTAGGCCTCATTTAGTACACTCTTTATACGGGTGATCACTATTTGAGATGTGAAATTACAGCCAAAACAAACATTAAAATCATCGTCCATACCAAGAAGGTTAGGGAACGACAAATAATCTTCGAGATATGAAACCTAAAAATGAATGAAAAAATCATATCAAATATACATCTAATACTAAAAAATATATACTAAACTATAAAAAGATTAAAAATGAACCAAAAAATATAAATAATATGACTTGAAAATTAATAATATACAACATATAACCACATATATGATTACAAGAAAAAACAATATACATGTACATAAAAAACTAAAGAAGAGAAACTAATAAAGAATACAAATTAAAAATAATACATAATTAAATAATGAACTGATTACATTACTATTCTACTTCAAAGTAACATCGTAAGTTTCAAACAAATCCAATTTTCTTTTGCAAATACCATACAAAAGATTATAAAACCTAAAAATAATTTTAAAAAATAATGTAAAGTGTGCAAAATATACTAGAGAATATATAATATTTTAAAAACATTTTTGAAGCATAAAAAGAACAACGTAACTTGTTATATCACAATTCTAATACAATGTAATAATGTATATTCAATACATATATAATTTACAATTGAAGAATATATTACATATATGAATTAAAAAAATTATAAAAGAAATTAAACTTCACTAACATTATTCTCCACATATGAACGAGTTTTCTTAGGTTGGTTCGTTAGCTTAGTATCAACGTCTTTTTTTAGACATTCTACAACAAAATTATTTTCAAAATTTTTTGAATTAAATATAAAACTCCACATTAAACACAAGAAAGATTTCAAAATGTGAAAAAAAAACAACCAAAACTTTTAGAAAATCAAACTAATGTATAAGGTAAAATATTATATATAAAATAATAAATATCACAACTTAAACTATAACATACAAATCTTCTTAATCACTCATATGTATAATATCAAATAAAGTAATGACTATAAAATGAAAAAAATCACTTAAAAAATAAGTTAATTAATTTCAAAGTAAAAACAAACTATAAACATGAAAAATAAAAAAAATAGACAACACTAAAAATCAACAAAACCTAAATAAAAAATTCAAATAACAACACACAATGCAAAAAAAAAAAAAAAGAAAAAAGAAAAGGAAAAGAGACATACTTATTAGTGATTAACTTCAACTTATACAATTCAACACAAATACAAAATCAAACAAATGAAAAACAATATATATGAAATACACAGTAAGTAAAACATAGATGAGGGAATAAGTTTTAAGAAACTCACCTTACTAAGTCACGAAAACAAAACTTAAAAAAAAAATCAAATTAAACGCAAAAAATATAGATAAACGTAAAATACCTAATAAAGGATGAATGAATCAACATAATCAAACAAAAAAACTTTACCAATATGTGAAAAAAAAACAAGTGAAAAATATCTATTAGAGCTTTTGAAATAACCAAAAAAACATAAATTAAAAAAACCCAAAAACCACCAAGAAAATCTAAAAAAAACAACATACGAGAAGTACACTGATGAACTCGAGTAAATGCACAAAAAAATCTTTGAAAGAACAAGAGAAATCGATATGAAAATGATCAACACGAACGACAATGACAATGGAGGAGATATATGAGAGAGAAAAATTGAAAACAAATAAACAGAGATGAGAATTGTCAAAATATTGTGTTTCTCTGATAATTATCATGTATATTTCATATTATTTCTGTTCTCTTATTTTCTGTACAAATGTATTCTATTTGTATACAAAAAGAAACGAAAAGTAAACAAATTATAACAATATTAATTTCCATTATTATTCTTGTCTGCTGATTATCTGCCATAATTCCTGCATTGATGTTTCCTTGTTGTCTACCATATTACTCACATGCCAACACTCCTCCTCAAGTAGGTGCATATATGTCTCTTATGCCCAACTTGTCAAGTGAGTTGTAGAAGTTCCTTGCAGACACAAATTATGGTGTCTCTTGACCCCTTTAAAATCCATAACTGCTCCGAGTGTCGTATCTATACCCGTGATCATCACGGTCTGCCAGACTTCTTCCCTACGTATGAATCCATAGGCTTGTTCCACCGTAGGGAATGGTTTGATTTGAAGCACATCACTTCGAGTTTTGTCGAGTCTATCATCAAGTCCATCAAGGAAGGTATACACTCGATCTTCCTGTACGATGGAGTTGTATTTTTGTATGTCATTTGCACACTCCATTGGATTAGGACGACGAAAATCAATTTCTCGCCACAACCCTTGAAAGTCATTGTAGTATTTTTCAATGGATCCTCCCGCCTGCTCCATACGAGTAACTCGACGGCGAAGATCATACACTTGAGACGTGTATGTCCCATCATAGAAGGTGGTAGCAGCAGAATCCCAAACTTATTTCGCAGTTGGGAATTGAATAAAATTTGCAATCAAGGAGAGGTCCATCGAATTGATCAACCATCTTTTAACAATGGCATTTTCAGTGCGCCATCTCCTGAATGAGGGGTCGGTTTCAGCAGGTTGAGGAAAATCCCCATTAATATATCCCAGTTTGTCTTTGCCAGAGATATACATCTCCACCACCTGGGACCACAAGGCATAGTTGGATCCTCCCAACTTGATACTAATGGGGGCAGTCGACGCTTCAGTTAGCGGAGGTTGTGAGACGATCTGAGCTCTGGTTAGAACTTCCGTCATTTTCATCGTCAAATCTTCCAATATGAAATTGGTGGTTAAAAATCTAGATTCTGCCATGAAATCTAAAATTTTTTTTCTTCCATTTTTCCTTTTTTTTTACACTTCGTACACTATATATAGAAAAATTTTGTAACCCTAAACCTCCTTTTTCATATTCGCGCAGCTTCTTCTGCTAACCCTAAAAAAATTTTCCCAAATTCGCGCAGCTTCTTCTTCTTCTTCCTCAGCGCAACTTCTTCTTCTTCCTCAGCGCAACTTCTTCTTCCTTAGCGCAGCTTCTTCTACTGTGTTCCTCAATGCAGCTTCTTCTATTTTGGCTTCACGTAGCCTCTGTGTAGTTCCTTCTCATTCCACACAGTATGGTTACCCACAACTGCACGGAGACAAACCAAAAAATATATGTTGATGCGTAGAGAAAATGCGATAATTCCACACCAACGAGCAATCAATGCCTGCTATCGTTGTGTTTTGTTTCTTTTTCAGACAAGAAACTGATGGTGGAATCGGCCACACTGTGAGGCAACCAGCGTTGGAGCCAACCAATTAGACCGATATGGTTTCAATGAGTAAGTCAGAACGACCACATAGATCGAACCAAAGGTCGAGAAAATCGTAGACGAAATGGCCACCCCAATCGGATTCGGAGGTAAGTGTAAACCAAAAATCAGAAATCAGCAGCTGGAAACAGAAATCAGCAGAAATCAGAAATCTGCAGCAGAAATCAAAAATCTGCAGCAGAAAACAGAAATCTGCAGCAGAAAACAGAAATCAGCAGAAATCAGAAATCAGCAGTAGGAAACATAAATCAGCAGAAATCAGAAATCTGCAGCAGAAAAACCAAAAACCGCAGCTACAATCAGCAGGTAGTTCCATTAGTCAGCAATAACTTGCTCTGATACCATGTCAAAATATTGTGTTTCTCTGATAATTATCATGTATATTTCATATTATTTATGTTATCTTATTTTCTGTACAAATGTATTCTATTTGTATACAAAAAGAAACAAAAAGTAAACAAATTATAACAATATTAATTTCCATTATTATTCTTATCTGTTGATTATTTGCCATAATTCATGCATTGATGTTTCCTTGTTGTCTGCCATATTACTCACATGCCAACAAGAGTAATATGCGTGAATAATGGGATTTTATTTTCACACTGTTCGGTATACACGTTCGTATCAAATAGGCAAATTTGTAATTCCCCCACACCAAAACGACGTCATGTCGCGAGTTGAGCAAAAAATGTAATCTGATTTCCATTAAAAAACAAATTGTAACAGATAGTTCTAGCTAGAGGAGAGAGAGAGAGAGACTTATGGGTTGATCCATATCTAAGACAATATTGATATAGCCCACATTTTAAATATGTCATACCGAGCTTAGCCTACTAGCAAGTTGAGCCTCCTTTAAATGTGTCAAACCCAACCTATTTTATACCACTAAAGGATAGGATTATTTGCATGGGAAATGATTAATATTGAAGGGTAAGTTTTGTTCAAATAAGATTATTGATTGATGTTAATAAAAAAACACTACATGAAGTAAGACATATTCCCACCATTAAGAGGAATTTAATCTCATTAAGGGTGAATGTAAATGAAGGCTAGTCATGGCAAAGATATAGTGTTCTTTAAAAGTATAGAAATGTAGGAAATGATGTTGTTAACTTTAGGGGTGTCCAAAAACTGAACCGAACTGAATTAAACCAAAAAATTGGACTGAATCGATCTAATTTGAATAGTTTTATAAATAAATGGTCTACTCTGATTGTATTAATTTTTAAACCGGTCAAACTGGATCGGACTGATTTTAATAATATATTGAATTTCTCATATTACTTCTCAGAAACTATCGATTAAATCTCTCATATTTTAATCAAAGGTATATCATTAAGAATATCATATTTATATATTAATAACCAGACTAAATTGTTGAAAATCGTTAACCAAACCGTTCAGTTACAATACTTTTAATAACCAAGCTATCCGGCTCTATCTGATTTAAACAATAGCATTTTATGATGAGGTCTATAATGAATATATAAAATGAGTTGAGTGAGTTCAGTTTCTTTAAATTTAACTTATTTTAAGTAAATTATACTTTAATCAACTTATTTAAATTTATTAGTTAAATTCAACTTAATTACAATTAATTTTAAATGAATTTGGCTAAGTATCTAATGAGATATTTCATTTACTATTCTAAAAAAATTAAAAAAATATATTTATAATTTTATTTATAAGCAAAAATGTTAATGAGTTTGGGACTAATATAGGTATTATTTATGATAAAGAGTAAAATGGAAAAAAAAAATATGTGATCATAATTAAAAGGCATTATAAATAGAAAGAAAAAGTTTAACCTATACTAATAATATCTATTTATTGGTAGTTAGAGATTTAATTGACAGGGATACGAATGGAGATTAAATTTAAGATTATTATTATATATATATATATATATATATATAATTGTATATTTTAATTATTAGATATGTTATTTTTATATTTTTTATTATTAGATGTAAATATCTATTATATTTGTAAAAAAGAAAATGAAAGCATAAATTATTTGTGAGTCGTAGAAACATGTATACGATTCATTCCTGATGGCGCGCATTAAATGAATATGCTTCTTGCACTTGTTGTATTGATCATTAATTAGCAAGATCATACAATTAATTTCATAAGAATATTCAATTCAATTAGACTAAAAATTATCTTTTTTCTAGCAGTTTCTTGTGGAATAGTATTGGCCAAATAAGATGAGTGATCTGATTGAAAATGTGCACACGTAACATTAAGGGAGGCAAAAAAAAAAAAGCATTTCAAAACAGTCATGAAGCCCTGATAAATCATGCAGCTGTTTTAAATGTTCTATAGTATACTTCCTTCTCTATATATGGATAACCAGTGGAATGAGAAGATATGGATAAAAATCAGTAATAATTTATATTTGCAAAAAAGGAAAACAAAATCGACAAAAAAATGGTAAAAACTAGTGATTGAGATTTAGTGGTTTATCTCTTGATAGAGGTTTAGTGGTTGAGATTTTGTATCATTAACTAGTGATTTTAATTAATTAAAGTAGATGTAAGATATATGCTAAGATGATGTTATTGTATGTAAGTTAGATCATCCCTTCGATTGTTTTATTTGTACAAGAATTATGTACACAAATTAACCCTCCCTTTTTGTTACATGAAGCGTTAAAATTAGGTGATTTATACATATACATATACATATATATATATATAATCCTTTTTTAAAAATATTAAAAAAATTAAGTTTAAAAAATATTAAAAAACTTAAGTTTAAACTCATAACATAAAAATTAGTTAATAAAGGCTTTCAGTTTTATAAATAACATCGGTACTATACTTTTGCATAACAAAATTGTTACACTTTTAAACGATATAAGATTTAAAAAAAAAAATTTCGACTGAAACAGCACCATTTTTACTCTCAAACTAATTTCAATAATTAGGGTTCAATAAGCACGCAATTATTTTATTACATCATTTCATAATCCATAATCACAAACAAGTACTGCTCACCAAATCCGTCCACATACATAAAACAGAGACAAAGGAGAAAGCAAAGCAAAAAAAAAAAAAAAAATCAACAACTCATTGGAGGAAGTTCAGAGCTAATTTTCTCGATATCAGGATTCTTGAAAAACCTGCTTCCAAAGAAAAAGAAGCCAATAGTATGACCAAAAATAGCAGCCAAAAAGACTCCGATGTTGAAGGACATAACAGCCAACATGACCATATAAGCCAATCCAATTCTAATGGCATGCAAAAAGGTCTGAATCAAACCGGCCACCTGGTTCGAACCGGGTTTGATTAACCGGCTATGAGAAAGCCACTCAATTAGAACCGCAAGAACGAAGACGAACACCAAAGCCAAAACGTACATACCAGAACGAGTTCCAGGCCAATCCTGGTACAAAATTTCGGCGTTCTTTCCCCAGAAGAAAGTCATGTGCATCATCATTTTGTGAGGCATATCCATATTGGATGTTGATGATGATGATGATGATGATTGTGGAGGTGTCATTTTCATTCCCATTCCGTCCATGCCATGACCATGATCCATTCCTTCTATTGCTCTGTTTAATTTTTTCAAATAATTTGGGTCTCTTTGGGTGAATCGCTAAGAACAAGAGAGACGATGAGGCTCTAATTTCGAGTGTTTAATTTGTGTTGCTATAAAAAAAAAAAAAAAGGGTTTAAATGCTATCTGTGAATGTATGGTTAGTACATTGGAATTGGCATCATCGTACTACTCCAACGTGAAATTGGGTCTTGGGTCTTGATTGTCTACGGTACGAGAGTAGGTACTCTTATATCTGAGAGAATACACGAGGGTTGCTATTTTTAAGTATTTTTTTTATCTTTATTTTTAATTAATATTTTTAAAATAACTCTATTTAAGTTATTTATATTTATTTTTATCAATATCTAAAAATATTAATTTATTGATATCAATTTTAATTTTATAATTGATTAAAATAAATATTAATAATTTAAATAAATATGGTTGAAATATATCGATTAAAAATAAAAATAAAATTATTTTAAAATTATCGTTTTGAAAAGATATAAATATTATTAAAGAAATATCATATTATGGTAAAAAAAAAGTCATACTATCTATTTATAAATCAAATGATAGTATTTATATTTTTTTATTTTATTTTTTTTTAATTATTAATTTTTCTTATCACACAATTATATTAGTTTTTTATGAGTTGAAACAAGTCATATTATATATCATAATTAAAGTCGTTAATAGTACAAAAATTGATTCCAGATTTCTTTTAACTATCATCCTTATTTAAAATTCTTAAAAGATATATTAAGAATACCTAATGAAAAATAAAATTAGCTAAAGAAAGAATGATGATATAAATAATATTTTAATATAAATATTATTTTATTATTTAGTAATTTTTATATTTTTATTATAAACAAAAATTTATAAAAACAATAAACTAATAATAAATATTTTATATTTAAAAAAATTAAAATTTTGAACTAATAAATAATATTTATGCAAAATGAGAGAAATAAAATATATCTAAGAATTTAGAATTTTAGAATTTAAATATATATTTTGAATAATTTTTATAAAAGATTTTTTTTTATGTTTTATCGTAATAAAAAATAAAAAAAATAAAAAATATATTATTTAATATTAATTTAAATTTAAATGTAATTAAATTAATAAAAATATTAAATTTTTATATATTTATTAAAATATGATATATAATTTTAAAAAATCTTGCCCGTAAATACAATCTCTCTCATGCTATAAAAAATTGTAGGAGAGTTTTATGGTGTAAGAAAAAATTGACAATTATAATTATAATTCAAATTATGACAAAGCATGAAACATGAATTAGTTCACAGTAATAATATTTATTTATTTTCAATTTTATTTACCTTTTAAAAAACTCATTAATTTTTCTTATAAAACCACTCATATTAGTTTTTTTTTTATAATATGCACAAACAATTAAATAAAATTAGCAATATATTAATTATGGGTACCACATACATATATATTTGAGATACATCATAAATAATAAATAATACAGGGGATTTAAAATTATCTATTTACATTAAAAAATTATATTTGTTACCTTTTTAACCATTATTTATAATTAATTATTAATCTGCCATATTTTGCTATCAAACAGTATGATTTTCGTTTTACCTTATAAGAAATTATTCATTAATTTTGATATAAATAATATAGAAAAAAAAGGTATAGTAAAAGAGAATAAAAGACAGTAATAAAATATAATTAAGGATTAATCTGAGTCATACATTTTTTTCTTTATATATTTTTTCAATTATCTTTATTCTTATTTTAATGAATTAATATCTCAGCTAGGTTATAATTAATTTCTCAATTTTATAATTAGACTATTTCATTGTAAAAAGAGTATCTAGGAAGAGAGACTAAGGTGTTAACTAAGTGTCCGACAAGCTAAATGCTAGAAAATGGGGTTTTTAATTTTCATTTTGAGATATCATTTTAAGTATAATTAATTTGATATATAAATATATAATATTGATTGATTTAGGTTATCCTTCATAAATATCTTAAAATTAAATATTTATATATTTAAAATAATAATAGTTTAATAAAATAAAAATTATTCCAACGGTGAAAACGAAGCTTCTTTGTTTTTTAGGGAAACAGTTTCTCGTTGTCGTGAGAAATTAAGTGTAGTACACATATTAAGTGTAGTACACGAGGTGCTAAAAAAGAAAGAGAGTTGAAATTGCTCATATATAACTACGAATGATCAATTCTTTTCTTTATTTTATTTATGTAAATTTTAGAAGTGACATATACACGTTGCTTAAAATAAAAAAAAAATAAAAAAAGAGATGACATTGCTTTTATATATAATTACGAAAGATAGATTATTTTATTTATGTAAATTTTAAAAGTGACAAATATATAACTTAAAAAAAAAGAGTTGACTTTATGAATGATCAATTATTTTTGTTATTTTATTTATGTAAATTTTAGAAATGACATATAAATCATTTAATTAGACTATTTTATTATAAAAAAGGGCATATAGGAAGATAGAATATATAAGGTGTTAACTAAGTGCCCAACAAGTTAAATGCTAGAAAAATGGGGTTTTTTAATTTACTGTAAAATGTTAATTTGAGTTATTATTTTAATTATAATTAATTTGATAGAAGTATATAATTTTAATTGATTTGGTTTCTTTTAATAGATATTTTAAAATTATATATTTATATATTCAAAGTTTTAAAATAATATTTTGAATCGGAGTAGTTATAAATTAGTGTAACATAACAGAGAGGTTCTTTCTATATGTGCCTGGATGGTTGAAAATATTTAGTACCTAAAAAAGTTTCAATTATATGAAATCAATGGAACTTGTGTGGTACAGTTTGTCGAAACAATTTTTGATAGTGTTTGGAGATTTTTTTTTTCCTTACTCTCAAACATACACGTCATTAAAAAAATTATTTTAAAAAAATTATTTAACACTAGATTCAATCTTTTTTTTAATTCTTTTATCTTTCATCGCAAAATTACAATTTTAATAAATTTTATATTTTTATCTATTTTTATTTATATATTAAATTTAATTTAATTTTTATGTGTACACATATCATATCAAGGGTAGATTATGAAAACTCCCAATTGATACATTAACTTTTTTTTATTAAAAGACAAAAAAATATATATAAATAAAATAAAATTTATATATCATTTTATTATTGATATATTTTTTTACATTAAAATTTAAAGAATTAATAGTTTAATTATTTTTTAAAAATGTATAGCTAATTTTATTCCAACGGTGAAAACGAAGCTTCTTTGTTTTTTTAGGGAAACAGTTTCTTGCTGTCGTGTGAAATTATTGTAGTACACATATTAAGTGTAGTACACGATATATATAATTATGATTTATCCATTATTTTTATTTATTAAGATATTTTATTTACTATAAGTTTTAGAATTCACGTGTAAATATTTAATTTTTAAAATTAAAAAAATTTAGTTAAATAAATTCATAATTATATATTAAAAATGTTTATTTTTATAATAAAAAATAATATTTTAATTATATAACTATATAAAATTATGTATTAAGTATATCAATTTTAAAACTTGATTAATTTTTATATCTTTTATGAAAATTATATAATTAAAAATATTTAAATAATAGTTCGGTAATTGTCTTATCTCATGTAACAAATAATTTATTTTAAAAAATAAATAAATGAATTTCCTTACATGCTAGATGCTGTTATTTGTAGGATTTCAATAAGTTAGATACTTAGATGTCACGGTCGTTAAGCATTAGAAAATTACATATTTGAATATTATTTGTGGAGTGTCACTCATATTAAATGAAACGGCACGTCATTGAATTTTTTTTAATAATATTTTATTAATTCAAAATAAAAATATATTAAATTATTAAAATTATCTGAACAGGTTTGTAATATGTGACCATTCAAATTTAGTTATTTTAATTGATAATAAGAAAATTTAATATTTGAAGGATTGAGTTTTTTAATTTATAAAATTAAATTAAATTTTAAATAGTAATATTAGATCCAGATTTAAATATAAATTTTATTTTTCAAAACATAACTAACATCATTATAAATTAGATTTATCATATTATATCTAAATGAATGAAAAATTATAGAATAATTTTTATGATATTTATTGAAAATAAAAAAATAAATAATGATTAATGTGTATATGTAAAACAACTTTTTCTCGATAAAAATTAAGTAGAAGAAAGATTAAGATATTTTAAAAGAAATAATGAATAAACATTATTAATGAATAAATTTAATTAATTAATAAAATAATTTAAATATGTATTGAGTAAATTACTTAATAATTTTTAAAATTATGATAAAATCTAATAAATAAACACCTAATTTTCAACTCTCCAAATTCTCAAAACCATCCTAATTTCACCTTCCTTCCTATACCAGATGGATTAGATGACAGTCTTATCACATCTCAGGATTTGCCAACTTTTGTAACTTAATGAAAATTGCAAAGTGAGTTTCAAGGAATGCTTGACTCAGTTGATGGAAAATAAACAAGAAGATGAAAATATTACCTGCATGATTTCAGATGAAGTCGCCCGTGTTCTTCTCTGAAACAGTAGCAACCGATCTTAAGCTCCCAAGGGTCATTTTATGAATTACTATACTAGTGCTACAACTCGTCTTGCTCGGACTGCCATTGTTAGACTGCTCAAGGATACTTACCCTTCCAAGGTATGTGCTTCTGTTTACTCTTGATTGAAGTACGGTGTTCTATTTACATTATACATGGACACATGGTTACTGTGTTACATCACAGTTTAATCTAGAAATGTTCAAACAAACATATAAACGTAAAATTTAAATAAAACGAAAGTAAAAATGAATTAAAAATATACTTTATGTCATTGATTAAATTTCAACACTTATATCGAAATTTCGATAAATTTTTAATTTGATGTTCTCACTAGTTTCTCATACTTACTCTTTGCATTTTGTGTTGGGCACAGCGGGTAAAAATAAAATGAATTCAACAGAGTAGAATAACGTAGTTCACCCTTTAATTTGGGCTAAATCTACGGGTTAAACTTCGAAATTATTTCTTCCACTAATAAGATTAATGGGTACAAAGTGAGAGGCAATACAACAAATTGAGATAAACCCAAAATAGTGTCACACAAGTGTTTCCCAAAACTCACTATTTTGTCACTCCCCTTTTAGAAAAATATCCCAATATTTTTCTAAGATATTCTCTCCCACTTTCTCACACAACACTATTTTTCTTCAAAGGAAATTGTTCCTTTGGCTTTGCTTAGCTTCTCTTCTTGTTTGTTGTGTTGATATTTCTCTAAGGCAAAGACATTGCATATTTATAGGAAAAATTGCATATCAATGTTAGATGCACCTACCATTGTGGTTGTACCTACCATTTGTGGTTGCACCTACCATTTATGGTTGCACCTACCATTGGTGGTTGCACCTACCATTTGTGGTTGCACCTACCATTTGTGTTTTCTTCCTCTTAAATGTAGGAGGGACTTACAAATCTCCCCCTCCCGACTACATGTAGGCTCCACTAATCCAAATAGACTAAACAACAATATTCAAAATTTTGTCTCGGGAGAATTTTTGTTAACATGTCTGATCAATTTCTTCTGTATGGATCTTCTCAAGTTGTAATAGCTTCTTCTCCATTACATCCCTAATCCAGTGATATCTCACATCAATATGTTTTGATCTCGAATGAAAGGAGGCATTCTTTCCAAGATGGATAGCACTCTGACTATCACAAAATAACTGATAACTGTCTTGTTGCAACCCAAGTTCTTTCAAGAACTTTTTCATCCATAGCAACTCTTTACATGCTTCCATTGCTGCTATAAACTCTGCTTCGGTAGTGGACAATGCAACACATTTTTGTAACTTTGATTGCCATGACACAGCTCCCCCTGCAAATGTAATTAGGTAACCTGAAGTGGATTTTCTGGAATCCACATCACCAGCCATATTTGCATCTGTGTATCCAACTAACACAGGTTTATCATTTCCAAAACATAGGCATATTTTGGAAGAACCTCGAAGATACCTGAAAATCCATTTCACTGCAGCCCAATGTTCCTTTCCAGGATTTGAAAGGAATCTACTCACAATTCCAACTACATGAGTGATATCTGGCCGTGTACAAACCATGGCATACATTAGACTTCCAACTGCTGAAGCATATGGAACCTCTTCCATCTCTTCCTTCTCTTTGTCTGTAGAAGGGCTCTACTTAGAAGTTAGCTTAAAGTGATTAGCAAGAGGACAACTAATCGCTATAGCCTTATTCATATGAAATCTCCGAATTACTTTCTCAATGTACTTCTCCTATGACAACCATAATTTCTTGGCACCTCTGTCTCTAATAATAGTCATGCCAAGAATCTATTTTGCTGGTCCTAAGTCTTTCATGGAAAAAGACTTACTCAACTGTGTTTTCAACTTGTTGATTCTGGAAATATTTAGACCAACAATCAACATATCATCCACATAGAGCAAAATAATAATAAAATCATCATTAGACAATTTCTGCATAAAAACACAATGGTCTAAAGTAGTCTTTTTGTAGCCTTGTTCCCCCATAACAGACTCAAACTTCTTGTACCATTGTCTTGGTGCCTGTTTTAAGCCGTAGAGACTTTTCTTCAATTTGCAGACATAATCTTCTTTTCCCTTTTCTTGAAAAATCCTCACGGTTGCTCCATGTATATCTCTTCTTCCAAGTCACCCATGTAAGCAGTTTGACATCCATTTGCTCAACCTCCAAGTCAAGACTTGCTAACCCTAGCACAAAGACCTTGATGGATGTCATTTTTACAAGCGGAGAAAATCTACAAAGTCAATACCTTTTCTTTGGTCAATCCTTTGACAAACTTGACCGCTTTGTATGTGATTTGAACTGTCCTTCATGCTTCACCACGAACACCCATTTATTTTTCAAGGCCTTCTTCCTGGGCAGCTTCGTCAACTCGAAAGGTTTTGTTCTCGTACAAGGACTTCATCTCATCTTACATGGCTTGATCCATTTTTGTTTGGATTCTTCATCCGTGGCCTCTTCGTAACTATTCGGGTTCTCCATCGATGAAAGTTACATACTAAATGGAGGATATGAGATAGAGGGTCATCTCACTCTATCACTTATTCTCGGTGGAGCGAGAGGAGAAGCCATTGTGATGTTTGGATAATGAATATCATCATTTCTCTCATCTTGAGAACCAAGCTTACATGGGGGCATCATCTTCATCGGTGGATAAACTGGTCTTCATCTCAACTTGTCTTGGCACTGATGTTGGAGGAATTAATTCCAAATCTGATGAGTCACCATTGGAATTACGAACATCTTTCTTCATTTTGATAATATCTTCAATGGTCTCATTTTCAACAAATACAACATCGCGGCTCCTGACAAGTCTCTTTGCAACTGGATCGTAAAATCTATAGCCAAATTGATCTTGACCATAGCCAATAAAAATACATTGTCTTGTTTTGGCATCAAGTTTGGATCTCTCATCCTTGGGGATATGAACAAATGCTTTGCAGACCAAACAACTACATGAGATGATCATAGGAAACATCCTTTCTGACCACACTTTATTTGGAACATCCATCTTGAGGAGTACGAGGTGAAAGATTCAACACATGTGCAATTGTGAGTATGGTTTCACCCAAAAGTTTTGAGCAACTTTGCATGTGAGAGTATACATCTAACTCTCTCCGTGAAGTTCTATTCATCCTCTCGGCTAAAGCCATTCAACTGCGGTGTCTTTGAGGTGTCATCGATGCCGAACACCATGCTTTTGCAATAAGCATGGAAAGGTCCTGTGTATTCTCCACCATTGTACTGTCGGGATGCACTTCGGCCTTCTTTCCGGTCTGTCTCTCAAGCCGAGGCATGAAATTCTTTGAAGACATCTAGCACTTTGATCCTTTGTCTTTAGAAGATATACCCACATCTTCCTTGAATGATCATCGATGAAAGTCACAAAGTATTGAGCACCGCTGAGTGACTTTGACATTGGTCCACACAAATGCAATGAATCAAATCTAAAAATATTATTCATTCCGGAAGGAGGAAGCTCTTGAAAGCAACCCTATTTTGCTTTCTGCTAGGCAAATGAACACATTTCTCTAAATGTACTTCATCCATTCCGAGCCATATCTTCTTTTTGGCTAGACTTGTCAAACCTTTTCACCCTGTGTAGTGAGTCTCTTGCCATAACTTCAGGTTGCTTTATCTTTCTATGGCATTTCTTGTGTCGGTGGAGAGCTTTGTGCATTATATGAGACTTGTATGCTTACTCACCTCTAGCCACTACTAAGGAGCCTTTTGTAAGTTTCCATTTGTCATAAATGAAGAAGCTACAATATCCTTCATTTGCAAGTTTGCGCGGAGAGATCAAATTCGGCGCATATACGGAATATGCACGACATCCTTTAGAAATAGTCGATTTAGTTCTCGTTTCCAAGCAAACGTCTCTGCTATTACCTTTGTGGGGCCTTCGTTTCCCATTCTAACAACACCAAAACTTCCAGGTGTGTATGATGAGAAAAATTCTCTACGCGATGTAAGCGTGAGCTGTAGCACATTATCAATTGTTGGTCTCGTGTGATGAGATTGATAAAATCTTCATCATCGCGATATTGAACTCGTCATGGTATTTGTTTGCTAAATCATCACTACTTTAGTCCTTCTTCGTTACTTTGCCTTTGTTCGTTTCTTGTTCTTTTGAACACCCGACAAAATTTCTTAATGTGGCCCTTCCTCTTTGGTGATGGCATTCAACATTGGCAAATTTGTTTGATTTACACCTGCTTTCTTACTTCTAGGTTTTTGTTCTTTGTCTGATCTCCTTCCTCTGACTACTGTGATAAGGGCTTGTGCTTGAATCTATTTCCTTATTTTGTTTCTCATGAGAAACAGAGGCTTCTACAATGACTTCAAACTCCATCTTGTCTTTTGCGTAAGTCGAGTTGTTGTGATATGATTATATGATGAGGGTAGTGATGCCAACAACATCACGGCTTTCTCTTAATACATCGCCAAAACTCACATTAAATCTTGCTAAGTGAGAAAGCTTCTTTGTTGAAATTGCTAACATGTTGCATGCTCACATTATCTTCCTTCCTCATCCGATATAGCTCCCACAAATAAAATTTATTGGCAAGGTTCTTTAACATGTACACGTTTTCTAAGTCTCCCATGTTTCTTTAGCAGTCTTGCAATTTTTTTGATTCAATATTTTGCAAGACATTGTCTAAGATTTAGACGGATTGTACTAGCTGCAATCTCATCTATTTCCTCCCATTGTTCCTCGGTGATGGTTGCTACCTTCTTTTTCTTTTAACGCACAATGGAACTTCTATTGAATGAGAATATCTTTCATCCTCCTTTGCCATAAAGAGAAATTATTATTGCCATTAAATTTCCCAATATCTACCTTTTTGGCTTGACATTTTTTTTCGATGTGTTTCTTTTTCCGTAAATCAATACACCCTGGACCTAATAAAATCTTTTCGATGTGAAAGATCGGTCTATGTGCAACCCAGAGCATATTAAGAATTTTACTAGACCGGCTCGATACCGATTGTTGGAGCACAGTGGTAAAAATAAAATGAATTCAACAGAGTAGAATAATGACACCAGAAATTTAATGTGGTTCACCCTTTAATTTGGGCTAAGTCCACGGGACAAACTTCAAAATTATTTCTTCCACTAATAAGATTAATGGGTACAAAGTGAGAGGTAATACAACAAATTGAGATAAACCCAAAATAGTGTCACACAAGTGTTTCCCAAAACTCACTATTTTGTCACTCCCCTTTTAGAAAAATATATTTTTCTAAGATATTCTCTCCCACTTTCTCACACAACACTATTTTTCTTCAAAGGAAATTGTTCCTTTGGCTTTGCTTAGCTTCTCTTCTTGTTTGTTGTGTTGATATTTCTCTAAGGCAAAGACATTGCCTATTTATAGGCAAAATTGCATATCAATGTTAGATGCACCTACCATTGTGGTTGTACCAACCATTTGTGGTTGTACTTACCATTTGTGGTTGTACTTACCATTTGTGGTTGCACCTACCATTTATGGTTGCACCTACCATTTGTGGTTGCACCTACCATTTGTGTTTTATTCCTCTTAAATGTAAGAGGGACTTACATTTTGATGGTGTATATGAATATATCAATGAGTAGTGAGAGGTCTCGGTACCTTTATAAAGGTTCTTCCATCAATAACCTCGTATGGTTTCGTAACCGATGTACAGTTTCGACAAAATCGAGTCATCACCATTGTTCACCATTGTGTCACACCACTTTGATGTTACATTCTCACACTTGGTGCAAATGTTAAGCGAAATTCTCTTAAGTAACAAAATACATGAATCATAGCGATATGTCCTTTAAGAGCGAGTATTATCTTTCATGTATTACAATGTATTTAGTTTTTCGAGTATTATACTTTATGTGGTAACGAAACTTAATGAATAAATTCTATATTTATTCTGGTTCTAATAAAATATATATTTTCTCAAATAAATTAAGGTGCACATAAATATGAGAAAATATCACAATATATAAGAGTTTCATTAATAAATTGTACATATACATTTACAAAGTAGAACCAATTCTCATTTTCTCTACATGATCCTTAAATTTCATTAGTGGCATGCCTTTAGTCAAAGGATCATCAATCATCAACTCAATGCTTACGTGCTTAACGATCACTTTATTTTCCTTAACATGTTCTCTTATGGCCAAGTATTTAATATCGATGTACTTACTACAACTACCACTTTTGTTGTTCTTAGTCATAAACACAGCAGTTGAGTTGTAACAGTATAATCTTAATGACCTAGAAATAGAGTCAACTACTTTAAGACTGGAAATGAAATTCTTCAACCATACACCATACGATATGGCCTCAAAACATAACACGAGCTCGACCCCCATAGTGGAAGTAGCCGTCAAGGACTGTTTCACACTCCTCCAAGACACGACTCCATCGGCAAGCATGAAAATGTAACCAGATGTTGATTTTCATGAATCAACACAGCTAGCGAAGTACGCATCAGAGTAGCCAATTACTTCCAATTCATCGGTTTGTTTATACATGAGCATATAAATCTTGGTTCCTTGCAAGTACCTCATCACTTTCTTTGCAGCTTTCCAGTGGTCAACACCTAGGTTATTCTAATATCTCCTTAGCATCCCAACAACAAATGCAATGTCAAGTTTGGTGTAGACTTAAGCATACATTAGGCTTCCAACGGCTAAAGCATATGGAATGGTTTTCATCTATTCTCTTTCAAAATCATTCTTTGGGCATTGATTCAAATTGAACTTATCGCCTTTCACAATGGGAGCAACACTTGGTAAACAATCTTTCATCTGAAATCTCTCTAAAACTTTATTGATATAGGTTTCCTGAGATAAACCCATGATGCCTCGAATTCTATCTCTATGGATCTTAATGCCGATCATATAAAAAGCCTCACCCATATCCTTCATATCAAAATTTTTAGAGAGGAATTATTTTCCCTAGTGTAGAAAACCCTTATCATTGGCTGCAAGCAAAATATCATCCACATATAGCACCAAAAAACAAATCTTACTCCCACTAATCTTTTGGTATATGCATTGATCCATGAAGTTATCTTCAAAACCAAATGAAGTGATGACATTATGAAATTTCAAATATCATTGACGGAAAGCTTGTTTTAATCCATATATGGATTTATTAAGCTTACAAATCAAAAGCTCACCATTACTAGAGAAGAATCCTTCAGGTTGTTTCGTATAAACCTCTTCCTCTAGGTTACCATTAAGGAAAGTCATTTTCATATCCATTTGATGCAAATCCAAATCAAAATGGGCAACCAATTCCATGATCACATGAAGTGAGTCTTTCTTAGATACAGGAGAAAATGTCTATGTGTAGTCGATTTCCTCCCTTTGAGTGAATCCTTTGGCAATGAGTCTTGTCTTATGTCTCTCAATATTGCCTTATGAGTCTTTCTTTGTCTTGATGACCCATTTACATCTAATGGCTTTCACACTATCAGGTAACTCGACGAGATCCTAGACTCGGTTAGACGCCATAGAATCCATCTCTTCTTTCATGGCATTGTATCATAAGTTCGAAACCTTAGAACTCATGGCCTATGAAAACGATTCAGAATCATCCATAGCTCCAATGTTACAATTAGATTCTTGTAGATACACAACATAATCACTAGGAATTGCTGACCTTTTAGTTCTAGTAGATCTTCTTAATGGCACACCACCATCTTCCTGAGAAGTATGAGGTTCAACTTATTATTCAAAAGTTTTAGTTATCTCCTAAACAACATGATCTATTGGATTATTGTCAACAACTTGTGGAATTTTAGTGATTGGTTATTCAACAACAGTTTGTACTTAAGGAATGTTGTGAACAACAATCTATCTATCTCCTGAAGTAGAAGGTTGAGGCTCTAAGTGATCAGTATCAGAAACTATGTTCCTGATTTGATCGCTCCCACTAATCAGGTCATATTCAAGAAAATTTGCATTTCTTGATTCCACAAACCTAGTGCTGTGAGATGGATAGTAAAATATGTAACCCTTAGACTGTTCATCATATCCAATGAAATACCCACTAATGGTCTTTGGGTCTAGCTTCTTTTCTTGTGGTTTATAAATCCTTACTTCATATGACCATACCCAAACGTGCATATGTCACAAACTCAGTTTTCAACCTTTCTATAATTCAAATGGTGTCTTCGAGACAGCCTTGGTTGGAACTCATTTTAATATATACACAATCGTCTTTAAAGCTTCAATCCACAAGAATTTAGGAAAATTGGAGTTGCTAAGCATACTCTGCACCATGTCCAATAGGAAAATTGGAGTTGCTAAACATAGTGTAGTAGAAAGGAGAATCAGGCATTTGTCCATTCTCAGTGTATCTACCATAATATTCATCACATCTATCTGATCTCACGACTTTTATTTGCTTTCCACATTGTTTCTCTACTTTAACCTTAAAGCTCTTCAAGGTATCTAATGCTTCACTCTTATTATGAAGCATGTAGAGATACATATATCGAGAAAAATCATCAATAAAGGTGATGAAATATTTCTGACCTTGAATGTCCATGTTTGAACAACATATATCTGTATGTATGATTTCTAATATGTTTGAACTTCTATTAGTACCTTTCTTTGACTTGTTAGTATGCTTTCCCTTAATTCATTCCACACATGTCTCAAAATCAGTAAAATCTAGAGTAGTAAGTACCTATCTTTCACAAATCTTTTAATTATTTCTATGGAGATATGTCCTAATATCCTATGTCGTAACGTAAAAAATTCCTCGTCAATAATACACATTTTAGTGTCATCTTGAACATGCATAGCGTTATGAGTGGAATTATTTCATAAATTAATGCAATAAAGACTATCAGACAAAATATCATTCCCAACATAATCAGATTTATTAAATAAACTAAAAAATGTTTTTGAAAAATGAAAGGAATAACCAAAAGGTACGAGTCTTGAAATTAAAATCAAGTTTCTAGAGAAACTTAGAACATAAAACGTCTTTTCTAATTCTAAAATAAAACCACTACTTAAAATTAAACAACATTTGCCTACAGCTTTCACATGTGAGCCCATCTTGTTACCAGATAAAATGTATTGCTCACTTCCCACTAGCTTCCTTAGATTTTGCATACCCTGTAAAGAGTTTACAACATGGATTGTAGATCGATCGAGAATCAATCCACCAGGTGTTAATATTAACATTAACCATAATAGATTCATAACAAATAAACGAGGTTAGATTACCTTTATTCTCAAGCAATTTTTGGAATTTGATACAATCCTTCTTCACGTGTCCCTTCTTTTTATAGAAGAAATACTTGGCTTATTTCTTAATATCAGCCTGGGTGTAATTATCCCTTTTCCCTTATGCATGTATTGAGATTTTCATTTCCCATACATTGTAGCCAACATTGCACTTTCACCAAATTTCATAACAAGCCTCCCTTCCTCTTGAATACACATGATAATTAGTTCATTGATTGACCATTTATCCTTATGTGAGATTTTGAATGGCACGTACTGATGTGGGAAAGTGTAAAGGATATAGTGCACCATGAAAGATTCTGACATCTCAACCTCGAGATGCTTAAGTTGAGCCGCAATGTCCCTCATTTGCATAATGTGCTTGATAACTGTATTTTATATAGTTATTTTCACCTATTTTATTAATTATAATTGCTATGTTCTTTCTATTTTTAGTTAATTTTAGTTTAATAAAATAGTATTTACTGTTTATTATGTATTTTAAGGAAATTAAATAATTTGTATCGAAAACGTACATATTTGCCAATTTGTGTTCAAAAATATAATTTCAAATAAATAAGTGCCTAATTGCAATTTATAAAATTCGAAAATATAATTTAAATTAAAATCGGGCTTAATCTTAATAATTAAAAGTTTAAAATTTAATTTAAATTAGAAAAGAGCTATATTGTAATTAACCAAAGTTTATAATTTAATTTGAAATATATTTGTGGGTTAAAATGCAATTAAGGAAAAATAGGCCACGCGCTCCATCACAATCGCGGATCACCAACCTTGTGATCAGCCACCGAACGGCTGAGCTGAGGCGCATGTGATCAGACCCGAAAAAAGAGATTGGACGCGGGATTTCAAGTTCATGCGGCTCGTAGCGATAGGGTCCACGCCCGCAGTGGGACCAGCGTGTCCATTCTGGCGTCTCTGCTAAAGGTTGTGATCTCGTGCGGGCCGAACCACGTCGTCGTTCCTCCGCCCATTTAAGTATGCCACATGTCCCACTTTCCCGTGCACGAATCAAGAGCGGATCGTGGTCGCGTTCGGTGAGTCACAAAAAACGAGGAGCAAGCCCCGCATTGAAGCGGGTGCGTCCAAGTTTTGCTCGCCCCAATCCTATGCGACAATTTCTACGTGCGCTCATTCCCTGCAACAAATGAGGTGCTTCCACGTGTCCCACTATGTGTTTCAGCGAATCAGATTGCGACACATGGTAGCATGGATTGAAAATAAAATTAGAAACGCACAGCTCCTTCCACTCAGATTTTGAACGCGTTTTTGATACCACTTTTCCCCACGCGTAATATTTTATTATTGTTGCCATATTTCTCTGTCCCCCACGTGTATTATATTTTAATATTTTTAATGTATTTTTGTAGCTATAAATAGGTGATAAGATGTTAGAGTTAAGAAGTTTTTTTTAGTTTTAGTTTTGGGATTTTTTAGTAGTGTTTTGGGGCCAGGTGGAACACACAGAAGCCATTTTTGGCTTCTGTTGTGTTCTATGTGTGCCAAATATTAACGATTCGTAGTGTTTTGATTTTTCCTTTCTTCATCTAATTTTTCTTTAAGTGTTGTAATTTTATTTTCATTTTATGAAGTAATTTAATTTTTCTAGGGTTGCATTTGATCTAAATTTATGAAGCTTTGATTTTAATTATTTTTGATAGATTTATAAGACGTTCGATTTGTTTATTCTATCTTGTGCTTAATGCTTTTTGATTATTTACGAATTTTATCAAAACGATATGTGGCACATAAATAAACTTGGAAGAGGCATTTGTGTGTATATTGCTCGTAGATAGAATGACATGTATGATGAAGGATAGGAATATACCCTAATTATATGTGTGGCCATTTGAAAATTTAGAACGTAATGAATCTTGGTGAATTTAATTCTCATAGAGATATAGTGAATTAATTTAACGAGGTGTGTCTATACGGAGCTCGGAAGAGATGTATGGATAAAAATAGAAGTTTTCGGTTGGCAAATTAAATGTATTAAAAAATATAAATCAAAAGAAAATAACACAATTTGAGTGGATTAGTTTGGTGAAAAATTGCAATCCTAGATTTCTTTTATTTTGTTAACTCTTTTCTTCTTTTTCTAAATCAACGGTTGTTTTAGATAAAATCAAAGAGAAATAATTTTAGTAATCAACAAACTGTAGTAACAAATCTCTGTGGGAACGATACTTTACTTACAAATCTTTATTACTTGTGACCGTGTATACTTGCACGTTTTATGTTCTCTAAAAGAGATAACAAGCCTCTCATACATTTCCCATACATTGTATTGAGATTTTCATTTCCCATACATTGTAGCCAACATTGCACTTTCACCAAATTTCATAACAAGCCTCCCTTCCTCTTGAACACACATGATCATTAGTTCATTGATTGACCATTTATCCTTATGTGAGATTTTGAATGGCCGGTACTGATGTGGGAAAGTGTTAAGTATATAGTGCACCATGAAAGATTCTGACATCTCAACCTCGAGATGCTTAAGTTGAGCCGCAATGTCCCTCATTTGCATAATGTGCTCGCACACATCTTTCACATTGGTAAGTCTTAAAGATGAGAACTTCATAATAAGGATGCTTGTTAAAGCCTTATCTGAAGTGACAAATTGATCATCAATGACCTTTAGCAAGTATTGAACATTGTTATGCTGATCAATAGAACCACGAATACTAGTAAAGATTTGAGTCTTAATGAACATCATGCTAAGGTGATTAGATCGCTCTCATTGTCCATAAAGCATGATATTCTATGGAGTGCTGATTTGAGTAATTTTAGGTGGACCATTTTTCCTAATAGCATAATCAATATCCATCCACCCTAGTTGAAGGACAATTCTTTCCTTCCATATTTTATAATTATCCCCTTTCAAATCGGGAATGTCATAGCGAATATAAGAGAAATTTACAGGTTGAGAAGTTGTAATTAAAAATTATATGCTTATTAAAATTTGAGACCTAAATTAAAGTCATTCTTTACCAATGTAAATTATGAAAAATCTGAATCTAGTGACATAAAACTTGTGTGTGGACTAAAATTCTAATTCAATTAAACTCATCTTAACTTTACGATAAAATTATCAAATTATGTTCTTTTTCCTAATCCCTGTGAGTAAATTAGAAAATATAATTTGACATTATATCCTAATTAATCACACAAAAATATAATAAAAATTCATGTGGGATAAGATTTATTATATCATATATGATTAATTACAATTAATATTTATTTTATAAATGTGATCCTAAATAAACCTTATTTAATTAATTAAACTATATTAATCACTTAAATATTAGCTAAATCCTTAGGCTCAATTATTGCATAAAACTATAAGCAATATTAATTTAATTTTAAATGTACAAATATTATATATCTTAAGATCGCATATATTACAATAAATTAAACAAGCAAAAATAAACAATATAAGCACTTATTAAATTCATAAAGAGTCATTAACAATTAATTCCATTATGCATAAATTATTTAACCAAATTTTTATATGTATAATTAATTATAAAATTTACACATACAAATACCACATTGAATGCTAAGATTACGCATTGAATTTCTATTAGTAGATCCATAATCAAAAAAGTGTTTGTGATTGTTCCAGAAGAAATGAAACAAAAGATACTGTAGAGCTAGGACAGTTATTGTATGAGGTCTACCCAATGCTAGATGCGAGAGAGCATAATAGATCGATATGAACACCCGTGAAATTTGTCAGTAATAAACCGATTGTTGCTGATACTTTCTTCTCCGTTCCTTCTTCCATAACGCGAGCTCGGAGAATGAAGAGATAAGAGGGCCCTATGGAGAATGTGGTCAGAAATCCATAATAGAGTCCGACCACAATGAGCGAATTGATTATCTTCATGCATAAGGATACTAGATTACCTAGTATAAAAGATTTAAAAATCATCACAAATAATTTAAGCATAATGTATTTAAATAATTTTTTAATGTGTCCTAAAATTATTTAAATAAATATCACATATATAATAAATATTATACATATAATAAACATAAGTTAAATAATTAATTAAAATTATATTCGAAATTTGTTTTTAATAAAATGAAATTTTGAATACATATATAAAAATAAGTCTGATACAAAATAAGATGCAACAATTGTTGCAACCCAATGGATGGCCTCTTTTTTGCCTTGCAGCGAAATTTGGGTTCGATTAATAGCTTCAACATTTTTAAAAAAAATTTAATTTCCTAATGTATATAAAAGTAACACTTTGCTCCTAGCCACGAAGTCCATATTTGATTCCCAGAAAAAAAAATTAATCATTTTTAACCTCTAGTCGAGTCAAAATTCAACATTATTTTTACCAAAATTCTCAGAATTCAATTTTCGAGTGATTCATGGTATCAGTTTGAATCAAAAACATCATTTTAAATAAAAAGTTAATTAATTATTCAAATGAATACTCACGGTAAATTAGATTTATTTTCTGCATTGTTTTTCAAGTTTAAATTCATATAATCACTCTAAAATCAATATTGAAACAATTTATAATTTTCATATGCATCAAAAACATGCAAAATAAAAAACACAAAATAGGGATGTTTTCAAAAATGGCTTTGATACTAAATGTTAGATCACAATTCAATCCAAAAATGTTGAGGAAACCATATGAATATAAAATTTAAATAAAGTGGAAGTAAAAATGGATTGAAAACATACCTCCTGTCATTGATCAAATTTCAGTACTTACACGGGAATTTGAATGAATTTTTGATTTGGTGTTCTTACTGGTTTTTCACACTTACTCTCTGCGTTTTGATGGTATATATGAATGTATTAATGAGTAGTGAGAGGATCCACTGTCTTTATAAAGGTTCTTCTATCAAGAACCTCATATGGTTTAGTAACCGACGTACAGTTTCAACAAAACTGAACCGTCACCACTGTTAACCGTTGTGTTGCACCACTTTGATATTACATACTGGACACTGCATATTGGACACTGCATATGAGCAAAAATTTAAAGAAAAAAATATAGATGTATTTGACACTCATACTTATCCAAAAATTTAAGATATTCAATGATATACTTGTTATAATATATAAAAAATTACACTTCTACAATTTATGTAAGGTTACACATTTGGGTAAGAAGTTAAATCATATTGTTATACGTAACTTTTGAACTATTATGCAATATAGGTCTAAATCGTTCTTGATATTTAACTTTATTTGATTGTATTTTTCAATTCTAAAATTATTTATCGTCACTTTTTCTTTCATCTTAATATAAAAATATTATTTTTAAAATGTAAAAAAATGTAGAATATAAAATCAATATTGATATAAATAAACTTTTATAATGATATTACAAGTTTTGTGTTGCAGATTCTGTTTCAAACGATATGGTGCCCAAGCTTGAGTCCGTGAGATTCAAAGATCTGCCACTTACTGTAGAAGTAGATTTAGAGAAGTATGTAAAAGTAGTTGTAAATGCATACAACATAGGATCATCTTGTGCAATAATTATTCGGAACACTATGGACATCCTTGAACAATCATCTTTAGCAGAAGTTCAACAGATATATCAAGGTCCAATCTTCCTCATTGGTCCTATACACGAGATTGCACCAACTACGTACCTTTAGTAGTTTACTTCAAGAGGATAGAAGCTGCATTGAATGGCTTGACAAACAACCCAATAACTCAGTCATTTATATAAGCTTGGGTAGTCTAGTTTGTCGTTGAAATGGCATGGGGACTAGCAAATAGCAAACAATCTTTCTTGTGGATTTGATTGAATGAAGCTATTTCCTCCAAGTTTCATTAATGACGTTGTTGGAGAGAGAGGTTGCATTGTAAAATGGGCACCTCAAAAGGAAGTTTTTGCACACAAAGGTTGTGGGTGATTTTTTGAGCCACTGTGGTTGGAATTCAACATTAGAAAGTATACGTAAAGGAGTATATGTAGACCAGGGTTTGAGGACCAAAGGGTTAACTCAAGTCATGTTTGTGAAGTTTGGAGGATTGGCCTAGAATTAGAGAATAAGATGTAAGAGAGATGTGAAATTGAAAGAAATGTGAGAAGACTAGTATTAGATGATGAAGGGAAGGAGATGAAAGTTGAAACAAAAAATCGCACTTTCTATTAGTAGTAGTGTTGGTTCTTCCTGTTGTGATCGATTAAAAATAATATTTGGTTTGTTGGTCAAAATAAGAGGTGTCTAATTTAGAAGAAAATTCATACAAGGTGATTTACTATATTGTCAAAGATGGAAATACCTAACCTTGTTTGAATAAAGAATAGGAAAATTAGGTAGCCTAAATTTGTTGAATGAAGAAATGTTGGCATATGAAATGGGAACTTGAAAGCTATAAATATGGTTTCATTTTTTCATTGTTAATCATCCCAAAAATAGAGAAAAACTTATATGAGAAGTTTTTAAGTGAGAGCTTTGTGGGAAAATTACCTTGAGCTTGTATTTGCTTTTGTCTTTTGGGGATGAGAAAATTATTGAGAATGTGGTTGTAACAATTTTTCACATAATGAATTTTTTCTCTAGTTGTCTTTTGACAACGAAAGTGATTTTTCTCTAATTTAAAGTTTTCACTATAATTCTTGTGTTATGTATTTTTTATTCCTCTGTTATTTATATTCTGTTAAGGAAGATTTTAGGAGGAAGAATTTATGATTATACCATTCGATTCAAACTTTTTATCACTTCCTACAACTCATTGAATAAGTTTGTTGCTTATATCATGTCATTTTAAAGTGGTTTGTTAAGATTAAACTTTTGTATTTGTTAGAAAAACAAATATCATTTAATTCATATCTCAACTTAAAAACAAGTTTATTTTAGAGTTAGAGTCTTGGTTTGTTAATAATATTTATTGATTGGATTCTACTTATGATTATTTTTTCTTCTCTTTCTAGAACATTGACTCATATTTCAATATTATTTTTATACATTCATAAATAAATTACAAAAAAATATTTTGAAAATAAAATCTCTCCAAAACTTAAACTATTCAAATTGTTAATAAAAACAAAAGTTACTTTTGCTTTATTGATTTGTGCTTATTATCACTTGTTATTGCTTGTTAGAGTTAAGATAGAAGCTGGTGATATACGTTACCATAAAATGTAATTTAAGAGAATAGTAATAACTCAATAGAAGCTGCATAGTGTAGTAGATCACGTGTTCTCTCTCTCTCTCTCTCTCTCTCTCTCTCTATCTCTATTGCAAAAGTTTAAAGCTTACCGTTTGTTGCTGCAGAAAGTCATTTGTTTAATTTGTCATGAAGTCCTTGTGATAATCTCCAAACCGGCTCAACCATTTGCGTTGTCATTTATAAAAGAGCCTTTATATATTACATTTTCATTAAAGTTTAAATATATTATATTTAATAATTTAAAATATAAATATAAATATTATAACATTGAATAAAAATATACAATCATACATACTAAATTTTAACATTAATAAATCATGTTTTTTTTTTATAAACAATGGCAAAAAAATATTTTACTAAATGAAAGAGTTTTTCACAACAAATGTAGGTAAGAAAAATTAATTGTGAAATTTTCTAAGGCGATTTTAATAATTTGAACCCATTTGTTTTTAAAAAAGAGTCCGTCTTTATTATTTCAACTAATTATATATCTTAAGTACAATAAGATTTAATATATTTTTTAAAATTTGAGAGAAAATAAAATATTTACTAAATATATCATGTGTGTATGCATGCATAAAGTGATTTTTCTACATAATTTAATAAATTCAATGTTTTTTGGCAAGTAATAAATTTAATGAATAGAAGAATCTATAATTGTTCAAGGCAAGCTTATTTAACACAAAATCACGATCCATATCAACCTCCAACTTTCCTATTGGGTCCTTTACACAATGATTGAGCAAACAACCTCTAGGAGCTTAATTCAAAGAACAAAAGTAGCATTGGGTCTGATAGGCAAACTGAAGGGTCTTTTATTTATGTAAGCTTTGAAAGCATAGTATCTACAAATGGGAAAGAAGTAGTAGTAGTAATGTGGGGACTGCAAAAAGTAAGCAGCCATTCTGTTGGGTAAATAGACCCAGTTCGATTTGCTGGTCTGATTGGATTGAGCTATTGCTTCAAAACTTCATGTATTGTGTTGGAAAGAGGGGATTAATTGTAAAGTGGACACCTCAAAAAGAGGTCTGGAAGGCTGTAGGAGGATGTTGGAGTCATTGTGGTTGGAATTCAACTTTGGAATATATAGCTTAAGTACCAATGATATGCAGACCAAGTTTTAGTGATGAAAGGGTCAACATAAGGCATGTAAGCCATGTTTGGATGATTGATCTAAAATTAGAGATCAAGCTGCTAGATAGAAGTGAGATTAAAAGGGCTGTAATAACACTGCTATTAGTTTTAGATGATGAAGGGAATATAACGAGATCAAGAGCCAAGGCTTTCAAATAGCAAAGATTCTTTATATGACCTTTTTTAGGACATTGAGTAGAAACGTATCTAACTGTTAGACACACCTACTTTTTCAATTTTTTTTATAAATTATTACCAATTTAAACTGTTGAATATCGACACCCATATCTACACCGTGTCCATACTTCATAAAAAATGAAAAATCCATGTAACATAGGCTCCTCGTACATTTCATCAATGAATTTGTTGCTTTGAGCTTGTCATTTTAGTTGTAGCTATGACTGAGTAGTGAGTCCCCTTTAGGCTTTATCTTTCAGAGATTGAAAAAACCAAAAGAATAGCTGATCTATCATATATATACATGTCTGAATATCAATTGTGAGTATAAAATAACTTTGTTCCAGATTTTGGGCCTCATAATAACATTATTAGAGAGAATATTAAATTATATAGAAGCATCATTCCATTCCTATAAGATCACCCACACACAGGGATACATAATTAATGTAAAAAGACCCCTCCCTAGCTATGCTCTTTTAAAGTCCATCAGCAATTTCATGGGCTAAAATATTTGATTTAAAAAAAAAATCATTGAAATTAAAGATAAAATCAAAAAAATTGTAGTTATCTTCATTTTTTTTAAAAAGTAGTTTTAGATGTATCCTACTTCTCTTACTTTCTTGAAAACTCAAAGCTTTAAGTATACAAGGTTAGGTAATTTGGGTAGACTTGAGTTTGATTGCAGTACCAAAGTTCTTGCGTGCACTAAAAATGCACAGTATACTTAGAAATTCATAATTTTAAGAAAACAAATTGTTTTTCAGCTTCAGCTTCTTATCTGATTGTGAACATATGTATTATAATGCCAAAACATAAAAACAATTGGCATACTGTATGTAACTTGTGGTTTTATAACACTCAATCACATACTAACAAAACAGAGAAGCCTTCCTAAACAGTAAAACATTTGTGACTGAGATACTAGCACCACAAATATAACTCAATAAGATATTGGTAAATGTATAACCATATAGTTTACATTTCTTTGGACAACTTAAATCTTTGATAGAGTTTATTTTCTAATAATTTTTAACGAACCAATAACTCCGTTATTAATTTATAAGTATTTAATTTGGTATATAAAACCATGGATAGAAATATTGTTGAAACTTCAATAAGTGTTTAACCTAAGCTTTTTTTGGTTTCCTATTCTAACACAAACACCAGTCATAAATCATAAGCCATTTACATAACATAATATTAGATTTCGTTGAAAATTACGCAAGTGCATACTAAATTACATACCCTGAGAACAGAGACGCAAAACATCAAACACTTCGCATACAAACACAGCAACCATCAAATATTCATTCCAACCCACATATGGTAACTAATATTTAGAATTTTAAGAAACAAAGGAAGCTAATCGAAAAGGACCTCAATCATCCCCAGAAATTTCAATGGCTCTGACGCTGGGTCTCGTCGCTTCCTCCTTAGGAATTGTAACAGTAAGAACCCCATTATTCATAAAGGCCTTAAGCTGGTCAAGCTTTGCGTTGTCGGGAATCTTGAATTTGGTCATGAAGCTTCCACTTTCGGTGCTAATCTGAAGCATTCGATCATCTTGAAGCTCAACGAGAACATCTTCGTTGGTGAACCCAGGAAGAGCAGCTTTGAAAACGTGGATATTTGAAGTTTCACGCCAGTCGAGGCGGGAATTGACGGCAGCACCGAAGCTGAATTCCGGGAAAATGCGGGAAAGTGTGGATGGGAATGGAAAATCTATAAATGGATCCCAAAGTTCTGGAGAAAAGGGATCGAAAGAACCAACTTGAAGATCATTGTTGTTAATTGGTACGATTGACATGTTTCGGTACTGCTTAGATTAGCGACTAAAATCAAATCAAGTGAGACCAGAAGATAGCAGAAGCAACTGGTTTTGTGGAGGAAGTGAGTGGATACCGACAAGAATTTTGATGTTGCCCGAGTTTGGAGTTTCTAGTACATTCCGATAAGTTAATGGGCTTTAAAATATAGGTTTGATACTATTAGCATGGGTTTTTGATCCATTTAATATATAAAGTTTTAGATTTAAATAACTTTTATTTACATTTTACATATAATTTTTTAAAATTAGTAAAAAGAAAAACAAAACTCTTAATTTTTGTTACATAAAGACTTAAATTATTAAAAATTCCTTTAAAGTTTACGAACAAAATTAAAACTTATTAAAATTTTGATGTATATAACATATTATATATATAATTTTAATGTAAGTAAAATATTACATAAAAATAAATATAAAATGTTACATATAAAATTTTAATAAATGTAACATATTAAATTATGAAATTCTTATTTATATAAATACATATTTATTTCAAAATATAATATAGAAATCTAAAATGTGATTAAAAAATAATTTTTAAAATATTTAAAAATCACGGATCTTATAAGTAGCTCCTTAAAAATGAAAATTAAAATAAAAAAATGACTATCAAAATTAAAGATAAAAATCAGTATGAATAGCCTTAGAAGTTCAAAGATCAAAATTATTATGATAAAAGTAATGTCAATACATATAAGCATTTATATTAGGTTCTTATTTTTCGCTTTATTTTAAGAAAATAACGAGACATTAGTTCATTTAGTATAATTTTATGTTTAAGTAAAGTTAATCTAATATTTTTAAAAATTATATTTTTATTGGGATAAAATTAAAAAATAATCAGATTAAACAAAATTATTAATATGATATTATTGAATTAGATGTTTGTTTCTAGATAATAAAGTAGAGTTTACTCTTCTTTAAAATAGTCTCTCTTTTTTTAATAAAAAAATCAATTTTAAAAAAAAATTAGGTTAATTTAAATTCAAATATAAAATTATATAATTCATTAATAATAAATAAATCTAAAAATTTATTTAGATAGTGATATTTAATAATAATATAAATTATTATTATTATAAAAATATTTTATTAATTATGATATTAAATAATTATAATAGAAGTAAAACATATATTTTATATATTATAATAAAAAAATTATTTTGAAAAAATTATTAGTGAATCCTTTGCACATTAATAAGCTTTTATCCAATATTATAAAAACTTAAGAGTGAAGCTCGATGCCAACTATGCAAAATATCTAAAAGGTTCTACAAAATACCAGAAACCTCGCCGAAAAGTCTAGAAGAAAGAATCAAACAAAAGGATGATTTCAATAACTCGAAATAACTAGAATACTCTGAGACCTATTTAAATACCCATCGGATCTTGGAAATCTTCATCTGGTCAAGAAATTCCAAAGCATTCTTTACAATCAATACCTTCTATCAAATCCCTAACGCTTTCGGCTTACAAGTAGAAAGTTTTTCCATTCCTTTTGAATTTTCTATTCGTTTAATTTTCCAAACTACCAATTAGAAAAAAAAAATGTCGTTGATTCCAAGCTTCTTCGGTGGTAGGAAGAACAGCGTGTTCGACCCATTTGGAATGGACCTCTGGGATCCATTTCGTGAATCCCCAATCCGATCATCTGTTTATTTCCCAGAATCTGCTCGAGAAACCTCTGCTTTTGTAAATGCTCGGATTGATTGGAAAGAAACCCCAGAAGCTCATGTTTTCAAAGCCGATCTTCCTGGGCTTAAAAAAGAAGAAGTAAAGGTGGAGGTTGAAGATGACAGAGTGATTCGAATTAGTGGAGAGAGGAATGTTGAGAAAGAAGACAAGAATGACACTTGGCATAGAGTTGAACGCAGTAGTGGAAAGTTCCAGAGGAGTTTCAGGCTTCCAGAGAATGTAAGAATGGATCATATTAAAGCTGCTATGGAAAATGGGGTTCTTACTGTGACTGTCCCAAAAGTTGAAGTGCAGAAACCTGATGTTAAAGCTATTGAAATTAATTAAGTTCATTTTTATTTAAATAATATGTAGTTTCCTATTAATTAATAAAGAAATAAGGGTGTAAAATTAAGAACTATGTATTGTTATAGTCGTGTTTTTATTAATGTGTGAGTCGTTGTGTATTTGAATGGTAAAATGTAAAATCCTTTTGAGTGAAACATTGTGTTCTTGTTTTCCTGGTTAAAATTGTTACCTTTTCATATCTCTTCACAAAGTACTTTGTAATGTAATTTATTTTTTTCTTTTTATTTTCGAAATTGATCTTGATTTTTAAAAGAAAAATCTTAATATTATCTTATTAAGCTGCTATATGGGAGAATTTAAGTTTGATATTTTTAATATTTGAACTTAGATTCTTATACTTTAACGATGTTATTATAAATACTTCGTTTATCTTAAGATGGTACTAATTTTTTATTTTTTTATTTTATTTTTATATTAAGATCAAGTGATCATGATCCATTTCGAAAGTTTAAAATGTATTAACTTAGTTTCAAAGTATATTGATATGATGAACTTTAGTTTAAAATATTAACGATTTCTAGGTTCAAACATTAAGGATTGTGATTTTGTTTCCCCGTTTATAATTGTTAACTTTTCGCATCTTTCTCCTCACTTAATTATTTAGTGTGTTGCAATGCACTAGTCACTGAATGTGTGAGGATGTTGGTCCGTGTATTGTCATGGATGTTGAAAAGTGTGTATTGTGGAGAGGATGAATAAGTAATTTATAATATAATAATTAAAATTATATAATTATGATTAAAAGTAAAATTAAATATTCAATCGTAAATTTGATTTGATTTTGATGTTACTCTCTTTAAATATTGTTTTAATGTAATTTTAGGTAGGTGGATTTAACTTTTTATTATAGAACTAAGTTGCTGAACGATAAATTTGATCTTTAAGTTATTTTTTAAAGATATTATTTCTATAGTAATATAAATGGTATTTAGATTAATGTTTTAATTAAATTTTATTAATTAGATATTATTATAATTTACATTAATATAGAATTTGTATGTTTTAAAATGGATTTGATAATAAATAATTTAAAATATATTTATTAGTTAAATTGAAATAATTACTAAATTATTTTATTAAATTATTTAATTATATATTAATTAAATTAAATTAATTAGTAAATTTTAGAGCGGAAAGATTAAGTATAAATTTAATAAAAATAATTTTTATAATTATATATAAATAAGTTTAGTTGAAGAGAGAATTTGTGTTCTTAAAAATTTGTTTTATAATTAAAACGTCTTATATTTGTTGTTATTGATTTATTTGTGAGATGTATTGATCTTTTGTATGATTATTTGAAATTTGAGTTTTTTTTTTTTTTGAAAGATTTGATATTTCTGATCAATTTAATAGTGAATTTAAATATAAAATTATACATAAATATTTTATTTATAAAAATAGTAAATATTTGTAATTTTTATATTATGGATATGTTTTCTATGTAAATATCAAATGAAACAAACTAGTATAAGTTAGTTATTTATACTTTTAACACATTACGATAGAATTTATTCTCTAAAAATATTTAATAGTTACCTAAGAATAATTATATATATGATAAGGTAATTGTTCTTTTCATTTAATTAAACAATTGGAATTTAGAAGAGGATGGAAACGTTGGCATATGAAATTTGTTTTTTTGTAAATTTTATTTCATTTTGGTTAAGCAAGTTTTACAACAAGTAAAGTAGTGTAGTGAAGGAATAAAATAACATATTTAATTTAAAATATAATTAAAATAATTAATCAATATAAAAATCATAATTTTTAATTGGTATGTTTTATAGGTTTTTATCTATATTAGTAGTATATTTAAACATTAAAATTAACATAAAGCATGTAGTATGTTTAACATTAAAGGTGAATTATGTATATATATTAAAAAAAAATTAAAAGATTTTTAATCATTTCAAAATCTTATATGATAAATGATTGTATTTTTGTAGTATTTGATCAAACAAAACTAGGTCTGTAAATAAGAAGTAGTTTAATACTTGATACATAATAAAAATAAGGAGATATCCATTCTTTAAAGATGTATATCAAACACATACATAGAAAGATTAAATTAAATTAAGAGAAGCAATAAATAGAAAATTATGAACATGTTATAAGGAAAAGAAAGAAAATACTTAACTATACAAATGAAAATGTTTTTGAAATAAAATCTAAATTTAATATATTGGTATGTACACAATAAAAATTTAGACACGCAATAGTATAGTATAAGTAGAACACTTAGCAATGAAAATTTAAATAATAATTATAGTATGTTAGTATATTAAATAGTAATATTTAATAATTAGAAACAATTCATCCATATGAAAATAATAATTTTTTATATACATGTTAATTACAACATGTTTCATATAGTTTTCTATTTAAGTTAGTAGTATGCTTAAACATTAAAAATAATATATAGCTTGTAAATCATGTATACATATTGAAAAAAAAATGATTTTTAATCATTTTTAGACTTTATATACAAGAATTTATTTGATAAATTATCCTTTTATAATATGTAATCAAATAAAAATGAGTATGTTGTAAGAAATATTTTAATACTTAGTTCGCATTTAAACTAAGGAGACATCAATTTTTTAAAATTTTATATAGAACAAGCATCTAGGTAAATTAAATTAAATTAACATAAATAATAAATTAAAATCTATAAACATGTTCAAGAAAACATGGAAGTGTTCAAACCAAAAAGTTTTGAAATAAATTCTAAATTTAATATATTGTTATATACACTAGAAATTTAGACACGCAAACATAATAAGTAAAACAATTAGCAATGAAAGTTGCAAACAATAATCACAATAAGTTAGTATATTAAGTATTAAAAAACAGGCGATAAATATTAAAAAATATTAATTAAAATTTAAATCTCAATATGTTAAAATATATACAATTTAAATTTAAATTGTATTAACTTGTTGAAAATTAGTTTTGAAAACGCCAAGGCCAAAGGCCAAAGTCCAAAGGCCAAAGGCCTCCTAGGCCTAACCAAATAAAACAAGCTCTCTCGAAGTTGTATTATTTCTTTCATATTTTCATTACAATTTTATAGCTATATATAAGGAGATTTACTCCTTGAATTACTATATGAATTAAACATTCATTGATTTACTCCTTGATTAAGTAAGGATTATTTGTTTTACTCCTTGAATTAAGGATTCTTTATTTTTCTCCTTGAATTAATCCTTAAATTAAGGATGATAACTCATTGATTTACTCCTTAATTTACTCCTTGAATTAAGGTTCTTGATTTACTCCTTAATTTACTCCTTGAATTAAGATTCTTGATTTACTCCTTAAATTAAGAAGTTAACACTCCTTAAATTACTCATTAAATTACTCCTTAATTTTATCTCCAATACTCCCCCTCAAGCTGGATTCATAAGGTTTATGGATCTAAGTTTGCACAGAAGTCGTTGAAATTGATGAGAAGTCAAGGCAGCAAATTTAAAACTAACAAAAAAATGCTGATTACGATAGCAAAAAAAAATATTATTGTTGTCGATATCCTTCCTTTTACCACAATACTTCCCCTCCACATCGGGCAGGTAGGAGCTGCAGGAGAGATTTAATCCATCATCGCCAAGAGCTTAGTTTCAATGTGGGACCTTTCCTTTTACCATTTATAGCTATATATAAGGAGATTTACTCCTTGAATTACTATTTGAATTAAACATTCCTTGATTTACTCCTTGAATTAAGGATTTCTTGTTTTAATCCTTGAATTAAGGATTCCTTATTTTTCTCCTTGAATTAATCCTTAAATTAAATATGATAACTCCTTGATTTACTCCTTAATTTACTTCTTGAATTAAGGTTCTTGATTTACTCCTTAAATTAAGAAGTTAACACTCCTTAAATTACTCATTAAATTACTCCTTAATTTTATCTCCAATATAATTAATTATTAAAATATATATAACATCAATTATAACTAGATAAATTTAGATATAATTTTTAACTATGTAGTATTATCTTTGGGTTGTCAACAATAAACACATTTGTTGAGTAATTAAATAATTATAACTCGAATATAAATAAAATTACCAAATCTCTATTTGATTTGTCTAGTATTGCTTTTTCTTGTTGTCTTTACTTCTTGTTTCAGTAACGATTTGATTCAATACATTAATTTGATTTTTCTTTAAAGTTAATACTATTTAATGTAGTGTGATTAGTAAGTAAAGATCATTAATGTGTGGTAAAGTGAACAATCAAATTTGAAGATAACATTCAATCATATGTAATCATATATTGCACACAATTAAAGTGAAAAACACATTCAATCACTTATCATAAATAACACTCGTCTAATTGAGGGCTCACGAATAGGTAGGCTTTATAATTAAAGTTTACTCATAAATATTTTCTTGAGTATTTACTATTTAAGAGTATGGTTTTGCACACTCGAATCATTAATATCGAACACTATTTATGGTAATAGTGATTTAAAAATAAAAATGAGATATTAATTTGATAAAATTTTCTAATAATGTTTTCAGATAAGAAATAAAAATAGAGATATTTATAGAACTCACCCAAACGACCAATCTCGCCAAGACCTCGTTGAGGGACATTGTTGACCACCTTGTTGTCGGTTCGATGAGGGTTCGTCAAAGTGTTAAAATTATAATTTTTGTTTTCAAATTTTTTGAGTAATTTTCATAAATACTTTCAGAAAAAGAAATAAAAACACAAACGATAATGTTAGTTCGTTAATAAGCTCGTTCAATGAAAACCATAATGAAACTTAATATAGATATAACGAAATCAATTTTTCAATAAATATATTTGTATATAAAATGTATTTAATTATGTATACATGTGTATTATTAATTGTTAATAATTAATCTTATATAAAAGAAGATAAATATATTGAGTAAAATAAATAAATTTTGTATTTTTCGTACGAAAATTCAACATAATATAAAAGATTATAAAACTTACACTGTATATAATTTTATAATTATAATCAAACATTAATTTTTATTTAATAATTTAATATTTTTTCAAGGTAGTTAACTGATTTAATTTCATTAATTTAAAAAAATTAAACTAATTAAAAAAAATAAAATATTTTTATAATATAATTACAATTATTCATATCATAACAACTGATTATATAATCATATCATTTCACTTTCATAATTTAATATTTAATTTAATAATAAACTACTATTCGATAAATATAGCAATTATATGTTAAAATAATCAAATTTCTTTTAGTATCATGTTTTTTTATCAAATTATAAAATAATATGTTTGTGTCTATTTAAAAGTTAATTATTTGATAAAAAATATAAATTATAATAAAAATATATAAATTGATTATTTTATCTTTATACTTAATTATATTTTATTAATATTATTATTATATAAATTTATCATTAATAAAAAAATGTGTGATATTAATAATTTCAATTGTATTCAATTGATTTACATAAATTTAGAAATTTGATTTAATTTATTGAATTCATATTGTATTAATATATTTTATAGATAGATAAAATTTTGTTTGAAATTAAACTAATAAATTTATAATCTCTATCCATATCAAAATAGTATTAAGATAATAAATAAATTATATTATATTTTATAATATTTTATATTTAAATATTATATACATTATAAATTATATTAAATAATTATTTTAATGTAAAATATAAATATAAATTTTAAATATTTATAATAATTTAATATTTATTTAAATACATTTTTTATTCTTTTAATTTTTCAATTGTGGTTATAAATAATAATTTTTTATGATGTATTAATTTAAAATTTATATGTTGTATATATTGTAATTTATATACGAAAATAATTTATAAATATATTTAAATATTAATTAAATTTTATTTAATTTAAAAAATTAATTTATTGAATCGTATTTGGATTATAATTTTTTTAATTTATTTTTTATTGAATTATATTTAATTTGATAAAAATAAATAATTTTAATGTGCGGGTATCTCTATAGCTATTATAATTGTGTAATAATTTTTTATTAAATATAATTATATAAATTAAATTGTATTTAATAATAATATTATATGATATGATTTGTAGTTTATCACAAAATTTATAATAAATATTTTTTAATTTATAAAAGTTTAAAGTGGGTCCTAAGATCACGCTTTCCTCTTATTTTGATTCTGACCGGCATAGCCGTTAGATGAAAATGATTCCCTCAAACTCACTCTATGCAAAGTAACGTGGCTCTCCTTTGACTATCAGTAGCTACTGCGAGAAATAAACATGGGTGTAGGACGGTATAGGTCTTCTACCCTTAATATAAAAAGTATAAAAATTTTGTTTTTATTAAGTGGACAATACAAGTTCAATTGGTCTTCTAGATTTAACAAAAATAATAATAATAATAAATATAAATATAAATTTTTTATTGTTATTAAATATAATATAAATTTTTTATTAGTTTTTAAAAAATAATACAAAACTTCTTTAGCTTAAAGTAATCACATACTTATTACTTTTTCGAACACAATTTCAACATTTCATTAAATTAACACTCGCTATCAGCACCTAACATTTTCTCTCTTTCATATCAATACTCTTGTTATTAATTTATAATATTTATAAATATTTATAATATTGATTATAAAAATATTTAAATATAAATTAATTTTTAAATATATTTTCTTATATGTTATCCAAAATCGAAGACACCTTAATGTGTGTTAATGTGTTTTAGATATGTATTTATTTCTTAACACGATAAAATTAAATTTATACACAAATAATATAATATATATACTAGTCGATCAATCGAGATTTTATCGATTGATCTTGTTCGATCTATGTTTTCTTGGGTTGAATTTTAATTAAAGTAGATCAATGAAAGTTATGTTCAATCGATCAAGGGTTAGTTTTTTTAAATTTATCTCTTCTTAGATTTTTGTAAATCTTTCCTAGATCGATCGAAAAAAGTTTTGATTGATTAAGTGCGTAAGTTTTTAACTTGAATTTTTTTTGTTTACTCAAATCAAATATATAGATTATCATATTGTTCTTATTTAATAATGTTCTATTAAATCTAATAGATTATCATATTATCTTTATTTAATAATGCTCTATTAAATCTTTTATGGATAGAAAGATCACTACCTTTTAACATATTATTAGAGTTTTTATTTTTTTATATAAACAACTTAATGCTTATTGTTTTATCTGACCATGCCTATTATATTCATCTTGTATTATTTGTGCTTTTCTCTTAAAATGTTTTCTAAAAACTAGATCATATTTCTTTATGCATGTTATTGCGTTAATTTATCAAATATATTGTGTGGTTATGTTCACGTGTTTATTCATTTTTATGATATCGTGCTTTTAACTTTCATTCTAAGATTTACTAGATAATTTGATTTATTAGATTTACATCTTGAATCTTTTAGTTAGGATTTTTTATTATTAAATCTACTCTACAATACATTTTATACTTCTGCTTCTGTGCTAACTATTCATGTGTTTGTTTAATGGGTTCGATAGCTTGTATGACTTGAGAGATCATAATGTTAGTTTGGATCCGTACATCTATCTTGTGTAGACTATTAAAAAGCAAAGTATCAATAGTAAATTACTTTGCGGGCTTTATTTGTAAAGGATAATCTAAGACTTGGCTTTATAATTGAACTGATTTTTATAATGGATTATTCGATGGTCTAATGGACCAATAGTTTTTCTCTTATGTTATTATTGTGACCTAGGTTATTTTTATTGTTTACACACGATTACATGTTTGACTACTTTATAATTTTTAATTGGTATCAAAAAGGTTACTAGATATATTTAGTGTTGCCTAGAATTTTGTTATGGATAATTTAAGAAAGGATTTTTCTACAACCTGTGCTCACTTCTTTGATGAGTCTAACTACCTATATTGGGTTTTCTAGACGAAAGTGTGAAATTCTGTCATTTATGACTAGAAATAACCTACAGTTATCAAAGATAATATAATCACACTTAAACCTAGGAATTAATAGACCATTGATGATAAAATTGGTTATAGTTGGAATCAAGTATTAATGCCATCTTTTTGAAGAGTTTTTTGTATTTCTTATGTTAAAATTGTTAAACGTGCTTGGGATACTTTAGAGATTGCCCATGAGGGCATCACCCAAGTTAAACGAATTAAACTCTACATGCTTGGTATTAAGTTTGAAGACCTTTGGAGAAAATGATACATTTTGTGAATTTTATGTTAAACTATGTGATATTGCTAATTCTCCTTTAAATCTTGGAGAAAAAATTGATCAATTTAAGTTAATTTGAAAGATTTTTTTCCCATTACCAAATCACTTTCATGCAAAGGTTTCTGTCAGTGATAACAGCAATGATATAGACACCATCTAAATTGAGGAACTTATTGGTTCATTTCAAACACCTACAAAGAACAAGAATGTTACTTTGAGAACCATCATAACTAATAATGGTGACAATATGAATGATAAGGATGATGAAGAGTTGGTACTCTTACTCAAAAGAATCAATAAAATCTTCAACCATAACAACTCAGAGTAATTGACAATCAAGGAGTACAAAGGATCATAAATCAATAGAACTCAAATCGGTGAGTTTCGAAGGTAAAAAAATTAAACTCATTGGATCACAATGTTTTAAATACAATGTGTTTTAAATGCAATAGGATTGGTCATTTTGCAAATAAATCTGCTAACAAAAATAAAAAAAAAATTGAAAGGGCCTTTAACGTTACCCTTAGTGACTCAAGTGACAACGACAATCTTAAAGATAGAAAATTATGGCACTAACTACCTAGAATTTACTACAATTATTTATAGATATTCCAATGAGTCTTACATTGGCTCAAATAATGAAAGAAGTAATTTTCAATTTTTACTTACTAAATTTAATGTTAATAATAATCTTGATGAACTATTTATAGACTTAGTGGGTTGTAAGAAAGAAAGAAAAAAGGTTATTAGTAGGTAACTAAATTAAGTGATACAAGTCAAATCTTATGAACTTAATTCCTCCATCTTAGAAAAAAAATTGAGTTGTCTAACTTATTGACATTTTGAATTCAAATATTGCAAATCTTAAATAGAAAAATAAGAATCTTGTATAAGAACTTGAACTATCAAAGAAAGCTGTGATACATGTGGCCTTAATTGTAAGAATGAGAGTTCCACACCTTCAATAACAAAAACTACATTTATAAGGCCGTCTAACTTTATTCTTATTAATAATTTTTCATAAAGAATCATTATACCTATAGTAGAAAAAATGTTAAGCTTCTACCTGTCTATCATAATTATGGTATGAAATGTCATATGAGGCCTAAATATAGATTCTTATTGACAATTATGGATAGAAAGGTCATTACCTTTTAACCTTGCATTATAGTTTTAATTCACCTATATAAACAACATAATGCTCATTCTTTTAACTAACCACATGTATTCTATTCATCTTGCATTATTTTCTCTCTCTCAAAATATTTTCTAAACACTATATCATATTTCTTTAGGTGTGTTCTTACTTTAATCTATCAAACATATTGTGTAATTATGTTTGATTGATTAATGTGTATATATGTTATACTATGCTTTTAACTTTCATTATAGGATTTGTAAGATGATTTAATTTATCTGATTAATATCTTCAATATTCTAGTTAAGGTTTTCATCGTTGAATATGCTATAGGATACACTTTATATTTATGCTATTTGTGTTAATTTTTCAGGTGTTCGTTGAGCGTGTTCGATAGCTCATATGACTCTAGAGATTAAATCATTGGTCTAGATCCATACACTTATCTTATGAAGACACTTAAAAGTGAAAGATCGTAAGTAGTTTATTTTAGAGGCTTTATTTATAAAGGATAGTCTAAGACTTTGTTTTGTAATTGAATTGATTTTTTATAGTAAATAATTAAATTTTTTGGTGAATCGATGGTTCTTCTCTTAGGTTATTATTATGACTTAAATTGTTTCCACATAAAATATCGTGGGTCATATTTACCTTATTTTTGTATTTTATTATTTACACACGATTGTACGTTTGACTGTTTAATAATTTTCAATTTGACATAATTATAAAAATTATCTAATCATCTTTCCTAAGTTAATTAGATCCATAACTTAAACTTTCATAACCCAATCTCTTTTGAGGTATTGTTAATCCAATCCGTAATCATTTGAATTGTCATTTTGTAAAGGAATCATTTTTTTTATTTCATTTTTTAACATTAAATTAATTAGAATGAAAGAAGAATTAGGTATGTTATAAAATAAAAAAAGAAAGAAAGAAAGATTGGGTTAGTGTGATTCATTAGAATAAATTCATTGAAATGGAAGAAAAAAAATAACAGTAAAAATAAGAAGAAATTTTTACAAAAGGATGATTTTGATGCATAAAGATTGGGTTAACAAGACTTAGAATGGAATATATACGGAGATATGGAAGATTAAAAATTAGAGGAATGAGAAGAAGATAAAGGGTTGGTAGAGTTAGCGTGATTCAAGATGAAGAATTACAAAAAAAAAAAAAAAAAACATATAAAAAGAGTGTGAGTTAGGGGTGTCATTAATTTAATGAAAAGTTAAAATTTATCCTTAAAAAAAGTGACCACTTAATAACGATAACATTTTTATGGTCATTTAACTAAAAATAGAAGACTCAGGTCGCAATTTACCCAATAAACATATATGAGAAATAGAATTGTTATTTATTATTTTTGAACTATAATTTTTATTGATTAATTTTTTCATCTATTATTTAATATTTATTTTTTTAAAATATATATTAATTTTAAGTTTTATTAATTTATAATATTATATTATTATATAAAATAATAATAATATATAATAAAAAGTGATCATATTAACGGGGATGTTATGAAATATAACACAATAATTAGCGGTTAGTTATAAAAGTAGCCACGAATAATTTTTTTCTAACAGTAGTACACGAAAGCATTTTGATTGGCTCAACCCACTCCAAAAATTATAAATGATAGATAATAATTGTGATAATAAAAAAATATAAAACATTAATTTTATTTTTATTATTAATTATATTTTAATATTATTTTTTAAATAATTATATTATACACGTATTTTAATTGAAGTTAAAATTTTAAATTATTTTACGTTAAAATCAACTACATATTATTAAAACACAAACTCATTAATAATTACACTCAATATTATTATTAATAAATTATTATAATATTAATAAAATTTTAAATTAAGATTATATTAAATAATTTATTAATGTTATGCTATTAATAAAAGTGGATATTGTTTATTAATATCTTTAAAAAAAATATTATTAATGATTATTAATGAAAATAACCTTTTAAAATAATTTATAAAGATTTTGTATTTATTTAAGTTATATTTTATCTAACATAATTTGATATTTATATTATTAAGTATAATAATATTTACGTACTTATTATTTGATATTATAAAGTTTTATTTTTGTTATTATTAGTAACAAATAAGGTTTTTAAAAATGATAATTTTATTTTTTAAAATTTGGTTTAAATCTTGTAGATGAATTATGATAACTCTTTTAAAGAGATAACAAACCACTAACTAGATTATTAAAATGCATTTTTGTAAAACATAATGGATTTATATCACCTTTTATCCAAATAATAATAGTTAAAAAATTTATTATCATAATAATAGCTTATTATTTTAACTTATATTATTTAAAAAAATTATCATTAATAAATTATTATTATGATAATAAAAACTTAAATTTATAATTTCTCCACCTATTATTAATTTAATAATGTAAGTTTGATAAATTTATATTTTTGTCCTTTAATTATTAGACAGAGTAATATAAGTTTATTATTATTTTTAAAAGGTTACCAAAATTTATTTGAAATATTTAAGTAAAAATTTTATGAATAAAATTTTTATTTTATAAAAACTTAATTTCTTTTAAAATAAAATAATAAGATTAATTTTTAAGAAATTATCTTCTTACAACAAATAATCTCAATAATATATTTTTAATATTTAATTTTTATTTAAAATTGTAAATTATTTATTTTTAAAAAATATATTTTTAAATATTCATAAATATTTGATCCAAGTCATACAAATGGATAAAGATATTGTTACACTTGATAATTAACAGATTAAATATATATTTTTTATCAAACTTAACAAACTTTAACTATTTTTATTAAGAATGGGCGTGTAAACATGTAGAGAAGATTATACTAATAACAATAACTACTTTTCAGTCATTTTAAAAACATTTACATAATAACTATCAATTATAAACGTATAATAGTTTTTTTATATTTTAACCACGTTTTTTATTTTTAAATATTTATTCAAAATATATTTAATTTTAAAAAAATTAAATATTGATATAATTTTTATTTTTAACTATTTAACTTATATTTTGAAGTAAAATAAAAAATATAAAAATAAAAATAAATAAAATTTAATCTAATTATTTAAAATATTACGTGTTTTATTATTAAAAGTTATTTTTTTATATAAAAAATATAAATAAATATTCTATTTCAATTTAATTTAGATATAGCTATGATTATTTTTATGTTACAACTTATCAACTATAATTATTTTTAAAAATATCATTAAAATTTTAAAGACACATATTATTTTAATTATCCGTTATTAAAATATAAAAACTAGTCTTTATCCTTATTAATTTATTATTACTATTGGAAAAAACCTACACTCAAAAAACAACAAAACTCTCTTGCGTAGTTTTCTCATTTCTCTCACTGAAACTGAAACAGTGCTTTTGAGCGTGTGAATCTTTGAGCTCAAATAATATTCTGGCTGGCTTTGGAGTTCGTGGAAGTAAAACAAGAGCAGAGTTCAGAGGCAGTGGGATTACGAGGCGATTGTTGCTCTGCCTTGTCTTTCACAGCCCTTTTTCCCTCTGTTTCTTCCAATTTGCTCTATTCGTTCACACTCTATTTCCAGCACCGACACGTTCAAGCTTCGTCTCTGAGCTCTTTCTTGTTTCCTTTAATAGCGTTTACTTCTTTTGGTTCTCTACATTGTTGAGATTATTCTCTGGTTTGTTCTCTACTCTTTGTTTTTCTTTCTTAGTTGCGGATATTACGAGGAGATTTTTCTCTGTTTATTTCTGAAGAAAATTGTTTTGGATTGAAGTAATTATGCTGTTTAGACTTGAATGTGTGGCTTGTTATGAATGATTTGGGTGCTGTTCTGCTTTGCTTTTAATCCTTGCATCTATAACATTAATTTATGATGAAACAAGGTATGAGGACGATCTAATCGTCCCGATACTTGAAAATTAAGTGGAAAGATGAAGGAAAAAGAAAAAAAAAAGTAATTATTTGCTTAAAGGGCTTTCCTTACCTTTTCTTTTTTCTATTTTTGTTGTTTCTTATCCAAAACAAAACCAAACAATGCCATATTCTGGGAAAAAAAAAATTTGAAAAATTTGTGCGCTCTGATATTCAAATAGCTGGTGATTTTGTCTCATGCTTTGGTTGAATTAATGCCGAAGGCCTACGATGTGGACGCATCATTTTACCTTATCTCTAAATTTTTGATAATGACTTTTCATGGACCACTCAACTATGGGTTTGGCTATGCTTCCTCTTAATCGTCTTTGTCCATAACCGTTCAGTTGTCTTCTTGTACTCAGTATTCAGTTTTATTTGTGGAAGATAAATGATTTTCATCCCTTCGATTTTCCTCTTGTGAAGGTGTTTGGTACTGCAGATAAAGTCCTAATTCTCAATGAATTGTTTGAGCTATGTGATTGAAAAAAATGTGATATTGTTCTTTGGTTTGAAGTTTGTTTAGATGTTATTCTCTCTTTCTCTCTTTTAAAATGTAATAATATCTTTTATTAAAAGAGTGGGAGTCCTATTAGAATTTTGGGCTCTAAATTTTGTATTGATTAATTGGTGGATAAATTTTATTGATATTTTTGTTTACGGATTGGTTTCAATTTGTTCTTTTACTTATTGTTTGATATGGTAGCTAGCGGTTCACATAGGGAACAAAAGACAACTTTTCACATCTTATAATGGAAAGAAGGATTCAATTTATTACGAATGTTATATTATCAAAAATAGTTATTTAAATATTAAAAAAATAATCCCTAATTATTCCATTTTCAATGTTCAAACAGAAAATACATGACCAGCAATTTTGTCCTTTTTTTTTCTAGCCCTTGATAGGAATTTTGCCTTGAGATGCCCAATGCTGTGGATTTATACAGTTTAATTACTCACCAAATCAAAGTGATTCCAGCTATTATGATTTGTTGACTCAGTGGTACTAAGAAATAGTTGTTGAAGTGATTGAAGATGAGCTATCTGAACTGCAATGAATTTGTTGACTGTTCTTTGGCTTACTTCAAACTGTGGTCCCCAAATGTGCAGTATTAAAATGAAAAGTTTTTTTTATTATACGTTAGTGGTTTGCTCGAATCAATTACATCATTTGTAATTATAACCTAATTTTCTGACATGGGGAAATGTTTATTAAAAATAACATTACTTAAATATACCAAAATCATACTTATTATCATAATTTTTTATTTAATATAATTATGTAAATCTAATTTACTTATCAATAATGTTATAAAATATTATTTAATATTAAATTTAAATATATATATATATATATAGATAGATTTTTTTCATTAAAAAAAACCTAGGAAAAATATCAGGGTTTTACATTAACTATGATCATTCATGAGGGTAATACAGGTTTCACCAATTTTGCGAGCATTCTAATAATTGCATTAATTGCTAAAAAGAAAAGCAGGAAAAAGCTGATGGCTAGTCTTTGACCGCTTTATATGGTTGTTTTATTAGTTACATCTAGTAAATGCAGACTAAACCAGTTCAGTTTATCTTGTTTTGATGACCCTTGCTGCTATAATTTGATTGTTCCTTTTTTTCTTTTTGGTTATTTTTTCCTCCTCCAGTTGCAGTGTTCTGCATGAAAACTGAATCAATATGAATGCAAGTGAAGAACTACTAGGAGCTTCTGGTTGCAAGATTGTGCAAACTGCAAACACAAGAAAAGGATACAGTGCAGGTTCAATAGTCTAAGACCCATGTGAGATGGATAACCGTTTAAAATCGAGAAGGAACTTAGAGGATCAACAACCTCTGGGAGCTTCAGTGAACTTCATGCCTCAGACCAGCCAAACTTGCAAGCTCCGAGAAAAGTTAAAATCAGAATGGCCCAACCAGTCATATGCAGCTCTCAATGGTGAACTTACAAAAGATTCAAAGGTTTTCCGGTGTAAGTATTTTGGAGATCACCAAAACCAACAAATTATCAGAAAGGCAGCTAAAGCAGATGAGCTAGTAAGGTATATGACAGATTTGCCACGTTATCTAGAAAGACAAGAAAGTATTCACGAGAAAGTTCTTAACATGGGGGTCCTTAATTGGGATCGTCTAGAAAAATGGCAGTACCGCCAAAAACAGATGCCATACAGAAGTAGCAGTTATACACATTCCAGAGATAATGCGTCATCATCTTCTTCAACAGATGGATCATTCACTTATTCTGGCAGAGGTCTCAGCTGTTCCTCAGCACGTCAAAGGACACACCGTCCGTCATTGCAGTTTCATCTTCTGGCTTCTCCAATTGGTGCCCACTTTGAAGTCAAATCCACTGGTGAAATTTTTGAAAGATTGCACGATATTGAGACTCCCCAAAGGAATACCTTAAAAGGGCAAGAAAAGTTCCATTGCACTGCTCTGGATTCCTGCAAAAACAATTCAAATATCAAGCTGGAAGAGTGCAAGAAAATTGACTCTATCCAAAAGAGTGATACGAGGAAAGGGACTTCGCAAAATGGCTCAACTAATGAGATGACGTCATGTAGAAAGGCAAAGATGATAATTAAAGATGGTGAGTTGACAAAGACAGAGGAGGGAAAGGAACAGAAGCCATGTTTAAAAAATTCTAAACAAGACATACCAATAGGACACAACACAGTTCTTCATTTGTCCAGAGAACACCGGGAAAGCAATCGTTCTGGATTAAGCCATAAAAGCTCAAAAAAAACGTATGGTCAAGTATCAGCAGAAGCATGTCCAAGCCGCTGTTCTGAGAGCTCTAAGGATGTATGTTATGCTCAACCGAAGTCTAATGGCCCTCCCTCTTGCAGTCTTCCTTGTGAGGCAAGCAATAAAGATTTTCATGTAACGAAGCCTAGGTCTTCAGATGCAGCAAGATCTTCCACCTCATCTCAGTTTGTTACACAGTGTTCTAAAATGGGAATGAGCCCATCCAGGATTAGAAATCCACATGAGAAAAAATCAACAATTGTACCATCATATTCACATGTGGATGTGCCTTCTAAAGTTTTAGATCCAAAATCTAACAAAATTGTGGTTCATAAAGGAAGAAGTACTTCACCATTTGCCCGATTTACCTCTGCTGTTGGTAAGATAGGCAAAAGCTCTAGCTCTAAAGACAGTTTAGATATCAACAAGCTAAGATCATTTGATGTTTCTGGAAAGCATAGTTCAGATGCAATGGCTTCTACTTGCCTGGAGAGTTCAACCAACGATAAACTCAATGCCACTAGAAGAAGGAAATCAAGCCCTTTGAGAAGATTACTTGACCCGATAATGAAGACAAAGGCAGAAAACTGTTGTCACTTGGAGGAGCCACGGAAGAGAGATCCTGTATCTACATCCAGAGCAAGCAAATCATCTGATGTGCTACTTGGTTCACTTAATTTGCAGTCAGAGAGAGCAGAGTTGGGAATGAACAGTATTTGGAAGACAACTTATCTCAACAATTCCGCTGATGACAAGAAACATGTACCATCAAAAGTTCAAGCCCTTCTGCAAATTGCATTTAATAATGGCCTACCTCTCCTAACATTTGCCATCAACAATGAGAGAGAGATATTTGCGGCAACGAGAAAGTTAAGTCCAACAACAAAGGATGACTATAATAGCTGCATCTATACATTCTTTACCTTTCGAGAAGTCAAGAAAAAGAATGGAAGTTGGATTAAGCAAGAAGGTGCAAGCAAAGGTCGTAATTACATCAATGTTGTTGCCCAATTGAAGGTGTCAAATTCTCGGCTATCCAACTTGTTACCCAATAACCAATATATCATGAGAGAATTTGTTTTGTACTCAGTGGATATGAGGCCAGCAGATCATCAAACCTCAGACTTCCAGCCAAAAGATGAGCTTTCAGCTGTTTTTGTCAAAGTCCCAGCAAAAAGCAATCTACATTCTAAGCATGGACAGCAGAACAATAGCAACTACTACAAGTCTCAGGTTGATTCGAAAGATTCTATGCACAATAACCAGGACTTCTTTAGCGCAACAGTCATTCTTCCAAGTGGTATGCACAGTCTCCCAAGTAAAGGAGGACCATCATCATTGATTGAAAGGTGGAGATCAGGGGGATTATGCGACTGTGGAGGTTGGGACTTGGGTTGTGAACTCAGGATCTTTGGCAACCATGGTCATGTGTGTAGGAAGTCAAGTTCACCCAAAAGTTCTCCCTTGGCTGAAAGATTCGAGCTTTTCTCAGAGGTACTTCTATTTTACTTGAATTATGCTAATTTATAACCACATCATACTTAAAATTTCACAGTGATTTTGCTTTTCGCTTGTGATCCTTGTTTACAGGGTGCAGTACAAGAAAACCTGCCTGTCCTCACTATGGCTTCATTCAAGGAAAGGATCTATTCAGTTGAGTTCAATTCTTCATTCTCAATTTTACAAGCATTCTCCACCTGTGTAGCAGTGTTGGATAGTGGAATAGCAGTGTTGGATAGTGGAAGTATCTGTGGGGATTTAGAAGCAAGCAACTCATTTACAGAAAAGACATTTGGTGAAACCGTTTTGGTACAAAAAGTTGGAACTGCTCGTAGTAAAACTGCTGGAGAGGTTCCTAGGTATATCTCGTATCCACCACTTTCACCAGTTGGAAGGGTCTAGTCTTTTTCTTGTGACTTTGTGAGGTATGTTTTGTGATAAATATAAGCTGCGAGTTTTCAGCAGGGGCACTTTGTCATTGATATTTCACTCTTTTATCCGTGTCCATTTATATGTGAAAGCAAATGGAAATTACTTCTACATTCAAAATTCCTCGTATAGTTTTGATGGGGTTTACTTGGGGCATCTGATCCATGTTAATCTCATAAAATAGGAGATTATCAAATGTATCATTAGAGAAGCTGTCCCTCTAATAATAGAATATCGTTCACAAAGTGGTACTGTCATTACCTCTAGGGTGAAAAGTGATTCAATTGACTTGGTCTTGTCGGTCGGGTCGAGCACTTCTGGACCAATTGGCTAGAAGTGGGATGGGGCTGGTAAGACCAGGGGAGGGATTAGGTCAGTCCACGAGCTGACGCTTCTATTATTTGTGGTGGTTGTTGCCTTAGTGGAGGAAGTTTCTATAGAAGTAGCTGTAGGGTATCTTCAATCTGTGATATACGAGTGTTGACATATAGGTGCCCTACCAGACGGGGCATGTCGGGCATGCCATAGTAGAGCCTTATATACCGCTTGGCTTTCACATCTTTATTCCTTCTCATTGTTGGAGTTCCTAAGATCAAATGGCTTTTTTTTTTCTTTGAAAAGTTGCAAAGAACAACTTGAAGAATGCGTTGAACAAATTTGATTGCAATAAAACACAATTTCTATTCCATAGACAACTAGATATTGACGTTTTTTTTTATATCCGCTATCCCCTACAATCAGAAAATTAGATTAACATTGGAAACGGTGTGGACTTTCAAATAGGGGTGAAATTAGTCGATTTTGATGGCTTTTATCACAAAATGAAAACCGAACCAATATTGACGGTTTTTAAAAACTCTAAATTGAAACTAATAAAAATTCTAGAATTAATCGAACTACCAACTGACCAAGAATTCAGTTCGATTGATCGATTTTATTTATAAAAAATAATAATTCTTTTTTGTTTAATTACTAGCAATTATACAAAAATATTATGAATGTATACATTTGTACGAAATTCTTTGATAAATAACAAATCTTAATTATAATAAATAATAATTTCAATAATTATAATTTAACATTTTAATATATATTCAATGACTTATACATCATCTGTCAAAATATAAACATAAATTATACATAATTATCAAACTTAAAATAATTTAAATTTTAAATACATATTATTTAAATTTCAAAATCTTAAATAACAAATGGGAAAGAAGGGTTAATGATTTGATCTTGATGTAGTAATATTTATTTTAATTTAATAATTTTAAATATAGTATATGATATATAATTTTATATTAATTTAATAAATTAGTAAATGTTTCGCTTTGTTTATAAACGATTTTTATATATTGAAATCGAAACTGACCAAGTAATTTTGCTTTATACATTTTTTAAACCATAACCAACCAAAATCATCATTTTTTTAACGAGGTTGAAATCGGTTTGATTCGAAACAATCAATTTGATGGATTTTTTGTTAAGTATGTCCACCCTTACTTTTGAAGGCTCAATATAGAGTCGAAGCAACAAATAGAAAATTATTGGGAAAACAAAAAAATATTATCGCTACATAATTATAAAAATAATATCTTTTTTAACTCATATATTTTTATTATTTAAAAAAATATATACAACTTAACATTTTATATTAAACTCCGTCTATTTATATAAATTATAATTATTTAAATCCGTTTAATTTTAAATTTTAATCAATTAATTCTTGATTAATATTACTAAGTGTTATTTTTATTATAAATTTTAAGTATGTTATTTTATATAATTATTGAGATTTATTTATTTAATTATTGGTGCAGCCATACCTTACAGTAACATATTTAATATTGAATTGATTTTATTAAAATAATTAAATTTATGATACTTAAATAATATTAAGTAGACTACTCAAAATTCTCCCTTATTTATCCTGTGTCTGAGTTCATAGTTATGCTATTGTGTACCTTATTGCCCCTAGATTTCTTTATTTGAAGATATTTAAAATATTATTGCTGCATGTCTCTTTCCTATATTTTCATATGATATTTTTAATTTTAGAAAAAAAAATTCTTATTATCATAATAAAGTTTTTATTTTTAAAAATAAATATTTTAAAAATAGATAATTTAGTTAGCGTTTATTTGATAAGGATTTTGATTTTTTTAAACGATTTTTCAATATGTTTAATAATAATTTTTAATTTTAATTTTAGTTTTTTTTAAAAAATCACTACTAAAATATGATGTGATTCATAAATACTTAAAAATAAGATTTTTGAAATAAAATTTTAATTTTTGATTTTTTTTTATTTTCATCAAATATTTTTTAAAAAATAAATCAAATCTTATTATTTTTATATTTATAAGTATTTGAAGAAAATGATTAAAAAAGTAAAATTTATAAATAATAAAAAAAATAATTCTTAATTTTTTAAGTTTTTTAAAAAATAAAATAAAAAATATAAAGTATTATCAAGCAATTTATAAATAATTTATAGTTTTTTTTAATTTATTAAAAAAATTATTATTAAATATATCAATGATTATTTTTATAAAAGATAATAAATTATAAAATTAATTATTTAATTATAAATTATAAATTTATTTTTTATGGATAGAAATCATCTCTCTTTTATCTCTCCCGTAATAATATTTATTATTAATTAATATCCATAAATGAGAGGAATTATATTTCAGAGGGGATACTCTCAGATTAGTCATTCAGTCAAACGATCCGTTGCGTCATTTGGGTCTCGATTATGTGATTCAAGCAAATTGAGCCGCGTGGACCAGCGGTAAATACACGCAACACATAATGATAGAAATAACGTAAATTTAAATAAAAAAAATATGAAAAAATATATAATTTTATTCTCTCAAAATGTTTATTATAAATTACTTTTCTATGTTTATTTGGAGATATTTATATAGAATATGATATACAGATTGAGTTACCTGGAACACCTTTTATGGGTCCACATGTGCGCGTGCCAATGTTGCTGACTGTGCATACCGAGTCGAATGTTGTGATTTTTATTATTAAAATTATTTTTTTCAACGTTCATAAATTTGGTTCTTATCTAAACTAAGTTATCTATGTGATTGTTATTTTTATTTTATATTTTCGTTCCGTTTACATCCACCCAAATTGAATCTTACAAAACATTATTATTATATGAACGTTTTATTTGTAAATAATCTTTTTTTTTCAGTTATAAAAAGAGGTTCATAGCTATCAGTTTAAGGGTACTTAAAAACTATTATTCGTAGTAAACCTAAAAAAATATATAAAATTATTTTTTTTAATTTTTCGAACAACATAAATAATTTAGAATTGTAATATTTTGGATTCTATCAATTTAATCAAACTTCAAGATAGAAAAAAGATTCTGAATTTTTTTATCTTGAAAACAATAAGACTGTGGTTACTTATATAACTTTAGATATAGTCACGAAACGTCTGTTGATACAAGTTTATTAATAACAGTATTGAAACAATATTACCGAAAAAACTGGTATGAACTGATTGGGTTGAGTCGCGGACTAGGTCGCTCTCTTTAAGACGTTTCGCGGCTTTGCCCAATTTGTGCAAGCAAACACAACCCCGTCGTCCCAAGGATAAAACAACCCAGAATCTTTTTTCTCTATCTCGGAACTTCACTGCACTGATGAAGACCGGAATGTTACACCTGAAAAATTTGTTGCTCGAAAAATTAAAAAAGAACTTAGAAATTGTAGAGAGAATTGTTTTTCGTAGTGAGATGAGATTGCAGATTGTTGTGTTGAAACTGAGAGCTGAAGCCCTCTTTTTATAGGTTTTAGAAACCGTATGGCAATTATGATAAAATGGTAATGTCTGAAAATTAAGAGCGTAACGACCATTCTGAGTAATGAAGAGTAACGACTATTTTCAGATTAAAGACGAGTAACAAACATTTTTGTAAGTAAATTCGAGCAACGACTCTTTTTTTGAATAAAGAAGACAAACAGCCATTTAACGGTCATATTTTTGATAAAAGAAAATAACGGTCGTTTTTCTCAGAAAAAAAAATATATATAACAAACATTTTTGTAGGTGGAAAAGCTTTCCTTAAAAAGAATATTTTTCCAAAAATAAATAACACCTCATCTCACACACACGCACACGCACACGCTTGTGTCGCTTTGTTCACGTGTGGAGGATCTTGTCATAAGATCGCTTGTCACACATCGACCAGAACAAAATGATAGTCTTTATAAGTTCTTGACAACCCTTAATTTCACGAGATCTTATTGAGTTGAGTTATGACTGAGTTTCTAACATTGGTTATTGTTAGAATATTTTAATTTTATTTTAAATTAAGTTGAAATCAAAAATATAAAAATATCCAATGGAGTGAGAAATTGGTGAAAAAGCCTAAATCATTTATATTCAGATTAATTACGTTTTATATTTATATCGTATAAAATACGTTGTAAAAGTGTATAAAAAATTTACATCAATATAATTATGTTTACAACTTTATGTAACGATAAAAATATGTTTAATTGACAAATTTTATTAAATTTTTAATAAAATTATATCATGTATATTTAACCTACATTTTTTTAAGATATTATGTTAAAATAATGTGTTTGAGTTTTGCAAATATGACCCAAATAGTTTCAAATATATTACATACGTTTATAATTATTTACAAATATATCTGCTGTTAATATATGTGATAACATTTTATTAAAAGTTAATTAATATTTGTTGTTTATCCTATATATCTATTGTTATATAATTATAATTATCTAAATATCTAGATACTAATTTTTTTGTTACCGTGATCTAAATATCTAAATATCCCAGGTTGTCATGTTTGAATATGAATTAAAAATATGTGGTCCACAAAAGTTATTGAGCTAACAAGGTATGTGAAAAGAGCGTATGGAAGATAGAGATGGAATATGGTTTTTGGTGGGTGTCAGAGATTAGATATCATAATAGCATAAAAATTTGAAAGATGTAGTAATCTGAGGGAGAAGAGGCATGTGATTAACTTCTTTAGGCAAATGAGATTGGCAAGTACTTTAGGCATGCAATTCAATAATACCTCTTGTCTGATGTCCCACATATATATATATATATATATATATAGGAACCACCGGCACCAACCCCTTTCTTGTCAATGTCTTTTTCCCGTGACACTTGTACGTGCTATTTCTTTATTGAATGATTTTGAAGTTTAGTGCAACACTATAACATTAACTCTATAGAAGTGGATGTATGTTTGGATGGTATGTGTATAATATATATTAACAGGGTTTTTGGACTCAAAGTCAAGTTGTAACGCGCACGTACTTACCATGTGATATATATTAAACTGTATTTTGCTTGCTTTTAAGTAATAGATTATTCTTTGGTTTTGCTACACATGAAATGTATTTTTTGAAATACTTTTTTTTAGGGGTGTACAAAAAATTTGATTATCCGATTCAATCCGATTCAATCCGTTGATTTTTCATCCGATTCGATCCAATCCGATGGTCGAATTGAATGAAGATTTTTTCTATCCATTAAGTGCAGATCGGATGACGGATTTCACTACGATTCATCCGATCTGATCCGATCCGATCCTACCGAAATTAATTATATATATATTAAATTATATATATATATATATATAATTAATATATATTTATTTAATTTTTTAATGTTTTTTTAATTCAAATAATTTTATATTATGATTTATGTAAAAATTTAAATTTTTTATTTAAAAATACAAAAAATAGAATTAATTAAATTTATTGGTCAAATTGATCGGATGTCATACGAATAGTTTACGGATTGGATTGAGCGGATGTAAGAGGTGATCAGATCGGTTGCGGATTAGAATGTTTTAATCCGAACGGATGGTGAGATCAAATCAAATGGGGTAAAATCAACGGTTTCGATCCGATGAATAACGCTACTTTTTGTATCATGTTTCTATAGTTATCGTCTTTTAATTGAAACTGTAGACTTTATAATATCAAAAATAAGAGCTACACAAGTTAAAAATTACAAGATTAATGATATTATAAATACATTGTCTTTGAAAAAATGACACCAAAAGTCTAAATAGTCAATTTTCATGTTTATCTTCTTTTTCTTATTTTTTAAAATTCTTATTTAAAAATCTGGTTAAGCAATTATTTTTGTTAAAATTTTCTTTTTCAAAAGCTATTGAAAATATAAAAATAAAAATAATTTTTTCAAAAACCTAAAAATTTGATTATTTGGACATGTGTTTTCTTTTTCAAATATGATAAACTAAATTATCTAAAAAAACTAATAGATCTAATTACTCTAATTGCAATATCTACTTAACTGCTAAAACATTTATATTTAGATTTTATTCAAATTATTTGAACTTTTACTTCAATTTTAATGTGCATTAATAATATAAGAATAAATATTTCATATTTTGTATCAATTATGATGTAAAATATCTTACAAAATTAGTTAGTGGATAAATTTAAAATTATAGATAAATTTTATTTTATTTACACATCTAAAAATAATTTGTTTCGCAATTTATGTAATTGAAACAAATCAAAAACTTGATTTAAATGATGAAATTTTCAAAAATAATGTTAAAATTTATAACTTTTAATTCAGATAGACATTCAAGACCTATAAAAGGGTGGATACACCAATCCATAGAACTATTTTGTGAACTCTATTTCAACTCAGTCAAGTAAGCATTCACATCGTGAATTAAGTAAATAACACAATAAAAATAAATGATAGATAAAAAATAATAATATATGATAAAAACACTAGTGAGGATATACCTTACAAGCTTTTGTCCACGCTAACAACATGCATTAATATGACAAATAGCACACAATATGTAAATCAGACAAACATATTAGAAAAGTTAAAAAATATTTTCAATCATTTCAAGATCTCTATGTGGAAACATATTTAGTAAATGATACTCTCACAGCATGCAGTCATACATAACATAACATTACCAAGGTAAATTCACATAGGATCCAACTTTTATGCGATAACATCACTAGTTTGCTTAAGCTAATCACCAGACAGTAAACAATTTACTATTTAAAGTGAATCAAAAAATCATAACTTAAGATAGTATATACTAATATTTCTATCAATTAGAGCACTATACTCAATTGTATCTAAGATGTCTCCATTTTCTATCAACACACCAGTTGATCCAAGTAGATCCAAGCTCATTCCAAAGCTTTATCACCATGTGATGTGATCGACTACTGATGGCTCAACCTCCTAACATGCATACACGTTACGATCATGCAACACCCAATTGATACACGACACACAACACATAAGCTCTTCATCTATGCACCACATTATAACCTTGAAATACCCAATAGACATACGACACACTACAACATAGGCTTCTCACCTTTGAGAAATGTTGCATCCTTATAACTTCCAACAGATCCATGATAACTTGACATTAAGAAATACTCCTCAAAATGATATGACTCTTCCCTAGCCAACGAGCATTTTAACTCCTAAAAAATGTTACTCAATCTCACATTTTTTCCACTTAATTTAGTGTTTGAAAAATATGAAAAAGAATATTCTTTGATGTTTTATGTCTTACAGATTCACACACTATTTCACAAACTTAACACTCAGAATAATAACATACCAAAAAAGGATAGAAGAATTCTGGTACCAAATGAGCAAATCTGATTCTAGCCAAGAAAATAAGAGGAGTAGGTCTTAATTTATAGGAAAAAATTCAACCTCCGTAGGATCTTGTTGATCCTCTCACCAACCACCCCAATGAGACCATGACGAGCCATGACGAGGAAAAAATGAATCGTAATGAGAAAACAATAAGCCTCAATAAGCTTGCTAAAATAAGACAACTAAAAGGTAATTTTAAAACAGGAAAACCCATAGTCCCCAATGATATAACAGTAACATAAGTAAGCACCCAACAATGCAAGTTATATGTAACTTAAGAGGATAAGTGTATATAACAGTCAAACACAAAATTATATACTAAGTAATATTGAGCTACTAATAACCAAGTTTATAAAGGATAGACAAAAAATATCAAATAAAATATACACTTTATTTTGTGTACATAAATGCCAACACTAATAAGATAAAACTAACAAATACTAACCATCTTGACTAGTTATATATTTTTAAAAAGTTAAGTGCATTTATAGAATATTTAGAAAAAAAGGTCCACCAAATACCTAACATTAAGTCATGGTATGCATTTAGTTTCTTGGATTATAAAAGATTTTTTTTAGTACTTTAGATTTAAGAAAATGAACTAATTCATAACAAGTAATATTATTTTAACGAATGTCCACTTATTATAATGTGATTAAAACTTGAATATTTAATAATGAAAAAATTACGGTTAATATAATTTTTTTTTCACAAAATATTTATTTTTATATTTTATTTTTTCTAATTTTTTTGAAAACAAAAAAATATTTAAATAATATTATGTTATAATATTATTATTGATCATTTTTTTCTTTAAATGATTTCATATCAATTTTTACTTTTATCATTACGAAAATCTCGTGTTTTAATCACATTTTAATTATTTGATAAGAAAAAATATATTTTAATAAAAATCATTAAAAAGTTATCGTTCGTTATGAATTGATCTATTTTTTAAAAAATAGTAATTAAAAGACACTTTTTATAATTCATGAATTTTCATTTCTCATCTCTCTAATATTTAATAAGTTAATTTAAAAAAATTATAATAAAGAAAACAAAGTGTTTACTAAGGATGTGTAGATTTTCACGAATTTACATCTTCTAAGTAATTTATTAAAATAAAAAGTATATCTACATTAATTGACATCTTCTAAATAAACACCTATTATTTTCTTTATTATTAAGGTTTAATTCGATCAAATTAAAATTTTTATACAAAAAAGTATATAAAAAAACAAAAATTATTAAAAATTGAGTAAAATATCTAAAAATGAAACAATAAAGTGATTAAAATGAATTAACTTTAAGAAAAAAATGTATTCAATTTATAAAAAAATGACCAAAATATCATTCTATCATTCAGTAAATTTATTATATTTTTTTGTGCTTTTACCAAATCACAAATTCAATATTCTTTTTCTTATAAATTTAATGATATTTGTTGTGATTTAAAATTAAAACGTTACTCCTAGAATAAAATTGAACCCCAACCTAAAATATTTTTTTCAAAGCTTAAAATTATTAAACTCTACTAAAAGGTAGAAGGGACAAGGGAGTGTAAAGACTAAAAAGATGAGGAGAAGAGAGTACACCCGACGGATAACTAAGTAGGATGGTCATGTAAAATAGGGTAATTCTACACGGCATTAGTGAGATATTAAAATTATTTAGTTAAATATATTCATACTTATTGATTAAGTTTTATTAAAATTTTAAAAATAATTAGATTTATAATACGTGAGTAATATTGAATAATATAATATTATTTTAAATTGTTTTCCCATAAATCACCTTGCAATCAAGAATTGACTCCAACATTACACTTATATGCTTACATTTTTTTTTCCTGATACCACTAAAACTATAACGCAAATTAGTCTCTCTCTTAGGCAGCAAGTTAGAACCTCTCCCAAAAGCAACGTAAAGAGAATGAATTTCCTTTTTGATCAATAATGAATTTTCCTTTTATTCAAAAGGCATTACCCTGAATTATCCTTTTATCAAAGCAATACTTTCCATTTGACCCCTGTAGGACTAGAGACGCTTCAAACTCAAATGCCTTTTCCCACCGAAAGAACTAGTTTAACCATGTAATATCAATTATTATCTCATTTTATTTCAGACATTGTATTTAATAGTAAATAAATAAAATTTTATCATATATATATATTAAAAATATATGTATTTTTACGATATCTGAAATTTAACCTCGATCTTTTTATAATATATATATTAAAAATATATATTAAAATAGTAATCTCTAGTCTCAAAAATTTAACCATGATCTTTTTAAAAACCAAAGTTATAAAATTTTGGTCACGGTATAATAAAAATCGAGGCTATAGTGTGTACATATAGTCTCAGTTTTTATCAATAACTGTAACAATAAGTTAAATTATAAAAAATATTTAAATATAAACAAACTTGTATAGTAACGATTATTAAATGACAGTGATATAATTAAAATAATAAAGTTTTTATCTTTTTTAAAGCTGAAATAAAATAATATATTGTGTGTATTATCTCTCTTTTATAAAGTTTTTATCTTTTTTAAAACTGAAATAAAATAATATATTGTGTGTATTATCTCTCTTTTACACCACGTACCAAATTTCTCTCTCATTTTTTTTTCCTTTTTCCTCTCTTTTTTCTTTTTTTCCCCTTTCTCTCTTTTCCCTTTTCCCTCTCTTTTTATCCCTTTTTCCTACCTCACTCGCTCGAGCACCACATCTCTCTTCTTCTTTTTCCCTATTGTGCACCCCCACTCATCGATCATTTCTTTTCGTTGTCGCTCACGACATAGCTCCGACAATACCCTTTTTTGTTTCTAATGGCCAATAATATGTTTGGAATTATAGGCGTGAGATGAGGTAAACTTGTTTAGCTCTTTTACCTTTGAACTACAAGGTTTCTCTAAGGTAGCCTAGAGACCTAATCTAAGTTGCTAATGTTAAAATCACTATACAAGAGGTACTTTTCTTTTCTTTTCTTTTCTTTGGGAGCTTGACCAAAAGGTGAGTACGTTTTTTTTCATCAAATAATCATATCCAACTGAGCTTTATTTTAATTATTTATTATTGCTTATGTTAGACTGAATTAAACTGATCCCAAATTCTTAATTTCATGCAATTATAGGATGATGATGTTGGAAGAAGAACAAATTTATTTTCATTTAACATCTCCCATGTTTGATAGAATTAAAGACTACTCGCATCAAATTGCATAAATGTTAGGTTTGAGAAATGAATCTTATTTCATTACATCTAGGGTCAATGGTATATTCTTTTTCCAAAAATGTGTACCGAAGTACATTTTCTTTAACCAACATAAAAAAATGTTATTTTACATAATGAGACATTTGGAATGTCAATATGTTTACCGAATTGATTTCCTATTTGGAATGTCAATATGTTTACCGAATTGATTTCCTATTAGTATTGTTTATCAATTTTTGCTTCTTGTTTCTCGATTGTTGCTTCATATGAGTTTTATGGAAGAGAGTCCTATTCATAGAAAAACAGATCCAAACAATGAAAGGCACATAAATATGTCGAGCATGGATGAGGATTGTACCTATATATAATCATTTGTGAAAAGTACACAAAAATGTAGTGAACAAGATTCCACCATCGAACCTGAGGTACATGCACATTTTGGTTTTTGATTCACTCAACTTAATAGAGTTTGATGTGTGCTTCTTTTGACTCCTCTAATTGGTGAAGTGTTGGGTATAAGTACAAAGTGTAATTTTGCTTTCCAATTGTATTCCAAATTAATTTTCTTGTTGATAGCTATAATGTTCACCTTTTCAAGTAAGCACAGACAATTAGCAATCAAAGAAAGAGTATCAAATAACCTTGTAGACAATATGTCCGAGATTAATTGTCTTTTCCATGAGTGACTACTTGGAATTGATGGATCTGATAATCCAACCTTTTCCTCTTCTAGTTCCACTTCAAACATAACTATGTCATTCAGGGTGACTACTTTCATACATAACTTCTTTTACTTAATTGTTATATAAACATGGTTGCTTTACTCAAACTAATGTTAATGTCTCATCCATATATGGGATATATGGTTGTTTGAAAGTACTAGTATTCTTTGTTTGATCACCAAGATGTTTTATTTATTGCACAATTCATAGTAAAGCATTTTCCTGAACCTATTGTTAATTTAATAAATCTTTATGTTTTCTTTTGTTTATGCTCATTGAATCTTGCAATAAACATTTAATATTGCTTCGTGTTGAAAGCTATAGAAGCCTTGTTTGTTTGGCTGCGTCATGCTTTATTACAAGATTTGGAATAAATTATTTTTGTCCTGAGCTTTGATAGTTTAGAAAACCTTTGTCATTTTGTATTCAATTGATGCTTATTGATACTTGAAACAACATTTAATTTATCTTCTTTCTGATTAAGTTTATCTATTGCCTGCAATGGATAAAACGTTCCATTAAATGGTATACTTAAATAGATTGTGTGCCACTTTAGGACATGGAGGAAGTAACAGGGGATAAATATGTTAATTCCATAAACAACAAAGACCGAATAAATTCAATCAGTACTTATAACTACAGCAAATTAGAGGTATTATGCAATGTTAAAGTTCTTTTTTATCCTATTTTTTTATGGTCTTGTATATAATATATTTACAATAACTATTAACAATGCAAGAGTTAACGTTAGTGATATAGATATCTATTATATCTATTCTAATTATTTTAAGATAAATCATATTAATTTTAGTATGATGAGGATTACTTATCCTTATCTAATATGGTGTGTATAGTGTGTATAAATATGCAATTAGACTAATGAATGAATTCATAATTAATTGCAAGCATTTAGCTGAGATTGGTTCATATGGTTCTGGAACTTTTAAACTTGGCTGTTCTCTTTATTTGAAATGGTCCTGTAATTTGTCATAAGTGCTACTTTTCCAATGGATCTTGTTTCGTTTGTAAGATGGTTGGTGCTTGATGAAGTTGCATACTTATTTAGGTCCTTTCACTTCTCTATGGTATTATTGTACAAGATTTACCTTGGTGAACTTGCATACTTAATTACGATGCGTCTTTTGTAATGTTCATAACGGTGTTGGCTAAAGTTTGTTGATGAAATCAAAATAGTTCGTATCGGTTTTTTGTTGTTTCTGGTTGTGATTATCTTGAATGGACATAGTAGCAATACCTATTTATCTTGTTCAATTTAATTATATACACTTAATTTTTATATCCACTGAGATGCAGGAGGGAATGACTGCTGAAGAATCGACAAAGAAGGAGCTTGATGAATCAGAGCACATGCAGGTAACTTCACTTTTGTCTTAACACAGCAATCTTGTACTCCATATTCTTTATTGATCATGGAGTTAACTTATTTTTGTTATGTTTTGGTATTATATTTGTGCTTGTTGCTTGTTCAGATGACTCATGCCCGTTGCTCAAGATGTTCAGAGTTTAAGAGACATCACCCATGCTGGGCATGGAGACCGATACCAGGTTAAAGCTGTTGACTTCTAATTTTTTTTACCTATATTCGACCTTGTGAATCTGCATAATCTATCCCGTTTACAGTTTCTCCATAATATACTAGTGCAAATGGGCAGAGTTGTAATTTTAGCTGCAAATTTGCACCTCTTAAACAGTTTACAAGGCGATCAATATCACTTACTAATTGGTGGTATTCTATAGTTTTAGTTGGAATGCATTGCTTGTGGTTATTCATGGTATGCCTTTCGGGATGTGGTTTCCACTCTAACAATAGATGATACAAGTTCAAACAATAGATGATACAAGTTCAAACAATAGATGATACAAGTTCAAACAAAAATGTAAGAACAGCTCCATGGGCTACTGCAAAATTTGAAGATGTTGAGAAGAAGTTGGTGAATGCTTACAAGCCATCTAGTGATATCTTCAAGAAAACTAGTTGTTAAGTTCTACATCGGTCAATAATTAAGATATTTGTTAATTTGTAAGTCTATATAACATTTAATTCTATAAAACTTTATTGGGTCGAGTTAGGCATGAGTTTTTAAGTTGGTATCAAAGCTGGGTTCTAGGCTCTTGGCTTCTTCGCTCCCATTGGCACCCAAGAGCCTGGCGGTGCGCTCACCCCCAAGCTTCACCCATCCAGTGCCAACCAGGACCACCGGCCGATGTGGAAGGGGTCTGTTAAGTCCCACATCGGCCAAGAGTTAAGATCATGAGCAGTTTTTAAGTCTATGCAACCCTTAACTCTGTAAGGCCTTATTGGATTGAGTTAAGGATAAGTTTCTAAGTCTAGTGAAACATATATGCCTCTTTTGGATGACCAGAGATCCTTTGGCAAGTTTAGAAAGGAAGATAAATTTGAACACGCAAGGAGTGTAGAGTAGAATTTTGTTTTAGCCACTTAAGAAACTGAATGTGTAATGTAACTATCATGTTCTTGAATGATTTAAATATAGATGTATAGTTGTGCATAATAAAGCCTTGAGTTTCAATATAGCTTTAAAGTTAACCTATTTTCTGTACATATTCATTTTTTAGTTGTCCATAGATAATTGTCCATAGTCATTTTAGTTGTCCATAAACAGCTATCCATAGCTGTCCATAAACAATTGTCCATAGCTGTTTCTAAATGGCTTTATTGTATTTTGTAAAGTCTATAAATAGAAAGAAATCACAAGATTAAATCATTCGGTCATTTTCTAGCGTGTTTTGCTAAACTAGTGTTCTTTTGCAATCTCTATTTAAGGTCATTTTCTTGGTTTCTTTAATTTTTTTTTGAATATTTCTTTTGCTTTATCTTAGGTTCTATTTACTTACAATGGACACTGCACCAATGTGTGTAAAGTTTATAGGCAAAAATTATTTTACCATAGTTTTTCAATTTGAACTTTCCTCAAGGGAAAAAACCTTTGGAGCCATATTGATGGCATAGATGTTACACCAATATCTGACACTGGCAACTCTAAGGAAGTTGTGTTTTCTCCTTCTTGGGCTGTGCTTGATGCTCGAATCATGCCTTGGTTTCTTAGTTAGGTGGAGGCACATATCGTCACCAACTTGCTGGCTCATCGTTATGCTCAATCCATATGGAATTATTTGAAGAAATTTTATCATCAAGATAATGATGCTCATCATTTTTGGTTGGAATATACGATTGTCATGTTTCAACATGGTAGTCTTTCCATCCAGGACTATTACTCAACATTTTTTTACATTTTGGCATGAATATGCTGATTTATTCAAAAGTAGATGCTCTTATTGATGTTATTTTAACTATTCAAAATCTTCATAGGACTAGCCAACGTGATCAATTTCTTATGAAACTACACTCGGAATATGAATTGGTTCATTATTCTCTATTGAACACATCTTCTATTCCCTTTCTTGATATTTGTTTTGGTGAGTTACTTCGAGAAGAATAACGTCTTAGTGCTCAAGCTATTCTGAAACAATCTCATGGTAATTCCACGACGACAATTATGGCTCATGCTGCCCAAAGACGTCGATCACCTAAGACTTCTAAAAATTTGCAATGTTTTTATTGCAAAAAATATGGGCATATTGCTGTTAATTGTCGTAAAAATATTGTTCTTATTGTAAGAAAAAAGGTCATATTATCAAAGAATTTTGTATCCACCCAAGCATTTCAAACTTCTGTTGTTGTTTTTCCATTAGTGACTTCTGTAGTACATAGGTCTTCCTCAAGTGTTTCTCCTAATCTTGCACCTCCTTCAGCAACTTACTGTACTCTTGAAATAGTGTAACATATGCTAATTTCATCATTATCTGTAATGGGATTTCAAGTTAAAATTCTACTATACTTTGGTATGTAGACTTGGGGACTTCTAATCACATAACGAATACTCTCACAACTTTGTCTCATTTTTGGCCCTATGTTGGACAATCTACCATTCAGATTACCAATGGTAGTTCTTTGCCAATCAATACTAATGGAAATGCTTCTTCTACATTTATCGATATGTTTCTTACTCCTCAACTTTCTACGAATCTCATTTATGTTGGTCAATTAGTTGATAACAATTGTGCTGTTAACTTTTCTATTGGTGGTTATCTTGTGTAGGACCAAGTAACATGAGAGCTGATCACGAAGGGACCTAAAATAGGACACTTGTTTCCACTACTTTTACCTGTTCCAACACTTTATCAAGTTCCTTCTATCAAGTATTTTACTTGTAATAATGTTTTTGATCTAAGTATGCTATGACATTGTCATTTAGACCAGCCCAATACTCAAATCTTATCTCATATATTGAACTTGAGCTTTCTTGGTAATAAATAATGTTCTTTTTTACCTCTTGAGTATGATTTTTGTAAACTTGGTGAAAACAAAACTCTACCATTTCCTTTGCATGCTAGTAGAGTTTTTCACTGTTTTGATTTTATCCATAATGATGTTTGGGGACCTTCCCCAATTACTTCACATGAAAGATTTAAATACTATGTGACCTTCATTGATGATCATAACATATTCATTTGGGTTTATTTTCTTTGCTCTAAATATGAGGTTTTTTGTACTTTCACCAAGTTTTTAGCATATGTTAAAAATCAAATTTCTGCAAATATTAAGACATTACACATAGATTCTGGTGGTGAATATTTTCCATTGAGTTTCAAGCATTCTTGGCTTCTAAATATATTATCCAACATCATTCATGTTCTACTACCCCTCCCAACAAAATGGAATAGTTGAATGCAAAAATCGTCATCTTCTTAATATGGTATGTACTCTCTTGTTAGAATCATCTATTCCATCCATGTTTTGGGTTGAAGCTCTAAAGACTTCTACTCACTTGATTAATCATTTACCTTCCCAAGATCTACATATGGAGTCTCCCTATTTTAGCTTGTTTTCTAAGCAACCTAGTTATGATAATCTTCATATCTTTAGTTGTATATGTTTTATTCATTTACTACTTCAAGAGCAATATAAATTATCTGCTCAATCTGTTAGATGCTATGATCCTACATTACATCATACATGCATTTCTAGGAATGTTATTTTCTTTGAAAATATACATTTTTCCTATGTCTTTTATGCCCTCTTCTTCTACTATGGTCTTTCCCTCATTTGACCACTATTTCTTAGCTCTTCATCAAAATAGTTCTCGTTTCAAACCAAAAATGGTGTATATAAGACAATACCGCCCACAGTCTCTTCCAGTGGCTCACCCGATATCTAATCTTAACATACACCAAAGTCAGTCAGTTGTAGCACTTCCAAAGCCTTTGGTACATATCTTCTCGAGTGTCTATACCCTTGGATAGATATGGTTTTTCTTCTGGTAATTTTATTTCAGCCCTTACTACTGGATTGTCCAATTTTGATATTCCCACATGTTACTCACATGCTATCAAGCATGACTGTTGGCGACAAGTAATGCAGCAAGAACTTGTTGCTCTAAGGGTTAATCACATTTGGGACATTGAATCTTGTCCTTCCATTATAGTTCTTCTATGTTACAAATGGGTTTACTCAGTCAAGGTTCGCTCTGATGGAAGTTTGGATCGTTATAAAGCTTGGCTTATTATCCTTAAAAACAATCAGAAATATGATGTTAATTATGAAGAAACCTTTGCTTCTGTGGTTAAGATGACTACTATTCAAAAAATTCTAGCTCTTGTTGCTTCACATGATTGACCACTACATTAGATAGATGTTAAGAATGCTTTCTTTCATGGAGATCTTAAAGAATGTATTTATATGAAGCCACCCCCAGGATTTTTTTTCCTCCAACTTCTAATGTGTGTAAACATTATTGCTCTCTTTATGGTCTCAAACAAGCTTCACGAGTGTGGTTTGAAATGTTTTGAACCACTTTATAACAATTTTCTTTCACGTAGATCAAGTATAACACTTCATTGTTTCTTTGAAAATCAAACACGTGTATTGTTGTCTTTTTAGTTTATGTTGATGATATTGTGATCACTGGTTATGATTCTACTCTACTTGTCCAACTCAAGACCTATCTCTCAAACTCCTTTTGCATGAAAGATTTAGGGTCTCTTACATATTTTTTTGGTCTTGAGGTGCATCGTAGTCCCTCTGATATTTCACTAAATCAACACAAGTATGCTAGTGATTTGGTGACTACAGTTGAACTCCATGAAGCTAACTTTGTTGATACTTCCATGGAATTAAACATTAAGCTTTGCAAAGAGAAGGGTGACTTACTTGTTGATCCCAACTTATATTGGAAATTGGTGGGTATCCTTGTCTATCCTACCATCACTAGACCAAATATTTTTTTCGTTGTACAACAAGTCAGCCAATTTCTTCAGACTTCTTGTCATCTTCATTTGGCTACTATCCATCGGATCATACACTATGTTTAAGGCATTTCTACCCATGGATTATTCTTTCCTTCAAGTAATTATCATCATCTTATTACTTATAGCAATGTTGATTAGGCTATTTGTGTTTATACACACCGCTTCATCACTAGTTGATGCATGTTTTTAGGTGATGCATTGATCTCTTGGAAGAGTAAAAAGCAAGATAGAATATCTAAGTCATCTATAGAATCTAAGTACCGAGTAATGTCTCTTGCTTATTTCGAAATTATTTAACTTCGAGGTTTTCTTACTGAGTTAGACTTCTCTGAGATAGATCTTACACCTTTACATGCTGATAATACAAGTGTTATTCAAATAATGGACAATCCTATCTATCATGAGCGCACAAAGCATATTAAAGTCAACTGTCACTCTATCTATGAAGCCTTGGAAGCTCATGTTATCACTTTTCCACATATTTTCACTCAACTACAAATTGTTGATATCTTCACCAAGACTCTCACTTGTCAACGACATTGATTCCTAAGTAGCAAATTAATGCTTGTTGATCAACCTACATCAATTTGAGGGAGGCTATCAATGGACAACTTAGCTGTCCATAACTCTTTGTTATCTATATTCATTTTTTAGTTGTCCACAATTGTCTATAGATGATGTCTATAGTCATTTTAACTGTACATAATTGTCCATAAATAGCTATCTATAGTTGTCTATAAACAAATGTCCACAACTATCTCTAGACATCTTTTTTGTATTTTGTAAAGTTTATAAAAAGAAAGAAATCACAAGATCAAATCATTTGGTCATTTTCATACAACATTTTTTACTTATTTATGATAAAACCAACCAAATCATATATGTTTCTATAGAGTTATCATGATAGTTACCCTATTATCAATATTTAAGCTCAAACATTTAGACATTTAGTAGTAGTTGAATTATCTTTCCATATAATATGCTGTTAAAGGTTATAGGCATATACTAACTTGACATTTTATAATCTCTTAGGGATATTTTTGTAACGAGTTTTATTTTATTGATGAGCCTTTTTAAATGCTGTGTGCATTCCTTGCAGCTAGTTAAACTTGAAAATCATATGAAAAGATGGAAAATTATTCTGAAGTTCTTGCAAGAGAGACATAGCTACTTTGTATAGGTCTATTTTTGAGTTGTGTACATGTAAGTAAAAATAAATTTGAGCTAATTTTTTTCGCTCATTATTACAATGTTTTCAACTTGGTCGTGATTGAAAAGCTTCTTATACATATATGTTAATGTTGCAGAAGATGCCCACAATGACTATGTTGTTTTTTAAAGATGCCCACAATGACTATGTTGTTTTTTAATGCAGATATTTCTTTATGATTTTGTGTGGTCCTTCTAAGTAATTCCCTTTGGAACTAAGTTGCTGTGATAGTATGGGATTTTGAAATTTTGGTTGACATTAGAGTTTGTCATTGTATATTTGTTGATATTAGAGTTTGCTGTTGTATATTTCTTAACATTATTAACTTTTTATCCATAGGTTATTCTTTATAATCATTGTAAATATTATAATTAACTTAAGATTTTATTATGCTCTAGTGTATAAACTCTCAAATATAATTGCACTCTTAATTTTAATATAATGACTTTTCATATTGTAATTAATAAATTTATTGTAATTTATATTAAAAATGAGGTTAATTGAGATGTATATGGTCACATTCTTATAAAAAACAGAGACCAAATGTATGTCTATGGCTTCAGTCTTTTAAAGATCGTGACCAAATAATATGTCTATGACCTCGATATTTTATAAGATCGAGGTCATGGAGTATGTCTATAGTTTCGATTTTTTAAAAATTATGACTAAATGGTATGTCTTTGACTTCAGTTAAAAACCGAGACAATAAGTAACAATCTATGGTCTCTCTCACTTATGTCTCAATTTTTATAACCATAACTATGGACCTACGATAACAATTAAAAATAAGATCAAATATTAATATTGTAGTAATGTATAAATTTTTTTAGGCAATTAAAGATCCACTAATTTAAAAATATTATCAACTAAATCATACATATATATTGAAAATAGATATAATAAGCATTGACTTATTGGATTTTGGAAAACAAAATGGCATGCGCATGATTTTGTTTTTCTAATTACTTCTGAAATAGAAAAAAAAAGATAAAATACTTATTAGATAGTAATTTTTGTAATATTATAATATATTTTATAAATGTGATTAACTTAAACTTTTTTTAAATTTAAAATAAAATATAAATAATAGGATATGTTATTATCTAAAAATATAAAAATATTTTATCCAAAATTTATTTAAGTGTGATTTAGATTTTATATGTAATACATCGTGTGTGTAAATGATAGAATATGTTATTATCTAAAAATATAAAGATATTTTGTTCAAAATTTATTTAAGTTTGATTTAGATTTTATATATAATACATCCCATGTGTGTATATAGATCTATATTTATTTTATATTATATATTGTACATAAAAATCTAAATCACTATCAAAGTAATCTTAGATAAAATATTTTTATATTTTAAAATTATGACTCATCTTATCCTTAATTAGTTTTCTAAATTTGTTTTTTTAAATAATAACCTAAATATCTTAAATGTAAAAGAATTATATATTAAGTAGTATAATTTTCTAATATATATCTCAAACCTATATCAATGAATTTACTTTAAGAATTAAGTTGAAAATTTAAGATTTTTTTTAAATATGTTGTGAAAATTAATCAAAGAGAAAAAAAAAGATAAAAAAAATTAACGCAAGTGAAACGTGTTCCTAGCTAGTAAATAGAATAAAAAGTCTTCAATTTTTATATGAATTAATAATATTTATTTATTTTATTTACGTTATAAAAAATATACATATATCATATTTTTATGTTATAAAAAACATGTATATGTTTTTATGTTATAAAAAAATATACATCCCTATTGCTCCTATTAGCAAATAATAATAATGATAATGATAATAATAATAATAATAATAATAATAATAATCTATTTTTATGCTATGACCATTCATATATTTATTTACCTTTGACTCTAAATCTACCTTATTCGGCAACTTTTTGTCATTTACGTAGCATATAAATTCCAACCCTGCAGTATGTTATTATAGATTATCTAATAGTTTAGTGATCATATTTATTTATTTTTTATTTTTTATTATAAATTTAAATTATATTAAAAATATTAAATGGATTATTGAAAGGTTTTTTAATGACAAAACAAATTTACTAGAGAATGAATAGATATTCAGTAAAATTATGATAAATTAAAATTTTCGTATATTATCACGTGTAAATAAAAAAAACAAAAATATAATTATGACGCACGACATGTTTAGGTAAAAATAATCTTAGTCACATCAATAATTTAAGAGAAAAATAAATGGTCCACTGGACCACCTAATTATCTATTATAAAAAATATGATCCAATTACAAGGCAATATCTTATACTATACATCAAGATAAAGATCTTAAGTAATCTACTTATAAGTTACTACTTTCATCATAACCTCTACAAGAAAGGTGTTCGAGTCCATACCAATGTTCCGACAAATTGAGTCACAGAAGCAATCGAACCAATTCAACCAGTACCTAAAACGTTAGCATAATAACACAAATGTAAATGTGTGTCCTAGGACAGATTTAATAATGAATAACATTAACTAGATATTTTAATAAATATATCAGATAAATCAAAATCAACTAGCAACCTTAGAACAACTAATTTAAAGCACAATATCACAAATAGTGTAGGTTTATTAATTCATCAAACACAACCATAAATGTTTGATAAATTAATTCAATCAAAAAACATATTTTAATAGTTTTTGCAAAACAAAAGAGAAAGAATAAGATAAAGAGAATGATACTTTTGCATAATTAATTAAAGTTGTATGCTTAGATTTGTATATATAGAATATTTTGAAGTACTAGATCAAAGTAAAATTACTATATTGTCCATAAAATCAGTTAATTTTTTTTTTAAAAAGGAACAATATATTAAAATCCAATTCAATTCGTATTAAGAATAGGTTTTAAAATCAAAACCTTGGCCATTCGATTGATTTAATATATGCTCTATCGATCGAGTATATAGTACGATCGATTCAGTCAATTCTCGATCAATCAAATATAATAAATAATTAATTTTGAACCAGGATCGATCGATTTAACTAATAAATCAATCGATTTAGTGCTCGATCGATCTACATAGTTCAATCGTTCCAAACATCTCTCGATCAATCAAGTAGCTCAATATGAAAATGTTTCAATGTGTCTAATATGAAATCTAACATGCATAAGAATAGAGATATACCTAAATTGTGAACGTTAGAGCTCAATAGTTTCTTCAGTTTGAAAATATTCTTGAAAAGCACACATAAAACTAAAATTGTATTTGCATATTTTGTTTACAAATATTGCTAACCCTCATATAGACCTTACAATCTCTCACTTTGACATATTCACATAACAAAATATCCCTATCACTATATAATTCTCAAAGGAAAAATAAAAACAATTTTTTACATAGTGGTATTAGCCTATGATCTGGTTAAACCATCTCTACTTGATTCTTGAAAGTTCGTGTTTACATTGAAAGCCAAAAATTAAATACCCAAACAACTTGTCTTGAAAAATTCATTATTTATTAGTACATTGTAGAAAACAATATAAAAGGTGAATAATATTCATAACAGTGAGTAACCATAAAATAGAAATTAAAAGGAATTACTTCCCCTTTTTGTCATAAGAATAAATCTAAAAAAAATGTTGTATTTTCAATTTGTAATCTCAGAATTCACTCACATATTTTCCATTCAAAGATACTACATATTTATATACAAAGCTAGAATCAAGAGGAAATAAAAGAGCAAGAGGAAGACAATAAGCAGTTATAAGAAAGAAAAGAAGAAATAGGATAAGTACATTGACGTTTACCTTTGCTTAATGCAATAGGAATATCATCGTTCTGGATTGGATCTAATGACGAAGGAACATGTGCAGGATATGAATCAGAAGGTCTATGTCTAGAATAGACTTGAGTAATAAAAGGCTTGATAGGAACTGGATCAGAGATAGGTTCAAATGATGTGATAGAATAGACTAATAAATCATCATCCTCCCTCTGACGTGCAGGAGGAAGAGAAGACAAAAAATAGGATGTGTTTTCCATGAAGGTAACATCAATTGAGACAAGATATTTGTTAAGACTAAGACAATAACATCTATAACCTTTCTGGAGACGAGAATAACCAAAGAAGATACACTTCAAAGACTTGAGATCTAATTTAGTAACATGCGGACAAACATCCCGAACAAAACAAGTGCTACCAAATATCCTAGGGCAACCAAAAATAGTGACTTATTAGGAAACAAGATTTTGTAAGGAATCTCACCATGAAAAACAGATGAGGGCATGCGATTAATAAGAAAACATGCTGTTGAAATTACATCGGCCCAAAAAGGTTTAGAAACATTCATTTGAAATAATAAGACATGTGTAGTTTCAAGATGATGTATGTTCTTATATTCTGCCACTCCATTTTGAGATGGAGTATCAACACACGAAGTTTCATAAAGCATGCCATTTTAAACCATATAAGATTGAAACGAAACTGATGTATATTCTTTGGCATTATCACTTCGCAAAGTACGAATTGAAATATTAAATTAAGTTTTAATCTTACACAAAATGCGCAAAAAATAGAAAACAATTCAGAATGACTCTTCATTAAATATAACCAAGTTACATGAGAATAATCATCCACAAAAGTAACAAAATACTTAAATCCAGGTTTAGACAAAATAGGACAAGGGCCACAAACATCATAATGAACTAATTCAAAAGGAACATTAGCACATTTGTTAACCCTTGGATTTTAACTAAGACGATGATGTTTTGCAAATTGACAAGACTCACAATCTAATGAAGACACCTTACTAAACTAAAGATAAAGTTTCTTAAGTAAAGGAAGTGATGGATGACCCATTCTATAATGTGCCTCGAAGGGAGAGGTTACACCAGAGTAAGCAACAGATTTTGGTATTAGTGTGTCAAGAATATAGAGGCCTCCAAACTCATGTCCTTTACCAATAGTCTTTTTCATCATAAGATCCTGAAATAAGCAACGATCAGGGAAAAATGAGATGCAACAATTAAGATTGTGAGTAAGCTGACTTACAGAGATCAAATTAAAGGATAAGCTAGGTAAATGTAAGTCATGTGACAAAGGAAGCAAAGGAGTGGGGGTAATTATGCGAGACCCAAGAACATAAGATGGTGACCCATCGGCTAAGGTAAGAGTAGAGGTGGAAGTGTGTGATTGAAGAGTAGAAAAGATACTAGAATTACCTGTCATATGATCTGTGGCACCAGAATCGATAACCCATTTGAAAGATGAGGAAAGAAGACACGTATTTGGTTTACCTGAATCAGCAATAGCAGTGACAAAAGGTGATGAAGACTTTAGTGATTCTTGATATTGTGAGAACTTGGTAAATTCATCTGCATAGATAAGAACCGATTTTTCAAAAGTATCATAAGTAGATGCAATATGGGCAGAGTGACCTTTCTTATGCTTGTGTTGAAGCTTTCTACAGTCATGTTTTGTATGTCCAGGTTTGCGACAATAGTGACACACAATACCTCCTGGGTTCTATAGTCGAGTTTTAAACCCTTGTGAGCCGCCTTATTTGTTTCCACTCATATAAGTTGATCATATAGGCTCATAATTATTATTTCGGCTGAAAAGCACCATTTAATTAAGCAAATGGAGGTGGAATGCCTTCTGTACAGAGTACTCAACTAAATACCTCTTATAAAGAGGAGATCTCAGAAACAAAAAGAACCTGGTACTTAGTAGTCTCAAAAGCAGAGTGAAGACCGGCAAGAAAACTCATGACCGCCATTTGTTCCTATTTGTTTTGCTGAACCTTCACATTAGGGCTAAAAGGCATCAAACTATTGAGCTCCTCATAAGTCCTTTTAAATTCCATAAAATAATTCGTGAGAAATTGATCTTGTTTTTTTGCACGGTAAAATGCTTTGCATACTTCATAAATGCGAGAAAGATCCTTTACCAAAATATAAGAAATCCAAATAATACATCAATTCCTTAACAAATTCACAATGATTGATCAAGTTAATTACATTATTCTCAATAGAATTCCGAATCTGCAGAAATAAACGAGCATCTTCTCTAAGCCATGTCTACTATGAATCATCTTTAAGAGGATCATTAGTCAAATGAGTATCTTTGTCGATACTTCTCAAATAAATTCAAATGGTCTTGCTCCAAGCCAAATAATTTGAGCCATTGAGCTTGTGGTCCATGATTTTAGACATCATTGGCACCATATCCGTCACAACATTAGATTTCTTTTTTGGCCATAACTCTGACAAACTACAAGGTAGCAAACAAACGAACAAACAAAATCCAACAAGGGCAGCGAACAAGAACACAAAATTGAAAGAACCCAAACTTGAACTATCATAAAGCGATGAGTGCTAAACCACCATAGATGATGCAGGGGAACTCCGGAGAGCAACACGAGGACGACCGGAGAAGACTACTATAGGGACTTTGGGGTTTGGCCGGTTGGTGGTTGGGCTTCCTCCCTGTGCTGGCTATGAGAATAAATTTGCACTCTAAAAGGGTGTTCTAAGTTGGAACCCAAAAATGCACTAAACCCTAATTTGTGTTTACCCAAAATCAAACCCTAATTTGAACGAAAAAAAAAGAATTCCCAAATTTGTAACCCAAATGTATGATACCATATAATCTCATAATTCACTCACATATTTTTCATTCAAAGATACTACATATTTATATACAAAGCTAGGGACACTATTTGGTGATTGACACCTAATATATAACTCAACTAGTGATAGACACCTAATACACAATTAATCTAGTGATAGACACCTAATACACAACTAATATATCTAACATAATTAAAATGAATGTATAGCAATTAAAAAAAATAAGAAACATACAAATAAAACACAAACTATCATATGCAATAAATGTAGTATATTGATTAATATGGTCCGAATACAGCTCAAGTAAATATCAATTACACTATAAAATATGAAAACAACAAAATATATTGACTTCCAAACACAATAATAAAACAAAACAAAAATCAATATGTTGAAAAGGAAACCTATAATATGAATGGATGTCTTTAATCATAGAAAACATTGCTTCTTGGCGTTCATTCATAGTTCTCATTTGTTATTCCAATGTTCCCATTCTCGTATGCATTTCATTTTCAAATAAATTTTGATGAAAAGGTTAAGAATCGTATATATTTTTCATTTTCTCATATCCAAAAATGTCATTTGTAGCTCGACTACCACTTGTTCCAACTCGACGAATCCCTATCTCTTAGATGTTTGGGCAGATGACCTCAAGATCATTGAATTTCTAATGTAAACTATTAGCTGAACTAAATCTAAATCTCGTTTTAGAGGCACAATCACTACAAGAATAATTTAAGTGGTGAGATAATCATAAAGAAGCCCGATCTTTGGATTTACTATCTGAGATTGGTTTATTATTTCATCATGTATTATTGTACCAATATTGAATTTTATTCCTTTTTCCAATAGAATATAAAATCTTAGCATATAGGTATCCAATTTAAGATAAGTGCTTGAATGGTAGTAATTTAGCACAAACCATTTTATTTAAAATTTGATAAAAAGGAGTAAATTCACTCGATATATATAATTCTTTGGCATTGCAACCGATGTTCAGTGAACCATAAAGTTATGTCAATAGGTCCTAATTAGGAATGGCATACCAATTTAGGTGAAATTGGCATCTCTCATGTTCGATATAAATAGAAAATTGTTGATTCTCTCATTCCAGATACTAACGATTTTGTTTGGATACAAATAAAGTAATTTGGTATCTCAATTTTGATTTTTCATCCCACCATTGGGATAAAAAAGAAGTGGAAGCATCAAGAGTAAGCTCACGTCTTCTTGCAACCATGTCGAAAACCAAGCACAAATTTCAAAAAGATCAAAATATCCCTTGACTAAAATTTAACAAACTAATCCATTTTTTCCCAAAAATTGTATAATCAAGATCAATGGAACAATATTGAGAAGAAATTATAGAAATAATCTCAGAAAAGATGTTTGTTTAGTGAGAAAATGAGAAAAATGGAGAATTTGGGTTTTATTGTTTTCTACTCAAATATGATGTCTTCTGTAAGAATTGATGCTGCAAAAGAGACTAACAATCAATTCTAAGTGGCTGCGTATGGGGTTAGGGTTTTTGAGAGGGAGGAAAAGGAAGAGGCATATATAAATTGAAATTGACATTAATCTCGATTGATCAAACAAGTTCAATTTATATACTTCTATTCTTTTTTCAAACTTTGATCGTTCTAGTTCATACTTGATCAATCGACATTATCAAAAAAAATACATAAACTCCCCCTAAGTTTTACTTCTACTTAAATTTTTCACATAAACGCTCAATAAAAAAAATTCAAACAAAGATTTAATAAAAATACCATTTTTTTTAAATCAAGGTAGTATATTTATTCAAACATAAACTTCACTCAAATAATCAATTTTGAGATAAAAATCATTACTTAACAAAATTAAATTATTCACAACATGCATAAGTATTCTCATAATGTACATATATTTTCAACACATATAATGACATATTGTTTCGGTTGAATTCATACTTGTATATAATAATTTTTTTATTAATAGAGAACTTTAAATAGTTTTTTTTAATTCCTCTCATTATTTATATGAGAGATTGGTTTTTTTTTTTGCACAAACATTTGTGGCTTTTTCTTTTTTTGCATCCAATTATTATATTTTGCATATAGCTATTTTCTTTATCATATTATTTTGTGAAAGAAATATGCACGAGTTAATATACCTAGCATGATGACTTTCACATTAGTTGTGAGGTAGTTCTCTCGTAGCTTTCACTTATCACAGTAGATAACTCTATCAAAACTAGGTGTCTTTCTATAATAGCACTTTATAGAGTGACAAAGTTCAACTATAAGTTTTACAATTAAGGTTATCTCGTGTACTAAAATCTTTCATGATTAATTATAAACTTTAAACATGGTATACATATATGTCCAGTGAGTGTGTGAGTGAGTTCTTGTTAAACATCGATTATCAAATGTATGTAAAGATATAAATGCAAATAACAAGATACTCAATTGTAAAATGAATAATTAATCAAAGTAAATCAAATTATGTAAAATATTTATTTTCTTGATCTAAAATAATATTTAAAGTTTATTTCAATTTTAGAAAAATTCTACTTCCTTTATATATATATTTTTGATTTTTTTTAAATAACTAATTTTAAATAAACTAAAACAAAATCAATCATCAAACTATTAAACTCAAAATTAAAAATAACTAAACTAATAAAACTAGCATGCGGGATAGGATCTAACAAGCATACAATAAAGATTCCTAGATGAAGGAGAGATACAATCAGTTGATAGGAAAAATACAATCTTTTCTAACCCACATTTTTAGAATTTTGATTTCAGAATATTTTTGGGTTTGGATTTGATTGATTTAATTATTTTTGAATTAATCTTGTGCTTATAATTATTTTTACCTTTACTATTTTTCTTTTTCACCATTGGTGGAGATTTAGTATATATGTATGGATGATGAAAATTAATTCCAAACTATTTAGCATGAAATACATTGTTAAAATAAGGATATTTCACAAGAAATCTACAATATATTCTAATATGACATTTCTTACCACATTTATGACAAATAAACACAGATTTGACATCTTTTTCAAGTGCAACTCTCCTTTAGGTATAATGAGTAAAGTTAAAGTAGTATTAAAAGGTCTTATTAATTTTATTCTTGATGTTAAAGTTATAGCATGTGAGGAAGATATGTCTAATGACTTTACAAATTCAGTTGATTTTGAAGAAGATGATGTAGTGTGTTTATCGACATATCTTAGCCCTCTCTTTCCTCTAGTTGGCTTTCCATAATCAAGAGCTTTGTTCAACCTTTTAGCCCCAATTGATAGCCTTTTTTCAACTTCCTTGAATTATCCAAGTTCATGTACTAGATTTTTTCTATTGTTCTAAACCTATAAGGCTTAAATTCAAAATAGAAAAACGTTCAAAAAATTAAGATTATCTTTTTTCAATACGGATGAATATATTTCATAAGATTTCAGTTTTTCATTATGTTTAGTTACTTCTACAAGCAACTTATCTTTATATTTTTTGCATATTACTAGCTCTCTAAACACTTTATTAATACTAATGATTTTAAAATATTTAAGTAAGAATTAATAGTCATTTTCCTCATTGTTTGAATCAATATCAAACTTACTAGAGTATTCACAATTTTTTGTAAAAAATATTAAAAAATTGGTGTCACTATTTTCTGATTCAATTGGATTGTTGTTATCACTTTCAGAGTCAATAAGTATAGTGTTGAAGGTTCTTCTAGTGTTGTTCTTCTTATTTGCACCGTCAGTTGGAAAATGGTCAAAACCTATTCATTCAAAGCATTGAGATCAAGTGGGTTTAGGTTTCTAACCATCATATATCACATATTTGAGCTCTTTCAGATTCTAATCCTTTTGATAACTTGAACATTTTTTATTTTAAGGATTCTTTTAGTCAAAGATTATGTTCAGTTTTCTTGTCAAAGGTACCAATTCTACATCATCATTCTCACCTTCTTCAATCATATCAAATTTGAAAGCATTCATTTGTTCTTTATGAAAGGACAAAAACTCATCTCAAAAGTAAGAGTTGAACCAACTAACTCTTCAATTTTAATGGTATACACATCTTTGCTTTTATCTATAGTAGTAACTTTTGCGTGGAACTGATCTACTAAAAAACATAATATATTTCTGACCAACTTAAATTCCTCAATTTTCTCACCAAAATTAGCAGAAGAGTTAGCAATATCACTTAATTTAGCATAAAATTCAGAAAGATTTCATCCTCCTTCATTCTAAGATATTCAAATTGACTACTAAACATACAAAGTTTAATTCTTTTTACTTCTATAGCTCTCTCATAGGCGACCTCTAAAATATCCCAAGCATGTTTAGCAGTATCAACATGAAAAATACAACAAAACTCATGAGTAGACACAACACTAAAGATAGCATTAATACCCTTTTAGTTCCAATTACTATCAAATTTATCTTCAGTGATCCAATCTTTTTTAGGTTTAGGAATGACTACATCATCTTTGATAATTATAGGTCGTTCCCAACCATAAAGCATAGAATTCTAAACAATCTCATCTATAGATCATAGAAAGGCTCTCATATAAGCCTTCTAATATGGTAATTAGATCCATCAAAGTAGGGAGCCCAGGTTATGGGTGAACCCTCTCTCAAATAATCTATAACAAGGTCTTAGGCATACTGAGTGTATCTAGTGATAACTCTGATACCAAATGAAAGTTTCTTTTTTTAGTTACGTAACTAAATAACTAGGTGGGGGTGAACAGATAATCAAAAAAATTATGAAAAATTAAAATTTTCGTAGATAATCAAGCATGCAATCTCATGAAAATAAAAAGATAACACAAGAGATTTTTAGGTGGAAACAACTTAAATCATACCAATGACCTAAGAAAAAAATTATCAGTCTATTGGATTACCTAACTATCTATTATGAAAAATAATGTCTAATTACAAGGCCATGTCTTATACTACTCACCAAAATAAAACCACCAAGTAATATACTTACAAGTCACTACTTTCATCATAGCATTTACAAGAAAGGGGTTTGGATCCAAACCAATATTTCGACAACTTAAGTCACATAAGCAATTTAACCTATTCAATTAGTACTTGAAACGTTAGCCTAATAACACAAGTAAAAATGTGTGTACTAGAGCAGATTTAATAATGAATAACTCTAACTATATGATTTAATAAATATATTAGATAAATTAAAATCAACTAGCAACCCTAAAAAAAACTAGTTTAAAACACAATATCACAAATATTATAAGCTTATTAAATACAACCACAAATATGTGAATTAATTAAATGAAAAGCCTACTTGAATACTTTTTTCAAAGCAAAAGAGAATGAATAAGAAGAAGAGAATATTACTCTTATATGGTTAATTAAAATTGTGTACTTAGGTTTGTATATATAAAATATTTTGAAGCAATAAGTTAAAGTAAAATTACTATGTTGTTTATAAAATCAATTAATTTTTTTTAAAAGAAAAATAACATTATAGTAAAAAAAGTTAATTCAATTCGAGTTAGAAATATGTTTTATAATCAAAGTCTTAACTGCTCGATCGATCTAACATATGCTTAATCGATCGATTCAATCAATTCTCAATCAATCCATGAATTAATACAATACAATAAATAATCAATTCTAAACTAGGATCGATTGATCTAATTAATAAATCGATTGATTTAGTGCTCAATCGATCAACTATTAATTACTTAATCGATCTAGTCAATTAAATAATTAATTAATGATTTTTAAATTGAGTAGGTTAATTCTCAATCGATCTGCATAACTCGATCAATGTAAACATATATCGATCGATCAAGTTATTTAATCTCAAAATATTTTTATATGTTTAATATAAAATCTAACGTATATAAGAATAGACATATACTTGAATTGTGATAATTAGAGCTCAATAGTTTTTTCAATTTAAAAATATTATTGAAGAATATATATAAAAACTAAAATTATATTTATATGTTTTGTTCAAAAATATCATGGCACTCACGTAAATCTTACTATTACTACTAAGGATTATTTGAATTTGTTTGAGAATTTTTTTAACAAAATATAAACTATTATTTTTATAATATTTTCTTCGAACAAAATAAACTGTTTTTGGCAATAGTCTCACGACTCTTACCATTAAAATATTCACAATGTCTTCTACATGCCCTAGGTATTTTTACCCTTTTCAAGGTACTAATGTAAGATCGATTTTAGTGTCACCCAGTTAAAAATAATTAGTCTACATTATTAATACTGGTGCTTTCTAGAGGGAATTATTGGATTCGAGATTTTAATTCCTCTTATCCGTTTCGGATTAAACACAAGTCACCAGTTGGCACACAGCTGGTGTATAAAAGTATAGAAGTTGTTATGGTGTCCCATTCTAACTCCACCAACTCTCTTTTTTACGTAAAAAAAAAAAGAAGAAATAATCTAATGTAAGAAATTTCCTTAGATAATTTTAATAAATTTTACTAAATAATTTATCTACATAAATAATATATTTTATATATTTTAGAATATTTACTTATAATTAAATGGATACCTCTATTACTACAACTATAAATATTAGAATATATTATGATAAAACCATATTAATTAAAGATTAAATATAACTTTTGTTCACTTGAATTTTTATGTATTATGATAAAAATGTATTTTTATCATCGAGATTAAATTTTGATTAGATATTTGTTTTATTTGATTGATCAAAATTAAACATTGTTCAATTGATTAAATTTTAATCTATCGATAACCTTATCAATTAGAAACGAGTTTGATACATGTCAAATTAAATTAGACAATTGATCGAATGGTTAAATTTTATTCGATCAATAGCACAACTAATAAGAACCGAATTAGATATATATTCAACAAATCAGATTTTAATATGCGAATGAGTCCACTAACTTGAGTTAAATTAGAGATAATTGTCAAAATCACTGAATTCCATCCCAACAGTTTCCATGTAAAAACTTACACATGATCAAAATCAGGTTAATTTATAACTTACATTACAAATTTTCCATGCAAATTTTGAATAAGCCACTAGGAAAAAAACAAATGCATAATTCAATAAAAGAGTATATGTAATTAACAAAGTTCTATGACATTAGAGCAATACAACTTCGTTACACTTTTATAACTTGCAAGAGGCCTCTATAATGGACATCAAATGAGAGCAACTTAAAAGAACTAGATATTAACAAACTAATTAATCAAGCACATTAGTCATTGAAAAGATAAACCTACATAATAACAATGAAATGAATACACCCCCAGATATCATCATGTAGTATTTTCAGCATAACATGTAGCTATTTTATTCATTAGGACATCATTAACTTTGCTTTGATACTATGACAAATATTGTGTTTCTTTGATAATTATCATATATATTTCATATCATTTCTATCATGTTTTTTTACAAGAGTTTATGTATATGTATCCAAGGAAAACGAAAACTAAACAATAATCTTAACTGTTGCACATCCATGTTTTATGGCTCTACTAATATTATTGTTTGCTCTATGTTTTACTCCACTAAACATTAGTGTCTGACACTTACAACATGCACCACAAAACACACCAACAAGAACTAGATATTAATAAACTAATTAATCAAGCACATTAGTCATTGAGAAGATAAACGTACGTAATAACAATGAAATGAATACACCCCCAGATATCATCACGTAGTATTTGACATGTTACAAGTGACTCAGGGCTCTTTCGGAAGAATAGTATTTTTAACATAAGCAAGCAAATAGTGATCGAGAAATATTGATCTGGCTCTAACTGTGAGGTACGTACCATTGCGAAGTCCCAGCTTCTTTTCTCTCAATCACCTTGTGATGCTTCTTTTGGTTCTCATCTAAGACTTGTTATAACGATGCCTCTTTTTCGAAGCTTCTCTCTTTTAGAGGAAGAATATATATATGGCCGGGGACATTTGAAAAGGCTAAATACATGTCGACTTTTGGATCCGAGAGATATATCGACCAAGCCCTAGATCGCCTTGGTTACTTCCTACAAGGTTTGTCGACCAATGCTGCTCTCAAACATCATGTAGCTGCCACCACTTGCTTGGAGAAAGGAAGATGATGAAAAATCCCTAATCTAATAAGAAGAGAAAACTAGAAAAATAACTTATGTGAAAATGATAAATTTGGAATATCATTATAACTCGAGTTGTCAAATTTAGATTAAAAATAGTTATAATAGGGTTATATTAACCTATTTCTCACATTAATGAAAATTTTAATTTTTTAAATTTAATAAAAAATCGATCAAATCTTTCTAACTGAATTGACCCGAAGCACATTAAAAATGATAACTTCAGTTTGTTACTATTTGAAAAAATTCTAAACCGAATATAATAGGTTGTTTTGTTTTCATCTTAAAACAAATTGTATGTAATGAATGAACTGACTTATTAATTATTAAATTAATATAAAATTATAAAAATAAAATAATTTTTTGAAAATTATTATAAATTATATATTATATTTAAAATTATGAAATTAAAATAAATTTTTAAAATTTATTGTTATTAATATTAAAACTTTTATCTTTGTTATTTAAATATTTTGAATTTAGATAATATGCATTTAGAATTTTAATTATTTGAATTTTAATAATGATGTATAATTTATGTTTATGTTTATATGAAGTATGAAGGATGAAGGATGATGCATGAATAATTGATTATATATTGAAATGTTAAATTATAATCATTGATAATTGGGGTTGTCCAAAATGGTCATATTTCATATAATATTTTAAAAAAAGGAGTATTTATGTTATAGTTTAAAAAGAGTCAAAAGTTAGCTTCTAACTTGAGAATTAATTTTTGTGTATGTTTTTTAACTTTAATATTTTTAAATTTATTTACCAACTTGAATAATATAGTTTCATATCTATATAAATTGATAAAATAATTTAAAAATTAAACAATATAAATCAATAAATACATAAAAAAAATAAATTATAACAATATTAAGTATATAGTATGTATAATAATGAATATTTATATATTTATGCATGGTATAATAAATAATAACTAAATTACATAAAAGATAAAAACTATAATTTTTTTAATAAACTATAACTTACATAACTATTTTGTAAAATTTTATAAACATTAATTTTTTATCTTATTATAATAAAAACAACCTAAAAATTTATATTTAAAATGTTATATCATCATATAACAATGTTTACAAAAAGACGACAAGTAAAAAAAAAGAATATCTTACATATATCTCAATAATGTTTAAAGGTGAAAAGACAGAGAAGGTTCTACAATCATCTGAAGGAACTGACTACAAGTCCTTGTGTTATGACCACCCCTTCCATACCTACTGCACAATATGACCTTCTTAATTATCTCCCCACATGAACGTATGCGTCGCTTTCGTAGTCTTCCACACTTCCTCTTAGTATTAGGAGGAAGTTCAACTAGGTCAATTATCTTTGGTGGAATGGTCCACCCACCATTATCAGTTGCCGGAAAAATAGACTCATCATATATTGTAATATAACAATTTACAGTGTACTTATTATCAACGAAAGAATGCACATCAAAATCTTGAAACCGGACAGCTGCAATGGCATGACAACATGGGATCTTGTGAACATCAAACTCCCTACAACTACAAATTTTATTAAGTAGATCCACATCATCACTGTTGTCACCATGTATAACCTAAGAGGGTTCAAAGTGTCAACATTAGTACATAATATATGTAATAAAAAGTAAGATTGTATAGATATTTAACAAAAACAATGGAAATAGATAAACATGACATATAAGATAACAACTGGTGAATGAATCATTTACCTAGAAAACATATGCATTAATTCTGAAAACCCTGTACCTCAACGACTTAAAGTGATTTGCACGCATGATTGATTGAACTTCATCTGTAAGGAATCGAGTTCCCCATCTCATTCCAACCTCCCTACGTTCCACAAACCATTGTTGTATTTTGCCGTGGTAATACTCAACAAGCATAGTTATGGTTAATTCACATGCCGATTTCATTACATTATTAAATGATTCAGAACCATTGGTAGTCATTATCCCGTACCTATTTCTTGGGAAATGATATCTTGACCACTTCTCTTTACCTACTTCCAATAAGTATTTCTCTATCAAAGGATCAATCTCTCTCAAATCTCCCATGTACTTGTCAAATTCACCCTTTGTATAAGCTCTTGAGCAGCATCTGAATAAAGATACAATGTCACCGTTCTTAAATTTATGATTTAAATTCATCTCCATGTGAAATGCATAATAACCATGCATTGCATTAGGAAATTCTTTCGGAATAGCTTGAATAATACTTTGATGTCTATCCGAAATAATAACAAGGTCGTCAACGTGCCCAACTACAGATGATAATTTTAACAAAAACTATTCCCAAGCATCATTATTCTCTGAATCTCCAACCCCAATAGAGATTAGATATATATTGTTATTTCCATCAGAACCATTTGCTACAAATAATGTCCCAGCATACCTACCAGTAAGAAATACACCATCAACTATAATCATATGTCTTATGTAGGATAAGAATCCTCTAATACATGGACCTATTGCAATGAAAAAATACTTAAATCTTCCCGACTGGTCAACTTCAATATGTGTGACGCTTCCAGGATTTCTTTCCTTTAGAACATGACAGTAGGAAGGGAGTTTGAGGAAAGATTCCTCTTCAGTGCCTCGTAGCAATCTGAGAGCTTTTTCTTTAGACCTGTATGATGTGGTGTAACCAACATCAATCCTAAACTCATTCTGACAATCATCAATAATATCTTTTGGCTTATAAACTCTTCCAAGTCGCACCAGTTTCATCTTAATAGCATTTGCTATCACTCTTGAGGTCGTGGTCCTATTTTTGCTCATGTACTTATTAGGATCACAAGTATGTCTTGATTCAAACTGTTTTACCCTGAATCGATCTGATCCAGTGATCTTATTACATATAATCATCCAAGTACAATTAGCTTGAATGCATTTTATCACTACACGGTCTTTCTTACTTGTCAGTGTCCTCGTCTCAAAACTATTTCTTATGGCATGAAACCCAACACGTGTAGTGAAATGTATATTATTGTCAAATACTTGATCAACCTTCAAATCAAGCTCTACATATGGCACTGAAGAACCAACATCACCATTTGAAAAAATATCCGTGGGTGTACATGGTCGATTAGACAATACTTTATTACTGCACTGAACTAAAGTTGTTCCTTGAGATTGAGATAAACCATTTTCAGAATCAACTCCTACAGTGAGCCTAGAAGTGATTGATGAAATAACATTGTTACAAGGTTGCACTAATGTAGTTGTACAATTCTCATTTACATCACTCTTGTTCCTAAAAGCATTACCTATAAATTCATTAGGATTTGAAGAATGGTCAACACTTCGTGCATCACCCATACTCTCAAAAATATTGTCGCAACTTACATGACCATTTCCAAAATTAACAAGTTCTTCACAACAAATAGAATGATGTGTATCTACAGATCTTATCTCATTTTTTGTAACATATACAACAACCTTGCTTTGATTATCTTGAACATGAAGGTTAAAAAACTCATTGAGATCATCGTCATCGCTTATTAAAATAGTAGGTAATGTCAGATCATTCTTATAGAAGTATTTCATTGAAATGTCATACTTGTACTTATCGATCTTCAACTTTTGAAACAATTTATCTTTAAGGTCATTATACATAAATTCCTTTTTGATCCTTATCACCGAACCTTCACCTCCTCGATATATTTCTTTGTCATCTTTCTTCGACCACTTACCACCGTGAATTATTAGAATACTAAGACCATCCATTCTCTAAAAGTTATAAGAAAAATTATCAAATAATAATACATCAATACTTAAAATTAAATTAGTTTATTAATTAACACTTTATAAAATATTAAGGCCTAATTCATGGAGAAAATTTTTATTGTTAAATTTATAAACTATCTAATTTTGATAATTTAATAATAAGATATACAAATGCAAAAATGTGTATAATCTACACTACATGGAATGAATGAAAGAAACAAATGACTATTAACTCTTTTTTTCTCACAAGTCACAACTAGTATATTTCTCAATTTTTTCATTTGAATCCAAAACGCAGAACCTAACACTCTACTATTATCATATTAATCTTTAAGTCCATGTCTAAAACATGTTCATAGATAATACAATTTTTTAATTATATTTTCAATTATTTAGGATAATAGATAATACAATTTTTCAATTAAAAATCTCATTAAATAACCCTAAAACAGTTTCGGAGAAAAAAAACATCCAAATAGTTGAAAAAAATTCAAACATTTCTCAACCTAATAGCTCCCCAAAGGGTTATAAATCTGGAAAAAAAATCAATATTTACATGCTAATAAAACCAATAATAATTTACACAACTGATATAATTAATATCACTAACTTTATTTTGAAAATATTCTGCTTGTAATGAAGAAATAGAAAATAAATTAGAGAACATAAATGGAAGGAGTATAGAGAAAGAATAAGAAGAAAATGGAAAAATAGAAGAGAAAGATGGGTTTTTGAGTGTGGAAAAGAAGAAAATGAAAAAAAAAGAGAAAAAGAAAGGTGAGATGAAGAGAGAGAGAGAAAAGAATAATAAGAAAATAGAAAAAGAGAAAGAAAAAGAAAAAGAAAGAATGTTTTATGCGTGTAGAGTGCATAGAAGAGAGACAATGTGACAAAAATTTTGGATACCGGTTATATCAATTTTCTTTTGCCTTTTTTAAATTAAATTTTAAATACGCCTCTTTCTAAACTATTATAATTAATACGGCCATTTTAGACAAAAACCCTTGATAATTTGATATTTATTAGAAATATAACTTGTTTGTTATTTTATCATAGAGTTTTATACAAATACACACATTCATAATATTTTTGTGTAGTATTAATAACTAGTAAAAAAAATTACTTTTTATAAATGTAACCGACCGAATAATTGAATCGATTTCTAAGTCAGTTGACGATTCAATTAATTCAAATATTACAATGAGTTTCAATTTAATAGTTTTAAAAATTATCAATGTCAATTCAACTTTCATTTCATGGTAAAATGTAGATTCTGCTAATAAATATTGACTATTCTATCATATATGATAATAATTTTTATTAATTTATATTTCTAACATACCCTTAAGAGAGGGAATACAGGGCACAATAATATTGGTAGCGTTATGCAAATATTGTTTTCCTATACTAAAATTGAATTATGAATATTTTCTAAAATAGAATAATTTTGTATAACTTTAATTAAATTAAATATATAATTTTTTAATCATCCAATTATGATAACAATTACAAAAATAATTCTAAATTAATTTTTTTTAAGAAACGTCCACATATTTTAATTATTGTTATATAAGAATTATTGCTATTAATTCCATTAAAAATTAATGGAAATTTTGTACCATGGATATTATTTATTTAAATTTTTCTTAATTTTTTTTGATAAATTTAACAAAAATAATACTTACATAGAAACAAGTAAATTTCGGTGATAGTTATATAATAGATTAAATTTAATGATATTTTTATAATAATTATGTCCAATGATAAAAAAAAAAACTCTATCTAATGTTTTCACTAAAATGTTAAATTTTGTATTATAACATATACTACAAAAGAAGTAAAAAATAAGGTTGAGATATAATTTTAAATAAAAATTAAAAAATTTACATCTAATCTAAGATTTGTGATGAAATTTAGGAAGTGCATCACTGTTTATTTTAAATTACTATCCTATAATGTCTTGTTATAAAACTAGCTAGAACATATTATATATATTTTTTCAACTTGTAAAATTGTTTTCTTCAAAAAAATTAAAGAAAATATTTTGAGATAATTAAAAAAATATATAATGATTCAAGAAATAAAAAATAAACAAATATATGTTGCATTTTTTTATTTTTTGATAAAAAATTGAAATTTTTTCATTCAAACATATGATAGAAGAGTGCAACAAAAATTAAATTTCTGATTTTTAAATACATTAAAAGTTTAATTGAGAAGTCAATACTAGTTAGTAAATAAACTATGTAATGTATGAGAGAATACTTTTGAACATTCTCTGTGTGATTTGTATTTTTCTTTGTATTAATGTTTAATTGAATTCATTGGCACAAAAGTTTTTCAAAAAACATAAAACATTAATATTTGGTAGAATTCTTTTGACATAATAAAAAAATCTTTCATATTCGATCATTTATTCATAATAAGCAGTATTTTTTCATATTTGTTCATCGAACTTTATGTTACTAATTATAACATTTTTGTTATCAATTATGTTATCAATGTTAACCACATAATTACACTTGATATCAAAAGAGTTGGACTTAACCTCGTGAGTTTAAAATTTTCTTCTTTATTATCTCAATCATTGTTATTATCATCCGTCTAAAATCTTTCATATTCAATCATTTATTCATAATAAGAATCATTTTTTCACCATGTTCATCGAACTTTATGTTATTTATTATAACATATTTATCATTAACGATGTTGTCAATGTCGACCACATAATTACAGTTAATATTAAAAGAATCGGGACTTAACCTCGTTAGTCTAAAATTTTCTTTTTGATCATTTAAATAATCATTATCATCATCATCTAAGTCCCCCGTTAAACTTTAATTGAGTTCTTAGAGAAAAAAGGAAACCAAAGAAGTAGCCATTATTTCCAAAAAAAATTTATGATAAAATTTTCTCTTAGAGAGTGAAATATCTCATTTATACATGTTGCATTGAAATTAAGATTCTTAAATAGGTTAAGTAGGTCGTGTTCATATCAATCCGAATTTAACTTGACACGATAAAGTTAAACCTAGATACGACCCAATTATTAATTAAGATAAATATTTATACCATATAGGACCTATTTATGATTGGATCAATCTAACATAGTCTTTTTAACCTTTTTAATAAATGTGTTGGGTTATTGGATTAGGTAAATCCAAGCCAAATGTTAATATATAAAGATTTTATATGTTTCACTAATGTTAAAGGAATTCTTTATTTTAAATTCTAATTTATATAAATTATGTTATATTATAAGATACAAATATGATACATACAAGTTTATATGATGTAGTAATATATACTCAATGAAGGAAAAATTAAAATAATATTTTTTATTAAATAGTTCATTAAATCGGTTATTGATTAATCAAGTCAACTTCTCTCAACCATTTTAGATTGATTAGTTTTTAACTGAATACAATAACAATTTATCCACATCCGTCTAAGATCATCAAGATCATGTTAGATTGGTGTGTTGTTTAGAGAATTAACAGTTTTAATTCAAATTACACAAAATAATTGAAAAAAAAGTATTTACTTGTAAATATTTACTAACAAATCATGAAATACATGTAGAATGATTAAAAAATATTGAAGTAATTTAAAATTTATATATTGGTTTAAGTAATTTAATTTGTACAATAAAATATAAACTTACTAATAATATTTTTTATAAAAATTTAAATTAAACTTTAGTTAAATTCAATTCATTTATCCTCCATACTTGATGGATGTATCTTTTTCACTACTAGTGTAAGATTTGATCTCGTATTAACCCTTTTTTAATAAAAGGTACAAATAATCTTTTTTTCTCCTTAAAATATGTATTTTATTATTAATACTATTATTATAAAAGTGAATACATACAATTTCATATTATTAAAAATAAAGATTTTAATATCATAATTATTTAAAATTAAATTACACTTTTTACACGAAAATTTTTAATTTTCATAAATAATTAAATTATTTATGTCTAACTATAAATTATATGAAAGAATATTTTTTTCATATAATATTGTTATAACCAAGGTTTGAAATATCCAATATGTTATTGTTGTCGATGAAAATTTTGAAGAAAAAAAAAGAAAATTATAAAAAAAATTATTAAAAATGTAGAATTTTTTATATAATTTTATAAAACATCAAAAAAATCAATTATTTATATTTTGTTATTTAATACATATATTTTAAATATTTTAAATATTTATATTATATCAATATCAAAGATATCAAAATTTGCATCCTTAGTTATAACTACTTCCACCTTTTGTCTTTTCTTTAATGATCCTTGGACTCATTCATCCCGTGACATGATAAATCTATCCATAATTATATTTTTATTATTAATTACATGTAATTGCGAGTTTGATATAAATTTTAATATTTATTATTTAAGATAATAAAATATTATAAATTTATTTATCAAGTAATTTAAATTATAAATATATATTATTATATATAATTATAAAAAATATTTTTATTAAATAATAAAAATAATATATTTAAAATTTATAATCATAAAAATAATATACATTATATTTATATTATATATTTTTACTATTAAAAAATTATAACAAATTATTTAATTTTAAATATTATTTAAATTAAACTATAAATATTTATGTAATATTATTATAATATTATTGTTGTAAGTTTTTACTATGTTAGATTTTATAATTTTGTAAATATTTTAATCAATGCTCTCAAACGACACCCTTGCATTACAGCATGTCAATAACAGACGGTTCACAGGAAAACAATTGGATGAAGGAAGGCAAAAAAAAAAAAAAAAAAAAAGTTTACGGTCAACAAATTGAAAAACAAAAAGATTATAAACTCTAACAACAATGATACAAGTCCAAATTAATTAATCAAAATTAACAAAAATGGCAAAACAAATTAACAAAAGTACAGACAAAAATAAGTTATCGAGGTTTCTATTTCTGACCATATTCCTTAAATGCCAACGTGTCTTAGTGTAATTTCACTTGCTAAAATAACCGTGGGTTTGAAATCATAAATTGTGATTTCGGAAACTAATTGAAGTTAAAAAGGGAAAAGAAGAAGAAAGAAACAGATTCAACGTAGAAAATGGGAAAAAACTGTAAGATTAAATTTGAAGAAACAAGAAGGAATCAGCTGGTGGTGAGCTAAGAAGTCAAAATTTTTGAAGAACAGAAAATTTTGGATTCAGAAGTTTATTATCATTTCATTTTTTCTCTTTTCTCTCTCACTTGTTATTATTCTTGATTTTCTTTCTTTCTTTCTCACTTACCAAACAATCAATCAATAATAAAAAATAAAAAATAAACAAATGATCCCTCTTCCTTCGTATTTTTTTTCTCTGTTCTTCTAATTCATTTCTCTCGTGACAAAACCTTCCAAACCCTTTACTTGCATTAAAAAAAAAGAGTTAAAAAAATTTCTTCTTCCAGAGAGAAAAAAGGCTAAAGATAACTTGAAGAGATTTTTAAAAACGCACATTTTTCAGATAAAAAAATGGGAGCTAATTACTCCAAAATCTGTTTTTGCATTTGGTCTTCTAATACCAAATCGAATCTCCAGAACCTGACTGATTCCGGTGAGGTTTCTAATGTTTAATCTTTTTGTTTCTTTTTTCTGTTACTTTCTGGAGAAAGTTATTAACTTTTTTGTTTTCCTCTGGTTGTTCGATTTGGTTTGTTCATGTTGTGGATATAGAAAACGGGAGCATAAACGAAAAGGATTCGTTTCCTGGGTTTATTGAATTTAGCTTGGACCAGCTGAAAGCTGCAACTTCAGGGTTTTCGTCGGAGCACATTGTTTCGGAGCACGGAGAGAAAGCTCCTAATGTTGTTTACAAAGGGAAGCTCGAAGATGATCGGTGGATCGCTGTAAAACGGTTCAACCGGTCGGCTTGGCCCGATTCTCGGCAATTTCTGGTATGTGGCTTTTTTAGGAAACTTAGGTTACTATAATTAGTTATATATAACTATAATCATAATAATTTACTTTTTCATCATTTATAATGTTATTTGTTGTAATGGGTTGGATTTGTTAATAATAATCGGTGTCTTCTTTGGGTTTCAGGAAGAAGCCAAAGCTGTGGGAAAATTGCGAAGCGAGCGTTTGGCGAACTTGATTGGATGTTCCTCTGAGGGTGATGAGAGATTGTTAGTTGCTGAATTTATGCCGAATGAGACTCTCTCAAAGCATCTTTTCCATTGTACCTTCTTCATCTTTGATTTTTAATTTTCTATTTTTACTAAAGTGTCGATCTTTCCTAGTTCCTGCATTTATAAACTGAATTTATCGAAAAATGTATGAAATTTATTAACGAGTGATTTGGATTTTGAAGCTAATTAATCCTAAACTAATAATTGTGTAGTTAAGTTTTGAGCATTTGAATTATCTGCTTCTGAAAAAAAAATACCTTTTTATTTTGTCTTAACTTTATTATCTCTTTGTGCAAAATTCCAAAACTATGAGTTAATCAAGTAATTTTCATCAGATTAAGAATTAATTGTCTATTGCAAAGGGAAATAAGAGAAAAAGAATGTGTCATTTTGGTGTAATGTTTATGGCATTTTGTTAATTGAAATGGTTTCAGGGGATACACAACCTATGAAATGGGCTATGAGGCTGCGAGTGGCTTTGTATCTGGCACAAGCTTTGGATTATTGTAGTAATAAAGGAAGAGCTTTGTATCATGACCTCAATGCCTATAGAGTTTTGTTTGATCTGGTAGGTACTCTGATCTGTTATTTCTTGGGATTTTTCATCTTTCCCCAAATTGCTTCTATGTTTTATAGGCTAACTTACATTGACTACACTTTACAGGATGGCAATCCCAGACTCTCCTCTTTCGGGCTTATGAAGAATAGTAGAGATGGCAAGAGCTATAGCACCAATCTCGCTTTTACTCCTCCAGAGTATTTGAAGACGGGTAATTCCGTTATTGTTACTGAAATGCAAATATTAACCTCTCTTGTTCATGTTAGGCTGTTAACAATAATATCTCGTGTTCAGAGCATTGTATGCATAGATTTTAAAGGCTTACACTAAGTATAGCTTTGTTCGTGACAGGTCGGGTGACACTAGAAAGTGTGGTTTATAGCTTTGGCACACTTTTGCTTGATCTGCTAAGTGGCAAACACATACCACCCAGCCGTGTAAGCAATTCCTTCAAAAATTATATTTCAATTGATGCTAGCTTGTTTCACTAATAAAAGAGGAGAGATATTTTATTGTGTTTATACATGTTACGTTGCTACTTTAAATACTTTGGCTAAACCTTCGATGAAATAGTTGGTGTAAAAAAGCATCTAGTTTTCCTATTAGATATTAAAAGCTAAGTCTCTCTATTTCCCTTTTCCTGGCAGGCACTTGACCTTATACGTGGCAAAAACTATTCGATGCTGATGGACTCATGCTTGGAAGATCACTTCTCAAGTGATGATGGAGCTGAACTAGTGCAACTAGCTTCACGCTGTTTACAATATGAACCACGTGATAGGCCGAATGCTAAGTCTCTTGTAGTTGCTTTAGCTCTTCTTCAAAAGGAAACTGAGGTATCTTGCTTTCATTTTTGTTTTATTTTTTAATAACGAGAAAGCTTTTATTTTTGATAGCCAAACTTCTTTAGAGCTGCTTCGCATTAAAACGCCAAATAATTTTGTAAATTATATATCTTCCTCATTTTGCAGGTTCCATCGTATTTTTTGTTGAGTATTCCACATGGAAGCGATTCTCCAAAGCAACTGACATTATCCCCTTTTGCTGAAGCATGCTCAAGATTAGATTTGACAGCAATACATGAAATGTTTGAAAAAATTGGCTACAAAGATGATGAAGGAGTTGCCAATGAGGTTAGTTTATTCAATTATGATTTTCTATTTCCAACCATTCTTAAGAGATAATTGATTTTCTTTCGTATCAAAGGATCACCCATACTATTCAAACTTTTGTAAGATGAATGAAATAGTGTTTCCTTGTGGTGTGGTTTACGTTGTTAAATCATCAACTTTCATATGCAAAATTTTAATTTCTCACGTTTGATTTTGAATACAAGATATTGATTTTTATTGACTGTAAGATAATGTTTTAACAAAGAATTACATTTTTTTGATAAATGTTTGAATGCCATAAATATTATGTGAAGTTGGATATCGTATTTGTTAGTCTCTGTACTTCAATGTGCATTGTGTTTTCTCATATTCATTTTCTAAGATTTCTCTTTATAAGGTACTTGTAATAATTCCCTAGGACTTGGAGATTTCTAATTTTCTATAAAAGTTGGCTGACGGAATCGATGTGTCATTACTAACCAAGATTTTTCAGAAAAAGAAAAAAATTTAATGTCAGTGCTTCTTGTTCTCTTTCACATTCTACTACTGCTTACCTTGATTGCATTTTGTGTCTGCCAGCTTTCTTTCCAAATGTGGACAAACCAAATACAAGAAGCTTTGAATTCCAAGAAGCTAGGAGATGCAGCATTTAGGTCTAAAGACTTTGCCACTGCAATTGAATCTTATACAATTGTAAGTGTTATTCATTTCTATTTTGCCAGATAAATTTTCCTTAATAGCAATATAGCACCTTTTTCTAATCTGATAGAAAACGTTTATATTTGCTATGTTACTTGGACTCTTTGTTTTTCATGAAATATTCATGTACAAGTAACATAGTATGGATGTGGGTGTGGTGTGTGAACTCAAGAACTACAACTTAGTAGAAATTTACATAAAATTACTACAACTTAGTAGAAATTTACATAAAATTACTACAACTTAGTAAAAATTTACATAAAATTGAAAAAAATGTTGTGTCTAATATAATTTACAAGTTGGTGTTCTAAAAGAGTCAGTTTAACATAGCTTATCAACAATAACTTGGATGTTCCTTTTAGGATTGGAGTAAGAAGATCAAAAGTATCTATATCTTGCTATATGAAGAGCCATCATTGAATAGAAATTTACTTTTTTTAATCACCGAGAGTAACAAGAAAAACCTAACAGTTGCATAAGGCTAATAAATTAGCTTTGCTGGAATAGTTTCATAATAGAGTCATTGAGAAGACTTCACCGCAATAATGCTCTGAACGTGGAAATTTCATTCTTCCTTACTGTTTTGCAGTTCATTGAGGGTGGGACGATGCTATCGCCAACGGCATATGCAAGGCGTTGCTTGAGTTACTTGATGAGTAACATGCCACAAGAAGCTCTTGGAGATGCAATGCAAGCCCAGGTAATAAACCCCTCATGGCCTACAGCCTTCTACCTTCAGGCTGCTGCCTTGATTAGCCTAGGAATGGAAAATGATGCACAAGAAACTCTAAAGGATGGCACATTATTGGAAGCCAAAAGACAAAGGAAATGAAAATGTATAGTTTTTTGTTTCATCTTTCTTCATTCAAACTTGTACCTAATTGTGTCAACTCCCTCTTGGGTTAGTATCAAATGATCAATTGTAGGAATCATTATGTTAACTTTTGTTGTCTCCTTTAATCTCAGCCTTCAATCCAAATGCTCTAACGTTGCTCGTTTATTTCCGCTGTTACATTGAAATAGTGATAGATAGGTAGGAGTGTCAATGTTTGATGAGAGAAGATGATCTATAACAAATTTACTTAAAATTGATCAATAATTTTTCAATAATTTAGCTTAGTATATCTGAATTTTAATAATAAGATTATGTTTATTGATTTTTTTCTTTCATTTTAAATTAAAAATAATATATTTTTTATTTTAAATATAATAAAAATATAAAAATAAACTAAATATTTATTTAAATAAATCTTATAATATAAAATTATTTTATTAAAATATTTATAATTAATTTTATCTGATTATATTATATATTCTGAGTAAATATTATACAGATTAATTATAATATAATTTAATACACTTAATTTTAATATAATTATTAAAAATTTAATTATTTTTTATTATTATAAAAAAAAAATTAAAGTAAATTTTTAAAACTTTTACTAACATGTGAACACGAAAATACCGTACAAATTGAGTGTGGGGAATCACAATTATATCATCTTTATTATATGCTTGAAATATTAATAAGATTACCTGAAAGTCAAATTAGTTGAATCTACTCTAATTGAACTAAAATGTTTCACATTGCTATTATTCTCTTTCTACTATTTGCTTATAAAATATTCCACAGAAATCAATAATCAAGTAATTAATAAAGGATGAATTTTGTTAACAAATAGGGGCATATAACTTTTGTCTATCAAGATTACACCATCATAAAAAGAATATTATCACATTTTTCTAAAATCATTGTCTTAATTTTTCTTCTATTCTTGATTCATTAATTTTTTAAATAGTTTCAAATCTCAATACGAACTAACAAAGAAAAACACTTCAATAAGGTCATTTTTGCACCAGGTTAAATGAATAATACTATGGACCATGTCTGCACTACTACTGATTTATCTTATAAGGAAAATGCATTTCAAATTAGGTTACAACATAATATTAAAAGATGAATTTCAATAGAAATACGAAATTATATCTAATAAAAATTATGTGTAATTATTCCAATTAAATAGATTGAGTAGCATAAATCATGTTACATAATGGAGAAGTGCCCTTCAAGTAGACCTATTTCTCGTTTTTTGGAGTTTGCATTTGGCCGATAAGAACTACTGCTCCAGCTACCTATTCAATTAGATAAGCACACAATGTGAGGAGGGTATCTTATCAAAGGAGAACGAACTATTGTTAGCTAAAGCATCACAAAGTATTAAGAACTTACATATTACATTTCACTACCTTGTATACCTAAAGTTTTATCACAGGAGAAAATAACTTTTAAGTCATTTATCTATTTTCATTTTTGACTCCAACAACGCTTTAAACACATTTCTTTCACTTTTATAGTGTATAAAAAGCAACCAATTGTTAGTGATTCACCTAAAAAGAATGATATATCTCAATTGACATGATAAAACAAGATTAATCATAAAACTCATGAATTTAATTTATTATACCAATCATATGTTATCATAATAGTTGAGATTGTCAAAAAAATATTTATAATAAATATTTTTTTCATCTAATAATTCTACGTAAACCCTAAACCTTATTTAGGGTTTTATAATAAGTATTTTCTTGTTTGAATCCCACGATGTAAAATATCTTCAAGACTCTCTTGCATAAATGCCAATAATGGTCTTCAAATGATATCAAAATAACAAAATTCGCTACCGTTACATATATACAATGAAACTTTAGATACACTTTTTGATTATTTTTTTCAATGAAAATATATCAAATATTTATGTTTAGATTGTTGGTACACATTTTAACATATTTTAATAATAATTAATATCTTTAAATTACTTCAATTCATTAGATTATTATTAAATTTAAACAAAAATACATTAATAATATGCGTAAGGATATTTTATATATCCTAATTAAAATTAAAGGATCAAAGGATAAAAGGATCGAAGTGATATCAAAACAAGAATACAAATAATCTAAAATGCAAGTGCTTATTTGACATATGGGTTCCACGTTACTTCAAATTTGAATCCAACGTTACAGTGGGGGTGGTACCTCGTTGACTCATATCATCATCATCTGCATTATCCCATTTCAACCCTTCAAGGACCGACTACCTTAGGCTTAAGATATTTGCAATCGTCATGAGCATCTTTATCATCATCCTTGTACTCTCATATAGTAATCATAATTAAGAATAGACAAAAAAAAAAAACTATGAGTTTAATTATCCGTATCGTTAATTTAGTTTTTATTCGATAAATTTTAAAAACAGATATTCAAATATAAATTAAATATAAAAAAACAAGTATGATTTGAGTACAATTATATTGATAACAATATTTACATATTTAAAATTAATTATATTTATTTATTAAATTAAATTATATATTAACTAATAATAATTAGTGTTTTCATTTTAAATGAATCTACGAAAGAGTTGAGATGTATCTTTGACGCTATCGAGTCTCGGCTCTGACCTTGTTTCTCTATCACTCTACATGTGTCGCCGACTTGTCGTCCTCAATCGCTGCGTCTGCCGTCCCAATTGCTGGAATGTGCTGTGGAACATTATCCTTTACGAAGAAAGCATCCAACAATTTCTCATCCTCTTCGTCAATCTGAGCTTGCAATTCAAACATATGGATCTTGTAAGGAGAAAAAAAAAACAAGTTTCTGCTTGCCACATAAGTAATACCAAATTAACTGAAGCTTCAATCAAAATTTCAGCAAAACAGTAACACCATAATGGCTTTGGGTTTCATTGAATCCCTCGAAAGTATCGATATCTTTATCTTCTCTATCAATATCATCCTTGGACGACTCTTGAGTAATAAACAAGGAATTGTTAGTGTTGGGCCTCGAAGATCTCGTCGTCAACTTCCCTCTCCTGAAGGCGACCTTCTTTTAAGGACCTTTGAGCTTAAGCGCGAAGAAAGAAGACTATCTTCTTTGTGTTGCTTGCATGACTAAGGATTTGGCTTGCTTCTTTGAAGGCAATTTGTCTTCAGCAAGGATTTGGTTTGCTTCTTTTGGTTTTTTTTCTGTTATTTTTTAATAACCGTTACCCACTAGTAAAAAACTAACCCCAAACCGTAACAGTTTTAAGATACAGATTTTATAATTCAATTATATTAAAAACAATAAGCGCACATAGCTGTACCCATTCCTAGTCATAATGACCTCTATTTTTCCCTCGGAAGCCAAATAGTTTCAAAGTTGCAAATATGCAGCATTGAAGAAAAAATTAGAGGAACAAGATTGTAATCAATGGGAGTGATTTTGACATAAAGCATCAATTTCTTGCAATGATGATAACAGCCTGAAAAACTAGGTTTATTAAAAAGAAAAAAAAAAAGTGGTTTCTGAGATGAGTGGAAAATGGGAAAATAAAGTTAAGAGGATGAGGCATTAAAAGTTACTTAAAAAAATTTAAAAAGTATAACACGACTATAAAAAGTATTGGGAGCATTATTCAAGTGCATTCAGTATGGACTGCTCAACTCTATTACAACATTTGCCGGCAGTGCATATCAAAACCTGCAGCAACTGCTTTCCTAAAGACGGCTAAAATTGAATCACTTGTGCCTTTTAAAAAGAGTATAGCAAGAGGACAACAATTTGAACTGTTACAGTCTCCACAGTCACCTGGCTCCAAATAAAGCCTCTACCTACTCATGCAGTCGTTAACTCTAGTAGGCATGAGTTCTTTACATTGGAGGTTGACCGGTACCAAGCAGCTCACCAATTAAATTAGTAACCTGGTGACAGAAAAAGAGTGTCCTAATCATAAACCAGATGCAAGATAGTCCTCTATTCATACATATTCCAGGGTTGCAGCACGACCATACATGACTAAAAATAACCTTCTAGCAAACATTTGAGGGAAGGACGGGAAAAGAAGATTCCATTTAAATTAATAGCAGATCTTGTAAAATGAAGCAAGTGATATGGAAAGCTAAGCAAACTTATCAGATGGTCATCTCAATTTAATCTAAGTTGGGAAAAAAATCCGAATTTTATATAAAGAAATATCAAACATCAAATTATCTTCAATAAAAAAATTGAATAATCATTAGGCCATACAATTTAAAACATATCATTATTGATATGTGAGTGAATGTCTTTTTCTAAATCAGAGACTAGTTTGGAAGAATACTTATATAGGTGGTATGCATGGCATCGTTTACTGGATGTCTCTCAAAGTCCAAAATTAGCTTAAAAAAATTGTGAAGTGCATGATGAAGCTAAATCTTTCCGGCGTGTAAAAGAAAATATATGGAAGGCATAATGATGCTTTTTAATATGACGCTTACATGCCAATACTTGGAGACACAACGGTCAATGCAACTGTTTTCACCCATATTCAACTCAGATTCCTTATACCTGAATAAAAGTAATCTTATCAACATAGGGAACTCCTATTAACAGTAACTTTCAAACCATTGATAAAAATTCATGCATATTGAAGAAATAAGATAGTTCACATACTTTTTCTCAATGCACTTGTTAAAACATGTGTGGGTTAGCCTGCATCAAGTAAATAAGCAAATATAAATCAAAGATGAGAGGCTAAGCTTCATATTAAATGAAGATGACATCCGTAGAATCACCAAATGGACATTTACAATGTTTATAAAGCCTCAACAGATGGATGGAACAGGAAACAATAACATGGAGAATTGAAAAGTACATCCATCTATCAATATTAAATTAGATACGGAGGACTATTTTAGCCAAATAAAAAAGCCTAAAATTCATTAAACCTCACCACAGTCACCTTAAAACATAAGTTTTTTATTCAACTTTTATCTAGTACATTTAATGATAGATGACATTATTCAAGAACTAAAGCAACCACAAGTACGTAACCTTAGCAAAGTAGGCCAATGAGGCACTACTAGTTAAGTATTCAACTGGAACTTCAAAGGAACAAATTACTGTAAAGGTTAAAGACAGACCAAAATCAATTTGACTATGACTTTCAAACATCCAAATTGTAACATCTCTAAATAAAGATTAAACATCAGTGTCTTCAAAACCCCATATTCTTTCAGACCCCTGATATTTTATAGGTCTCAATAAGGAATGCCACTTTTGGTACAGTATTTGCAAACAGTAAGATGAAGACTGCATAAATGCCTAGTCTCAAAACAAGAAGTAAATGGTTCCTCAAGGCTCAATCCCAGCATACTGTGCATCCAACTACTGGAGCCATTGAAACAAAGAAATTACATCGCACCAGACGTGCCTCCTAAGGTTATTGTTAAAAAAGAAGTGGAAGTAGATACAGATACAAAAGTTATGCATTCTTTTAGTGTTAGTTATTGGTATTGTTGAAAGAATTTCATAAGGCATCATTGAAACTAGTCAATAAGCTTACTTGTTAAACAACTCTACCCTGTACTCCATCTCTTTCTCTGCCATGCCAAAAATCTGAAGAATCGTAAAACAAATGTTAAAGCAAAAATTTAACAACTAAATCAAAAATCAGAAAGAAAATTAAACCTTCATGAGTTACTAGAACTAAATCACATCGTCACCGAGGGACCACTCTAGAACAGCAATGACATAAAACAATAATAACATTCAGAATTTCAGAATCAAAATTTACAGATTTGGGCTCCAATTCCCCTCAGCAATTAGCATTAAAGTGCCCAAATGTTCAGAATGATACATAAAAGTTATCCTAGATCAGGTCAGCATCTATACTTCATCTTATTCTTTCAAATCCACCAGCAGATATACAAAAATAGCAAAATAAAAAGCACCAACCTGATCTTTGTCCAAAGCCGTTGGAGGATTGTTAATAGCCGCCATTTGACCCTGCAAAAAGCACACGATTTAACAGAAGCTCTTTCAACGTGTGAAATAAACGCAAATGATCGAAATTCTTTTAAGGGGAAAAAAAATAAACTGAAAAACGAATTAGCACGGAAAATTAAGTGAGATTCATAGAAATCTCACTCAGATAAATTGAAATCCAATCTTCAAACCCGATGCCTTTTTGGTATTACAGAAATTTTGAGTGTTCGATACGTGCTGCCAACACAATGGAATGAGAACCCTAAGTCAATCAAAGAATGCAAATACGAATAGGGTTAAGGTGGTAAGATAGACGGGTATCGTCATCGAGTAATGACCAAAAACAAACCAGAGGTTAAAATGAGAAATTGGAGATGCAGGGGATCGAACCCTGTACCTCTCGCATGCAAAGCGAGCGCTCTACCATTTGAGCTACATCCCCACTTTTAAATTCTTTTTACTATTTTATATATATTATATTTTCTGATAAAAAAAATTTAATCATAAAAAGCTTCCATAAAGGCAAAAAAGGAACAAGAAGAAATTAGTTGAATAGACTTGTTATGTATTCTACAAATTAGTTGCGCTTTTTTCTGGTAAAAAATTAATTGTGCTTTTTTCTGGTAAAAAATTAGAAGTGCTTTGCAAATTCTTTTAATGAATTAATAAACTAGTTTGACTCTGATCTTTAAAGTTATTTTATATATCTAACTTTTAGCAGAATGCAATTTTTTGCCACGTAAATATGTAAAAAAATTATTTTTTTTTTCTTTAAATAATTTCAATCTACACACTGTTATTCACGTATATATATGTAAACGGTATTAAATAATATTTTATCCAAAATCAAAACCAAAAACGATATCGACCGGCTTCATCATATAACAATTCCCTATTTAGAGGTACAAAAATTAATTTTAATATCATTTTATTTTAAAATGGTTCAAAAACATAAAATTTAAGCAAAAATTACAAATTAAAAATAATAATGTATTATATTACTTAATATATTTTATTTTATTTTATTTTTCATAAATATTAAATTATAAATATTTTTATCCTTAAATATATATAAAATATAATATTTAATAAAATAAAATTTATAATTTCGAGTATTAAGATCTTAAATAAAAAATAAACCTAAAATTTTAAATAAAATAATAACCAAACTCGAAAATCGATCCAAAATTTATAATACAAAATCAAACCATTCGATTATTACATGCAATTATCCAAACTTGTGGATAGTTTTTACATCCACACGTTCATAACTAAGACACGAATCCTAGACCTTTGACATCTATACTCAGATATTCATAACTAAGACAAGACACGAATCCTAGAACTCGTAAATATCCAAATCTAAATGGGTATCATGTAATTGACTTGTACCAAAAGTGATAATTTTATTAGAAAAAGGAGTATTTACGTCAATTATACAAAAATTAAACAAGAAAGGTGACGGTCATCAAACAGGCCTAGTTCTTTTGCCAAACCATACTTCTAATTTCTAAGAAGGAGATTACTAAACCATACTTCTAATTTCTAAGAAGGTGACGACTTGACAAGGTTAGATTAGTAACCTATTGTTATTTGCTAACGCATACCCTACGAGGCTACGCCAATACAAGGCAATTAGTAAAGCCTTGGCCCTTGGGATTATTTCTATTTGTTAACGCATCAGCAAGTAACTTCCTGACTACTTGGTTCCTTGACATAAATTATACAGTTGATCCATGTATGCATGTCGCGTGATTAATGCTAATCCACCAGAATGAGGTTAATAATAATGAAATGTGAGTAATGATTTTTATAATTGTACCAACAGTAAAGGTATAAATTATCTATTATAATGTTATAATTAATTACAAGTGAGTAACACTATTTTTAAATAAAATTATTATTTTATCAATATCCCTCTATGCTAGTCTAATTGTTCAATAATCATTTCAGCTTTGTTTCCCTATCCTTTCTAATATAATTGATGATTGTCACCTTATCGCAACATACGAAATGTGTAATAAATACGTAAATATATATATATATATATATAGATATATATATATATCATAAGTAATATAATAATAAAAAAATATCGTTCTTATAGAGATTATTTTATTATAAACTAAATTTTAAAACTACAAAAAATAAAAATTAATTTTTTATGTGTTTTTATATTTTAAGAAAATAAAATTAAAATAACTAATGATAAATAATAATAATTAATTAAATCAAATTTGGTAACTAATAAGATATATGAGAAAATATCTATGAATACTTAATAGTCTAATTTTTTAAACATGTGAATCACTAAAATTACTCCAATATTATTATCAATTGATTACATGATCAACTGAATCTATATTAATATGTATTCATCTCTCAAATAAACTACACATCCTATAGTAATTAATTTAATCACACTCTCATTTCAATTAAATTGCATAATCCTCGTTAAGTTAATCAATTATGGATCACATACATTAGAATCATATGTCTCTACATATAAACTATGTATGTTATTTAATCAAGACAAGCAATTAAATAATTCTCTCAAATATATTTAATTACCTCTATAAATAAATTGTTGGTCAAATAAGTAATAGCATAATAATCAGATTAAATAATATAATTAAATTAAAATCATAATTGAAGTAAAATATTATATGATCACGTGGTAAAACTTGGATTTATAAGATCAATAAATCAATAAATTAACTACACATAATTATGTTCATAAACCTCATATTTTTCATAAAATTGATAAAGAAATGAGTAAAAGAAGAAATAAAATCGATCTCTTGAAATGTGATACTAATTTCCTCTTGAATCCTTACCAAAATTATATCTCATTTTTTTAATTTTTTGTATTTTTCTTTCTTCTTAGCACCAACAACTTATTAAAATTATGCTAATGACAACTTCTTAGGATTTATGGGGTAATTAGGGGTTTAAATATAACTCAAGTGGAATCTGGACCATCAGATCAGCTTCAAATCAAAGATTGAGATCAAAACAAACAAAATTAACTATGTCAGCCAATCAAAGCACAACATGTGGTACACGAAATTCACTAAATTCATTAGGTTGAATCATCGCCACGCAACGCAATGTGATTCGTAGTAACGTATTGCGTGGTGCACGGATGGACGAAGAGAGTGACAACACGTGGCATAAAGGTTTAATTGTGCTTAAACTCGAATTGAACGTCGTTTCAACATGTGACACGCGGTGCGTTACTCCTCAAATGTGACGATCTACAATTTGTTGTCTCTATTGACGTGGCATCCACATGGCTTGTCTAATCAACTCATCTACTTACAAGTCACCACGCGACAGCTCCTGATTGGTCCAACGTTAAAAATCTCAAAAAAATTCCATAAATTATATTTTCATCCTTTTTCATTAAAAAGTTTATATTTTAATATTTTTAACCCCAAAAATACTATTTATTGAATAAAAAAGTAAATATTAAATAAAAAAAAATACTAATGACTCTACTTTCATAAAATTATCATCGCCTAATCACATCACTTTTGGTTATGAATCTTGGAGAGCATAGCTCTTTAGTATGAAGCTCCTCCAAGAGTTTATACTGGAGGTTGTTGAGGTTGATGACAAAGACGAACACGAAGACATGATTGTGATGATGTCCTTAACAGCCATCAGGTCCTTCTTGCGCATTGAGATTGGCGCTTGGACTACTTGTTGGCTCTCTGTCATGTCCTAGTTGTACAACATGCTTTAAATGGTAGCTGTTAATGGTCGAAGTATATGATCATAATATACCCTATTGTGGTTTGTTTTTCTTCTTTGAGACTGTTTTCTTTTATTTATAAGGGCTTGAGTTTCTTGTTTGGTTTGTATTCAAATTCTGGTAGCCTTTATAGTGTCAGCTGTGAATGTGAAGTCCATTACCTTTGGGACATCATCAACACTTGTTTTGAGAAAGTATTGGGCTATTGATTGACTACTCTGGTTCAGACCTCACACTCTATTGTTACAGTGAACTACTTAGACACCTCTGTCTGTTAATTTCGATTTATTTTGCTTCCTATATCATGTTTTCAAGGTTGGTGAGGACTCTTTCATGTCCCCTGTGTATCCTATCTAGGTGAAGCAAGCATGGAATAAAACTTCTTTTGACCAACAAAAAATGAAAATTACATCAAATAACACCCTAAAACTTATAACAACAAAATAACACTCCTAAATGACTACATTCAACTTGAACGACATCTAATTGGTCAAAATTTAATGCGAAATAATGAACTAGACATTTTTTAAACAATAAAATCATGAGTTAGATATAATAAGTTATGTTTTTCGTGATTACAAGTTTTAAGGATACTATTTTTGTTAATTTCCTATTAAAAAATCAGTTGCTAAAATTATTCAAGCAGTCACCAATTTTTTTGGCCAAATACTAATAATCTGTGTCCTTTCTTTATATTAAAAAATTATACTGAATCCAAACTTAAACTTTGGATAACTAAAGGGACTATTTAAGGCAAAACGCCTTCCTTTATGCAGAAAAGGATTTCAAATTATTCAACAGAAGAATGAATGAAGACGTGGAAGAAACTATGGTTCAGAAATGTCCTCCAGTTATTTAATATCTGTTAGCGTACTCTTCCAACTCCGTTATCCTCGTATTTATGAGCAGTAAAATAAGCAAGCCAGAGATGCTAAAATGTTCAAGTAGTAGCACATTATTATATAAAACTGCAGCTAACAACTGCTGTAATGGAAAAGGAGAAAACTTAGGGTTAGCAATAGCTGTAACACATCATAATGGCCCGGCTAGAATGAGATTTCATTAATCCAAACCTGTTAATAGTGCAATGTTCTTATATTTCCTAGGAGTATATACCTAAAAGAACCCCAAAGAAACAAGATATAATTGTGTCATATTGTTGTCTTTCTATCGACCAGGTCTCTGATACAAAATTTGCATCAGCATTGACGAATTCCAGTCAAGTTCACATAGATGGTGAAATGGAGCACGAAGCACTGGGATAAACCTTGCTAAAAAACACTGCATCTAAAAACATATGTATATAGGGCACATCTAATCCATGTAAAAGGATATCGGAGTATGAGTAGTACCTACAACTAAAGGCATTAAGCCACTTGAACTTCAGCTGTAGGAACATTTCCTGCTGATTTAGTCATACTTGCTCTCCCTCGGTCAGTTTTGGCAAATTCCGAATGTACCTCCAACAGCGCTTGTGTACCCCACTTATTTTCTTTGGAGCATCTGCTATTGTCAAGCCTACATGATATGTAGAAAAAATTGCTCTACTCATAAGTAGGAAAAGTTAAAAAATAAAATCAAGGTATGACTAGACAACTGAAATTGAAACGATTTTATTTTTATTATTGTCTCAAACAACACTTTTCTTATGCGTTAATTGTCTTGAGAATCAATGGAAATTATGGCATTCCCCTTAAAAGAAGACATCAATCCTAATCCCCACCCACGCCACCTCAAGATCTAATGAGGAAAGGAACTACATTGATAATGCAGAAAAAATGCATTTAAAAAAACATCAAGCAAATTATATAAATGAATAAAGCATTAACAAACAGCTGGTTTGTTACAGTCATGGCTTAGGCCATAATTTTTCTTGGCTCAAGAGGCAATAACTTCGATCACTAATTCAATCCAAAATAAGTATAATTAGCTAGATAAATCCTATCTCACAATTCTACACTGTTTTCTCTTTCGTTTACAATTCTCAAAAGTTTTCCCATTTCAGGCCGTAAAAAATGAGACGAAAGTATTTACTTTAGGTAGCTTATAGTAAAGTAAGTTAGAAGCTTACCATCCTTATGAGCAATTCCCCATGCCTTGCCATGCTTTCCATCCTGCAGCAAAACAACCAAACAAAACCCAAAACCCTTAAAAACCTACGAAAAAATAAAGTTTCCCACTTTCTAACAATCCAAAATTTCTAGGCAAACGACGTTTTGTAGTATCAATTCATAATGCTAATTGAGAATACCCTCAAAACTGTAAAAAAAAATCATGGCAATTCCTCACACTTTTGCAAAGACCAAAAGAGAACAAACCAAAGAAAACAAATGAAACAGTAAATAAACGCTAAAAGAGAAAAGGAAAAACCTTGTAGAGATTGATCTTTGTAATCTGATAAGAGATATCAGTCCAATGAGTCTTAGCCAAGTGGTAACCGATTCCCCAATTAGGTAAAAACTGTGCAATCTCAAAGAAATTCTTTTTCTTACGCTTGGGTTTCTTCGAAGCGGAAGGCGAATCACTAGGGTTTTGAGAAGGAGATGGTGAAACAGTGCTGAAGCTTCTGAGAAAGTTCGATGAGAGCATCAAGAAGCTTAAGGATTGATCACTTGCTAGTCTCTTAACCAGATTCGTCGCCATTTTCAACCCCCTTTCTTTAGAGAAGCAGCTTGGATTCCCTTCGCAGACAGACAAGGCAGAGTTGGGAGGTTCTCCAAATTCTACGGCGTGATGTTATTAATTTGAGTAAATAGATTTTTTTGTACGGAATTTTAGCGGGGGTTACGAAAATATTATTAAATTTTTATTTGTTAATTTATGTAATTAAATTTTATAAATATTATAATATTATTATTATTTTGTTATTTATATATCACGATAATATAATAAAAATATCATAAATATGAGTGTAACTTATAGTTTATTATTTGACTTCATTATATTTTTATAAATTTTTGAAAGATTAAATAATATTAAAGTAATAAAAAAACCTTATAATATTTTATAACAATTATAAATTTTAATAATATAAAAATAATAAATTAATTTTCAATAATATTTTTATATCAACTTTTATTCTATTATTTTATTAAAATTTTGTAAATATGTGAATAATTTTTTACCATTAAATTATGGTTATAATTATAAAAGCATAGTTAAATTAACTGTTATAAAATTATTATTAACTATATCTTTACAATTACGAACTTACCGTTAAATTTTAAATTATTAGTAAATTTTAGTTGTTATATAAGTATCATAGTAATTAGATTTTAAAAAAGTTAAAATATTTCAAGAATGATGATATATATTATTTTAAAAAATATATAATTACAATTATATAATAATAATAATAATAATAAAATTTTGATAGTAATTATATAAAAATTTAAAATTAAATAATATTGTAAGCAAACCTTAAAAAAACTATTTATAAAAAAAACAAAGTAATTATAAATGACACCTTCACTATTTTAAGAAGTTCTATTCAATTAAAATTTAAAAAAAAATTGGTAGATTTTAAATTTTAAAATTTTTGCATATTTTAATAAACTTTTAAATAATTCAACTTTGAAACTCTTAAAAATTAAATTAGGATTTAGAAAAAATTTAATAAATTTTAAATTTTAAAAAATCTACAAATTTTTTTAAAAATTTAATATATACTTTATTAAACTTAATAGCATAGCTTCCGTTCTAAAAGTTTTTATAAAATTTAATATATTTTAAATTTTTATTATACTCATATTTTTTTCATTATAATTTCTTAATGAATTTTTACGATTATTAAAAATACTCAATATGTTATTATGTATTTTATTTAAAATTTTAATAAAACATATACTCTTTTTTAAACTATAAAAATATCCAAACAAATTTCATAAAAAAAAGACGAGCTTACATTAATTAAAAAAATAAACGTGTTCAACTTAACTTATAATAAAAGTTGTTATTATGAAATCATTGCTACTTAATAGTTATTAAAAGAAAATTATTTATTAAGGTTAGTATGTTATAATTATAAAAAAACAATAATCAATTTATGTTTTATGAATACTAGTCTTCTTGATAATTTTATATTATAAACTGTAAGCTTTTGTGTCGTTGTTGGCTTCTCGTGTGCAAAACATATAATCTGTTTATTTTACTTGGTGTATCTATCTTCAATTGTATAAAATTAGTTACTTCAAATCAATAATGCATACTTACACTGTTAGGTATACTTTATATACGAGTATGTTTATACAAACCATGAGGTTAGTCTTTATAGAGTGTATGCTAACTACACTTTTGCACGTCGACATTGTCACTAATGTATTTGGTTTGTTTTTCGTGTGAGTATTTATAGAATTTGCCCAACAATTTTTAAAACAAAACGATGTGACTTTTTAGGACCTTGCCAAACATCTCGCCACCACCTTTGGCGAGGTACAATTTGAGTTTTATAAATACCTCCCTCACTTCTCTTTTTCTTTATCCATGATTTATATAGCAATTTTTTTCCAAAATCCATACTGATTATTATATCTTTTTTCAAAATCATTTATGGAGAACTTACTTTTGAGTGTGGGTCGTTTAGTGAGTTTAGTAGCCAAATTGTAGTTCGTATGCATACATAGTGTGACTCTGTGTCTCTCGTACACAATATAGTATTAGTAGTGGACTGTGTCTCCCTTGAGTGTGAGCAATTACACTTCTGGTTACTGAGTTGGGTTTATCAATCACACTACATTGATTGGTGTTAGTTGTGACGTACAGTCAGGTTCGAGTGTCGAACCAAGTTCTTTGTGGAAGCAACAAGTAAAGAGTAGTGGTAGGTAGTCTAGATGGAGGTCCTGGTTGATAGAGATAATAGTAATTTTATTGTATATCAGATTTTTAAATATTCTATTACTTGGCAATTATTTACTAATGAATGGTTTCCTTAAGCAACCCGAGGATGCTACTACATAAATACGATCTCTATATATGTTTACCTTATTATATCACCAATTATGCATGATCACTTGTTGGCTAATCTGAGTTTGATGTGCATATGTCTCAACATATTGAAGCATAAACTCTGATTAGATGTAGACTTATGACGTTTGGTTTACTTGAGTCTATATTTCTATTTTCTTGTATCAGTTTTTCTTAATAACTCATAAATTAAAAATGTTTAGCATATCACACACAATGCATTTCTCCAAAAATTTGGTCATACCTTATATTGAGTGCATTATGGATTAATTGTCACGTGGATGTTTTTGTTGATTCTATCAATTGCTTATGCTAAACTATGTGGTCTTTTTTTCAATTTTCCCCCACCTTGCTACCTGTTCGCCATGACCTTACCAAATAGCTCCCAATCACTCCAACGATGGTGTTGGTAAGGTATACAATAAGGTGTCCTTAAGACTATATAAGGTGCCCCTAAAGCCTACTTTTTTCATACCTCATAATAATTTCCTTCTCTTCTCGCTTTACTAGTTTAGCTAATCTTCTAATTGTTACTAAATATATCCCCAAAGCATACCGAAAGTGGTAAGAATTCAACGCAACCTCAACTTGCCAATCCTTCTAGCAATGTGCCCATTCTTATAAAGGGTCATGTTAATATTTGTGAGTATCCTGGAATTATTCTTATAATGATGAGCTTGTTAAGAAATTTTATGATGCCCTTCCTTGAGGATTTCTCTACCTCTTTTGTCCTTAAGAGATATAGAGTTTACCTTCTCTCGAGATAATATTCTTAGTTTGTTATCTCTTCATGTTGTTCAGTTTTCAACATTCCCTATTATCCCCTTAAATTTGAAAATATTGTTGGCTCATATCTCTCTAAATTTAGAAATTTGAATACTCATAACATTGTTGTTAACTCTTTTGCCCCTAATTGTTCTCTTAATATTGTTGTAAATGCTATTATTCATCAATGTTCCTATCTTTATACTATCCCTTCATATTGAGGACATTTTCTCTATAGAACTATTGTTTTTCGTACTATTGCTACTCCTTATTCTACGCTCTATTATCCATCTTTGATTTCCAAGTGTGGTTCCATTATTTTTCATAACATTCCTTTTGACTGTTTGAGTAGATCTATTCTTTCATGCATTGTTCAATCTAACAGTTATGGGTCTCATTGTTCTTATGCTACCCCTTCTTCTTCATCCTTTATGAACGCTGCTCAGTCTACTCGTTATGAATCCACTCATATCTCTTCTACTCTTTTCATGTCTATCTTTATAGATGTACAATTCACTCGTCTTTTGTCTACTATTGTTTAGAAATTACAAACTTTGAATAGGAATGTCTTTGATATACATCATTTTCAAGTTTTTGCTCAACGTGTTATTTCTTCTTATCATCCTATTGTACCACATTTTCATAGTTCACCTATTTCTTTTGCCTCTATCAATCCTTGACTTGCCCCTACCAGACCTCATTACTCTAGTATTTCTTCACTTGGGTCCATGCTCAACATGTTTACTATGTACGATGGTGATGAGTTCAATTTTTCCCTTTATGCTCGACCATTCTTTTGATCAATTTGTGAATAACTTTCTCAATTAACAAACTATTGCACCTCCATCCATTGCCCCTTCTATTGATAGACAGTCTTCTCACAATTGTGCTTAAGGAAATGATGATACTGGAGAGGGACAAAGAGTGTTGATCTCATTTATGTCTTTTTACTTTTTGTTATTTTCTATTACTTTAATTTTTTTTTTGAATTTCTTCGTGTAAAATAAAGTTTGTTTAATAAATATTAGTTTGATGGTGTTATTTTCATTTGTGATTACTTCTATTTGCCTTAATTCTATCTACTTTGTTGCATTGCTATTAGAATTATTACTTATTTGTATTCCTTATATTCTGCATATATGGGTATTCCTTTGATTTTCTAAGTCAAAAAAGGAAAAAGTTCATGTGCACAACTATGTATTTTTTTTCATATTGTGTGCTACATGTACATATTGTTATCTAACTTGCATGCATTCAAGGGAGTGTTGCATAAAGTTAGGTAGAGTTGGGTATTTTTCGTGTGTTATTTTCCTATTAGTTTTCACCTGTGTAGGGATAGCATTATAATATGTGGTATGTGACTACACTCTGTTTCTACATATGATATATTAACGGGTATGTGTTTGTTTCGTGTATATAGGTTACAGGTGTACAATAAAGTCTTCAAGCTTTATATGTGTTTGTGTGCAATGGTGCTAAGACCTTCGTGTTTAAGAGTGATAGAGTGGATGAGTTTAAACATGAAGATGGATGCACTTGGTTTAAGTGTGTCTTTCGGGTTTGGGTGTGCATTGATATTTTGTTCATAGGAATAAGTATATTTATGTCATCTTCATGATCATCTCATGATAGATGTGTATCTGTATGTAGTGGTGCAATATTTTGACACAGAAAACCAAAAATGGAGAATATAAGTCATGTAAGCCTTTGTGTATTTGCTGGATTCTCGTGTGCAAAACACGTATCCTGTTTATTTTACTTAGTGTATCTGTCTTCCTCCATGTAAGATTGGTTATTGCAAATCAGTAATACACACACGCACATAACTATGTACATTTTGTATGTGAGGATGTTTACACATACCACAATATTGGTTTTTGTAAAATGCATGCTTATAGAATTTACTCGAAAATTTAGAAATGAAATGATGTGAATTTTTAGCACTTTGCTAACAAGCTCGCCACCACTTTAGCGAGGTGGCTAGGGAGATGACAATCTGAATTCTATAAATATTCCCATCATTTTTCTTATTCCTTACCCATGATTTATATAGCAAAACTATGCCAAAAATTTCACTGATTATTATATATATTTTTTAAATCATTTTTAGAGAGATTATTTTTTAGTGTAGATCATTTAGTGAGTTTAGTAATCAAATTATAGGTTGTGTGTGTATATAGTTTGATTGTGTGTCTTCCGTATACGATTTGATATTAGTGGTTGACTATGTATCCTTGAAAAGTGTGAGAAATTACACTTCTTGTTACTGATTCGGGTTCTTCAATCAGACTACATTGGGTGATGTTGGCAGTAGAGGACATCCAGGTTCAAGTGTCAAACCAAGTTCATCACCGAAGAAACAAATAAATAGTAGTAGTAAGCAATTTTGACAGAGGTTCTCGTTGATAGAGGTAATAGTAGTTTTATTGTCTATCATATTTGTAACTGTTTTATTATTTAGTGAATTATTTGTTATTGAGTAGTTTCCTTAAGTAACCAAATAATGTTATCATATAGATACAATCTCTATGTGGGTTTACCTTACTATATCACCAATTATGCATGATCACTTATTGGATTAGTATAATCTGAGTTTGATGTATGTATGTCTCAATATATTGAAGCATAAACTCTTATTAGAAAGCATTTATTATTTACAAAGTCCTTAAAGAATCTACATCTCCTTATCCTAGTAGCATATCAGGTCATAAACTCTTTCATATGTGATGTTATTAAAAAAAATCATACCTTTGAGTTGATAGGTGAGCTCAGCAAATAAAAAAAGAAGAAGAAAAGAGTCTAAGAGTGAGCAAAAAATGAGAACAAAGAATAGAAGAAAAAAGAAAAAAAAAGTTCAAAAAAATCTTTAAAAATCTCATAAAAAAATGCTATTAGTGGTAGACTTTATTTATATATAAAAAAATATTTAAAATCTTCAAAAGTCTCTAATTAAGAGAAGTTTTTAAAAGTCATTGACATTTTGAATACCCTTGTAAGTCCTGTAATTTTTTTGTGTCTTATTTGTTTTTTTGTGTGAAAAACACGGAGTCTATTTCTTTTACTAAGTGTTTCTATCTTCCTCTGTGAAAAGGTTGGTTACTGTCAGTAATACACATACACACATAATTAATCATGCTTTGGATGAGAGCATGTTATATACACACCACAGAGTTAGTTTCTTAGTATGCATGCTAGGTCATGAGTTATAGTTTTTATTTGATTGCAGGTGCGAGTATTTATGGAATTTTACTCAATAATTTTTGGATCAAAAAATAAAATTTTTGTGTCCCTTAATGAGGTCTTTGATAGATCCCCCGTCGAACCCCCGATGAAGTGGTGGGCGAGGACCTCCAATAATGCCTCGACGTGGGTAACCATGAGCTTGGGTATATCCCATTTTCTCTCATTTTTCAAGCATGAAAAGTACACCAAAACTCTATCAAAATTATCTCTAAATATTGCTTTCATATCAAATTATTTCGAGTGTATTTCAATATTTATATTACGTTTTTTATGAGTAAAATAACGCGTTTCAATACTGAGAACTTAAGCCTATTTTATATTTCTTGTGAGAACAAAAATGTGAGTTTAGATTGTATTAGCTTTGGTTGAGTTCCCAAAACAATGTTTGCTCGTTATTCATGATTCATGGTTGAGTATTTTTCCTACACTGATTATACATTATTGTTCATTTTATTGATCTTTGGTTACTGATCACACTATTTAGTGTTAGTGTAGTGTTGGTTTTGGAGGATAATCAGATTTCTATGTCGGATCAAATAGTTATGGAGACAACGAATGAGGACAACAATAGGCTATAAGGGTAATGTGATCCAGACTAATGTAGTTATTTGGCTTTATATTTCTATTAAGTTGTATCTGTTTGTTGTTTAATGAATTTATTTATTGTCAAATGATTATCATAAGTAATATGAGGAGTTTACCACATATACAAACGTTCTATGTGGATATACTCAGTTATTATGTTAGTACAATTTATATTTAAATTGTGAATACTGTGATTCAAACTCTAATTAAAAAACGTTTATTATTTATTGCATACATATTATTTTTAATTATTTTATCTATTGTTTAAATTAATCTGTCTATTATAAGTTTAATTTATAATATTGTTATATATTATTATATTTTGTTATTAGTGAGTTTGGAATAAATTTTTAAAAAATCAATATCTATTTATCGTGATTATAAATCAGATATCAAATTCTTTCCATTCTAATACTTTTGTAAATTTTTCAAAAATAATAATTCAATACACTTAAATTTATAGATTTTTATAAACTTTTAAAAAATCTTAATTAAATACCACTAAATTTTTATTAATTCTTAAAAAAAATCTTCAATAAATTTTTTAAACTTTTAAAATCTATCTATTAAAATCGTATTTGAATCCACAGTTATTAATTTATTTGACTATCAACACGTTGCAGACTTAAAAAGTCTAAATTAACCGTTTGAAATTATATTTGACATTTTTATTCATTAATTAATAATAAGAAATAAAATTATAAACTTTTCATGTCTTACCATAAATTTATTTCACATTATTTACAAATTTATTAATTTATCTTAATATGATCAAAGTATTGATTAAAATATACATTCAGGTATTTAACAGTGTATTTTTAACATTTTAGAGGAAATTTTTATAATTATACTAAGTGACGTAATTTATATTACTCAAGGAAATTTCTTCCTATTCTTCCTATTCGTTAATTTTTAGGTTAATATCTTCTCAATTTTTTTAATTGAATTAATTTAGTTAGAAGTGCGGGACCAAAGTACAAAAATCACCAATAGAGCCTAAAAAGACAACATTTAATATTAGGTAATTTTGGAAGAAAATAAAAACATTTTTCATTTCAAGCTAGTGTATATTTTCATATAATGTCACTGTAGGAGTCTAAGAAGAAAGTAAAAGTGAAAAAAAAGAAGTAAAAAGTTGATTTAATCTCATTGCAAAATATGTAATTTAACATAACAAAAATAATCAAATTTGCTCAATTAACTAAGGTCATTAAAATTAAGTGTTATATATGACAAAAAAATACATTTGTTAAATTTATTAAATAATACTAAATTAGTTATAAAAAAAAGATTCAGATGTAACCCAAAAAAAAAATCAATTTGAAAAACAGCAAAATTTAAAGATAATGGCAAAATAATCAAAATCTACTCAATATTCATGAAGAAGAAAACTATAATCTGAGAACAATTCAAATGAGACGATAACCAGATGAAGACAGTACGGCACAGCAAAACAAGCACTAAAATTCCAGAGCTGAAGCCTCGTGAGGAATACCTTGAACTTGCTTACTGGTTGATGCTTCATCAAAATGTTAGTAGAAATTTTGACAATTTAAAAACTAGGCAAACCCAAATATTACAGCTTTTGTCACAAATCTAACTTGAGTTGTTGATCCAAGGTAACTGAGACAGTTTGTGTAAGGTAATTAAAAGTACTACATTAAATAATATGGTCGACAGTGAAATTGTCGTAACAGGTAATACTACACTTTATCTAAATAATAGATCAATAATCGACTCCATGAGTTAAATTACTCCATTGAAACATTAATCAATATTTTATTTTTTGGGTCGAAAGACTGAAACATCAATCATCATTGCTAATATAAAATAATGGAACAAGAAATAAACGATATTTTCAAAGTGCCTCGCAGAAAACCATTTGGTAATTTTGACCTCAAGGTGATGGTCGACAGAATCCGGCAGTGAACAAAGATTTGAACAATAAAAAATTTATTACAACCTTGTAAAAGTTGTTCACATGGCTTACCTTACCCTGTTTCAAGTATGGTCTTTGAGTTTGATATAGTTCAAATGCTGTTTGATCTGACGGATAATACATACACTTTTTTTGTTTTCCAAATCAGAGTTTAAAAATCACATTAATTATCATTTTATCTACATTTCAACAATATAACATTAAAAAAATTAGATAAATATAAATAAAGAGTTTTTACAAGCACAATAAAGCCAGCCCCTTGCTTTTTTCCAAAATAACCAACAAAAATAAACTGATAATAGAATTAAAATAGACACAAAGTATAAAGAAAAGGCCAATTGTTCATGTAAACCAAAAGAGTGAAAATAGGTACTAAAAAAGCATATTCTATTTAATTAAATGTAAGCCAAATTATTTAAAAGGAACCAAATTTGAATCAAGATGGCGAAGAGAAAGGTGATTGAATGATTCAAACCTGATAATAACACAAGGAAGCAAAAATTTCAAGTCCAGTAATGCCACCAGAGAGCAAGCTAACCTCTCCATAGCTTCAATGGGAGCCATTTTTTTGGCAACATGTGAAGATAGTAAAAATTTCATGGAACACAATAGATTCAAATTGAGAATATTACAAGAACTAGCTACAAGTCAGTCTCAAAGGTAGGTAAAAACGAATGTTACTCTGCTATACTTCTAAATAAAATTATCACGAAAAAGGAAAAGATAGATATACTCCTAATATGACTTATCACTCTGGAATTTAGATTGCAGAATTTAAATTTCAAAAAAGCCTCAAGGAAATTTTACAATTTACCTAAAAATTTATGAATCTGATAAAACTCATTCCTTTTTAGCTACTTCTTAAAAATAGAGGTATTTAATTTCCTAACCCAGTAAAACCTAATAATGTTTCAGGCATTACCTTAGTCAATACAAATGCACATTGGACAATTTTTGACCAACTTTTTTATCTAATTACCAATGATGCCATTATTATTTATTTTAATTTATTAATTATAATGATATAATTATCCACTAATATTGTACTATTTTTATAAATCCAATCTCTATTTTGGTTGACTCTTTTGTTTATTGTAAAATTTATCGTTTATATATTAGAAACTATTTTGGATAATTACAAAAAATAACACCTATTAAACTTATAACAATAAAAATAACAACACAATAATATTGAATGGGATCTAATTGAACGGTATTTAACATTAAACATATCAAAATGATCATAATTCAATTTGAACAGTATCCTATTGGATAATGTTCAATGTGAAATGATGTACCATAATTTTTTTAATAATAAAAATATATAAGTTGACGTTATAGGTACTATTTTTGTAGTTACAAGTTTTAAAGATGTTATTTTTGTTATTTTCTTAATTATTTTCTCGTTTTAACCAAAATTATGGCCTGTTTATCTAAAATTGTATTTATCAACAAGATATCAAATTAAAAATCAATTATCATTAGAAAATTAAAAGTACATAAATAAAAACAATTTAAAATTCATTAACATTACACTACAAATATAATTTAAAAAAAAGTAAGCAAATATTTTATATTACACCAATGAGTTATAATAATTCAAATAATTTTCGACATTTTAAATTATTTTAGTAAACTTTTTATATTATGCAATGTCTATTTTTACGTAGTAAGATTAATTGTCATTTCTTATGTTGCTCTTTATTATTTTTATATTAGAAATTTTATTTTCTAACTCCAACAAAAATTACTATTCATCTAAAATTATTTAAACCATGTATCGTCTCATTTTCTTCTTGAAATCAGCAAGGGTCACAGTCCATAATTGAATAACATATTATTCCCCTTCTCACATCTCTGGGCATTAATTTTTTTTTCTATTTTAATCTATCTTTATATTATTCTCTTTTTACATAAAAAATTTTGCTAGAGCTGTTCTATAAAATAATTTAGTTGTCATTAGATTCATAAATGCCTCACATTTATACAACCTACATGCTAAATTTACACTTTACATTTTATTTGTTTATCACCTAAGTTTTATTCATAATTGTTTTCCTCCTTCGGTGATATTATTAAAAGGAAAAAAAACTTTGCATATTTTTTTTATATAATTAAAATAAGAACTTCATATATATTAAAACAAATGGGATCAGCTAATAAACTTGCATATTCATCTACATTTGACTGACATATAACTAGTAGGGGTGCTTATCTGTGTTATGAGCTAGTATCGCATTCGTGTGTTGATACACAATAAATATTCCTAATATTTGTATAGTATATTATTTATAATGATAAAAAAATAATAATATTAAATTTATAAATTAATTAGTGATAAATTTTAATCCAACCATATTTTAATCATGTCATGTACTTATGTTCTTGTCGTGTGCGAAATTACAACCCAAATATCTACTACTCTCTATATTAGAAAGAATGTATCTTTTTAACTTAGCTTTTAGTTTATATGTATGGTTTATTATTACCACTCAATGGGAAAATGGAATCTAACAAGAAAATTAAAAAACATTTTACTCGTACTTTTCAAGAAAATGACTTATAAAGGAACAAAGAGCGACGGTAACAGCAATTCGTGACATTAGCTTTTATTGAAAGAAAAAAAACAACAATAATAATAAAAATTTAAAAAATTATAACCATAGACACAAGGCCTAATACATTATAATAACGGTATTTCATATTAAACATAATTTAAATTAAATTATAATCATTTAAACACGTTTAATATTAAACATCATCTAATTAAACCCCATTCACTGTTATTATAGTTTATTTTTATAATTATAAATTTTAAAGATATATTTTTTTAATTACCCAAATATTTTTTAATAAGTACGACACTTTTAATTAAATATATTTATGTTTAACATAAATTTCTGATACATTTTAATACACCTCATCATTTAGACGGACGAAGCGATTATCATAGACACTAATCAAATAGGGGCCCATTTTTTTTTTTTTTTGTATCTATCATATATATATATATATTTAAAATATAATATTATAATACAAAATATTAAAATATAAAATTTATTATGTATGTTCTTCAATTATATGTTATTAACTACTTAAAAATAGTGCATCGTATCTCTTAATTTTATTATTTAAGGAAAAATAAAAACTAAACGTTAATTGAGATTATAAATTTTATAAAATTATTCTCTTTAATTATTCAATAATATTATCTCATTTTATCTTGGTTAATTGAGATTATAAAAAATAAGTACTCATGTTTATTCGTAAAAACATCTATTTTACATTTTAAATTTTATTTTGTGTATATATATTTGTTATATTTAGAAATAAACATACAAACAGATATAAACTTTTCATTTTACTTCAAAATTCCCCACCCCAAAAAAAAATTACTAATATATTATCAAATCTCATTTCTGATATAGTTCAAATAGTAACTTTATTTTGCAGAATTTGCTCATCATTTTAGTTCATGCAAAACCTAACTCAATACATTTGCTTGTTAATCATTTATTTTTTAATTTCATTTACATTTTTAATTTATCATTAACATTTGAAAAAAAATTTATTTATTCAATTCTTATTCTTTTATATTTGACCAAAAAAATATATCAATAATTTTTCTTTGTAAATTTTTATCTTTTAATATTTATCTAGTTTTATATATTAATTGTATAAGTTTCTTAAGCTTGAACCTTTCTATGTGATCTTTGAACTGCCACAAAGGGTCTTCAGGTTCCCAACTTGCCTCTATGCCCGAAGCATTTTTCCACTTGACCAAGTATTCCCAATAGCTTGGTACACCCCTACGCCAAATTAAACGATCTGCCAAGATAGAGTCCACTTCTCTATCAAAAGAGGTTACTATTGCGGTGGGCACCTTATTTGATTCTCCCTGACTCATGTCTTCCTCGTCTCCATGATAAGGCTTCAACATGCTTACATGAAAAACTGGTTAGATTTTAAGCCTCAGAATGAGTTGTAGTTTGTAGGACACTTTACCGACTTGCTTAAGAACTGAAAATGATCCCTTGTACTTCCGTACCAACCCCTTGTGAACCTTCCGCAGAGACTTGAACTATTGGGCCAATAATTTGATAAAGACCAAATCTCTTTCCTAAAACTTGACCATCTTTTTTTTCTTGTCATCTCACTTCTTCATCTTTTTAAATGCCTTGTTTAAATATGCTCGGGCTAACTCGGCTTGTTCATGCCATGCTTTAGCAAATTTGAAGGCAACATGACTCTCTCCTTCAAGCTTGTGGCCAAAGCATGAGGAGTTATAGGTTGCTTCCCCATAATGATCTCAAATGGACTTTTGTCAGTGGACTCGCTCCTCTGCAAGTTATAAGAGAATTAGGCTACATCAAGCAACTTAGCCCAATCATGTTGGTTGGCACTAACAAAGTGCCTGAAATAAAGCTCCAGCAATGCGTTGGCACGTTCCGTTTGCCTATTGCTTTGTGGATGAAAGCTTGTGAAGAAGTTCAAGTCTGATCCCAACAACTTGAACAATTCCGTCCAAAACTTCCCAGTAAATCGTGGATCTCGATCACTCATGATGTTGGATGAAATTCTCCTATGCTTCACAACATGCTTAAGGAACAAATGTGTCGACTCATCCGCAGTGCAATCTACTGAGGCAGATATAAATGTCGCATACTTGGTGAAGCGATCAATGATTACAATTATACTGCCAAAGCCCTCTGATTTTGGCAAGTATGTGATGAAGTCCATTGAGACACTCTCACATGGTCTCTTTGGAATAGGCAATGGCTCTATAACAAGCCTCTTAGTGCATCCTGCTCTATCTTATCTTGTTGGCATATAAGACAAGTTTTCATATAGGCTTCAACATCATCACGTAGTTGAGGCCAATAATAAATGGATTTGATCAAGGCAAGGGTGTGTCTTATACCTGAGTGTTCAACCCATAGTGAATCGTGGCACTCCTTGATTAGCTCTTACCTTAAGTTCCCCCACTTAGGAATATAGATGCGATTTTGCTTAGCATAGAGTAGTTCGTCACTCTGCCAACATCGCTTTGTCTTTCCTTCCTTGATAAGGGTAAGGAGGTTCTAAGCAAGGGCATCATACTCCAACCCTTCTTTAATTCTTTCCAACAAAAGAGTTTGTGAAATATGCTTTGTATTGCTCTTAGAGAGGTTATCTTACAACTTCCCAAAGATGAGTACAAATGAATACCAATAGATCTATTTATAATGTGGCACCAAGCTTAAGATTATGTCACAAGTTTCTAGATCCTACCATATCTAGAATGTACAAGAGTATCTACATTGTTATAGTTTTATCTACGATATGCCACAAGGTTCTAGAACCTTCTAATCAAGTCTAGCCAACTATAGAATCTTCTAGGATTGTCTAGTTCCTTCATGTAAATTCTAGAATGTTTCGAAAGCTTCTAAAGACTTCTAAAACCTTCGTGAACCATCCAACACATTCTAAAATATTCCAGCACCTTTCAAGCACTTGCTAGTGTACTCTGGAACATTCTAGGATTTTTCAGACTTGAGTTAAATCCATCCAACTCTAGTTCCCTCTAAACATCACTAGATCATTCTAGAACTTTCTCATGTAATAACTTGTAGAAAAGTCTAGATCATTTAAGCAAGCATCATTTCTTTGGATTTTAAAGGACAATTTAAGTGAGACGTAACTCTTTGTTTTCTTACATTAATCAAACAAAAAAATGCTATTACTTTTAAGGATGGAGAGCACAAGATCTCACCTAAAGTGTTGTTTAGCAACTAAGTTTAGAAATTATGTAAAGTAAGCTAGCTTAACCTTTAATTTTTTATTATTCTAAGATGACAACACGTACTTATAAAAAAACAAGTTTTGTGTTTACTATATAATAAGATTATTGAGAATGATTATGTTTGATTATTTTTCTATTTTTAATGTTTAATGTATAACCTTGGTATTTATTAATCCAATCACATTTTAGTCCACAATAAAACCTTAAAACCTTGAAGTAAGTATGATTATAATGATTGATATTAGAAAATAAAAATTTTATTAAACCTAAAAACATTTGTTCAAGTTAAAAATTTATAGTAAATTTTTATCTAACTAGAAATTATTTCATTCCACACGTACCCATCAAAAAATATTAAGATACATATGTCAATATCTTATTCCATTATATTTATCACTAAATGCATAAATGACTAAAGTATTTAATATCATTTTATTTTAACCCCTCAACAAAAAAAGCATATGTTCATTTTGTACATTAAAAAACATATGTTCATTAACATCGTAAAAAAAATGAACATATATTTTTTTCTCCGATAAGGATAAAAATAAAACTCCATGTATAAAGAATGTTATGATTGATATACAATTAAACTTTATATTTAACAAAATATTAAATAAAAATTTAACTTATGACATCTTTTCACAAACAAATAAAATTAAAAGCATAATTTCTAAACTAGACACTAAGTTTCTTCTTAGAACTAAATAAAGTGACCCCATTTATGACCATGTACAAACATCTATTTTCTTAATGTTTATTTTTGCTATTGATTAGTCTACTTACATATTTTGATAGGAGTTGATAAGTCCTTTTACATATTTTGCTCACTAGTTTAATGTCGTAATTTTCCCAACTTCAACTACGGTTGAAATAAGTCAAATTATGTAACCATTTTTGTTTTTTTTTTACAAATTTATTTTATTTATTTTTCTGTCAAACATAAAAGTTGTAGGTCAAAATAGATTAGAAGAACTTGCTTAATAAAATACCTAAAACAAAATATATCCCCATTCCAAATCTCATTAGATTGAGCGGCCAGGAATCATCCAAGCAATTGGACAATTAATTCAGTCATTACACACTCCCCACTGCAGGAACCAATCAAAAATGCTGAAAAGTTTAACATGCGTTCTCTTCTGAAACAATAAACATAATTGGTAGAATATAAGATGAATCGCAAGGGTAGATAAATTTGCACCCAAACCACTATGATGTGACACGTAACAAAATAACTTTAAAAATGAAAAAATATTCATTTTATAAGAAAATTATGCCACTAGACATACAATAATTGATATGTGCATAAATATGTATATTTAGCATTTCTTGTAAAGTTGATAATAATGTAAATATCATTATAATTTAATTGTATGGAAAATCATATTTATATTAGTGTGTTTAGATTGAACAAAAAATTGTAAAGGAAAAAAATAGTTGCCTATATGTGAGTTAAAAGAAAAGGTAAAAAAGTAACATGAGGGGAGAGGGGAGGGAGGAATACAACAATACATTTAAGAAAAAAGATATAATATTACTAGATATTCCATTAGTACGTGAATGAGATGAGTTTCCTTCAAATTGGTGAAAATGATTCTAAAAACATGATGCTCAAACAAAACAATGAAATATCCAAATCTCCATTACTATTTCATTTCATTCTATTCACACCAACCAATCATGACCTAACAGCTAAGAAGACCTAGTGGACAAGTACACATAAGCTTGGAAACTCATTTTAACTACTGTACCCCGATTAGAGCTACCATGTTTGTTAACCCTAAAATTATTACACCATATCTCAAGTCAGAGCATTGTACTAAAAATTCAGTCCTTGGAACTCATAAAAAATGCCAAATGCAGTACAACTAACAATCGACATTATTATTACACCATCGGTAAAATGAATTTATGAAAATTAACATGTCTGAAGTCAGAGCATTGTGCAATAAATTTAGTCCTCAAGCTCGTAATTCTTAATAGGAGCAAGTAAAAGACCCACAAGCATAAAAAATGCCCAGCATGTTTTTAATTGTTATTTTGAAGCTCGCCTTATTAAGTCTAATCTATCTAACAAGTTAAGACTTAACCTCAAATGGTTTAGGAGTGGCTCACGCCTTTTTCGGTTGAGGCTCATGCAATTTGGTGGTGCACAATGAGACCGTTGAGGCAATACGACTCTATTTCTGGAATTATCTTCTCATGGATGGGTTGAAAATCCTAGTGATACCCTACACATACTAGCCTAAAAACTAGTTTTTTGTGTTTCGACTCAAATATCCCAATGCTACCCACCACCTGCTTGTATGATATTTTTCAATATCCTTGATTTGTTCTCATGATCATTTTAATATTAAATTATGACTAATTATAATTTTGTTATTTTATGAATATTATCTAACACTATTTTTTTATTCGTTATTTGTAAAACTTAAGTTAGGCTTATTAGTTATTATAAGTTGCATCGGGAAAAAATTGCCTCAAGACTATAGAATAAGGCTTATGAGTTACACCTTATACTTTAAGGCTTGCGACTAGCCTCAAGAAATGCCTCAAAGGCATAAAATCGTCTCTTAAGGCTCAGAACATCCAATTAGCTACAAATCTACAATACACGAGTACAACATAAGAAAATGACATGATTTTTTGGAAGCTAACACATCAGAGCATTTTTCTATAAATTCAATCCTCGAAACTCAATTCTACTACAATAATCACTAGCATCAAAAGTGCCCGATAGAAACTAATCACCCACAAATATTTATCAACATACAAAGATAATAGCTTCTATCTATTATTCAAAATACTGAAACTGCATCTAGCATAAGGCTGAATTGATGAAGAAACGTTGAAACAACGCTTTTAAGTTTCATAAAAAAACCTAAGCTTTACTTTGCCATGAGGACTCCAATAGGATCACATCATCCAATCCAAGCCTAAATGATTTTGGGTCTTATTTCAAACACAATTATAATGTGCCACTATATGTTACATAAGGCTTCATTTAGTTATTCTTCAAAAAGATTATGCATTAATCCTAGGTTGTCATCTATTAAGTAATATAGTTAAGTTCATGAACTTGGGGCATTTCCACATTTAGAGATGTAACTAGGATTTAATATCTAGATTGTGTATGTTGGTTCCTGTACTAAGTCCCTACGTAGACATTGCAAGAACAAAAAAGGTAATGATACATCAGAACTTTTCAGTAAACAGATTGTTTTCCGGCTCTTTCTGATGCAATCCTGCTTTATGTGAAGTCTAAAATCTCACTATGAATAATGCCTATTTTCCTACATTGTGATGCCAATATATCCCCTTCTTAGTTTTAATATTGTCCAGCATCATGTATAAAAAGGCTTTAAAATTCTCAGCATCCAACAGCAACTGAGACAATTGCCCTAGTTGGCTAGATATTTGGAAACACACTTGATCATAAACATATAGAAACAGATAAGATGTCTTACTCCTACAGGTCACATTTAAGAATACCAATAATAAGAAAGAAAACACCAGACAATAATCTTTACATTAAACACAATCTTACCACATTCAAACAGATGACTGAATAAATCTTTCCGCTGACTTTCTTTCAGCCTTAACGTTGTCTCCTTTTGCCCAAAAAAGGTCGAATTGAAAAGATCTATTAGAAAAAGAAATTTACCAAAAAAAATCAACAGTGAGGCATCAACCCAAAAAATTTACATTTATGGTGACAGTATCTTGCATAAGACCTCAAAGCCAGAGGAAACAATTAGCACAACTACAGCTTAAGTGAAGCAATTAACTCAATTGAGTATTTATTATCATCGTCTTTCACCATGTAAAACACAACTCAACTTGTAAAGGTGTTGATGCTCCAAAAATATTCTACCTCACATAAAAGCACTCGTTAGATCGGTTCCTATAATGTTCAATACAAATGACACCTATATGGTCCAGAATAGGTTTGCCATGGCTAGTGAACAGACCTATGACCTATGAAAGTAATGTTATTTTCACAGTTTAATTAACTGTCAATGACTAGCATGGCATGATAGAAATTGTTATCCCCAGACACGAAGAATGCAGGCTGCCAAATTACAAAACACACTAACCTCAGTCTCACTCACATGAAAACCTAATTGATGCATATGGTTACAAGTTCTAACAGTTCTTCCAAAAAGCTACAAAGAAACAAACCTAACTACCTCCAAATCCCTGTTTCTCTCATTTTATGGTAACATTTCTAAGATTCGTTATGGTATGCACAATTACTATAAAGTTCTTCTTTTGTGGAGTTCTATAAGCCTGTCTATTGCAAAGAATAATGAGGAAGCCAAATAAAAGTATAATAAAACACAAAATATCATTAGTTGCTTTTTGGATAGTAATTGCATGAATTTTAAATAAAAAAGTCAAGAAAAGAGGATTATGATCGATCCGAAAGTTGATCTAAGCATACAGCTAAAACATTTTATCATTGTCAGTCTGTCGCTATTTCTAATGATGCTTTTACCATCACTACAAGGTTAGTTATTGCTAGTTTTATTTGTATGATTAATATCATTATCACTGTCATTGTCAACATTGCTATTTTACAATTGTTGTCCCTATTACCGTTATAGCATCAATAGCATCAATAATTATAATCGTCATCAGCATCATTACCATCATTGTAGTTTGAGAACATCTATGAAATACAATAGAGTAATAATATCTCCGCTGACAACCTACACTATCATTTTTGCTCTGCAATACTTCCAACTTTTCATCAAGTATAACCAATATCACCACAATTCCACAATTGATCCACTCTTAAAATTCATAAATGGATAATTTTGCTAGAAAAATAAAGGAAAATTTGAATCTACTACCCACTTGCTTTTCTTGTGTTCCTCCACAAGCCTTGATGAGTGCTTATGGAATAGAAATTGACTTCAAATTATTGGCTCAACACAGAAGTTAAGAAAATAAGATTTATTGGCAACAACGATATTTTACAGTCAGCAACATGCTGCAAAGGATGAGAAGGAAACAGAAGAATGGAAAGTCTATAGACTATAGCTATAGACAAGAGGCTGAATCCATACATGTATGATCATGAGAGGCAATAATTGTGCATTTAATAACTCTAATGCTGGAAGAAGAATTAACCCTGATTGGTCAAGAATGAAACAAGAAACAAGGAATCAATGAAAGAAGACAAGATGATACAGTAGTAAACTGGCACAATCTATAAATAGAAGAGAATCAAAGTGAGCAGAATGGAGGGGAGGAAAGAGGAGGAGGAAGTGGGTGGGGAATTGTATATACCACATATTGACATAACTATGAGAGCAGTGAGACTACGATCACATGTAATATGGTCATACTGTTAAGGAAAAGTAAGACTAGTACACCACTGTTGAGATTTAAAAAATATTAATGCAACAAACAACACAATGCTACTGTAAAGATTTGAGGTCAAAAACCACAACTTAACTGCCATGAACTTCAGTTCCAAAATCCATCTCCATTAACATGGCAGCAACCTGAAATGATAAAACTAGCAATAAAACACCCCGAATGTAGAGATAATTGTATAGAAGGGTGAATCACCTATGTTGCTAATGCAATAATGCCAAAGAAACAAATTCAACCCAACTGAAAAGCAACTAGAGAGATCCACACTCCTGCATCCATCACGGATTAATTCTTCTTTCCACCGCCCTCCGAACGTGTACTCTTTAACTTGCTTGTATCCCTAGGTGAGGAATGCTCACCAGAAGTTCTGGAAAATGAAGCAAAAGAAGGAATATCAAAAAGAAGTTTCAGATGCATGAGGTGAAACAAAATAAGATAACAAAGGTACAAGTAGTTGAAGAAGCACAAAGAAAACTTACAATTTATGCTTTTTTGCATTCTGTTTAATGCTTCGTACCATATCCATAGCCTTTTTTTGGTGCTCTATGGTTTGTGAATGCAAATCCAAGCCTTCAATAGTATCACAATCAACTTTACAGATCCTACACCATCCATTACTCATGGCCTTCCTCTTCCTCAAGTTACTAAACTCCATCTCAGCCTGAAGATGTTCATCATGTCAGATATCAATACCCAACCACAAACAAAGATCCCAACTAACATTATGATATAAATCTATAGTTCAGTAACTTGATGCAAAGAAATGTGTAAGCCAGTATAAACTAGATGGTTCTGTATATCTTCTTTAACAACTAAACCAACTAAAAAAATGCAACTAGTACTTACAGTGTAACTTCCATCACTAATAGGAAACCCGTGAAGTGAAAAGCTGCTTCGAAATCCAGGCTCTCCAAAACGTGGATGACTTGACATGTTGCCTCCACCAAATGGTTCAAACATCCTAGGACTAGCCATTTCACCTCTCCTTACATTATGTGGATGTGCACCAAAACCAGCTGGCTCACCCATGTGTAAATGCCATTGCATGTTCGAAGGACCCAGGTGTTCTACCCTCCGGATATTACCTGGGAGATTATCTTGACCAATTAAATCATTTCTAAAGTGTTCACCCATAGGCCTACCACCACGACCTTCAAGAAACCTACCTTCATGGAATGAGTTGCCAAGTGGTTCACCAAATCGACTCATATCTCTGCCATTAATATTATCAAGGTCTGAACCACCAAATCCACGTGAGGGGATGCCAGGTAGGGCTCTAGCTGGACTTCGCGGAGCCAAAGCATCCATGTGATGCCTACCAAATGCAGGGCCTGGTCCAAAGAAGTCTGGATGACCATGTATAGACTCCATTCTCCTAGTACCTTCACGAAGACCAACTGGCCTCTCCCATGCATCATTGGAACGCAGGGATGCACCACCATGGTATGGAGACAAGAATTTTGAGGGGACAGAGCCCATCACAGAATCTGATTTCAAACCATTATCATACTTTGATCCGTGATGACCTTTATCAAAGGACCTAGAGGATGGATCCCTGAACTTTAAAACATGATCTGCATCTGGAGAAGGCAGCCTTGGAAATTGCTTGAGATCATCTTCAAACTGTCCTCGACTAGGAAATCGATGATCTAAGACATGTCGGAAAGCATGTTCATCTGGCAAAGGTTTAAATCTTTCATCCCTTGATTCAAGAGCTGAGATGGACACAAAACCAAGAGTGCCATTCACACTCATGTTATTTGGATCAGATTGCCTACTGTCAGTATAGTTGAGCCTTTGATTTGAAAATGTTTCAGCTTCCAGCCCATTCGTAGAATGCTGAGAGCTCTTCTGACCTTCAGGACCATATAAAGGCATCACACCACCATGTGAGCCAGCAGCACCTTGAGGTGGTGGGCCAAGGGATGGCATTCCAGCATGCCCTTGACTATAAGACTCCCTGCCAAATGATTCTGCAGAGCCTAAATCTGGGACACCACCAGGTGGCTGGACGTGCTCAGGTGGATGAAGAGGCTGTCCTGGTACACCAATAGGTTTAAAATGAGTTGGAGGGTACCCCAGCCCCTGTACTTGATGAGGAGCAAAAGGAGGTGCCCCAGGAGGTTGAGGAAGAACAGATGGCCCATAATGAGATGGCAGTGGCTGTTGTCGTCCTTGATCAGATGTAGTAACCAGATGAGAACCACGCTGATGTGATGTAGAAGCAGCAGATGCAGCTACTGGGCCCTCAGCAGAGATACCAATGGCCCCCTTCTGCAACTCCCTAGCCTGTTCTTCAAGAAACTCAACTTCTTGAGATGAATTTTTGGGCTGAGAGCCAACCACAACCTCTTCTTTCACAGTGGAGTTTTCTAACTCTTGATCTTTCTTAGCGAATGGTTTAAGTTTAGGCTCTATATTTTCAAATAAATGTGACTCAGGTTTCTTACTTTTATATTCAACTGAAGATTTATGTTCATTACCCAAGGACTTCATACCAGTTTCAGATTTCACACTTTTTACTTCACTTCCATGAGCTACCACATTAGTTGCTTTAGCAACTTTTTCAGAGGAAACTTCAGCCATTTGTTGGACCAAGCCTTTATGGAATATTTTATCGCCAAAAAGTTGCTCAGGATGCAGTTTTCCTTGATCATTTGTTGCAAGAATGTTTTGTTGGTTTGCACCAGGATACACTGACCTAACTTGAACACCAGTAGAAGGTTGTGCGTAGGGCTGAGATTGAACATCATGATTTGGCATCAAATGCCTCCCAACAACATTTTGAGATTGACCAATGTGCGATCCATGCAGTTGTGTGACATTTTGTAGTTGTTGTGGATAGGGATGTTGGATAAATGAGTGAGATTGTCCCTGAGGACGCAACTGTGATGGTGCAGCCAAGGACTGCTGATAATACTGTTGAGGCACAACTTGTTGAACTTGCTGCATAACAGGGCGTTGGTTCACAAAATGCCCAGGTTGCTGAGAATGAGGGTGAATTGGTTGTTGTGTAGAAGCAACATTTTGAACAGAACCTAGTGAAGGTAATAATGCTGGCTGTTGCTGGCTTGGAAGTGCAGATTGAGAAGGTGGACGTGTAAGCACAGATTGCTGGGGGAATTGTGCCTGCAACTGAACAGGATTGTGCGATTGAGCAAGATGCATGGCTTGAGGTGGTACATATGCGGGAAACTGCTGTGAAGTTCCAGTTTGCACTTGTTGGGGCTGAGGTTGAGTATAGGATTGATGGCCACTCACTGCATGGGCTGGTGGATTTTGTGCCTGAACCTGGACATTAGCATTCAAAGCTTGATTGACTTGAGGCGAACTGACTTGTATATGATGTTGAAGCTGTCCCTGGGGCTGAACTTGTGCAAGAGATTGAGATTGAAAAGGATGCTGAGATTGAGTTTGGATCTGTGGATGAATTTGGGGTTGGGATTGTTGTATTTGAGGATGAGACTGTTGATACTGAGGGACTTGTGTTTGTTGAGTATGGAACTGTGATATGGACTGACCATGGGGTTGTGTCTGAGGTTGAGGATATGGATTACCATGAGCAGGTGGGTAGGTTTGGGATTGAATTTCTGAATGTGGTGGTACTGTAGGGTGTTGTTGAGGGTTGATTTGCACTAGGTTCTGCGGTTGAGGATTCTGAAACTGTGGGGCCTGAGGTTGAGGTTGAGGTTGAAGCTGAGCCTGCTGTTGAGGTTGAAGCTGAGCCTGCTGTTGGGGCTGAAGTTGAGATTGAGATTGAGTCTGAGGTTGCATATAAACCTGATGTTGATGCTGGCCAGTTGTAGGTGGTACATGGGCCTGCAAATGTGGCTGCTGGTATTGTGCAATTGCAGCCTGTTGTTGGGGATAGTATTGCTGATAATGCTGTTGATATGGGTCAAATCCAGGATACTGCTGGTAGTACTGCTGATATTGTTGCTGCTGTTGATACCATTGTTCAGCAGTCAATCCAGCACCTTGAACTACAGATTGCACTTGAGAGCTTGGGTTGGTTTTCACATTAGGATCCTGACTTGGTGCTGCGGTGGTTGTAGTCTGAGATGTCAGGGATTGAGACGTAACCACTACTGCCTGATCCTGATTAGCAGTAGCACCTGTACTGGAGGCGGAAGTGTCTGTAGCACCCTCTGGCTTTTGTGCTTGAGGCTGCACCCCCTGTCATTGTACAGTAACATATGGAATTGAGTAAATGAACTTGCAATATTAGCTTTTGGTCATTCAGTAATTCCAGAAAAGATACAGATAGTTTTACTCACAGGACAAGTTTGAGCATGCTCTTGTACTTGACGATGCACAATCTGGATTCCACATCTGTTGCATACAACAGGAGAGTCACCAAATGCACATCCAGAACAATGAGATGTGCAATCATTAAGAGGCCCCTGCCAAGTGCATCCACTCCTGTGGTATAGACAATGAACTGCAATTTTACCAATGGTATCGGCAAGGGACTTATTTGATTCAATAAGCGGCTGCAATAAGTGGTTGTATTAAATAAGTAAAGATGAATAGATTATCGCAACTATAGTGAAGAATTATATAGTGAGCAACAACCTTGGAATATGCTTCTGTCACTAAGTATCCATCATAAGGACAAGCCCTGGTGGTGCTCACAACGTAGGTTAAACAGGGTTTGCAATAGAGGTGAGTGCACTGTGACTGTAATGCTTCATTTGGGTATACAAGCAGACGACATACTGGACAGAAATACTCCCCAGCAAGAGATTGAATGTTCAAGATGCATTCATTATCAAATCCCATCCTGCCTTACAAGTTCAACTTCCACCTCAACTCTTATTTCATCAACAATATCAACCTAGATGCACAAGCAACATAAGATTTAGACTAAACTAATCAACACCATGCTCCCAACAGCTCCTAATGCATGAAGAAATTATACTCAAGCGCTCCATATTATACCAGGTGATGTAACCTCAATAAACAAAGTTTGCTAATTGAATTTAAAAAAATATCACGGATATTACAAAAACTAAAGTATCGTTTATTATGAAGAGATGCTCGAGAGAAAATAGAAATGCATATGCAAAATTCCCCAGATCATAGCACCTTGGTAAAACAATATCAAACTTCATTCACACACATTCAGCAATTAGATAGCAACTTGTACAAGAATTTTAATTTAGATACGAGCAAGACAGACAACAATTCAAGCAGAATATTCAAATATGTGTGCGTGTGACAATAATCCCAGCATCAACGTAAACAAACTAATAAACAGGGGCGTCCCATGATTGTGCGAAGCCTTAGGCCACGATAAAAAATGACGACCTTGATTAGTTACTTTTCTTTAAAAACTGAAAAGTGAGACGGAAATTAGGGTGAGAAACTTCAAGTTATCAAGAATTCGTGAATTATAATTCAAGCCTTCAACAAATCCAGAAAAAAATACCCTAGAAATGCATTGAAAAACTCATATAGAAACTTTTAAATGATGACCCAAATGTAACCTTAATAGGTTTTTCTTGGACTTGCAAGGATCATGAAACCTAACTTCAGAACACAAAGAGTAAATCATTTTCTAAACGACCAACTAATGACCCAAATTTGAGAATCACAAAAACCTATGAAGAACTGCGAACGGCAAGAGAGTGAAGAATGGATTGCGATGACCGTTGGCTTGATGAATACCGGCAATGGAGTTTAGCCGAGTGGAGGATTCTTCACTGGTTGCATTGGTGTGTGAAAGAGGGACAAAATCAAATTAGGGTAAGCGGATTCGAAGGGCTCGGGGCTTTGGGTTGGTACTGGTCGATCCAATTCCACTTTTGGTGTGGGAAAGGTAATTCGCAGGCTTTGGGTTTGTGTTTGTTGTGTATCGTGTGCTACAAAGATATGACTTTTTTTTCAGACACGTTTACCCTTACATGTAAAAAAAATTAATTAATTTTAAAATATAGTTTAAAATTTGTTCGATTGAAATAAGATATTTAATGTATTTTAATTAAAAATAAATATTTTCTCCCAAAAGTTAAACCACAGTTCTCTTAAAATTATTTATTTTGTAGTAATATATTTCAAGTAAAGGCTTGATTTTACTTATTATTAATAACAATTATATTTCTAATCATTGATTTGTTATTAAGTTTATTAAAGTTAATAAATTCGATTTTTGATTTATTTAAAAAAAATAAAAAAATAAAAAAATTGTAATGAAAGATATTTTATCATTAAACTATCTGCATCAGCATCATATAATTCAATTAATTATGTCATAAATAAAAATTAGTTTATTAAATTATAGATCACTTTTATAATTTAAAATTATTCATTGCATTAAGATTTAAAAAATAATAATTAAAATAGATAAAATTATATCATTTGATAATAGCATTTTTATTAAACAATATTAATAATTATGAACTAATATCTTAAACTAAGAATAAATGTATTCATGAAATAAATTAGTTTATCACTCTAATCTATACATGCATGATTTTGACATTTAAATATATAATTAAACATATTAATAATCATTAATTAATACTGAATTTAATCATGACATTAAATCAAATAAATCATAACATGTGACTTAAATTTTACATGAAATCATATTATTAAATTAAGTAGACATAGATTCTACGATAATCAATATTATTTAAATGAAAAACTATAAAGAAAATGATTTAAAAAAGCTTACGAAGTATAGGATAAAACCAATATAACTTCGATATTTTCTTCAAAATCTACCCTTGATGTGCTTTTTGATCTATCTTATTCCTTGTATCAATTGTTTTGTTTTGATAACCTCTTAGGTTGTTTATAGTGTAGTCTTTGAGACTAATTCGTTTTGGATTAGACTTTGTTTGATCCGATTATTATGATTCAAAAATGACGGTATAAAATTCCAAATTTATGTGTTGATTGGATTACTCAATCGATTAAGATTCTCGCTCGATGGATTTAACCTTAATGATTTCTAACGTAAGAATGCTCAATCGATTCTCTATTAATCGAATCCTTTTTAGATCTTCTAATAATAATAAGTATTCAGTTTTTGCTCTAAACATTTTTTTTTTTGTTTATTTTTACTTATTTCGTTTCCAAACATATATATAACATAAAATGAATACATAAAACTAATATAAAACAATAGTTTATTATAAATAAGTGAAAATTAATAAGTGTGTGTATATATATATATATAAAATAATAATAATAATAAAACCGATCAACAATAATAACTTCTTGGGTAAACCATTAAAAGTAGAAAAATGGGAGGATATACACTGTTTTTTAGTTGGGAAACTCGTTATCAATCCACCATTTGCAAAGATGACGAAACATAAAGGGCTATAACCTCTATGTGTCTTTAAGAATATATCACTTCTTCTTTTTTAAAGTTTCTTCTTTGAAAACTTGCTTTAGTCTATGAATCTCCACTGCATTTTCTATCGTACTTTTATGTAGCATACTATCACACCCTTAAATTTCAAGTAGCAATCGTGTGGTACTTAGCACCGTCTGTTGCACTAAGTCTGCCTTTGAATTCAAATGAAACTCCAAATAGACTAGAAAGAGAGTTTGTAAATAATGTTTTTTATTGCTCTAGAGAGAATTTATCTTACAAGATGCTAAGAATTACTAAGATTTCCCAAGATGAATACAAATGAAGACCAATGGGTCTATTTATAGTGTGGCTCCAAGCTTAAGGCTATGCCATAACTTTCTAAATCATTCTAAGCCTAGAATCTACAAGAGTGTTTTAGTTTTATGTATAATATGCCACAAGGTTCTAGGACCTACAAGCCAACTCTAGAGTCTTCTAGGTTTGTCTAGCTCCTTCATGCAAGTTATAGGATGTTTTGTAAGCTTCCAACGGCTTCTACATCCTTCATGAACCATTCATCATGTTTTAGAATATTCCAGTCCATTCTAGCACCTTCAAGCACATGCTAGTATTTTCTGGAGCATTCTAGAGTCTTCAAGGCTTGAGTTGAGTCTATCCATCTCTAGCCCTTTCTAGACATCTCTATGCCACTCTAGAACTTTCCCATATAGAAAAGTCTAGATCCTTTAGGCAAACACCATTTCTTTGGATTTTGTGAGACAATTTGAGCGGGACGTAACACCCTCTCCCACTCAAGTTCGCAACGCCCTCGTCGCGCCTTCAAGCTTGAACCTCTCTATGTCATCTTTGAATTGCCACAAATAATCTTTAGGTTCCCAGCTTACCTCTATATCTGGGGCATTCTTCCACTTGACTAAGTATTCTCGATAACTTGGTACGCCCTAGCGTCGGATTAGGCGGTCTGCCAAGATTGAGTCCACTTCTTTGTCGAAGGAGGTTACCACTGTGGTAGGTGCCCTCTTGGATTCTCCCCGACTTATGTCTTCCTTGTCTTCATGATAAGGCTTTAGCATGCTTACATGAACAACATGATAGATTTTAAGCTTCGGAGGGAGTTGTAGCTTGTAAGACACCTTACCGACTTGCTTGAGGACAAGAAATGGCCCTTCATACTTCCGCACCAACCCCTTGTGAACCTTCTGTAGAGATTTGAATTGTTGGGGCAATAATTTAACAAGGACCAAATCACCTTCCTAAAATTCCACCATCCTCCTTTTCTTGTCAGCCCATTTCTTCATCTTCTTAGATGCCTTGTTCAAATAGGCTCGGGCTAACTCAGCTTGTTCGTGCCACGCCTTTGCAAATTTGAAGGCAATGAAACTCTTCCCTTCATAACTCGTTGCCAAAGCATGAGGAGTCATGGGTTGCTGCCCCATGACGATCTCGAAGGGACTCTTTGTGGTAGACTCCCTCCTCTGTAAGTTATAAGAGAATTGGGCTACATCTAGCAACTTAGCCCAATCATGTTGGTTGGCACTAACAAAGTGCCTGAGATACAGCTCTAACAATTCATTGTCACTCTCCGTTTGTCCATCGCTTTGGGGATGGAAGGTTGTAGAGAAATTCAAGTCTGATCCCAACAACTTGAACAATTCTATCCAAAATTTCCTGGTGAATCGTGGGTCTCGATCACTCACAATATTGGATGAAATCCCCCAATGATTTAGAAAAATTTTGAGGAACAATCGTGCCATCTCATTTTCCGTACAATCCGTTGAGGCAGGTATGAATGTTGCATATTTGCTAAAGCGATCAATCACTACAATGATGTTGCCAAAGCCCTCTGATTTTGGCAGGCAAGCGATGAAATCTATTGAGACACTCTCACATGGTCTCTCTAGAATAGGCAGCGGCTCTAGTAAACCTCTGGGTGCATGTTGTTCTATCTTGTCCTGTTTGCACACAAGACAAGTCCTCACATAGGTTTCAACATCATCCCGTAGTTGAGGCCAGTAGTAGATTGACTTGATCAAAGTAAAGGGTGCGCCTCATTCCTGGGTGTCCAACCCATAGTGAATCATGGCACTCCTTGATAAGTTCCTTCCTTATGCTCTCCCACTTTGGCACAAAGATGTGATTCTGCTTGGCGTAGAGTAGTCCATCACTCAGCCAAAATCGCTTTGTCTTCCCCTCCTTAATAAGGGCAAGGAGGTTTTGAGGCAAGGCATCATGCTCAAGCCCTTCTTTGATCCTTTCCAACAAAGAACTACTTGGCCTACTTAAGGCTGCTAACTCCATCTTTCGACTCAATGCATCAGCCACCACATTGCTTTCGCTACGCCACTTTGATTTTTCCACTTGATAAGGGGCTCATTGTTGGTGGTCTTATGCCAAGATCCAACTCAACTTTATGGTCCACCTCCTTCCTTGGAGGTTGATAAGAGCTAAATTATTGCATTTTTGTTATGATTTAAATGTTGATATTTGTGTGAAAATTGTGTTTATTTGATTATTTAATCCACAAATGTCATTTCATGGGTATTTCGTGTTTAAAGTGCAATTTCAGGTAAAATCATGATTTTGGAGAAGTTAGGGACAAAGTACAATGATCGGGGTTGAATCAAAGAAAAAGAAAACAAAATTTCAAAATTTGGAATTTCGCCGCCGGCGAAAACCTTACGGAGAAAATGTTGAAAATCTTCCCGAGAGCACGGATTTTGGCAAAGCAATCTCGCCGCCGGCGAGATTTAGTGGAACCGAAATCGTAAGTTTTCCAGAAATCTCGCCGCGGCGAGAATAACTTCGCCGCCGGCGAGTTTCGTTCGAAAACATTTTTTTATGATGTTTTGTTCCAAAATTGCCCTCCAAAACCCTAGACCTATATATACATTATGATGGAGAAGGAGGCCATGACAGAGAGAGGAGAATTGAGTTATTTTTGCAAGAGAAAAGGAAATTTTGGAGAGAAAGGTTGGAGAAGCTTGAAAGATCATCACCATTGTTGCTACCAAGTCTTCCTCTTCAAGAGTTTTTTTTTCATCTCTTCTCCTTAGCTTTTATTTTCTGCATTTTATTCAAATTGTTTGTTCATGGATTCAATTGAGAATATGTTTGTTCTTATTTCCGTTATGAACTATTTCGTTTTTGCTAAGGCTATGATGTAGTTAGATCAAGGAAATCTGATTTCTTTTGTTATGGTTATATGAATTCATTGTTTTTAAGTCGAGTATTTATTTCCATGCTTAATGCTTTTAAATTTCTGATCAAGATTTAGATTATTTGTTGCATTATATTGAGACCGAGAGGAGATGTGTAATGAATGCTTCTTGTGATAAATACCGTATGTTGAATGCGAGTTTGACACCTAATGCATGATGTATTTGGTTATTCTGGAAATTCCATAAATCGTAATGTGCTTATTTGTGATTAAATCTTCATAGAAATATAGTCGATTTTCATAGATAAGTAATTCTAATATAACTTGAGAAAGAGTATTAGATAAGTTTGGGTTTTTCAACCATCACTTTTAACTTTGATTCTCATATAACATAACTTGAAATCGGATTGAATTGATTTAGCGAAATCAAATGCCTTAGCGTTTTTAATCATTTGTGAACAACATTAAATTTTGTTATTTGCGTTTAGTTTTATGTTAATTTGCTTTTAAAACAATTTCAACAATTCGGTTTTCAAATAAAATTAGGGTTAGTCAATTTCGGTACTTAGTAACGCCATTCATTGTGGGTTCGATATCCGTACTTTTGTACACTTTATTACTTGAATGATTCGTACACTTGCGAAAATACGCATCAGAGGTAACCATTTGGGCGATGCCTTAGGCATTACATCATGAGACTTATCTGAGACAACTTGCACTTTCGTCAGAAAGCTTGGCTTTGGCAACTCCTCTTCCTCGTCGTACTCTTTTGAGATGGTCAGGTAACTCTCTTCTTCTCTCTTCAATCCCTTCTTGAATTAAAGTTCCGAGAGAGCTTGGGTCGTAGGTTTAGTAGTCATCTCCATCGGTACCACGCAAGCCTTTGGTCCATCCATAATGCACATAGAGTTTGAGCATGGCACCAAGAAAGCTCTAACCTGATCCAAGAACTCCATGCCAAATACAACCGAGAAGTCATCCATGGGCGCCACTGATAAGTCCACTTGGCAAGTCCAAGCACCAAGACTGACCTTAACTCCATGAGCAACTCCATGTAATGGTAATGCTGTTGAGTTAACTACTTTGAGAGATCCCCCTCCATGGACTACCTTAAGGCCGAGTCTTTTTGCTTCCTCTACTGAAACAAAGTTATGAGATGCACCTATGTCAATCAAAGCTTTGGCGACCTTCCCGTTGATAGTTGCATCTACGTACATCAAGCTTTTGGAGGTCTTTGGGGTGCTCTGCAATGCACCAAGTAAGCACAAAGAACCCATCTTTGCACCTTCATCCTTCTCGCCTCCATCCTGGTCATGAGTGGAAGCAACTAAGGCACTTAATGCCTTTCTTTTTAGACATTCACGTGCCCAATGTGGTCCTTTGCAAATGAATCACATCACATGGGACTTTGAGGCACCATGATCCTCCTTTTACTTCCCCTTATCTCGTGGTTTGAATGAGGAGCAATCTTTATGATTTTTGGGACCCTGACTTTTGGCATGGCCTCCACCACTCTTTCTTCCACCAAACTTTTTATCTGTGGCTTTTGAGCTCTCTTTGTTTTTGGAGTAGTCAATAAAGCTTTCCACAACCGCAATGGCCGAAGATAAGTCTTGAACACCACGTCGTTTGAGCTCGAGGTTAGCCCACGATTGGAGACCATCCATGAACAAGAATAGGGCATCCTTGTATGATGTGTCAGGAACTTCAAGCAGTAAGGTTGTGAACTCCTTCACATAATCCCTTATGCTACCTGTTTTCTTTAACCGTCGCAATCGGCCCCTTGCCTCCTTTTCAACATTTATGGGGAAGAATTGGCCTTTGAATTCTCTCTTGAAGTCATCAAAGGTGTCAATTGTGCAAACCCCTCTTTGCACAACACCATGCCTACGTCTCCACCACAGCATAGCAATGTCGGACAAATACATGGCAGTAGTTCGGATCTTACTGACATGGTCTGTTATGCCAGTAGCCTCGAAATATTATTCCAGCCCTCATAGGAAGTTCTCAACTTTCCTAGCATTCCTAACACCATTGAAGGTTTTAGGCTTGAGAACATCCACCTTCTTAGCCTCAATGACGGTGGTTGTGCTAGTTCCTATGGCCATAGCCCGTTTACATAGAGTTAGGTCACCACCTATGTCCTCCACTCTAAGCAACACATTAGCAAGTTCTCTTTGGACAAGATTCCTTACCTTGGCAAGTTCTACCTTTAACTCGTCAATCTCTTGCCTTAGCCCGCCATCTAGCTTATTGAGGGACATCTTGACCGCTGCATGGATCTCCACATCCTCGACCTCCAAGCCATTGCAACGTTCCTCCAAGTTGTCCACTGTGTCGAATGCCTCCCTGTCGTCACGCGCACTCCCAACTCGTGCTTCTAAGCTAGAAAGCATGTCTTTCGACTTGGCTCGAGATTCCTTTGGTGGTTTCCAAACTTCCTCACGCCCACGTTCCATAGGTGGAACATCAACGCTTGGTGTAGATGGTGCAATGTTCTTCATTATGCCAAGGGTAGAAATGCTTCAACCGAAAGCTCTGATACCAACTGTCACGACCTTAAATTTCAAGTAACAATCGTGCGGCATTTAGCACCGTCCGTTGCACTAAGCCTGTCTTTAAATCCGAATGAAACTCCAAATAGACTAGAAAGAGAGTTTGTAAATAAACTTTGTATTGCTCTAGAGAAAGTTTATCTTATAAAATGCTAAAAAATCCTAAGATTTCCCAAGATGAATACAAATGAAGACCAATGGGTCTATTTATAGTGTGGCTCCAAGCTTAAGGCTATGCCACAACTTTCTAGATCATTCTAAGCCCATAATGTACAAGAGTGTTCTAATTTTATCTACGATATGCCACAAGGTTCTAGGACCTTCTAGCCAACTTTAGAATCTTCTAGGTTTGTCTAGCTCCTTTCGTGCAAGTTCTAGAATGTTCCGTAAGCTTCCAGCAACTTCTACATCCTTCATGAACCATCTACCACGTTCTAGAATATTCCAGTCCATTCTAACACCTTCAAGCTCATGCTAGTATTTTCTGGAGCATTCTAGAGTCTTCAAGGCTTGGGTTGAGTCCGTCCATCTCTAATCTTTTCTAGACATCTCTAGGCCACTCTAGAACTTTCTCATGTAAAAAGTATAGATCATTTAAGCAAACATCATTTCTTTGGATTTTGCGGGATAATTTGAACGGGACGTAACAATACATTTTCTTTGTTTGTCTATGGTAATTGATCTTAGCATTTGTTCATCTTTTTATTTTTATACATAAATTGTAATATTAGATTAAAAATATGTAAATGATAAAAAAGAAAAAGAAATTAAAAATAAACAAGAAGACTGAATAACCATTGTTTGGACTTTGGGACAAACCAACACCAACTCCATTAAAGGAACGGGTAAGGGGTACATAGCTAAAACTACCGAAGTAGTTTTTGGGCTCTTTTTTGAACTGATCCTTTTTGTAGTGTGTTTCATTTTTGACACAATATATACAATATTAATGTATATATGCTCAGTAACATTGTATATAGTTGTACACATATATTACAATGTTGAATGTTGTGGGAAACATGATAAAGACCTAATAAAGTGAGTTGAAAGAGAGAAAAAGGGGTGGGGTGGCGTGGGGGAGTCGGAGGGATTCGTGGCCCAAGCAAAACATAATATATAAGAACTTAAATATTTTTCATAAAGCAAATTTCTGATAATAATTGATTAACGATAATTTTTTTATTATAAATTAAAAAAATTCAAATAAATAAATAATAATAATTAAATAAGTAAAGGTAAAAGTTACATTTTTTCGTATAATAAACATGAAAAATTATAATTTTATATCAAAAATAATGAAATTCAAATATATTTTTTAAAAAACTTTGAAATAAAATAAAAAAGTCAATTTTTGTACAAAACTCCTATATTCTTTTTAAAATATGAATAAAAAACATATATATAAGATAAATTTTTAATTTTAAGAAGAAAAAAGAAACGTATATAAATAAAAAATAATGGATGTCTATACAAAAAAATTGCTAAAAAAGTTTTCAATTCAATTATTCTAAATCTCAATTTATTAATTCCAAAATTATAGTTAAGATTTATTGAGTTTAGAAATGTCATTAAGTTTAATTTCAGTAACTGAATAGTTTTTACTCCTGTTTTTATAACTTTTAATAAACCTGCTAAATAATCAGTTAAAAAATCAATTTTGATATTGTGTTCTTGATTCAAATCTGACAAATAAATTCATTATAAATTAGACCTACCAGGTACAAATTTTTTGGAGCAAATTACATTATATATATATTTCTTTTTGACAATCGCAATATAGAATATATAATCAAAAAGTTAGTTCGTCAAAACTTTTCTTTAGATATAAAAATCCCGATTTTTGATACGACACCATTGTTTATTATATTATATAAATATTAAAATATTTATATAATAAATATATATTTTACACCTTATTATTTTAATTATTTTTTTATACTAATATATATCAAAATATTTATATAATAATTATATATTATAATTTTTATTAATTTTTACATTAATAAATATTAAAATATCTATATAATAAATACATATTTTATACTTTTTATTAATCTTTTTAAATCAATAAATATCAAAATATATGTATAATAAATACATTTATGTTAGTTCTTTTATATTAATAAAAACTAAATATCTATATAATAAATATATTTTTTATTAATAATTATTTTGTATAATGTCATTATTTTTATAACATTAAAAATAATAATTTATATAATTAATAATTATTTAATTAATTAATGTTTAATCAATTCATTCATGATCATATTTTTGTTAATCTAATAAAAACTACAATCTTTGTTAGACGATCATTTTTATTTTTATTTTTTTATACCAATAAAATATCAAAATATTTATATAATGAATACGTATTTTATAAAAAAAATATTTTTTACACAAATAAATGCCAAAATGTTCATATAATATATACATTTTTATCAATTGTTCTTTTGTATTATGTAATTATTTTTATATATTAAATATGATAACTTATACAATTAATGATTACACATTTAATATTTGTTCAATCAATTCATTTATGATATCTTTATATATAAAAAACCATAATTTTTTATTGATGATCACATTTTTCTTTTTTCTTTTTGTTAGTTTTTTTATACCAATAAATATCTAAATGTGTATATAATAAATATATGTTTTATTCATTTTTGTTAATTTTTTTACCAAAATTTTCATATAATAATATATTTTTTATGAATAATTATTTTTATTATATTAAGGGTGAAAATTCATACAGATTATACATTTAAAGAGTATTCACTCAATTCATTTATAAACATATTATATTTTTATTAAACTAATAGTTTTTATGTTGAGATCGTATAATACTTTATATTAATTAAAAAAGAGTAGTAAGTTAATTTAAATTATTTTTAAATAAAATTTTGTCTTTTATTTATATAAGATTAAATTTTTAAATAATAAAAATATTAATTGAATAAATTCATATATTATTATACTGTATTTGAATTATTTATTAAATAAAATTATGTAATTGTTATAATATCACGATAAATTAATTACATATTTAAATTTTATTGTTCATAAAATACTCATTATTATATATTTATTTACTTATTAAATTAATAAATTAATAAAATATTTTTTTAAAACTATTTTTGGGAACTACTTTATAAATATTTTAAAGTGAAATTTTAAATTATAATAAAAGTAACTTAAAAATTTATATTTAAAGATTTATTTTATAAAATAAGGAATTTAAAACAATAATTATTATTTTTTAATAGTTAATATTATTATATATAAAATTTTAATATAATGATAAATTTGTAAATTAATAGTTGGGTAATATATTTTTAATTTTTAATTTACCTATGACAAATGAGTTTATTACAAGTTTATTTGCATTAATTGCAATAATTCAATGTATATTTGTTAAAAAATAAAAATAATTCTTCTTCTCTTTAATTATATTTTACAAAAATGTTATTTAATTTTTTCCAAAAAATCTCGAACGGAAGTTAAAGAACCAAACAGATCATGAATGGTGGATAAGAGACGTGTAATCTATTAACATATAGTATTTTATTTATAAATATATTATCAAAATATTTAATTTAAAATATAAAATTAAATAATTTAATTATTTTAAATAAATGACTAAAATAATACTACTTTAAAAGTATGAATTTATACTTATACATTTTAGTTAAAAATAATATCACTAGCATATCAAATCTTAATTATATGAGATATTATTCATTGTTATTTAAAGTTAAATGATGAAATTCAAAGTGTAACTAAGTTTAAAAAAAATACTATTAAAGTTATACTTTGTTTAGTAATATGTAAATAATAATAATAATATTATTATTATTATATTATTGTAAAATCAAAATAATTATAATATTAAAATAAAATTTATAAAATTATAAAAATAACTTTTTTGACTTATAAATGATAAAAAATAATAAATTATTATATAAATATGCAAAGAAAATAGAACATTTTAACATATCATTGAGAGAGTAACGAGCATTCCTACTATCATTATAATGCTTCATATTTTATTGATACTAAATTTTGAATACCAGATAAGATTATTATCCGTAAAATCTATAAGATAAACAAACTGTTAAGACATTGAACCATCATATAAAGGTGATCTTTAGTCTTATGATTCTTAAGTCAATAACCTGAAGATAAAGTGTTGAGTCACACATCGACCAGGGATGCTAGTAATGTACTGGTTATTAGTCTGGGTGGCTCTTTTCTTGATAAACATGTTTTGAGGGAAAGCTTTGGTTGCCCAGCTTTCAATTTGGTATCAGAGCAGGTCTTGGGGTTAACTTATGAGTCCCCTCTCGACCACTGGCACTCGGGTCTGGTAGAACTGTGTTCTTCCGTCTGATGTGAGGTGGGGTGTTGAGTCCCACATCGACCAAGGATACCAGCAATGTACTGGTTATTAGTCTGGGTGACCCATAAGGGCGTTTTGAGGGAAAGCTTTGGTTGACCAGCTTTCAATTATCAATAGTATAATAAATCTTAATAAAGTCTTAATGGATACATCTATAATGATAAGAAGAAAAAAATTTCATATTCTTATAATATATCAACAAGAAACAGGAGTTGATTTATTAACACGAAATAATTTTCTAAATTTATATCAACCATTTACACAATATTTAGACAAAATAAGTATAACAATACTAGATAATGAAATCATTTATGTGTCAAAAATAAGAAATTTTTTGACTATATGAAACTCAACTTTATGTAACGACATAAAAGTCATAATACCAAATAATTCACCTCACTCTAATCCAACATTTTTAGTCAAAAATAACCTGAAAAAATAAGAAAAAAAGAAAATGGTAATAAACTTCAAAACATTTAATAAAGGAACCATTAATGATAGATACTTTATTCCAAAGAAATGAGAATTATCATCATTAATAAAAAGGAAGAAATATTTATCAAGTTTTGATTGCAAAAATAAATTTTTGACAAATAAGATTGGATAAGAAATCTCAAGACTAACAACATTTAGTTACCCCAAGAACAATGACAATGAATTATTGTACCATTTGGATTAAAACAAGTTTCAAATATCTTTAAAAAGTATATAGACATCTTTAAAAAATTACAAAATATTTACTCTATTTATATAAATGATATTTTAGTTTTTAATAATGAATTAAACAAACATTATTTAAATATTATTAATATTTTACAAGAACATTGGAAAGAAGGCATTGTACTTTTGATAGGAAAACAGTAATTACTTAGTTAAAAATTAAGTATTTAAGGTTAGAAATTGAAGATAGAAAACATAATCTATAACTACATATACTAAATAAAATTTAAAGATTTTTTAATAAATTAAAATACAAAAATCAATTACAAAGATTTTTAAGATGTTTAACATATGCTGAAACATAAATCAAGAAACTTGTAAAAATACAAAAACTAAAAAAAACATGTTTGAAAATGGACGAAATGAGATACTTTATACATGAATAAGGTAAAAATATAGGTAAAAATTTTGCTAATTTTATATCATCAAAGTTCAAATGATAAAATGATAATTGAAATAAATGAGATACTTTATACATTAATAATGAATTAAAAAAACATTATTTAAATATTATTAATATTTTACAAGAACATTGGAAAGAAGGCATTGTACTTTTGATAGGAAAACAGTAATTACTTAGTTAAACATTAAGTATTTAGGGTTAGAAATTGAAGATAGAAAACATAATTTATAACTACATATACTAAATAAAATTTAAAGATTTTTTAATAAATTAAAATACAAAAATCAATTACAAAGATTTTTAAGATGTTTAACATATGGTGAAACATAAATCAAGAAATTTGTAAAAATACAAAAACCTAAAAAAAACATGTTTGAAAATGGACGAAATGAGATACTTTATACATAAATAAGGTAAAAATGTAGGTAAAAAATTTGCTAACTTTATATCATCAAAGTCCAAATGATAAAATGATAATTGAAACAAATGTTTTCACATGAATGTTTGGGAGCAGTTTTAAAAGTAAAAGTAGATGACAAATATGAATATATTTGTAGATATACATTAGGATCTTTCTATGGTCAAAAATTAAATTATCACTGCAATTAAAAAGAGTACTTAGCTATCAAAAAATCTATTAAGAAATTTATAATATATGTAATAAGTTATAGGTTCATTATCAAAATTGATAAAAAAATTTGGTTATTTTTTAAGAACTAATATTACAGGTAATTATAAATAAGAAAGATTAGTCAAATAGCAACAGTGGTTTAACCACTATAATTTTGATGTCGAACATCTTTCAGGAAATAATAATAGTTTAGTAGATATCATACAAGAGAATTAGTAGCTTTAACTATTTTTATTCTTACAGTAATGAAACATCTTGATATCAAAATCAAGATAAAGGAAAAAGAGAGAAAAAATCCTTCATGATGAACTTCAGGTTTTATACCTAGAGAAGTCTATCTTGGAGATATGAATTAAATAGGAAAAATTAACAGTTCAAAACAACCATTAGAGTCCAAAAACTCTAAAGAGAAATCTTCATCAGACATTTATTCTAAGGTAAAACTTTTGGAAAAAGAACTTAAAATAAGAAGGAAGAACCTTACAGTTCAAAAGAGAGTAACATCTTTGAAAAGAAAAAGAAAAAAAGCTCGGTTGGGCTGAATAAGTAGAAAAATAAGACCAAAAAAAGACTTATGTAGTTTATAATGGTTCAAAACTAAAAAATTATGATAATTGGCCTAAAGCAAGCAAAGTTATTATCAAATTTAGTAGCATAACTCACAAAGTTTTCACTAATAAAATAGAAATTGAAGGCAATTATGTCAATTATAAAGTATTAATACTAATAACTCTAGAAGATATAGTCAAAAATTACTCTACATCATTGCAACAACAACCATCGCCACCAAGCAAGTTGAAAACCCAAGGAAAGATAGTAAAGCTACCAATTTATTCAGAGAAATACTTATCATAGAAATAGCAAAGATAGAATAATCATTAGTACTATTCAAGAAAACATCTTCAAGAATACATTGGTCATTAAAGATGAAAGATATTTGTACAAGAATTTAAGTAAACCACAAGGGTTAGTCTCCATAACTTAGCCAGAAAATCTATCTAGGAATATGTCAAAAGTGAATTCCCTACATGTAGTAAATTTAATATTCTTGAAGGAGTTAATCCAATTTTTATTTATAAATCTTTCTACGTAGGTTTAATCGAGAATCTAATCAAGAAATTAATTTAAGTGAATTAAATTATTTTCCTAAAAATTTCAAGAAGATAATTAAGAACTTTAAAAAAAGATCAAAGCAAGTGATAAACTTATCTATCTCAGAGTTTTCATTTCACTTATGGACTTGAGCAAAGAAGTTTGTGTTAATTCCTATCATGTTTATCAAATTAAGAATTTTCAACACTAATAAAGAAATTTCAAAATCAATGGCGCTTATAGAAAAGAAATTCAATATAGATTAAGTCTATATACTAAGATGACATATGTTAGGTCAAATTTATCATGAACACAAAAATTGATAATTCTCCTTAAATCAGAGTAAATTATTTAACTAGTAAAGTCATATCTCTTTCTTATAGCAATATGGCCTTTACTCAAGAAGATGGTGAGAAAATTAGTAAGTTTGAGGCAAAAGGTAAATTTTAAAAATAATAACCTAAAAATTTGTCAAAAAATAAGAAATATGTTTTGTTTTTACATCAAAAAAATATTAAGGATCATAAATATATTTAATGCATTAGAGATTGAGAAGATAAAGATATGTCATCATCTACATCATCAAAATAACTGTCAGCAAAAAATGACAAAGAAGAATAAAGATGTAGAATTCACATCTTCATTCATTATGTCATGCCAAGGAAATGAAAAACTTGGATTCAAAAACCAAAAACAAAAAGTTAGGTGAATTCTCAAAGTAGGGGTAAAACAATGATTTTCACTATTTTATTAGTTGGATATTGCTTCATCAATCTCTCTACTCTAAAATTTTTTTCACCTAATAGTTATGTATTTAGAAACTATGAGCGACTAAGAATATATTCAAGGTTCTTAGTTGGTTTTAAGAATTGTAATAGTTATTAATATTATGAATAAAATTGAGTGCATTCACTCTTTTTCAAATTTCTAATAAGTATAATTTGGATATTATATGATGTACATCTGTAACAATTTTACCATTACTATGAAGGTATTAAACTTTGAGTAAGCTGAGACATATGAGGTATAATAAAAGAATAATAATAACATAAGGGAAGATCATGATAGTCCTATTAAATTCAAATGTGATAATTATAATTTTAAACCAATTAAGGATCTTGAATAATTAAATATTTATTTATAACATTTATAAAATTAATAAATAAGAAAATGAAAACAATGAAATTAGCCACAAATATATATGAAAATAAACATACAGAAAATACAAAACTAAATAATGTTTTAATAAGAAATTTAAGAGTTTATCTTTAAATAATAATCTGTAAGAAATAAAAACTAGAGTTGTAAAACAACTAGTTACAATTTGGTACGAGAGCTATAGAAAGAAAGAATACATCTTTAGATGAAAAATTAATTTCATTAACTAGTCAGGGACGTAAGTGTAGATATGCTAAATGTTAGGAGCATTAGGGATATTTTATTTTCACAAATAGCTATTTCAGACTAAATTGTATTTTAAAAAAAAAGAAATGTACTTCTAGTATAACCCCTATTAAATACATTGCTTTTGTGTACATTTTCTAAAGGTAAGGTACTAGTTGGTACCCTATCCCTAAAAGAATCTACAGTAAATTTTTGGTCCACAAACTTTAACTAAATTCACACATAGATTTTTTATGTATGATTTAATCTTCAAACTTTCAAAACTTTACAAAGAAGTTCCTAAATTTTTAAATCTTACAATTTAGTTTTAAAATTTTACACATAGATCCTAAATTATCTACTAAAATAAATATTTATAAATCAAAAAATTAGGATATAACAAAATTTTTATTGAAAAAAATAATAAAAATAACACACTTAAAACTTATAATTATAAAATAGTACTCTTTATATTTACCTCATATATTTTTACTATTAAAAAAAATTTGTCATGTCATTTCATTTTAAACACCGTTCAAATTGAACGACAACTATTTAAACTAATTCAATGTTGAATATCATTCAGTTGAATCTAGTTCAATATTATAATAATGTTATTTTTGTTATTATAAGTTTTATTATTATTTTTTTTATAATTTATAATTTTATTTAATAATAATAGCACACTTAAATATTTCCTTCAATGTTGAATTGAAAATCACCCATTAACTTAGAAAAATTGCGGCTTTTTCTACAAGAGCTATGGGTATCAGGTGATCCACGCCTAAGTACCCGACTCGAAAGCCAAGCAAAATATAGAAATAACTTTACAATAAATTGTCTTTCCAAGTGTTTTATTCTTTTATAAAGTTGGTACCTGATAAGTGTGCAAAGGAAACAATCTTATAGATAAGTTATATCATAATTTGATTAATATGCACTAAGACGCAAGATTCAGCGTTGACATAGACTTATTTTTCATGTAAATACTTGACAATAGGAAAAACTTGACAATAGAGCCTCACCCTGCCTCCAAATTAAAACATGATGAGTGTTGCAGGCTTAATGTACCTAAACTCTTACAACTTAATCGACAAATCAGGATAATATAATCGTCGCTTAATGTACCTAAACTCTTACAACTTAGTCGACGAATCGGGATAGTATAACAGTCGCTTCCACTGATGAGATTTATTTATTGATATAAAAAAAAGTTCATAACTCACATTCTACAAACATGTAAAGCTGTTTCAAATTTCTTTGCCTATACATAAAAGAAAATTTTGGACGGGAAGAGTAGCAATAAACCAGTTAGTGTATTAGTCACTTGAAGCAACATAGTGGAAAGTGTTTGGAGTATTCTTTAAACCGGTGAATGGGATTTGCATAACAGTGTTTAACAATCCTCGCCGTCCCCATGCCAGAATCACCTTCAAATAAAAATATAGAGGGTCATACATGATACTTTGAAATGACATACTTGTACAAACAATCCATCCATTCTTATGCTACAACAAAAGCACTAGATGAGCCCATGAAGTGGTTAATAGATCCCATGAGGCTCTTTGATGCGCCAAAATGTCTTATTCTGTATACCCCAGGGATGGCTGTCTTGGGAATTCTCCACTCTATTGTTGCCTGACTGCGAGTGCTTAGTTTTGAAGGTCTTGACCACTTAAATCGCAGGCAGAAATCATCATCGTCATAAGCTGAAATCCAAGTATCCTGTCTTTGAAGGAGCTCCACAAGGGAAAATGTTCCTTCAGTCATAAGGTCATTACGTGGGCAAGCTGACCAGAAGGCAATTGTCACCATGTCACCTCTCTTAAAGCTCGAGTTATGGGGAACATCATGGCTGACATCTCCAAAATTCATACCACCAGGTGCCGAATCCATCACAACTGGCGTAAGAAAGCTTATTTGCTTGTCTAGGAGATCAGGGGGTTGTGGACCTGGATCCACAGGTTTTCTATTGACAATAGCATTTGCAAGCTTCTTAAACTCCTGAATGTAGGCACTTAAGGTATGTGGTCCATACAAAGTTGAAGCACCCTGATAAGAAATTTGTTAAAAATAGCCAAAATGGCATAATTAAGGTACAATAATGCAAGATCCCAAAATAGGTAATCGTCATTGACATCAGTTTACGATTATATATTCATGAGCCTGCACATGCATTTTGACAATATTACATACTGAGGCAAGCTTTAAGATAAAGCCATATTACACAAATTTTAGTTTTTGAAATCACATCATCTCCATATTACTTTCCAGGTCTACAAACTCAAGTGTTATCTTGTGCACAAGTGCCAGAAAACACATTCTAAAAAGGAACCACCAATATTAAACTCTAGTTCAAAGAGGAACTCATGTGTTTTACATAGCCGGACGCATAAACACTTTCAGGGTCTGCCCATCTTTGCACTCATTACACTTTCAGGATTTACCCATCTTTGGACTCAGGGACGAAGTCGCATACGTGTGAGAGGAGGCACGTGCTCCCCTCAATTTCTCGACAAAGATTTTTCCTTTATTATATTTATAAATGTGCATCCTTATTTTACAAAAATACATAATAATACCTGTAATTTTATTGTTTTTCTTAAATTTTAGTAGTTTGATTTTCCTAATATTTTCTTAAAAAATAATGTCTTTTATGTCTTATACAATTTAACCATTCTATGATACACTACATATAACTATATAAATATTCATTGTTATTTATACCATATAATATTTATTTTTCTTTCACATACTTAAGTTTTTTTTACATGTTTATTATAATTTATGTTGTTTAATTTTTTTTTCATTTTTTTGTCTGTATGCATAAATATTAAACTATATTATTTAATCATGTTACACTTTAATTTACATAATTTTGAGTTTTTATTTTAATTGAATAAAAATACACATTTAACATATAACACTTGTGGTGTAATATTCAAAAATATTAAAATTTGTAAATTTTTAGAACATTAATCATATTATTTTATAATAACTCGATTAAAAAATTCTTAAATTTTACTATATTCATTAAGTGGCGCCAAAATTGTTCATTTTCACTATTGAATTTATTTGTTGTGCACCCTTTTAACATTAATCTTCACTACGTTCCTGTTTGGACTCATTACACTTTCCGGGTCTACCCAACTTTGGACTCATTATACTTAATGCAGTCAAGCATCATGTTATTATTATGATACAAGTAAAATTTCTTAATTACCCAATGTTCCTTAAAGCTAACTGTTTTGCATTCATAGGAAAAAACTTACTTCATATCTTTGCACATGATATTCTTCATTAGTGGTCACATACTGTGAATAGGTATTAGTCAACCCTGCTATGACAACATGAATGTTTTCTTCTTTGCTGCCACTACTGAGCACCGTCTTCACAGCATCCCTGAGTCGCCTACCAGCCATTGTTGTGAATTCTGCTTGAAAAAAAAAACTTATTAAAGAAGTCTACCCAAAGAAAAAATTTAAAGTTTCATCAGTAAAGAGTCAAAGGCAAGGAAACAACTAGAGGTCACTTCACTTGTTTTCTCAAAGGAAAGCATAAATAAACTAGCATAACCTCACAAAGGGATAAAAAAAGAAGATAAAACTACTACCTCCAGGTACACTAAGAATGGCTAGCTGCCCAATTTGGAGGATCTGGATTGGAAGTATTGAAGGCTGTAAATGGACAAAAAGGTTTGTCAAACGAGTAGAAATATCAATCTTGCATGCAAAATTAGCAAGAGGTACAAGTCGGTTACCCACCGCCCAATCATATGGTTGTTTCATTTCACCCGTATCAAGCAAAATTGGCTTTGGTTGTTGACAATCAATTTGTTCTTTTTCTGGAGTCTTAAGTAAATTGCGAACCAACCTCCAGAAAGGGTTTCCCTGATATATGACATAGTCAATAATAAAACTAAAGACAAGGTAGAAGAAATAGTATGAGAGTGTAGAGCAATTCACAACCCATAGCAGCTTTCACAAATTACCTTGTCATCACCTTGCTCAAAATCAAAAGCTCCAGGTCCATCAGTTGTTCCAGCTGCAAATGCAAACCCCATTGCTGCAGGACATGTTTTAACCACCTTAGCACCTACTCCTTGTTCAGCTAGTTCTACTTCAAGTTTGGAGAATTCTATGTAAGTGTGGCGATAGTCAATATTTCCTTTCAGCTGTTCAGACGCTGTATTGAAAAGTTGAACAGCTTTTCTGAATTGCCTATCTCCAATAATGCGCGTACTTTCAAATTCATCTGGATAACTACAATTTTAAGCACAAGATATAGTATATAAAAAGGCATCATGAATATATTTTTCTCAGAATTTAAAATCATAGTACTCATAGGAACAAGTACCCCGGTCCTCTGCCATAGCATAACTTATTCTTCCCACCACAAGTGCTGTGATTGAAGTCACAAGGTAGCCCAGTGTCTATACAGAAAGTACCGAGAACATTTGGGCTAACATCACCACAGTTTGTCTGACAAAAGGCAGACACAAATCCTGGTTTGTCAGCCTGCCTCAGGGTACCCCTGACACGTCTTGCAACACTCAAAATCTTGGTTGATGGTTTACCAGGAGTAGATTGGAAGGATGAAGCAAGCTCAAGTAACTCACGGTCTGCATCATAAGGACATCAAACACTTTTCACCCTCCATGTAGATTACATGAATATAGAGATCGACTAATATAATATAATATTACTTGAAAAGATTAGTATAGGATTTATTTGTATATCTAACATTCCATAAATGAATAACAAAATAAACAGTTTGCAGCAAGGTATTATCTAAACTTGAAATTTTAACAACATAGCATATTAATAATCCAAATGATCTTTTCAATTATGTGATAACTTTTATCTATATACAATTATACATAGCTCAGTACAAATCATATTGTTTGGACATTCAAACCGACCCAAAGACCGAACCTTGTAACCTACCCAAATCAAGTCCAACCCAAGACGGAAGATGAAGTACTCTAGACATCCCACCCATGGGACAGATCAAGCCCAATGTCAGTTTGGGCCTTAGACAGACCAAGCCCAAGAATATCATGAGTAATACTCGACCTGAATCTCTGACACATTGTACTTTTAGGCTAATCATGTCCTCCTAACATGTAGTTACATATACAAATTGTATAGCTGACACTTGTATCCATAAATGTGCTATAAATAGATGGACCACTCATGAAGATCCACACATTGAGCTCTTTACATTCATCTCTTTCTAATCTCTCTCTATAAGATATTGAGTCCCAACACATATCATAATAGAGTTAACTACAGGGTAACTCGTTATCATCACATGCATTAATGTTTATTATTCCAAAAATAATCCCGTTAGAGGTTTTTTTTTTTGTTGTCTTGGCCCTAAAGAGGTGTAACAAGTGACCAAAGTTGTATTTTAACAAATTTTGTCTTAAGTAGTCAGCCAAAACCTAAAAGAAAGGTGATGAACAACTGATATCTAAAGTAGACTTCAGGTTCAAGTCACTTTTAACAGATTCCATAATTTTCGATAGTTTTGTTAGAATTTTAAACCTTAAGCATATTTCAGTGGACACCCCAAAGCAAATGGCAGCATCACAAGGATTTGTTTCTAACAAAAACTAAAATTTGTAGTGCATTACTGGAGTATTAGTCTCGTATTGAAATTGAAGCCAGCTTATTCTTTAAAAAAAATGAAAGAAAGAAAAAAGAATGCAAAATATTTTTGGACAATGTAACATAAATACACGAAGGAGCTTCTCAGCAAAAAATAAATAAATAATAAGCAGATAACTTACGATTAGTTGGACCAAAAGAAACTATGCCTGAGATTCTTCTAGGGACTCTATCAGTGCCAAAGTCATCAGAGTATGCACTTCTAATGTCAGTATGCTCAAACCAGTCTTCCATAAATCTTGCTGCAGCACCCTTGTTATCTCCACTTATCAATGAGTTTGTACGACTCATAGAAGTTCCATGAGTAGCAAACCAGTTGAAACTACCCACTGGGCCCCATTGATCATCAACAAACTTCAGAAGGGTCATTTCTTTATCAACATCATACTTGTATTTGTTGCGCTCTGCTGCAGGATTATTGAGATAAGCACTAGGGCTGCGATTTATACCAGCATCTAAGAGCTCCCCTGCAAGTAAGGAAACATATCCAAAATAAAGTTTGGGTAAGCCAAGACTAAAATATGTATGGTTTAAAACTTTATTCTAGAGAGAGAGAGTTTTCTGCTTCTAACCCTTATTTACAAAAATTGATCCTGGACGGAGATTTTCATGAGCTTGTATGATGCTTTTCTCAATGCCATCAACAAGCACATCAAATGACTGGCGTACAAATCCCAAAGAAGTCACAATATACACAACATATTGAAGATAACCGCCAGGACCAGCATGAGTGTGAATTCCACTAAGAGCAACATTATTTCCTGTGTATAGTTCTCCATACCTGCCAAAATAATAAAATATGTAACATCAAATCATAACCTAGCCGAGATATTATTCCCAAATTGCATTACCACAAATATCTTTTTTCAATGAATCTTCAAGAATGGAAGAAATCATGCGTTAAAGATACAAATACTGTCAAAAATTTGCATTGTGACTTGAGACTTATTTCAGTACCTTGCCTTTAACCTCTCAAGTACTTTAATTGTAACAAGTTGTGAGGCCATGCAAGCATCAAGATTTACAAATACCACCCTCTTTCCCTGGGGCTCTGCAACAATAAATGTACGAGCTCGAAGCCTGAAGTGGATCCCAGATGCAATCTGTTCTGTATTAGCATATCCCATCATATTTACATCAGCAGCTGGTCCAGTAATGTCATAGCTTCCAAGACCTATCAAATAGTTGGAATCTGAGACCACTTTTTCACTGCTATAGAGCAAGGGTAAAAGTGCAACAGAAACCAAGAGACCAATACATGGCCTCCAGAACTTGAATCCAACAAGATGAAACGACCCCATCAAAGCGCCAGCAAATGCCAGGATTATAGCTTAGTCAGTCTTTGTAACTTTCTGTCATCAAAGACATGCACAGACCAAACATGAATTACTGGAAAACAAGCATAGTAACAACATAATCAATTAAAGAGTACCCAACTTAATCCCATCCTTATAATTTTCACTTATTTAATAAAAATAAAGAATGCCCAAGGGGTCATCACAATTAGCAAATCAATATTCGGGAAGACAGATCATATAGTTATATCTCTGAATTTCCAATCAACTTGTAGATGGTAATATCATCCCTATAATCCTCATATTCAAAGGATCAACATATCAACAGAACAGGCCATAAATAGCATGTATATATTATACATAATTGAACTGACTCTAAAATAACACGTAAATTATATATAACATTTACATGTGTATATGCACAAATTACAAACCGTACATAATATAAATTCATTTATGTGCAGAGTGTACATAAACAAAATGTGTACATTTTTACACGCTAGATACAAACTAATATGCTATTTAAAGCCAATTCGATTATGTATAATATATACGTGCTATTTTAGAGTTTCAAATGTACTCTATCAAATATGGAACAAATAAAAGCTTTATTTATTTACCATATGGTTTTTATATAAATTAGTTGTTGGCGTTGTTTTATTTGTAACTTCCTCAAAAAAAAAACATATTTTTTACGTTATAAAAAATGTATACCATAAAAAGAGGTTAAAAATAAAAGTCCATTTAAAAAGGGGTTATGCTAAGCAATATAATTAAATCATTTTTTATTTATAACACTATAACTGCATGATTCATAAGGGAAGAAGAACTGTGTACATAATAAGTTTATTTGAACCCTATTCAGTTTTCAAGAACACTAAGTTGAAGAATGGAGAGCCAATTGGTATAAAAAAAAATGAAATGCATTATCATGGAAGCACACAAGCTTTAACACGAAGAAACATGAACTCCATAACATTATATTTGATAAAATGTGGTATTTTTTATTTAATCAGTACCACTTCATCTCTATTTTTCATATTTTTTCATGTACAAAGATATATATATATATATATACTAAGAAACATAAAAAATGCTCCACTAAACATTGATCTTGTCTGCTATGTTTTGTGTTCCACTAAACATGGATGTTGTCTGCTATTCTTCTACACCTTCCTTTTTCAGCACACGCCAACACTCCCCCTCACATTGGTGCATATATATCTCTTATGTCCAACTTGTCGAGTGAGTTGTAGAAGTTCCTTGCAAACACGGATTTTGTGAGTATATCAGCCAATTGATCTTCTGATTTAACAAATGGAAGTTGAATAATTTTTTCTTCAAGATTCTGTTAGATGAAGTTCCGATCCACTTCAACATGCTTTGTGCGATCATGTTGGACTAGATTGTGGGAGATGGCAATGGCTGCTTTGTTATCACAAAATAAGTTCATTTCAGAGTTAGGAGCAACACCAATCTCAGTTAGGAGTTTTTTCAACCAAAGGAGCTCACATATTCCCTTGACCATTCCTCGAAATTCAGCTTCAGCACTAGACAAGGCAACTACCTTCTGTTTCTTGCTCCTCCATGTCACATGATTGTCCCCCACAAAAGTAAAGTACCCAGCAGTAGATTTCTTATCCTTGATATTCCCTGCCCAGTCCGAATCTGTATATCCAACGACTTTCAATTGACCATTCTTTAAAAACATAAGTCCTTTTCCAGGGAAAGATTTTAAATAACGAAGTATTCGCATAACGGCATCCGTATGGTCTTCACTGGGGCAGTGCATGAACTGACTCACGACACTCACAGCATAAGTAATATCAAGTCGAGTATGAGATAAATATATGAGTTTACCTACTAACCATTGATATCTCTGTTTATCTGATGGTACTTGGTCCTCATATTCTCCAAGTTTATGATTTTGGACCATCGGAATATCGACAGGTTTACAATCAAGTAATCCTGCCTCTGTTAGTAGGTCTAGAGTATATTTTCTTTGGGAAAGAAATATGCCATGTTTTGATCTTGTTACCTCAATGCCTAAGAAGTATTTGAGCCCTCCTAAGTTCTTCATTTCAAACTCATTTGACAGTTGTTCTTGAAGTCTAGAGATTTCTTCTTTATCATCCCCCGTAATGATCATGTCATCTACATAGACTATAAGGGCTGTTGTTTTTCCCCGTCGATGTTTTAGGAACAGAGTATGGTCATAGTTGCTTTGTTGAAACCCATATTTCCTCATTGTTGAACTCAACCTACCAAACCATGCTCGAGGCGATTGTTTTAGTCCATACAATGCTCGTTGTAATCTACATGCAGTTTCTTTTCCTGATGTAACAATATATCCTGGTGGGATATCCATGTAAATCTCTTCTTCAAGATCACCATGAAGGAAGACATTTTTTACGTCAAGTTGGTGCAATGGCCAATCTAAATTTGCTGCAAGAGATAATAAAACTCTAACAGTTTTTAGTTTAGCCACAAGTGAGAAAGTTTCCTGATAATCTATCCCATGTTTCTGTGTATACCCTTTTGCTATTAACCTCGCCTTGTATCGATCAACTAACTCATCTGCTTTATACTTAATGGAGAAAATCCACTTGCATCCTACCATCTTCCTCCCTTGAGACAACTTGCTTAATACCCATGTGTTATTCTTCTGCAATGCCTCATTCTTCTTTTATAGCTTGAGCCCATTTTGGATCAGATAAGGCTTCTTCAATGCTATTTGGAATTTGACATGAGGAAAGTGTTTGTGCAAAAGCCCTGATAGGTTCTGACAACCCTTGAGTAGATACATAATTGGCTATTGGATACTTGGATTGTCGTTCTTCTCTTTCTGGGGAGTATCGATTTGGAGGTTTGCCTCGATTGTGTCTGAAAGGTAGAACATAACCAACAGATATATCTATAGCATTAGTTTGTAAAGGTGTGATAGGATAGCTTACCTCAGGAGTATTCTCAGCAGGAGGATCATTGGGTACTAGAGAGTGGAGGGGTGCATCAACCATTTCATCTTCTGGAGATTCAGTTACTACTTCAGTTTCAGTTCTTGGAGGTTCAAGTTCGGGTCTAGGTACTGGCTCCTCTATATTGTTGGCATAATCCGAGTATGCTGGATTGTTACTAGTATCTAATAATTCAACATCAAGCCAATTTTGTTCTTCACCATAACTCTCCCCCTGAAGAGGGTAATTGGATACTGGTGATGGGAAAAAACATTCAGATTCCAGGAAAGTGACATCTATAGTAATATAGGTTCTTTTAGTAATCGGATTGTAGCATCGGTAGCCCTTTTTTTGTACACCATACCCTACGAATACACATCGGACAGCACATGGATCCAACTTAGTTCGTTGATTTTTGTGGAGGTGGACAAAGGCAACACATCCAAAAATTCAGGGTAGAAGCATCAATATAGTAGGCAAGGGAACATGATTAGATAGCACCTTTAATGGAGTCTGAAATTGTAAGGTTTTTGTGGGCATACGATTCAGTAGATACACAGCTGTAGTAACAGCATCACTCCAGTATCTACTAGGCATATGTGCACCGATTAGTAAGGCCCGAGCAATTTCTAAAATATGTCTATTCTTCCTCTCCGCAGTCTCATTCGATTGTGCGGTTTGTGAACACGAGGTTTCATGGAGAATACCATGGTTGTCCAAGTATGTCCGAAATTGTTGATTAACATACTCCACTCCATTATCAGACCTAAGAATCTTAATTTTTTCCGAAAATTGTGTCTGAACCATAGTGTGAAACAAGTGAAACGTAGAAAATACTTCATCCTAATGTTTGAGAAGGTAAAGCCATGTCATTTGTGTACAATCGTTAACAAAAATTACAAACCATCGATGACTCGATGACGTAGTGACCGGGGAAGGTCCCCAAACATCAGAATGTACTAAAGTAAAAGGATTTGTACTTCTATTCATGCTCATAGGATAAGACGCCCTATGACTTTTTGCTAAGATACAAGTATCACATTTGAAATCTGAGTGTGTGATATTTGAAAATAAGCTAGGGAGTAAGTGGTTTAAATACCCAAATTATGGATGCCCAAATCGACGATGACATAACCATATCTGGCGTTCCTTGTTACCAACAGTGTGTTGCATGTGATTGGCTCTTCCTAAACTGAGGTTATCCACATAATATAACCCTCCTCTCTTAATACCACGCTCAATGATCTCCTTGGTGAGAATATCTTGTAGAAGACAAAAAGTAGAATACATCAATACTACACAATTAAGATCTGAAGTGACCTGACTTACAGACATTAGTTTGTTTGAAAGAGAGGTTACAAGTAATGTATTAGATAATGATAATGAAGGAGATAAAGTCATTGTTCCAACCCCTATAACTGGATAAGTGACCCCATTGGCATTGGCAACACGACTCTGTCGCGGCTGGGTTGTATTGGAGAGATCTTTTGGATCAAATGTCATATGATCTGTAGCTCCAGAATCTAGAATCAAATCCTCATTATCACTATGAGTAGAGATATGAAATGCTTTACTTGAAATACCTGGATCTTGGGAAGATTCGGCCTGAGGAATAAGGGATAATGATGCATTATTGGTAGCCACAGCGGCTCGCCCAGTGGTTTCCCGTTTCTTCCGTACTTGAAGATCATTCCACCATTCTGGATACCCATGTAGTTTGAAGCAGTTTTCATGGGTGTGTTTAGAGTTTCCACAATGGCCACATTTCATGTCAATAGACGATGGATTTCCCGTGGATTTCTTGCTACCCAAAAAAGTTCCTGGTTTTGGTGGCAATGGATTATGGTGTCCCTTGATCCCTTTGAAAGCCATAACTGCTCCGGGTGTCGTATCTGCACCCGTAATCATCACGGTCTGCCGGACCTCTTCCCTACGGATGAATCCATAGGCTTGTTCCACCGTAGGGAATGGTTTGATTTGAAGCACATCACTTTGAGTTTTATCTAGTCTGTCATCAAGTCCATCGAGGAAGGTATACACTCGATCTTCCTGTATGATGGAGTTGTATTTTTGTATGTCAGTCGCACACTCCATTGGATTAGGACGACGGAAATCAATTTCTCGCCACAACCCTTGAAGGTCATTGTAGTATTTTTTAATGGATCCACCCGCTTGCTTCATACGAGTAACTCGACGGCGAAGATCATACACTTGAGACGTGTCTGTCCCATCATAATAGGTGGTAGCAGCAGAATCCCAAACCTGTTTCGCAGTTCCATCGAATAAAATTTGCAATAAAGGAGAGGTCCATCGAATTGATCAACCATCCTTTGACAATGGCATTTTCAGTGCGCCATCTCCTAAATGAAGGGTCGGTTTCAATAGGTTGAGGAAAATCCCCATTAATATATCCCAGTTTGTCTTTGCCAGAGATATACATCTCCACCACCTGGGACCACAAGGCATAGTTGGATCCTCCCAACTTGATACTAATAGGAGCAGTCGACGCTTCAGTTAGCGGAGGTTGTGAGGTGATCTGAGCTCTAGTTAGAACTTCCATCATTTTTATCGTCAGATCTTCCAATATGAAATTGGTGGTTAAATCTCTAGATTCTGCCATGAAATCTAAATTTTTTTTCCTTTTTTTTACAACCAATATATAAATATAAAAACTTAAACCGTAACCCTAAAAAATTTCCATTTGTGTAGCCCTCCTGGAGCGGCGCTGTTCTTCAACTTCGTTCTTCTTCTGCTGCGTTGCGTTCCAAGTTTTTCCAACGACTGCCCACGACGGAAGCACCACCTGGTACGTAGAAAGACAGCAACGACCCCAACAAGCAAGCGACGTTGGGGAACTGTGACGGCTCGAACGAGCAGAAATGGCGTGAAACGTAGGGAGGCTACAACGGCTCCATGAAAGGTTCTGTTGAGGTCACGACGGCGGAACTGACGTTGAGCAGAAATGGCGACTCTGAAGTGACCTGATGGTCGAAGCACTGGTGGGGTTTTTTTCAATATTGCAACTGATCGTTTTTTTTCCAGCCAGATATACAAACAAGGTGCACGATGATACCTGCCTCTAGCCTAAAAGATGTTCATTCTGAATTTTTCGAGAATCGTTTCTATGACACAGCGCTGTGCATTTTTACGATTCATGTTTCTTCGAAAAAATAGAATTGCTACGGCTCCAATGACTATGCATCAAACACCATCCAGCCAAAAATCGAAGTAATCAACTCATAAGCATAGAGACAACAAATAAGATCAAAAACCCCCTGCCGAGGAGACATCGGAGTACTAGCGTCGAGTATGAGGTAGCTATTTTATTTTGTTAAGTCAGCAATAACCATTGCTCTAATACCATGATAAAATGTGATATTTGTTATTTAATCAGCATCACTTCATCTCTGTTTTTCATATTTTTTTCATATACAAAGATATATATATATATATATATATACTAAAAAACATAACAAATGTTCCACTAAATATTGATCTTATTTGTCATGTTTTGTGTTGCACTAAACATGTATGTTGTCTGTTATCCTTCTACACCTTGCTTTTTCAACACACCCAACAATATTAGCCTAAATCCTAAACAAACTAATCCCAGAAAAAAAGGAAGAAGAATAAGAGTTTTATGGCATAAGAGAGAAGCTACCATTTATTTCCATTTCCAGTGTTTTTCTCTACGTATTATGAAGTTACTACGACAAAGAGCAAGCAAGACCATATGGGATCTAAGTGTATGTACCTTTAAGTAGACCGAACTGCGGTTCCATGAAAACTTGGAATGGAATTCAATTTGTGAGGATTAAAACATCAGAGCTAGTAGTGGGAGGAAGAGAGGACATGTGGGAATTGCCAAAGACCATCTTGGTGAGAGAGCACACCTCACCTACGCTTCCGAGGAATGGAGTCAAAGTGAAGGTATATGTATACTGGTAGCTGGGAAATAAAGTCACGAAGATTTTCATTTTACTTAATTTTTTTTTTCTCTTTTCGGTTTTAGTTGCAGTCTTGTAGATTGTATAGGCTTGTAGTTATCGAGGGAATTCGTACTGTTGACTAAGTTATATATGATAATTTGTATAATAATTTAAATAAAATTAATAATAATTATTTAATTTTATATAATTTTTTAACTTATTAAAATAAAATTATTATAAAAATTTATTTAATTTAATATTATATTTTTCTTATATTTTCATATATATATATATATATATATATATATATTTTAATAAAATAATTTATATTTAAAACAATTATTATTTAATTTTATATAATTTTCTTACTTATTAAAATAATTTTATTATAAAAATTTATTTAAATTAAAATTTAATTTAATATCATATTTTCTAAAATTTAAAAATAAAAAAATTTATTGAGATTAAATAAAAATTTAAAAATACATACAAAATAAATTCTTAAATATGGTTTAGACGTACATAAACTACTAACACAAAATGTTTACGTAACCGTAAAAAAATTATTCTATTCAATGCATTATCAATTTAAGCTAAAACACATGACTATAAAACTTGTAATTAGTGTCTTTGTGTAACAAATATATGCTTATCCACAGTAAAATATTCATTGGTTATTAAATAACTGAAGTAAATTTGAAGTGTTATTTATTATTTTTAGAGTGTACTTATCACTAATCATATTGCTTTTTTTTATTGGACATTCTTTTATAAGAAAAAAGTTACACTTAAGTCATAAATGAGAATTACAATAACTATTTTTTTTATTTAATTTAACTGTTAATCTTTAATATAATGTATTAAGAATAATTTTATACATTGTATATGAGAATTAAAAAGTGGTGTTAATCACTAAATTAAATAAGTATCTAATTATCAAACAAGTACTATAGTAATATAATTATCCTAAAAGAATAATACTAATAATTTTCATTTTTTTTATTCTAAAAAGATAAATTCTTAAAGATTATCATTATCTAATTCAATGTATAATTTAACATGTAATAAATAATGGATGTCTACTTACAATAGATTTCCATAGACAATTAATCTCTGTAACATAAAATTATCTAATATATAACTATTTATAATAAATAATTTTCCACAAGCCTAGTTCAATCCTAATAAGATAAGGTTAAATTACTAATTTTATTTGTTCCTTTATATATAATCACATATACATAACATAATATTTACTATCATATATAACATATAATCACAACTAAACACTCTTTTTTTGTGTAATTATTAAAGTGAGGTAAAGATATTATCTACCTTTTATCTTAAAAATTATTGAAGTTACTGATTTAAGGATCATCGGGTCGAAGACCACTTTCATAAGTAATCAATGGTCTTAACAGTTTGTTCATTTTGTAAAAACGCGCTTTGATATCAAATTGAAAGCTGGGCAACCAAAGTTTTCCCTCAAAACACACTTATTAGGAAATGGGCCACCTAGACTAATAACCAGCACATTGCTGGCATCCCTAGTCGATGTGGGACTCAACACCCCACCTCACATCGGATGGGAGAACATAACTCTACCAGACCCGAGTGCCAATGGTCTAAAGGGGACTCATCAATTGACCCCCAGGTATCTGCTCTGATACCAAATTGAAAGCTGGGCAATCAAAGCTTTCCCTCAAAATATGCTTATCAGGAAAGGGGCCATCCAAACTAATAACCAGTACATTGTTGGCATCCCTGGTCGATGTGGGACTCAACACCCCACACCTCACATTTGACGGGAGAACACAGCTCTACCAGACCCGAGTGCCAGTGGTCGAGAGGGGACTCATTAGTTGACCCCAAGGACCTGCTCTGATACCAAATTGAAAGCTGGGCAACCAAAACTTTCCCTCAAAACGCACTTCTCAAGAAATGGGCCACCTAGACTAATAACCAGCACATTGCTGGCATCCCTGGTCGATGTGAAACTCAACATTGTTAACAATTCTTATAATTAAATCTTTAGTGATTGTTCTCAAAGTTCATTTGATAATACATATTTATTAGCTACACACATACTAATTACAATATCTGTATATGCTTGTAAATAGTAACTTATGTAACTTTTAAATTTCAATCCTACCTTAATATAAATAATGTTTGAATTTGTAATATTATTCAAATAATTCATTTTCTGATTAATACTATTATGAATATTCATATTCTAAGTGAGTTATTTATTTCTTAGTTTCTTCCAATAGATAAATACTATAAGAATCATCTATATCTGATTCCTAAATTGTTTTTAATTACATCTTAATAGTTTCTTTTAAGATTTTTGTTTTTGTAAAAATTCCATTTTAAATTCTTTTTTATGTTGAAGTCTATTAGAGTATTCATTAGCTTAATGTCCTTTGTTATTGCAAATCCAACACGTGTATTTCTTTTTTCTTATTGGGCAATAATTTTTGTTATCTAGTGACTTATACTTTTTTCTTTCAAAATATCTTTTTATATAAGGATATTTATTATACATTCTCTTATATTTTTGAAAGCTATATTTTTTTGAATATTTTGTATTTTTTACATTTCTTATACTTTCGCCTATAAGATCTTATGTTATATCCATATGATTCTGGCATTATAAATTCTTTTGTATTACAACATATTTTATTATTTTCTCTTATTTGTTTATATTCATGTATTTCTTGACATTTATTGATTACCTAATTTTTAAGATTTCTTATTATTCCTTCTGAAGTATCTGATATAGTTTTTTTTATTTCTTTTATTCCATCATTATGCTATAGTTTTATGTAATATTCCAGATAATTTATGGAAAAATAGTTCATTATAAGTTTCTTACAAGAAAGGTGATAACTTAGGATAATACATTTCATATTCACAAATAAAGAAGTCTATATAACACATATTTTTATATTTGTTAAATGCTATTTAGCTTGCTTAATTTCATTTTCACTAGATCCAGTGATATGTTTACTTTTATCTTTTTTAATAATTTTTTTGTGTATTTCATTTATTGCAATCTCTAGGTATTCTCTACCTATGGACGCATATTCTTGAATCTGTAAATGTTGTTGTTTTGTTAAATTTATAAACCAAAATTTGATTTTTTTTATATTTTGTAAGCTACTAAGACTCTACATGTTGAAGAATTTGATTGTGTGATTGGAAAATTTGTATGATTATACCCATACCACTAGACTATTTATCTAATGATTTTTTTCTATCCTTATACAATCTAAATATAAAATATTAAATCTATAATTTTCATAAATTTTGAATTTTAGTGGGATGCTATCTCTAATTCCCCAATGTAATCATTCTTCCATTTTGGAGTTTTGTTTCCTTCTATAAGGAAAGTCAGGTTCCTTTGACATTTGTTTATTTCTTTCTTCTCTATATGGGTCAGTGATATGTCTACTTTTATCTTCTCTAATAATTTTTTTGTGTATTTCATTTATTGTAATATCTAGGTATTCTCTACCTATGGGAGCATATTTTTGCATCTGTAAATGTTATTGTTTTGTTAAATTTATAAACCAAAATTTGAATTTTTTTGATATTTTGTGAGCTACTAAGACTCTACATGTTGAAGGATTTGATTGCGTGATTGAAAAAATTTGTATGATTACACTCATACCATTAGACTATTTATCCAATGCTTTTTTCCTATCTTTATACAATCTAAATATAAAATATTAGATATGTAATTTTCATAAAGTTTAAATTTTAGTGGGATGCTATCTCTAATTCCCAATGTAATCATTCTTCCATTTTGGAGTGTTATTTTCTTCTATAAGGAAAGTGAGGTTCCTTTAGCATTTGTTTATTTATTTCTTCTCTATATGAGTCAGATGTTCCTTATATGTAAGAAAATGGTACTGAAATTAGCTTCATATAATTTTTGGGATCTTATTTTTTGATTCAGAATCAGTTTCATTAATTATTATTTTATCATCTTTTAATTTGTTTGTATAAAGTTTTTCATAATAATATTCTCTTAATTCTTCATCTGTTAGAGTTCATAAACTAACTAATTTTTCTATATTCCTATTCCTAGTATCTATAAATTGTTTTTTATATTCTATTAAAATGTAATTATAGATTTTTCTTTACCTTTGGTTTTTTCTCATTCATAGGTATCAATACATCTGATCTCCTAAATGGTTATTCTTTTAATCCTACAAATTGATCAAATTTATAACCTATAATTTTATTATTTTTAAGTATATTATTTACATCAATTCTTAATTATGTAAATTCTTTATGTATATCTTGTTGTAGTTTTTTATTATAACTATATTATTTTATGTTTTGTAAGAACTTGATGTTTGATTCTATTGTCTAATAATACTAATTTTATTGATATATCATTTACTTCTCTAAAATATACTTTTATTAATATTTGAATTTATCCAATATGGATATATTTCTTTTGTTCCTTTAAGGGATTTTTTATACCATAATAATTTTTTTGTCAATCAATAATATATTATACATTTTTTTTGTATCTGTAATATTAATACTCATTTTTTATTACTTACTCTATAATAAACTATATCTTTTTGAAAATATTTTTTTTATTCTCGTGAATGATGAATATTTGAATCATCTTATTTCTTAAGATTTCGTTTTATTTTTTGTATCTTTTTAATTTTTTTACTAATTATCATTTTTTATGAAAAAACATCTTAAAATATCATGTGTTTCTATTTCTATTATTCTTTGATATTTTGTACCTTTTTATAAAAATTATTATTTAATTTTTTTTGGATTTAAATTTTGTTAAATTAAAGATATTTATGATATATATTTATAGTATTAAGGTTTTTTTAAAAAAGATCACTGGTATACCAGTTATTAAAATAATATATTAATCATATATTAATTATTAAAATAATGTATTAATAATATAACTCTGTATATTTTTGGTATTAATTTATACTTTTACGTAAAGTTAAAGATAACATGCAACTTTTTTCCAATTCTTTTTATCATAAAACTAGTAATTTTTCTATTTTAATTTGATATATTCATTAGATACTTAATTTATTAACTAATTCAACACCTATTAAGGAAAAAAAAAACATATTTCAACACGTTATTGTTTTCAGTTTAGCATTTAATATACCACTAATATCTTATTTAATATATAAATTACTTGATAATATTATTTTTTCTGCAGCCATAAATAAGAATATATTTTTTTATTCAAGAAAGGTGTCTGATAGTGCAATATGATAGTTGTACTTCAATTAAAATGTGAAACCTTTGACGTACGGTCACATATTGAGGTACATGTATATTATTAGTACGATGATATTGTTATATTTTTCAAAAAAATATTTATTTATTTAATTTTTTGTCCTCTCTTTCTCTATGTTCTCATTTTCATTATCATTCATCAATTTCTCATTTTTTTCTCTATAAAACTCTAATATTAAATATTAAATCATAAACCTTAATCATAAAACATTAAATCTTAAATTTTAAATAATAAAAACAAAATAAAAGAACGAGAAAGAGGGAACATAGAAACATGAAAACAAAAAGATTAAAAATAATAATAATAATTTAAAAAGATTAAATATCTTTAATTTTTCATACACATATTTCTCTTTTTTTTTATTTATAAAATTTGAATATATTTAAGATATAAATCAAGAATAAAGAATTGTATTTTTAACTACATACGGTTGAAATTGTGATAAGTATAAAAATTAGACGATTTTTATAAAAAATAATTGTAATAAATATAAAAATTAGATGATTTTTATAAAAAAATAATCGTGATAAATTAAATATAAGATTATTATAATCATTGTAATATAAAAATTATAGTGAATTAAAATTGAACATATATCAATATTATATATATATATATATAATTATATAAAAAATAAACTTTTAAAATTAAAAAATACTTAATACTTTAAATAATTAAAATAAGTTTTATTTATTTTTTACACATATTTTTTAATAAACTTATAAAAATACCATCAGACTATTACATTTATTTGGCTAATATTATCAAATTATTTTTGATCTTATTTATACTAAATAATTATTATATTTGTTTCATTTATACAATTTTATTACTCTTTATCTAAAGGCGTTAGACATAAGATAGTTAAAAATCATTTAATTATATGAATTGTTCAAAATTTATCATTTAACTATATAGATTATTCCAAATATAATACTTAATTATCTTATTCGTTTTAAATCTACTATTTAACTATTTTATTTTGTAAAATAAAGACTAACATTTATCATTTATATCACTTAACTATTTGAATTATTTTAAATATATTAGTGATCATTATACAAAAATTAACATAATAATATAAATGAAACATGTGTAATAATAAGATGATATAAATAAGAAGAAAAATAATTTAATGATATGAACAAAATAAATATAATAATTTGATGATATTTTTATAAATTTATATTATTTTTATTTTACTTAAAAATATATACTAAATAGTTAAATAATAAAAATAAATATTAATACTTTAAATAATGTATTGGAATATTATGTTAATATTTTAAATTAAATATATTTTTAAATAAGTATTAAAAATAAAAATAAAAACATGATTAAATTATAAAAAAATTATTATCACTGATTACTAATAATTATTAATAAAAACGCTTATAATTAACGTAAGAATCGCACGAGCAAAAATAAATATCGAAACTTTAATACGAGCATCACTAAAAATTGAATGGACCTGACTCGTGTAATTTTTTTCTTTCGAATAAGTACGTGTGAAACACGTTAAAAAAACAGAAGAAAAGTCGCTCAAAATTTGGGTATATGTTAAAGAGGTGGGCCTCATCGCGCTCACTTCATACTTCGATCTGAGCTGTGAAAGCTCGGAGCTTAGACGTAGAACGGCGAATTTGAAGCCTATTTCCATTGAAAGATTGAGATAGAAATAACTGTAAAAGAAGAACAAAATGTCGGTTCAAGAATATTTGGATAAGCACATGCTTTCACGGAAAATCGAAGATGCCGTCAATGCCGCCGTCAGGGCCAAGTGTTCCGATCCCGTTCTCTTCATCGTAATATTTCTTTAGATTCTTTCTGTTTGTTTTCGTAGAAAGTGCAAGAAAAAGAATATACCAGAAAATATCTACCATTTGTCATATATATTTGAGCTTTTTTAAATTGTATTCCTTTTTTTTTTGGTGATATGGATACAGTCGTATCATATGAGGAAAGCGGTGTCTTCTGTGATCACGAAGGTAAAAGCTAGACAGATCCTCGATAGCAGAGGAATTCCTACGGTTGAAGCGGATGTCTACACCAACAAAGGAATGTTTCGTGCCTCAGCTCCTAGTGGCAATCCTGCTGGAATGTATTGATCTAATGCCTTTGATTTTCTGAATTTCCGAGTTATTTTTTAGCTTTCTATGAAGTATCATGAACGAATAGATATCCAAAACTTAATCTATCTGTCTATCTATCTACTCGTATCTGTGTAGTTTGTGTTTTAATATAGTTAGGTTATTCATCTCTTGCAATTTTTTAATGTAAAATGCTTGGTTCTGTTCAATTCTAAACCATTATTGAATTATGAGGATTTTCAACTTTCAGATTTTTGTTTGTGAAACAGGAATAATGTATAATCTAAATTCGCCGTGTTTCCCCCTCTATTCGCCCCTGCAAGTGTAGATAACATTAGTATAATTATTGGATTCAATGCAAAACTTGTTGATAGTTAAAGTTACAAGCATGTTAAAAAATGTATATTATTGCAGGTATGAGGCTGTTGAATTGCGTGATGGGGACAAGGGAACATATCTTGGAAATAGTGTGACTAGAGCTGTTAAGAATGTCAATGACAAAATATCCGAGGCATTGGTCGGCATGGATCCAACTATTCAATCTCAGATTGATCAGGCCTTGATAGACCTTGATAAAACAGAAAAAAAGGTATTTTATTTTATTATTACTATTTCCTTTATGCATCAGTTTATGTAATTAGCTTTTTGATTTAGCTATGTTATAGTAGTTAAAATATTAATGCATAAGGTTGCTAACCTTGACTTTGAGGCCTAATCTGAGCCATAGCTGTATCAATAATTTAATTTGTATTCTTGATTATAACTGCTTTTGATTACCATATTGGTGTATTCCAAGTTGTTTTCGTCACGCTCTACTTAGTTTAGTAACTTCAGTTTCTTTTACATAATAAGCTTTCAATGCCAATGGGGTCGTAGTCAAGGATATGCCATGTAAAACTAGAAGTATTGTTAAACATAAATGTTAATTTATGGATTGTGGTTAATTTGTTGATTGTTCCTTTTTCCCAAAGATATTTATCTAGCTTGGGCATTTTAAATTTTTAGTTTGAAGTGCTTCAGAGTGTGATCTAATTGAACTCAGTATGCTACATTACTATTGTCAAGAAAGATACTCTCAGTCTCCATGTTGGCTGATTTGCTTTCTGGAAGAAACTATGGGTTCCATTTTGTGAAGAGTTATTTACCCCTTTAGAAGTGTCTTGTTCCTTCACATTACATCACATCACATCACATTTCAGGGTGAACTTGGAGCAAATGCAATACTAGCTGTGTCATTGGCTGTATGCAAAGCAGGTGCTGCCGAAAAAGAGGCATGACTTTTTATCTATTATCATATTTTTCATAGTTTCACATGGTTTATATGCTGCATAGCAGCGAAATCTTATGCTTAAAATTGAACATACTAAAAGTAGATAAATATCAGGTTCCACTTTACAGGCATATTGCTGATCTCTATGGAAAAGTCAATATGACTCTTCCTGTCCCCGCTTTCACTGTTATAAGTGGAGGAAAACATGCTGGGAATAATTTGGTCATTCAGGTATGCACCTGTAAACATGAGCGACTTATACATGTATTACAAACTTTTTTTAGGTCATTTATGCTTATGTCTACTGCAAAATCCTAGGCTCAGAGTTAATAGAGAATTTTATTGCTCAAGCTGTGCTGTGTTTTTGTGTAAATAAGCAACTTGTAGATAAGATGAATAAGATTATAAGAATGACATAGTACGGCTTGAAAACTAACATTTTTTTCCCAATCAATAATAAAAGCTGAAAACTAGCATTTATTTAGTCAAGAAAATCATTGGTTTTGTATAGAACTCTGTCTTCTTCTTAAATTGTAGCATCAATAGCTGTTTGATTGTTTTCTTTTCCTCTTTCCCACTATTTCCTTTGAGTTCCCTACAGCTATGTATTTATTTATTTTTCAAAATATGAGGCTCTTTTATAATCACTATGAGGTATGCCACTTTAATTGAACATGAGTTGACTTATTACCAGGAAATCATGATTCTCCCAATTGGAGCAAGTAGGTTTGTGGAGGCATTGCAAATAGGCTGTGAAACCTATTATCATTTGAAGGTGACTTTGTTCATCCGAATTGTTCAAGTTACCATTATTTTTTTGTTTTAGTTTCAAGTTAGGTAGAAGTATTTTCCATTTTGGAGAATTATTGAGGTTGCCTTTATGGTTTTTATATAATAAAATAAAAATAATAATCATTTTGCTACTCCGGATTTTCTTCTATTTAAAAATTTGAGTTACCAATAAAAGTGAAATAGATAAAAGAAGTATGGTTTTGAATTTCACATTCAATTTCAGATTTCACCAAGTTCATAAGGGTATGCTTTATTGGAGTATAAAAGAGAGTTTCAAAATGATTGTGGATGATTCTCATGTAGACTTTATGACTTATGAGTACTCCGGGTCTTACCACTTATTGGGGTTAAACTTTTGGAGTAGCACCCATGTTGCTTATGGACTGGACTCTACACTCTACAATATTCAAATTTTCAAAATGCTTTCCACGGATCATTAAGTGAAAGTAATTGAACTAATATAAGGTTTTCCACTGGACAGTAGCGACTACATCCTAACAACTATTTGAGATTACATTGAAGAATAAATGCATATAGATGTGCTTGGGTTCAAGCAACAGTTTCTTACTGATGAACCTCATAGTAAAGTAAAATTGGAAGAATAAATATATAAGCGGTATTCTTAATTTCATCATATTATTCAGACCAAATGTTCTTTGTTTTATAATTATGTTCGATTTATTGTAAAGTGCATTGCTGATGAAAAATATTTGTAAGAAAAAAGATGGCTTTTAATTTCCTGACCAATCATGTGTTGACTTTCCCCAACATTGAGAGATTATAATATAGTGACTAATTTTATAGGGTTTTACATCTACTTCAAAAGTATGACCAAACATACATGGTAATCCCAGAATGGCTGCCATGCAGTATCTTGCAGTGCTACGTCTGCTTTTACTGACCAAATTGATACAGTTTGAATGTTTTTCAGGCATCGTATTTTGTTTTCTTTATTCTGAAAACGTGTAATAACTTATAGATGAATATTTTAGCATCTTGCAAATGAAAATATCTCCTTTTTTTCGTTAATCATTGATTATATTTGTTAATGAAAAGAACAGGCTGTTATTACAGAAAAATATGGTGCACATGGATGTAATGTTGGTGAGGATGGTGGTTTTGCTCCAAACATATCCAGGTAGGCGTTTGTTAAACAACCCCCCCACTCACTTTAGAAGAAAGCATAGTCATACATGAGAAAGGTTTATCTTAGTTACAGGCCTGTTTCATGCATAAACACTGTTTTGTATGTTGCTTTAATTGTTATGCGTTGTTACTTTTAGACCTTCAGAAATTCATGTCATTTAATTTTTAACTTGTTTAGTAGTTTTTTCTTTAATTTTGTTGACTTTTCTATATATGTTCTCAGTTTCAGAGAAGCTTTGGATCTTGTAAAAGAGGCTATCAGCAGAACAGGATACAGTGAAAAAATAAAGATAGCTGTGGATATTGCAGCCACTGACTTCTGCATAGGTGAGGTATTTGGCATTCCTGTACTTAAAAGTGGTCCTACGGAATTAAGTTATTTCATGCCCCAAAAATTTGAGGATGTGATTAGGAAAATTAAATTAGTAATAGTACAAGATTAAATAATACAGAAACATGACAAGGTCGGATAAAATTTAGATAATTATAAACATGATTGGAGACTCAGAACCATTGGAATATAGATAGAACACAACAAAGTTTTTTGGTTAAATAACAAGATTCACTAAATATTTACATAAGAACAATCGAAAGATTAACCCGTAGAGTCAAGTTTTAAAAGAACAATTATGTATAAACAAGGGATAATATTTAGGATTGTCTTGTGAAAAATCATTAAAGAAAAGATAAGTGAGTTCTTATCATTTAAATAAGTTGGTCTCACGAGGAAAAATTATATGAAAGAAAATCAAAATCAAGGAGTCTAATAAAAGAAAATGACAATTCAGAGTAAGGTACGGTATAAGAATTTATGTATGATTCTTTAATGATCTCAAACATGTCATACTAACTCAACATATTTCAAAACAATGATAATGATTATACAATCATCCATAAATCTTTTTCATTTTCTCAATTTCTAGTAACTACAAAACAAAGGACACTCACTTTTGTGTTCAAGCGATCTTGTTAAGCTCCAAGCTATCTACTACTCATTGTTTAGAAAGATGGAAAATAATGAATGAGCTTTCGCTCAATAGAGTTACTCCAACATATAATTTATACAATCATTATCATTAGTATAATCAAACATATAAATACATAAGTAATCATAAAACAAATATATATTTAATAACTTAAATGATTCTATCTGAATATGAACATCTTGTATTAAAATTTAATTTAAATCTAACAGTTTGTAAGATAATCAAAATCCGTCAAATTCTAACTTAGAAGTAAACCAAATAACTCATGAGGTGAGAATAAATAAACTTTTTACTACATAAATATTAAATCTTTATTTTAAACCATCAGTAAAAATCAGCATGAAAAACATACACGCACGTACCTTTGATCCCTCGTTCTGTGTCCTCAAATGAGTTGTCTCATGTCTCAGGATTATAACCCATATACTTATTATCGTTTGTCCTAGGATAGATCATCCTGTGTCCCGAGATTATGCACAAACCTCGAGGTATAACGGTCAACCTTACCATTCCACTCTGATTACAGGCACATATATCGAAAAACAAACCCTAACATTTATAGAACACATTATAAAATACCAATACTTTGCAACACTTTAAAACTAGCGTTCAAAAATATGTTATTATATATTTGTATTACATATATTAGTTCTAGACTTCACACTTTCAAAACACATGTTGCAAAGTAGATATTAACTTTTTAAACTCGTGGAAATTTTGAAAACCTTTACGAACTTGTTTTTTTCAAATATATTCACAAAAATCAAAATTCATATCTATATCAATTAATATATTTAAATATCATGTTTGGAATAAATTTTTGAAGTAACTCTACACGAAGAACCGCCCACTTAAACTGTGACTCCCGTCACAAAGTTTCCCTTCTCAGGTTCCACAAAAGTCTCAACTCTGATGGATCACAGTTCCATAATATTAATTCTTCTACAATTCAACAAATTGTTCCTATGATTCATGAAATACGTAAATTTAGATAATCACCCAATTCACACATATATACTTAATATAAGGTCACAGATGCCATTCATAAAGAAAATAAAACTCATTTTTAACCTAAGTGTATCCCTTTTTAATTTCTTTGGCCATAGATAAGAATTAAAGTTAAAAATCTCAAATATAAACATTTGATATTACAATCAAATCCAAGAATAAAAAAACATTCAATCTTTAAACAAAGTATCCACGTTAATTTTAAAACATAATTTATCATCAGGTTCTAATATAAGCGTGCATGATATAATTAATTATTTTCATTTTCTTATTAAGTAAAATAATTAATCATTTTCGGATTTAATAAAAATTATAATTTTTTTAAGTTCCAAAAGAGTTCTAAAACACTTTAAAATAGTCAATAAATAATGTCTTTCCTATATACCTAAACCAAAATTCAAAATTTAACAAAATTGAGGCTTACAAAGGCTAAAAATATCACTTTATTAAAATAACTATATTTAATCCGAAAATTATTAAAAAATTTATTGTATTTAAATTGTTTAAACCAACATGCAACTAAGAATTCAAAAAATTCTTAAAATCCCCACCCACATTCATATTAGAAATTTAGAAATACTCCATAGACCTACAGGCATGAGTTCTAATGTACAAAGATGAGTAAAATAAACAACATTATATGAAAATATACTTAAATAACATCAAAGATCAGATTTTTAATTTTTACCCTTGGTCAAAGAAAAATATAGATGCTTTTCTCTTTCCTTCTTTTTCGTTTCCCTTTCTTCTTTCTTCTTTCTTCTTTCTTCTTCTTTGTTTTTTTGCAGTGCTCCTACGTATTCTCTTTTCTAGTTTTCTGATATTGTTTCTCTTCTTTAGTGTTTTTTTAATTAATTTATTATTTATTTATTTGTTTACCACTTAATAAAGAGCCCCTCAAAACCAGCCCACGGTTTTGGGGTCTTAACCTTAATTTTTTTTAACTTCAACAATTGTACTAATTTGCCCCTAAAAAAATGTAAATAAAACTACAATTTGGCAATTAAACTAAACAATTTAATTACACTCATACCTAATTTTCTTCCTCTGAAGACAAAATAGGAACCAAGGGTCCCACAAGTTATGACCACAAAATTTTAAAAATAGAAAGAACAATGCTATGAGGAAACGATAATCCCTTGTGTGTTAATAACTAATAGCTAGCTTTAATTTCTTAGTGTTACACACTGGTCATACACGCTGAATAGAATTTTTCTACTAGTTATTATTGATATTTTCTAAAAGCAATGATACCTGACTAGGAATATTTTTCAAAGTCTCTAAATACATGCTATCATTTGACATTTTACCACAACAATATGTCATCTTTCGGTGGGCTTGACCAGTGGGGGATGTGTCTTCTGGGGCAACGTCCGGTTGTTTATAGGTTATAATTAGCTGAACTTTTTTTCTCATCACCTGATAATATAGGTACAAAGTATGACCTAGACTCCAAATCTCCAAACAAGTCTGGACAAAATTTCAAGTCGGGTGAAGATATGATTGAGATGTATAAGGAACTTTGTGCTGGTACGTTTGTCAAAGATATAGTTGATTCTCCTTTACATTTTTCAAGGTTTTTGTGTTTTTTTCCCATCTTCATTAGTAACATATTTTGTAAACTATTTTGGGGTCCTAGACTATCCGATTGTTTCTATTGAGGATCCATTTGACAAGGAAGACTGGGAACATGTGAAGAATTTCTTGAATCTGGGACTTTGTCAGGTATGTTTGATCTCACAGCTACGTTGTCTCTGCCCAAGTTAGCTTGTACAACAGGTGGCATCAAATACTGTTTCTTCGAGCCCTTTTGTTGTAAAGGCTTCCATCAATATTTTGATTGAAAGGAAGATTACTAAACTGCTTCACTTTACCTTTTGAATGGTTAAGATCATAAATAGCACATTATGTAGGATTATAATTTTAAACTTATTTAAGCCTTTTTGTCCTGTCATTAGTAAGCTTAGTTTTGTTATTTATTCTTGTGGTCAAGGAATTTAACCGGCATCTATAAACTTATGTTATAGCATTGTGGTATGATTTTCTGATTTCCTCTTTTAAACTTAGCTACATCAAATGAAGTAATGAACTATGGATTGCTTTGCAGGTAGTAGGTGATGACTTGTTAATGTCAAACAAAAAGCGTCTAGAGAGAGCAATAAATGAGTCCACATGCAATGCTGTTCTTCTTAAGGTATGTAGCTTTCTTTGGATAAAAATTATATAGATATCTCAGTACTTATTCAGCTATTACAAGAGAGCAATTGTATACAAAGAGGCAAATAAGGGGGCCTGGTCTCTGTTTTTATGTAAATGACATGACTTCCTGTGATAAAACTCAAACGCACTTCAAAGTTATATTCTGCATGACAAAACTGGCCATTCAACTCAGATATATGTATAATATAATTAATTTTTTAAAAACAGATAAATCAGATTGGGACAGTCACAGAGGTCATTGAATTGGTGAAGCTGGCAAAAGGTGCTAACTGGGGAATTGTGACGTCTCATCGAAGTGGTGAAACTCTAGATTCCTTCATAGCTGATTTATCCGTTGGTCTTGCTACGGGTCAGATCAAAGCAGGTGCCCCTTGCAGAGGAGAGCGGCTGGCAAAGTACAACCAGGTCACTTCTAGAACTTGTTATTCACTTCTCTGTCATGTTTCAGTGGGTCATAAAACAAAAAAACAATAATTTCGTATTCTATTAGTGTCATTTCTACTGATCATGAATAAGTTCTTGATTTTAGCATCACAATGTTCTATAGATGACGTTTCTATCATAGAAATCATAAATAGTGATGTTTAATTAGCATTCTGCCTAAACTATGATATGAAATGGTCCTATTTCTATTTAGGCACTGCCTATTGCTAGAGTTCTATTTCCCCCCTCTTTCGTACTCAGATATGGGAGTCATTTTTAAATCCATACTGGCGATATTGACTTAAGAGAGGCCTTGGGCTGTTTTTACTTGAGATGGTTGGCTTGCTAGGAACTGCTTTTTCTAATACAACTAAGGGTATCATACTTTTTTTAGCACAAATTTTAGACATGATATATTTGTTCGGTTAACTGTTAGTTGAAAGTGGTATGACTGATGAGCCACAAGTTTTCTTGCAGTTGCTTCGAATTGAAGAAGAGCTTGGTGATCAAGCGGTTTATGCTGGTGAAGATTGGAGGCAATCAGCCTGATCAACTATGTCAGGTCTCATCCTCAAAGTTTGTTTTTCTTGTACCTTTTACTTGAAGACTTTTGACTTTCAATGGTCGCCATCACATGATATTCTGCTATGGGGTTCTGTTATTTGGTGTCTACCCTTACTGGTTGAAAGTAGAGAGCATTAAAAAACTCGAAAGAATTTGCCAAATTCTGGGTATGGAGTTATGTAATTGAATGTTATCAAATGCATAGAAAATTGTGTAAAAAGCCAGGGAAAATTAGAAAATAGTTCATGCCCATTGCAATGGATGTGTTTCCACAACTTTATCTAGTGTTATCAACGACGGTTTTTGTTCTGACCTTTATATCATTGCAATTTCTGATTTGAAATGTACCATATAAAAGTACGGAAAAATTGAATGTCTTATGAAATTAAAGCAAAAAGGTTTCTCTGCACCCTTGGGGAGTATGATAATTTGACCTAGGCGTGGTATAGGAATGAAAAGAAACATTTTTTGAGGGGCTTTTGGATTGTTATATTTCTTTTGGAGCAAAAGGGAGTTGGTATTTGTCTGTGTATAATGAAAAATGAAGTTGTGTTTCGTGCAAGGAAAATATCATATTAAATCTGGCTCAATTGTTTAACTTTGAGTATATTTAAATATATCTTTTTGTTTTATTTGATTTTTTTTATTCAGTATTTATTTATTAAATTCAAAATTCAAATTATGATAATATATATATTATTGATTTAAATTATATTATACTTAAATTGATTTTATTAATATTATTTGTCACGGAGCGGGTCTGAATGTGTATATATATAAAATAGAAAAACTACCCAATAATTCAACGTAGAAGTAAATTTCGATTAACTATGGATATGGTATGCAAAATAATTAATGAAGCCTAATGGGACAGAATCATGATTAAAATCTTGGAGGGGTCAAATATTAATTTTTTTTAAAAATAAATACAAGTATGTTATATATATATATATATATATATAATAATAATAATAATAATAATAATAATAATAATAATAATAATAATAATAATAATAATAATAATAATAATTTATTTATTTATAATAATTGAAATATTTTACCAATGCTATTTAAAGCTTATTGGCATAATAAACTTAAAATAAGAAAAAATTATTTCTTTAAAATAAATAATTATTATAAATATCATACAATTCAAACATAATTGATATATAGATTAAAAGTGCTATTTGTTAACAGGATGTATTGGGTTGAAGTAGATTATTTGTTCCCTACCCAAGGTGAGCATATTATTGATATTACATTATTGATATTATGGAATACTTATTTCATTCATTTTATAGTTTATTTGTTTGATTAATTTAATGGATCGAAATATTTCACCAAGTTAGATCTAAGGTTGGGCTATTATCAAGTCAAAATAACAAAGAAGGATGAACCAAAGACAACATATGCTACCAAATATGAAGCATTTGAATTCTCGGTGATGCCTTTTGGGTTGACCAATGTTTTAGTCACGTTGTGCACACTAATAAACTAAGTCTTTCTTGACTATTTCGACAAATTTGTGGTGGTTTATCTTGATGATATTGTGGTGTATAACTCCAATCTTGAAGAACATGTGAACATTTATGATTGATGCTTTCAAAAGTTGAGAAATCATCAATTGTATGTGAAAAATGAGAAATACTCATTTACTCATGGTCATATGCACATGGACATGAAGAATGTGAGGTCTATCTAACAATGGAAGGTGCCAACTAGTGTGAAGGAATTGATATCATTTCTTGGGTTGGTCAATTATTATAGAAGATTTGTGGAAGGCTATTCCAAGAGAACTACACCATTGACATAGTTGTTGAAGAAAGGTGTATCTTGGACATAGAATGACCAGCGTTAGAAATCCTTTAAAGATATAAAGGAGGCAATGATGAATGATCCAATTCTTGCTTTATCGGACATGAATAAGCTGTTTGAGATGTAAGTAGATGACTTTGCTTTAGAATGGGTCTTGTTTCAAAAAGGACATATGGTAGCCTATGAGAGTTATAAGTTGTTAGATGCATACAAGATATATACGAATCAAGAGAAGGAGCTACTAGCAATCACTATTGCTTGCAGACATGAAAACACTGTGTGTTGGGGTCAAAGTTTATGGTAAAGATAGATAACTCGACAGTGAGTCATTTATTGTCTCATCCAAAGTCGACCATGAAGTAAGCTAGATGGCACTAGTTCTTGGTGGAGTTTGGTTTCCACTTTGAGCACATGATTGGTTGTTCGAACCAAGTAGCGGATGCTTTGAGTCACAAGTTGGAGCTTGCGACCCTAAGAATGCTAGTGACTATGTTTGCAACTTCTGTAGCTACATCCATAAAGGAGCACAATAAAGAGAATCTAGCACATTAAAAAAGATCTAAATAAGGACCCAATGGCGTAAACAATCCTCAAGTTAGAACGTGAAGGGAAGACACACCAATATTTGGAAGAGGATGATTTACTCATGCATAAGGGAAGCAGATGATTCGTTTAAAGAGCAGGGGATTAAGGACACTTAGAAGGGAGTGTTATGACATCTTGTGAAAGGGTTATCTAGCTTGGTAGAGAATGTACGCCCTGGTGAAGCAGTGGTATTATTTACCTCAAATGCGTAATGATGTGATACAATATACAAGGACATGTCTTATATGTCAGCAAGGTAAAGTTGAGAAGTAGAAGATAATAGGGTTGTTGGAACCCTTGCCAGTTCCAACGAGGCCATAAGATAGTGTCTCAATTAGAATAAGCTAATAGAAAATAAGATCAAACACTGAAAAGGGCCAATGAAAGGCAAGACAAGGTTAAGGTGCCCTATGATGTGGATAGGGATTACGAGCAATTATGTGTCTCCCTCTTTTATGATGAAATAGAGCACAATGAGCCCCCAACCAAGTTTAGTGCTCAGACTACCAAGGTACCAAAGATTCGATAACTCATATGTAACACTTCAAGATAGTCATGGCCCATATGAGCCTCACTCAGGGAAAGAGAGATGCCATGATGTGTAAGCTATTTGCTATCACTCTATGTGATGGCGCACATAAGTGGTTCAACAACTTGGCATCTTATACCATAATCTCCTTTTCATAATTTTCTAGGTTGTTCATCACCAATTATGCATGCAATAAGCTATTGAGGAAGGAGTTTCACCACCTCTTCTCAATCACCTAAGGAAGGGGAGAATCTATTGAAGAGTAAATGAGAAGGTTTAGGGAGAAAAGCTAGAAATACCAAATTACGACATCTCTATTGCGATAACAGTAGCATGGCAGCTGTGAAATTTGCGTCAAAAAAAGAGAAAAGAAGAATAGGTCCGGACAGGGCACTCCAAGACAAAAGAATTAACAAAAACAAGCGCTTCACACCGAATCACAAGGAAAATGGCCAATGATTTGGGAATAATGGGACATGGGGGAGGTTATTATCTTCATTCAAGGGTCCACCATTTAAAGTGAGCCTAACTCAAGTAGTATTGAAAATGGAGGAGACGCATAATGTTAAATGACTACCAAAAATAAGGGTTCCCTTTAGGGACACATCTAATTGGTATGCCTTTCACAAGGATGTGGGCCACGAGACGAGAGACTGTAGGCATCTAAAAAAAGAAATAGAGGATTTTTTGTCTAGAGGGTACTTAAAGGAATTCATAGGAAGCAATAGTAGAGGAGGAGGGCAACAACCCGAACGTGAAACATTGAGGCTACTCGCTCTGTCAAGTAGTGAGATAGACCCTCACAATGAGGCCAATGTAAGGACTATCCATACCATACATGGATGGCCCAAGCTCAACGAGATTTTCAATAACTCGTGTAAAAGATATGCTAGAGACTTGCGTGGTTCACCACATGTTTACAGTCTAGAAAAAGGTGAGGTCCTTTGTTGAAATCACCTTTATCAGCAGGGATGAGGCCTTGTCTCCCTATAGAGACCCCTTAGTAATCACCTTGAGAATAGGATCCTACGATGTTTTTCGGATCATGATTAACACTGGGAGCTCCATCGACCTCTTTTTCTATCAATAACAAAAGTTCTAGGCATAAAGGAATGCGACATCATAAGGAGACATGGTGAGATTTAACAGTAGCACCACCTATGCAATCAAAACCGTGTGTTACCAGTCATGGTGTAGGGATTTATAATGATGACCAACTTTGTGGTAGTTGATGTCCTAGTGCACTACAATGCCATCCTGGACAGACCGTGGATACACAAGATGAAAATGGTTCCATCTACCTTCCACCAAGTCATCAAATACTTGATTGAGGAGGGCATAAAGCAGATAAAGGAAGTCTAGAAAAGGCTTGAGGTTGTTATAGTGCTACTATGAAAGGGGCCACTCCCAAATAGCAACTATAGCATGGGCCTTTTCAAAAAGGGTTAGAAGGTATATGTTTAACAAAGACTGTTAACTCAAATGAGGTGTGAGATCTACCAATTAAAGAAAAGGAGGAGGACCACTCTCTAAATCCGAGCACATACTTGACAACAGAGGTTAGGGAACAACTATCTCATTTCCTAAAAGGGAAAAGAATCCTCCGAACTAATTGAATTTATCATTTTTTCTTCAAGATTTGAAGAGGTGTTAGCAATAACACACAGTTTAACATAAATTCAAAAAATGTTTTATTTTCTTCCATTGTAATGTTTTCAAACTTAGTGCCTAACATGCAAAGTTTAGTTCGTTTAACTTGGATAGTGCCTTAATGGGAAACCTCTAAAATATCACAAGCACGCTTAGTAGTATCAATATCAGAAATATGACATAACTCATCAATAGATACAACACTAAAGATAACATTAATTCCTTTTTTATTCTAGTTACTATTAGTTTTATCCTTAATAGTCTATTCATTCTTAGGTTGAAGTGTGGCTATATTATCTTTGGTATCTCCTAGTTGTTCTCCAGTCTTCATATATCTTGTAGAAATCAAACCTTGTTGAATTTTCTCGCGAACAAAATGACAATCAATTTCAATGTGTTTAGTTCGCTCCTGAAACACAGGGTTAGAAGCAATATGAAGAGCAGCTTGGTTATCATACCACAATTTCACTGGTACTGAAGTTTTAAGACCTACTTAATCCAAGAGCTGATATATCCATATTATCTCAGACGTAGATTGTGCCATAGCCCTATATTCTGACTCTGCACTCGATCGTGACACAACATTCTGCTTCTTACTTTTCCATGAGACTAAATTTCCTCCAATGAAAATACAATAACCTGATGTGGATCTTCTATCCACTTTGGAACCTGCCAAATCTGCATCTGAAAAACATTCAATATGAGTATGTCCATGATTTGCATACAAGATGCCACGTCCAGGTGCTCCTTTCAAGTAACACAAAATTTACTCTAACGATGCCCAATGATGAACTGTTGGGGATGACATAAATTGGCTAACAACACTGACTGAATATGCAATATCTGGACGAGTCACGGTAAGGTAATTCAACTTTCCAACCACCCTTCGATATCTCTCAGAATCTTTAAAGAGTTCTCCATCTCCTGTAAGGTTGATGTTCGGAGTCATTGGAGCACTACAAGGTTTTGCTCCTAATTTTCCTGTCTCAGTTAATAAGTCCAGGACATATTTTCTTTGAAATAGAAAGATACCTTTTTTACTCCTTGTGACTTCAACACCCAAGAAATACTTTAGCATCCCCAAATCCTTCGTGTGAAACTGAGTATGTAGGAAAGACTTAAGAGATGAAATTCTCATAGTATCACTTTCAGTAATAACAATGTCATCTACATACACAACTAAAAGAATGATACCAACTTCTGATTGTTTGTAGAACACAGAATGGTCTGACTTGCTTTTCATCATACCAAACGTTTCTATAGCTTGGCTAAATTTTCCAAACCAAGCACGATGACTCTGTTTCAAACCATACAAAGATTTGCGGAGACGACAAACGTGCCTAGACTCCCCCCGAGCAACAAAACCAGGAGGTTACTCCATAAACACCTCCTCTTGAAGATCACCATAAAGAAAAGCATTCTTGATATCTAGTTGATGCAAAGGCCAATGGTGAGTAGCTGCCATAGAAATAAACAACCGAACAGATGTCAATTTAACAATAGGAGAGAAAGTGTTAGAATAGTCCACTCCATAGGTTTGAGCATATCCCTTAGCAAGAAGACGAGCCTTTAATCGAGCAACTGACCCATCTAGATTAACCTTAACTGTGAACACCCATTTGCATCCGATAGCCCGTTTCCCTGAAGGTAAATCAACCAAGTCCCAAGTACCATTGTCATCCAACGCATTCATTTCCTCGATCATTGCATGATGCCAACCAGGATGAGATATGACTTCATGAATAGTTTTAGGGATAGAAATAGAATTAAGAGAAGCAATAAAAGAGTAAGAGGAAGACGACAAGCAATTATACGAAACAAAAGAAGAAAGATGATAAGTATATTGACGTTTACCTTCGTGTAATGCAATAGGAAGATCATCGTTCAGGACTGGATCTGATGACGAAGGAGTAGGTGCAAGACATGAATCAGAAGGTCTATGTCTGGAGTAGACTTGAGTTATAGGAGGCCTAACAGGAATTGGATCAGAGGTAGGTTCAGATGATGTGATAGAATAGACTAACAAATCGTCATCCTCCCCCTAACATGCAGGAGGAAAAGACGGAAAATAGGGTGTGTCTTCCATGAAGGTAACATCAATGGAGACAAGATATTTGTTAAGACTAGGACAATAACATCTATAACCTTTTTGGAGATGGGAATAACCAAGTAAGATACACATCAAAGACTTGGGATCTAATTTAGTAACATGCGGACGAACATCCCGAACAAAACAAGTGCTACCAAATATCCTAGTGTCAACTGGAAATAGTGACTTATTAGGAAACAAAATTTTGTAAGGAATCTCACCATGAAGGAAGATACACTTCAAAGACTTGGGATCTACTTTAGTAACATGCGGACGAACATCCCGAAAAAAACAAGTGCTACCAAATATCCTAGTGTCAATTGGAAATAGTGACTTATTAGGAAACAAAATTTTGTAAGGAATCTCACCATGAAGAATAGATGAGGGCATGTGATTAATAAGAAAACATGCTGTTGAAACTGCATCGGCCTAAAAAGGTTTAGAAATATTCATTTGAAATAATAAGGCACGTGCAGTTTCGAGAAGATGTCTATTCTTACGTTCGGTCACTCCATTTTGAGATGGACTATGAAGTTTCATGAAGCATGCCATTTTGAACCATATAAGATTGAAACAAAGCTAGGCCTTGAGTTCATCGTGGTTTGTGGCCTTCGTTGCCCCTGTCCGATGTGAGGGGGGGTGTTGAAAGATTGTATTGTCTCACATCGACTAGGAGTTCAGCTGTAGTACAATTTATAAGTGTGGGCAACCCTTAACTTAATGAAATCTTATTGGGTTGAGTTAGGCCTTGGGCTTATATAACAGTAACCATAGGTGGTTCCCAATCATAAATGAAAAAAATTCTACACACTCTCCTCTAGAGAATGTAAAAAGGCTCACATATGAGCCTTCTAATAAGTGTAGTTTGACCTATCAAAGAAAAGAGCATGGGTTGTAGAAGAACTCTCTCTCAAATGATCTATAACAAGGTCCTAGGCAAACACTAAATATATCTAGTGACCTATTCTGATACCAAATGAAAGTTTAAAGTTACATATCTAATTAACTTAAATGAGATGAATAGGTAATTTTTAATTAAGTAGCCAGACAAGCTATCATGTGTAAATAATATAAAGCATAAATAAAGATAAACTTGACACACAATATTTTAGGTGGAAACAACCTAGGTTATAATAATGACTTAAGAGAAAAATCATCAGTCCATTGTATTACCTAACTATCTGTTATGAAAAAAATTTGATAACAAAGCCAAGTTTTAAACTTTCCTTTACAGATAAATCCCCCAAGTTATCTACTTATGATCCTTCACTTTTTCACACTTTATACAAGATAGGCATATGGATTTGGACCAAAATTTCGATATCTCGAGTCATACGAGCAATCAAGCTTGTTCAACAGGTTTATGAAAAGTTAGCAAAAATAACTTAAGTGTAAAGTGTGTCTTAGAATAGATTCAATAATGAAAAATGTTAGCTAAAAAATTTAAGATTTAAATTAGTTAAATTAAATCATCTAACATACCCTAAAACAAAGATTTAAAAACATGGTATCATAAAAACAAATGAGCTCATGAATCAATCAAACATAACCACCCAATATTTGATAGATTAAATCAAGAATGAATCTAACAAAATATGTTTTAGATTTTATAAAACATTATGAGAGAGAAAACACAAAACAATTAGATGAATAGAATAAGTGTGGCTATTTAAAATAATGAGCATTATGTTGTTTATACAGGGGAGTCGAAACCTTAATGCTAGGTTAATGAGAAATGACCATTCTGTCCATTAAAAATTTCATAGAGAAATAATAAATATGGACAATATGGTAAATCATAAGTTTGGTTTGAGTAAACAAAAAAGGTTTTAAGTTGAAGATTTAAGTGCTCGATCGATTCAGATAAAATTCAATCGATCAAAACCTTTTTTTTCAATCGATCCAATAACAATTAATAAAAGCCCGAGACAAGGTAGATCGAATATGATCAATCGTCGATTGATATCGATGTAACCTCTCGATTAATCGAACCTAACTTTGATCGATCTATTTCAACTTGAAATCCAACCCGAGAGGATATAGATTTTACATGATCTCGATCGATTGACCATTATATATACTAAATGTTTCTAAGTGTATAATATGAATTCTAATGTATTTAAGTAAAGAGTGTATCCCTAAAATACATTAACATGAATCTCGAAATTTTCTTCAATTTGAATAGTGGATATGAAAATGTGCCTAAAAACTAGTTTACAGTTAAACATTTTGTTCACAAATATCGTCAAAACTTATATACCTTGCCCAATATAAAGTGATTGTGAGAAAAAAATAGATAACACATGTACCTTATCCCTTCTTGGATTGAAAATGGAAATGGGACTTAGAATGCAGCCTTCCCTATCATCATATTAGGAAGGGAAGGAAAAAAAAACACATACACACAAATTTGTAAAGCTAAATTTAAATAATAAATTAAAGTCTTGTTGTATACTTTTCTTTGTCCCACATAAATTTCATTAGCAAAAAGCTCTAGATGGAGATTAAAAGCATCAAATAATAGATTTCACCAAGTGTGAATAGTTAGAGAAGCTACTAATTTTAGGATTTCATCTTTTTCTCTTCACTAGCTGCCTCCCACCTTTCCCTCTTCCTGGCACCCTATAACCACAATCCTTTCTATACCCATATCTCCTCCTCCAAACATCTCCTATTGCTAGCACCCTTCTCATACGTCTTCATTTCCAATATCTTCCATTGTTGCCTTCTTTATATTTCCCTAGGTTTCTATTGGATTCATTCTTTCTCTAGTTTAATGTTTATTTTTGGAAGGATGAAGGAGTACAACAATGATGGTATCATTCTTTCTAAACCTATCAGAACAAATGAATCTACTTTGTATGTACTTTGTGTGCTACGTGTGTGATTGTAATATAAAGAATAAATGAATTATAATATGTAATCTACTAAGAGATAAGATAGTACACGTGTTTAGATATAATGTAATGTAGGGATTCTCATTAGATATAAGAACACATGTCAGCTTGTAATGTAAATAGAAGAAGAAAATATTGTAATGAAAGAGGGCAGACTTAACCTCTACTTCTGTAGTAATAATTGATCTCTCAAAAATATTTTAAGTATATATGTTTTGGTATCAGAGCTATCAACCCTAAAGTTATATTCCTTTCAAAACCTTTATTTTTCCAACACTATTTTTTGAAGTATGCTCTGTGAGTACAGCTAGAAGCCGATCTTTCACGTCAAAAAAGGTATTAGCTCTTAGCTATAATTTCATGAACCTACACAACCCTTATTATCCTATGCCCATATGATTTGGTGAGGTGTGTAGAAAAGGAGTCTGGGCAAAAGCTGTTTGAAATTGTTTAAGGTGTTATAAATCCCTTCTATATTCCTAACCCTACACAAAATTCCCTACTCTAATATAAATAATATTTGATGTATTTAGAGATCATGGCATAAGAAATAATCCAAAGAAGTGCTTCTGAACCCATAAGCCAAGAAGCACGTCTTCCAGATGATGACATCAACTTCCATGTTGAAGCTGAATGGTTTGAAACTTCTTCTCTTCCTCCAAATTTCAAAAGTCCACTTAATCCCTTCAACCCTTACAAATTCTATAATATTTCTAAGCATTCCTCTTTTAAAAATATGCCACCTATAAAAAAGGCCAAAATTTTACCAGTCTATAAATCTTCTACTATTGCCGTTCAATAGTGTCCAACTCATATTCAGAAACATATCTTCTTATCTCGGATGATAGACATCTAAAAAGATATAGAAGTGAGAGTTATAAAGGATTACATTTGGGAGCAATTCACATAGAAGTCTAACCTTCTGAGTGATCCTGTAAATGCTAACTCTTTTAACAATTTATCTTAGAGTTAAATTGGCATTCCTCAGAGCTTTTCCTTTTGTCCATTCATCTATATTTTCTAGATATCGAGTTCTTTATTCAGGATTAATTTGATCTACACTCCATAATTGTATATGGTATAGAGCATGTGGTATCATAATTCTATATTCACTAGGTTAAGGATGGTGTGAAGTTGTAGACTGTTCATATAAATTTTAAAATGGGGAGGGGCCAAAATATCTCCTATTGGTTCCATTTGTTGAGTTTTTGGGTTTCTATTTTTTCCTACGATTGTAAGAGATAGGCAACATTGTACATCTTTAGGTGGTTTATTTGAGAGGCAGATGAGATACTGCATGTGGATGAATTTGGTGAGGCTATACTTTCAGAGTCATCTTGAAATTCATCTCCCCATCCAATATGTTTTGTTGGCCAAGGATAAGTAGTAGAAGTAGCATAGCTTTTCCAAAAAGCTTTAGGATTATTTATTGATTCTTCCCATATATCAAAAAGGGATGATGGTTTGGAATTCCATTTAGGTGAGGAAAGTTCACAAATAGACCATTTTTCTTCCTTATCCATTGTTTTTGTTTCTGACAACGTTTCTCTTCTGTAAATTTGGTTAATGATTCTCTGGCATGTTTTCTTGCATCTTCTAGTTCTTGTTTGCTTCTCATTAGGATCATCATGACAGAACCAATGGATGACCATTGTTTTATTTTCCGAGTTCTTCTGGTTTCGTGGTTTTTGTAGACTCAGGTTTATTTTGGAAATATTGGTGTAAATATTGGACTTCATTTAATATTTGGTCTTGGGTGGGAGATTTCGTTTAAGGCTTCATTTTGGGCTTTTTAGCATTCACGTTGGATTAAGAAAAAACAGGTTCAATAGGACTAACATCTTCTAGTCTAATCTTTTTTACCAACCATTTGCCTTGAATTACTTCTCTAGTTAAGCCTATATAGAAATGATCATTGAATTGTTGAGTAATTACAAATAAAGATCTTCTTCTAGGATATCCTATGAATACAAGGGCAAGACATAAAAACTCTATCATTGATTTGAAACTATTCATATCACTATTACAAAAAAATGGTATTTAATTCGTTTAAAAATCGACTTTAAATTGAATGACTTAAAATTTAAAATCGGTTCACGCGGTGAACCGAATTTAATTTTTTAATTTTTTTTTACAAAATTTACTCATTTTCTATTATACTCAAATTAAAACTTGTATTCGATCATTAAATAATAGCAGGGAAAAAACAAAATCTGTTTAACAAATAGTTTAAATAATACAAATGATTAAAAAATAAAATATTAATTAATAGTAAAAAATTACAATGGTGTTGTCCTATGTTATTCAAGATGATCATATTCTTCTCTTGATGTTATAATACAAACCTACATATATAATTGATGCGTATTTTTGCAAGTGTACAAATCGTTCAAGTAATAAAGTGTCATAAAAGATCTGGGATATCGACCCATAGCGAATTCAACATTTTAAGACTGGGAAATTATTAACCCTAATTTTATTTGAAAAGAATTTTTGAATTTGTTTAAAAGTAAATTAACTTAAAACTAACGCAAATAACAAGATTTAATGTTGTTCATAAATGATTAAAAACGCTAACATTTTGATTTCGCTAAATCAATTCAATCCGATTTCAAGTTATGTTATATTTAATCAGTTAAAAGTGATGGTTGAAAACCAAAACTTATCTAATACTCTTTCTCAAGTTATATTAATTACTTATCTATTAAAACCATCATATTTCTATGAAGATTTAATCACAAATAAGCACATTTACGCATTTATGGAATTTCTCTTAATAAACACATACATCATGACAGTTAGGTGTCAAACTCGCATTCAACATACGGTATTTATCACAAGAAGCATTCATTACACATTCCTCTCGGCCTCAATATAACGCAACAAATCATCTAAATCTTGATCAAATTTAAAAGCATTAAGCATTAAATAAATACTGACTTTAAAATAATGAATTCATATAACCATAACAAAAGAAATCGATTTTTATGATTCAACTACATCATACTAGCAAAAAGCGTAATTAGTTCATAACGAAAATAAGAGCAAACATTATTTCAATCTGAATCCTACGAATAACAAATATCAATAAACCGCAGAATATAAAAACTAATAGAGAGATGAAAAATCCCTGAAGATGAAGGCGTTTTGGTGAAGAATAATGGTGAAGATCCTTCTGTCTCCAAAATTTCTTTCTCTTCTCCAAAAAATGCCTTTGAACTCTCCTCTTTCACAAATCCTTCTCCATCATAATGTATATATAGGTTCTAGGGTTTTATAAGGCAATTTTGTAACAAAACAACATAAAAATGTTTTGAAACGAAACTAGTCGCCGAGATTTTTGGAAAACTTACGATTCGGTTCGCTAAATCTCACCTATTGGCGGGATTATTATTTGGCAATGGCGAGAATATTCTCACAAATAAATTCCAAATTTAAAATTTTGTTTTTCTTTTTCTTTGATTCAATCCCGATCATTGTACTTTGTCACTAACTTCTCCAAAATCATGATTTTACCTCAAATTGCACTTTAAACATGAAATCATAAAATGACATTTGTGGATTAAATAATCAAATAAACACAATTTTCACACAAATATCAACATTTAAATCATAACAAAACGCAATAATTTAGCTCTTATCAACAACTCGACTTGCTAGTCTCTAGCAAGAAAAGCGATCTATTTAATAAATTCAAAGGAGACATTAAGAGAAACTTCAAAGAAAAAATTTTATTCTATTTACAAAATTACATTAAACGTATGCAATAAGCCTTTAAACCCCAAAGCCATTTAAGGGCGGGTTGTAGTCTCGTGGAGTGCTTCTGTGATGACACCCACAAACATCTTACTTATAATTATCCTAACTTAAAACAATAACATAACATAAAAATAATTTACACAAATGTCTCAAAAATTGTAAATAACACCCAACATATAGAATAATTAAATGTCACCTAAGTCTTAGAAATCTCAAATGCCAATTTCACTTTTATTATCGACTCTTAAACATCCATCAAACCACAAACCAATAGCCATAATGCAGATAATATTATGCAGTAACATCCACAAACAAAAAGGTGAAATCTCAAACTCCATAGGCTCACTCTTCAAAACTCTCTCCACTAATGAAGAAAAATACACCACCGGATCAATGTGACTTTATTAGGCTTGTAATGTTAGGGCTTAGGTATTTGGTTAAGAAAGAACAGGAAGTGTCAAAATACAAATAATAGCACTTATTAGATTAAACACAACCAATTAAGTAAAAGAGTAACGCCATTTAACCCAAATTGTTTCTTCCGATCATAACCCATTTTTCCAAAGATAAACAAAATTCTTCCTCGATCTTTCACCTCAGTACATCCATTACTAACACTCTTTTATTTACTAGAGTGTGAAGGCGCTTTTTCTATTTTTCTTTTCTTTTCTTTTCTTCGTTGTTTTTTTTAACATAACCCCCAACCAATTTCTTCCAATATATGTGGAAGATGTTTTTTTTTATTCCATCCTTACTCCAATTTCTCTTGAAAAGTTTGTGTTCAAAATTAAGTGCTCTTAACAAATAAGGTAGGAATTATATATATATATATATATATATATATATATTGGCTAAATAAAAGGTAGGTTATAGAAGGAAAAAAGAAAGAAAAATAAGGCTAACAATATATTTAAATCGGCTCAATGAGGTAACTAGTGATATAAAGATAACAAGGTAGGCTTAAAATGGCACAATCGATCCAAAAATGGCCTATATCCTATCCTAAATAGTGCAATTCCAAATTATTTCGCCTCAAGAGGTTTTCAAATGAGTTCTAGAGTTTGTTGAGATCACAAAAATGTCCATGAAAAATTCGAACATAAGACTTCTCTAAGCATTTAGACTAATCAACCAAATCATACCAGATACCAAAAGAGTCGCCAACTAGGTAAAATCAACATTTGAAGTTATCTTTAAACCGAAGCAAAATTTAATGTCTCTAAAAGCTACTTGTTATGACAATCACATTATTATCATCAACGTGCAAATTAAAATAAGTAAAATGCAAATAAAATAAAAAAAAAAAATAAAAGAAATTAAATCAAAATGCAGAAAAATAAATGGAAAAATCAAAATTAAACACAAATAAACACACAAACAAAACTAATAAAAATGAAGGGAAGAAAAAGATTTACTGGTTATCGCCTAACCAAAACCTTACATCATGTCCTCAATGTAAGAAGAAAAAATCAGATATGGCTTTTTTTTTTCTTACTCGCAAGACAAATAAAATAAAATTATCATAAAATAAAGTGCAGAATTTAAAATTTCTAAAATAAAATGAGATAAAAGATAAGAAAACAATCGATGGGTTGCCCATTAAAACAGCTTTAAGTTATAGTCATTAGCTAGACTTTTTATGTTATCTTTCTCATTGTTGAATTCTCCATCAAAATATATGGCCTCAACTGTCCATTTACCTTGAAAAGTTCCGCTTTGTTTCACGACCATCTCAATTGTTCCATAAGGAAACACCTTGGTTACTAGAAAAGGTCCTCGACTCAACGAGATTTTAGTTTTCTTGGAAAAAGTCCGAGACGGGATTTATAAAGCAACACTTTCTGCCCCACCTCAAAGTTTTGCCTCAAAATGTGCTTATCATGCCAAACCTTCATCTTGTCCTTGTATATTCGGTCATTCTCATAGCATCATTCCTCATTTCATCCATCTCATTTGTTGCGAGATTTCACAAGGCAAGCTTCTAAGTGGTAAAGAATGAGTTCTCTCCTCAAAATTTTCCGAGATTAACTTGTCAAGAGTGTTAATTTGAAAACAAGAATGTACCTCACTTGGAAATTTCATTGCTTCAAAAACAACAAAAGTCACTTGTTCATCTTGCACCGTAGAATAAGCTTTCCTCACAACATCAATCAATGTTCTTCCAAATTGCAAAACGGTCTCCCAATATCAACTCAGTTTTCTATCTTCCTCCATTATCAAGCACCACGAAATCTACAGGGAAAATAAATTTGTCAACTTTAATTAAAACATCCTCAATTACCCCAGAGGATATTTCACTTACGATCGATCCGCTAATTGTAGAGATTGAAGTGGGTTTTACTTCTCCCACAGTTTTCTGAAAATAGAAAGTGGGCATCAAATTAATGCTTGCTCCTAAATCACATAGGACTTTATCAAAATTGCAACTTCCTATAGTACAAGGTATAGTAAAACTCCCCGGGTCTTTCAATTTCTGCGCAGCTTTCTTTGAAGAATCGCACCGCATTCCTCATTTAGCATGTGAGTTTCATAATCTCCCAACTTCTCTTCTTTGATAGAATTTCCTTCATGAATTTTGCATACTGGGCATTTGTTCCAACATCTACGCAAAAGGAATGTTAATATGCAATTTCTTAAAAATATCCAAAAATTTATCAAATTGATTATCAATCTTTTTCTTATTCAATCTTTGAGGATATGGGATGCAGGCTCATATTTCGTTTGGGAAGGTCAACATCTTGGGATGTTGATGGCTTTTCTTTAGATTTTTCCATCATTTTCTCTAATTTCCCTTGCCATTCAAGTTCTTTACCACTTCTCAATGTGATAGCCTTTACATGCTCTTTGGGATTAATTGTGTCACTAGGCAACAATCCTTTAGACCTTTCTACGCACCGCTTTGAAAGCTACCCTAGTTGGTTTTGGATGCCCCGTTTATTCACCTTGATTTAAAATTTGTTCTTGTCTCCTCAATGAACTTTCCCAAAATTCCTTCCAAATCTATTTGTTTCTTCTCTTGGGGTCAAGTAGGAAGATGATGACGCATTAATCCCCTTGGTTATTTCCCCATAACAAATTTGGATGATTTCTCCAACCTGGATCAGAAAGGTGTTGAATACGGGTTATTTTGAGGTTTTTGGAAATTTGAAACATAATTTGCTTTCAAAGATTGAGCAAATGGATTTCCTTGGCACTCAATACTAGCGTGATTTCCACCACATAAATCACATTGCAGTTGGTTTGGATTTGGATGACAAATAATCCATCTTTCTTGAAAGAAGAGAACTTGAGCTCAGCAAAGCATTCTTGAATCAATTTCATGCATTCTTCATTGTCTTTTTGCAATTACCCGCTCAATGCCAACGATTGTTGTTTCCGCCATAATCTCTAATAATTCATGAGCATCCTCCTGTTTTTCCCATTAAAGACCCTCCATTTCTTGGCATCAATCATTGCACGATAGTTTGAAACCAACCCATTATAAAATGTAAAGCCTTGCGCCCAAATTGGTATACCATGATGTGGCACTTCCTCAACATTTCTTTGAATCTTTCCCAAGCTTCATACAACGATTCTTGGTCATACTGTAAAGATGTGATTTCATTCCTCAATTTTGCCATCTTAGCAGGAGGAAAGAACTTAGACAAGAATTTCAACCAACTCATTCCATGTTGTAATTGATCCGGTGGTAATGAATTTAGCCAACTCTTAGCTTTATCCCAAAGTGAAAAAGGAAAAACCCTCAATCTTATAAAGATCTTCACACACACCATTTATCTTGTAAAGATCACTCACCTCTAAAAAGTAAGCAATATGTGCATTTGGATCATCCTTGACATTCCCCCAACCGATTTGATTGAACCATTTGGATAAAAGATGGTTTTATCTCAAAGTTATTTGCTTGAGCAGTTGCCTCCTTATACCTAAGTAGTTCCGGCAACATTAGGCACATCATAATCCTCAAAGCTCTATTTGATTTCCACCTCACTCAACAAATGGTGGATCCATGGTTGATTGTCTATTAGGAGGTGAGGTTCAACGCCTTCTCTCGGTTTAGACGCCTAAATGTTCTATCAATCTCAGGGTCAAATGGAAATTGGTTAAGGCTTCTAGACGCCTCATACAACAATCCTACAACCGAAAATTAACTAGCACAAAACCACACAAAATTACCCCTTTTTTATGATAAATGAATTAAAAGAGCAAATTAAACAAAATTAAAAATGAAACAATGATAAAGAATATTAACTTCAAATTAAAACTAAGATTAGGTAGTATCGATATTAATAAAATCAAACTATTCCCTGGCAATGGCGCCAAAAACTTGATACGTATTTTTGCAAGTGTACGAATCATTCAAGTAATAAAGTGTACAAAAATACGGATATCGAACCCACAAGGAATGGCGTTACTAAGTACCGAAATTGACTAACCCTAATTTTATTTGAAAACAGAATTTTTGAATTTGTTTAAAAAGTAAATTAACTTAAAACTAAACGCAAATAACAAAATTTAATGTTGTTCACAAATGATTAAAAACGCTAAGGCATTTGATTTCGCTAAATCAATTCAATCCGATTTCAAGTTATGTTATATGAGAATCAAAGTTAAAAGTGATGGTTGAAAAACCCAAACTTATCTAATACTCTTTCTTAAGTTATATTAGAATTACTTATCTATGAAAACCGACTATATTTCTATGAAGATTTAATCACAAATAAGCACATTACGATTTATGGAATTTATGGAATAACCACATACATCATGCATTAGGTGTCAAACTCGCATTCAACATACGGTATTTATCACAAGAAGCATTCATTACACATCTCCTCTCCTGCCAATATAATGCAACAAATCATCTAAATCTTGATCAGAAATTTAAAAGCATTAAGCATGGAAATAAATACTCGACTTTAAAATAATGAATTCATATAACCATAACAAAAGAAATCAGATTTTCATAATTCAACTACATCATAGCCTTAGCAAAATCTAATTAGTTCATAAATCTAAAATAAGAACAAACATTATTTCAATTGAATCCATGAATAACAAATATCAATAAAGCTGCATAATATAAAAACTAAGGAGAAGAGATGAAAAACTCTAGAAGATGAAGGCTTGGTAGCAACAATGGCGTAAGATCCTTTTCAAGTCTCTCCAAAATTTCCTTCTCTTCTCCAAAAATGCCTTTGAACTCTCCTTTTCACGTGGCCTCCTTCTCCATCATAATGTATATATAGGTTCAGGGTTTTTGGAGGAAATTTTGGAACAAACAACATAAAAAAATGTTTTCGAATGAAACTTACGGCTGGCGAAGTTATATTCTCATTGTAGCGAGATTTCTGGAAAACTTACTTATTTTGCTCATTAATCTCGCGGCGATGCGAACTACGGCCAGTGAGATGTATTGGGTAGCGGCGAGATGTACTTGGCCTAGCGGTGAGATGTACTGGTAACGGCGAGATTTTCTTTCAGTTTGGCGAATGATTTGCCAAAATCCGTGTTTCTCGGAAGATTTTCAACATTTTCTTCGTAAGGTTTTTCATTGGCTATGAGAATATTCTCGCCGTGCACGAAATTCCAAATTTTGAAATTTTGTTTTCTTTTTCTTTGATTCAATCCCATCATTGCATCTTTGTCTCAACTTCTCCAAAATCATGATTTTATCTGAAATTGCACTTTAAACACGAAATACCCGTGAAATGACATTTGTGGATTAAATAATCAAATAAACACAATTTTCACACAAATATCAACATTTAAATCATAACAAAAATACAATAATTTAGCTCTTATCAATAATACAAAAATTTATACACAAATAATGACACATAATAACAGAAAAAATATGAATAATAAGTACATAGGATTAATAAAAATACTTACAAGAGTAAATGAAGTGACAAAATGAAGGAAATGAAGAAAAAATAGTGTTTTGTAAGTAAGAAATAGGTATAAATTTTTTGAGTATTTTGTTCAAAAAATAGAGGATCTAAAAGATTAGTTAGAGAGAAAGAAAACTCACTAACTGGTGCTGGAATTGGTGGTCATAGGTGGCCAGAAAATGAGAAAGAGTGGAGGAGAAGTGGATGAGGTTTTTGGTTTTTGAGAGTTATGCATCGTTTGGAATAGTTTCTGTCTAGGGAAGAAAAAAGAGAAAAGAATTTATCCACATGTGTAGCGTCGGTTCTACGTGTCAAACGATGCTATCCACGTAGGACGTAGCATCGGTTGATAGTTGGAACTGATGCTATGTACACGTGTAGCGTCGGTTCTACACCGAACTGACTTTAAATTCATTATAAGTCGATTTTTCCAAAAATCGACTTTACATATAGACTTAAATACCATTTTTTGTAGTTACATATAGATTTAAATACCCCTTTTGTAATAGTGTATGGGTAGATTGGCTTTGTTTATTTAAGGAAAGTAATTGAAAAACTTTCATCTAGATCTTTCCTTATTTATCCATCATCTTGGATGACATATAACAGTTCCACAACACCAAGTGTTTTAGGTGTTTATAGTTTGGACATCGATCCAATGATTGCCCTCAACGCAGATCCATCAATTTGATTGAGGATTATGAGCCCTCTGAATATGAAAATGAGAATGCAAAAAATGATATATATGATGCAGAGCCTATCATTGTTGATGAAGGAGAATATGAACTATATTTTATAGTCCAAAAGCTCCTATTATCCATAACATATGTGACTTCACAAAGATATGTCTTGTTTAAGACAAGGTGTGCAATACATGGAAAGGTTTGTGATGTTATCATTGACAGTGGAAGCACCAAAAACATAATTTCAAAGGATTTGGTCAAGGTTTTAGACTTACCAACTACTAAACACTCTAATCCTTACAAGATTGAGTGTATTAAGAAAGACAGTGAAGTTAGAGAATAAGAAGTGTGTAAAGTTCCTTTCTTAATAGGGAAGTTTTACCAAGATAAATCTAATGTGATATGGTTGTGATGGATGCTTGTTAAGTGTTGCTAAGAAGGCCATGGCAATATTATGTGGAAGCATTACATAAGGGTAAGAAAATGTGTACATTTTTGTGTGGAAAGGAAGGAATATTGTACTCTTGCCAACCACTGAAACATATCAGTGCAAGAGGAGGAGCATTGAAAAGTAGAAAGTTATACTTAGCACCAATTCAAAAGATTTTGAGAAGGAAGTCTAAGGGAGAAAATTTGTCCTCGCTCTTTTCACCCAAGAGCAACAAGAGTAAAAAATTGTCATCTCACCAATCATTAACCTTTTGCTAACTGAATATGCAAATTTATCACCCAATGACATACCTAGTGAATTACCTCTTATGAGAGATGTGCAGCATGCTATTGATTTTATACCATGGTCTAGTCTCCAAGAAATAGTGGAGGACTTACTACAAAAGAACCTAATCCAAGATAGTAAGAGTCCTTTTGCAATCCCTGCACTCTTAGTGCCAAAGAAGGATGGTACAATGAGGATGTATGTTGATAGTAGAGTTATTAACAAATTCACCATCAAATATAGGTTTCCCATTCCAAGACTAGAAGACATGCTAGACAAATTACAAAGGGCTCAATTCTTTTCTAGGTTGGATCTAAAAAGTAGGTATCATCAAATAAGGATAAGGCAAGGTGATGAGTGGAACACTACCTTAAAAAATGGACTCTATGAGAGGCTAGTCACGTCATTTTGGCTTTGTAATGCTCTTAGCACATTTATGAGACTTATGAACCAAGTTCTCAAGCCTTTTAATGGAAAAAGAATAGTAGTAAACATTGATCATATCCTTATTTTTAGCAAAAGCCAAGAAGAACATATAGAGTACCTAATGGATATCTTACAAATCCCTAAGAGACAATAACTTTATCTCAATCTCAAAAAGTGTGAGTTTATTACTAAATAACTTCTATTTCTTGGGTTCAAGATAGGAACTAATGGAATTTCAACAGATGAGAACAAAGTTAAAGAAATCAGGTTGTGACCAATTCCTAAAAAACATTTCTGACATTAGGAGCTTCCATGGAATAGCTACATTATATAGAAGGTTTGTGAAATGATTTAGCTTAGTTATGGAACCTATCATCAATTCTCTAAAGAATGAATAGTTTTATTGGGGGCAAGAACAAGAAGACAATTTCAATGCAGTTAAAGAAAGGTTGTGTACAACTCTTGTTTTTGCGCTACCTGATTTTGATAAAGTATTTGAAGTAGAAACAAATGCCTCCATTGTGGCCATAAGAGTAGTTACATCATAGAATGGAAGATCAATTGAGTTTTTTTAGTGAAAAACTAAGTAAAGCTAGGTAAAAAATGGTCTACTTATGATCAAGAATTCTTTGCCATTATAAGAGCACTACAACATTGGGAATATTATCTTATTCAAAGGGAATTTATCCTCCACAATGCCTATGAAGCCTTGAAGTGGCATAACTCTCAAAAGAACATCTCAAGGATGCATGTTAGATTGATAATCTACCTACAAAAATTTACTTATGTATTCAAACATAAGACAGGCCAACAAAATTGAGTGGCTGATACACTAAGCAGATGACACGAATTGCTATTGATACTAACCAATATGGTTACATGCTTTGACAACCTCTTTGAGCTATATCCCTCTGATGAAGATTTTGCTATCATGTGCGAAAAATGTCATAAGTAGGAAGACACTCAGTATTTCATATGCAAGAAGGTTATTTATTCAAGGGAAACAAATTATGTATCCCCAAAACATCCTTAAGAGATCATCTATTTCATGACATCTATAGTGGAGGCTTAATGACTCATTTTGGAAAGGATAAAACCATCCTCCTAATGGAAGAAAGATACTACTACTCACACTTGCAAAGGGATGCTGTAAACAAGGTAGAGAAGTGCCATGTTTGTCAAAGTTCTAAAGGAAGGGCATATAACACTAGACTTTACTTGCCACTGCTATTTCCAAGTACAATTTGGGAAGAGCTAAGCATGTGTAAGGTTTATATGAGTATTGACGATATTCGTGAATAAAATATACAAATTTAATTTTAGTTTCTAAGTATGTCCTTCAATATTATTTTCAAACCGAAGAAACTATCGAGCTCCAATGATCACAATTTAGGTATATCTCTGTTCTTATGCATATTAGAATTCATATTAGACATGTAAGAACATTTTAAGATTAGGCTACTTGATCAATCTAGATATATCTAGATTGATCAAGCTATGTAGATCGATCGAGAATCAATTTACTCATTTTAAAAAGTCTTGAATTAATTTTTTCATTTACTGGATTGATCGAACGACAAGGGCTTTGATTTTAAAACTATTTCTAACTCAAATTGAAGTAGCTTTTTACTATATTATCTTTTTTCTTTAAAACTCTTTAAACTGATTTTATGGACAATATAATAATTTTAATTTGGCTTAATACTTCAAAATATACTATATATAAATAAATCAAAACGCACAACTTTATTTAACAATATAAGAGCATTCTTCTCTTCATCCTATTATCTCTTTTGTTTTACTAAAACTATTCAAGTAAACTTTTTCATTGAGTTAATTTATTAAATATTTGTGGTTGTGTTTGATAAATTAATAAACCTACAATATTTGTGATAGTGTGCTTTAAACTTATTATTTTAGAATTATTAGTTGATTTTGATTTATTTAATATATTTATTAAATTATCTAATCAGGGTTATTCGTCATTGAATCTGCTTTAGGGCATATATTTGTACTTGTATGTGCTAACTCTTCAGATATTGATAGAATGAGTTTGATTGATTGTGTGACTCAAGTTGTCAGAATGTTGATCTGGATCTAAATACCTTTTTTGTATATGCTATGATGAAAACATCGGCTTGTAAGTAGATTACTTGATGGCTATATCTTGTTGGGTAGTATAATACCTGGTATTGTAATTGGACCTTATTTTTCATAGTGGATAGTTAGGTGGTTCAATGGATCGATAGTTTTCCTCTTAAGTCATTGATGTGACCTAAGTTGTTTCCATAAAAAAATCTAGTGTCTCAATTTTTATATTATTTTATTTATACGTGATTGCATACTTGATCGTCTACAAAAATTTTAATTTGTCATAATTCCTTTGATTATCTATTCACCCATATCTAATTAATTAGGTCTGTAACTAAAAAATAGACTTTCAACATGGATTTTATCCTAGGCTTGACCAAGACTTCACGTAGTGTAGACTCTATTCTATTACTTTAGACAAAGATGTGTAATTCTTGAGTTATTTTTGGAAGAAACTATGAAAGAGACTAAATATGACCTTAAACTTCACTAATACCTATCATCCACACTCAGATGGGCAAACAGAAGTGATCGATAGATTAATGGAAAGCATGCTTCGTTGTCTAGTTCAAGAACAACCAAAATAGTGGGATTTATTACTTCTTCAGGTAGAATTTACACTTAGTAGCATACCCAACAAGACTAAAGGAAAGTTACCCTTCTCTATTGTGTACACAAAGGTTCCTAATTTGAGAGTGGATTTAATTACTATACCTAACCCAAAGAGCAAACTTATTAATTTATGGGCACAAGATTATCAACAGTTGCATCGGAAAATTAAAGAGCATATTGAAATCATGAATGTCAATTGCAAAAAAAATGTTTACAAACATAGAAGAATTCAAGAATTTACAAAAGGAGAATTAGTAATGATTCACCTCAATAAGCACATGCTTTCACCTAGCTCCTGTCATAAGTTGCAACCTAAGAATTTTGGTTTTCCCTATTGTTAAGAAAATAAACTCTATCGCATACATAGTAGATCTTCTAGCTCAATAGAACACTTCCAATACTTCCAACGTCTTTGTTATTCATGTCTATCTCCCACCAGTAGATGCCATCGTCAAGAAATTGAATTCAAAGATGAATTATTTTGAAGAGGGAGGCTCTGATGCAAAACATTAGTCTTCTGTTACTGTTATCATTGTAATATAGCCATTAGAGACTATTATAGTCTTTTCCTTCTTTTATATTTATGTTGTCTTTGTGATAAGGCTTTGTAAAGAACATATCGTATGATAATTGTAGGTGCATTAGAGGATGATGTTAGCAGCCAACTAAACATGTGTGTTGTGGCTTTGGCATGACAACTTGCATTCACCATGTGTGTGCATGCATAAGGGTTGATTAGAATCTTTTTCTTGATTATATTATGCAAAGTTTGTAACAACTCTCTAGAGAGTATTGTTGTATTCTTTCGAATTCAATCTAAGAATTATTTTCCTTTTCCTCTAAAGCATTCGAACTCAAAGTTTATTGACTCCTACGTCAATCATAAATATTTTTTTTAAATATTATTTTTAATTTTTTTTTTGTTATTAAGGAAAAACTATAAGAAACTAAATCAATCATAAATATTTTATAATAAGAATGAAAAGCAAAACTTCTAGCAAATAAAGAATGAAAAAATAAATAATATTTATATGATAAGGGAAAAAATGTATATAATCTTTTTATATTAAATAACTAGGTAAAATCTTGTTACAAATTAATTTACAATAATAAGAACAAATTATAAATAATTATATGAATATATAGAAAAACTACTTATATTCTAAAATAATAAAAATATAATCTAAAAACGAAATGTAATATATATTATACATTACATATGAATATTTTGAGTTTCAACTTAAATAAGTTTATAAAAAAATTATATATTTATTTAAATGAGATATATAATTTGAAAAAACGGGATAAAAAAAACGATATCTAATCTTACCTCACCTTATATAATAAAATATAAAACCCTATTTTTTATTTTTCATTTTTTATTTTGTTGTTCACATCCTTATCTCTAACCGAATAATTCCTACCAAAATTTATATCAAGGAAAATTGACAATCCTACTACAAATCACAACCATGGTATTGCTAACAACCACAGTTTATAAGCTTGACTTTGTTCACGGTGGAAGATTGTCAACGAATATTATGAAATGGAGGCATGGGAACCTCATTTTCAGTTCGAACTTTACATGAACTGATGTAAAATGTATTTCGTCTCAGGCACCAAAAAGACTTCTTATGAATAAAGTTTCCTCAGAGACATCCATTGACTGTTAAAATTACAAATGAAAGGAACCAATTTCTACAAATGTATTTACCTATCAAACGTGTTAGCGAAGAGTAATTTGCAAAATACTCATTATCTGACATAATTTTAAAGCTAAAATCATCAACTGCACCTGCCACCAACGATAAAAATGTGATTAGATTTTATATTATCACAATAATATCCTTTTTATAAGTTTCATAGTTGAAATTTAATATCTATACCTTTTAATCAAATTATCAAAAATATCATTAATATAACACTTAAATATTGTTTATATATATATTTTTTTACTAAAATATCACTAAAATATTGAACAAAATATCAAAATTATTAATCCTTAATTTATTTTTCTCTTTTATCTTCTTTCTAAACAATTATTTCAAATCAATTTTTTTTCACTTTTGAAAAAAAAAATATATTCTCTTTTTTCTTATTTATAACATATTTGTTATACATAGGTCAAAAAAAAAAGAGAAATCATACATTATTTTGTTCAAGGAACAATCCAATTCAAGTACAAATTCAACATAAGTATTTTATTTTCAACTATTTTATGTTAATGTTATAACATGTATATTACATTAAAAGATAAGTCTCATTATATTCTTCATAACTATAAATAATTTCAAAAACAAATAATCAATGAAATTTATTTTCATTCTGTTGATATTTATTTATTTATAATAGTTAATATAATTAAATCATGTTCTTAATTATTTAAAACATTTTAATTATTTATTCCATAATATTTAATAAAAAATAATATATCTTTTATTATACAATATTTTAATTAATTAATCAACTTATTGATTAATACAAATATTTTAATTATTTAAAAATATATGTATTAAATAAAAAATTAGTCTAAAATATAAATAATTGATTGTTTTGATGTTTTATAAGATTTAATAAAAAAATTCATATTTTTTATAAATTTTTCATAGTTTCTGTGATTTTTTCTAAAACTTTCGTCTACAACGACAATACCTTCGACATCTCCGTAAAAATTATATTTCAACATCTTTACCGACATCGACGTTCCAAACCTTACCTCCCACACAAACCTTGATGCAAAATGAAACCCCCAAGAGACAGGGGACTCCCTTTGATTTTAAACAAAAGGGTAAAATTTTATTTCCTGTTAAGAGGTAATATTTTCTTGAAGATCTTCATTGTCTGTTGTTTATCCATCAGATAAAATCCGAAATCCTACTATTCCAGCCACTCTCTTACCTCCTTCTGTAGGACACCAGTTAGCGTATATACTTTCATCATGCTTGGCCAATATTCTTATGATCTCGTTCATGAAACTGTCAAAGTAGATACATAATCCATTAGGGATAAAGTTGCTTACATAGTGAACTGGGAATCAGGGATGACAAGCATAGAATAAAAATTGCCTAATTCTAGATATCGATAAACACTACAATAAAAATTTTCCCTTAAAGCACCACCAGATTCCAACACCTAACTAATTGGTGGCAGTTGTCTATTGTACTCAAAGATATAAAATAACTATCTCAGTGTCATTTAGTGTCGCTAGTAGGCTAATAATGTAATATTATTTCATTTCATTTCATCTTATTTAGATTGTAATCCTAATGGGCCAAATCTTAAACATATGTTGTATCATTTTTTTTATTAAATTTATATTATAAATAATCATGTATCATATTTTCTATTATTTTTGTATTCTTACTTGTCTTATTTAAGTTCATTACAGATAAATGAGATATCTCAATTAATAACATTTCATATTAAAAATTAAATAAGACAAGATAAGATATGTTTTGAAAATTAATGGATTGTATCATGAATCTCATTAACATCCCATCTCAATTTACAATTCTAATTACACTATGCAAGAAAATAACAAATGATTGCACCACCACAGATATAATCAAATAATGAACTCATACTAAAAGGCTTAAAAATCAATAGAAATGGGAATCAAAGTCAAAAGAAGAGACAGAAACTAGAGATCAAACGCACCAGGTTCATCAAAATTGACTTGCTCTCCAGTGGAGAAAAGGTTATAGAAAAGGGCAGCAAGAAAATACAAGAATGATGTAAGCAACAAAAATCCTTGGAAAGATCCCACTAACTCCACAAAGAAACCAGCTCCAACAGTTCCTATGATAGCAGCAAATGTGCCAGCAGTATTGGATATTCCTGAAGTAAGATTTTAGTTAGTTTTCATTGCAGAGTTCAAATTTTCAACCTTAGAAATCGAAGCCATTCCATGAAGACTGTCAATATATACTTGAAAATAGGGTTTTACTTTATATCAACGTCTTTTCAGTTTTTGCAGTTTTTGCATATAGATGATAGGTGGAATTATGTCAAGAAATTGGGAAAGTCAAGAAATGAAGTTATATCCTTTCATGATCGTTAAAGGGTTACGAAACAAAATCACTAATGACAAGTTCCAGAATTGAGTTATGAGATAATGTGTAATAATTACCATGCAGAACACCAGAGTATTTTGGAGCAATCTCCTGGACACAAAAGAAATAACCAAGAGTTAAAATATTCGAATAACGAACCATGACCAATAATTCAACTCTATGGTTTTCAGTCCACAACCTGAAAATTCACCAGGAAACCAGAATGACTGAAAGATTTCAACCCAACTGCTACTGTAAGCCAAGCAGAAGCAACTGATGGGCTTTTAGCCATAGTTAAGCCAACTAAAGCAATTCCAGGGCTAATAAAACCAATTGACTGCAGAAAAGGCATAGTGAGGAAACTCCAAGAATATTAAAATACAAGCAGACACACAAGAAAGAAGGTAAGAGTATAATAGAAGAAAGCGTTAAATAAATAAAGATGAAAACAAATTAAAAAAGAAATCTAGCATCATCAGCAGCCTTTCTCAACTTTCATATCGTTTTCAGAGCTAATATTTGTATTTGCCCACAAATTAACGAGAACAAGGAGGTTGGATCCATTTAAAGAGAAATCAAGGTATTATCAAGCATTATCTTCAAGTTTGTTTATAAGAATAATCAGAAATTAATTTCATTTTCAGGAACCAAAATTAACAGTGTAAGGAATTTTAGTAAGAAAAATTCAAAATTGATGGTAACTGAAATATATTTCAGATCACATCCAAGATCTTCATCCCATAAAAAATATCTTTTATAGAAGTCACTTATGTTTCTTTAAAGGTATTGAGCATCATAGAAGTTAATAATCCATGTTTAAGTGAAAGACTGCATTACTGTAAGTATCGAGTATGGAAGACAAAGGAAGTAATTTCAAGATCATGAATTGATCCCTGAAATGAATATAAAAGGTTGATATTGCATAATATTTTACCTGCATAATCTTTCGAGTCAAAGTGACAGTTGTACCTCGTTGTATCAATATGTCTGACAATAGACCACCAAAATATCCCACGACTGCCATAACACTCCAAGGTATTGCACTAAACCATGCAGCATGTCTAAGATCAACATGATACACCTGAATGGAAATTTACACAATTCCATATCATGATAGGAATTATATCCTCAAAAACCTTTGTATTATGTAGACAACCATTCACAGTCACAAATTGAGGTCAAGGTTTGGGCCTTACAGAGTAAAAATAAATCGGCATCCAGGAAAGAATAACAAAGAAACCCTGCCAAATTTTAAGGGTAAGAAGGGAAAATTGTGAGTTAGTACTCATAAAAGTTTGATATATATGATATATGTGGGTCAGTCTAAGACAGCCATTAACAGCATTCCCCAACTTGCAGATACGTGCATACCATGTACTTCATAAAATGCAATTTCAGTATTATCCTTTTTTCGTAAGTGATGAGGGATAATGTGGGCTATAGGAAAATAATGATGAGTATAATTAGGATAAAGGAAAACTTAAAGCCTGTTTTAAACATTAGCATCTAGCAATTTAACCATATGATATTCACACTAAAAAGTTACTAATATGTATTTGTTACCCAGCTATGCATTGCATTTGCAACAATCAGTGCCCATGTTGGAAGTTTAGAAAGCAAGCGCCTGAAAGGAGGTATCACTTTGGTTGGTTTAGGAATATTCTCCACCCGAATAGATTTCTGCTGCCCCTTTAATATGTAATCCAATTCATAATTTGATATCTGACGACTTTGATGAGGAGTACTTGATGTTGCGGACAACCAAACCAAAACCCAAAGAAACCCAGACAAGCCAAAAATCACAAATGGTCCAAATAAACCACCTTGTGACATGAGGATTGGAGAAAGTGTGAGTCCAATTGCACTTCCAAGCTGAAATCCAGCCATAGCCATTCCAACAGCCCTGGCTCGTTCTGTTTGAGGAAACCATCTAAGAAAGATGTTCAAACATCAACTAAAATTTTAGCTTTATCAGTTACTTAAAAACAAGCATGGCCGATCAAATAACTTTCTGGGAAAACTATAATGTGCATAATTGGTTATGACCAAATATATCAAACAAGTAGTTTAGGATCATGAGCACCTTGCTACCATGTTGTTCATGCAAGGAAGAGCCACTCCTTCTGCAACCCCCAGCAGAAAACGCATAGCAAGGAGAGCCCACAGAGAAGTACCAGCAGCCCAGGGAGTCAGCAACGTTGACAACGACCACAAAGCCACCCCCCAGGCCATGACTCTCTTACCACCATAGTAATCAACAAGAGTCCCACCAGCTATGGGAGATACCAAGTATCCCCAAAGAAAAGATGACTGCCATGAGTTGTCTTAGTTAAGTTTGAGGCAATATAGAGTAAATTTAGCGCTTAAAGCTCAAAATCAGCACATATTTGCAGTAAGTGGTTAATCACAACCATAAGGTAAAGTTTCAAATTTTAACAGTATTGTCCGGAGCTCAAATATCTACATTTTTACTTCAAAATAGTGATACTAAACTTAAATTTCTAATTTTACAGTCTCTTGAGCCACAAAGCGAATATAAGCTTCTGATACTCAAAGTAATTCCAAAATTCTAAATTCAGGAACTCATTCTTGACAAGAATATCATGTAGGATACCAAATCCTAGAGGCAAAGCAAGCAAAACTACCTGAACGATACCAGAAAATGATCTGCTCCAACCGTGAGAAAGTGACAAAGGCACAATCGCCACCGACATCACAACACGATCAGCATTACATAGCGCTAGAGCCAAAGCAAGCATCGCCACTACTTTGACCCTCTCGGAAGTAATAAACTCGGCAAAACTCGGAACTTCTAATTCGTTGTTATTTCCATGAAATGAATTAAACTGAGCATCTTTAGAAGAAAACTTTACCCGTAAGGTCTCAAACTTGAACAAGCCATGCCGAGGTTGAATTCTCAGATAACATCTAGCGGGCGAAACATTTACAATAAGGTTTTGTTTTGGTGAGTAAATGAATCGAGCGAATTTCGGAAATTCGTGGTTGGGTTTGATAGAATTTCGGGAAGGTGTCAATGGAGAATGATAAATTGATCGGGGAAGGGAAAGAACGGAATCCATTTGTTAATAAGAACAGAGAAACGCCAACTCTGCGTACCTAATGAATAGAAGTATGTAAACTGAACAAATTACACTAGATGCCCTCTTATTTTTCATTAAATTTTTAATTTTTGATTGGTGGATTCTTTTTTTTCGCGGAATAAATCCTTATTTGAGTTTAATAATATTTTTATGGATTTATTTACATTACAAACTTAAACTAATACAGAGTATTATATTAAAGATTTTATATTCGATCTTTTAGTTATTTATTTTTTAAAACTTCAATAATTTTTATTTTAAAAAAAGATTTAAACTATTTACTGAAATTTTAAAATCTAAATTTTTATAATTATTTAATAATTTATTCTTATCATTTCAAACTAATTTATAATATTATTCTATTAAAATTATTTACTATAAAAATACTATATATTTATTGTTATATATATTTTATTTTTAAACTATCACATAAATATTATTTATTAGCTCGAATTTTTTTCTTTCTCATTATAAATATTTATTTTTTTCTAAATTTGTTTTTTACAATTGCCTTCCTAGTTACCACTTTTTCTTTTCTTTTCTTTGAAAAAAATTAAATACTATTAAATATTCAAAACAAAAGTACAACATTAACATTTAAATAAAAAAAATAAAAAAATATATTAAATTATCAAAATTTGATATTTGTAGCTTGATTTTTTAATTTTTGAAATGTAATGAAATTGCGAGTAAGATTATTATACCTAAAATCTTGAGTTGAAAAGAAAATTTCCTAAAATATAACAAAATATGCCTAATTTTTTCATAAATTAGATTTAGGTATTATAGATTTAAATTTATGTGGAATAAAATAAATCATAAATTAATTTTTGTGACATTTATTCAAAATAAAAAAAAATTATCTAATGGAGAGAGTTTCTATCTCAGAGAAACTTCATTTCACTTAAAAAGAAAAAAAAAAGAAAATACTACTATTATTTTTGAAGACATGAAGAAAGGAGATAAGAAGGAAGGAGACAAATATTACTAGTTACTACTTACTAGAGAAGAGAAATGGGATTGAAATTCACAAACAAAATAAAAAAATTTATTCAACTTATACATGTTATATGCACTATTTGGTTTATAATAATAAGTACGAAAACATGAATAATTTTGGAGATTTTTATACATGATTTGATTATTAAATTGTAATAAAATATAAAATATTTCAACGAAATGATTTTTTCCTTACTCTTTAAAATTATATTGAAATGTTCTATTTTCTTTGCACACTTAAATAAATCATTTATTATTTTTCTTATTTTATTTCATTTGAAAGTAAAAAAATTATTTTTAATTCTATTTAATTTATAATTTTATAAATTTTATTTAAATATTATAATAATTTTAATTCTATGGATAAAAAAACATCATAATAGTAATAATAATAACAATAATAATATTTTTATTGAATTTAATTTATATTATTATTATCATTATTACTATGTTTCACTAATAATCATGTTCATGATGTAAGTATAATGATAACAATAATTCTATTAATCACTCGCATAAGATATCACACCTCAATCGTACTTATTTTATGAATCTAACCAAAATGAAAATACTCACACATTTGTGTCTAGCTTTCAAGCTTGCTACATTATCTAGATTTATTACAACAAAAAATAAAATTTGTATCAATTTTGTTTTTTATTCACTATAACTTAATTGAGTATATCTCACAATAGATTAAATCTGGTCTATCAAGTGATAATTTGATTCGATTTATTATTTAAAATATTTAATTTGATTTAATCTATTTTGATTCATTGATCAAATGGATCAAATTAATTATTAATTTATAGATTAATACATATCTATAATCCGATCCAAATTATTTGATATATTGCATTATATATTTAACTTGATAAATAAAAACAAGAAGAAAAGAACATTATATATAGTAGGAAAATATTTTTTACTTTTAAAAAAACTTTTTTATTTTAAACAAATTATGATAAATTAAAAATAATATCATTTATAATAAATATAAAAATAAATAAATACTTATGAATATTATGATATTTGAATTTCTTTGTAATAAATTTAAAGAATAATAAATAGAATTATGAAAATTTTAAGACAGTTGAAATTATATTTATAAAAATGCAAGAAAAATTTTTTTAAATGATTATTTATAATATAATTTTTTTTAAATAAATAATTGTAAAAATTAAGAAAATATGTTAGAATATCTTATATTTTTAGTTTTAAAAAGATTTATATTTGAATCAATTCATAGATTGATTTGATATAATCTAATATACATATTAATCTATTTAAATTTGATCTGATATATTGATCTTATACGGAATCATAATCCAATTTTATCCAAAACAAAATTTCATTTTAATCAAATTTAAAATGAATCATGTGAAACAAATATCCAACTGTCAATGGTAATCGACTTTCATTATTCAAACATCATTTTCGGAAAGTAACTTCTTACATCTATTTGTTGGGTAGGCAAGAATCCCAAAGATTCCATTTAAGTACTAGCAGCATTTACTCTTTTCTTTTTTTTTCCTAATCATTCTGTTCCCATTAAAGACGAAAAAAAGATCACGAACATCCTTAGCATCACACAAACTCTTGATTTCAATTTTAGCATTCATTCCAACTACATGCAAACTAGTGCTAGCAATAACATTGGTTCAGTTGGATCCCTGGCTTTTGCCGTAAACTAGCCAAATTTAATAATAGATAATTGAGTTCAAATAATCAACTGTCACAATCTCATTGAACTCTATATTGAATAATGATTCGAGTATAGAACCTTATTTTGTGAACACTCTAACTGTTCCTTACTTTGACCTAGATTCTAGAAACAACAAACTTGTTATTACAAAGATATGATTTTTAAGTTCCACCCAATAACAAAATTCATTTTCTTCAGCAACTTCATCATATTACATAAATTGAAGACCATTGTTTCACTCGACATCAAAACCCTTTTCTTGAAGCTCAGAAATGACTTCATTTCTCATTCTAAGCCACAGCTTTTGAGCTTCCTGCTCCAACTTCTTGTTCTGCAATTCCTTCTGATAATTATACGAATCTTTATCCATTTCAACAAAACCTTTTGGCCCAATGGTCGTGCCAATCATACCTCCTTTAGCAACGAACTCTTCCATGGCTTCTGTATCTCCCGGATATGGAAATTCTCTCCTTTCGTACAAGTGTGCCAACTCTTTCTCTTCCTTAGGCTTAGGCTTTAAAGTCCACCATCCTAGGGGTGATGTTTCATTGTACAACCACGCAGCGCCAAATAGAGTGTAGGTACATAGTAAAGCTTTCCCAATTTGTTTCCAGAAGTAGTGGTCTTCTTTTCCCATTCCAATTTTCTTCAACAACTTTTGGGCGTTCAGGGATTTGGCCATTTGAACACCTGAAAGGAAAACAATTAGTAAATTATTTAATTCAAGAATTTAGTCCAACATTTGGTGGCAGTTTTTGATAGTTGGAGAAAAGTAGACAGTGAAACATTTCATCGAACAGTTTGGGTGCAATACAGAGAACTGATCAGTTTGACAAAAACTCTCATTTCCTGGTTCCTACCTTCTAGTTTGTGCAAGATATAGGCTAGAGATGAAAGATATTACCTGCTTTGGCTTCTTGGTATCGTTTTCGAATCATTTTGATCGGAGAGACCGAAGCCGATGGGTTAAAACTTGACAAGAAAATGAGTGTTTTGTTATCTGAGTGACTCTAACTCGGATACCAGGCACGTGTGAAAGCTATAACAACGAGCAGTGGTCTAAGCAAATAAAGTAGGATTAAGTACCTCACTTATGTGATTATGATATTTTTATTAATTTTGCTTTCGCAAGTTACTTAATAAAAATAATATATTTTAATTATTTTTAAATATTAAAAAAAATTATGATATGATAATAAATTGAATTTAATATATTAAAGTTTTTATTTTATTTTAATAATGTAATTTTTTTGTCAACTGTTTTTGTAAATTTTATATTTTAAGAAAAAATTATTTATTTTTATATGTATCATATATTTTATAAATATCGTATTTAAATAAAAACTATAAATTTTACAATATCAAAAATAGAATTTAAATATGTCAAAATTTTACAAGATAAATTGAGTCGTAACTATACAAATAAACTCTTTCTTATCGATCTTTAAAGACTAATACTAAAAGTTAAAAAGCACACCTATATTATGTTGTTTAGAGCTAAGACATTGGTTTCATCGTTAGCGTGTTCTTCATGAAATGGTAAAATAGAGAGAACTTATGTGTGGTTTAAACGTCGTTAATCTTGTAATTTTTTTTATTTATGTAATCCTTATATTATAAAATTAATAGTTTTAATCTAAACACGATAATAGTAGAAAATGCAATATAAAAAAATAATCAACGAATACAAAAAAATTCATAAAATATAAATTTTTTAAAAATAATTGAAAAAAAATAAAAAATATATTATATTTTTAAAATTTAATTTTAAATTAATAAAATAAAATGATAATTTTGTGCCATTAAATTTATTTATTTATTATATAAAAAATATTTATTAACAAAATAATATTTTATTATTTAAAAAATTAAATAAAATTTCATATTTTTATATAAAAAATAACTTAGACATTTATTATAAAAATAAAATGATTGACATATTGACTTGATTAAATTCCACTACCCTCGTTCAATAAAATTAAAATTGGCCAACTCTTGTTTAAAATTTGTGGGCTTTCTTATCAGTTAGCAGATTGGGCTTCAACTAGTGTGTGTCTGCCTATCTTCTCATCTCTCCTCCCTTGTGGAATACAAATCTTGCCATTCGTTCATGACCCATCAAGCATCTTCATTCATTTATATTCATATATATGAAAAAGAGAAAAAGAAAAAAACCAAATACAAAATTCTTCAGCTCAGAACAACGGACTTCAGTCCAAATTTTTGATGGTTGTCAGATGCTTACCTAGATAATCCAAAAATATAAAAAAATATGCAACACCAAATATAATTTAAGGTGAATGAATTTTAGTTATTCAAACTATGCTTTCATTGATTAAAAGGCTCACAAATAAAAATAATAATACTTTTCACCATATATTTAATACTTAAATTTAATATTAACTTTTCTGTTTTTTAAGTTAACATTTTAAGGTTAGAATACAAACTACTATTCATGTATACGTTCATTTAACCTTAATTAAGGTTAGTCACAACCAACCATTTTCTAAATACATGTTGAGGTTTAATTTGATGTTAACAATGGATGTAACTGTTTATTTTGAATAGGTTAAACATTAATCATGGTTAAACTAACGTCTACATGATTAACATGTTAAAATATTGACTTGATAAACATAAAAGATAACTTTTAAAAGTTTAAGGATGAAAATATTAATTTTTTTTTATATATTTATGTCAATAAAGGAATAATTTGAAAATCTTTCTATAAATAAAGACATAATTTGAAGACCAACAAAACCCTTCATCCTATAACATATTAAATTTAAATACCACAAAATTTATATAAAATGTAATTTTTCTTAAAATAGTACATTTTAATAGTTCAAACATAATTTAAAAATCTTTCTATCATAATTTGGGGACCAATAAGACCCTTCATTCTATAACATATTAAATTTAAATACCACAAAATTTATAGAAAATGCAATTTTTCTCAAAATATCACATTTTAATAATTCAAACATTTTATTTCCTTTCTTATATGTGATCATTAATTAATACGGACTAACCATGATAATAAGGTTGGTCACCAATTAGCCATCTATCATCCATTAAATGAATGCTAGATGCAGTCAGCTTTATCTAGTTAAATATGGATGAAGCGGGAATGAATGTAGATGCAGTCTGTTTATTCTAATGAAGTGTAGATGAACATCTTTGTATTTTGAAGAAAATGACTGTCAATTTTGTATTATTTTGAAAAAATTATCATTTCTCAATTATTATATCAACGGCTAAGCTTGTGGTGCTCACCAAGGTTCAAATCTTAAATCCTTAGTCCCAAACCCAAAATAAGTGCTTCTAGTTTGAATTTAAAAGAAAAACCATGCACTATGTATGGTATAATAATCTCTAAGTGCAACAAAAAAAAAATAGAGTTCAATTTTCTTTATAAATGACTATAGAACTAGCTCTAATGTCCATGCAACTAGCCCTAATCTAAGATAAAAATCTCGAATTCGAGACTTGAAAATGTGAATGTTAAAAATCCACGGGTATTGAAAAAAAAAACCTACAGAACTCGTGCAATAATTAAAATTTGAAACACATACCTCATATAACTATTCCAACTCTCCCATTCGAAAACCAGTAAGATATACATGCCCGGGCAAAAGACGTTCAATTGCAGTCCCAACTTTTTTGTTCAGAAATTAACTTCCCTGTCTCAATTAAGTCTACTTTTTGAAACCAACTGTTCAATAACTTAAAAGGTTTCCCTTTAAATAGAAATGGAGCAGAAACAGGCTTCAACTACCTTTCATTCAATGGAAAGCTTTCAGAACCATTGATTTTGTACTACATACAAGTTACAGAACTTAAGACACTATACAATATACTCTTTGCAGTATGACAAACATAAGCAGATAATATAAACAAAAGTGCTTCAACCACAAATTCCAAGTAAACTGCAGAATTAACTTGTACCCTTAACGGAGAGTCCCAACTGCCTTTTTATAGGTATACCATTGGGCAATGAAGATATAGACTACCAAGTTTAGAACACTTAGAACTGCCAATAACCAAAAGAAATAATCAATGCGTCCATAATTCAAATTGTCTGGTATCCAGCCAGTCTTCCCATGTCTTGTACTCAATTTGGTAACAATAGTCACAAGCAATGAGCTCAAATAGTTCCCCAAGGAAACTGTGGTAAGTGATAGAGCAGAGCACAGACTTCTCATGCCATCGGGTGCTTGCTCATAGAAAAACTCTAACTGTCCAATGAGTGTGAAAACTTCAGCACATCCAATTAAGAAATATTGAGGTACTTGCCAAAAGATAGACATGGGCATGCTGTCAAGATTATAGTAGTTGTGCCTTCGGACTATTCTTAGTCTAACAAGTTCCAAAACTCCGGCAGATAACATGGAAAATATGGAAATGAAGAGGCCTATCCCCATCCTTTGTAGCTGAGTTAGGCCATTTTTGTGACCAGTGAATTTTCTAGTCAATGGAACAATGAATTGGTCATAGATTGGTACCCAAATGATGACACTGATGGTATCAAAGATGGATAGAGATGCCGGTGGGATCTTGAAGCTAGACTTTCCAAAATGAGGATCCATTTTTTCACCTTGCAAAACAAACAAGGTGCTCATTTGACTGTAGACAGTTGCAAAAATAATACCAGTAGCCCATATGGGTAGCAACCTTATAATAGCCTTGAGTTCCTCCACCTGAGTGATTGTGCTAAGTCTCCATGGGTTTATGGAAGAGCTCTTTACTTGGTCTGATGGTATCTGCACTGCTGCTTTGTCAAAGAACCTGAAGAACACATCATTACGTAAGCCTTTTGTTGAAAATAAAATCTCCTGTTTTGTTTTATTATGCTTCTAGATCTCCAGTTATTGTTTACTGAGTCATTAGTTTAAAGTGTTTCAACTATAAATACCAATGTACAATCTGAATATTTATCAATGAAATCAGAATGAGAATGTCTGCTTTCTCATTCTCCTCTCAACCTTTAACAATATCACAAGGTATCAAAGAAGTGTCAATTTCTGAGCATTATCTTTATTCTTTAGTCTTTTCTAAACCATAGCTATAGTGTCTTCTCAACAACTTCAACATTAACAAACGAACACACAGCTACAATGAAATAGAACCACTTTATGAGAAGGAAAAGGTCAACTTAATGGCGCTATATTTATTTAATTAACAGATTATTCATTGTTAGAAAAGTAATGAATATCCATGGGATTGAAATTATTGAAATTTTAACTTATTTTTGCTTTTCTCTTTCAATATAATTCCAAGCTATAAAATCGGGCAGTGTATATATAGGATTTATAAAGCAAAAAATCCGGCTTAGTTTTCAGTTTACAAACTAACCTAAACTCTTCTGTATGATCAAGTTTTCTGCTTCCTTCAATGGCAGACTCTGTGTCAGCAATCTCATACAAAAGGGACTTGTCAGCAGGTACTTCAACCTTATGTTTTCTAAAGGCAGCCACGACCACCTGAGAAATGCGTGTCAGAGGGCTACCTCCTGGTTTCTGATTCCTGAACAACCTAGTACCTGAAAAGAAGCTCACTACAGCAACTGCCATTGCCACTGCTGGAATTCCAAAGCCCCAACCCCATCCCACATTATCTTGTACCCAAACCAGAAGAGAAGAAGCAATAAGAGCACCAATATTGATAGAAAAGTAAAACCAATTGAAGAAAGAACTCTTATGTTTCTTCTCAGCTTCATCAGCATCATCAAACTGGTCTGCTCCATAGGATGAGACACAAGGCTTAATCCCTCCAGTGCCAAGTGCTACTAAGTAAAGTGCTGTGAAGGCCACTGCACTTTGCGCATCCGTCGGGTTGCAATTTTCTTTCCCGTAACAGGTTGGCTGCATGCCACGTACTGATGCTGACATTGTCAAAAGTGACATCCCCTGTGTTAAAAATCAATAAGGTTTCTATTAGTGCTTGCCAAAAAAGAAAGTGTCATTCGAAATCAAGTATGCTTTGAAAACATAGGGTCAATCAACCTTTTGGTAGAGCTTATCAAAATGGATATGATTGTTAAAGTATAGATGGTGAGACCTTTAGGAAACTATTTAGAAGAAATGGCACATTAAGTTGATGCACCACTTCCTCGTTTAACCTAACTTATTCCCATGTAAGGCCGGAAATTCAATCATGCTCTTTGAAGCACTAACTGGAACTTATTGTTGTTCGGCTAATGATCTGACATATAAGATTACCCTCCCTCGTTTCAAATCACATGTTAGAGCCATACCAATTACCATTTGATCTAAAGAATAAACTAGAGCAAACCATTTCAAAAGTGTTTGAAACTTTGAATACAAAGAGCTAAACTACATTAGTTCTTGTAGATTTTCAGAGAATATTATTAGTGTTGTACAGGTTGTAGAGTTAGTATAAATCAAGCTGTATTTTCATTATTGTTACCAGCTGTTCTATTCCTAAAATTAGTGGACACTTTGTATTTCTATATATAAATTGTATTATAGTGTTGTAGAAAAGAAGAGAAAACAGAGAATACATACTCCATATTATCTCCATCATATCTCTCGGAGTACATTTAACCTGGTATCAGAGCATTTCTGAAATCCAGAAATCCAATTTTGTGTTATATCAATTATGTCCAAGGAATACTGATTTCTGTCCTCATCATTTCTGAAATCCAGAAAGCAGAAATCCATTTTCTGCAGCAGCTTGCATTCCAGAGACAAGCAGAAATCCATTTTATGCAGCTTGCTTTCAATCTCAGTCATCGTCGTCGACCATCTCCTCATCGTCGGCGCCGATCATCATCATCGCCGTCTACTTCAATCAGTAAGTCTCAGTCTCGCAGTCACATTCTGCTTTGTTTTTTTTTTGTTTCCCGTAGGAGTAAGCTGTTTTAATATATATCTACCCAACCCGGTCAAACCCTACCCGACCCGGTCCAGTAGATTATTCAAAAAAAAAAAAAAAAAAACAGCCCATTCAATCCACGTATAATCTATAATTGCAACAAATGGCCACGGGAAAACCTATAATTCTTGGTTCCACAGACAATAGTCTTATGCCCATCACCAGTCACAAATTAAATGGGCACAATTATCTTCAGTGGTCCCAATCCGTCATGATGTTTATATGTGGAAAAATGAAAGATGATTACCTTACTGGCGATGCCGCAGCTCCAAACAAAGACGATCTACAATACAGAACATGGAAATCTGAAAACAATATGGTGATGTCTTGGTTGATCAATTCCATGACAAACGAAATTGGAGAGAATTTTCTTCTCTACAAAACCGCCAAAGGAATATGGGATGCAGCCAAAGACACTTATTCCAGTTCTGATAATATGTCAGAACTATTTGAGATCGAGAGCATCCTCCATGATCTTCGCCAAGGAGAGTTGTCAGTTACACAATACTTTAACTCTCTCACTCGATGTTGGCAACAATTAGATCTCTTTGAGGTTCACGAATGGACCTGTCCAGCAGACAGCATCTTGTACAAACAGATTATTGACAAGAAACGGGTTTTCAAATTTTTACTGGGACTCCATAAAGATCTTGATGATGTGCGCGGCAGAATTCTCGGCACAAAACCTTTGCCCAGTATTCGTGAAGCCTTCTCTGAAGTCCGTCAAGAGGAGAGTCGAAAGAAAGTAATGATGGGTCCTCAATCTACAATGATGGGTTCTCAATCTACCATTTCCGTGACTGGAGAAGGATCTGCACTTGCCATTCGAGGCCATCAGCACTCTTATAATACAGACAACCGTCCTCGTCGTGGAAGACCTTGGTGTGATCATTGTCGTAAACCTGGTCATACTAAGGAAACCTGCTGGAAAATTCATGGTAAGCCCACTGATTGGAAACCACCGTTCACACAGCACATCAACAAAGAAAGTCATGGAAAAATTGCCTCTAAATCTCAAGGCAATGAGTCACCTGAATCTGCTCTGTTTAGCAAGGAACAGATTGATCTCCTCCAAAAATTATTTGGACAATCCTTGACCACATCATCTGCCACTATAGCTCAATCAGGTAACACCCTCAATGCTCTTAATGTGAAACAGGTTATGAGACCATGGATTGTTGATTCCGGTGCTTCAGACCACATGACGGGTGATGCTTCTCTTCTCATGAATCTTAAATTCTACCAGACTGGACACACGGTCCGAATTGCCGACGGTTCAGTATCCAAAGTAACAGGAATTGGTTCAGCCAAAATTTCAAACTCCTTTATTCTAGATTCTGTCCTTCTTGTTCCTACACTTGATTGTAATCTTGTATCAATTACTAAACTCACCCGTGATAAAAATTGTATGGCTAAATTTGTTCATAACCTATGTGAATTTCAGGAACTACATTCGGGGAAGATGATTGGCAGTGCTAAGGAATGCTCGGGACTCTATCTCCTCAGCAGTGAAGAACCTTCAACAAGACAAGCCCACCAAGTTGTATCCGAAGTTTCTAATCAGAATAAAGCTTTGTTAAACCTTAAGTCCAATAAAGATGGTGAAATCATGTTGAATCACTATCGTTTAGGTCATCCTAATTTCAAGTATTTACAGAAACTTTTTCCTTCATCATTTAGAAATAAAAATTCAGAAGTTTTTCAGTGTGAAGTATGTCAATTTTCAAAACATGTTAGAACTTCATATCCTCATCTTCCGCATAAAAAATCACATCCTTTCTCATTAATTCACACTGATATATGGGGACCTTCTCGAATCAAAAACATCACAAGGACACGTTGGTTCATTTCATTTGTGGATGATCATACTCGAACCACTTGGTTATTCCTAATGAAAGAAAAATCTGAAGCATGTCAAATTTTTAAAAATTTTAATACCATGATTCAAACCCAATTTCAAACAAAAATCCAGGTATTGAAATCCGACAATGCTAAAGAATACTTCACTTCCACCCTTACTGATTATCTGTTAAGTCAAGGGATTGTCCATCTAAGCTCATGTGTTGACACACCTCAACAAAATGGGGTGGCTGAAAGAAAGAATAGGCATCTTCTGAAGGTAGCTAGATCCCTCATGTTCACAACTCATGTCCCTCAACATTTTTGGGGGGATGTTGTTCTTACAGCTACCTATCTTATCAATAGGATGCCATCTCGTGTCCTCTTGTTTAAAACACCTATCAATACTCTACTTGAGTCATACCCACACACCAAAATCGTGTCCCATGTTCCCTTTAAAATTTTCGGATGTTCTGCTTATGTCCATGTACATCATAGTGGCAAACTTGATCCTCGAGCCATCAAATGCATATTCCTAGGGTATTCATCATACCAGAAAGGATACAAATGTTTTTCTCCTATCACAAAACGATTCTATAATACAATGAATGTCACATTTCTTGAACAATATCCGTACTATTCCAAATCTGTCATTCAGGGGGAGAACATAGGCAATGAATACCAACTTTCGAATATCATAAGTACTCAGTCTCCCACAAATCCTTTTTCGCAACCTCTAGAAAGTGAATCAATATCTCAAATAAATACTCTTACTACTCCCAATAAACCCTCAACTTCTCTACCAACAGATCCAAACTTCCGTATCCCAAACAATGATCTCCTTGTCTACTCTAGAAGGAAAACAACTCAAGAAAGAGCAGAGAACCGAGCATATCTTGAGCCATTCCAAGAATCCAACTCGAATACAGGCCACTCCGACAATTCACAAGGTAACACTACTGAACCTCATATTATTGAATTACCTCCTAATGATTTGAATTTGCCAATTGTTATAAGGAAAGGTGTAAGATCATGCACAAACCACCCCATCTATAACTTTATTTCCTATAAAAATCTCTCACCAGGGTATAAGGCATTTATCAACAACCTCGATCAAATAGAGGTTCCAAATTCTGTTCATGAAGCATTTCAGATACCTGAATGGAAGATAGCTATTCGTGAAGAACTCAGTGCCCTAGAGAAAAACAAGACTTGGGAGATCACAGAACTACCATCGGGAAAACAAATTGTTGAGTGTAAATGGATCTTTACAATCAAACACAAAGCAGACGGTAGTGTAGAAAGACTCAAAGCTTGCCTTGTGGCTAAAGGATTCACTCAGACATATGGGCTTGATTATCAGAAGACTTTTGTACCTGTAGCAAAACTCAACACTATCCGTGTTCTTCTCTCCATAGCATCTAACTTGGATTGGCCTCTCTACCAATTAGATTTCATGAATGCATTCCTTAATGGTGATCTCGAAAAAAAAGTCTACATGGACATTCCTACTGGAATTGAATCTCTTGTTCCAACCAATAGAGTCTGCAAACTTAAGAAATCCTTATATGGATTGAAACAGTCTCCACGTGTCTGGTTTGATAAGTTCTCTAAAGTTCTGAAGAGATATGGGTACAATCAATGCCAATCAGATCACACACTATTCGTCAAACACTTCTCCAATGACAGAATAGTTATCCTAATTGTGTACGTAGATGATATTGTTCTAACAGGTAATTCTACAATTGAGATGGATAAACTCAAAGAATTCCTTGCCAAGGAATTTGAGATCAAAGATCTAGGCAATCTCAAATATTTTCTAGGGATGGAAGTAGCACGAACAAAAAGGGGCATATCTATATCTCAAAGGAAGTATGTACTTGATCTTCTCAAGGAAACTGGAATGATGGGGTGTAAACCAGCAGAAACGCCGATGGATTCTATAATAAAACTCGGAATCAAAGAAAATAGTACACCTGTGGACAAAGGTCGTTATCAAAGATTAGTGGAAAAACTCATTTACCAATCTCACACTAGACCAGATATTGGTTTTTCAGTAAGTGTTGTAAGTCAATTTATGAACAGTCCTACTGAAAAACACATGGAAGCAGTCTATCGTATACTCAGGTATCTCAAGATGACACCAAGAAAAGGATTATATTTCAGTAAGAATCTCACTAGAAAAATTGAAGTCTTTGCAGATGCTGACTGGGCAGGCTCTATAATGGATCGCAGATCTACCACTAGATATTGTACATTCGTATGGGGAAACCTTGTAACTTGGCGAAGTAAAAAACAGTTAGTAGTCGCTCGAAGCAGTGCAGAAGCTGAATTTAGAGCCATGGCTCATGGGATTTGTGAAGTAATGTGGTTAAGAAGGCTACTCAATGAACTGGACTTCACAACTCTCAAACTTATCAAAGATGCATCGCGGACAATCAAGCTGCAATAAGAATTGCAAAAAATCCAGTTCATCATGATCGAACCAAACATGTAGAAATTGATCGTCATTTCATTAAAGAAAAGATAGATGGAAAAATTGTGGACCTACTATATACATCTACTAAACATCAAATTGCAGATATCCTCACCAAAGCATTACCTCGAACAATCTTCGAAGAATTGAGTTGCAAGTTAGGAATGATTAATATCTATTACCCAACTTGAGGGGGAGTGTAGATTTTCAGAGAATATTATTAGTGTTGTACAGGCTGTAGAGTTAGTGTAAATCAAACTGTATTTTCATTATTGTTACCAGCTGTTCTATTCCTAGAATTAGTGGACACTTTGTATTTCTATATATAGATTGTATTATAGTGTTGTAGAAAAGAAGAGAAAACAGAGAATACATACTCCATATTATCTCCATCATATCTCTCGGAGTACATTTAAGAGTTCTAACCAATGTAAATTATGATTCTTAAAACAAGGATTTTAAAGAAACAAAAAAAGAAGGAAAAAAAAAGAATAAGACACATACAACCATCAATAGTTTCAGCAACTTACAATGACATAGATGATTGAAAAACATGCAATAGTCCAATATCTTCCCAAATATGCATCAGCCAGAAATGCTCCAATCAGTGGAGTGATATAACACGTTCCACTCCAATTGCTAATGTTTCTAGAGGCAGTAGCACTATGCTGATGTAGTCTATGCTTGAAATAACGCACAAGGTTGGTGCTCATCCCATAATATGCCAGTCTCTCACAGCATTCATTTCCTAAGACCAAAACCATGAGAAATAAGCATCAATTTTCAATAACCGAATTCCAATAGTCCTAGAAGAAAAATAATGTAATAGTACCTAAAATGAAAGGGCAGGCCTTCCACCTTCCTGTTATCTTTTTATTTGCAGGATTTCCTTGGAAATCCACAGTCCCATCCTTCGTGTATGTATCTTCTTCTGCCATGGAAATGAGGACTTTGTGTTTGCTTTTTTCTTCTAGGGTTTTACTCAAAAGAGAACAGAACAACGCTTGAGGATGAAATTAAAACTGTAAAAAAAATTACTGAATTATTTTTCTTTGCCAAATAATAAAAAACAATAAGATTTAGAGCGCCTTTTACTAGAAACTTTTCTGGGTAGTTTACAGGAGTATGTTGAATGCAAAATTTGCCTTCAATTGAAAGACATCTCTCTTTCTTCAGTTATAGAGAATTCAATTTAGATTACAGACTATGCAACTGCTAATACGAATCTTTTATCCTCCAATCCCACCAAAACAAAGAATTTCACATATTTAAATCTAAACCCATGAGTCGTACTTTGTCTTATTTGGTAAAGACAGGCCACAAGTTACTCCACAATTTTACAAGTGGTAAAGAACATCTCAAGGCAAATTATGAACTAGAGATTTTATGGGAAGCTACAGATTGAAGATTTGAATCCCACGCAAGCTTCACATGAAAAGAGTACGTTTACTAAATGGAATTAGGAATATAATTTTAGGAAAACTAAAAAAAGAAAGTTGAAAGTAGAAGGCACAAGCAAATATTGACCAGTATTAATAAATAGAAGGGATAAGTTCCAAACCTGACACTTTCAATTCTTGGAGTATACCCGGAAGAGAACTATGACACTTCAATGGAAGGAAGAGAAAGATTAATTCTTCCCCATATAAGCAACACAATAAGTCTATTTACTGCATAAAAACACTTGATGCTTTCACTATCTTGCATTATAATCCATATCTATAAGTGGGTACTGTGCTGTATTTAGATACAAACCTGCACATGTTGCTTTTGAGTAAGAGGGCTTTGAGTATTTTGCCATTGATGAGAGGAAGATGCGTAAACGTTTTGAAATAGGAGTTTTCTTGGGCAATCCAATTGAATAGACCACGTGTTATAAAATTAATGAATAATTTCAAATAATTTTGCTGAAGCTCTAGTCTTTTTCACAATTCTTGTATCTCTTCTGATAATGGTGTGAAATCAATGGTTTGGTGCACCTACACGTACACGGTACAGTCGCCTACCATCACATCAACGCGAGGGAAAATAACTTTTTATTACAAGCACGGACGGAATTAGCCTTTTGGGTGGAGCATTGGCCGACTCCTACATTCAGAAAGATGATAGTTTTCTAATTATATATATATATATATATATATTGATTTATTTGTAAATACAAATATTAATATAAATAGAGACAAATTTGATATTTAGCCCCGAACCATAATTTCTAGTTCCATCACTTACGTTTATTTAAGTTATTTAAAATAAAAAGAATTATGAAATTATATAAAACAACGAATCTAAAGCTTGTAGTATAAAAACACAATAATTTTGGACCAATGTCAAAGAGATATGCAATAATGTTAAAGATGTTATTTTTATTTTTGTAAGTTTTAAAAGTTAGTTTTTTTTTTATTTTCTAAAATAAAAGTTTACTCTTGATTAGTGGTTTTTTTTTTGAGAAATTAATATTTATTCAAACAAAAAATATAAGATAAATTAAATCAATAAAATAAAAATATATCAAATTATCATAAAAGTCGATAAAAATCATTTGTATCACAATTCAAGTTTTTCCCTTTAACTATTTTAATTCTCTAAACATTTATAACTCTTCGTATTGATAAGATAACAAATCGTCAATCCAATTTAACTATTCATGTTTTAAAATATTCACGTTTTGAACTACATAAATATTTAAACAAAATATCTAGATCTAAATCTGAAAACAAAACATACCTAAAATCACAACTATATCAAAATATAGGTAAAACAAAAATCTGACTAATATCTAAATGTAATGTACATATTATAATTTATGTTTATTGAAACAAACTGAAATTAAAGATATATTGAAAATATAATTTCTACAATATAAAACTCCCCTTTTTAGTAAGAAACAAAAATAATAGATGATTAGGTCTTGGCTAGTGGTTAATGTTGGAGTAGAGTAATGTTATAAAATGGATTTAGTGGTTAATGTTGGAGTAGAGTAATGTTATAAAATGGATTTAGTGTTTGACTAATTTTAAATTTAAAATATTGAAATAATTGTAAAATTATTATTAAAAAATCAATTATATTTTGACATGCATACTTATATATAAATAAAAGCTTTTGATTAAAAAAATTATTCTGAAAAATATCTTAGAAAATACTTGGAAAAAAATTCCAATTTTTTAATAATGTACATATTCTTAGAAGGAAAAAGGTAGTTCAAGTTTGTTAACGAAAATATACTTTACTCTTATATTTATTATGTAGAATAGCGTAAGTCTAAAAGGATAATAAAAATCTATTATTTTTACAAAAAGTGTGTAAGCATAAGTGTATTACATTTCATAATTGATTTTTTTAATCATTTTTGTAAAAATAATGAATTTATATCACTCTATTTAATACATACAGATCTAAATTATACTTTCATTAAACATAGATATGTATTATCTTTCTACTCTTTACAATATGGGAAGCATCCTGTAATTGATTATTATTTTTCTCTTAATATATAATCCCTACATAAATTAAACATATTTTTAATTTTTAAAATATTTTAACTATATCTTTAATATATTTTTTAATTTTATTTTATGATATATACAAACATGTTTTTATAAAATGTAAAGGAAAAATTAACTTTATAAAATATACATTAAATAAATATTTAAATTGTTACATAAATTGAATGTATTATTAACATATTTATAAACATGTATAGAATGAATGTTTATTTTGCTATAAAAAATTAAATATATATTTAACAGTTAAAATAAAGGATAAAAATGAAACCTATAATGAAAAAATATTTTATGCACAAAAGCCTTAATATTTTGAAATTGATTTAATTTAATTGACTTAATTTACGAGGAAAAATAAAGAACAATGAAACGAAAAGGCAAACTAGCAAAAGTCTAGGAAAGGAAAAATGAATGCGAATGACATTTTTTTTGGGAAGTTTCGTAGTTTAAATTAGGGGTGAGCAAAATATCCGATCAATCCAAAAAATCCGATCAAACTGATTAAATCCGAAAAAAATGAGTGGTTTCGATCCGAAGTCGGATCGGATTCAGATTGGATTTTATCAATCCGTTTGGATTCGGATTCGGATTGAAAATATTCAAATCCGAATAATCCAATCCGATCTGATACATTTATATATTATTTTAAAATAAATATATAATAATTAATAAACCTAATTATCTAACCTAACTTATTAAACCTAACCGCCAATCTCTTAATAAACCTAATAATTTTTACAACTTCCATCTTTCTCTCTACCTCCATCCTAATATTTTTTCCAACTGCTTCCATCTTTCTCTTTGCCTCTATTGCTGTTTTCAGGTTCTACTGCTCTCTATTCTGTTGTCGCCATTCTGTTGCTCTCTGTTCTGCTGCTCACCGTTCTGCTGCTCGCCGATCTGTTGCACTCTACACGCTGCTCGCTCTTGTCACTTTTCATTGTTCTTCATCATCCTACACAGTAGGTTATATTTGTTTGAACTTTTTTTCTTTTTCTGAATTTTGATTTCAGATCTAATATTCATCTTTCTCTTTGCCTCCATTGTTGGTTTCAGGTTCTGTCGCTCTCTGCGTTCGCCGTTCTCCATTCGATGTTCTCCGTTGTTCGCCTACCGCTACTGCTTGCTGCCACCGCCGCCGCTACCTTCATTTTGCACTCGGCCGTGCATTCTTGCATTCGCTTGCCGCATTCTGCTCCGCTGCCGCTCGTTGCATTCTGCATTCTGTACTCTGCTCGCTCCTGTCATTTTTCATTGTTCTTCATCATCCTACATAGTAGATTATATTTGTTTGAACTTTTTTCTTTTTCTGAATTTTGATTTCAGATCTAATATTCAAATGCTTTGTTTTGTTTGTTATTGATAGTTATTAATTTTGTTTCAAATTGATGTGTGAAGTAAGAAGCTATCTAGAACATATTGTGCGATTTACTGTTTTTTTATAATAATTTTTAAGAGCTATGAGATGAAATTACGAGTCTGAGTAGAAATGTGATGTTATTGTAGAACAAAAATTGGGTAACATTATAAGAGAACTTTGAAAGGTCATAACTTTGTGTTAAGAGGTCTATTTTAGATGAATATTTTTTTGATTCCATGTAACTTTTCGATATCTAGGAATGGCAAACTGCCAAAGGCGGTTTGTCCATAATTTTTTCCAAAAAATGTTGTTTTTCATGTGTTTAATTGAGTTAAAAAAAATTTTAAGACACTTTTAAAATATTGAGGTCTATTAATATTGAACAATCATGTCCAACATCTATGTGCACATTTTTACAATTATTTATTGTAAATGTCTAATATTCTTTTCTACAACTATACAAATGGCTTTAGATAAAGATAATGATACACTTGTAGATGGCTTTAGATAAAGATAAGGATACACTTTATGTGATTGAAGAATTAAATAAGGATGAAAGTGCAACACAACCAACTCAAGAAGAAGATTCTGTAAGTACTCCAATTCCTGACCTTTGCATTGATTCTAAAGAAGAAGGTAAAAAAGTTTCCTCTAGATCTAGTAGTGAAGCATGGGCTCATTTTACCATAGAAGGGGTAGGGAAACATCGCAAAGCCATATGCAAATATTGTAAGAAACAATATAAGTATGTGTCAAGCAAATCTAGCACATCAAATTTGCTTGCACACATTGCCATTGGATGTGATAAGTTTCCCGGTAGAGTTCTTAAGAAACAAAAAACTTTAGCTTTCCATAAGGAAGGAAGTCTTGTACCTCACAATTTTAATGTTGAAAGATGTAGAGAAAAATTGGTAAAGATGATAATAAAAGACGAATTGCCATTTATTATCGTAGAAGGTGAAGGATTTAAGGAGTTTATTGAAGAACTACAACCTTTGTTTAAAATCCCTTCACGGTGGACTATTGTAAGAGATTGCTTGAATTTGTACGTTACTGAAAGAGTAAAATTGAAAGAGTTGTTGAATAGAACTAGTAAAAGAATATGTCTTACTACTGATACATGGACATCTTGTCAGAATTTATGTTATATGTGTTTAACTGCTCATTTTGTTGATAATGGTTGGAATTTACAAAAGAGAATCTTGAATTTTTGTCAAGTTTCAAATCATAAAGGTGATACACTTGGTAGAGCGATTGAAGCATGTTTGTTAGATTGGGGCATTGATAGGATACTATGTATTATAGTTGATAATGCAAGTTCTAATGATACTGCAATTACTTATTTGAAAAAATGTGTTAATGGTTGGGGTAATGCAATTTTAGAATCAAAACACTTGCACATGCGATGTGGTGCACATATTCTGAATTTAATTGTTGAGCAGGGTTTGAAAGAGTATAACATATCAATAAATAGGATTCGTGATGTTGTAAGATACGTGAAAGGATCACCAATTAGACTGTAGAAATTTAAGAGTGCTACTGAAATGAAAAAACTCTCTACTCAAAAACTTGTTTGTTTAGATGTTACGACAAGGTGGAATTCAACTTATTTAATGTTGGATTCTGCAACTTATTTTCAAAAAGCATTTGAAAGGTTAGAGATTACCAATTTGGGATACTATCAAGAGTTTTGTCGAGGTGAAATTAAACAAGCTCCGACTATAATGGATTGGGATAATGCTAGATATTTTGTCCAATTTTTGAAAGTTTTTTATGAAGCAACATTATTGTTTTCTGGATCTTTGTATGTGACTTCTAATTTCTTCTTGGATCGTATTTGTTTTATTCATGATCAACTGGATATGTGGAGTCAATGTAAGGATTACATTATGATGAAGATGGCTAGTGATATGAAGGTAAAGTTTGACAAATATTGGGGAGGAATATCTGATGAACGAAAATCGGCATCGCCGATTCTGCCAATACTTTGGTTTTAATATTTATAAAACTCTCGCAAGTGCACGAATCATTTCGTAGAAAATGATAAGTATACTCCCAAGGTCGATCTAAGGAAGGAATGTATGTGGTTTTTAATTTATTATTCAAACTTTTAAAAACGAAATTAAATCCTAAACATCCTGTCACGATATTTTTGGGTTTTGTGTTTTTAATCTAATAACATAAAAATAAACATAGATTCAATAAAAATTCATGAAAATTTTATCTTTTATAATGGTGGAGTATTTATGGATATAATAACTAAGTTAATTATGCTTGCTCGTATTATTTAGGTTATTAAAGATATGAATTGATATTTATTGATTCTCCCTTTTTTGTATGAATACCACCTTTGGTGGGGTTAGATATTCTTTGTTAACTAAAAAAATCAATTAACACCTATGGGTGGGGTTGATAACTAATATGCTTAATTAAATTAATTCCTTTTTCTAAGAGATTGAAAATGAACCATTTAAATGCCACCTTTGGTGGGGTTAGACAGTTTAAACTTTATTCAAGGTGTCCAAATTAAACCTAAGAATTTAGTTATCCGAGTACTAACTTTCAAGTTTTAAAACTACTACCGAAAACGTGTTGTCAATACATTTTCAGATAATAATTCTTATAAAAAACTTTTGAAATAGAGCTTCACTCTAACTACCGGGCGATTTTACCAACAAATAAAAGAGCACTACTCTAAATCAGACCGGATAACTAAACCTTAAAATCTAATTTTTAGGTTTAAGTTTGTAATGAAAAATAATATATTTCTCTCTAACATTCTTAATATAAAATCATGAATAAAAATAAAATCAATTCATTTTAGAGATTTTTACCTATTTAATATTTCGCAAGCATAACAACGTCACTATTACATCATGTTTACTAAACAAAAGACAGCATTAAATTTAACCACGGACAAATTAAATATAACATGTAAGAATAAAGCATAAAAATAACTATAAAGAAAATAAAATCCTTACGTAACTTCGACGCTATTCCCGCTTTGGAAAAACTCAGCGGAATTTGCACTCCCATTTATTGAATCAAAAAGCTAAAATATTACAAAAACATAACTAGTTCTTCCCTAAAAAGGGAAGAACTCTAAAACTAAGAGAAATTAACTAAGAAAAGCTAAAAACTAAGAAAACATAAGAAAAACTAAAAATCTAAGAAAAGAGAGAAAGAAAGAGAGAAAAGAATGTATTTGGAGGTTTTGAAGGTGTATTTTGAAGTGAAAGGAATGGGGTATTTATAGGTGAGGATGGAGAGAAAAAATGAGTAAAAAAATATAAAAACGCGTAATGGAAATGCTGACGTCATTGATGACATCAACATGACGTCATGGCGCGGCGGCGCGTTAATCAATTAATTTGCATAAAATCATGGTTATTTTAGTGCTTTTTGAGAACTCATCAATATCTAAAATGAATATGATGTTATTTGTGGATGTTTTACTTGATCCTAGGCATAAAGAGTGTTCTTTACATCTAAGTTTACTAGAATTGTGTAATGGGGATGAGATTGAGGCATCAATGAGTTCAAAAAGGGTGAAAAAAACTTTAGAAGATATGTACGAGGAGTATCATAAAACTTATTTTCCATCAAACATAGAAGAATCTTCTCAACTTTTAGAAATTGGTACAGAAGGTTTTGGTTTAGAAGCAGGTGCATTCCAACTTTATGCTTCTCGTAAGAGAAAGCATTTAAAAGAAGTTCATACTATGGAAAACAAATCTGAGTTGGAAAAATACTTACAAGAAGCATTGGTTGATATGGATGATGATAAATTTGATCTATTAAGTTGGTGGAATGTTTATTCTTCAAGATTTAAGATTTTATCTTTGATAGCTCGAGATGTATTGGACATACCAGTATCTATTGTAGCATCTGAATCTGCATTTTCTACTGGTGGCCGTACAATTAGTCCATACAGGAGTTTCTTATCTTCTAAAACGGTACAATCTTTGATTTGCACTCAAAATTGGATTCGTTCATCTCCAATCATTAATATCCAAGAATCACTTGATGAAATTGAGGCTCTAGAATCAGGTATATTGCATAAAAAATTCAAATATATATTTTGAATATATATAGATTTATTTGTTATCAAATATATATTATTATGTTTATTAGCTCTTTATTTATGTATATTTTTAACTTTTTAATTTTGATCATGCATATGTTCTTGATGGTATTGGTGACTTAAACCTTGAATGATTATTAAAAAGAGTCATTGTTAATTTGTTATTATTAATTTTGGAGAGTGAAGTTAATTTATGTAATTAATATTTAATTTTTTGGAGTTAAATTATGTAATTGATTTTGAATTTTTTTCTTTTTGATTATTTTGTTGAATTATTTTTAATCATGTTGTCTACTTTTTAATTTGTATGAAAAATATTTTTATTTTAGATTTTTTTTATTTTATGTAATTTTTCATTTTATATGTTAAAATTATATTAGATTTGGATTTGTTCGGATTGACATTTATAGCGGTTCGGATCATATTGATATTTCATAATTTGCTTATTTATGTAATTTTTTTAATAGATTTAAATTAAAATTTTGACCCTAACCGATCGGATTGGAATTTAAAGCGGATTCAGATTGAATAATTTTCGGATTAGATCGGATTCGGATTGACTTAAAATTAGCGGATTCGGATTTGTTCGGATTGGCATGTACAACGGATTGGATTGAATAATTTTTGGATCGGATCGGATTCGAATTGACTTAAAATTAGCGGTTTCGGATTTGTTCGGATTGGCATGTAAAGTGGATCGGATTTGGATTGAATAATTTATAATTTGATTCGGATCGGATCGGATTCGGATTGACCTAAAACTTGCGGTTTCGAACCGATGCTCACCCCTAGTTTAAATACCCCGCTTATTTTTTTTAAATAATTCAATTATTCACACGCTAAATAATTGAGATAAAACCCTTAAATACATTTAAAAGAAATGAATCTTCATGTTCACGTTAGATATACTCGTATATGTTTAATGTAATTTGGGGATAGCCAAAATCCCGTGCGAAATAAGCCCATATGGAATTTTAGTATTATTTTTATTTTGGGAATATAATTTATAATTTTATTATTATTCTCATTATAATTTTGAAAATATATTTATCTAAATACAATAAAAATTTAACATACATTCAATTAATTAAAAACTAAAGACCTTATTTTGAAGACATGTATTTAATTTTACATAACATAGTCGAACGATTATTCAACAAGTTATCAACAAATGCAAAGAGAAATATATGTAATTAATTATTTAAATGCATATTAACAATCGATTGGATCACCTGTCAATTAAAATTCATTCAATTGGTCATGTATCAAATTTGGTTCTAATAAGTATAATCACTAATCAATCAAAATTTAATTAGGTTGACAACTATCCGATTTAGTTACACATGTATATAAATATGTTCCGATAAGTAAGGTCATCGAATGATTAAACTCTAACTTGTTGAACAAATGTTAATTTAGTTGAATATGTTTACAATTCATTTTCGAAGAGTGGGGTTATCGTTAGATCGACTAATTGAACAACTATCTAATTTAATTAGACATGTGTATAACTCGACTCTGATGAGTAGAGTTATCGATCGATCAAACTCCGACCAGTTACACAATCGTCCAGTTCGATTGGATATGCGTTCAACTTGACTCTAATGAGTGGGATCACATATTAACTAAATTCCGACTAGTTAGACAATCATAAAATTTTGACCAATCAAATTGAATAAATATCTAGTTAAAATTAATTCATAATTAATCAATAAAAAATAAATATACTTTTATCATTTTGTATAAAAAGTCAAATTAGAGAGAATCATATTTGATTTTTAACTAATATAGATAAACACATCTGACCCAAAGCTCAACAAAAAATATAGTTAGTGAATAAAAGATGTAAATCAGTTCACTCCGAGTAATATGTATAAATGAAGTTACCTCTACTTCATTTTTTTAATAAATATTCTAATTAATATATATATATATATATATATTTCACACATAATCTAATCTCTTTTAACTTATCTATTCAGATTTAAGAGAAACAACAACAGTCTCCTTCCTATTTATTATATTAAGACTTCAATCCTTTTATATTTTACAAATTTTATTAATGATTTAAATATTGTAGTTAACTTTTGGTGACTGAGGTAGTAAGGAATTTATAGATTCATGAACAATACTTCAATTTAATATCCAAAAAGATCCACATCAATAATCAATTTGAGAGTACTACCTTATCCAACGAGAACAACAACTATTTTTTGGCTATAGTCCTTAATTATGCTTTTAAATAATATTTTATTAATTAATTGATAAATTAATTACAATCATAAAATATTCTTTACAAAATATAACATTGATTTAATACCTAACTTTTACACTTTATTTTTTATTAAAAAATGATTAAAATAAATACATTTCATCATTTATCAATACCTAATTGTATGTAAAATTCACTCATAATAAGAAAGGTTTGTTTTATATGGGAATCAATTACAATATTGCCATTAACATTGAGTAAAAGCACTCGTATTATACTCTTAGCTGGCATTTGGTTCACAGAATGAAATCAAAATCGGAATGAAAATGGAATGAAATGGAAAGGAAACAATGTTGTTTGGTTTGACCATTAGAATCAAAGAAAGAATCAGTATTACAGTGTTTGGTTTGTCACTAAAATGGAATTAAAAAAACTGTAAATTACCTTAATTCCCATATATTCAGTAAATAATTAGTACTTAAAAAGAAAAAAATACATTATTAAAATTATTATTTTTCTAAATAGGGTTTAGGGTTTTGAGGTTTGGGATTTAGGAATTTAGGGATTTGAGATTTGGGGTTTAGGGTTTAGTGCTATATTTGTGGGTTAAGGTTTAGGGTTAAAATTATTATTTTTCTAAATAGGGTTTAGGGTTTTAGGATTTGGGATTTTGGATTTAGGGTCTAGGGTTTTAGGATTTGGGATTTAGGATTTGGGATTTAGGGTTTAAGGTTTAAGGATTTGGTGTTTAGGGTTTTGGGATTTAGGGTTTAAGGTTTTGGGATTTGGGGTTTAGGGTTTTGGGATTTAGGTTTTAGGGATTTGGGATTTAGGGTTTAGGGTTTATGGTTTAGGATTTAGGAATTTGGGATTTAAGGTTTAGGGTTTTGGGATTTTGGGTTTAGGGATTTAGGATTTAGGGTTTTGGGTTTTGGGATTTGAATTTAGGGTTATATTTAAGGTGAGGGTAAAATTGGAGAAACAATTGAGATAGAAATGAAATCATGATTCCTAAAGGGGGGAGAAGGAATTGTGAATACTTCTCTTTTAGGAATCGATTCTATTCCTAACTTATTTTTCAACGCAACCAAACACACAAATGGAATGAATTAATTCTGATTTCTTTCCATTCCCTCAAACCAAACACAACATTAACTGTTTATTGTATTTCGTTTTATTATTATTCACATGTTCACGATAACATAGCTCATCAATTTTGTTACACGTTTTTCTCCATTAAGCTACCCTACTTATAATATTTAATTGTGTATGGAAATTGAATAAAATTACAAGTAAATTTAACTAATTTTTTTAATGTTAGATTACTTTCATCCGATAATAAATATATAAATACTTGATTTTTTAAAATTATAATAATATTTATATGATTTTGAGATTTGGTACGGGATATAAAGAAAAATTTGTTAACTTAAACTTTAATTTCCTCCATCTCCTTTATGTGAAAAGAAAATATAATTAATTGGTGGCTCTGAATTTTAAGGCCGAGCATAGGTTCGAAACCGTAAATTTTAGGTCAATTCAAATCCGATCCAATCCTAAGAAAATTATGAATTATTCAATCCGAATTCGATCCATTGTACATGTCAATCCAAAAAAATCCAAATCCAAATTCGATATAATTTCAACATATTAAAGAAAAAATTCAACATCAATTACGTAATTTAACTCCAAATATACATAGTAATAATTTAACTCCAAAAAATTTAATATCAATTACATAAATTAACTTCACTCTCCAAACATTAATAATAACAAGAACTCTTTTTGATAATCATTCAAGGTTTAAGTCATCAATACCATCAAGAACATCTGTATGATGAAAAATTAAAAAGTTAGAAATATACATAAGTAATGAGCTAATGAACATAATAATATATAAAAAACTTTAATTTTTACATAATATGATACAAATAAATCTATATATATTCAAACTATATATTTGAAAGTTTATGCAATATACTTTATTCTAGAGCCTCAATTTCATCAAATGACTCTTAGATATTAATGATTGGAGATGAACGAATCCAATTTTGAGTGCAAATCAAGGATTGTATAGTTTTAGAAGATAAGGAACTCATGTATGAACTAATTGTACGACCACCAGTAGAGAATGCAGATTCATATGCTACAGTAGATACCGGTATAACCAATACATCTCGAGCTATCAAAGGCAAAATCTTAAATATTAAGGAATGAACATTCCACCAACTTAAAAGATCAAATTTCTCATCATCCATATCAACCAATGCTTCTTGTAAGTATTTTTCCACCTCATATTTGTTTTTCATAGTATGAACTTCTTTTAAATGCTTTCTCTTACGAGAAGCATAAAGTTGGAATGCATATGCTTCTAAACCAAAAACTTTTGTACCCATTTCTAAAGGTTGAGAAGATTCTTCTGTGCTTGATGAAAAATAAGCTTTATGATACTCCTCATACATATCTTCCAAAGTTTTTTTCACCCTATTTGAACTCATTGATGCCTCAATCTCATTCCCATCACACAATTCTAGCAAACTAAGATGTAAAGAATACTCTTTATGCCTAGGATCAAGCAAAACAGACACAAATAACATCATATTCATTTTAGCTACTCTTCCCCAATATTTGTCAAACTTTACCTTTATTTCACTAGCCATCTTCATCATAATGTAATCCTCACATTTGCTCCACACATTAAGTTGATCATGAATAAAACAAATTCGATCCAAGAAGAAATTAGAAGTCACATACAAAGATCCAAAAAACATTAATGTTGTTTCATAAAAAACTTTCAAAAATTGGACAAAATGTCTATCATTATCCCAATCCATTGTAGTAGGAGCTTGTTTAATTTCACCTTGACAAAACTCTTGATAGTACCCCAAATTAGTGATTTCTAACCTTTCAAATGCCTTTTGAAAATACATTGCAGAATCCAACATCAAATAAGTTGAATTCCACCTTGTCGTAACATCTAAACAAACAAGTTTTTGAGTAGATAGTTTTTCCATTTCAGCATCACTCTTAAATTTTTGTAGTCTAATTGGTGATCCTCTCCATATCTTACTACAAAATGAATCCTATTTATTGATATGTTATACTCTTTCAAACCTTGCTCAACAATTAAATTCAAAATATGTGCATCACATCGCATATGCAAGTGCTTTGATTCTAAAATTGCATTACCCCATCCATTAACACATCTTTTACTAGTTCTATTCAACAACTCTTTCAATTTTACTCTTTCAATAACGTACAAATTCAAGCAATCGGTGCAATAGTCTACTGAGAAGGGATTTTAAGCAAATGTTGTAGCTCTTCAATAAACTCCTTAAATCTTTCACCTTCTACGATAATAAATGATAATTAATCTTTTATTATCATACTTACCCATTTTTCTCTACAATTAAAGTTTTTTGTTTCTTAAAAACTCTACCGGAAAACTTATCACATCCAATGTTAATGTGTGCAAGCAAATTTGATGTGCCATATTTGATTGACACATACTTATATTGTTTCTTACAATATTTGCATATAGCTTTGCGATGTTGCCCTACCCCTTCTATGGTAAAATGAGCTCATGCTTCACTACTAGATCTAGAGAAAACTTTTTTACCTTCTTCTTTAGAAGTAATGCAGAGGTTAGGAATTAGAGTAATTACATAATCTTCTTCTTGAGTTGATTGTGTTGCACTTTCATCTTTATTTACTTCTTCAATCACATAATGTGTATCCTTATCTTTATCTAAAGTCACTTGTATAGTTATAGAAAAAATATTAGAAATTTGCAATAAATAACTGTAAAAATGTGCACATAGACGTGAGGTGATGTTGGATATGTTTACTTTCATGTGATTTAAAATATGTATTGAACATTTATATATAATAAAACTAAAAATTTAATAATACGAATGAAATGTTCAATTAACATGCACCATTTATAAAACAAAGTTGCGTGAAAAATAAAACAATGTTTTATGATATTGGTTTTTATAATTATGTAAATAACCATGATGTACTACAAATTTTTATTTAAATACTACAACAATGATATGCGTGAAAAATAAAACAAAGTTGCTAATGCCAAGTGTTGAACCTTGTCTAAGAAGGAAAAAACCTTTTAATGATAACATTTGTTTCACCAAACCATGAAAGATTTATGTCATATGCATCAAGTTCTTTTAATTAACCAGAAACAAAGGATTAAATATATTGTATTTTTATCTAATTTTTTTGGTTAAATATTGCTTGATAATATGTCTTTGAAGTGAACATAAAATATTTGGGTTTTGGTGCTTCATTGTTCAATATTAATAGACCTCAATATTTTAAAAGTAGCGTGAAAATGTTTGTAACTCAATTAAAGCATGAAAAATAACATTTTTTGGGAAAAATACTATAGCAGTTTGCCTTGCCTAGTTCTTGAAAAGTTACATGGTATAAAAAAAAATTCGTCCAAAACGGACCTCCCCGCACAAAGTTATGACCGTTCAAAGTTTTTCTATAATGTCACCCAATTTTTGTTCTACAATACTATCACATTTATACTTAGACTCGTAATTTCATCTCATAGCTCTTGAAAATTACTATAAGAAAACAATACATCACACAATATGTTCTGGAGAGCTTCTTACTTTAAACATCCATTTGAAACAAAAATAATAACTATCAATAGCAGCCAAAACAGAGCATTTGAATATTAGATCTGAAATGAAAATTCAAAAATAGAAAAAAAAATTCAAACAAATCTAACCTTTTATGAAAGATGATGAACGGTGACCGAACATCAAGCAACGACAGGCGAACAAAGATTGTAATGATATAATGAAGCCACCTGAAACCAGTTACTGAAACGACAATCGAGTATGAGAGACAGAGAGAGAGAGATGCCGTTGAAGAAAATTTTAATTTAGGGTTTGTTAAGAGAATAAAAGATGGGTGATGTATAATATTAGATTTAAATGTTTAATTATAATATTATAATATATTATTAATTATTATATATATTTTTTTAAATAATATATTAAATATATTGGATCAGATTGGATTTTACGAATTTGAATATTTTTAATCCGAATTCGATCCGATTTCGGATCGAAACCATTCAATTTTTTTGAATTTGATTGAATTTTTCGAATTTTTTAAATTGATCGGATATTTTGTTCACCCATATTAAACATGATATCATTATTCTAGCTAATTTATAAATTTCAAACACGTAGTGAGTGCTTAATGTGAACACAAAAATAACAAGCTTTTAAAAATTTGAAATCTTATAGCAAAATGTACAAGGACGTAATGTAAGTAAGAATACATAATAAGGCCTTTTTGTATATTTGTTTTTCTCTCTCTATAAATAAATTAGAATTATTCTTGCATTATTGCTTACTTTGTATTTTGGAAAGTGACTATTTGAAAATTCGTAATTGGAAAAATTTGTTAGCATGTTCCTCAGGGCTCGTTTAACCGGGCAACTTTCTTTATGGTTGTTACATATACAAATGTTAAGGTATTTTATATATGTATATATATTAATTTCACATCTTATTAAAAAATAAAATTATTTTTGTATTTTTATATTTAATTATGTTATTTATAATTAACAGAATATAAAATGTTACTAAGAGATAAGGAAATTTATTCAACTTCTTCCTTTAAGAATTTTTTTTCCATTCATAACTCTTATCCCATTGTTTTGGACTGGTATTTAGGAATGGACAAAAAAATCGTAGGTTTGGTTATTCATATTGACGTTTCGATTTTTATCCGATAAATTTTGAGAATGGATACGATTTCAGATATAAACTAGATATGAAACAATAGGCACAGATATAAATCGAATTAAAAGTTTCTATGACTCAAATTGAGATGATAGAGCATTTTATTTTATGAATTTTTGTCTTATATGTAGGAAATGATGAAATGAGGAGAGGCCTTGGCTTTTCCTTATAAAGAGATGAATGCTTTCTCTCTCCAATAAACTAATAAGTATTTATTAGGGTGAGTTGAACATTTCAAATTCGCTGCTCGGTTGCTATTCTTCCATCCCCGTTGAAGAACCGAGTTAAAAGAGTAGAGAGACTAGATGTTTAGACATATAGACCGATCTTAAGCCCAATCCAACTAACAGCCCGAGCCATCAGAGAAGACATGCCTGTGCCCACAACTACACTCGTAGGAGAGACCCACCCACGCATGGGAGCTTTGGTGTTGGAAGGTCGACCACCAGCCTGAGCCATAGGGTGGTCGACTTTATGCTATAAATGTATTTTCTTTTACTTTTATACCCTTCTGACACACTACGATGTGTATACCCTATGCAATCGATACATGTATATGTAATGCTCTATATATACATGAGTCTCATAAGAGAGTTACACATTCTCACACAATTCTCTAACTTTTCTCTAGTTTTTCTCTCTATAAATCAGATCAATCCCCAAAAAATAGTGATAATAGATATAACAACAAAAATAAAGCAAATAAGTGAAAAAGGTGATCAAAAGTGACATATTTTCAAGAAGATACCTAGATGGACGTTTCATGGATTTGCTTTACAAATAACAATAGGAATATCAAGGTTAGATTGTTGTAGAATGAGTCTTAAATGTTATAAATAATAATCGGACAAATAATTTAAGAATAAAATTATTCTATTAAAAACTAGAAATTATATAATATATAAATACAAAATTTAAATAATATATAAAATAAATAAATAAATAAATAAAATAATAATAACCGAGACTTGTGTACAACATAGTGTCTTTAAGATACTTTTTTCGCTCATCGTGGGTGTTTGAGAACAACAAAAAATTATCTCCTAAGATACAATAATTAAATAATAATAAACTTAAACTATAGTTTATTATTCTACGAACTTTAAAGTGTCTAAACTCAATCGAAAGAACCTAACTCTAGATAAAAATATACAATAAAAAATAAATAATTTTTTTCTATCTTTCTTTCACCTTAATCGACTCTCTCTTTTTTTTTCTTTTCTTTCTTCTTCTTCACGCTTCACGCTTCACGCTTCACGCTTCCCTCTTCTTCTCTTTTCTCTATTTTTTTATTTTTTGTTCTCAAATTTTCTTTTGCCCTTTCTTCTCTATTTATAGAAAAACTATTCATAAACAGAAGTTGAGAATTGATGCAGAGAAATGGGTAGAAATGACTGGAATTGAAAAAGAGAAACTGTTGAAATTGAAGAAGAGAAATGGTTGGAAATTGAGGAAGAGAAACAGATGGAAATTGAAGTAGAGAAACATAAGAAATCAAGAGGGAGGTAACGAAAAATTTAAAAGATTTGAAACTGAAAATTGAAATTTTTATTCAAATTTTTTAACAATCTCACACATGAATAAAAATTGACATAAATTTTAATTAAGTCAAATTTTGACACAGAAATAGAGTTCAACGGATCGAAACCTGTATAGGATAGATAGGTGTTACCCTTTGAACCTTCCTTTGTGAAAATATATTTATCTTATTGACTGAGCAGTAGACGCGATATCCTTGAACTATTCTATCATCTATGTAAGCGATGACATACTTCACACAAAAATCTTTCCTGACATAATTCAATTCTCACTGTTATGTTCATTTTGGCCATGAACATATACATGGTTCTGTGAGAGTCTTTAAAGAATTGAGCCCTATACAATTATCTTTTAAAGTGGCCCCACTCCTTCCTCACATAGGTGATTTCTTATCTTTAAAAGTAATTCACAAAAAGTAACCCGCATACTCTACTTCGTATCTTTTTATAAGAATCATTAAAAGTTTTAACTTACCCTGTATCTGATGAACGAAAACCGGCATCGCCGATTCTCGCAAATACTTTGGTTTTAATATTTATAAAACTCTCGCAAGTGCACGAATCATTTCGTAGAAAATGATAAGTATACTCCCAAGGTCGATCTAAGGAAGGAATGTATGTGGTTTTTAATTTATTATTCAAACTTTTTAAAAAGCGAAATTAAATCCCTAAACATTACATCACGATAGTTTGGTTTTGTGTTATAATCTAATAACATAAAATAAACATATATCTGATTAATTAAATATAATCTAAAAGCGTAAAAATAAACGTAGATACAAATTCAATAAATATTTATCTAAAAATAAATATAAATACTGATTCAATAAATATTCATGCAAATTTTATCATTTATATTAGTGGAGTATTTATGGATATAATAACTAAATTAATTATGCTTGCTTTCGTATTATCTAGGTTATTAAAGATATAAATTGATATTTTATTGATTCTCTCTTTTTTGTATAGAATACTGGCTTTGGTGGGAGTTAGATATTCTTTGTTAACTAAACAAATCAATTAACTCCTATAGGTGGGGTTGATAACTAATTTGGTTAATTAAATTAATTCCTTTTTTCTAAGAGATTGAAAATGAACCATTTAAATGCCACCTTTGGTGAGGTTAAAACTGATTTAAACTTTATTAGTGTCCAAATTAAACCTAAGAATTTAGTTATCCAGGAGTACTAACTTTCAAGTTTTAAAACCACTACTTGAAAACATATAGTCAATACATTTTCGGATAATAATTCTTATAAAAAACTTTTGAAATGAGCTTCACTCTAACTACCAGGCGATTGTACCAACAAATAAAGAGCACCTACTCTAAATCGAATAGGATAACTAAACCTTAAAATCTAATTTTTAGATTTAAGTTTGTAATGAAAAATAATATATTTCTATACTAACATTCTTAATATAAAATCTTCAATAAAAAATAAAATCAATTCATTTTTAGAGATTTTTACCTATTTAATATTTACAAGCATAACAACGTTATTATTATATCATTTTTACAAGCAGTATGGAGTTAAATTTAATCACAGACAAATTAAATATAACATGTAAGAATAAAGCATAAAAAATAGCACAAAAGAAAATAAAATCCTTCTTGTCTTGATGCCATTTCTCGTTGCTAGAAAAACTCCAAGCGGAATTTGCACTCCCGTTTATTGAATCAAAAAGCTAAAATATTACAAAAACATAACTAGTTCTTCCCTAAAAAGGGAAGAACTCTAAAACTTAAGAGAAATTAACTAAGAAAAACTAAAAAACTAAGAAAACATAAGAAAAACTAAAAATCTAAGAAAAGAGAAAGAAAGAGAGAAAAGAATGTATTTGGAGGTTTTGAAGGTGTTTGAAGGTGTGTTTTGAAGTGAAGGAAGGGGTATTTATAGGTGAGGATGGAGAGAAAAAATGAGTAAAAAAATGTTAAAAAAATATTAAAAAATTAAAAAACGTGTAGTGGAAATCTTTGAGGTCATCAATGACGTCGACATGGCGTCACTGAGTACTTTGCACGTGAAAAATGGGGTGGCAACGTTGGGCGCGCGGAGGGCATTCTTTGGGCGTTGCTTGTATGAAAGTCATCCTTCGCGCGTGAGCAACGATAACCGCGCGCAGTGATGCTGCACGCACGTGAACGATCTTGTCGCGATTTGGGCGGAGCAGGTTAGGTAGCGGGCCCGGGCTGTGACCTTGCGATTTAGTCTTTGACATTTTTGACCTTTTCGACCCATTTTGTCCAATTTTTCCATGTTTGTTGACCTTTTCCCACTTATTTATTAATATATTTGTGATGTATTGCTTCAAGTATTCTTCTTTGAGTCTTTACATTGCGTTTTTAAGCCAAAATACTTGAAAAACAATAAAAATACCCGTGATTCCGAAAAAGACAAATTTATATAAATATATGATAAAACATATAAATATATATATTTTTAATCAATTAATGTGCATAAAATCATGGTTATTTTAGTGCTTTTTTGAGCACTCATCAGTATCTTATAGGTATCATTTTTTTCATCATAAGAATGGAGTTGAGGGTAAACCCTCACAGTGATCTCACTAAGTCTTTACAATTAGGTTATCCCTTTGAACTTATATCTTGGGATCTCTAGTCAAATAGGTTGGGTTTCCTTTGCAAATCCTTATTCATTCATGAGCTTTAGTCCCATTTCTCTCGATGACTTATCAACTAACTCTTGATCTAACCCTTTAGTTAAGGGATCAACTATGTTATCCTTTGACTTCACATAGTCGATAGAGATAACTCCAATTGAGAGTAGTTATCTAATGGTATTATGTCTACGACATCTATGTCGAGACTTACCATTATACATATTGTTCTATGCCCTGCCAATAGTAGATTGACTATCACAATGAATGCATATCGCAGGTACATGCTTTACCCATTTAGGAATATCCTCTACAAAATTGCGTAGCCATTTGGCTTCTTTGCCACATTTATCCAAAATGATGAACTCAGATTCCATCGTGGATCTAGAAATGCATATCTATTTATAGGACTTCAATGAAACAATTGCACTACCTAATATGAATACACATCCATTGGTAGACCTTGAGTCTTTCATATCATATATTCAATTGGCATCACTGTATCCTTCTAAAACAACTGGATATCTTATGTAGTGCAGTCTATAGCTACGTGTATATCTTAAGTGTCTAAGTAGTCTTGTAATACTTTTCTAGTGATCAGATCCTGGATTACTAATATATCAACTTAGTTTGCTTACAACATAACCTATGTTTGGTCTCGTACAACTCATCAAATACATAAGACTTTTTATCACTCTAGAATATTCTAGTTGAGACACACTCTCACTTTTATTCTAAGATAGGTGTATATTTACATCTACTGGTGTTCTCACAATTCCAGAATCACCCTTGTTGTATTTCTCAAGTATTTTGTCAATATAATGCCATTGACTTAAAATGAGATCACTAGATATCCTCGATATCTTAATTCCTAGAATTACATCAATAGGTCCCATGTCTTTCATATCAAACCTTGAATTCAATATAGACTTAATAGATTTGATCATTTGATTATTACTACCGAAAATTAGCATGTCATCAACGTAAAGACACAAGATAACATAACCATCTTCTTTGTCCTTGACATATACACATTTGTCACATTTGTTAATTTTAAAGTCATTTATCCTCATAACATTAATAAAAATTTTCATGCCATTGCTTTGGTGCTTTGTTTCAAGCCATATAAAGACTTCACCAATTTACAGACCTTTCCTTCTTTCCCTAGGCATGAAAAACCCTTGGGTTGGTCCATGTCGATTTCTTCATCTAACTCTCCATTTAGAAAGGCTGTCTTTACATCCATTTAATGTATTTCAAGATTTTGTAGAGTTACGATAGCAATTATCATCCTTATATATGTTATTCTTGTCACAGGAGAATAAGTATCAAAGTAATCAAGGCCATGTCATTATTTGTATCCCTTAATTACCACTACTACAAAAAGGAGTATTTAAGTAGATATGTAAAGTCAGTTTTTGGAAAAACCAACTTATAATGAATTTAAAGTCGATTCAGTGTAGAATTGATCCTACACATAGTGTCGATTGACATGTCAAACCGATACTACACGTAGGACGTAGCGTCAGTTGACGTGGTGAACCGATGCTATCCACATGTGTAGCGTTGGTTGACATGTAGAACCGACGCTACGTCTATGTGTAGCATCGGTTTGACACGTCAACTGATTCTACAAACTACGTGGATAGCATCGATTGACACATAGAACCGACGCTACACACGTTGATATTTCCTTTTCTCTTCTTTCTTCCCTAGATAGAAACTATTCCAAGCGCTGTATAACTTTTAAAAACCTAAAACCTCCTCGACTTCTCCTTCACTCTTTCTCATTTTTCAGCCACATATGACCACCAATTCCAGCGCTGGTTAGTGGGTTTTATTCCTCTCTAACTTATCTTTTAGATCTCCTATTTTTTTGAGGAAAATACTCAAATTTTTTATACCTATTTCTCACTTACAAAACACCATTTTTTCTTCTTTCCTTCATTTTGTCACTTCATTTACTCTTGTAAGTATTTCTATTAATCATATGCACTTATTATTCATATTTGTTTCCTACTCTTATGTGTTATTATTTGTGTGTATAAATTTTTGTATTGTATATGTAGGTTTTGTATTATAACATCAAGAGAAGAATATGATGATCTTGAATAACATAGGACAACACCATGGTAATTTTTCTACCATTAATTAATATTTTATTTTTCAATTATTTGTATTATATAAACTATTTGTTAAACAGATTTTGGTTTTTTTCTGCTATTATGTAGTGATACAGGTTTTAATTTGAGTATAATATAAAATGAGTAAATTTTGTAAAAAAAAAATTTAAAAATTTAAAGTCGATTCAATGTGTGAGCTGACTTTAAATTTTAAGCCATTTCATTTAAAGTCGATTTTTAACCGACTTTAATAGTCCGTTTTGTAGTAATGTACAAGCTTGGCCTTGTACTTATCAATTGATCCATCTGATTTATGTTTTCTTGTGAAAATCCACTTTGACCCTAGTTTTTTACTACTTGGAGGTAAATTAACTAGTTCTCAAATGTGATTTTGCAAAATGGACTCAATTTCAGTATTTATGGCTTCTTGCCATTGAGAACTTTCAGAAGAATTCATAGCCTCTTCATAGGTTTGAGGTTCACTTTCTAGCAAATAGGTCAAAAAATCTAGACCATAGGACATTTCTGTCCTAGCCATCTTGCTACGTATAAGTTCAACCTTAACCTCTTATTCAGGTTCCTTGTTTTGACTATCTTCATTCATAGTCTCATATGTTCGTTTAGACAAACTTGATTCTCCTTGAGATTTACATGGAAATACATTTTCAAAGAACGATGCATTCCTTGATTCCATTATTGTGTATATTTGGGATCTTTGACTCATGCATAAGAAACTGATAAGCACTACTATTATGTGTATATCCAATGAAGATGCAATCTATTGTTTTTGGACCTATCTTCACCTTCTTAGGTATAGGTACAACCACTTTTGCAAGACACCCCCACACTCATAAATATTTATAGGAAGGTACCTTCCTATAAATAATTCATACGGTGTCTTATGTGTCTTTTTTCAGAGTACCTTATTTAAAAGATAGTTAGTTGAAAAAATAGCTTCCCCCCACAAGTTCTGTGGTAACCCATAACTTAATAGCATTGCATTCATCATTTCTTTCAAGGTACAATTCTTACGTTCAACAACTCCATTTTATTGAGGTGAATAAGGCGCTGTGATTTCATGAATAACTCTGTGTTATGAACAGAATTCACCAAACGATACCTTATATTCACCACCACGATCACTACGCAGTACCTTGATTTTCTTGTTGAGTTGATTCTCAACTTTTGTTTTATAAAGAATAAATTTCTCTATAGCTTCATTTTTCTTTTAAGCAAATACAAGTAGCAATATTTCGTGCTATCATCAATAAAAGTAATAAAATACTTATTGCCACCTCTTGTTTGAAGAAATTTCAAATCACATAGATCACTATGGATTAAGTCTAGGGGTTCAGTGTCCCTTTCAATCGAATGAAACAATGACCTAGTCACTTTTGCCTCAACACAAGATTCACACTTATGCTTTGAATCTATTTGGAATGCGGGTATGTGTTCCATATTAATTAATCTATGCAATTTATCGTAATTAACATGACCTAGTGTACCGTGCCATAAGTTGGAAAACTCAAGCATATAAGTAGAAGAATTAATCTTATTAATATTCTTAGCTTTTACAATCATTACATTGAGCTTAAATAGCCTATCATATATGTATCCCTTCCCTACAAACATCCCATTTTTTTTCACAACGACCTTGTCAGATTCAAACACCATCTGAAAGCCATACTTGTTTAAAAATGAGCTAGAAACAAGATTCTTACGAATTCTAGGCACATAGAGTACATTATTTAATGTAAGCTCCTTCCCATAGGTCATCTTCAGTTTGACCTAGCCTTGCCCTTGAATGGTTGATGTGGTAGAATTTCCCATGAAGAGCTTCTCTCCATCTTTCACTGCTTCAAAAGTAGTGAATGGCCCTTTATCTGAGCATACGTACCTTGTTGCACCAGTTTCAATCCACCACTCCTTTAGGTTTGATCCCACCAAGTTTACCTCAGAAATGATTGCACATAAGTCAATGTCAGAAATATCATGAGTGATGTCATCAACCATGTTTGCCTCACGATTTTAGTTTCTTTTTGGAAACTTGCAGTCTGGGGCTTTATGCCCTGTCCTCTAGCATTTTGAAACAAATCCCTTTGAAGCTTGACTTCTTAAAATTTGCTTCTCTAGGTCCCAATTTAGTTCCTTTACCCAGCTTGCCCTTGCCATTATTCTTATTGTGTTTGGAACTTTGACTATGTTCCATCACATTAGCCTTGGGTTCTAATGGGATATAACCTCTTTTAGAAGAAGCCTTATTGTCTTCTTCTACTTTGAATCTTATCAGCAAGTCTTTCAAAGACACTTCCCTTCGCTTGTGCTTAAGGTAGGCCTTGAACTCTATCCATGAAGGGGACAACTTTTCAATAATAGCTGCAACTTGGAAGGTTTCACTAAGTACCATCCCTTCATCATACATCTCTGTTATGATATCTTGGATTTCACGTGTTTGACTACATACCGATTTAGAGCCCATCAACTTATATTCAAGAAAGCGACCAACCAAAAATTTTATGGCACCGACATTTTCAGTTTCATACTTCTGGTCCAATGATTCCTACAAGTCTTTGGTTGTCTTTTCCTTATTGTACTCATTGTACAAGGAATCGGTTAGACTATTCAGAACATAGTTTCGACATAGATAATCATAATATTTCCATGCTTTAATAGCACTAGTAGATTGAAAATCATGTTCACTCTTAGGTTGATCGGGAGCTTCTCCAGTCAAGAACCTTGCTCAATTCAAGGTGATGAGATAGAATATCATCTTACTCTTCCATCTCTTGAAATTCAAACCATTAAATTTCTCTGATCTCTTTGTCACATCATGGTTCATTGGAATAGAAACCAGTAACATTGAGGTTATCCCATGAGTCACAAAAGGCCTCATCATTTGATTCATAGTAGAACCAATAACATTCACAGTTGGGTTTTGAGTTTGGGACATTGAAGTTGTCATTTCAGATTGCATAATCTTTTCTTTATATTTTCTTTGTTCAATACACAAATAGCAATTTAAGTTTTAAAAATTACCAAATAAAATTTATAGATTAAAAAAATTATATATATATTTAATAAATAAATGATAGAAATATGTTAATTTACATTTATGTTTGTAATTTCATTAATTATAGTGATGAAATAATTTTAAAATAAAATAATTTATTTATTTATAAAATTATAAAATATATATATGTATAAAGCAATATATATATAGTAAAAATAAAATACAAATATGAAGTAAAGAATATTAAGATTAGTAACACAAAATAAATAAAGAACAAAATAAATAAAGAAAACAAAATACTTAACATAAAAAAATATTATAATTCTATAAAATAATTAATAATAACAACCATACAGAAAGCGATAACCACAAGTAAATAAAGATGACGAAATGAATTAATAAAGATGTAAAAATTGAACAGTAATTATAATAGATTATATATATCATAATAGATATATAACACAATAGATAAATATAACATATTATAAATAATTTATATGTCTCAAAATATTTATTAAAAAAACGTTTTGTATTTGTTTGTAAAAAAAATAAAGGAAAAAAATTATCTTAAGATTGTTATAAATAATAATTGGACAAACAATTTAAGAAAGAAATTATTTTATTAAAAATATATATAATATATAAATATAAAATTTAAATAAATAAATAAATAAAATAATAATAACTGAGGCGTGTGTATCACACAATGTCCTTAAGATAATTTTTTTGCTCAACATGGATGTTTGAGAACGACGAAAATTTATATATGAGGATACATTGATTAAATAATAATAAACTTACACCATAGTTTATTATTCTACGAACTTTAAAGTGTCTGAACTCTATCGAAAAAAGCTAACTCTAGATAAAAATATACCATACAAAATAATAATAATAAATAAATAAATAAATTTTTTTCTTTCTTTTACCTTTTCCGAATCTCTCTTTTTCTTTTCTCCTTTTTTTTCCTTCTCTCCTTCTCTTTTCTCTATTTTTTTTTCTTTTTCGTTCTCAATTTTTCTTCTGTCCTTTCTTCTCAACTTTCTTCTCTATTTATAAAAGAATTATTTATAAACGGAAGCTGAGAATTGATGTAGAGAAAACGGGTAGAAATAGCTAGAATTGAAGAAGCGAAACTGCTGGATTTGAAGAAGAGAAATAGCCAGAAATTGAAGAAGAGAAACAGATGGAAATTGAAGCAGAGAAGCAAAAGAAATCAAGAGAGAGGTAATGGAAAATTTAAAAGATTTTAAATTTTTATTCAATTTTTTTAACACTAATTGAGACATTTTAGTCTGATGGCAAAGGTGAATACAGCAAAGAGTTAGACAATTAGTTTTGGGAGTCATTAGTCTATAGTATTGTGTCATGTGAGTCAACATTACCAATACTTTACAATTATTTATTCCACTAATTCCTTCTTATATAGCTCTTGAGTTTCATTGGGAGTTAGAATAAGAATTGTGAACCGAAATTGGAGAAGAAATATTGTTTTCATCAAATGAGTCTTTATGAGTAGAATAATATGGAGCTGATTCAAAAAGGTAACATCAACATTGACCAAGAATACATTGTTTGGATGACGAAAGAATTTACGTTCTTTTTGAGTTCTAAAGTATCCCAAAAAGATACTTTTGAGAGCACGAAGAAAGAACTTGTTTTGTAGGTGATCTATGTACATGAGCTAAACACACACATCCAAAAACAAATTTGGGAAGAGAAAGAGTCAACCGATGACTGCTAATGGAAGACATAGATAAAAAGGTGCAAAATTGGAATGATAGTGGTGGATTTTTTCAAGACACTTTTCTTTCTTTTTCGAATAAGTAGACAGTGAGAATTAATGTGTTCATACCATGAGTTCGCTAGTTTCCAAACAAAAATAGAAACTAAAAAATTAAGAACTGATTCAATTCTCGTAAAAATTATAAAACCAATCTATATGGAAACATTTGAATTGGTTTGGAGTTATAAAACCAATTCACCCTGAAACCTTTGGATTAAACTGGGTATATTGGTTTTTTTTTCGGATTATCAAGTTGTATTTTTATTTTTATTTTTACTAACAAATAAATATTAGATTAAATTTTATGTTTTAATTATTGATTAAGTTTAGATCCTATATTTAATATCATAGTAATTAATGAAGCATAGATTACATGCATTTTGAATTGTTTAAGTTAAACAATAATCGTTTAATTAAATAAATACTAAGATGACTTATATGCTCCATGTGTCTGAATAAAAAACCCAATATAGTGGGTATTTACACCTAAAAGTAAAAAGGATAAAACTAATATGTTTAATAATTAAAATACACATTATATATATTTAAAAAATTAAAATATCTTGGCTTACTTGAGCCCAACTCATCTTAAATGAGTTGTAACTCAATTCAGTTAAGCTAATTTTTAAATAAATTAAACTAAGTTTAGCTCATTTTTATTTGAGTTGAACTGGACCACTCATTTAATTTTTTTCCACCATATTTAATTTTTTTTATGTAGTAGAAAAAATTTGAATAAAAAAAGAAAAAGAGATTTTTTTAATTAAACATTTAAATTAAAAAAAATTATTCAAATTTATCCCTAATTCCTAAAACACAAACACAAAATAATAATAATAAATTGATAATTTAGTGTAAATTTGTTTTTGTTGTTTAGGCAAAAAATATATATATAAACAAAAAAAATTATTCAAACAAGTGCCAAAAATTTATGTTCAATCCAAAACAATTATTAAATGAGTTAGTGAGCTACTCGTTTAAGTTCAAAACTAAGTAAATTGAGTTTTTTTTTAGCTTTTGAGCTTAATGGTCTAAATTTAAATAAGTTTAATTAGAATGGGTAGGTCACTTGACATCTCTAGATTTGTTGATAAGTCAATATTTTTCTTCTTGTTTAAAATATGTCTCTTAATTATTTATCACTACTTTGTTCATTTTGTTATTGGATATAAATAATACATATATAAGCCTAGAACCCCTCCAAGTGTAATCAAATTAATCATTCACTAATTAAAATAAAATAATTATATCAATCAAATATATACCAATATTTTTAATTTTTTATATAATATAAAAAATAAAATAATTTTATGGATTTTTAATATTAAGAACCAATACAACACCTCTTGATTCAATTTAGGATATTTGGAACCAATCTAATCTAATAAAATTAAGGATGCAAAACGAACAATGTGGGTTGTATTTGTTAAAATTAACTAGATTGGTTTAGATAGGATAGATTTTAAGCACTCCTAAGGAGAATTCACCATACGAACACCTTTAAGAATATAAAAATCATAGAACAAAGAAATTATCTCTTATTTATAGACTTAAAAAGGTGATAACACTTAAACCACTACGACAAAATAGACTATTAAAGTAGGTTAAAAACCGACTGTAAATGGAATGATTTAAAATTTAAAGTCAGTTCACATATTAAACCGATTTTAAATATTTAATTTTTTTTACAAAATTTATTCATTTTTATTATACTCAAATTAAAACATATATTCGATACTCCTAATGATACTCTGCAACCATTTGGGTGCATATTTGTAGTAAAATAGTTTATTATGTTTGCTATCAGAATACCAATTGTGATTAGCAATTGAAAACATATATTAGTGCTCCTCTGTATTTTGCTGGAGCTACCTCTGATATGAATAATAGAACTGCTTGTATAAATCAATTAAATTGTCAAATACTACTATGATACACACACGCATATATATATATATATATATATATATATGTATTTATTTATGGTTACATATTGTTAATAACTATTTTTCTTATGCATGTGTAACAAAAGGACAAAACTTGAAAATTCTAATACCTTCTCGTGAACGGATAATGTAAGCATCAAAATAAATATTTTATTTTTTAAATAAATTTAATGGTTAAAATTTCAATAAATAATTAACTATATAATAATATACTTATCTATAATAATACCGGTATATAATAACTAGAAAAACCAATTGAAACTAGTTAATAAAGATTGATATCAATATAATAATCTAGGTATATAATAACTAAAAAAAATTAATTGAAATTAGTTAATAAAAATTGATATTAATATAGTAATATAAATATATACAATATAATAATATAAGTATATAGAAGTTAAAAAGTGAGATTGAAACAAGTTAATAAAGATTGATATCTTAAATAAAAGAGAAAAATAAAATTTGAATCACCAAAATAAATTATAAAACTCTATTAAAGGAAGTAATTTATGAGATGATTTAATAATATAATACGAGAAGGACCTACACAAATTGAATCTATATATTTACCATGTTTAAACAATGAATCAAACACAACAAAATAACTCAAACTAATTACTTAAATTAATATCTTATATAATAACAAGTCGAACATGACTTATTTATACCATTTATCTAATTTGACATTAATAATAAGATTTACTTAAGTAAATTTAATGATAACAAAAAATAAATTAATTGTATATGTGTTCTTTTTGTAGTATTTGAATGCGTATTAATTATTTTCATTTGATAAATGATGTTTTTATTGTATTTTTCAAATATGAATATATATAAAATATCTTTAACTCTTCATTATTAATAATGACCATAGAATTGATTAAAGTAAATCTAATAATATAAACGAATGACAATATATAGAGAACGTAAGATTATTGGAGAAAACAAATAACAACATGATTTAAAGAGTTATAAAAGATGATAATGATCTGATTACCAAAACCGACTCCAATTCCAAGAAACATTCTTCTAATAATCAACGTAATTAAGTTGACAACATCAATATTCATGATAGCTCCAAGGACAAAGAAAACAGAAACCCATTGAATTGTGGGTCTACGACCATGTTTCTTACCGATAAAAGAGGCTGTAAATTAAGTTAAAATGGCTGGAAGGTAGAGTGAAGATGTGAAGAGTTATAAATACACATTATTATATTTACAATAATTGTTTTCTCTTGCGCGTTATTTTTTCACATAAACATCTAGAAAAACTTTCACTAAGAAATCATCCATTGATGTAACTCTACCTATGCACAACAAATTTAAAAACATTTCAAAATTATGATAAAAAAATTAAAGTTAAATAAAAAATATTATTAAAGAATACATATGACCTGAAATTCCATCATAACCAAACATAAGACCTCGAATGGCAGCAATAATGATATATACGAATATTTGCTTTGTAAGCTTGGATGAAAAATCAACACCTCCTGTTTCAAGAATGCCTATTACAAGAGTCATCTTGTTTTTTACCTTTTCGAAATATAGAGATAGGATAATGTTAGCTTGATTAGGATATTTACATACATATATAATTATAATTTGAGAAGTTTGTGAGTGAATAAATTGTAAAGATATATATCTTATCTCGTATATATTAAAATATCAAAAAATCATTTTAGGTTTGATTTTTTTTCAAATATTCTATAATTTTTAAAAATACTAAAAGAGACATGCATCTAAAATGAAAATTAAAGATAATAGTTATTAAATGGTATTTTTGTAATTTATTTTATATATTCCAAATCATAAAAATTAGAGTTGTTAGTTTTTTCTAATAATGGTTGAGTGTTCACTTTTAATTAAATTTGATGACATATAAATTAAGGAGTAATGATAAAAATATCATAATATTTTTAATTTTAATATTTATAGTGAAATTAATAATAAAATTAACATATAAAATTAATTTATAAAATAAAAATGCAAAATTTTGAGATTAAATTTTTATAAATTAATTTTATGAGTTAATTGACTTAGATTAAATTAATTTACTCAGATTTTAATAAATTATTCAATTATTATTAACGCTTATATTACTTCTTCAATGTAACAATTAATTTTTTTCTTACCTTCTCGGAATATAGAGATAGAATAGCCTTAACTTGATTAGGATATGTACATCTATATATAGTTATAATTTGAGAAGCCCGACCATATCTAGAAGAGGGAAACAGTTAGGTTTACATTCGTACTAGCCCTTAAAATACTACTTATTAACTCCAATACACGGGGACTTGGTTTGAAAATCATGGAGGTCTGATATTTTGATTGATTGGGATTGGGATTGGGATTGGGTAGAAAGATGCACAGGCTGTGTTTTAAATCTATAACCAAGAATGAGGTTTTATGATATTTCCAAGGAAAAGTTTATACCACTTCAAATTTAAGTAATAATAACATACCAAAATATTTCATTCTTAACAAAAAAAGAAGATATTCTTTTAAAATCTAACGTAAAATATGAGATTATTAAACTTATATACTTAAAAATAAATTGTATTTAATATGAATTTATTAAGGTTGGTAATTTATGTGGTAGTTCGATTTACCAAAAATCGAACACCAATCAAATTAAATTAGGATCAAATTCAGGTCATTTCAAATAGATCACAAAAAATAAATCTGGGATCGAGCTGAGTTCGAGTAAATCTTTTAATTAAAAATATTATGATTTTTTGATACATATCTAAAATATTGTGAATAATATTATGGTTTGAAATCGATGAAATTTGAAGTGTGATATAGATTGTTTTGAGTCTTAATATTTGAATGATGATGTAATATGAAATTTTCAAGGAAAAGTTTATACCATCTCAAATTTGAGTAATAATATAACAAAATGATTCATTCATAGTCAAAAAAGAAGGTAGTGTTTTAGAATATGATGTAAACCATTAACCTTATGCACGTATAAATAAATTGTATTTAATAAATTTATATGAATTTATTAGGGGTAAAAATTTATGTTGTAGCTCGATTTATCGAATCGAACACGAATCAAATTAAATTCAGCTTATTTCAAATAACTCGCAAAAAATAAATCTGGGATCGAGTTAAGTTCAAGCCATTCCTTTAATTAAAAAAAAATTAAAAATGCTGTGATTTTTTTATACATATCTAAAATATTGTGAATAATACTATGTGTCTTAACGTTTGAATGATGATATAATATAATGTTGTTAATGTTTTTTTTTTGTGGTTGACTAATTGTTATAATATTATTTTCTTCATTTTTGTTATTATATATAATGATGTCTCTACTAATGAGTTTTATTATCATTAAAAATATTTTTTATTTATATAAAAGAGTCAAATGAACTAAAAAACTTATAATTAACAAGTTGAACTAATTTGGAACATTTCATTTATATTTGATTTAGATTCAGGCTCACCTTTGATGGCTTGAATTAAATCGATTTTAACTTGGTTGGACAAATTAGGGTTAGATTAATTTGGATTAGCAATGAACATGGGTACAGACGGGGACATTTTTTACGTAACTATCTCAGAATTGAATTATAAAATTTGTACCCAAAACCCGTTATAGTTTGGTTACTGTTTTTACCCACGGGTAACAGTTCGGAAAAATTATTAAAAAATATAAAAAAACTATTTTTTTCTAAACATGTTAATTTAAACAATAATTAATTCTAAACATATTAATTTAATAAATATATAATTTCATTTAATAAATATAATTAATTCGGGTACGGACTCGTACGGTTATCAATATAACTATACTTGAACCGTACCCGAAATTGTATACATCCCCAAAATTTATCAGATAAAAACCGAACCGACGGTACGAATAAACGAACCCGTAATTGGTTTTACCCAATTTTAATTTAGACCAGCTCACAAATTGTCACCCCAAGAATTTACCCCAAATAAATTAAATATAATTAAATTTATATAACTATATTTAATAAAAAAATCATCATTTGTGATAATATATAGATCGGTTACAATGAGTAAGAGATTTTAGATTTAGTTAGATTAAGTGAATTTTTCCGTACATTAAATCTTCAAAATTTGCGGTGAAAGAATGATAAACAAACAAAAAAGTGTAAATTGTTCTAAAAAAAATTATTACAAGAATCACACATATAATTATCAATCTATCGAGATGGTTAGGTCAATCTAAATCCTTAGTGGCTACAATTACCTAAAATATCAACATTAAATTATAGTTTTTTATTTATTTATTTTTCCTTGTAAATAACTTTTCTTAAACATATAAACCTTACCATTTATGTTCCTCTTATGTTAAAGAGTGACGAGTAGTAATGACTTCATCAAGGTTAAGATTTCTATAAATTATATAATTTTCTAAAAATTATATTTTATTTCTTTTATTTTTATTTTTATATCTAAAATTTTATAATTTATCAAAATATATACTTTAATCCCCTATTTTCTAAAGATTTCTATAGATTGTTTTGAGTCTTAATGTTTGAATGATGATGTAATATAAAATTTTCAAGGAAATGTTTATATCATCTCAAATTTAAGTAATAATATAGCGAAATGATTCATTCATAAGAAAAGGTAGTGTTTTAGAATCTGATGTAAATTATTAACCTTATATACGTACAATAAATTGTATTTAATAAATTTATATGAATTTATTAGGGGTGAAAATTTATGTCGTAGTTCGATTTATCAAATCGAACACGAATCAAATTAAATTCGGATCAAATTCAGGTTATTTCAAATAACTTGCAAAAAGTAAATCTGTGATCGAGTTGAGTTCGAGCCATTTCTTTAATTAAAAATTAAATTAAAAATACTCTGATTTTTTTATACATATCTAAAATATTGTAAATAATATTATAGTTTGAAATTATTGAAATTTGAAATGTGATATAGATTGTTTTGAGTTTTAATGTTTGAATAATGATATAATATGACGTTGTTAATGTGTTTTTTTTATGATTGACTAATTGTTGTAATATTATTTTCTTCATTTTTGTTATTATATATAATGACGTTTGTACTAATGAGTTTTATTATTATGAAATATATTTTTTATTTATATAAAAACGTCAAATTAACTAAAAACTTATAATTAATAATTGAACTAATTTGGATCATTTCATTTATATTTGATATTCATGCTCATTTTTGATGGCTTGAATTAAATCGATTTAACTTGGGTTGGACAAATTAGGATTAGATTAATTTGGACGAGTAATGAGCACGGGTACGGTAGGTAATGATTTTTGATGTAAGTATCCCCGAATTGAATTATAAAATTTGTATCTAAAATCGCCCAAAAACCGTTATAGTTTGGGGACAATTTTTATCCACGGGCAATAGTTTGGTACAGTTATTAAAAAATACCCAGAAAAAAACTATTTTTTCTAAACATATTAATTTAGCAAATATATAATTTTATTTAATAAATATATAAATTAATCAAATAAATATAATTAATTCAGGTACGAGCGGGTACAGTTATCAATATAACTGTACTTGAACCGTACCCGTTACTTTATGTTCGGTTAATATCCGAAATCGTATACGTTTCCAAAATTTATCAAATAAAATCCAAACTGATGGTATGGATAATCGAACCCGCAATTGTTTTACCCAATTTTAATTTGGACCACCTCACACATTGCCACCTTAAGAAGTTACCCAAAAAAAATTAAATATAATTAAATTTATATAACTATATTTAATAAAAAATCATCTTTTGTGATGATACATATGGATGGTTATAAGAGGAGAGAGAGTTACATTTTAGTTACAATTACGGCTAAATCATAAATTAATTTATAGAGATCAAATTTAAAATATAATTTTTAAAATATACGAATAATATATTAAAGGGTAAATGTCAATGAAATGTACGTATATATAGTTATAATTTGAGAAGTTTGTAAATGAATAAATTGTAAAGATATATATCTTAAAATCTCGAGATATATGTAGATATATTCAGTTATAGTTATATCCTAAAATCTCTCTTGTTAAAAAGAGTCAAGTCAACACTTTTGATAAGTATATATCTTATCTCGTATATATTAAAATATCAAAAAATCTTTTTAGGTTTGATTTTTTTTTCAAATATTCTATAATTTTTAAAATTACTAAAAGAGACATGCATCTAAAACGAAAATTAAAATTTTTCAAATATTCTATAATTTTTAAAATTACTAAAAGAGACATGCATCTAAAACGAAAATTAAAGATAATAGTTATTAAATGGTATTTTTGTAATATTATTTTATATATAATCCAAATCATAAAAATTATGAGTTGTTAGTTTTTTCTACGAATGGTTGAGGGTTCACTTTTAATTAAATTTGATGACATATAAATTAAGGAGTAATGATAAAAATATCATAATATTTTCAATTTTAATATTTATAGTGAAATTAATAATAAAATTAACATATTAAATTAATTTATAAAATAAAAATGCAAAATTTTGATACTAAATTTTTATAAATTAATTTTATGAGTTAATTGACTTAGATTAAATTAATTTACTCAGATTTTAATAAATTATTCAATTATTATTAACGCTTATTTTACTTCTTGAATGTTACAATTAATTTTATAATTATGTTATATGTTAAAAAACAAATTGTTATTTTTTATAAGACATCATAAATGAATTAAAATTATTTTTTGAATTCAACTAATTAGTTAATTAATTTTCTCACCAAAAAATATCAACAATTACATAAACTTTTAAACAAAAAAATATATATAGAAATATTGATTAGTTTATCTATATTATCAACCCAAAAAAAATTAATGCTTAATTACTTAAGATTTTTATTCTGGCCTGGAACCCTAACATGTTTCAAAACGAGTATTAATTTTAATAGCTTTTGTCACATATAGAAAAGTAGTTTTAATAATTAAGAGAGAGAGAGAGAGTTAATTTCATTTGATTATGAATGAGTAAAACAGTCTAAAATTAAGTACATTTTTTCTAGGAAAAAAGAAGAAGGAATTCTCAATTCTTAATAAACTATAAATAAATAAAAGCACACCTACTAATGTAGCAAACTAGTTATGATCTTGTTTGACTTCATCATCGTTATCATCATCAAAGTACTTCTTCCAAAACCAATGCTTCTTCCAAGCTCTTTCATTCATTTCATCAATTGGGATTCCTTTGGTTTCAGGCAACCAGAAAGCAGCCCATATTCCCATGACAACAATCCAAGCAACAAAGAAGAAGAAGATCCCCCACTTCATTACACATAACATGCTTAGAAATAGTTGTCCAATCAGGAAAGTACACAACATGTTCATACTCACAGCAAAGAAAAACCCAGCATTTCTTGTCTCAAGTGGAAATATTTCACTTGCAATTAACCAACCCAATGGTCCCCATGACCATGCAAATCCAGATACAAATACACCAACCAACGCCACCACAGCTAATGCATAATGCTTTGGAATAACACTTGTAGTATGCAATTGTTGTGCTAGAATTACACCCATGGCACTCTAACATCATTACCCAAAAAACAAAATTAATAAATAATAATAACAGAAAAATAAGGTCAATGTCAATCTTAGTTTAAAAATGACACTTATTTATTTCTTTCGTTAAAGTTCTAACTTATTCACATTAAAAATTGAATGCAAAACAGAAACTTAATTTTTTCACCTTTTTAAATGCATTAGAGAGAGCACATTTTGTCCTGAATAAAATGCAGTTGGTAACATTAAAGAAAAATTAAGAAAAAACATAAAAAATAATCTGTTATCACTTGTTAATTAATTACATATGCGATCACTTTTTAATAGAATTTGTACCTTTGAGTTACCCCTATTATTTATTTTGTTACCTTTTTTTGATACTTATTTTCAATTATAACACATGAAACACTTCTATTTAATTTAATGTACACATTTGTGTCAATTTCAATAAATTAAGATAGCTCATATGTATCATTAATGTTTAAGTTAACCAAAATGTGTACCAATAATTTAAATAGTAGTATTTCATGTATCTCATTAGAGAATACGAAAGAGTACCGAAACAAGAACGAGGGTAATCCAAAGACAACAACCTTACTTTTTAATAATAATAATAATAATAGAACTTAATTATAACTAAAAGAAAGTAAGAACATGAGCGTGGGACTTGTATAGTTGTTACTCTCTCAAAAAATAAAATAAAAAATAAAAATTGGGTTTATCTTTAGAGTTATGATGAATTTTATTTTATTTTTGATTTCATACCTGAGCAATGATCATTTGTCCTGCAGCTTCAAGAAGTAATATTTTTCGTCCAATCTTATCAACGGTGAAAATGGCAATAAAAGTAGCAACTACATTAATACCACCAGTAAGAACAGCAGATAATAAAGAAGCATCATTTTCAAATCCCATAGTTTGAAACAGGACAGGAGCATAAAACATAATAACATTAATTCCAGTAAGTTGTTGAAAAATTTGAAGAATTGTGCCACTAAAAAGTTGAGGTCTGTTCTTGCGTTTCATGAGATTTCTAAAAGAGTGTTTGTGTTTTTTAGATAATTCAACTGCATATACTATTTCATCAAACTCTTTATCAACATCGTCGATGCCTCTAATCTTTTGTAGTGTGGACCTTCCTTCTTCTTTTTTCCCTCTTTCTATAAGACTTGTTGGAGTCTCAACAATTGTTAAAGATCCAATTAAGAGAATCAAAGCAGGAATTGCTGCTCCTCCTAGTGATACTCTCCAACCATTTGGGTGCATATTTGTAGTAAAATAGTTTATTATGTTTGCTATCAGAATACCAATTGTGATTAGCAATTGAAAACATATATTGAGTGCTCCTCTGTATTTTGCTGGAGCTACCTCTGATATGAATAATGGAACTGCCTGTATAAATCAATTAAATTGTCAAATACCACTATGATACACACACATATATATATATATATTGTTACATATTGTTAATAGCTATTTTTCTTATGCATGCGTAACAAAAAGATAAAACTTGAAAATTCTAATAAGTGGAATCTATATTTCTATTGAATAGACAGTATAAGTATCAAAATAAATATTTTATTTTCAAATAAATTTAATGCTTAAAATTACATTGAATCCATAACTATATAATAATATACTTATCTATATAGTAATACAGGTATATAATAACTAGAAAAATCAATTGAAACAAGTTAATAAAGAATTATATCAATATATTAATATAAGTATATACAATATAGTAATATAAGTATATAGTAGTTAAAAAGTAAGATTGAAACAAGTTAATAAAGATTGATACCTTAAATGGAAGAGAAAAACAAAATTTGGGTCACCAAAATAAATTGTAAAACTCTATTAAAGGAAGTAATTTATGAGATGATTTAATAATATAATATGAGAAGGACCCACACAAATTGAATCTATATATTTAACATGTTTAAACAATGAATCAAACACAACAAAATAACTCAAACTAATTACTTAAATTAATATCTTATATAATAACAAGTCTAACATGACTTATTTATACCATTTATCTAATTTGAAATTAATAATAAGGATTTATCTAAGTAAATTTAACGATAACAAAAAACAAATTCTTTGTATATGTGTTCTTTTTTTAGTATTTGAATGTGTATTAATTATTTTCATTTGATAAATGATGTTTTTATTGTACTTTTCAATTATGAATATATATAAAATATCTTTAACTCTTCGTTATTAAAAAAAAACATAGAATTGACTAAAGTAAATATAATAATATAAACGAATGAAAACTTATATAGAACGTAGGATCACTAGATAAAACAAATAACAACATGATTTAAAGAGTAAAAAAATATGAGAATGACCTGATTACCAAAACCGACTCCGATTCCAAGAAACATTCTTCCAATAATCAACATAATTAAGTTGACAGCACCAGCATTCATGATAGCTCCAAGGACAAAGAAAACAGAAGCCCATTGAATTGTGGGTCTACGACCATGTTTCTTACAGATAAAAGAGGCTGTAAATGAAGCTAAAATGGCTGCTAGGTAGAGTGAAGATGTGAAGAGTTGTAAATACGCATTATTATATTTACAGTAATTGTTTTCTCTTGTGCGATGTTTTTTCACATAAACATCTGGAAAAAACTTCACTAAGAAATCATCCATTGATGTAACTCCACCTATGTACAACAAATTTAATAACATTTCAAAATTATGATAAAAAAAATTAAAATTAAATAAAAAATATTATTGAAGATTACATATGACCTGAAATTCCAATATCATAACCAAACATAAGACCTCCAATAGCAGCAATAATGCTACATACGAATACTTGCTTTGTAAGCTTGGATGGAAAATCAACACCTCCTGTTTCAAGAATGCCTATTCCAGGAGCCATCTTTTTTCTTACCTTCTCGGAATATAGAGATAGAATAGCTTGATTAGGATATGTACATCTATATATAGTTATAATTTGAGAAGTTTGTGAGTGAATAAATTGTAAAGATATATATCTTAAAATCTTGAGATATATCTTTAAATATATCTAGATATACGTAGATATATTCAGTTATAGTTATAGTCAACACTATTAATGAATATAACCGTATATCTTATCTCAAATATATTAAAATATCAACAAATCTTTTGAAATTTGATTTTTTTTCAAATATTCTAATTTTTTTAAAAATATTAAAAGATGACCATCATCTTAAATGAAAATTAAAGATAAAAGTTATTAAACGTTATTTTTGTAATATTTTTATTTATTTATTCAAAATCCTAAAAATTAAAGAGGTTACGTATATATATATATATATATATATATATAGTTATAATTTGAGAAGTTTATAAGTGAATAAATTGTAAAGATATATATCATAAAATCTGGAGATATATCTTTAAATATATGTAGATATATTCAGTTATAGTTATATCTTAAAATCTCTCTTAATAAAATCAACACTATTGATAACTGATAAGTATAACGGCATATCTTATCTCGTATATATTAAAATATCAAAAAATCTTTTTAGGTTTGATTTTTTTTCAAATAATCTATATTTTTTAAAAATACTAAAAGATGACATGCAACTCAAACAAAAATTACAGATAATAGTGGTTAAATGTTATTTTTGTAGTATATTTTTATTTATTTCAAATCATAAAAATTAAAGAAGTAATTTTTCTACAAATGGGTGGGAATTCACTTTTAATTAAATTTAAGGACATATAAATTAAGTAGTAACGATAAAATATCATAATATTTTCAATTTTAATATTTATCGTGAAATTAATAATAAAATTAACATATAAAATTAATTTATAAAATAAAAATTAAAAAAATTGAGACTAAATTTTAATAAATTAATTTTTATTGAATTAATTTACTCAGATTTTAATAAATTATTCAATTATTATTAAATAATTGTGTTATAATTAATTTTATATTTATGTTATATGTTAAAAAGTAAATTTTTAATTTTTATAAGACATTATAATAGGAATTAAACATATTTTCTGAATTCAATTAATTAGTTAATTAATTTTATCACCAATAAATATCAACAATTAGAGAAAATTTTAAACAAAAAAAGTACAAATAGTTTTTTAAAAATTAAGAATGAGAGAAAGGAACATATAAGTGGGGAAATAAATTAATTAAATAACATTTCATATTTTTATATATTTTTTTAATCAGTGTACATTTTTCATTTTATTTCATTTTTAACCATATGTGAGTATATATTATTGAATAATATTTCAATAATTTTGTAAAATTGAAAAGATATGTGAGAAACAATCGATGATAAATTTAATATCTGTACTAACAAAGGTTATTTGTAATAATATGTGTAAATTTAGCATATTAGAGATATTTTTTCAAACGTTACCAACTTTTGTGAATAAAATACAAATATGATTGATTTTTAAAGATGAGAAGCAAGAGAGAAATTATATTCTCCTTCCTCCCGAAGATTGACAAGAGATGAGATTAATGCTAACATAATTTCTTTTTTCAATAACATTTACATACTTATGTATCCATACACAAATAACTCATTAGTTACTATGGTTGAATTGTTTCAATTAAAGTATAAACGTCCCGATAATAATAAACGATTCTATAATAATCTTTCAAGAAAGTCCTTAAAACACACAAAGAATCTAACTAATGTCAAAAGCTTTTAATCCCAAACTACTAGCAAGCTAAACCGGTTATGATCTCTCCCTACCACACTCGTACCACCATAAGTACAATAGAACAAATTGTAAAGATATATATCTTAAAATCTCAATATATATCTTTAAATATATTTAGATATATGTAGATATATACAGTTATAGTTATATCCTAAAATCTCTCTTATCAACAATAATGATAATTGATAAACACAACTATATTTTTATTTCATATATATTAAAATATCAAAAATTCTTTTGAGGTTTGATTTGTTTCTTAAATATTCTAATTTGTTTTAAAAATTTAAAAGATGATATTCAAAATTAAAGAGAGTAGTTATTAAATGTTATTTTTGTAATATTTTTATTTATTTATTCCATATCGGTAAAAATTAGAGAGGTTACTTTTTTCTACAAATGGTTGAGAGTTCACTCTTAATTAAATTTAATGACATGTAAATTAAGAAGTAATGATAAAAATATCATAATATTTTCAATTTTAATATTTATAGTGAAATTAAAAATAAAATTAACATATTAAATTAATTTATAAAACAAAAATGCAAAAAATTGAGACTAAATTTTATAAATTAATTGACTTGGATTAAATTAATTTACTCAGATTTTAATAAATTATTCAATTATTATTTACGCATATTTTACTTCTTGAATGTTACAATTAATTTTTTAATTATGTTATATGTTAAAAATTAATTTTTTAATTTTTATAAGGCATTATAAAAAGAATTAAAGATATTTAAATGAATTCAATTAATTTTCTTATCAATAAATATCAACAATTAGAGAAAATTTTGAACAATGTAAAAAAGTAAAAATATTTTTTAAAATTAACAATGAGAGAAAGGTATAGATGAGTGGGGAAATAAATTAATTAAATAAGATTTCATATTTTTATATATTTCTTTAATTAGAGTATATTTTTCATTTTTATTTCATTTTTAACCTAATGTGAGTATATATTATGGAATATTATTTCAATAATTTAGTAAAATTGAAAAATATATGAGAAACAATTGATGAAAAAATTAACTTCAATACTAATAGAGGTTATTTGTAATAATATGTGTAACTTTAATATATTAGATATATATTTTTTCAAATGTTAAGAGCTTTGGAAAATAAAATACAAATATGATTGAGTTTCAAAGATGAGAAACAAGAGAGAAATTATATTTTCCTTCCTTACTGCAGATTGGAAAAGAGATGGGATTAATGCTAATAGATTTTTTTTAATAGCATTAACATACTCACTTATGACATACCTCATTAGTTATTATTGTTGAATTGTTTCAATTAAAGCATAAACTCTCCAATAATAAACGATTTTATATTAATGCTTCAAGATATTCCTTAAAACATACAGGAAAATCTAACTAATGTTAAAAGCTTTTAATCCCAAACTGCTGGCAAGCTAAACCGGTTATGATATCCCACTACCAGGCTCATGCCACCATAAACGTAAGATTTATGTTACTCAATAAATAATATTATATAAAAAAGAAAATTATTATAATCTAAAAATTATCATATTTTAACTACAAATTACTTATTAATTAATTTGTATTACTTAATTGATAAAAAAATTAATAAATTAACCTTTATTTAGATAAATAATCTTGTATAAAGAAATTATAATGCAAATAATTGTCAATATTTTAGATAATAATAATTTATTACTTGATAGATAAAAAAATAATACTTAACATAATTAACAAAAAAAATAATAACTAGTTAGTTATTTATGATAATTTAATTATACAAAAATAAATAAATAATAGCATCATAGATAACTGTAAATATTTTAGCTATTAATAGTTTATTATTTAATTAATTAAAAAATATAACTAATTATATGTATTAATTATCTTTTAGTAAAAATTTAAAAAGAAATCCCAAATATTCTTAAAATAATTTATTTATTATTATTTTTTTGTTTACATACAGCCCAAGTTCTATAAGCTACTATATAACTATAAGAAATTTTTTTAAACAGAAATCAACACATTCATGTTCACTTACATGCTAATTTTCTATTTTTTTCACTTTTTGTATCAAATTTTTCTTCAAAAACATTAAAAATATTTTCAAAAATTGTAGTTCCTTTTCTATTCTCAGTAAAACTTCAAATTCTATTAACATAGGATAAATATACTTATATGTTCTTATCATTTAGATGCCATAAATAAAGTATTTAAAAAATATTTTTTATTTTAATGTAATAAATACAAGGGCCTCTACTCCTAGGGTCACTAAATTTGTTGAACGGACTTGTTTACATGTAAGTAATCTAGCATCAACTTTACTTTGAATGAATACGTGATAAAAAAAGGGAGTGAAATAAAGAAAGAAAGATTGATGTTTGTAAGGTCAAACATACAAGGAGAATAATTTAGTAAACGTTTGAAATAAGTTTAAATAATTTAAAACATCATATTTCAATCATGGGTTTGGTATATAGTTATTTTTAATGGGATATTTATAAACATAAATTAATCGACCCAAATGCGCAATAAACAAACTAAAGGGATCGAAAAAAAGTAAAGGAAAAATCTTATTTCCAACCATTGAAATTGTTCTTAAAAATGCAAACTGATCAAAACTGTTTTTCTTTCTTTGTTAGGAATTTTTAAACTCTTAACATCACTCAAATAGATGTTGTATTGCACTGGAATTGTGTGTTGAGCGTAGGGACCATACCATCCTTTTTATAGCAGTGCTTCTCATGAAAACATTGATACCGCTACCAACTTTTAGTCATAATTGATGAGTTATGGTTCTTCAATGGCAGAAACGTTTGGACCACGCTTGAATGATCCGTTAAAGAAAAATTGATTGAAAAATTAAAGTTGGAGAACGGATGGATCGGTTACATTTTCCTACTTGGTTCAAACGTTCGACTTAATCCTATCGATTATCTTTCTTAGGAAATATAGACACGAATCATGTTGATAGGTCCTCTAAGAACGAGTATTATCTTACATGTATAACAATGTATTTGGTAAGATGGTTACCAATAGTACAAGCTTTGGAAATATAATCGTGAACATAAATTCCTCCTTAATTTCCTCAATGTTTGCGATTGATATCTCAAATCAAGAATGTGTGATTGATCACTTGAAGCAAATGTCTCCACTCAACATAGGAGGTACCTTTGTGAGAAATACAAGTGTTTATGTCTGTGGATATTGAGGCATATATTAAACTCTTAATCATATTATTTAATCTATTCCAATTCGCATACCGAGGATTCAATATTATTTGGCGAAGATCGAAAAACCTCGATGGAGAAGAGATCGATGGATTCAATATTATCAAGCTTTTTATCTACTCACGCCATATGAGATAGTTCGTGTGATCAAGTTTGAAGGAGAGACTAACATTTACGGAAGTTGTGGAGGAAAAATTATGGGCAAGAAGATCAATCGAAGAAGGAGAAGAATTCAAATTTGTAAAAGGTGACCCGATAGTTGGATCAAGAATTGGACGAATTGAGGCAGGTGAGTTAACTACATCACGATACGTAGCTAGATGATTAGCTACGGCAATAAGAGAGAAAAAAAAATTCCAATCCTTGGAAATCGCTTGCAAAGAAGTTGTATTATTTCATGTGTTGATTACATCAGTTATGTGCCCTTATGTACACAAGCTGCAAAGGTGAGTGTAACACAATGCCTAAGCATTGAGTGCCTGCAGTGCATTGCTATAGCAGGTGTGAATACGAAATAGTGCAGCAACAATACAGATTTGTTATGATTATTTAGTTACAGAATGACAGATACTACACTAACAGCAACAGACATACTAACAAGACTTAACAGAAAATAACTAACTAAAACAAGATGTAAACTGGTAGCTAGATTTAATACGGAGGAGGGCCTTGGTGCCCATTTAGAAAGTAATTTATCTCTTCTGGAACTTTATAATTAGTAGTACGATATAAAAATTAAAGAAACTGAATTTCGAGTGTTTTGTTGGATAATAAGCTTTATCGATTTGCTATGGAAGCTAACTTGCGTTGATATATTGAGATTTATTTATTGTAACTCTTACAGAAACATGCTCGCTTCTTTCGTTGGATAAGATTTATGTCAATATGCTTGAAAAATGTTCTATATTCTGAAAAGTTTGTTTCTGAAGTTGCCGTGGTGTTCTAATAGTCCCTGCCCCTTTTTATCAGAAAAATAAATAGTTAAAGGTGATGAGTTGCAGAAATGGTTAAAATTAGTGGTTGCACCAAAAGAGCTGTCAATATTTATCAATGGCAAGAAATGTCTCTTCTTCCACTGCAAACAGGACCTTAACTACTCGAGTCTACGACTTGGTTGATCTGATCCTCAACTTGAAGTGACACGTAGACTCTTACGGAGTGTCTGGTAAGAACTTACCCATACAGTTTCAAGTATCTCTGTATATATAGTTAAATTCTGGTTCAAGTTTTTAACAAAGTACTAACCCAATTTAGAAGCCCGACCATATCTAGAAGAGGGAAACAGTTAGGTTTACATTCGTACGAGCCCTTAAAATACTACTTATTAACTCCAATACACGGGGACTTGGTTTGAGAATCTCTTGTACACTTACTGTAACAAAATTGATCAAACCATTTGCAAATTTGCAGCTGTAAGTATTAAACACAGGCTGTATACAGTATTTTTTATTATATCATTCACATATGTTGCCTCATATTTGCATATTGTATTAATGGAAGTGGAAGTCGAGATAATTAAAGCAAAGCAATTTACGGCTCATCCAGTCTGAAAATCATGGAGGTCTGATATTTTGATTGATTGGGATTGGGATTGGGATTGGGATTGGGATTGGGATCGGGTAAAAAGATGCACAGGCTGTGTTTTAAATCTATAACCAAGAATGAGGTTTTATGATATTTCCAAGGAAAAGTTTATACCACCTCAAATTTAAGTAATAATAACATACCAAAATGTTTCATTCTTAACAAAAAAAGATGTTATTCTTTTAAAATCTAACGTAACATATGAGATTATTAAACTTATATACTTAAAAATAAATTGTATTTAATATGAATTTATTAAGGTTGTTAATTTATGTTGTAGTTCGATTTACCAAAAATCGAACACCAATCAAATTAAATTAGGATCTAATTCAGGTCATTTTAAATAGATCACAAAAAATAAATCCGGGATCGAGCTGAGTTCGAGTAAATCTTTTAATTAAAAATATTATGATTTTTTGATACATATCTAAAATATTGTGAATAATATTATGGTTTGAAATCGATGAAATTTGAAGTGTGATATAGATTGTTTTGAGTCTTAATATTTGAATGATGATGTAATATGAAATTTTCAAGGAAAAGTTTATACCATCTCAAATTTGAGTAATAATATAACAAAATGATTCATTCATAGTCAAAAAAGAAGGTAGTGTTTTAGAATATGATGTAAACCATTAACCTTATGCACGTATAAATAAATTGTATTTAATAAATTTATATGAATTTATTAGGGGTGAAAATTTATGTTGTAGCTCGATTTATCGAATCGAACACGAATCAAATTAAATTCAGGTTATTTCAAATAACTCGCAAAAAATAAATCTGGGATCGAGTTAAGTTCGAGCCATTCCTTTAATTAAAAAATAATTTAAAAATGTTGTGATTTTTTTATACATATCTAAAATATTGTGAATAATACTATGTGTCTTAACGTTTGAATGATGATATAATATAATGTTGTTAATGTTTTTTTTGTGATTGACTAATTGTTATAATATTATTTTATTCATTTTTGTTATTATATATAATGATGTCTCTACTAATGAGTTTTATTATCATTAAAAATATTTTTTATTTATATAAAAGAGTCAAATGAACTAAAAAACTTATAATTAACAAGTTGAACTAATTTTGAACATTTCATTTATATTTGATTTAGATTCAGGCTCACCTTTGATGGCTTGAATTAAATCGATTTTAACTTGGTTGGACAAATTAGGGTTAGATTAATTTGGATTAGCAATGAACATGGGTACAGACGGGGACATTTTTTACGTAACTATCTCAGAATTGAATTATAAAATTTGTACCCAAAACCCGTTATAGTTTGGTTACTGTTTTTACCCACGGGTGACAGTTCGGAAAAATTATTAAAAAATATAAAAAAACTATTTTTTTCTAAACATGTTAATTTAAACAATAATTAATTCTAAACATATTAATTTAATAAATATATAATTTCATTTAATAAATATATAAATTAATCAAATAAATATAATTAATTCGGGTACGGACTCGTACGGTTATCAATATAACTGTACTTGAACCGTACCCGAAATTGTATACATCCCCAAAATTTATCAGATAAAAACCGAACCGACGGTACGAATAAACGAACCCGTAATTGGTTTTACCCAATTTTAATTTAGACCAGCTCACAAATTGTCACCCCAAGAATTTACCCCAAATAAATTAAATATAATTAAATTTATATAACTATATTTAATAAAAAAAATCATCATTTGTGATAATATATAGATCGGTTACAATGAGTAAGAGATTTTAGATTTAGTTAGATTAAGTGAATTTTTCCGTACATTAAATCTTCAAAATTTGCGGTGAAAGAATGATAAACAAACAAAAAAGTGTAAATTGTTCTAAAAAAATTATTACAAGAATCACAAATATAATTATCAATCTATGGAGATGGTGAGGTCAATCTCGGTCCTTAGTGGCTACAATTACCTAAAATATCAACATTAAATTTTAGCTTTTTATTTATTTATTTTTCCTTGTAAATAACTTTCCTTAAACATATAAACCTTACCATTTATATTCCTCCTATGTTAAAGAGTGACCAGTAGTAATGACTTCATCAAGGTTAAGATTTCTATAAATTATATAATTTTCTAAAAATTATATTTTATTTCTTTTATATTTATTTATATATCTAAAATTTTATAATTTATCAAAATATATACTTTAATCCCCTATTTTCTAAAGATTTCTATAGATTGTTTTGAGTCTTAATGTTTGAATGATGATGTAATATAAAATTTTCAAGGAAATGTTTATACCATCTCAAATTTAAGTAATAATATAGCAAAATGATTCATTCATAAGAAAAGGTAGTGTTTGAGAATCTGATGTAAATTATTAACCTTATATACGTACAATAAATTGTATTTAATAAATTTATATGAATTTATTAGGGGTGAAAATTTATGTCGTAGTTCGATTTATCAAATCGAACACGAATCAAACTTATGGAACAACTGTTTTTTGCCCAACCAACCCAAGTAACAAATCGAAGTTACACTTGACTTCATATTTAGAGCTCATTTAGGATTAAAAATATCAACTTGATTCTATATAGCTTTATATTTACAGGAAAAAGATTAATACATTTCTAATATGATTTTGTAGGGATAAGGTTATTATTATATTACTCGGGTGTCGATGTGGTAATCTCTTATACTAATTTTTTAGCATATATAAGTTATTTTTTGTGAATTCATGATAATACATTCTTATTTTGAATTTAATATGTATATTTCTTTGGTTGGAACAAGTAGGGCTATGATATCCATATTTTTGATGATTTACAAGAAGAATGGACAAAGCACTCTGTTCAAATTATAACATTAGTAGAAGAATATGATGATCTTGAATAACATAAGACAACACCATGGTAATATTTATAATGCTCTAATTTCTCCATTCATATGTCTCTGAAGTTTAGACTCTTTGTTTGATGGATGTTTACGTGGTAATTTATTTAGAGGAATGAATTGCTATATGAACTAGCTGTTTTTTGTCCAATTTCCTTGTCACTATGTTGGTGATTCTAGGCCAACAAAGCTTACTCTCCTTGAAATAAAATGTGAATATCACAAAATCCATGACACTTTGACAACATCATTTTATTTGTAATTTAAGTTAAATATATATGTATTGTATATAAATTATTTTTTTGTAATAAATTTAATTATCAAGTAATTAATTATATTTAATTTTTCAATTATTTGTATTATTATTTAAATTTTGTTAAATAGATTTTGGTTTTTTCTACTATATGTGATCAAATACAGGTTATTAATAAAGTAAAAAATGAGTAAAATATGTAAATATATATATTAAATTCGGTTCACCCATTGAACCGAATTTATGTTTAAAGTCCATTTTAACCGACTTTAATGCCCAATTTTGTAGTAGTGTACTAATACCAATATAATGCACGAGGAATATTTCTTAGATACAAGGGAGAAAGTCTCTGAATAATTCTTTCTGAGTGAATCCCTTAGCAACTAATATGGCTTTGTATCTCTCAATGTTACCCAACAAGTCTTCCTTTGTCTTAAAGACCCATTTACATCCAATGGCTTTTGCACTATTAGGTAACTCAACAAGGTTTCAGACTCCATTACTCTTTATGGAACTCATCTCATCTCATCCTTTATAGCATCGTACCACAGTTTAGACTCTTTGCAACTTATGGCTTGTGAAAAGGATTCAGGATCATTCTCAACTCCAATGTTACAGTCAAATTCTTGTAGATACACAAAATAATCACTAGAAATTGTTGATCTTTTAGTTCTAATAAATCTTCTTAATGTCACACTATTATCTTCTTAGGAAGTATCAGGTTCAACTTATTGTTCAAAAGTTTCAAGAATCTCCTCAATAGTCTGATATGTTGGAATGTTGTCAACAACTTATGGAATTTAAATGATTGGTTATTCAACACCAGTTTGTACTTGAGGGGTGTTGTGAACAACAATCAATCTATGTCTTGCAATGGAAGGTTGAGACTCTAAATGATCAATATCATAAACTATGTTCTTGATTTGATCACTCCCACTAATCAGGCCATACTCAAGAAACTTTGGATTTCTTGATTTCACAAACTTAGTGTTGTGAAATGGACAATAAAATCTATAGCCCTTAGACCATTTGACATATCCAACGAAATACCCACTAATGGTCCTTAGGTCTAGCTTAATCTCTTATCGGTTATAAATCCTCACTTCAGATAGGCATCCTCAAACGCGCATATGTCGTAAACTCAGTTTCCAACATTTCCATAATTCAAATGGCATCTTTGAGACAGTCTTGGTTGGAACTCGGTTTAATATATACACAGCCATCTTTAAAGCTTTAGTCCACAAGGATTTAGGAAGATTAGAGTATTTAAGCATACTTCGTACCATGTCCAATAATGTTCGATTTCTTCTTTCTGCTACACCATTCTACATTGTTTCTCTACTTTAGCCTTAAAGATCATGAAGGCATCTAATACTTTACTCTTATTATGAAGCATGTAGAGATACATATATTGAGAAAAATCATCAATAAAGGTGATAAAATATTTATGACCTTGTATGTCCATGTTGATGAGTGCTCAAAAAGCACTAAAATAACCATGATTTTATGCAAATTAATTGATTAAAAATATATATATTTATATGTTTTATCATATATTTATATAAATTTGTCTTTTTCTAATCACATGGTATTTTTATTGTTTTTCAGGTATTTTGGCTTAAAAATGCAACTTAAAGACTCAAAGAGGAATACTGGAAGCAATACATCACAAATATATTAATAAATAAATGCGTAAAGGTCGACAAATATGAAAAAATTGGAAAAAATGGGTCAAAAAAAGTCAAAAATGTCAAAAAGCAAAGACTCAGCATTTAAATCACAAGTAAGATCACATGGGAGCGTTTGCTCATGGCGCTACAAAGACTGTGGGCTACAGGTTATCGCCCCATGCGATCGGTTACTGTTCATCCATCCGCGGCGCCACTCATTTTTCACGTGCGGTACCACCATGACGTTACGCCGATCGCCATCAATGACGTCAACATTTCCATTACTCGTTTTTAACATTTTTTTACTCATTTTTTCTCTCCATCCTCACCTATAAATACCCCCTTCCCGTCACTTCAAAACACACCTTCAAAACCTCCAAATACATTCTTTTCTCTCTTTCTTTCTCTAGATTTTTAGTTTTTCTTATGTTTTCTTAGTTTTTAGTTTTTTCTTAGTTAATTTCTCTTAAGTTTTAGAGTTCTTCCCTTTTTAAAGGGAAGAACTAGTTATGTTTTTGTAATATTTTAGCTTTTGATTCAATAAACGTGGAGTGCAAATTCCGCTGAGTTTTTCCTCCAAAGAACGGGAATAATACAAGTTCGTAAGAATTTTTTTTTTTTTCTTTACGCTTATTTTTATGCTTTATTCTTACATGTTATATTTAATTTGTCTGCATAAATTTAATCGGTCATTGCTTAGTAAACATGATGTAATAATGGACGTTGTTATGCTTGCGTAAATATTAAATAGGTAAAATCTCTAAAATGAATTGATTTTATTTTTATTCATGATTTTATATTAAGAATGTTGTAGACAAATATATTATTTTTTCATTACAAACTTAAACCCGAAAAATAGATTTTAAGGTTTAGTTATCCTATTCGATTTAGTAGGCTTTATTTGATGGTACAATCGCCTTAGAGTTAGAAATAAGCTCTATTTCAAAAAGTTTTTATAAGAATTATTATCCGAAAACGTATCGACGACATGTTTTCGGTAGTGATTTTAAAACTTGAAAGTTAGTACTTCGGATAACTAAATTCTTAGGTTTAATTTGGATACCTTAATAAAAGCTTTTTAAACCTGCCTAACCCCACCAAACGTGGCATTTAAATTGGTTCATTTTCAATCTCTTAGAAAAAATGAATTAATTTAATTAAGCATATTAGTTATCAACCCCACCCATAAAGGTGTTAATTGATTTGCTTAGTTAACAAAGAATATCTAACTTCACCAAAGCGTGCAGTATTCATACAAAAAGCGAGAATCAATAACATATCAATTCATATCTTTAATAACCTAAATAATACGAAAGAATCATAATTAACTTAGTTATTATATCTATAAATACTCCACCATTATAAAAGATAAAATTTGCATGAATGTTTATTGAATCTATGTTTATTTTTATGTTATTAGATTAAAATACAAAACCAAAAATATCGTGGACAAGACAAGTTTAGGATTTAATTTCGCTTTTAAAAGTTTGAATAATAAATTAAAAACCACATACATTCCTTCCTGGGATCGACATCGGAAAGATACTTATCATTTTCTACGACATGATTCAGGCATCTTGAGAGTTTTATAAATATAAAACCAAAGTATTATGATCGAGGATCTCTGCCATCAAAGTTTTTCGACAATCCCGACATGCTTCATCAAGTTTTTCGCTTGTCGAAGTTATAGAATTGCTTTTAATTTATTTATTAAAATTTTAAAAATATTTTTTGTTTTTGTAAATAATTGTGATTTTTTTTTGTTTTTGTAAAAAAAAATAAAAAACAAATAAACCATTTAATCAAATTTCAAATTTCATAAGAAATAATAAAAAAAATTAAAAAATAATTAAAAAATAAATTAAAAAATAAAAAAATTAAAAAAAAAATAAAAAAAATAAAAAAAAAATTGTAGCGTGAATAGTACAATAATTTAGAAATTTGAAATTTGAAGTAAAAAGTTTTTACCGTTCATTAATAGTAAAAAAAAATTAAAAAAAAGAACATTTTTAAATAAAAATTTTACCGTGAATAATAAAATAATTTAGAAATTTAAAATTTGAAAAAAAAAAATTACTGTTCATGATAGTAAAAAAAACAAAAAAAAAATTCAAAAATTTTAGGTTAAAAAAAAATATTGTAAATAGTAAAATAAAGTTACCATTCATAAATAGTTAAAATAAAAAAAATTCTAATTTTAAATTGTTTAATAAATATATTGTTAATAGTAAAATAATTTTGGATTTTGAAATTTCGAAAAAAAAAATAAAACAAATAAAAAAATAAAACATTTAATCAAATTTCAAATTTCTTAAGAAATAATAAAAAAAAATTTAAAAAAAAATTTAAAAAATTAAAAAAAATTAAAAAAAATTAAAAAAATTAAAAAAAAACTAAAAAAAATTAAAAACATTTGTAGCGTGAATAGTACAATAATTTAGAAATTTGAAATTTGAAGTAAAAAGTTTTTACCGTTTATTAATAGAAAAAAAAAATTAAAAAAATAACATTTTTAAATAAAATTTTTACCGTGAATAATAAAATAATTTAGAAATTTAAAATTTGAAAAAAAAAATTACTGTTCATGATAGTAAAAAAAACAAAAAAAAATTCAAAAATTTTAGGTTAAAAAAAATATTGTAAATAGTAAAATAAAGTTACCATTCATAAATAGTTAAAATAAAAAAATTCTAATTTTAAATTGTTTAATAAATATATTGTTAATAGTAAAATAATTTTGGAATTTGAAATTTCGAAAAAAAAAATAAAACAAATAAAAAAATAAAAAAAAACCAAAATTTTAATTTTTTGAGTTTAGTTTTTACTATTTTTTTTATTTATTTTAAATCATAATTTTATTTTTTTTATTTTCTTTTACCTTTTTCAATTTTATTTTATTTTATTATTTTTTTTATTTTTCTTTCTTTAGCTATTTTTTTTTCTTCTTGATTTTTATTTAACTTACTTAACTTAGTTTTTTTTTACTAACTTAATTAACTTAGATTTTTTTTAATATTAACTTAGTTTTTTTTTTACTTCACTTAACTTAATTAACTTAGATTTTTTTTTACTTTGCTTAATTAACTTTTTTTTTACCAACTTAATTAACTTAGATTTTTTTTAACTTAACTTAATTAACTTAGATTTTTTAATTCACTTAACTTAATTAACCTTTTCTTTAAACTTAATTAACTTAGATTTTCATTAACTTAAATTTTTATTTAATTTAACTTAATAACATGAAAAATAAAGATCTAAGGGGAGTTCTGTCTAGGAGACTAGTTCTCGAAGTCTTGTCAGGCCATTAAGTCTTTCCCCGGGAACGTTGTTCTGTCTAGAGTACGGTTTTTAAGGAGTTTTGCACCACCATTCTTTCTTGGAGCACTCTTGGTTAATCTCGATTATGTTATTTTTTTTCTTAAAAAAAAAACATAAATTCTCAAACTACCTCCAAAATTTTAAAGTTTTAATTATAATCTATGAGTTAGTTGCTTTTGTTTAATCTAGGTACAATTTGTTTTTATGCCTTAATTATTTGATTTGTACCTAGTTACGTTATCTAAAACTCAAAGTATGCCTCTAGTTTTAAGTACAAAAGAAATTTGAAAATCAATAAGGCATGATCAAAAAAGTATAGGTAGACAACCTTGTCTTACCTGGAAGGTTTGATTGACTCAACGACATTTAGGACACGAGTTTACTTAAAATGCAATCCCCAAGTTACGTCTTGCTAAGACGTTAAACTAAGCGTTGGATGGGAGGCAACCCATCATTTTAGGTAATTTTCTTTTATTTCTTTTATTTACTTAATTATTTCATTTTAATTACATGTGAATAATTTTTAAATTTTTAAAACTAAAAATATTTGTTGAGATGTTAGAAGTTCACAGCGATCTGTCTCATTACACTTTAATGATGAATATGATGGATGCACCTGCATTTTCCATTACTACTTGCACTTTCTCAAGAAATAGGTAATCTTTCTTCTCTTTTCTCTTTATCTTTAATTTACAGTTGTTACATTGAGGAGAATGTAAGTTCTAGGTTGGGGGTGGTGAAAAGTTACCATGCTTAATTAAAAAAAAAGTTTTAACAATTTAAAAATAAATAAAAAAATTTAAAATAAAGAAAATATACTTTTTCATTTTTTGTGTGTTTGGTTTTATTTCTATTTTGTGTGATTTAGTAATTTTTGAAATAAAAAAAATTTCACAAAAATTTATCTTTTCTTTAAATCAAATTTAAGTAAATAGTTAAGTCTTTTGTACTGTTAGATTAATTTTTGAAAACATATCATGAAATATTTTGTAATTATTTTTTATAATTAGTTAGTTTTTGTCATAACTAGTATTTCTTGATAAGATGTGGAAATTATATTAAACCCAAAATCGGTGTTTATGAATTTTTTTAGTGGAGACTACCTTTGTGAGATATAATTTGAGCCTAATTTCTTTTATTCAGAGTGAAATATATTTTTTTTCTACTCCAAACACATTTCTTATTTATTCAAATTTTTAGATGATCTCTATAAGTATTAGCATTGAATGTATGAATTTTTTTTTTCTCATCTTAATAGAGTATCATATATTTTTGATTATTATTTTTGCTTAGATTAAATGATTTGAGTAGAAATTGATAGTATATGCTTATATCTCATTTATGCATGACTACTACAAAAACAAAAAGACATATATGGGGTTACCTAAACCAAGATCAAATAAAAGCCACAAAATTAACCACTCACCAAAATCCAAAAATGTACAATCAGATAATGGGTTTGACTCTCTAAAAATACACATATTGAAAAATATCTACGTAAAAAATAGAGAGATAAAAAATAGTATCATCTATATACTACACTCCACGCGTTGCCTACAAAGTCAGGAGTACAAGTGCTATTTACAAAAGAAAGATATAGGAAGTAATTCCCTAAAAGTCATTGCAATTTCTTCATTTGTAAAAAGCATATATCTTGAAATTCTTTCTTAATGAGTTTGATTTATGTACATGAAAAATAATTTTTATATATGATATCTTTATAATTTATACATTTGATTCCTTTCATGAGATCAATGTTAAAATAACACTTTGAGCCTTTATTCTTTATACATATGCGAACATATTAGTTCATTTCTATACATCAACTCTTTCGCATATAAACTAGTATTTAGTGTTTGAACCCATGTGGATTCAAGTGTGTTTGAGTATTGACTTGTAGGAATAGAGTCGAAGCGAATTCGATTCATGACACCGAAATTGGGTGAAATTAAATTGATACATTTTTTACATGAAATATGAAAATGATTTTCACTAATTATTATAATAAATCATGATTGTTTGAAGAGATTAAAATAACTTATGCTTGAGATTTTAATTATGATCTTAAAGGAGATTAAAAAGTATAGACATTTTTTGTGATATGTTGTTTCTCTTATTCAAAAAAAATTAATTTTTGATTTTGTTGTAATTTTAGTTTTTGATTTCATTGTTTTTATTGTTTTTTTATTTTTACATTTAGTTTAATGCTCAGGGTATCATTATCGAAAAACCCTCACGAGACTGCAAACTCATCCACTAGTGGCAACCTAAGGGTTTAAAGGCTTGTTGCATAGGCTAAATGCAACCGCTTTCAATCCACGAAAGTGATTTAGGATAGTTTAATTTTTAGTTTTTATCGCTTCTCTTGCTAAGGGACTAGCAAGAAGTTGGTTGAGGTTGTGATAAGCGCCAAAAGCACTAAAATAACCATGATTTTATGCAAATTAATTGATTAAAAATATATATATTTATATGTTTTATCATATATTTATATAAATTTGTCTTTTTTCTAATCACGGGTATTTTTATTGTTTTTCGTATTTTGGCTTAAAAAATGCAACTTAAAGACTCAAAGAGGAATACCGAAGCAATACATCACAAATATATTAATAAATAAATGCGTAAAGGTCGACAAATATGAAAAAATTGGACAAAATGGGTCAAAAAGGTCAAAAAGGTCGAAAAGGAGAAAAACGCACGCTGCAGACCCCACCTCCGCCTCAAACTGCGCGGATTATTGCTTCATGCGCGCAAAGACCGCTGGGTTATCGGTTTCACATGTATACAGAGCAAAGATCAAGGCGAGTATTAACTTTCAAGTTAGTCCAAATTAAACCTAAGAATTTAGCATTGAATGTTTAGGTTTAAACTTTCAAGTTAGTCCAAATTAAACCTAAGAATTTAGTTATCCGAGTACTAACTTTCAAGTTTTAAAATCCCTACCGAAAACATGTCGTCAATACATTTTCAGATAATAATTCTTATAAAAACTTTTGAAATAGAGCTTCACTCTAACTACCGGGCGATTGTACCATCAAATAAAAGAGCACTACTCTAAATCAGAGTAGATAACTAAACCTTAAAATCTAATTTTCAGGTTTAAGTTTGTAATGAAAAATAATATATTTCTCTCTAACATTCTTAATATAAAATCATGAATAAAAATAAAATCAATTCATTTTAGAGATTTTTACCTATTTAATATTTCGCAAGCATAACAACGTCATTATTACATCATGTTTACTAAACAACAAAGACAGCTTAAATTTAACCACAGTACAAATTAAATATAACATGTAAGAATAAAGCATAAAAATAACTCAGAAGAAAATAAAATCCTTACAGTAACTTCGACGCTATTCCCGTTGCTGGAAAAACTCCAAGCGGAATTTACACTCCTATTTATTGAATCAAAAAGCTAAAATATTACAAAAACATAACTAGTTCTTCCCTAAAAAGGGAAGAACTCAAAAACTAAGAGAAATTAACTAAGAAAAACTAAAAACTAAGAAAACATAAGAAAAACTAAAAATCTAAGAAGAGAGAGAAAGAAAGAGAGAGAGAAAATAATGTATTTGGAGGTTTTGAACGTGTGTTTTGAAGTGAAGGAAAGTGTTATAGGTGAGATGCGAGAAAAATGAGTAAAAAATGTTAAAAACGCATAATGGAAATGCGACGTCATTGATGACATCAAGATGACGCCATGGGTGGTCGCACGTGAAAAATGAGCCGCGCAGCGCGGATGAACAAGTAATCCGCTACAAGAAGCGTCAAGCGATGAACGAAGAACCCCGCGAGTTGTCACGTAAACCGCAATCCGCGCAGCTGGGGGCGAGCTGGTGCCGCGCCGCTGGGCGGCGGTGGCGGGCGCGTTTTTCTCTTTTGACATTTTTGACATTTTTGACCCATTTTGTCCAATTTTTCCATATTTATCGACCTTTACGCATTTATTTATTAATATATTTGCTTGATGTATTGCTTCCAAGATTCCTCTTTTGAGTCTTTAAGTTGCATTTTTAAGCCAAAATACCTGAAAAACAATAAAAATACCCGTGATTCCGAAAAAGACAAATTTATATAAATATATGATAAAACATATAAATATATATATTTTTAATCAATTAATTTGCATAAAATCATGGTTATTTTAGTGCTTTTTGAGCACTCATCACATGTCTGGACAACATATATCAGTATGCATGATTTCTAATATGCCTGAACTTCTATTTTAATCTTTCTTTGACTTGTTAGTTTGCTTTCTCTTTATAGAGTCCACACATGTCTCAAAATTAGTAAAATCTAGAATAATAAGTACCCCATCTTTCACTAATCTTCTAATACTTTCTATGGAGATATGTCCTAATCTCTTATTCCATAATTTAGAAGAGGTATCCTTAATAATACACCTTTTAGTGCCAGTTTCAACATGTATAGTGTTATGAGGGACATTATTTCAAAAATTAATGTAGTAAAAACCATCAAACAAAATACCATTCCCAACATAATCATATTTATTAAATAAGCTAAAAGATGTTTTTGAAAAGTTAAAGGAATAACTAGAAGGTAGTCTTGAAATAGAAACCAAGTTTCTAGAGAAACTTGGAACATAAAATGTCTTTTCTAATTCTAAAATAAAACCACTACTTAAAATTAAACTGCATGTCCATACAACTTCCACATGTGAGTCCATATTGTTTTCGAATAAGATGTATTGCTCACTTTCCACTAGCTTCCTTAGGTTTCACATACCATGTAAGGAGTTTGCAACATGGATTGTAGATCCAAAATCAATCCACCAGATGTTAATATTAACATTAACCGCATTAGATTCATAACAAACAAACGAGGTTAGATTACATTTATCCTAAAGCCATTTCTAAAATTTGATACATTCCTTCTTCATGTGTGTCCCTTCTTTTGATAGAAGAAACACTTAGCTTCTTTCTTAATATCAGTATGAGGTGAAACTATCCCTTTTCCTTTCTATTTGTTTTGAGATTTTCCTTTCCCAGGCATTGTAACCAATATTGCACTTTCACCAAACTCCATAACAAGCTTGATTTCCTCTTGAACACACATGGTCATTAGTTCATTGATTGACCATTTTTCCTTATATGTGTTGTACAAGATTTTGAATGGCCTGTACTTTTGTGAGAGAGTGTTTAGGATATAGTGCACCAGAAAGGATTCTGACATCTCAACCTCAAGATTCTAAAGTTGAGCCACAATGTCCCTCATTTTGCATAATATGCTCGTGCACACCTTTCACACTAATGAGTTTTAAAGAAGAGAAGTTCATAATAAGGGTGATTGCCAAAGCCTTATTTATAGTGATGGACTGATCATCAATGGCTTTTAGCAGGTCTTGAACATTGTTATGTTGATCAACAGAACCACGAATACCAATAAAGATCTTAGTCTTAATGAACATCATGCTAAGATGATTAGATCGCTCTCATTGTTCATAAAGTGTGATATTCGCTGGAGTGTTGGTTTCGCTAATTTTAGGTAGTTCATTTTTCCTAATTGCATAGTCAATATCCATCCACCCTAGATAAAAGAAAATTCTTTTCTTCCACACTTTATAATTATCCCTTTTTAATTCAGGAATGTCATAATGAATATTAGAGAAATTCACAAGTTATGAAGCTCTGTTATTAAAGATTATATGCTTATTAAAATTTTAGACCTAAATAAAAATCATTCTTTACCAATGTAAATCATGAAAAAATATGAATCTTATGACATAAAACTTGCATGTGGTCTAAAGTTCTAATTCAATTAGATTCATCTAAATTTTACGATAAAACTATCAAATTATGTTTCTTTTCCTAATCTCTATGGGTAAATTAGAAAATATAATTTAATATTATACCCTAATTAATCACACAAAATATAATAAAGTTCACGTGGAATAAGATTTATTATATCACATATGATTAATCACAATTAATATTTATTTTCTAAACGTGATTCTAAATAAAAATTATTATAGTTTTAATTAATTAAAGATGTCGTGGCTACTCTCTAATTAATTAAACTATATGAATCACATAAATATGAACTAAATCTTTAGTTTCAATTATTGCATAAAACCATAAATAATATTAATTTAATTTCATATGTACAAATATTATCTAACTCAATATTTCATGTATAATGAAATGACAATAAATTATACAAGCAAAATAAATAATATAAGTACAAATTAAATTCATAAAGAGCCATTAACAATGAATTTTATTATGCATAAATTATTTTACCAAATTTAATATGCATAATTTATACATACAAATATTAAAATAAATAATTTAAACATAATGTATTTAATCATAAATAAATTTTAATGTGTCAAAAATTATTTAAACAAATGTCACATGAATAATAAATATTCTACACATGACAAACCTAAGTTAAATAAATTAATCATACTAAAATTATATTTTTAATTCAGAATCAAAATTAGCCAAAATAAAAATGAAATTCTGAAATATATATAATAATAATAAGTCTTGAATATTAAATGATTATATAATCCATTGTAGTCCAATGGTTAGGACACTCGGCTCTCATTAAGGAGACACAGGTTTGATTCCCAGAAATGATTACCCTCTTTTTCTTCGTGAAATGACAAGTCGATGTTTTCCTCTTTGTGGCCAGAAATGACAAGTTGTCTGGCTCATCTTCTACCTCAAGTTGGGTCACGTGACCCAGTTTCAACCCAAACCGAGGCTTGGTGGTTTCTAGTGATTCCACCGACGAAAAATGGCATTCTTTTTATCAAAATTCAATTTTTCAGTGATTCATGGTCTTAGTTTGAATCAAAAATGTCAAAATAAAAAATTATTAATTCCAAAATTCCAATGAATGTAAACGTCAAATTGAAATAATTTTCTTCATGGTTTTTCACATTTTAATTCATAAAATCATTAGAATATTAATACTGAAATAATTTATAATTTCCACATGCATCAAAACCAAACCAAATAAAAACCCAATTTCAAGGTGTTACGGTGAAATGGAGCAAAACAGAGATGAATACAAACTGATCAAGGCAGGGGTAATATGTTACTTTGATACCAAATATAGGCATAATTTAATACCCAAAAATAGAATAAACAAATTAAAGGGATCAAAAACTTGTAAAGCAAAGGATCTTACCTCCGGCCATTGAAATTATTCTTTCTGAATAAAAAACGGTTTTACTTTCTGTGTTTGGATCTTCTAAGCTCTCAATAGCACTCAGATTAGATGGTGTATTGGATGAAAATTATGTGTTGAGTTTAAGGCTCATAACAACTTTTTTATATCCGTACTTTTCATCAAAATATCGACACCGTTATCAACTTTTAGCCATAATCGATGAATTATGACTCTTTAATGACAGAAGCATTTAGACTATTAAATGATCTATTAGAGAAAAATAGATTAAAATTGAAAATTAAATAATAGAAACAGATCTTATATTCTAAAAATATTATGTTATCTAAAATTAGAGTTTTTTCAACTATAAAGATAGAAAAAGAATCACTAGAAATATTTGATAAGTGTTGAAGATGAAATTGTAGATTCATTAATTTTAAGTATATATATTTCTTTTCTTTTTTTTTTGTTCAATACAAATAAATATATATATTAATTAATACATATTTTATCCTAATAAAATTTCAAGAGTATTGGTTTTCGCCTGTTATTAGTTCAACCTAGTCATTACGGCATATGGGCTAGGAGTCGTATCATGTTGCTCTTTTATGTTCATAGATTGTGTCGTGTTGTGCCAAATTTCTAGTGGATCATGTCATTGGAGTTCGATTTAAAACCTTTAAATACCTAATTAATCTCGAATATATACAACTATAAATTGATTTTAGTGATAATTCCAAAATATAATGCTATCCAATATTAGAGTTTTTTCAACACCAATGATATCTCGAAATTCATGATGAAATTGTAGGTTATTGGCTATAAGTTGTCATTAATCCATTTGTACAGATCACTAAATTTAAGAGTTTTCAACACCAATGATATCTCATTTTGCTATTTTTATTTGTTGTCAACGTATTTTATTATAAAGTTAATTATAAAATTAAATTTGAAAGTTATCAATCAGGTTAAATAAGTCTAGGGAAATAAATTATTTTAAAATTAATAATTTTAAATTCTAAATCCAAAGGAACGGTTAGATATATAACATCCAATTAACAATAAGTATCAAAATTAAAATGACATAAGAAATTTTTCGATTGAAACAACCTACACAAACTTAATAGTTTGATGGTATATTTCAAGGATAAATAACAAATTTTTTATTTTATTTTTATTTATTTATCATATTTTTAATTGTTATTAAGACATAAATTTTATAGATTGTTGCAACAATAACAACAAAATTGATAAAAAAAAAATAAAAAAAATTAACTTTTTTTAAATTTAATATATTATTTTTTTATATCAAAAAGATTAAACCGTTAAAAATATAATAAAAGAATTAAATTTCTTTCATAAATACAAAAAAAACCATAATTGTATTTCTCTTTTGTAGATTTACACTTAAAATATTCAAATACTTCATTAAAGAACCGAACGATCAAAGCTCAGACATACTTATCGACATTCTTTAGAGCTGGAATTTTACTGTTTTAGTCTCTTTATAGCCTGAAAAGACACTACTGTTTCATACCATCGAAGATAAAATGTTTATTTTATAAATAAGGTCACGAATTATATGATGGTGATTGGTCCTACTCATAGTTATTTATTATTACTATTATTATCATCATCATCACCAGCTCCTTAGATTAATAGAAAAGGTAAAATGCCTACACAAAATTGTTAAACTTCTGGAAATTGTCTTTTTCTGGTCAAGAACTTCTGGACATCATGGAGGGGTAATGCCTTTAAAACAAGGAATATATATATAATACCAAATTTAATGAATTTGTTATATTTGGCACGAATTCATTACTTAATTTTATATCATGATAAATTTAATATCAAAGTTCTTTTAAGAGCTACATAAGTAATTTGGTGATAGATTTCTCATAAAAATGAGATTTATTATACAAATAAGAGTTTGGTTATAAATTTGTCATAATCTGAAGTTAAATTAATTTATTCAAATAATCGAAATTTGATGGTACATTTGTGTCGTTATACAAGAAAAAATATATGATTTATATTTTATTTTTCAATTTAAAACATACATCATAAATATATTTGATTCTAAATAACTGATATAACATATCTTCGGATCAATTCCAAATATAACAACCAATATGTTGTTAATATTCATGCTCATTACCGATCTACTATAGTCATTACGTGATATCTCGAGTCTTTATAATTAATTTTAAGAATTTATGAAACATATTTTTGATTGATATTTTAAGATATTACAATTTATTAAGAATTTTTACGTAAAATTCATTTTTTTTTTTGCAAATTATTGAATTGTTATAGTTAACTCGTCGGTGTCTCACCACCAACGAGGGAGGTTGACAAGGGATAATGAGCATCAATGATGGGTTGGTAAAGCTTAGCGAGTTGATTGATGAAGAAATAGAGCAATCGTTGGGTCCTCGCCATATACGAGAGTCTATTTATGCCTATAAATGGCACACGAGATATCCATTTGTTTACTCAAAAATTCATTATCTCTTTCTCTCTCTACACTATTTCTCTCTCTAAAACATTATATTTTTTTGGTACATTTTCTAGGTGGTCATATTAAGGATGAAATATTCAAGCATTTGAATTAGAGATAATACTAAGTAGTGAAACGAGAATTTATTAGATTTTACTCTAGTAATATCAATAAGTTAAATTATTACAATAAGAGTTGATTTTTATAATAAGTAATTAAATTGAAAATGTTACTAATACTTCAAATATAAATTGTCTTAGTTTTTGTTTAAAGAAAAAATGAGTTACAATATCGATAGAAGTGCAAACAATAATATATCTATAGGTATAAAAATTAATCAACTTCTTGTCATGCATTGTATTTAAAAATAGCATGCATATTCATATATGCGTGTTTAACTAAATTTTATGATATATATTATCTGATATTAATATTTATACTAATACACATGACTTTATGACATGAAATGTGACTTTTAAATAAAATACATAGCATCTATGATTTTATACATGCATCATGAAATTATTTCTGTGAAAAGTACTACATGTGTTGTAGTCTTCTAGAGTTTGGTACCCAAGGGATACTATTTGTAGCAATTGGGATTTACACGAACCACATGTACACATCTACACATATATCTTAAAGTTCTGTCCATACATTGGGTCTAAGAGTATAACCACACATTAGGTCATGAAGGTTGATTGTCCATGTCTCTCAAAGTTTGTCGTCATATATCTTGGAGTTGACCAATACATATGTCATATATATCTTGAAGTATGACTATACGTGGGTCTCAGAGTTTGATTACAAATTAGGTCACAGATCTGGATTATCCATGTTTCTCAGAGTTGATAGCCCATATATTTCAAAGTTGACCAATACATATGGATATTGTATAACATACATGTGGATTTATGATTTGGCATAACATATTTTATTATTGCATAATCATGCATTGGATTACATGGAATACACATTCCCTTGGTTCAAAAGGTGAGAAAGCACATATATACCTAAGTTTTAAAGAAAATCTTCCCACTATTTATGATTATTGTTTTTATGGACATGCATGATATCTTTATATTGTATTGCATACATAATTATATTGATTGTGATATGTTTCACAGAGTAGACTTCTACGGGACTAATCGTAGTTCACTCTTTTTTTCCTATAAATTTTCTAGATTAGACTTTAATAAGGCGACACGTGTATCGATGTTGATTAAGAAAATGTTTAATATGTATTACTTTATCTTGTTATATTTCATTTGTACACTTTAATGTTATTAGAGATATTATTGAGACTATTATAAACAATTTTTTAATGATTGAACATATTTTTAATTTACTTTCACTTTTATGATAATATTGAATTAGGATATTTATCTAAAATGTCCTTAGGGTTTAACATATCTTCACTTATGTCTTTGGGGTTTGTAGAAAATGCTATAATACTCCTAAACTTTATGATTAATACCATTGATGTCCTTAAATCTAATGGTATTAAATTTTTCATCCATATTATGTTAATATTCTTATGGCTCTAATACTAAATTATGAGCTAGCTATTTAATAGTAGTGGTTAATTTTAATGCTAGTTGTTAGTTCTTATTTATATCTTCATCTCCTTGTTTATCAATATTATAAATTGATATAAGTAAATATTTAAACATTCAAGATTCTTAATTGACTTAAAAGTTATAATTATTATACTTGAATTTGGTCCACCACGGTCTTCTCTTTTGTTCATTTTCTCTTGTTACATCGATTATGCCTCAACTATGCTCAAACCTTAATACCCATATGATAATAGTGAGCCTTCTACATTTGTACATAGATGGTGTCCAACTTAGACTTACTAGAAAAGAGTGATTATACTCCATTTCATTTATAATATAATAATTATTATAATTCTAATGCCAACTAAGAACCTTAAAGAGATTCTTAGCCACTCATAATTAATAATACATAATTACTGGTTGGAATTTCTAGATAGAAGGGGTTACTATGTTAGAAACTATGTGTTTTCTAAGTTGTATACACTGTTTTTCTGTGTCATCTCAAATAAAAATAAGGGTTCCTTTTATAGCATAAGAAATCCCTATTTACATTATGTGACTTTGCTGCTTTTTTGGCTTATCAATTTCAATCATTGCTTTTTCTTGGAACTTGCTTCCGATTAAAGATGTGGATAATACATCTTTATTTTTCTTTGTCGTCTTCTATTGATAGTTCTTCCTCTTTATTCTTTTTTGTCATTTTATGTCAACAGTTCTTTGGATGACGTTGATGATAACGTTTTTTCATCTTCTCGATCTTTAATGCAAAAAATATATTTGTAATCTTTGGTGGGTTTTCTCGCATAAAAATAGAATATCTTCCTTGTTTCTTGACCAATTTTTAGGTTACTACTGTTAAATTTTATCTCATATTTGATGATTTTTACACAATCTTCTTTGGAGAGAGCCATGCTACTATGAGAAGTGATGATGACTTTACTAGTTGAGTAATTTACTTTGATCTCAATAGAATTATCAATTTTCTTGAGTTCATAGTAAATTTGGCTTAACATTTTACCTTTTAATAGATAGAGTTTTCTGTGTTGAATTTTTTTTGTAGAAGCACCATTGATTTAGGAATTTTTTCGTTTGTGTTGGAAATTTCTAGCTGGATGAAATGGTAGGAACTAATACATCATTCTTTATTCCAGTCCATTAGTGAAATGAGAAATTTGAGATAAATAGGCTTGTTAGCTTCTCTTATTTCTTCCTAAAGTTCTTGATTTCTTTTTTAAAATTCTTGATTTCTTTTTTAAAATTCTTGGGAAATAATTTAATTCACTTAAATTAATTTTTGAATATATGTTTTCTATTAGTTCTACATGGAAAGCTTTGTAAAACAATATTGGATCCGCTCCTTCCAAAATATTGAATTTACTTCATATAGGAAATTCATTTTCTGTAGTATAGAACTTCATATCTTCTATGTGTTCCTGGTTTTGGCCAAGTTATAAAGGCTTAATCATGTGGTTTGTTGAGATTTTTATAGTGGTTATTTTTATCTTCAATCACTAATGAATTTCGAGGGGATGTTTCCTTGAATAGCACTGGATGCATTAATATCTTTAATGTCTTTGGGAGAGATGCTTCTTTAAATAGTACTGAATGCCTTACTATTTTCCCAAAAGCTGTCAACCTACTTGGTGCTACTGGTTGTTTTTGTAGTGTTGTAGAGTAATTTCTTACTATCTCCTCTAGAGCTATTAGTTTTGGTACTTTGTAATTAGCATAACTGCCTTCAACCTCTATTTTGTTGGTGAAGGTTATATGAGTTACTCTACTAAATCCAAGAATAGATTTCCTAACTTCTGTACAATTGTTATAGATTCTTGGTTTTAGGTCATTATAGACCACATAAGTCTTTTTTTGTTCTTCTTTTTCTACTTTATCAGTCCAACTGAACTTTTTTATTTCAGATACGTTACTCTTTTTTGAACTCTTAAGTTCTTCCTTTTCATCTTGAATTATTTCTTTAGAAGTTTTATCTTCTTTAGATTGAATTTTTTATGAAGCTTTTTTATAGTTTTTGAACTCTAATAGTTGTTTTGAGATATCAAGTTCTTCGTCTTTATTTCCTGTTTCCATAATAGACTTATGGAGATATAAAAGCTCAAGTTATTCCTGTAGGATTTTTATCTCTGTTTCCTTGATCTTGATATAAAGATGTTCCATTCCTGTAAGCATAAAAATAGTTAGGGGTGCTAATTTTCTGGTAAGAGCATCTGCTAAACTATTCTTATTTTCTGGGAGATATTCAACATCAAAATTGTAGTAGTTTAATCATTGTTACCATCTAACTAATCTTTCTTATTTATAATCACCTGTAATATTAGTTCTTAAAAAATAGTCAATATTCTTGTTATCGGTTTTAATAATGAATTTGAAACTTATGACATATATTGTAAATTTTTTAATAGCCTTTTTAATAGCTAAATATTCATTTTTATTATTATGATAATTTAATTCTTTACCATGGAAAGATTGTGATGTATATCTACAAAGATATTCATCTTTGTCATCTATGTTTGCTTTCAAAACTACTCTCTAATAATCTTGTGAAGTATTTGTTTCAATTATTATTTTATCATATGACCCTATATGACATAAAGTTGATACATTTTTACTTATGGTTTTACTTTATCCATATACAGAGTACCTTGTTTTGTCCATTTCAAGATATAGTTTTTTTTTTTCAATTTTGCTTGTAAAGGTTTTCATATTTCTATAAGTTTCTTGATATATGTTTCAGTATATGTCAAACATCCTAAACCTCTTTATAATTGGTTTTTATCCTTTAATTTACTAGGAAAATCTTGAATTTTATTTAGTAAATGGGATTGTAGATTATGTTTTTCATCTTCAATTTCCAACCTTAAATACGTAATTTTCTGTTGAGCTATTACTACTTTCCTTTCATATATTACAATGCCTTATTTCATGCTTTCTTGTAAAATATTAATAATATCCAAATAATGTTAATCCAATTCATTACTGAAAACCCAAATATCATTTATATAGACACAACAAATATTTTATAATTTTTAAAAAATGTTACTCATATATCTTTGAAAGACACATGAGTTTGTTTTAATCCAAGTAGTACAACAATCCATTATAATTGTCATTGGGTGAATCTAAATGCCATTAATTTTTTAGATTTTTCATCTAGTTTTATTTGCCAAAATTCACCTTTTCAAGCAAAACTTGAGAAGTATTTCTTTTCTTTTATTAATGATAATATTTTTTTTCTTTGGAATAAAGTATCTATTATCAATGTTTTGAAGTTTATTACCATTCTATTTTTTCCTCTTCTTTTTTCAGTTTTCTTTTTCTAATAAGAATGTTGAACTAGAGTGAGGTGAATAATTTTGTATTATGACTTTTAGTTCCAAAAATTCTTAAATTTGTTTTTCAAATTCAATCATATCTTTTTTCTGGAGTATGAAGGATTGGTTTTACTATAATAACCTTGTTAGGGTCTCTTAATTTTATATTGGAAATCGTTTTAGATATGTTAATCTTTGGATCTAAAGGATTTTCTAAGCTTACTATTTTTAATAATTTTCTAATACATGTTAAGCCTTATCTTCCTATATTTCATCAAGAAAAGAGTTTTGTTTCTCTTCTACATCTAATGAAATACTTTCTAAATAAGATTTTTGTTGCTTTATGTCTATTTTACCATGTTTTTACTTTTTATGTTGTTGCATAAAAGTTGGGTTTGATACGATTAAAACTTTTCTTATTTTTGATACATAAATGGTTTTATTATCTAATGTTGTTAGACTTATTTGATCTAAATATTATATAAAAAGGTTAATATAAGTTTAGAAAATTATTTTCTATTAATAAATTAACTCTTGTTTCTTGTTGGTATGGTAGGAATATGAAAATTTTCTCTTCCCATCATTATATCTATATCCTTTAAAATCTTATTAAGGTTTATTATAGTACTATTAGTAATTCTTACTATTAAATCTTTTGATGCTTGTTTCAATATTCTTCTGAGAATACATATTTACTTGCTACACATATACTAGCTCATGTATCTATATATGTATGTTAATGATAGCTGACATAGACTTTAAATTTCAATTATACCTTAATATATGTACTATTTGGATTTTTAATATTATACAAATCATTCATCTTCTCATGAAGAGTACCAATGTTCTAATTGTTCATATTCTGAATTGGTTATTTTCTCATCAGTTTTCTCTAATAGATAAATATTGTAAATATCATCTATATCTAATTTATCAATTAGTTCTAATTCCATCTTAAAAGCTTATTCTAAGATTTTTGTCTCATGTGAAATTTTCTTTTTAAATTCTTTCTTATGTTGAAGCTTACTAGGGTATTTATTAGCATAATATCCTTCTTCATTATAAATCCAACATTTACATTTCCCTTTTCCTTAAAAGGCAATAATTATTATTTTAGTGAGGTTTATACTTTCTTTTTCTATAGGTTTATTTATTAATTCTTTTTTTTATATTTTTGAAAATCTTGTTTTTTGAATTTATATCTTTTAAATTTCTTGTATTGTTTTTTATTTTTTATATTTCTATTTGTAGGGTTTTGTATTACATCCATATTTTTATGGTATTTTAAAATCTCTTGTATCACAACAAATTTTATCATTTTTTATTATTTGTATATATTTCTTTCTTTCTTGGCATTTAATGATTATTCAACTTTTAAGGCTTTTTATTCTTCTTTCTAAGGTATATGGTATGGTTTCTCTATTTCTCTAATTCCAACCTTCTGTTAAGGTCTTATGTAACATTCAAGGTAATTTTTGGAAAAAAAATTACCTTATAAGTTATTTGCATATAAGGTGGTAATTTATGGTAATATATTTCATATTCACAAATAAAAGAATCTATGTAACACATATTACAATTTTTCATATTTGTTAAATGCCATTTGGCTTCATTTATTTCATTTTCACTAGATTCAGTGATAGTTATTCCTTTATCTTTTCCAATAATTTTTTTTGTATATTTCATTTACTATTATATCTAAATATTCTCTTCTTGTGTGAGAATTCCCTTGCATTAATAAATTTTGTTGGTTTATTAAATTTGAAAACCAAACTTTGACATTTTCTGTCATTTTATAAGCTACTAATATCTTATAGATTGAAGAATTTGTTTGTGTAATTTAAGAGGTTTGTATGAGTACACTTATATCACTATCCCATTTATCTAAGTCTTTTTTATCTCTTATACAATCTAGATCTAAGAGATCAGATCTATAATTTTCATGGAGATTGAGTTCTTGAGGAATATTACCTCTAGTTCTCCAATGTAACATTTCTTCTATTTTGGGTAGTTGTCCTTTTCTATTAGAAGTATCAGGCTCTCTTTACCTTTGTTTATTTCTTTCTTACTTTTGTGGGTCATATGTTTATTATTGATAAGGAATTGGTAATGAAATTGGTCTTATATGATCTTTTAGGGTCATGATTTCTGGTTCAGAACCAATCTCACTAATTATTGTCATATCTTCTTTCTTTTTGTTTGTACAAAATCTTTTATCGTAATGTTTTTCTAATTCTTCGTTATTTAATATTAACAAACTAATTAATTTTTCTATATCTCTATTTTCAAGATTCATGAATTATTCTTCTAATTCTTTTATATATTCTATTAAATGGAAATTACATATTTTTCGTTAGATTTTTCTTCATTTTTTCTTTTCTCGTTTCTATGTATCAGGGAATCTAATCTTTTAGGTGGTTCTACTTTTAATCCTTCTAAGGGATCATATTTAAGACTTATAATATCATTATTTTTATGTATGTTATATACCTCTTTTCTTAGTTATGTAATTTTCATGTGTAAATCTTGTTGTAATTTATTATAACCATATTCATTTATTTTTTTAATAATACTTTTTATGTTTTGATTATGCCTTGTAGATACTTCGTGTTTGATTTTTGGATTAATTCCATTTTCTTTGTTAGAAGTCTCAAAGTCTTCATTAATGTTGCTTTATTTTTTCCTACGCCTACTAGGCTTCCACCTATTTTTAACTGTATATTTTTTTAATTTGTCTTTAAACATAATTGTCTTCCTAATATGACATCATGAATTGATGTTTTCATTACTTGAACTTCATCTTTTAATTTTTTAATTTTTTCTTTGTTAGAAGTTTCTACTTCATAATATATAAAAGTAAATCTTGATATATTATTGTTTTTAACCACATTACTTTTTCTTCTTGGTATCAAAATTTTTTCCTCGATATTTAAGTGTCATTCCTCCGGTATTTTAAAGTCCGTTATTATTTTTGGTTTTATTATTTGTCTATATTCTTGAAAAGTTTCATCTATTTTTATAAATTAATTTTTTCCATATATCGAACTTTTTATGAGTGTTTGTTAATACGAACTTTTTATGAGTGTTTCTTGAAAAGTGTCATTCTTGCGGTATTTTAATGTCCTATTATGTAGTGTATTGAAAATAAATGATTTCATTATTTCATTAAATCTTTTTTTTTCAAATTTATAAGTTAAAATTAACACTCGGTTTAAGTTTTATCATGAATATTAATAGCAAACTTAGAATATATTGTAAATTTTAGTTTCTAGTATCCCAAATTATCATGAATCATTTTTAGTAAAATATATTTTCTGTTTATTATTCTATTATCTAACAATACTATTTTAATAGGTGTATTTATTATTTCTCTGACATGAGGTTGTATTATGAGAATATATTTAATTTTTTCTTTATACTTTTTGAAAAATTTTGAATAGCTTATTTATTAATTAATTATATATTATATATATTTTTTGCATCTATGATATTAATGTTCATTTATTTACTACTTATTTCATAATAAATTATACATTTTCTTGAAAATAATATCATTACCCCACGTTTGTTTGGAGGGAATGGAATGAAATCATAATTGATTCCTTCCATTTTGTGTGTTTGGTTGGACGGAATGGAGGGCAGAATGGAATCTGATTACTAAAAGAGAAGGAATCACAATTTTTTCTCCCACCTTTGGTAATTATTATTCCATTTCCATCTAAACTTTTTTTTTTTCAATTTTACCATCACCTAAAATATAACCTTAAATTCAAATCCTAAATTCTCAAACCCAAAATTCCAAAACTCTAAACCCTAAACCCAAAATTTCAACTCTAAATCCAAATCTTAAAACCTTAAACCCTAAACCTCAAATCCCTAAACCCTAAACCTTAAAACATAAATCTCAAAACCCTAAAACATAAATCCTAAATCCCTAAACCCTAAACCCTAAATCCCAAATTCCAAATCCTAAAATCCTAAATCCTAAACCCCAAATCCCTAAACCCAAATCCCTAAACCATAAACCCCAAATCTCAAATCCCTAAACCCTAAACCCTAAATCCCTAAATCCCTAAAATCCTAAACCTTAAAACATAAATCACTAAACTCAAAACCCTAAAACATAAATCCCAAAACCACTAAACCCTAAACCCCAAATTCCAAATCCTAAAACCCTAAACCCTAAATCCCTAAACCCTAAACCTTAAACCCTAAAACACTAAACCCCAAATCTCCAAATCTCTAAACCCTAAACCCTAAACCTTAAAACATAAATCCCAAAACCCAAAACCCTAAAACATAAATCCCAAAACCACTAAACCCCAAATTCTAAATCCTAAAACCATAAACCATAAACCTTAAACCTTAAAACCCTAAACCCTAAATCCAAAATTCTAAAACCCTAAACTGTTTTTAGAAAAATAATAATTTTAACCCTAAACCTTAACCTACAAATATAACCCCAAATCTTAAATCCCTAAACCTAAATCACACATCCCAAACCTCAAAACCCTAAACCCTATTTAGAAAAATAATAATTTTAATAATATATTTATTTTTAATTAAGTAATACTTATTTAGAAAAATAATGATTTCAATAATGTATTTTGTCTGACGAAAAAATAGTAATTAAATGACATTATTTGAACTTTACAGCATGAAGGGGTATTAAGGTCATTTATAGCTTTTTTCATTCCATTCCAGTGACAAACCAAACACTATAATCCTGATTCTGAGCTTGATTCCAATGGTCAAATCAAACAAAATTGTTTCCTTTTCATTCCATTCCGATTCTAATTCCGATTTCATTCCACGAACCAAACGCCACCTTAAAGTTAAAAATGATGAATATTTAAATTCACATCTTTTTTTAAGATTTAATTTTGTCTTTTATATTTTTTCAATTTTTTTTACTAATTTTCATTTCTTGTTAAAAATATCTCGAGATATCTTATATTTATAATTCTACTATTATTTTTTTCTATTTTTTATTTATAAAATGTTACTATTTACTTTTCTTAGATTTAGATTGAAATCTTAAATATATTTTTGAAGATACATCTTTATTAAGAACATCTTTAATATTTTTCATATTGAATTAAGTACTTCATGAATTCATAATTTTAAAATATGTTAGTACTTTAAAATATATGATATCTTAAATTTATTAAATGTTTTAAAAATCATATGAACCGATTTATTTTATAAATATATTTTAACTTATTTATTATTTTTAAAATTATTTTAAAATATATGATATCTTAAATTTATTAAATGGTTAGTTTTAAACTAAATGTATAAATAATTATAAAAACACAATTATATTGTAACCTATAATACAAACGTGATAAAATATTTTCCTTTGTAATTTGTTTCGAAATTAAAATTTTGGACTTTATGCTGGTGCAAACTCCGACGCATGAAAACATCTGATTCCATGATAGCAGATCCACGTACGAGGGGGCACTTTTTATGTTTTTTACTGGAGACTTAGGGGTATTATTTGAGATAAATTATTCTATTAATAAATAATTTTATTTATATTTTGGTAATTTAAAATAGTAATAAAATAAATATAGTTATTACGGATGTATTAAAATAATATAAGATGAGATAAAAATTAATGAATGTAAAATAATTTTAATTTCAAAGATATTAGATGATATATGCATGATGTAAAATTTACAATCCATTTTACATCTCACTTTGGGTGATATTTTCACGGCCTTTCTTGGCTAGCTGGCCCTAAACTTTTTATATAAAAATCCTCAAGAATCATTTCTCCACGTTCATCCTAAACATTTTTGAGAAATAAGAAGATAAGGCCTGCGCATTTGCTTGAGGTTCATTTTCTGTTTCCAAATCCCTAATTCTTATTACTGTCAAATTGTCTCATTTCTCGATTTTCTTTGTTTGCCTGGAAAGGTCTGGATTTAATATTTGTTTTTTTTATCTTATTATTTTTTTCCTTATTTTCTTTTGCTTTTGAGGTCTGATTGATGAATACTAATATCATTTAATTTAAATGGATGTATTAGAACACTATCGAGAATATAGTAGTAGGCCGATAATAAATCTTTCACTTTTTTGTGTGGAATGTGATAATGATATTAACACTTAAAGATAAATCAGGTTGGGAGCGGATGCTGCATTATGCGTTGACTCGTTAGTTGAAGCAATTTGATGCTTTCTTTACTTGAATCACTACGCTTTAATCTCTGAAATGAACTCTCTATGTGGTTGGTTATGACAAAATTTATATGAACTAATTGCAGATGAATTTCTATGTCGTATGGCTGCTTTGTTACTTAATTGGAGCGAATTAAATTGTCAAATAGGGTAAAAATCTATGTTTTATGGACTTATTTAGGACATAGGATTTCCAAAAATTGGTATGTATTTATGAATTTTACCTGTCTATTTTCGTCAACTTTTTACTAATTTCCACCATTTTTGGTGTTTCTGGGACTAGTGCTACATGTCCACATCCATGTACACGTCATATCTATTGGACACGGTACCTAATGCAAAAATGAATATTCTATGTAACATAGATAAAAAAATCTGAGGAATTTTAAATCAAAAGCTCTAGATTATGTTGTACATATAACATTTCTGATCTCCCTGATTCATGTATAAAAGGAAGACAGAAATTGAAAAATATTTTATATTATTAGTTTGCTAGGTTGTCAAACCTTTGGCAATTGTCCATTCTTTTTATTCTGATGAACCAAGGCTTTAATTATGTAATTCTGTATGTTGGCTATCCATATGCTTATATTCTGTTCGTTATTTGCTCAGTTTAGAGATGACATCAGTTCATAGTACCCTAACATCGGTTGTGTGCAAGAATGGAAATGCTTATTCTCCAGTGAAATTCCCAAGCACTGCTTTCTTGCCTGGATTTGATGTCACGGGTCGTGTTTTCAATCATAAAAAGGAAATGTGTCCAGCTCTCATGAGCTCCGGCCCTAGAGCCACTTTAACTTTTGACTCCCCAACAACTAATGTGGACAAAGCCAAAAATAGGAAGCATACAGTCGATCCTACTGCTCCTGAATTTGAGCCACTGCCATCCTTTGAACAATGTTTTCCAAAGAGCATAAAAGAATACAGGTGCCTCTTCATTTTTCTTTCTTGTATGTTGTACTTTACTATTTTCTTGTCTTTTGTTTTTATTTTTTATTTTATTTTTTAGTGGTTTTCATGTGATTATAGTTCTAGTTAAAATTGGTTAATTTTGCAATGAACTATGCATTCTTTGTTATACAGTGAAGCTGTTCATGAACAAACTGGACATGTACTCAAAGTTCCCTTTCGAAGGATCCACCTGGCTGGAGATGAACCAAACTTTGACACCTATGATACAAGTGGTCCTCAAAACATTAGTCCACGTACTGGTACGAAGATCAACTTCATTTATGCTCATCATCTTATTTGAAGTCTGAATCCATTTTGATTGGTGCACGGTTCTTGTAGACTATGACTACAATTTTGATTCTCAGGCATACTTCTGCTGCATTTAGTTAATTATCTTCTTTGTTGTGTTTTAGGATCTATGTGTTGTGCTACTATTCTTATTTCATGTACGTAAATTGTATAACTTTTATTAGCATACTTGATATGTTCAGTGAACATGGTAATTTCCCTTCCAATAGTAGCTTGTTTTGTCATAATGTTAAGTCAAGGTATCAGCAAATTGACTTATTTGTTTAGCTGGGATATAATTGTAATTGGGTTCTTTCATGTTATAGCCATTTTTCTAGTTCTTTCATAGTGTTTTAAGACAACTGGATGCAGAATTTTCTTCTGGACCTAGATTAGCTCTTTCATTTATATTTCTTTGTTGATTTTGTGAAATAGGACTCCCAAAGCTACGCAAAGAGTGGGTTGACAGGCGAGAGAAATTGGGAGGACCACGATACACTCAGATGTACTATGCAAAGCAGGGAATTATAACTGAGGAAATGTTGTTCTGTGCCACTAGGGAGAAGCTTGACCCAGAGTTTGTGAGGTCAGAAGTTGCTCGTGGGCGTGCAATAATTCCTTCTAATAAGAAGCACCTCGAACTGGAGCCCATGATAGTTGGAAGAAATTTTTTGGTCAAAGTTAATGCAAATATTGGAAATTCTGCTGTAGCAAGCTCTATTGAGGAGGAAGTTTACAAAGTTCAATGGGCAACCATGTGGGGTGCCGATACTGTCATGGATCTTTCAACTGGTCGCCACATACATGAGACTCGGGAATGGATCCTTCGTAACTCTGCTGTACCAGTAGGAACAGTGCCAATCTATCAAGCACTTGAAAAAGTGAATGGAATTGCAGAAAACCTTAACTGGGAAGTCTTCAGAGAGACTCTGATTGAACAAGCCGAGCAGGGTGTAGATTACTTCACTATTCATGCTGGGGTTCTACTTCGATACATTCCACTAACAGCAAAGCGTATGACGGGAATTGTATCTCGTGGAGGATCCATCCATGCAAAGTGGTGCTTAGCATATCACAAGGAGAATTTTGCTTATGAGCACTGGGATGAAATTCTTGACATCTGTAATCAGTATGATGTATCCTTGTCAATAGGTGATGGGCTTAGACCAGGGTCAATATATGATGCCAATGATACTGCTCAATTTGCTGAGCTTTTAACTCAGGGAGAATTGACTCGCAGAGCATGGGAAAAGGATGTTCAGGTAATGAATGAAGGCCCTGGACATATTCCAATGCATAAAATTCCTGAAAACATGCAGAAACAGCTGGAATGGTGCAATGAAGCACCTTTCTACACTCTTGGTCCTTTAACAACTGATATTGCTCCTGGATATGATCACATCACCTCTGCCATTGGTGCTGCCAATATTGGAGCTCTTGGCACTGCACTTTTATGTTATGTTACTCCCAAAGAACACCTTGGGTTGCCAAACAGAGATGATGTAAAGGCTGGAGTTATAGCATACAAGATAGCTGCTCATGCAGCTGATTTGGCCAAAGGTCACCAGCATGCTCAAGCCTGGGATGATGCTTTAAGCAAGGCAAGATTTGAGTTCCGTTGGATGGATCAATTTGCTTTGTCACTGGACCCTACGACTGCCATGTCCTTCCATGATGAAACCTTGCCATCTGATGGTGCTAAGGTGGCCCATTTCTGCTCTATGTGTGGGCCAAAGTTTTGCTCTATGAAGATAACAGAGGATGTCAGAAAGTATGCTGAAGAGCATGGTTATGGGACTGCTGAGGAAGCTGTGCAGCAAGGAATGGATGCCATGAGTGCTGCATTTATGGCTGCCAAGAAAACAGTAAGTGGGGAGCAACATGGCGAAATTGGTGGAGAAATCTACTTGCCTGCAAATAATTTAAGCTCCACGTAGAAGTGAAGGTCAGTTCTTTATTTATTTATTATTTTATGAAGTATGGAAGCGGTTTGCGGAAAAAGAATTACCTAAATTTGTAGTCACCCTTCTTTAAACAAATATAAAAGATTAATAAATTAGCTGGTTATATTTTTCAATCAAAAAGCAGTTTTGATTGCTAGATCTGAGAGCCAAAATAATTGATATAGAGGTTTAGGATATTGTTAATCTGAAACAATGCCTGAGCTTTTTCGCATCTGAAGTTTATAAAGCGTGCTTGGAGAAGCTCAATTCTATGTTCACCCCTCAAGCCAGCAACTCGGACGAATGTGGCCTGATTTGTTAAGAATTTAAATATTAACTGTAAAAATAATATTGGAAGATTTTGTATGTGGTGATCAATGAAACATAGTAAGATATTATTGGAAAAGGATGAATACTGTTGTATGGTTATAGTTGGTAACATAAAGGTCTACTATAAAATTTGCCGATCTCTGAACCCATAAAACCTCTTAGAATGATTCTCTTTTTTCCCATTAAGCAGGATGTCTTATTTAATCGTATCACGCAGGATTGTAAAATGACCATCAGTTTGACACCTTTGGAGGTTCTACTGCACCTGCATCAATTGCTATGGAGAACGTGATATTTGGATTTCAGTTTGAAGCTGTGGTATTGAACGTACTTTAAATAGTGTTTAAAATTATAAGAACCTCTTTATGCTTCAATAATAAAATGTCCTCTCTTCTTGTTGTGTGTTTTATTTTTGATGTCTTCCAATATATTGACTTAAGAGACGCACCGGGGGTGTCTGTATTTGCTTTGCACTGGGTATATGCCTAGAATGCGAGCAGTTCAGGCTGAGATAGTCCCTTCGAACCTGAACAGGATAATGCCTGCGTAGGGAGTGTGCTTCTCTTCCTGTTTTTTTATTTGTGCTTGAACAGGATAGAGTTTGCATCCTCTGGTTCGGGCTAGCTTATAGAACATGACCATGCCCATCTATCAATTGGCTGGGAAGTTACAGAGACAGTTTCACCGATCATTTGTGCTTTAAAAAGCTTTTACCAAACAGGAAAAGCATCTTTGATTCCAGTAACTTTCTGTTTGGTATCTTTTTGTCTTGTACAGCAATGGTTTACTACTTTCTTCAAATCCCTTATGAGATAGATAACATGAGAAAAGGATTCTTACCATTTAGCCAATCCGCAAAAACCTTGTTATAAATAAATATGAAAGAAAAAAACGAATTAATTAGAGCTTTTTTGCAGTATAAACCTCTGGTAATTTTTATTTATTTTTAAATCTTTTCAACTTGATCTCTGTTCGGAGAAAAGCTTGTGATGTTGGAATTCTAGTGAGATTTAGAGATAAAAATCAGATTATTTACGAGCATATTGAGGTATATATAGGGATATATACATTACAATGATTGTTGTTCTGCCCGAAAAGTTGTAGAACCGATTTACATGACATAATACTATTCACTATCTTAGGTCGTTATAACAGGCCGTTAAGATCTACAATAATTTTTAACGAATTGATAAGGTCACTAGTAAAGTTGGAACCTCCATTCAAAGGACCTCGTCATCTTCAGGTCGTTGGATTTGTTAGTCGAATCAGTCGGTTCATCTTGTTTGTCTTGTAAATCATTAGGTTGTAGTCCTGTTGAGTTTTTATTTATGACCAAGCCGTTAGTTTTGTTGAGCCATCAAGCCGTTCTAAGAGTTATTTTTGTCAGATCATATCTTTCACACCTCTTTTAACTTTTGCATCTTCTATGGCCACCATTTTTGAAGGTTTCTAAGAGTTTTCAGTTTCAAAAAACAAAGAACTAGAATTCTTATACTCTGTGCTAAGCTTAAAAAATATATTATAGTAGCCATCGTTCTATGAAAGAAGCAACATCTTGTGAGACTATCTGTTTGCAAATACTTGAGCTCCTTCAAGATGCGTTTTGAGGCCTTAATTACGTAAATAGATCCCTAATATTTCACCTCAAAAAAAAAAAAAAAAATTTAGCACCAAATCGTGATCCCAGAACACCAAACCTCCCTTTAAACTAACCCAAATGTTTGACAACACAAAATATTAACAGATATGTTCAACTTATCAAAGTAACATATAGATCAAGACAAGAGCATAAGAAACGAAAACTACTTGAGTTAGAAAACCTGAAATTCAAGGATTGAAAATTATAGAAACTTTCAGATTTCAAACTTTCCAAAGAGGGATATAAGCATCCGATTCAAAAAAATTCTATCTTTGTACCCAAAACCATCTTAGGATAAGTCAATGTTATTCTTACTTTTCTGCTTTTTAAAATTTTTGTATTAATTTTAGGAAATATCTGTGCCACAGTCAAATCAAAAGTTCTTCCCATTAATGAATATGCCTTTATTCTATTCAACCCGCGGGAAAAAATTCCTTTTTATTTTACCTTTACTTTTTTAAAAAATTAAACAATAACTTCAAAACAATAAGAACATATCCAATGGAATTATATCACCATACTATAGGTTGAAAGTCTATTGTTTTGAGACTTGTAAAATATGAATGTTAAAAATCTATTAAAAAAGTATACAATGTATTAAAAATCTTGATTATATAATTTTTATATACCGATACATTTGGTCGTAAAATTATATCATATCATATCTTATAAAAGTAATACAATAAGTCTAAATTATATTGAATACTTAACTTAATCTGTTTGAATTTTTAATTTATAAAATTATATGTCTTAATTTTTTTTATCTTAAATTAAAAATAATATTTTTTATTTTAAAATATAAAAATAAATAAAATATTTATTTAAATACAATTTATAATAAAAAATTATTTTAAATATAAATTATTTTATTAAAATATTTATATTTAATTTTATCCAATTATATTATACAATTTATCATCAAACACTGTACATACTAAATATAATATAATTTAATGTAATTTAATCTAATACAATTATAATTAATTCATCCAATACTATATACCAAACATACCTCACCTTACTAAACTAAAACCTTTGATAACAGGATCAATTTGGTCATAGTTTTGTTAAAATATGGGTATCATAAAAGCATTGAACCCTCCATCCATTGTTTAAAAAATTCTTGAATGCTATCTTAAAAGTATACAAATTATACAAAAGGTGCATATATAATCAAAAAAGAAAAACATGTTCAAAAAATAAAAAAAGGGTATTTTAACTCTTTAAAATTTCATTATTATTTTCACTCTTTTTCTTCTTCTCTTCTTTTTTTTTCTCCTTGTCTCTCTTTCCACTTAGAGTTTAGTGTTTAGGGAAAAAAATGAGATAATTTTATGCAAATAAATACAGGTAAAAAAAGAAAGAAGAGAAATGAAAAAAGAAAAAAAAACAAGAGGAAAAAGAATGAAAAAGATAAAAGGAGGAAAGAAAATAAGATTAAAATGATCAAATTGTCCTCTATTGTTTTGGTACATAAAATTCATTTTTGACGAAATGGATACCTTTAAGAAAATATAAATATTTTTAAGATATCATTGAAGAAATTTAATAATAATAAATATTAAAATAATAATATAGATACAATAAGAGGAAAGAAAATAAGATTAAAATGACTAAATTGTTATTTATTGTTTTGATACATAAAAGGCATTTTTTACTAAATGGATATCTTTAAGAAAATATAAATACTTTTGAGATACCATTGAAGAACTTTAATAATAATAAATACCAAAATAATAATATATAGGTACCGTAATTGACCAAAGTTGTAACCACCCAAAAAGAAAATATTGTAAATGGTAGCAGACGATTTAGACTTTGAAGAAAGTTGCAAAATTAATCTGGCTTAATAGCATCTTAAAAATTCTGAAATTACACTGGGGTATAAATTATTGGTCATGGGAATTTAATTACATTCAATATTAAAGCATCAAGTTGTTGTTACAAAATAATTGATGTGCTAGACAACTATCGGTATATACAATAAAATCTATTTTTTTTTTAACTTATAATTAACTAAGACACCATTTGCTATACAATAATTTGTTAAGTACAAACTTTTTGTTCAATATTAGGAGAGAATTAGAAGAGTCAAAAAGCTCACACTTTTTCTCTCCCCTTTATATATATAACTATTACCTTCTCATGTATTAATTGCCATACACCACCATGCAAGATCTAATAATTCCTTAAATTTAAAAGAAAAAAAAATCTATTTATCACAAACTTGTGATTTGTGATATAATATAATATTATTTATAAGTACTATTAATTTTACATAATTATATCCAACCAACGAGAAATTAATATGTAAATTGTGATTTTAATATAAATAAGTGTTAAATTAGAAAATGTGAAAGTATAGAATTTTTCTAAGATAATGCAAACATTGATATAGTAACCATCACAGTCCGGAATTGGGGTTGGTGCAAAGAGGACTAATGACCATCTCAGAAACTCGGAACTTTCAATCTTTCTTCCTCTCCATCATTGACAACTAAAAAACACCAAAACAAAAATTCACATAATACATATGCATGCAACTGGATGCTACATTCTGATTCTGAAGATACAATAACTAAAATATAGATGCAACTAGATATATTTGTATGAAAGAATTTGCAAAATGATACAAAGGAAGAAGAGATACAAACAAATTTACCAAAAACAGCTTGCAACGGGATGAACTCACGTTGGCAATAGCAATGGTTTGCATTTGTAAAACCGCCCAACAAAAAGAACGCTTTCAGTGTATCTTGCCTGGGATGAATTCTAGGCCAATCAGAAAGAAAGGTTGATGATTGCAATGCTCTGAAATCTATGCTCTGCACTGTAGTTCTTCAACCAGAGTTCTCATCTGCAACAGTTCCTGTTAATCGAAGCAAAGATTTAAAACAGATCAACAGAAAATCGCAAGAAGCCTTTGACCACAAACTGGAATCACGAGATACAAAAGCTACCATCAAAATCGATACGAACCTTCTTTTAATCTACTCTTACAAATGGAAAACTAGTGATCATTTTCTACTGCACATTAGAAATAAAAGATGCAACTTTCAAAAGAAAATTGACAGAGAGCATACTTTTGGATAGTTCAAGAACACTTAGCTACCATAGGCAACCCAAACATTTTATGAAGGCTTCAACAAGTCGTTAATTACAAACACAAAGTATCTCTACAACTTGTATATATACACACACATACACTAATTATATCTTCATTGAAATGTGTAGTATATTAGTTGACACTGGAATATAACTATATAGATTAAACTACTAATCACAGCCATTTAACAGCTAAATAAGCATGAACCTATGAAAATATCTAGCGCATCATATATCTACAAATAGGTAGACAAAGGGGAAAAAATGGTAATAGTACACACAAGGAACTTGGTAAAAAAGCTTTAAGTTCTCATTGATCCTCGTAAAACTCAATAATCCAATGCCAAAAGACTTCGTATCGGAAACTTAAAACAAGTACTTCAAACGAACGATACAAATCTAAATGATGCCATATAGCAAAATGCCACATTCCCATTAGAACTTAAAACATAACATAAAAACAAAAAGATATGCATCAATTCAATTCTTTACCTTGCTCTTGTTCTCCTTCTACTTCTTCATACTCATCATCATCATCATAGTCACTCTCACCCTCATAATTAACACCATAACGTCCATTCAAGTATTCAACAGAAGCAGGGGTAAGCACCAACTTATCTGCATTCAAAATATCAAACAAATTCAAAGTCCTTGGTGTCAAAACCTTCACTTTTGGAATATTTCTACTTGAAAGCCTCACGTTATCCGAAATTTCGTCCATCATAAACATAGCTTTCTCTTCCGGTGGGTTTAAACCCCACCTCTTCATAGCAGCTACAAAATCCTTCGTCCTGGGTTTATCAAAATTGTCCCAAAAGTCCTCCACCACTATCGTATTCGCAGTAGCACTAGACATTGCCGTTGAAATCGCCAACCTTTTCTCCTTCCTATTAATCTTGATGCTCCAATCTCTGGGCTTGGGCCCAAACACGACTCCTCCACCTGGCCGGAGTGGAGTTCTCTTGGACCCCTGTCGGGCTCTACCCGTTTTCTTTTGTGGGTAGGGCTTCTTTCCGCCACCTCTAACCTCACCACGGGTGAGGGTTGAAGCGGTGCCACGGCGTTTGTTCTGAAGGTCTGTGATGATAGCTCGGTGAACGACGGCTCGAGCTGTTTCGGGTGGTGCAGTCTTGAGGTCAAGGAAGGTTTCGCCCACTTTTTCGCCGGTGAAGGAAAGGATTGGAAGGGTGACGAGTTCGGAGCTGATGTAGAGGGGTTTGGTGGTTTGGAGTTTGAGGAAATTGGGCTTGAAAATAGAGAAAATGGGTTTGAGATTTTGGGTGGATGAAGAAGCAAAGAAAACTGAGGAAGAGAAGAATGAGAGTGAATTGGGTGTTGTTGTCACAGAGGTTGCCATTGTTGAAGGAAGGAGGGGGTAGGGGGCTGGTTTTGTTATCCACTAGCGTTGCGATGCCTATCCGTTGGTGAGGGAGAAGTGCATGGTTCAACGGGTGTACGATATTTAATAATAAATTTGATAAAATTAATTATAAATATTTAAATAAAATTTTATTTAAATAAATATTTTATTATTTTATTATTTTTTAAATTAAAAAATATTATTTTTAATCTGAAAGAAAAATTAAAATACATAATTTTATTATTAAAAATTTAAATAGATTAAATTAAATCTTTAATACGATTTAAATTCACTTTTTAGTTATATTATTTTAATACTATAGATAATATAAAAATTATATAATTAAAATTCTTAATAACATGTAACAAATATGTCATAAAAGTACAATTTTTATAAGCATTAAGAAATGGTAGTATTATATAAAATTAATAGGAATGCATACACACTTAGATACACGATAAAGATGTGTAGTAAGATTAATATAACAAGTAGAGTTTAGGTTCAAAGGTATTTTACCTCAGTAAAATTACTTGTTAAGTGTTGGTGTTGGTGGTAGGAGTGAACATAAATATAAAAAGAAAAAACATTGAACTGATCGAATCGATCAAATCAGACATAAAAATAACTTTTTAGGTCAATTTTTTGTGGTTTAATAAGTTCAATTCTATTTTATTTAAAAAAAATGTAAACTCAATCGAATTGAATTAACATATATATATATATATATATATATATAATTTAAGCATTAAATCTTGTGATAATATTAACATTTATCTTTTAGGTCGTAAGTTAACTAAGTTTATTTATTATTTATATTTATTTTTGATGAAATACTTGAATATGATGACTTTATTCAATGAGAGTATTTAAATTTTACTCAAATAATATTATGGTAATAGATACACGTCAAAATTGAGCTAACTAACCAAGTAAATTGGTTTTAGTTTCGTTTATGTTTTATGCATAATTCAATTTAATTTGTAAATGAATGTTTATAAAACATATATAATAGATGAATAAGTTATTTTTAATTTTTTTAATTTATAATTTAATAACCTAAATAAAGTTATCAAACATACAATCGCGTGTAAATAATAAAGTGTAAAAATTAAAAAAATAGCATGACACTTCTAGTTGGAAATAACTTGTGTTACAACCATAACCTAATAAGAGCAAAATTATCGATCTATTGGATCACCTAACTTTCTACTATAAAAACCAAACGTTTAAGTACAAACTCGATCTTATGCTATGCTTGTTATGATATTACCCCAATGTACCTAACTTACAAGCCCTTATTTTGTTTTCATAGTTTTTCAAGATTAACGTGAGTAGTATCTAAATCAATGTTTTAATAAGCTTTTCACCATTTATACACGTTCACGGAACAACTACAATAAAGGTTAATATAAAAAATACAAATATTTATGTGTGTTTTAAATGGATTTAATAAATAATAATACTAACTAGATTATTAAAATTATATATCAATTAAATCAAATCAACTAGCAAAATTTAAAAAAGTAGATTAATCAAAATTTCAATAAAAATAACGTTTTTGAAATTTAATAATTAAATCCAAATAATTATGATCACTGGTACAATTATTTAATTTAAATATGCAAAACTCTAATTAAGAAGAAGTAACGTGAACATGAAAAATATGAAACAAATAGGCTCAGATTTATACTAGCACAATCATATATAAATATATAAAGAACAATAAAAAAAAGAAACTTGCTCCTAAAAATATGCTCTATGGTTGTGTATTAAATTATGAGAAAAAAAGTGACGTATATATAGAAAATCTAAAGAGCCAAAATGTCACATATTTAATGTGATACAATTTTATAAGTAATTGGTTGTTAATTGGGATTAAAAATTGAACTAGAGTGAACAAAATACGTCAGTTCCAATAGTGAGATCGATTACTTTATAAGATGGATCGATAACTTCTAAAAATAAATTACGCTTATGTAACATGAGGATTGATCCGTTTATAAGACGGATTGATCCATCTATATAAGAAAGTGTGCTTAGTTTTTTATACAGAGATGTGATAATCGAAATGTGATCGATTTCAAATCAATCCATATACTAAGGGATTGATTCCTATATCTTAAAAGACTAATATTTTTATCATATAATATTAGAATTGATCCAATCAAAAACCTATATAAAATATACTTAAACATATATATAATTATATGTGTAATAGTTATGAAATTTGTAATTGAATTATAACCATCTTAAATTTGATCATATTTTTTGTTTTTTTTAAAAGACTAAATATTTTAAGAAAATGTGACAACGAATTTAAAAATAAGATTACGTATAAATCATTTTTAAATGAAAATAATCAACATACATACTTCTTATAATAATATTTCTGATCATTTATATCAATTCAATTAATTTTTCAAACAAAAACTGATTTAACCGATGTATATCCAACATATTTGGTGGCCTCTTGGTGGGATTCCGTGTAGACAGTTTATAAATATGCTAAAAGTCGTTCGGAGTGGACTATGGAGTAGGCACCTCAATTTATGTGCTTTCACCACTATGGTTTGGAAAAATAACAGTATCTCCTAAATTTTGATAAATACACGTATGAGTCTCTCTGATTTGAATTAACTAATTAATTTATAGTATTCAAAGGTTTTTTAATTTATTCCTTTTCTAATCAAGTCCTTTTGGTGTGAAGGGGCATACAGTAGAAAATATTCCTCGTAAATTTGCAAACTTTATCTTTCTTTGTAAAAATTTATTTTTCTAAAAACATATCATTCTAAAAACTTAAAGCATCAAAATAATCAAGAGACATATAAACCAGTATTAAGAGTATTATTTTTATTATTATAAATTTTAAAAATATTAATTTTGTTATCTTTTCAAATCTTTTTTGTTTATTTATAATTATTTAATATGGATTAAATTAAAAGTATTTAACATGGATTGAATTAAAAATATGTTAGCTACTATCAATCCTATTATGTTCGCCTGCTCTAAAAACAAACAATTTCATTGATAGTTAAAGTTCATTACAGAAAATATCAATAAATAATTGAGGTAAAGTTTTAAACTTCTCAATAAATAACAAAATCATCATGTATCAAACCTTTAATAACGTTAAAGTTATCACCTTTTAAGTATAACGTTTTGTAATTATTTTGAAGAGCCATGTGCAAAGGTAAAAGTATAAGCTTCTCCCTTCTTTACTGGAATGGTCAAATTAATATCCAAAAATTTTACTTTCTAAATCTCTTATGCTGTAAGTTTAAAATTATAAATAATAGTATCAAAATTAATTTTGATAAAACCTTTGGGAGTTTTTTTCAAAAAGAAAAAGAAAGTATAATATAATTAGAACTATTTTGAATAGCATTTAGAAATAGAAAGAGATGAATTCTTAAATTCAAGAAATATCATTTTAAAATATGAGATTTTTGTATTAAATAAAATACCATTACGAGATTTTTGATCTGTTTAAAAACAATACGGATAACAAGGATAAATTTACGATGATATAGTTATGAACGATTAAAAGAAATTATTGACATTGAAAAGTTCACAAATAAACACATTAAAAAAAATATTTGTGGAATTTAAATTAATAATGTAAGTCTAATAAATTTACATTAAGCAATCCTATTATGGTTAAGGATGTTTCTTTGCTTTAAATCAATAAAATTTCTCTCAATAATTAAAAAAAATGATTAAATTGCTCTTTCTTTATATATATTTGTGTGTGGTCAAGGGTGTCTTTTACTTTAAATTAATAAAATTGTTCTAACTAGTTAAAAAAAATGATTGAATGTCTCTCTGTCAAAATATTGTATTTCTCTGATAATTATCAGTATATTTCATTATATTTTCTGTTATAATTTATGTACAATAGTTGAGATATATGTATAAAACGAAAATTAAACAATAACCATAATTCCTGCATATCCATGTTTTATGGATCCACTACCATTATTTTACGCTCCATGTTTTACTCCATCGAGTTATTGTGTCCACAACAACACACACCAACACTCCTCCTCAGCTTGGCGATATGTCTCTTATGCCCAACTTGTCAAGTTGAGTCAGGGTTCCTCGCATACGTATTTCAGGAAGATATCACCAATTGATCTTCCGATTTAACAAATGGAAGCTTAATAATCTTTTCTTCAAGATTCCGTTTGATGAAATTCCGATCCACTTCAACGTGCTTCGTGCGATCATGTTGAACTGGATTTCGAAATGATGGCAACGGCCGCTTGTTATCACAAAATAAGTTCATTTCGTAGTTGTGAGCAACCCCAATCTCGCTAAGGTTTTTCAACCAAAGCGAGCTCACATATTCCTCGACCATTCCTCGAAATTCACCAAAGACCGATAAGGCAACTACATTTTGCTTTCGCTTCTCCATGTAACAAGATCGGGCTCTACGAAAGTAAAGTACCCAAGAAAGATTTCCTATCCTTCATATTCCCCGCCCATTCACCGAATCAGATATCCAAGGACTTCCAATCGACCATTCTTTGAAAAACATAAGTCCTTTCCCAGGAGGATTTTAAGTAACGGCGCATTCGTACGACCGCATCCATATGGTCTTCACTGGGCAAAGGTACGAATCGACTCACGACACTCACAAAGATATGCAATATCAGTCGAGTACGAGATAAATATACGAGTTTACCTACCAACCGTTGATATCTCTCGTTTATCTCACGGTACTTGGTCCACATATTCTCTGAGTTTGCATGATTTTGAACCATAGGAATATCGACAGTTTACAATCTAGTGCCCTCCGCCCGCTAAGAGGGTCCGAGTATATTTCCTTTCGGGGAAAGACATACGCCTTGTTTTGACCTCTTGCTACTCCTCAATACCTAAGAAGTATTTGAGGCCCTCCCAAGTTCTTCATTTCAAACTCCTTGACAGCTTGTTCTCAAGCTTAGAGATTTCTTTCTTTATCATCCCTCGTAATGATCATGTCGCCTACATAGACTATAAGGGCCGTTATCTTCCCTAATCGATGTTTTAGGAAAAGAGTATGATCGAGCTTGCTTGTTGGAACCCATATTTCTTCATTGTCAACTCAACCTACCAAAACCACGCCGAGGTGATTGTTTTAGTCCATACAATGCTCGTTGTAATCTACATGCAGTTTCTTTCCCCCGATGTAACAAGATATCCCCGCGGGATATCCACGTAGATCTCTTTCTTCAAGGTCACCATGGCGAAGGCATTCTTCACGTCAAGTTTGCAATGGCCAATCTAAATTTGTCGCAAGAGATAACAAAACTCTCACATTTTTTAGTTTAGCCACAGAGAAGGTTTCTTGATAATCTATCCCATGTTTCGTGTATATCCTTTTGCTGACAAGCCCCGCCCTGTAACGATCAACTAACCCATCCGCTTTATACTTAATGAGAAAATCCACTTGCATCCTACCATCTTCCTCCTCGAGGCAACTCACTTAACACCCTACGTGTTATTCTTCTCCGCAATGCCTCAAATTCTCTTTATAGCTGAGCCCATTTTGGATCGTATAAGGCTTCTTCAATGCTACTCGGAATTTGACACGACGAGAATGTTCGGCGAATGCCCCGAGCAGGTTCACGAGAATCTCGAAAGAGATACATAATTTGCTATTGGATACTGGGTTGTCGTTCTTCTCTTTCCTCGGGAGTATCGATTTGGAGGTTTACCTCGATTGTGTCTCGAAAGGTAAAACATAACCAACAGTGTATCTATAGCATTAGTTTGTGTAAAGGCGTGATACGATAGCTTACCTCAGCAGTTGTTCTCCTGGGCCAGTGAGGATCATCGGGTACTCAGAGAATGGAGTGGGTACATCAACCACTTCATCTTCTCGGAGATTCAATTACTACTTCCGTCAGCCTGGAAGTTCAAGCTCGGGTTCAGATAACGGGCTCCTCCATATTATTGGCGTGATCCGAGTACGTTGACTGTTGTCTAATATTTCAACATCAAGCCAATTTTGTTCTTCACCATAACTCTCCTCCTCCCAAGAGTGTAATTGATACCTGACGGGAAAACATTCGATTCTAGGAAAGTGACATCCATGGTAGTATAGTTTCTTTTAGTAATTGGATCATAACATCTGACTTTTTTGTACACCATACCCCAAGAATACATCTGGACAAAGACATGGATCCAACTTAGTTCGTTGATTTTGCTGAGGTGGACAAAAGCAACACATCCAAAAATTCTAAGGAAGCATTAAAATAGTAGGTATGGAAGATGATCGGATAACACCTTTAACTGGAGTCCGAAATTGTGTCTATTCATGGGCATTCGATTCAAGATACAAATCGTAGTAACAAAGATCACTCCGCATTTATTAGGCATACGTGCACCGATTAGTAAGTGCCCGAGCCGTTTCTAAAATATGCCTATTCTTCCTCTCCGCAGCCCCATTCGTCATGGGTTTGTGAATACGAGGTTTCATGGAGAATACCATGCTGTCCAAGTATGTCCCGAATTGTCGATTAACATACTCCCTCCATTATCGACCCAAGATCTTAATTTTTCGTAAAATCGGGTCCGAATCATGGCGTGAAACAGAAATGTAGCAAATACTTCATCTTTATGTTCGAGAAGGTAAAGCCATGTCATTCGTGGTACAATCATCAACAAAAATAACAAACCAACGTATTTAATTCGACGTACGTAATAACCTGGGAAGGTCCCCAAACATCGAATGTACCAAAGCAAAAGGAGTCGTACTTTTATTCAGCCATAGATAAGACGCCCTATGACTTTTTGCTAGATACAAGTATCACATTTGAAATCGAATGTGTGATATTTGAAAATAAACTAGGAGTATGCTTAAATACCCGAACGATGGATGCCCAAATCTACGGCGATGACATAGCCAAATCTGCTCTTGTTACCACAAAGATGTCAGACGTGATTGGCTCTTCCCGAATCGAGGTCATCCATATAATATAGCCCTCCTCTCCTAGTACCACGCCCAATGATCTCCTTGGTGAGAATATCCCTAAGGCAAAAGTAGAATACATCAATACTACACAATTAAGGTCCTAAGCGACCCGACTTACGTACATAGCTAGCCTGGCTGATAGAGAGACAAGAAAAGTATTAGATAATGATAATGCAGGGAGATAAGGTCACTGCTCAGCCGTAATCGGGATAAGCGACCCCATTTGCATTGGCGACACGGCTCCGTCTCGTCGGCTGTATCGAGAGATCGTTTGGGTCAAATGTCAGCGTGATCTAGCTCCAGCAGTCCGTAATCCAATCATCTTTATCACTACGAGTAGAGATGTGAAATGCTTTACTTGAAATACCCGGATCCCGGGAAGATCTGGGCCTGGGAAGTGCGGATAAGCGAGGCATTATCGTAGCACTGCCGTCATGTCACGTGTCCCGTTTCTTCCGTGTCAAGATCATTCCACCATTCTCGATACCCACGGAGCTTTGAAGCAGTTTTCACGGTGTGTTTGGAGTTTCCGCAATGGCCACATTTCATGTCAAGAGATGGGATTTCCCGAGGATTTCTTGCTACCCAAAGAGGTTCCTATTTTTGGTGGCATCCGACACGGTGTCCCTTCGACCCCTTTAAAAGTCATAACCCGCTCCGGTGTCGTATCTACACTGCGATCATCACGGTCTTCCCGACCTCTTCCCGACTCGACGAATCCATGTGCAGTTTGCCACCGCAGGAATGGTTTGATTCTCAAGACATCACTTCGAGTTTTGTCGAGTCCGTCATCAAGTCCATCACAAGGTATACACTCGATCTTCCCGTATTTCGACGAGTTGTATTTTTGTATGTCATTTGCACACTCCATTGGATTAGGACGACGAAAATCAATTTCTCGCCACAACCCTCAAGGTCATCAGAGTATTTTTCAATCGGATCCACCCGCCGTTTCATACGAGTAACTCAACGGCGAAGATCATACACTTGAGACGTGTCTCCGTCCCATCATGTGGCGTGGTAGCAGCAGTAATCCCAAACTTGTTTCGCAATTGGGAATCGAATAAAATTTGCAATCATGAGGTCCATCGAATTGATCAACCATCCTTTAACAATGGCATTTTCAATACAAGCCATCTCCCGAACGGGGTCGACTTCAACAAAGCCGAGGAAAATCCCCATTAATATATCCCATTGTCTTTGCCGTAGATATACATCTCCACCACCCGGGACCACAAGGCATAGTTGATCCTCCCAACTTGGATACCAATTGGGGCAATGACGCTCGCCTGACGAGGTCGTGGAGTCGATCTGAGCTCTAGTGAAACCTTCCGTCATTTTCGCCGTCAAATCTTCCAACATGAAATTGGTAGTTAAATCTCTAGATTCCGCCATGAAATCTATTTTTTTTTTTACAAAACAGCTACTATATAAATGACACAAACAGAAAACACTTATAACCCTAACCCTAATCCGCTGCCTCTCGCAATACCGCTCTCTTTCTTCGCGCATTTCAGCAGATTGGTCGCCAGCTCTGCGTTTCAACAAGGCTCGACTCCGTTCCTCGTCATAGCCTGGCTCCTCGACAAGCATCTTCTCGCGTTGCTCCAAACCCTAAGAGAAGTTCTAAACTCGCACCATTTCTTCTCGCCCAAAAATCTCGCAGCCCATCTTCTTCTCCTCTTCTCTCGTATGTTTTCAGTACGGCGTTCTTCTTCACAATAGCTCTTCTCCTTCGCCCTCGTCGAAATGGTAGTTTCAACCACACATCACCACCTATTCTATTATACCAAAACTCGCATCAATCGGTCCGTCAGAGTACTTCGTTTCCAAGTTGGTCCGACCTTCTTTCAATGGTTCTTCGTTGCTAATCCCTCGACTCCTCAGTAAGTCAGACATGCCGATATATATTTTTTTAAGGTGTAACCCGTAATCTTCTATTGAATTTATGAACAAATAAACGTGAAATAACTATCTTGCTTTCACTGAGCCGCACACATGTTCGATGTTTGAAACGGCTACAAGAGTTGAATATAAACCAGATCTAACTCAAACAAGGAAAAAACCGCAGCCTACAATCGAAGCCACACCAGAGATCGGAAATTAGAAATCGTAAAACCGTAAATCGAAACCGAAACCGTAAACCGTAAATCGAAATCGAAATCGAAATCGAAATCGAAATCAAGAATCGCAAATTTGCAGATCAACAATCAAAAAATGGTAGTTTCGTCATAAATCAGCAGGTAGTTCATTAGCAATATCCTGCTTTGATACCATGTCAAAATATTGTATTTCTCTGATAATTATCAGTATATTTCATTATATTTTCTGTTATAATTTATGTACAATAGTTGAGATATATGTATAAAACGAAAATTAAACAATAACCATAATTCCTGCATATCCATGTTTTATGGATCCACTACCATTATTTTATGCTCCATGTTTTACTCCACTGAGTTATTGGTGTCTGCCACAACAACACACACCAACACTCTCTCCCTCTATATAGACTTTAAGTAATATAAAAGTGTAAGTTAAATACATTGAAAATGAATTTTTAGAGGAATTTTTTTCTTTCCAATTAAAAGTGAGATTATTGTAAAGTTTAATTGAGATTTTTAACACTAATATAGGATTTGAAGTTTTTTTTTTTGAAATATGCAAACTTGCATGCACAGAAAATAGAACCCCTAATCTTCAATTTATGCACCTCACGATGATATTTTAGTATTGGTGCGTTACCATAATGCATATCAAACTTAAAAATATTAATCTATAATAGTTAAGGCTTTTTATGCATTTTGTTACTATATATACCATTATAATATTACTATAATAGCTTGGAAAAAACAAGGTGGTGTTTTTTTTATATAAATAATAATCAACTATAACAAATTGATAAGAGCATATAATTTACAATCCTAAAGTAAAATAAATAATTTAAGGTCTCAGCACCAAAATTCCTATAGATAAAGAACTCATTTCTAAAAGTGGAGAAAGAAACTCTTTTTTTTTCTCTCAATTCTATATATTTTTAGTTAAAATGTTTAACAAAATTTATAAAAATTGTTTTAAATATTTGTTGAAGGTTAATTTAATATTTTACGGGTTAATATATATCTAATAATATATTAATATCTGCTATTGTATATCTATTTACTTTAGGGATATCTATATTTAATTACTTTAGACATATCTAGTTTACTTGTAATTCCTATATAAATGCATCATGTATATTCATTTAATTACAGAATAGAATACAATCATTAAGTATTTCTAACATGGTATCAAAGCCACTATTCTTTTCTTTCCAGCAGTGTTTTCTTTTTTGGTGTTATTCAACCCTTATAGCTTCCGCTGTCACAATAGTCGCTGCAATCATTCACCGTTTAACCTTCGACGTCTTTCAGCCGTTGTCCTTAGGTTCCGGAACTACAGTAGCCGTTGTTAAGAAGTTCCGCACCATACAAACAACTGCAATCACCGCCACCGCCGTGCATATTGTTCCGAATTTTTTTCTTCATATACCACTGTGATCGGCTCAATCGGATCTACACAATCGTGGAAGTATCGCAACCATCGGACACCGCACAACCAATCTGCACGTCGTTAACGCGCCGTCGCCGCCGTTAATCTTAATCCGACGACCTATCTGCAAATACCACTATGATCGGCTCGACCAGATCTACACAACCGTGTAAGTATCACAATCATCAGACTCCGTACGCGCTCTCACGTTCCTCCAACATCCACTGCGCGTGGATCTGACGCGCCAAGCCGTCGTGCTCTGCTCGTGATGTCATCAGTACTTTGCGTAGGGCTGACGTCATCATCACCACCATCTGACGTCATAGAACCAATCTGACCGTTGACCGTGCTGACCGATCTGCCCGTACTGCCCGTTGACCGGACTGCCCGCTGACGTTGACCGGAATTTTGCAATACAGGTTCACCCTACCCAATTTTTTGCGTAGATCTCGTTTTTGCAATCTGTTTTTGCATATTGTGTTTTCAAATGGATAAAAAGGATACTTTTATGTCTTGCCCTTTTAATACTATATTGGAGTGGACTAAGAATTATTTATCATGGTCTCAAGCTATGCGCAGTTTTCTTAAGGGTCGTATGCTCTGGCATTATTGTATTGGTGCAATTAGTATTCCTGATAAAGGAGCAAGTGAAGAAGATGCTATCTTTCTTCGTCGCATGATTGAATGGGATAGTCACAACCACATGATCCTCACATGGATTCGGAATACTTCCATTCCATCCATCTCCAATCTGTTAGGCAGCTTTGACGATGCCAAATCAGCATGTGATATGTTGGCCAAAAGGTACTCCACTACTCACGGATCCATGAAATATCAGCTAATAGTTGAATTGCATAAACTGCAACAGGGACCAGGGCAATCCATCAATGACTACTTTGATCAACTTCTCTTCCTTTGGGACCAAATTGACCTTTGTGATCCAATTTGGGCATGCTCAACAGATGCTCAGCAATATGCTACTATTAGGGATGAATTTCGTCTCTATAAGTTCTTGATGTCATTCCACAAGGACTTTGAGCCAATCCGAGGTCAGCTTCTTAATCGTAGTCCTCCTCCCTCTCTTGATACTGCTGTAAATGAGTTGGTTAGAGAAGAAGCTCGACTTGCAACTCTTCAAGCCCAAAATAAGCTCAATGTTTTGGCTATTACTCCTCCTGCTCCTGCCATTGAACAACCTCAGCAATCAGGTGATTCCTCTGGCTTTTACAATCGTCGCAGGCAGAGCAATAAAAGGATCTGTAATTATTGCAAGCGTCATGGCCACACCATTGAGACTTGTTACCATCGTAACAAATCTACTGCTGTTGTTGCTAATACTGAGCCTACTTCGTTGATGCCTTCTAGTTCAGCAGAGTCCCAGTCTTCTGAATCCACTATCAACCTCTCTTTCATGGAACTACAGAAGATCATAACTCATGCTATTCAAATGGCTGGTAATGCATCTCTTTCCACTACCCTCTCAGTTTTGCGCGGTAAGTCTCAAACTTGGCTTTTTGACTCTGCATGTTGCAATCACATGACACCTCACTCATCTTTATTCTCCAAACTTGACCCTACACCACATCCCCTTAATATTCATAAAGCTGATGGTTCCACCATTCATGGGAATAGTCTAGGTTTTGTTTCGACCTCTACCCTCTTTGTTCCTGGGGTTTTCCATGTACCAGACCTATCATATAAATTATGCTCTATGGGCCAATTAGCTAAACTAGGATATCGCCTTATTTTTGACTATTCTGGGTGTATTGTGCAGGATCCGAGGACGGGGCAAGAGCTTAGGACCGGTCCTAGGGTCGGGCGTATGTTTCCCGTAAACAATCTTCATCTTTCACATGTTGCTCCTACCTCTGTTGCTGCTGCAACTACTGCAGTTTTCTCCTTACCTTCTCTCGCACTTTGGCATTCTCGTCTTGGTCATGCCCCATCCTCTCGGGTACAACAGTTAGCTTCTAAAGGTCTATTGGGTTCTGTGTCCAAAGATAATTTTGATTGTACTTCATGTCAGTTAGGAAAACAGCCAGCTTTACCTTTCAATAATAGTAAATCTATCTCTAATAGTATTTTTGAGTTGATTCATTCTGATGTTTGGGGACCTTCTCCTGTTACTAGTATTGGTGGATCTCGATATTTTGTTGTTTTTATTGATGATTATTCTCGTTATAGTTGGATCTTTCCAATGAAATCTCGTTCTGAAATCTTATCAATATATAGTAACTTTGCAAAAATGGTTGAAACACAATTCTCCAAACATATCAAAACTTTTCGATCTGATAATGCTCTCGAATATACTCAAAATGCTTTTCAAACTCTGTTACACTCCTATGGCACTGTACATCATCTAACTTGTCCAGGAACCTCTCAACAAAATGGTCGAGCCGAAAGAAAACTTCGTCATATTCTTGACATTGTTCGTGCTCTTCTTCTCTCTGCCAAAGTTCCTGCCCCATTTTGGGGTGAAGCTGCTCTTCATGCTATTTATGCCATTAATCGCATTCGAAGCGCTGTCATTCATAATCAAACTTCGTATGAGTGCCTTTTTGGATCGTCTCCTAACTATCATTACCTTCGCTCATTCGGATCTGTTTGTTTTGTTATTCTTCAGCCTCATGAACACAACAAACTTGAGCCTCTATCTCGACTTTTTTGTTTTATTGGTTATGGTGAAACTCAAAAAGGGTATCGATGCTATGATCCTGTCTCACATCATCTCCGTGTTTCCCGTAATGTTGTCTTTTGGGAACACCGCTTATTTGTTGAACTTTCTCACTTTCGTTCTTCCCTAACTAATTCAAATGTTTTGGAAATTTTTCTAAATGAGTCTCTTGTTCCTTCTACAGATACTTCTAATCCATCTTTGGACTTCACTATTCAATCTTCAGATATTTTTGATGATTCTCCTAGACAGGTCGTAGAAGAACAGGTTGATAATGAGCTACCTTACCTTGAACATAGGTCCCTTGCTCCTGCTCCGCCTGAAGATCCTCAATAAGACATTCCACCTCGCCACTCAACCCGGGTAAGATACATTCCTACACATTTACTTGACTATCATTGTTACACTGCCCTTACTACACTCCATGAGCCTCACACCTATCGTGAAGCATCTACTAACCCTTCTTGGCAGATTGCAATGAAAGAAGAAATTGATGTATTAACCAAAAAACCATACTTGGGATCTTGTTACTCTCCCTCCTGGTCAATCTATGGTTGGTAGTAAGTGGATCTATAAGATTAAGACTCGCTCTGATGGGTCTATTGATCACTACAAGGCTCGTCTTGTAGCAAGAGGTTTTACACAAGAGTATGGGATTGATTATGAAGAGACTTTTGCTCCAGTTTCTCATATTTCCTCTGTTCGTACCCTCTTAGCTGTTGTTGATGCTAGTAAATGGGACCTTTTTCAGATGGATGTTAAAAATGCATTCCTTAATGAGGATCTGCATGAAGAAGTCTATATGTAACCTCCTCCTGGTCTATCTATTGAAACAAATAAGGTTTGTCGCCTTCGACGTGCAATTTATGGCCTTAAACAAGCTCCACGAGCATGGTTTTCCAAATTTAGTTCCATCATTGATAACTGTATTTTATATAGTTATTTTCATCAATTTTAGTAATGATAATTGCTACGTTCTATTAATATTTAGTTAATTTTTGTTAAATAAATTAATATTTTCCTTTTATGTGCTAAAAGTACATTTTTAATAAAATTAAATAATTTGTATCGAAAATGTACTTAATTTCATATTTCTGTCCACAAATATAATTTATGATAATATAATTTCTTAATTACAATTTATAAAAATCGAAAATATAATTTAAATTAAATTTGGGCTTAATTATAATTATTAAAAGTTTAAAAATTTAATTTAAAATTAGCAAAGGGCTTAACTGTAATTTAAGAAAGTGCAAAATGTAATTTGGATTAAATTTGTGGGTCAAAATATAATTAATAAAAGTTTGAATTTTCTACGCTGGAAAAGAATCGCAGACTTGTGCACAAATCACGACGTTTAAGCACCCACCGTCGATCAAAGCATCAATCTGGCCCAGATTTGGCGAGTACAACCAGACGAGGCAAAATCGCGTGTACAATCTTATTTCGCTCGGCCGTGCTGGGCCCCACGTGGTCGCGAAGGCCGTCGAGCTGGGACCAGCATCATTGCTTACAGATTTTCCCGAGGCGCATCGCCGACCGTCGGATCGATGAATACCCGTACAGTTGCGTGGAACCAAGGCGCGCGAACCGTTCAGGTAGGAATCGTGCGTGACACTTCGGTTGCATGTAGCAGCTGCATCCTCGCTTTACAGAATAAGTATCTACCACGTGTCCCACTAACATTTAAGAAAATCATGTTCCGACACATGGTATTTTACAATGCGTACAAGAACCGCGCCAGATCACGCCTTCCGTTTCCACTGCTTTCACTTTTTTTCGCGCCTCTAATCCTCGCGCTGCTCCTACGTGCAACCGGTTTACTCACCCAATAATATTCTGCCACGTGGCCGTAGGGAATCTTGCAGTGAATCAGATTTTGACACGTGGCAAGCACAATGAATTAAAAAAATTGCAGAATTGGCACCCTGTCTCACGCGTGAATTAAATAATATTTTTCGATACGAAAATCGATTCGAGTGATTTTTGTTTTTCAATAAAAATTATTACGCGTTTTTGATAAAAAAAAAATAAAAATGTAATATTTTAGATGTATTTTTTAGCTATAAATAGGTGATATCAGGATAGAGCTAGGAGTTTTTTTTTTGTTTTAGAATTTTTGTGTAGTGTTTTGCTTGACTCAGAACACGCAGGTTTAGCCATTTTTGGCTTTTGTTGTGTTCTGTGTGTGCCAAATATTTTCGTATGTGATGTTTTAATTTTCCTTCTTCTTCTTCTAATTTTTCTACATATATTGTAATTTTTATTTTAATTTAATGAAGTAATTTAATTTTTCTATGGTTGCATTTGATCTAAATTTATGAAGCTTTGATTTTAACTATTTTTGATAGATTTATAAGACGTTCGATTTGTTCGTTCTATTTTGTGCTTAATGCTTTTTGATTATTTACGAATTTTATCAAAATGATTTGTGGCATAAAAATAAACTTGAGAAAGGCATTTTTGTGTATATCAAGCTCAGTAAATAGAATGACATGTACGATGAAGGATAGGAATATACCCTAATTATATGTGTGGCCTTTGAAAACTTAAAACGTAAAGAATCTTGGTGAATTTAATTCTCATAGAAATATAGTGAATTAATTTAACGAGGTGTGTTTATACGGAGCTCAGAAGAGATGTATGAATAAAAAAAAAGAAGTTTTCGGTTAACAAATTAAATGTACTAAAAAATATAAATCCAAAGAAAATAATATGATTAGGTGGATTACTGAAAAATTGCAATCCTAGAGTTCTCTTATTTTCTTTTTACCTTTTTTTTCCATATCAACGATTGTTTTGGATAAAATCAGAAAGATACAATTTTAGTACTCAACAAACTATAGTAACAAATCTCCGTGGGAACGATCTTTACTTACAAATCTTTATTACTTGTGACCGTATATACTTGCACGATTTCTGTGTGTTGTAAAACACGCAACAATCATCCTTCGCTTGGGTTACACTACCAGTCCTTATGATTCTGCCTTATTTCTTCGTCGTAATGATAAAGGAACCATCTTGCTTCTTCTATATGTGGATGATATGATCATAACCGGTGATGACCTCAATGGCATTCAAGAACTCAAGGATTTTCTTAGTCAGCAGTTTGAGATGAAAGACCTTGGACATTTAAGCTATTTCTTGGGACTTGAGATCACTCGTTCCACAGATGGTCTTTACATTACTCAAGGAAAGTATGCATCTGACCTCATATCTCAAGCTGGACTCACTAACAGCAAGACTGTTGACACTCCAGTTGAACTTAATATGCATCTGACACCATCAGAGGGGCAACCATTGTCTAATCCTTCTCTTTATAGACGATTGGTTGGCAGTCTGGTTTATCTTACAGTTACTCGTCCAGACATCTCTTATGCTGTTCATCAGGTGAGTCAGTATTTGTCTGCTCCACGATCGACTCATTATGCTGTTGTTTTGCGTATTCTACGATACTTGAAAGGCACTATCTTCCATGGCCTTTCTACTCAGCTCAGTCTCCTTTAGTACTTCGTGCATTCTCTGATGCTGATTGGGTAGGAGATCCTACTGATCGTAGGTCCACTACAGGTTATTGCTTCCTCCTTGGTACTTCTTTGATTTCTTGGCAAAATAAGAAACAAACCTTTGTGGCCCGCTCCCGTACTGAAGCAGAATATCGTGCTCTTGCTGATACCACATTCGAGGTCCTTTGGCTACGATGGCTCCTTAAGGATTTGGGTATGTCCACATCTTCTGCAACTCCTCTTTATTGTGATAATCAGAGTGCCATTCATATTGCTCACAACGATGTCTTCCATGAACGGACTAAACACATCGAGATTGATTGTCACTTTATTCACTCTCATCTTATCCATGGTGCTTTCAAGCTTTTCCTCATTTCCTCCAACGATCAACTTGCAGATATTTTCACTAAGGCACTTCCCAAAGGACGCACTCGTAATTTAGTTGACAACTTCAAATTGGTCTCACATCCACCTTTGAGTTTGAGGGGGGCTGTTAATATATATCTAATAATATATTAATATCTACTATTGTATATCTATTTACTGTAGTGATATCTATATTTCATTACTTTAGACATATTTAGTTTATTTGTAATTTTTATATAAAGGCACCATGTATATTCATTTAATTACATAATAGAATACAATCATTAAGTATTTCTAACATTACGTATACGGGGTTAGAGTTTTTCAAACATAAAAGATATCTTAATTTATGGTAAACATAATAGTATGAGATAATTACCTATGTTTATTATCAATAATAATGCTACACATACAAGTATATTTAAGAGAAACAAATAGATACGGTGGCCAAGACAAAAGTAATCCTACAAATAACACATGTTTATGTTGAATTATTTATAATTTAAAGCAGTCAAACAATTGACCAAAAAATCTTACAATATAATAAAATATAAAATGTCAAATTTTTAATAGAATTATATTTTCTCATGTTTGTAACTCTTAAAAGATTAATAAATACACACACATTTATATTATCAATAATGTATGCATCCAATAAACATTTTTTTATATGTTTAAGACTTTTTTATTATTATTGTTTTAAATATGTGATTAATTAAACAAGCATTTATTTAAACGTGTTCTATTCAATTGTTTAATTTTAAGAAAAACTCCTAATATAAGATATTTTATCTAGAGAATTGGATTAACATTTTTCTTTATGTATTTTGTTAGTTATATAATGGTTTTATGTGTTTTTATGAAAATTAATTCCAGTGTATTTTCATATTTATGTTTGTTAGATATTAAATTTTTTTTATCAACAAAGTGTTTGTGTGTTTTTAACACTCTTAGATCTGCAAAGATTTAACAAATTGTAGATACTTTATTCATTTTAAAGTTTCATTAATATAAAGCTTCAAGCAATTATATATATTAAGATATATATTCAGTGGTGAAGATGCTTATAAATAAGCCAAATAACAAAACTAATATTTTGATAGTTCTTTTAATATAATTATGTTAAATTTATGTGTCCTTTACTCTCTAATATTTTAACATATATTAATAAGTTTTATCCGAATAAATGATATTTTTATTTTATTTTTGAGATATAAGTATTAATGAAATATTTATCATCTTTTACAAAAAAAAAAAAAAATTCATAATATAGAATTGAGTTATTCTAATATGAATTCAATTTGAGTTAATTCTATTATAATATATTTAAGTCACTATCCATCTTATTATTCATTTTCTCAATTTTTATTTCCTCTGTGTGTAAATTTGATATATATTTATAAAAAAATTACACTCATGTAATTATCTTTTTGTTACACAAATAAGTAAATTTTTTACGTATTCAAGCTCTACATTATAATATACCACTAAATAAAGCTTATATTTGTTTATAAAAAATGCTAAAATTTGACCTACATTGCTTTCAATTAGTTTGAAATACAAATTGAATAACCTTATTTTAGTGAAGGAAGAATTTTTTTTTTAAATGTGAAAATAAAAACAGAATTAAAATTTGTTTGATTTTATATGATTTAGTTGTTAACGTAAAAAAAAAAATATATGCATGGTCTGGAAGAGGTGTTAAAGATGAAACTCAATTTATAAAGATAATGATATCATGCAATTAAATCTTAATAAAATTGGTACTTCCTGGGTTTATCCCAACTGTCCGTCTTCTTGATTTCAGTAGCCATCATACCATTAGTCTTGTGTTCCTATCTCTTGGTGGAAAACCGCAGAGAAAATTCAAATTTTTCATAGGGATAACCAGATTAAGAAAATTGTTTTATGAGATGGGTTAAGGAATTATACTCTCTGTTCCATCAAATCTTATATCCTAAATTTATTATATATATATATATATATATATATATATATATATATATTTATGAAAATAAAACATTATAATTAAAATATATTTTTATTATTTAATAATTATCAAAATAAACAATCTAATTAAATATAATTTATACTTATATTTAATATCTATTCAATATAATTTTTAATTTATTTTATATATTATTAATTAATTTTTTAATTTAAAATATAAAATATATAATTAAATATATATTATTAATAAGTGAGATTCTCCCTATTAATATATATCTAGTAACATATTAATGTATATATATCTGTTAATGTATATCTATTTACTTTAGACATATCTAGTTTACTTGTAACTCCCATATAAAGGCAACCATGTAATTCATTTAATGATAGAATAAAATACAATCATTAAGTATTTCTAACATAGTATTAGAGCCATTATTCTTGTCTTTCTAACAGTCTTGCCTTTTTTGGTGTTACTTAACCTTTATAGCTTCCGCTGTCACAAGCCGCTGCAATCATTCACCGTTGAACCTCCGACGTTTTTCACCCGTTATCCTTAGGTTTCGGGACTACAGTCGCCGTTGTTAAAGAGTTCCGCACCACACAAACCACTGCAATCACCGCCGCCGCCGTGCATATTGTTTCGATAATTTTTCTGCATATACCATTGTGATCGGCTCGACCTAATCTACACAACCGTGAAAGTATCGCAACCATCGGACACCACACGCTCCCTCACGCGCTTCTCAAACGATCTGCACATCCTTTCACGCGCTGTCCCGAAATAAACTACCACTGTAAATCTTAACCCGACGACCTATCTGTAGATACCACTGTGATCACCGCGACCCGATCTATATAACCGTGGGAGTATCACAGTCATAAGCCTCCATATGCGCCCGCGCGTGGATCTGACGTGCCAAGCACGTTGCGCTCTGCTCGTGACGTCATCAGTAACTTCTTAAGGCTGACATCATCATAGCATCCAGCTGATGTCACAGAGCCCGCTTCCCGTTGACCTTTGCGAGACCGTGTTGCCCATTGACTTTGCTACCCATGCTCACCATACTGCCCGTTGACTTTTCATAGTGCAGGTCCTCCTTACTTAGTTTTTCGCGTAGATCTCATTTTTGCAGTCCATTTTTGCATATTGTGTTTCCAAATGGATAAAAAGGATGTTTTTGTTTCTTGTCCTATCAATACTATATTAGAGCGGACTAAGAATTACTTGTCATGGTCTCAAGCTATGCACAGTTTTCTTAAGGGTCGTATGCTCTGGCATTATTGTACTGGGGCAATTATCATTCATGTTAAAGAAACAAACGAAGAAGATGCTACTTTCCTTCATCGCATGACTGAATGGGATAGTCACAATCACATGATCCTCACATGGATTCAGAATACTTCCATTCCCTCCATCTCCAATCTGTTGGGCAGCTTTGATGATGCCAAATCAGCATGTGATATGTTGGCCAAAAGGTACTCCACTACTCACGGATCCATGAAATATCAGCTAATAGTTGAATTGCATAAACTGCAACAGGGACCAGGGCAATCCATCAATGACTACTTTGATCAACTTCTCTTCCTTTGGGACCAAATTGACCTTTGTGATCCAATTTGGGCATGCTCAACAGATGCTCAACAATATGCTACTATTAGGGATGAATTTCGTCTCTATAAGTTCTTGATGTCACTCCACAAGGACTTTGAGCCAATCCGAGGTCAGCTTCTTAATCGTAGTCCTCCTCCCTCTCTTGATACTACTGTAAATGAGTTGGTTAGAGAAGAAGCTCGACTTGCAACCCTTCAAGCCCAAAATAAGCTCAATGTTTTGGCTATTACTCCTCCTGCTCCTGCCTTTGAACAACCTCAATAATCAGGTGATTCCTCTGGCTTTTACAATCGTCACAGACAGAGCAATAAAAGGTTATGCAATTATTGCAAGCGTCATGGCCACATCATTGAGACTTGTTACCGTCGCAACAAATCTACTATTGTTGTTGCTAATACTGAGTCTACTTCGCTGATGCCTTCTAGTTCAGCAGAGTCCCAGTCTTCTGGATCCTCTATTAACCTCTCATCCACTGAACTATAGAAGATCATAACTCAGGTTGTTCACTACTCTCTTTCCACTACTATTTGGGCATGCTGGTAATGCATCTCTTTCCACTACTCTCTCAGTTCTGCCCGGAAAGTCTCCGACTTGGCTTTTTGACTCTACATGTTGTAATCACATGACACCTCACTCGTCTTTATTCTCTAAACTTGACCCTGCACCATATCCCCTTAATATTCATATAGCTGATGGTTCTACCATTCATGGGAATAATCTAGGTTTTGTTTCGACCTATACCCTCTATGTTGCAGGGGTTTTCCATGTACCTGACCTATCCTATAATTTATGCTCTGTGGGACAATTAGCTGAACTAAGATATCGCCTTATTTTTGACTATTTTGGGTGTATTGTGCATGATCCGAGGACGGGGCAAGAGCTTGGGACCGGTCCTAGGGTCGGGCGTATGTTTCCCGTAAACAATCTTCATCTTTCACCTGTTGCTCCTACCTCTGTTGCTACTACAACTTTTGCAGTTTCTTCCTTACCTTCTCTTGCAATTTGGAATTCTCATCTTGGCCATGCCACATCCACTCGGGTACAACAGTTAGCTTCTAAAGGTCTATTGGGTTCTGTGTCCAAAGACAATTTTGATTTTACTTCATGCTAGTTAGGAAAACAACCAACTTTACCTTTCAATAATAGTAAATCTATCTCTAATAGTATTTTTGAGTTAATTCATTTTGATGTTTGGGGACCTTTTCCTATTACTAGTATTGGTGGATCTCGATATTTTGTTGTTTTTATTGATGATTATTCTAGTTATAGTTGGATCTTTCCAATGAAATCTTATTTTGAAATCTTATCAATATATAGTAACTTTGCAAAAATGGTTGAAACATAATTATCCAAACATATCAAAAAATTTCGATCTGATAATGCTGTTGAATATACTCAAAATGCTTTTCAAGCTCTGTTACACTCCTATGGCATTGTACATCATCTAACCTGTCCAGGAACCTCTCAATAAAATGGCAAAGCCAAAAGAAAACTTCGTCATATTCTTGACATTGTTCGTGCTCTTCTTCTTTCTGCCAAAGTTCCTACCCCATTTTGGGGTGAAGCCGCTCTTCATGTTGTTCATGCCATTAATCGCATTCCAAGCGCTGTCATTCATAATCATACTCCATATGAGCGCCTTTTTGGGTCATCTCCTGACTATCATTACTTCGCTCATTCAGATCTTCCCGTTTCGTTCTTCTTCAGCCTCATGAACACAACAAACTTGAGCCTCGATCTAGACTTTGTTGTTTTCTTGGTTATGGTCTTCAAACTGGTGAAGAATCCTCATCCCGTAAACATTTAGTGTAATGACAAGGATGAATGTCAAACCTTCACCCACCCTATCCCTACCCTTCTCATAACTAAGGATGAACACCGACATGATGAGAACAATTTTTGATATAATTATTCGTGATAGATGATTTTTTGCCAGTGGATAAAGGTTCGAAACAGTTATTAAAAAATACAAAAAAAATTGTTTTTCTAAACTTTATAAAAAATTTCTATTAAACATGATACAACAAATACATAATAAAAAATAAACAATTTTAATTTTAATTTAATAGAATAGAATAAATCCAAAATTCAATTGTACATACAAATAAATGAGCAAATACAAATAAAGTATTCCAATCTCATACAAATATTGGAATTTAACTACATAAATTTTAAAAAATTAAGTACAATATAGCAAAAAATTTATCTTCTAATTATTCTTCAACAGTACGAATATTCTGTAAAAATAAAACATATAAATCATTTTTGCAAATCAAAATAACAAATTGATTAATCAATAATGTAAAATATTTACCTTAACATCATATTTTGCAATAGTAATAGTGAAAGCGAATAAAACTGGAACTAACATATATGAATAAATTATAAATTATGTGATTACACAATTAAATAATTAATATATAGTATATAAAACAAATGTTAATAAAATATAACATGCACAGATACTAAATATATAGACTTATACCTTATTTATAAATATTAGCCTATAATCAATCTTGGGTACATATCAAATCTTGCAATGTGTTTTCTTTGAGTCTACTACAATGGTTACTCACTTGTGCTAAATGCATATTCAGAAGCAATTATGATCATAAGAATATCCTAGATATTTCTAATCATGCCATGCATTAATGGATACTTATGTTTGTTGCACTTTCACCAAGACAATATATCAAACTCTTTATCCTAAATTTTCATATCAACTTCTTCTAAATAAGAGTCTAAATTAGATTTCAAAGGTCCATTTTTATTTTGCATTAATTTTTATTGTTTATACTTGATTATACCACTAAGATTGAGAACACTAATACCTTTTGAACTTTGAGACATATTCGAACATGTTGAAAACTCCATTTGTTGACTCTCTTCTTCTATAATTTGTTTCTTTCTATACATATTTATCAAATCACAACACTTTCTTCTTACCTTTTTTAATTTCAAAAATGGAATTCTCTCCATATATTCTTGGAAAATAGAATTCGAGATAATTCATCTTAAATCTATGATTCAAAACAATTCATATAGCCATGGCAATATTAACTTCTTGCCAAAACTTGTCAAATTTTACAAGTATGTTTTTAGCCATTCCATTGATCAAATCATCCTCAAAATTAACCTAATGATATAATGTAAATTTGATGTCACAAATATGAGGAAATAACATGTTTATAGTGGGATAGTTGGAACTAGAAATCAATTCAGTGATCTTGTAAAATACCTCTAACTTATCACAAATATTACTTGATATTTTTCAATCAAAGTCACTAAGAAGAATATTATAATTCTTATCCAATTGTTTCAAACGAGGAAACATTTTCTCATAAAACAATGCATCTTTAAGCATTAAAAAGGTAGAATTCCAACGAGTTTGACAATCAAGAGATAAATTCTTACAAGAAGACTTTATCTCTTGAGATACAAATTTTAAAAATTTTTCCTCTCTCTTTTGTGTTGTTGTCCAATATGTAACACTATCTCTAACTTAACAATGCATTGATAAAATACATTCAACCCATCTTTCACTATTAAGTTTAATATGCGAGCAGCACAATACATATGAAAAATATCTCCATACAATAACATTGAAGTTCTATATAATGAATTTAACAGATCAGGTAACATTGAGTAATTAGTAGAACAATTATCTAAAGTTAGGGTTGAAATCTTACGATCAATGTTTCAATCCAAAAAGCAACCCATCAATTCCTCGTTAATAACCTGAGAAGTGTATGGAGCATAAACATATATAAACCTACAAAAATTTATATACAATCATTTAATATATTAAATCTCTAAAACTTTTATTTCATACGAATTGCATAAATTTTAATAATAAATTTATAAAATTTACCTTATTATTTTACTATGCAAATATCAATTGCCATCAATGAAATGACAAGTTACAACCATGAATCCTTTGTTATGATTTCCAGACTTCCATATATCACTTGTGATTGTAACATGACTTCTGTTGTTTTCCAACATATCTATTATTATTTTTCTCAACATCATATATCTTTATAATGTCTCTCTTAACTATCGCACAAGAAATAGGCTTCCATATTGGTTGTAATAAATGTGAATACTCCCTAAATCTATAATGCTCAACAATACTAAGAGGATACTCATGTAGAATTATCATCTTTGCACATTTATCATGAGAAACTTGAGAATCAAAATTTCAATGTCCTAACTCATTTCTATCCCTTTAGGATTTAATAATGGTTGATCTATAACCATATCTTTCTGTTTGAATGGACAAACTTTTGTATGTGCTTTCAAGTGAGGTGTGTCATTCCTTGTATCACCTTCTAACCTTTTTCAACAATAATTACATATTGCCTTCCATTTCCCATTAATTTTCTTCCTATCAAAATGAACCCATGCTTCAAAATTTAATTTAGCCTTCTCATCTTCTTCTTCACTACATTCATGTGATGGTTGACTTTGTATATTTTTAGGTAAAGAGGTTGATGTAAAGAGATGATCATTTGTATGCTGATTGGCACATGAAGTTCCATCACTTGTTACCTCCACATTAAGTTCAATGTCATTTCCTCCTTGTGAGGATTGTGGTGAATTTTTTTGAAAAAATAACTTTCAAAGTTTAAATTCACACACACACACACACACACATACACACACACACACACACATATATATATATATATAAATGCATATATTTTGTATTATCTCTCGTTATCTTCTCAACATATTCACTTGGCATAATGTTTAAAGCCTTTGTCTTCCTCACAAATCTCAAACTGTACAAGATATGATAAAGGAACTCAAATTCTAATAAATCTTATTCTTAACCAACAATATATACTTGTTATCTCTTCAACTAAAAAGCAAACTTGTCATTGAAAGGTTGACAATTTAAATGAGCTAAGAAACAAACTTGTCACTTTCTTGACAATTTTAATCAGATTGTACCATGATTACGCATAAATATAATAAGATTGTACCATGATTACGCATTAAGCCTCACTTTATGTCAGGCACTATTGTAATAGATACATTTAGAATTCTAATAATGAAAATAATAATATATAAGGTGATAAAAATTGTTTTGAAGTATAATAAAAGTGCTTTAAATAGTAAACAGACCTATCATATTATGTTAATTTATTTTTTGAGCTTTCTAGTTAGAGCTTAAAATGAGAAAGAAATAGTTATAATTCTAAAGCTAAAAGAGCTAACTTTATTATAAAAGATAACAAAAATTAGCTTTAATTCCATACACAAAATAGTGTAGACACTTTTTAAGTAAAGTATTTGGACAAAATAATATAGATTTGAGTTTTTGATAAAAATAAAAATCAAGATTTTGCAAAATGCTAGGAATGAAAAATATTTCAAAAGAATCAATAGGCAATAGTGAGTCTCGATTCTCAAAAGCAAACTACAGTCTACAGCATCGATATAAGCAAAATTGTAAAAGAGAACACGAATCATAGAATAGAGTAAGTGAGAGATCTACTTCATATGAGGAGAAAAGGAAACACTTTATGTATCTACTTGATAAGATCAAGAAGAAGAAGAAGCTGAGAAAGACTGTAGAAGTGAATGAGAAAAGAACTAACCGGGGGGGAGTTGAGAGCAGTAGAGGGCTAAGAGTTGAGAATAGCAGGGCAAAGATTTGAATAAATTCTAACTCTTTCATAGTTTCGTTTATATAGCTAGCGAAAAATCTAAGATTGAAAGTGAAACCGAAAACCCTAACTTAATTAATATATAATTTAATTTATTAAATATATAAATTAATTAAATAAATATAATTAATTTCGGGTATAGATGTGTACGATTTTTAGTATAACCGTAACCGTAACCAAATCGTACCCGTTGCTTCATGTTTGAGGTTTATATCCAAAACCGTACCTATCTTTGAAATTTATCGGATAAAAACTAAACTGTTAGTTCGGATAACCACGGATAACCAAACTTATAATTTTTTTGTCCATTTCTACTGATAATTCTTCCACATTCTCGAAATCACCAAATCACCATCCTAAAACTCTAATTTAGTGCAAATCTTGTATTTTTTGGTGTAAAGTTGCAAATTTTTTTTTTCTTTTTTTTAAATCTTCATATCAATGTATTAAATATCTCACGGAATATTTTTATTTATTTTATTAATTATTATATTTAATTAATTATATTTTTAATTAAAAAAATAACAAATTTATTAACTAAAATATTATATTTGTTAAGTGAACTCAACTTACATAGATAAAAATAAATATTTTATGTAATTAAAATATCATACAATTAAAAATATACACAACTATTAATTTTAATATTCGAGTATATTCATTTTATAAATATTTAATTAATATATTTAAAAACATAATGTAAGTTTTTTTATTCTTTATTTGTCTATATTGAGTAAGAAAGTATTAAAATTAAGTATTTTTATTTATCACTATCTCAACTTCTCTATAATTAATTGAGTCTTAAATAATGTTCAACTTCGATTATCATATTATATATAATAATACACATAATTATTATATCATATAAATAAAATAAAAATAATAACATGCTAATAATATTGCATTATATATGTCTATCAATTATTAATATTATTTTAATGGTAAAGTTTAGAGTCTTTTGGAGTAATTTTTAAGGATTAATTAGGATTTATATTTAAATATATTGAGTTTGTGAGTTGTAAATATTTGTAATGTATTTAAAATTTTGAAATTATATATATTTGATATAAATATATTAGAATTTATAAAAATTACGTAATAATGTATATATTTATAATTTCAAAATTTTAATAAGTTATGCATCTATTTATAACTTTATAAATATTAATAAAACGTAATTAATTAGACTTGCACTGAAATGATCTGTTATGGTCTCAGCGGTTTAACATTTTGAGCGAGGTTTTCCAATTCTTGCTTAATTAAATAAAATCTCGGGAATTTAATCCACAACTATCTCTTTCGAATCCGAGATAAAATATTTGGGTTTCCTTGTTAGGTTTGGAATTGAGAAATTGAGCCATGGCAAGCGAGAAAACTCAAATCTATCACGAGAGGCAAAAACTACAGTTATGTCTTCTTCACTCCCTTAATAATCTTTTTCAGGTAGTTCTATCCCTTACCGACTCATATTTTCTTTGTTTTTTTTGGTAGAATTGTAAAATAAATTGATAATTTAGTTCTGAATTACCGAATCACGATTTTCTCAGGTTTTTATGATCTACTTTCTAGCCTTCAATCCAAAGCGGTTGAAAACGGCATCTTATATATCTATATAATATAGATATATAAGATATTTTTATTTAATGAAATAGTAAAAGATAAAAGAAAAATTTATTTTTAATTATCAATTTAAAATTTAATATTATTATAAATTTAAAATCTTATTAATTCTAAATAATTTGTTATATAAGATTAGTGTTTTCGGGTTTTCCTCTTTTGTATTAAGCTTTTTTTTTTTTCTTAATAAAGATTTGCTACAAAGCGTTTTTTGAGTTAACGTGCCACAATTATGGACTCATATTTTTTGTTCTATTTTTCTATTTGAATATTTTATTTTCAATTTAAAGATAAAGTTTCTATATGTTTTCTTCTATTTTAGAAGGAGAAAGAAAAAAATATTAAATGATATAAATTAAAATATTTATAATATATTATTTTTAATTGATTAGAATCCAAACAAATTAAACAAAATCAAATAAAAGTGGATGAAGTAAAGGAAGAAAATTGATATATTATGTACATTATATATGCAATTCCATGTACATATAAAGATAATATTGTAGATTGGTCTAGTATGGTAGAAAGAAAAATTGTTTTGATCGTCCTTTCCTTTTGTTTTTCTTTCTTGTTTAATGTTGATTAGAAATATATTATCAACAGGAAAAAGACGCTTTTACTCGATCAAGCTTGAACGAGATTGCTGAAAAGCTTGTCCTTGATGTAACCCACAGTGAAGCTTGGTCACCCTTATCTGTAATCTTTAAATCTCATCATAATACAATTACAGGAAATTATGATATAAATGTCCTAATTGCTGCTTTAGAAGGAAAGGGCAAGACTCTGACATGGCATGATCATCGTAATGGGGCTTCTACCATTGATCTAGATGGCTTTGAAGATGCTTTAATGGGTATTGTACTCAATGTTCCGGTTAGAAAGTTTGGTGGGTTATGGAAAAGTAGGCATTGGGTTGCATTGAGAAAGATTGACAGGGTATGGTATAATTTAGATAGTGATCTTTTTGCTCCTATGGCTTTTAAAGATACTGAAGAAGTTAGAAAGTTCTTGGATCACAATATTGGGCGTGGTGCTGAGCTTTTGCTGGTTATGAATAAACATTGACTATTGATTTTCTTGAAAGTTAAATTTGAGTTTCTAATATGCTATCTGATATGTATCTCAATTTTTCTTGACCATTGGAGAATCGGGCACAGTTCATCTGTGAAAATTGATTCTTATTGATTGCTCCCTGAAACTATTTCTTGTGTTGATGAACAAAAGACAAAAGTGAACTCATTGGAGTTTTTGTAATCTTGTCACCAGTAGTATTAAGTGTCATATGAGATGATAAATAGCTGCTAATGTTTCAGTAATCACTTGATTTTGTATAGTTTCTTGGAGTGTCGTGATGATTAGACTTTGTTTTTATTTTTGGTGAAAGGAAACTCTTTTGAGAAGGGTTCGAGTGTGAACATGTATGTCGGGACTTGAAAGATGGTGAATTATGTCTGAGCGGGACGAAACCATAGAAAATTTTAGTGGAGGCCTTTAGCGATACTGAAGCGCAAAACATTCGTCTAACTTGGATATAGAGACAAAAAAACTAATTGAATCATCTAGTAGTTGGTTCCCTTTTAAGTTTTCCTCTCAAGATAGCTGGAGTTCCCAAATGAATTCTATCGAGTAAGGCCAATGATTAGAAGCATTCAGGTGCAATACTCTCTATTCTCAAACTTTAAATAGAAAGGACGTGCGACTGCTTTGTTGAGTCACGTCAAGGAGTCGAGAGCTCTAAGTGGACCATTTTTGGTAAGCATGATTGGTGATGCAGGATGAATCAGAAGTTGGGTTATGGTGCTCAACTCTGCCCTAACCTAGAACCCCCAAAGGCTATTGTTTGATTAAGATAGCAGGAAAATGGTCATGGAAGTCGAAATGAAATCAGGCTTCTCAAGGGATCTTCCCTTTAAAATGAAATATTAGAGGACATAACTCCTGATTAAGCATGTGAATGTAGTTTTTAAATTCATCTGTACCTGATAAGCAGTCCAACTGTGTAACATGATAAATAGAGTGTTGAGGGGAAATTTTATTGTACAAATTCAAAAACATCCGTAATCACACAAAATGTACTTGATCTGGTATTCTGTTCTTACTAAAAGGTAATCTTTCATTGCAATTACAAACTAATTGATGGTATTCTGGTATTAGCTGTGCTCCTTTCAACTGTTGCTGATTAGTGCTCCAAAACTCATACTGTCTTTCATTTGCAGTTTATACTCTGTAGAATAGATAGTTCTTGTCCTAGGATACTAATTGATGGATTTCTTCTGTGTATTAAATTGATGAGGTAGAATTCTTCATTGTTCTATTATTCCCTTTAAGGATTCACCAAAATTTACCCATTCTCATAACCCGAGCAAGATCGAATCTACCAATCTTGTCTCCTCCTTCACCCAAAAGCAAAAACCAATACATGTCGAGCAATTTCTATACATATAAATGTTGTGCTATGTAGTATATACAAAATAGGTTGCTGAAAAGTTCATTTCTGAATGACATATTAGTAAAAGAAACGTATGATATCCTAACATGTTGGGTACCTTATGAACTAGTACTCTTTGGACCCAGAAAGTTCATTTCTGAAGCGCTTTTTGTAGTTAGAAGCACTTTTACATGGTCACAGAAATAGAAACAAACAAACCATCCCTCTGAAGCCAACCACTTCTTAAAAACTACATCCAAATGGGCCTTCGTATTGGTTGCATGAAAGAGTATTGTTGAGACAGTAAGACATGCTTATTTCTTGCCTCGAATGACATCTATTATGCTGTCAGTAATTTTAGTTCCTTTAAAATTTACATGTGTGCACATGTAATGTGGTCCAAACAGTTATGCCAGAAGATGCATATCAATAGTTGTTTAGAGATACACCTTCGATCATGATGACCATTAAATAATGTATTTAGTACACCCAGATCATTCATTTCCCTGTAGCTCTACTTTTTTATTTAGTAATTTGTTTGTTGGAAAGTATCACTTTTTATTTTTTAATGCTTGCACTGCATGCAGACAGTGTGCTTACGTAGTCAAAATCAAGTTTCAACCTTTGGTTAGATACTGCTAATGAATCTCTTTTCTTAAAGACACTAGTCACACCTTTTAATTTAAGAAAATTAAATATTTTAAATTTGAGGTGAATTTTAAATTATATAACATATTGTTATTGGTGATAATACAGTTGGACTGACATATTTATATCCAATAAAAATTGATACGTTAATTGTGATATTTATTTTAAGACGTGATTTTCTGAGCTTTCTCAATGTAAGTACTCTACCTTCTTCCATATATAGAGTGTATCAACTATAAAAAGATCTCAGCTCACTATCTTCTTTCTATCTATCTTTCCCTCTCCTTTCAATATGTCAAGACGAACGAATCATCATGGAGGCAGACAAGATTACAAGGCAGAGAGTACATCCACATTCTGTTATTACAAACAAAATTCCAGCAGCAGAAAATCTGGAAACAATAATTTTATTGGAAAGTTTGGATTTATATCTCCCCGAGGGTCAGGGCTATTACCATTTAGACTACTCGATCAATTTGCTGAAAGGTTTGTAAGAGTTGTATGCATGGTATCTGAGAAGAGGAGACCAGCTCCAGAGAATTCTAAGCCTGGAACATCAAAGCCCTTGTCTCCTCTTGATTCTCAAAGAGTAGAAGCTGTCGAAGATTGCATTAAGTTCATAAACTCTTCTTGTACTTTGTCAAGATCAAATTCTACCACCAATTCATGTTAGCGTCGTCTTGAAATATACTTTGATATTTTGTTGAACTTTGTAAGATATACAAAGATCATCTTATAGTTTATGTTCAATCTCTTAAAGATACACACGTATTGCCTCTTGTTCTGAATTATATGAAGTATTCTTCTATGTTTTTCATTGGCCTTTCTTTCCTTAACTAACTCAATTTAGTAGTTTTGCTGTCTTTGCAGGATTTTATTCTCCATATCTGTAATGCAATCATTCTGCTTCTTTTTCAATTAATGTATTCATGACCAGGGGAGGATGTACATGGTTGTAAGAGGGACACATGTTCTATCTCCCTTGATCAAAAATGTAATTTTACATGTAAATTTTTACAAATTTTATAAAAGAAATTATATTTAACATGTAATACTCCTTTCAATTTAATTTTTAGGTTCATAATTTAAGTGTAAGATATTTTAAACTGAAATTTTACATATAAGATTTAAATTTGTAACAAACTTTACATTTTGATACTTATTTGTTCAAAAAAAAAATTTTTTTTCAAATTCTTAGCCATATTGTTTAATTTATTTTTTTACTTATAAATTTTTAATGCGAATATTGTATATTGTATTATTGATTGTTAGTGAATGCCACATCTAAATTGAAATCCTAGATATGTCAATGTTCATGATTAATTATTGATTGGTTATTTACTAAGTTGATGGGTGGTTTTTACGAATTAATTCTTCAAACTCATTCCATTTTCTGATGAAGCTGGGAAATAAAAAATAATTAGTAGTAGCATCCTCAGTTTCTAAAGAAGTACGATCTTTTGTCTTCGCTTTTTCAGAACAATTTATCTCATTGCTATCTGAAAGTGCCTTTTCTGTGCTTTTGTATATGTTTTTGGTCCAAGAAATTATAGTAGTACACACAAGAAAAAATGAAGCTAAATCAATCATGCTGCATGATTCATGCATATTAATTCAAATGGACAGAATGATAGAGGGAATTAAATGGCAGAGAACAAGAATGAACCAAAAAGCTTCTTTATGTTTCATTTTCAGTTCTTGGCAAAGAAAACATCAAAACCACCCTTCTTTCGAGGCATAGCCACAGAATGCCTCTACGGCCAGCAACCGGATGACCGTTATTGTCTTCAACCTTTTGCAGGATTGGATCAGTCTCATAAAATTGATCTTCCTTCTAATAATCCAATCAAGAATCCCCTTCTCCTCTTGGGTTCCTCCGGCTGCACCCTTTGTTACTTTTGCTACAACCACTTTCTGTTAGTAACTGTTGGACCAAACCTTATCATTAGAGAAACCAATTTTTAGCTTAATCTGCTTTTATGTGAAAGTGCTTATCAATCTCTTAAAGTAGAATGGTAAATGGTGATGACGAGGGAGGAGAATTAAGAGAGTGGCAAATTGGAAAGGATAATAAATAAATTAACCTGGGATTGGTTAAGTGAACATGAACAGTTAGATGGGTTTTGCATGGTGATTTTTAGATTTCAAGGAAGAGCTTTAAACACGAGTTCTTCACAAGTTTCTTATCCTTCAATTCTATCATTTTCCTGATAACAAATTTAGAAAATACTAGCATTTTTTTTTTTTGTGTGGTTCTTTTTCCTAGTGTTGGTTTTACAAAGGAGGAATTTTTTGGCTAGCGGTTATAATGAATACATAAATTTTCAAATGATTATGTAATATTTAATAAATATCATAGTCAAGAATAATACAATTGAACATAAAAATTGAAACTTAATGTAAACATAAAATTAAGAACAATTATATAATAAACTAAATATACAAAACCTGAACTTTCGATTGTGCTGTAAACTTCTCCTCAATGTAAGAATAAATCTTCATTTAAATGTCCATTACTCTTACGTTCATCAAACATTTGCATTTTTTTATATCTCTTCAAGTTTCTTTATTAAAAAAGTAGGATCAGGGGGAGGTGCATTAGAGTCCAAACTCTCGGCAGCTTGTGACACTGTAATAGAATCAAATATCACCTCCTTAGCATGAGCAAGTAGAAAATAAAAAATTAGGGCATTATCAACCGCTAGAACAGTGTTCACTTGAAGCAAAAAGACAGCAAAAATGACAGCAATCAAACATTACACAAAAAATAAAAAACAAACTTCAAGTATACAAAACTATCTAAAATTGTTGAAAACAAAATACAAAAATTAAATCCTTTCCATATTAAAAGAAATCAATTGAATACTGTCATCTGAAATTGTCTGAACCTCTTGAAATTTTGGAAACATACCGGAATACCATTTCAATATAAGAGGAAATGTTTGTAGTCGATAACTAACATATTTCAATGAAATTGTAGGAATTGCCTTATATATTCATAACTGAAATGCCAGTGAAAAACCAGATAACTGAAATCGAATACGTTAATCCTGTTGTGATTTTAAACCCAAAACATATTTTTTAGACTCCAAATCATGTGGTGTGCAAGACATCTCAAAGTAATCACAACTTAAACAATCAAAGAAACAACTGAAAACGACTTCATCCCATTCATAATTATTAAACTCATAAACATTTGATGCTAATAACAATACATTATTAGAAACAACTTCTTTAACTTTCCTATTGTTAGAAACCAAACTTATAAAAAACATTGCTCTCTTATTCTGTCAGGATTGGGACAAGGATACTTAACACCTATCAAATCACACTCCAAACAATTATAACAAACAAGGTATATCTGCATCTTTAAAACGTACAAGGTATAACAAACAAGGTATAATTGCACCATAAAAATGCAATGTAAGAAAGAACTAAGTTATTAAAGTTACTTGTTGGATTGAGTTGCGAACTAGTATCATTCTCTTAAAAACGTTTTGCAATTCTGCTCCTATTGGATATTAGTTCTTAATTCAAGGAATAAAACAAGGACCTTAATTCAAGGAGTTTAATTCAAGGAGTAAAATAAGGAATCCTTAATTCAATGAGTAAAACAAGGAATCCTTAATTCAATGAGTAAAACAAGGAATCCTTAATTGAAGAAGTAAAACAAGGGATGCTTAATTCAAAGAGTAATTGAAGGAGTAAAATTTCCTTATAAATAGCTATACAATTGTAATGAAAACATGAAGAAAATAATAAGAGCTTTTTTGTGTAGAGTTATTTCTTGTTTTTCAACATGATATCGAGGAAGCGGAAAAATTAACATACCTTTATTATTATCTTAGCATCTTCAATCTTTGAAATGACGGAAGACAAACCGCTAGGATCAGAAGCTGAAAATTCATCGGTGCTTTCCTTTATAAATATGCATGCGATGGATGTCAACCCAAATCAAAGATTAAGCTCAATCTTGTTGAATGAGTTTAATTACTTGCAGCAGTCGAAGCGGTGTCTCAGGCTCACAGGTGGAAGGTCGAAGTTGGGGTTCATAAATGAAAGCATCGAAGTACGATGTTTCTCGCTGACCTATGAATCATGGCTTAGTAAGGATCGGTGGTTATGTCGTAGCTCTAAATTCCATGGAACGCATTAAATTTGAAATATTCGGTTACTCTTAATCTGCGCATACCAGTATGGGAGACGGTCGAGAAATGTATGACGGTCGAAACAATGTTGCACGAGTTTTTCAATTAAAGAAGGACATCTCAATCTGTGACAAGATGGTAAGCCTTTTGTACAACTCTTAGGAAGCATGAAAAGCACGTGGAATGAGTTAGAAATATATCGTCCTCATACGGCCGTGTGGCTACACTACGAAAAGAGCGAAGAAGATAAGATATTTCAACACATCCCGGTCTTGATTCAACGTATGAAGATATACGATGCCACGCTACTGTGAATCTGAACTTCCTTCGCTTCGCCAATGTATGTGTGCGACAATTCAGCGTGAAAAGTAAGGGGGAAAGTGGCGAACAAGGATACAATGGCTAAGTGCACTGAGGCGAAACATCTAACCAACGAGAGAAAGTACAAAGGAAGCATCAGAACTTGAAGTGTCGACACTGTTATACGAACCCGTATTAAGGATACATGTTGGATTCTACATCCGAAATTAAAACACAGATTTTATAAAGGATAAGGGTTTTACGAAAGTAGATAAATCTTACGTCGTGCAAATAAATGCTACACTCTGCCTACAATGGATCTGATCCATTCAAAACTTCTGGCGAATCCGGTGAACTTATGAATGAGTTTATGTTGTATCTTGAAAGGCAAGACGGAGGAGCTAGAATTAGAATTGTGTGGATAGCGTAGAAGAAGAAGCTTCGGCGGCATTGCTAAGCGAGTTTGCAATTTCTTAGCGAGATACAAAACTCATTACCACGAAGGGCATGCAAGGTATCATAAAATCCTTTAAAGCTATTTCTTAAAATAAATATGTTGCATGATTTTTGGGTTGTGGTAGATTAGGGTGCCAGATATGACAAAATAGTGTCAAAGTCTCGTAAGTTTGAAAAATTAGCAAATCCTTCTCGAAGTTTCAATTGCAAATGGTGAGAATGTAAAGGTTTTAGGAAAGGAAAAAAATAAAATTAATGTTAGATGAAATCGAGTCGGTTTTATATGTACCTTCCTTTCCGTTCCAACTTTACGTAGGAAAAATCACAAATACCTTGAATTGCTTAGCCATTTTTCTCCTCGCCAATGTCATTTTTCGGGATTGTGCCACCAAAGAGCGATTGGTGAAGAGGTTTTACTTAGATGGTCTCTCTTACGTATCGAGAGCAATCCCGAGAAGGTTTCAAGCCAAGTTTAACCACTATCCAGAGATAATCAATTGTGGCATCAGCGTTTAGCTACGCCTTACTCACCAATTTTGTCAACTTTATTTCCAAACTTAGGAAATGATGCAATTGCATGTGAAACTTGCCACTTGTCTAAGGCCAACTAGATTGCCTTTTAATTCTTCCTTATGCAGGAGCTAGTAAGTGTTTTGAACTAGTTCATTCGGATGTATGGGGACCAACTAATGAATCTTTTGATGGTTATAAGTATTTTGTGAATTTTGTTGATGATTTTCTTGAGTCACGTGGTTATATCTTTTAAAAGTCTAAGAATGAAGTTATGGAAGTATTTAAGGACTTTCATAACCTTGTTAAAAATCATTTCTCTCTAAAATTCAAACCTTAAGGTGCCCGCAATGGCAGAATACATGTCCCGTATCATGAAACAATATTTGAGCATTCAGCTGGCATTATGCATCAAACAAGTTGTGTTGGCACACCTACGACAAAATGATGTAGTTGAACGTAAAAACCAGGGACTTACTTGAAAAAACTAGAGCATTAATGCTACAAAATGAATGTACGAAGAGATTACGGTCCCCGAGGGTTATGATTTCTTACGTCATCGATAGATTACCCGGCCGAGTCTTGGATTTCAAATCTCCCTAGAGGTCATGACGGGAAGGAAAATTAACCTCTCGCACCTTAGAGTCTTTGTTGCTGTCATGTTTGTACATTTTCAATCTCATCATCGAGATAAATTGGATCCTAGAGCTGTTAAATGTATTTTTCTTGGCTATTCATCTACACAAAAAGGATATAAGTGTTATGATCCCCAACTTAGGAGATTAATTGTGTCTAAAGATGTTCGATTTTATGAAACTAACCATTTCTTCAGCAAATCACATGAAATCACAAGTCAAGAGGATGACATCTTGTATGTGTTTCCATTACCAAGAATCGAACTTGAGGCTCTGTGTGAGATCCCAACCATGTATCGACATTGATACATCTCGTTGAAAGTAACAATGAAGAGGTCTTCTTGTGGTACACTGCGTGAAGATGGTGATAATCAGATGATCCTCGCGATATGGTGCAAGATGTGAGACGAGTGTGAGATAACTCCTTCTCCACAGCCGTAATCCAATGCGTGTTAAGGCAACCTCTGAAGACTTGAGACTTTGTCACTATAAACCACATCTCATCTCAAATTATGTGTCATATAAGAGAGTGACACCAACCCTATAGTATTCCTCGACATATCGAGTTATAGTGAGCCTCAAAACTTACCTTGGTAGAGCCGATAAGCCGAGAGGTGTGGAAGGAAGCCATGCAAGAAGAACTTAAAGCCCTAGATCAACCTGACACGTGGAGCATCACCAAACTTCCAAAAGGCAAAGAAAGTCGTGGGTTGCAAATGGATTTATAGCTCAAATTCAAGTCGGATGGATCGGTGAGAGGTATAAAGCAAGATTGGTGGCTCGAGGATTCACTCGAACATTCGAGGTGGATTACAAAGAAACATTTACACTGTTGCAAAAAATGAACACGGTAAGAGTGCTGCGTACGTACGTAAACAAGGGGTGGTCTATGTACCAAATGGATGTGAAGAATGCATTCTTGCATGGTGATCTCAAAGAAGAAGTCTATATGAAATTGCCACCCGGGCATCGCAAAAGCGATGAAGCTGATTTAGTGTGCAAATTGCACGCAAATCCATTTATGGTTTGAAATAGTCCCCACGAGTTTGGTATGCCAAGCTAAGCTCGATTCTCGCTAGTGTTGGTTTCAAAAGCGATGTCTAGATTCTTCACTTATTTATTCGCATGGGAGCTATGGGAAAATTGGTTGTCTTGATTTATGTAGATGATCGATAATTACGGGTGATAATCTTGTGAGATTTTCAACCTTAAAACGAGTCCCATAGAACAAAGGTTTGCAATTAAAGACCTTAGGATATTGAAGTACTTTCTTGGTATAGAAATGGCAACCTCGCCTGAGGACTCTTTCTTAACCAAAGGAAATATATGTCTAGATTTTCTCGAAAGCTAACATGAGTGATGCTAAACCCCGGCCATTACCCATCGATAGCAAGGCTCGAACCTAGCTTGAAAGGACATGTACCAACTCACCGGATATAAATTATTACTAGCGATTGGTTGGTAAGTTGATCTACCTAACAATCCTGGACTGACATCACGTATCTGTAAGTATTGTGAGCCAATTCATGTACTCCCACGACACTTGAGCATTTGACCCTTGTTAAAAGGATCTTACGCTACTTAAAAGGATCGGTGGGTCGTGGTATCATCATGAAGAAGAATGACAACACCACAAATCATGAGGTATTGTGATCTTTGATTGGGCGGGGAATGCGATCGATCATGCAAGTCCACTTGGGCCATGCTTGTACATTTGTTGGTGGAAACTTGGTCCAATGGAAGAGTAAGAAATAGCTATGATGATCGAAGTCTGGCGAGTATCGTCTGATGGCTTCAGCTGCGTGTGAGTTGATATGGCTTAAAGGTCTTATGTGATTTAGGTGTTCATATGACTCTTCCCATATGTCCTTATTTTGTGACAATCGACGTGACCATGCATATAGCATCAAACCAGGTATTTCACGAGATGACGAAACACGTTGAAGTTGATTGTCATTACATTAAGTGAACAAGTTCAATCCGCAGTGATTCGAACACATTATCTGATAAGCTTCGACCCAGTGGTGACAATATTGCACCGCCAGCTTCTGCAGTTTCAATGACTTTTGTTCAAGTTTGGATCCGTAAACTTTTTGGATCAAGGTTGAGGGAGTATTGGATATTAATTATTAATTGAGGAATAAAACAAGGATCTTGGTCAAGAAATAAAACAAGGGGCGGCAATTGATAGGTAAAGCAAGGAATCGCTTAATTGAGGAGTAAAACAAGGAATCCTTAATTGAAGGAGTAAAACAAGGAATCCTTAATTCAAAGAGTAAAACAAAGAATCTTTAATTGAAGGAGTAAAACAAGAGATGCTTAATTCAAAGAGTAATTGAAGGAGTAAAATTTTCTTACAAATAACTATATAATTGTAATGAAAACACGAAGAAAATAAGAGCTCTTTTGTGTAGAGTTATTTTTTGTTTTTTAACAGTTCCGTGGTCCAATGATGAAATAAAAACGAGAATCTGACTGAACTTCACTGCATTGTTAAAGACTAAAATTTTACATTTTTTTAGAACTAAATTGCTCGGAATCGAATAACAAAGAAAAATTGCTAGAAGAGATCTTTTAAGAGAGAGCTGCGAATTTTTGTTGTATTAATTACTTAGGTGATTGCCTCTATTTATAGGAAAAATGGAGCAACTCGTTGATTTTTTTAACGGTAAAAAAATCTCAGTGAAAATAAAAATTAAGAAAATGGACGGAGGAAGACTCAGACTTACGATCGAGTTTATTCTGACCGTTATATTATTTAAAAAATAAAGTATCACCACACGCACTTGGCTCGGCTGATAGGCCGACAGTAAATTATCTTTCTCCTTGTCTCTCCACAAAATTGGATATCTCTTGAGGTCCAAATAACAAAAGGGGAAGAAAAAAAGAAGAAGAAGAAAGAAACTGAAAAATATACACACAATAAATCAGAACAAATTACAGAGAAAATGTTAACAAAATACAGAGGGAAAAAGAATTATCCGAAAGAATGTGAAAAACAATGAACGAAGAACAGACCAAAGAGCTGAGGGAGTGGAGAAGGAGCACAAACAGAGAGCTGAATGCACGAACTGGAACCTGAGGGAAAAAAGAAATATATGAGCGCTCAAAACTCAAAATCGTAAATTCCGCATCGAAAACGATGACATGAATCAATAAATGGTAAAAATGCGTTAGAAGCTATCGGCCTTCTATAATTGGTCTTTAATTCCTTTTTGCTCGTATATTTGTTTCATACGTGTCCGGTTGGCCCAATATAAATTAGAACCCTTAACTTTACGAAAAATTATTGATTTTTATTAGATTAAGTAATGATGTAATATTTTAAATTAGTATATTTTTTATTTAAAAATAAAAATAATAATTTAATTAATAATAAATATATTTTAAAAATAATAAATGGTATAATATTACTAAGTGGTCATCTTCCAAGGTTTTTTTATTCAAACTCAAGTATTAGAATTTAATATTGTTTGATGATCAATTATATTTTTATTTTTATTTTTATTAAAATTAAGCTAACTTTTTATTCTGCTCTAAGAATTTATTTAATTTATCTTATTAATAAGATATTATAATTTTATTAATAATTTTTAATTCATACTTTGAATATTTTTAAGTTTGACAATTTTATCCCAAAATTTTAATTTTTCACAAATTAATTTAACAACATTATACTTGTCTATTATATAACTTAAATTAGGGGGTCAATTTAATCCAACCATAACCCAAATCAAATTTAATTTATGTCATAAATTTCCAAACCTAACTCATATAAAAAAAATTGAATTGTTCCATATTAACCTAAATTGACCAAAACTGTTTTTTATATGTATTAATTGATATTTTTTAAAACTTATTTAACATATATTGATTTGAAATACTATAAATTTTCTTATAGTTTTTAATTTAATTAAAATAATAAATGTTTTGAATGAAATTCAATACATTCTAACAATATTAACCATGCAAATAATAATTTTTTTACAAAATTAAAAAGTAGAAAAGTTTCAAAGTGATATATATATTATAAAATAAATCAAGGAATCACTACCTAAAATTAAAGTAAATTAATACTTTAGACTTGAATTTCATGTAATTGTGATTAATGATAACATAATATATTTACAAAAATATATAAAAATAATAAAATTATAAGCTAATTTGATAGACCCACGAATAAATCAATAAACTCATTATAAGTATTTTATATAAAATAATTTATGAATTCAAAAAAAGTGATATATCTCATTTTTAAATGAAATTTATAAATATTTATATAATTAATTACGTTTGTTGTTGGTAAAATTCTATATAATTCTTGTTAATAAGTAAATTATTAATATATGAAAACAGAAAAAGTTTCAATAAAAATAGTAGGAGAAATGTTTTTTCATGACATGAATCAATAGACTCAACATATGAAAAAATAATAATGATAATATATAAAAATAATTATAATTATTTTTTATTTTTGTATTCTTAGGCTAGAACTCTAATATTTTCGTGTTATTTAAACTGGTCCAAAAATTGGGCTTAAATTTATTTCAATTCGTATTTAGTTCTTGTTTTTCAATTCATGTTCTGTTTAAAACCGAGTTGAACACAAATTGCCACCCTTAGGTGGCGTTTGGTTCGTGGAATGGAATCAGAATGGGAATGGGAATGGAATGGAATGGAAAGGAAACAATTTTTTTTGGTTCGACCACTAGAATCAAGCTCGAAATCAGGATTACAGTGTTTGGTTTGCCACTGGAATGGAATGAAAAAAGTTGTAAATGACCTTCATATCCCAACATGCTGTAAAGTTCAAATAATGTCATTTAATTACTATTTTTTCGTCAAACAAATACATTATTGAAATCATTATTTTTCTAAATAATTATTACTTAATTAAAAAGAAATATATTATTAAAATTATTATTTTTCTAAATAAGGTTTAGGGTTTAGAGGTTTAGGATGTGGGATTTAGGGTTTAGGGATTTAGGATTTGGGGTTATATTTGTAGGTTAAGGTTTAGGGTTAAAATTATTATTTTTCTAAAAATGGTTTAGGGTTTTAGAATTTTGGATTTGAGGTTTAGGGTTTTAGGATTTAGAATTTGGGGTTTAGGGTTTTGGGATTTATGTTTTAGGGTTTTTGTTTTAGGATTTATGTTTTAAGGTTTAGGGTTTAGGGATTTAGGGTTTAGGGTTTTGGGTTTTGGGATTTATGTTTTGGGATTTATGTTTTAAGGTTTAGGGTTTAGAAATTTTAGGTTTAGGGATTTGGCGATTTAGGGGTCAGGGTTTTAGGGTTGCGGTTTAGGGTTTTATGATTTGTAATTTGGGGTTTAGGATTTTGGGATTTATGTTTTAAGGTTTAGGGATTTGTGGTTTAGGGTTTTGAAATTCTGGATTTAGGGTTTAGGGTTTTGAAATTTTGGGTTTGAGAATTTAGGATTTGAGTTTAAAGTTATATTTTAAGTGAGGGTAAAATTGAAAAAAAAAATTTAGATGAGAATGGAATTATGATTACCAAGGTGGTGAGAAGGAATTGTGATTCATTCTCTTTTAGTAATCTGATTCCATTCCGTCCAACCAAACACATAAAATGGAAGGAATCAATTCTGATTTCATTCCATTCCCTCCAACCAAACATGTGGTTAATTGAAAGGTTGAAGATCACATTATAAATTTTGTCATAAGTTAGGAATCAAATTTTATATTTTGAAATAGAAGAGGCTCAATGAATTAAAAAGTAAAATTTTATTATAATTAAGTAATGTCGTTAAATAAATTTAATGGAAATTGAACTTTTGGATTAAATTTGTAAAAATTAAAAATGTTAGAGACTAAAGTATGTAAATTAGAAAGTTAGTGACTAAATTATTATATCTAAAATAGACATGGAACAAAAGAATAAACAATTTTTTAGAATTTGAAAAAATTGAGCTTTTAGAACTTATTTTTTCTTTTCATATTTGAAAACGTTTACATAAATTTAAAGGTAGGTGACATAAAAGTTCCTTAGATTATGTCATATGTATTGTTTAATCTCTTTAATTAAAATAGTATCATTTATTCCCATAACTTTGTAAAATGAAACAATTAAGGATAAGTTATATTATTTTGTTGATTTTTGATTTAAAATATTATTAGTTTCTGTTATTTAATTAAAATACCAGTTTTTAACAATAATAAAAGTGAAATTCAATATGAAATAGTTTAAAGAAATAAAGCAATAATAAAATTCAAACAAAAATTTATTTATATATATATATATATATATTTTATTTTTAATAAAAATTAAAAATCAATAAAATATTAAAATAAAATAATGACAATTAAAAAATAATAAAAATTAATATTTTGTGATTTTTCATATTAATTGTGACTATATCATTGTTAAATACTCTTATTTTAATCGTGATTAATCACTTGATAAAAAATAATATTTTAATAAAACAATCATCAAAATAATATAATTTATTTTTAATTGATCATTTTTACAAAGGTAAGAGATTAAATAATATTATTTTTAGTTTAAAGGATTAAAAAACATAAATAAATTAATCTAAAATATTAATGTAACATTTTTCTAAAAATTTAAAAGCATATTCTAACAACTTCTTCTTTTTTAATAACAATTCTCAATAAAAATTAATAATTAATAATGTGAAAAAAAGTATTAAAAGATAAACACGATTTTATCAAACAATTTCTACATTATTTTGCTTTTATATTTTAAAAAACAAAAAAAAAATCATTACTAAGTAAAACTACTTTCTTTAAAATGAATTAAAATTTAAAAATTAATATAAATCATAAGAAAACGGTACAATTTTTTTACTTAGCCATCCTTATATTTCTTCATGTTTTATCTAAGTTAGATCAACTTTAAATTACTGATGATTATTAAACACTGAATATTGTAATTCTAGAGTATTTATCATTGGATAAACCAATAAAATACTACAAAAATATGACTTTGTTATGAATATTATTAAAAAGTTCCAAAACTCATTATGTTACATTTCTATCAATGATGCTTAAGAACCTTTATTTGGTATAAAAAAATATCATGTGCAATGCACGTGATCATCTTCTTTCTAAAAAATTTCAATCTCTTCTTCAATTTGTTCATTTTCATTAAAAAATCCAATCAAATCCTTAATCAAATATAACATTTCTATGCAATTAAGGCAAATTTTTGACTCACCATAATGAACTTCACAATAGCTGAAGAAGAGAAGGAATATGATCATTAATAGAAGAAAATGTTTCTTCATTAAAACTAATAAAACAGTTACAAAGTCTAGTTATAGAGTGAGTTTGTTACAACCTAATCAACATATTAACGATAGTTGTACATTATAAATAATTATCAAATTTGTTAGTTTAGTTTGTTTAGCACTCTCCCTCAAACTTAAGATGGTTTGATCAACGTAAATTTGCTTATTAAATTTATGAATCTTTTTATTGCAAGAGCCTTAGTAATCAAGTGTGTAAGTTGATATTCTGAAAGGAAAAACTCCACTATTAATACTTTGTTGGGCACTTGTTCTTTTATGAAACGCTATTTCAACATGTTTAGTACGCTAATGAAGTACTAGGTTTTGAGCCAAGCGCTTGCCATTAACATTGTCATAAAACATCAAGGGTGACTTCCTGAGTTTGATTCCAATCTCTGAGAGAAGTAAGACAATCCATTTTATCTCTGAAGTTAGGGAACCAAAAGTCCTATATTCTGATTTCGTAGGGGATCGAGACACTACTCGTTGTTTGGATGATGATAAGGAAATGAGATTGTCTCCAAGAAACACACAAAATGCTCATACACTTCGTTTGTCATCTATACACGCTACCCAATCAATGTCAAAAACCCCAACAAGATTTAGGGAAGTAGATTTTAGCATGTGTAAACCATAAGTGGAAGTGTCTTGCATATATTGTAGGACTCTCTTCAAAGATTGCATGCGTATATCTATTGGAGCAGTTAGAAATTGACATAAATGACTGACTGAAAAGGCTACTTCAGGTCATGTAATGCAACAATATTGAAGAGCACCCACCAAACTCCTATACCGAGTGGCAAGATAAGGGTCAATAGGGGTATCATTTGACTTGGCAACACTCCCCTTACAACTATAGGGGTGGCAAGAGGCTTGCATTCACATATGCTAGCCCTATAAAGTAGAGCATAAATGTATTTGGATTAACTAAAAAATATACTATATGGAGTGAAGGTGACTTGAATGCCCAAGAAATAGTTCAAAGCACCATATCCTTGAGAGGGAACACATTATTAAGTTGAGAAATGAAAGCTTGAAGAAGAGAAAAACTAGTACCAGTAAACACAATGTCATCAACATACACCAATAGCACAATAATTTCATTGCCCACTCATTTAATGAAGAGGCTGGTATCATACAAGGTATTCTTAAACCCCCAAGAAATAAGACATGTACTGATTTTATGGTACCAGACACGTGGTTTCTGCTTGAGTCCATATAAATATTTTCCCAACTTGTACATAAAATTAGGATAAGCAGGATGTACAAAACCTAGGGGTTGGATCATATAAACATTATTACTCAAATCACAATTGAGTAAGGTATTGTTAATGTTCAATTGGCATAAATCCTAGCAAAAGTGTAAAGCTAGGGATAGAATAAGGCAAATGGTGGTAGCCTTTACTACTAGATTGAAAGTTTTAGTATAGTCTAGGCCATGAGTTTGTAAGTAGCCTTAAGCAACAAATCTGGATTTTTGCTTGTCAATGACACTAGAAACTAAGGTTTTAGTTTTGTTCAGCCAACGGTAGCCAATCATCTTATTATCCACTGGTTTAGGAACTGATTCTTCAAAAGAGCAACATATTTAGCTTCCATAGATTATTTCCAAACATCATACTTCATAACCTCTTACCAAGAGTATGGTTCCTAAGGAATCTCAAATTGTGAGACATATACCTTTGGCTTGACAATACTAGACTTCCTTCTTGTTTGCAAATGGTGAATATTAACAATACCAGGTAAGGAAACATGCATATACACATACACAAGTGATGAAGAAGTAAGAGTAGGTAATGTATTTTCTGCAAGAATGGAAGAAGGGAATTTTTTTCAAAACAAGAAGAAGTTAGACTGAAAGGAGCAGATGACATAGCCTTAAGAGTAGGAACATAAGATAAAGAAGAAGGCATGTGAGAGGAGAATGAAAATTATGTAGAAGGAGACATAGTGATAGCAGGTGCAAATATACTAGAAGAGGTAGAAGGAAAAGTAGTAGGTTGAGCGAGAAAAGGAAAGATATGTTCAACAATGACCATATGCTGTGAAATATGAATCTTTTCAGAAGACTTTTCTAAAAAATATATCCATTTTGACTAGGTGTATAGCCCAAGAAAATACAGGAAGCAAATTTGACATCAATCTTGCTTTCACAATTGGGACAAAGGCATGAAAAATATAAGCTACCAAACACTTTGAGAATTATGTAATCAGGATCCCTGTGATAGAATAAAGAGTAAGGAGATTGAAATTGTAAAGATTTGGATAGTACTTTATTATAAAGATAAACTAAGTTCTGAATGCATAAGTCCAATATTGTCGTGGAACACCAGATCTAACAAGAAGTGTTAAACTTGTGTCAAGAATATGTTAATTTCTACTTTCTACTTTTCCATTTTTGTTTAGATGTATGATGACTCTATAAAAGAATTTATTAGCGCACTTTTTTACTTAATAGTATTTTATGGCCAAAAATATTAAAATATAATTTTTTTAGTGAAAAGGGGTGAAAATATAATTTTTGGATTTTTTTGGGATTTTTCTAGAAATTTTATGGATTTTTTATGAATTTTAATGCATAACCAATCAGGAGTTGCCACGTGGCTTGCCATGAAAGCAAATGAGCTGACTAGGCAAGCCACGCGAATGCCACACAAGCATGGAGAGCGAATCACATTATGCCACAAGTGAGGAGAACGAAATGAGTGCTACATGTCAACACAACGTTCAATTCGAGTTCAAAAATTGGTCAACCCTTGTCGCCACATATCACCACTCCATTGCTCCGTGCGTTCCACCCATGAGCCACGCCATCTGTTTCCGTGAATCATGTCGTGCCATATGTTGTTGACTCAACAACCATTGTCTCTGACCGATCTCCCCTGCCATATGTCACTCCCTGATTCACCTAGTGAATTCTTGATGCCATGTGTCATTGATGAACGAAAACCGGCATCGCCAATTCTCGCAAATACTTTGGTTTTAATATTTGTAAAACTCTCGCAAGTGCACGAATCATTTCGTAGAAAATGATAAGTATACTCCCAAGGTCGATCTAAGGAAGGAATGTATGTGGTTTTAATTTATTATTCAAACTTTTAAAAAGCGAAATTAAATCTAAACATCCTGTCACGATATTTTGGTTTTTGTGTTCCTAATCTAATAACATTAAAATAAACATATATCTGATTAATTAAATATAATCTAAAAAGAATAAACATAGATACAAATTCAATAAAAAAAAAAAAAAATAAATATAAATACGATTCAATAAATATTCATGCAAATTTTATCATTTAAATTAGTGGAGTATTTATGGATATAATAACTAAATTAATTATGCTTGCTCATATTATCTAGGCTATTAAAGATATAAATTGATATTTTATTGATTCTCTTTTTGTATGAATACCACCTTTGGTGAGGTTATATATTCTTTGTTAACTAAACAAATCAATTAACACCTATGGGTGGGGTTGATAACTAATTTGGTTAATTAAATTAATTCCTTTTTCTAAGAGATTGAAAATGAACCATTTAAATGCCACCTTTGGTGAGTTAGACGATTTAAAACTTTTATTCAAGGTGTCCAAATTAAACCTAAGAATTTAGTTATCCAAGTACTAACTTTCAAGTTTTAAAACCACTATTGAAAACATGTTGTCAATACATTTTCCATAATAATTCTTATAAAAACTTTTGAAATAGAGCTTCAAGCTAACTAGGGCGATTGTACCAACAAATAAAGAGCACTACTCTAAATTAGGCAGGATAACTAAACCTTAAAGTCTAATCTTCATATTTAAGTTTGTAATGAAAAATAATATATTTCTCTCTAACATCGCTAATATAAAATCTTGAATAAAAATAAAATCAATTCATTTTAGAAATTTTCACCTATTTAATATTTGTAGCATAACAACGTTATTATTATATCATGATTATAAACGGCTAGCATGATTAAATTTAATCACGACAAATTAAATATAACATGTAAGAATAAAGCATAAAAATAAGCGTAAAGAAAATAAAATCCTTCTGATCTTGGCTATTCAGTTCTTCAGAAAACCTCCAAGCGGAATTTGCACTTCCATTTATTGAATCAAAATCTAAATTATTACAAAAACATAACTAGTTCTTCCCAAAGAAGGAAGAACTCTAAAAGCCAAGAAGAAACTAGCTAAAACATAAGAAAAACTAGCTAAAAGCATAAGAAAACTAAAAAACTAAAAACTAAGAAATGGAGAGAAAGAAAGAAAGAGAGAGAAGTGTGGTTTTGAGGTGTTTGAAGGTGTGCTTTGAAGTGAATGGAAGAGGGGTATTTATAGGTGAGGATGGAGAGAAAAAAATGAGTAAAAAAATGTTAAAAAAATATAAAAAAATAAAAACGTGTAGTGGACATCTTGAGGTCATCAATGACGTCGGCGTGGCCGATCATAGAGAGGCTGGCACGTGAAAAATGGGTCAAAAACGCGTTGGGCGGGGCGGTGGTAATTCTTGGGCGCTGCTGTATGGCGTGAAACAATAACCCGCATTGAGTCTTTGCTGTCGAGAACGCTAACCCGCGTTGTGATCTTTCTGTAGCATGAGCAATACCCGTAGCGATCTTTATGTGCATACATGTACCATGTGATTTTGGCGGAGTCGGGTTCGTGCGGCGGTAGGCGCTGAGTGACGTTTTTTCTCCGTTTGTCATTTTTGACCCATTTTGTCCAATTTTTCCATATTTTTCGACCTTTACGCATTTATTTATTAATATTTTTGTGATGTATTGCTTCCAGTATTCCTCTTTGAGTCTTTAAGTTGTATTTTTAAGCCAAAATACCTGAAAAACAATAAAAATACCCGTGATTCCGAAAAAGATAAATTTATATAAATATATGATAAAACATATAAATATATATATTTTTAATCATTAATGTGCATAAAATCATGGTTATTTTAGTGTTTTTTGAGCACTCATCAGTCATACTATGATTAAGTCCCTAATCACTCCATAAACCCTAAGTGGCTTTCATTAGCATAATTTTGGTCAATTTTTGGAGCTAAAAAGAGAGAAAAATACAAAAAGTTCAAGAGACGACACAATGTTGGTGGAGATTCAAGAGAAGATTAATACTATAATTAAAGAGAATGATTGTATTTTTTTCTACTCTTTTTTTATCAATTTTATGTCTTTCTTTATGAAAAATATGAATTTTATGAACACAATTATGTATAAATAATTTATCAATCTAGGGTTCTTATGAACCCAATTTTCACCATGTGATGATCTAAAATTTTACTCCAATCATAATTTTAATTTAATTATATTATTTAATTTGATTTGTATACTATTAATTGTTTAACCAAAAATTTATTTATAAAGACAATTAAATAGATTTGAGAGAATTATTTAATTGTTTGTCTTGGTTAAATAACATGCATAGTTTGTAGGTAAAGATGTACGATTTTTATGTATGTAATCCATAATTGATGAATTCAATGAGTAGTATGCAATTTAATTGGCATGAGAGTGTGATTAAATAAATTACTATATGATTTGTAATTTACTTGAGAGAGAAATACATGCTAGGTTATATTCAATTGATCATATAATTAATTGATAATTATATTAGGAGAATTTTAGTGATTCACATGTCTAGAAAATTGGGGGATTAAGTATTCTTAGATGTTTTCTCATATATCTTCTAAGTTACCAAATTTGATTTAATTAATTATTGCTATTTCTTTTAGTTATTTTAATTTTGTTTCCTTAAAATATAAAACAAACAAAAATTTGATTTTTATTTTTTTAAGTTTTAAAAATTAGTTTATAATAAAATAATCTCCCTGGAAACAATATTTTCTTATCATTATATTACTTGTTATGATACGTATATTTGCGTATTCATTACACACACAATTTGTATTGCGATCAATATATAAGGATATATTTATTGACAAATAATTCCATCAGGACTGAGTTTAAAGATAAGAGGTTTGAATTTAGTTCTTCTATCAGACTGAACTTATTTAATGTGAGTGTTATATTGATAGTGAGCCATGGATTGAAATTTAAGATACATGCAAACAACTTGATCTTTACTTTTTAGAAAATAAGTCCACTGAAAATTAGTAAATTCATCAACAACAATCAAGAAATATTTGTCTCCATTTATTGAATGAACTATAAAAGGCCCCTGCAAGTCTATATACACAATATCAAAAGGTGCATTAGCACTTACATCTATTCTTACAAAGAAAGGTTGTTTGTGAGAATTAAAAATCTCATAAGACTCACACACATCCTGAATGGAATGCTTTATTACATTTATATGATTCTAAGTAAGTATTATATGAACAATAGGATGAGAGGTATGACCTAAATGCTCATACCAAATAGAAGTTATCAAAGAAGCTGAAGCAAAATCTAATACAGTAGACACTGTCTTGTGAGCAGCAGTGTTTGCAAGGATTTTATAAAGGCCATAGTCAAGAGGACTATGAAGAAGAACCTTTTTCATATATTTGTCCTTAACAAAAAACAAATATGAGTAAAACTCTATGAAAACATCATTATCACAACATAGTTTATGAATAAAAACCAAATTATCATTTGCTTGTGGTGTATGAAGGACATTAGACAATAAAAGAGGTTTGGAAACTATGTGCAATATAGAATTTCCAAGATGAGAAAGAGGAACACAGACACCATTTTCTATTCTAACTCCATCAGTGCCTAAAAAAGGAATATTGTTGTCATTGGTCAAATGGTGAATTGCATCAGAACCTAAGATCCAGCCCCTATTATTGTTAGTTTAGGTAGAGGCAACAAGAGTTATAGAAAAGAACTTAGAGTCGTGTGACTTAGATGAAGATGATCCAGATAGCAAGTTTTACAGCTTATAACAGGTAGATGCTATATGACCATTTTTACCACAGAATTGGCATTAAACACCTTGACCTTGTACCCTTCCTTGACCTCTACCACGTCTTCGTGATCCATCGGATGAATCTCTTCCAGAAGTCTAATTAGAAATGGCCTTGAATTAATAAAAGAAAGGTTTGGAATTACCATATTCAAATGAGTAGAGAGATACATTCAGGCCAATCATTTTTGATATATTTTCTTGAAGAGCTTATTGCTCATCATTGTGATCTTGTTGCTTCAAAAGATGCTCGAACACTCGAAGCCTGCTATGAAACTTTTAAATTGAGATAGAACTTGCTTGATCAGTGATATTTCATACAAATGCATTATAATGATAGTTGAGCCTTGTGATTGCATACATGATGAAATCCTCTATAGGCATATGTTCTCTATTAGCATTTAAACTATTAGAGATTGACTTCATCTTCGTCATATAATTTGAAAGTTTATAATTTATAGACCTGATTAACCTAGAGGGGATGAATAGGTTATTTTTAATTTTTTTATTAATTTATAACTTGATAACCTAAACAAAGCGACCAGACATGAAATTGCGTGTAAGAATAAAGTACGAAAATAAAATAATAACACGCGATATTTTTAGGTGAAAACAACCTAGGCCATAACAATGACCTAAGAGGAAAACCACCGGTCCACCGGACCACCTAACTTTCCACTATGAAAATCAAATGTTCAAGTACAAACTCGATCTTATGCTACCCTCCCTAGGATACTGTCCCAATGTACTTTACTTACGAGCTCCTGCTAAGTTTTCACAGTTTCCAATATTAGCATGAACGATTTCTAGACCAATTTTCCAATAAACTCCCCGTAAATCAGATCGTTTACAAATCAACTGCAAAAATGTTAGCACAAAAAGAAACACAAGTGTCCGTGTGTATTTTAGAACGGATTTAACAATGAATAATCCTAACTAGATGATTCAAAACATATATCACTTAAATCAAATCAACTAGAAAATTTTAGAGCAAAAAAATTAAGTACAAATTCAATAAAAATAATTTTCTTAAAATTTAATACTCAAATCAAATAATCATGATTATACTTAAATTTATTTAATCTAAATATCTAAACATCTAATTCAAAAGAATTAAATTAATTAAAAAAATCAATATATATTAATTACGTTTCTTTTCAAGTTCCTACGTACCTTTCAATATATATATATATTAATTATATCTTACTTACTTCAAAGCCTCCTGTAATGTATATATATATATAAACTGAATTTGTAACTTTGCTGCCGCCAAAGGAAGAACTCACCCCAGATTGACAATTGTTGCACCGTTCTGCTTTTCGTTTTTTGTTTTGTTTTATTCTTCAGTAGATTGCGACTCCTTCAATGGATTTGGTAGTGTTTGTTTGTTTTTTTTTTAATTCAACCAGATTTTGATCGTTCCTTTGGATGAAATCGGCAGCCGCAATATATTTTTGTTCAGCAAATATATTTTTGTTCTACCTCCACTTATCAACCCTAATGTATCTTTTTATAGATAATTATAATAACTAATAGTATTAGGTTTAAATACATTTTTTGCTTAATTTTTCAAATCCCATTCAAAACCTTAATAAAAAAAATATTTATATTTTTAAATCACATCTTAAAAAATATTAAGACACATAAAAAATATTTAAGCACAAAAAATAATTTTAGATTTATAAACATGTAATATTGAATATATATATGAAATTCTATGTGTCGTAATTATAAAATATATACCTGAAATACGATTATTTGAAACTCGAGTATTTGTTGGACTTTTCTTGATAGATTTGATAGCAGACCTACAAACTAGTTTACAAGTAAATATTTTGTTAACGTAAATAGCCAACACTCATTGTGCTTACATAATCATTAATAGAGAAGTTATTTTTCTTCAAAGTTTAAAGTTGCAGTTTCAATTCCATCGCTCAAGATTGAGCTGATGAAGAGAACATCTTTTTATATGTATTCCATAGTTCATGAGAAGTCGTGCTTCTAGTGAGGTATCCAGCTACCTCTTGAGAAAATGAACAATATATTCAGCTTCTTACTATTCCATTAATGCAATTCCAAATCGCATACTCAAATGAGATAGTAGTAGTTCTTGGAATGAACTTTGTGTAAATCAAAGTGGTGCAACGTTAGTGAACCATGGTGACGGTTCGGTTTCGTCAGAGCCGTACGTCGGTTTCGAAACCGAACGAGGTTCTTGATGGAAGAACCTTAATAAAGTATCGGGTCCTCTCACTGTTAACATAATAACAATTCAGATTACACCATCAATACGCAGAGAATAAGTGTGAGAAACCAGTGAAAGCATCGAACAAAAAATGCATTGGAATTCCCATGTAAGTGCTGAAATTTGATCAATGGTAGGAGGTATGTTTTCAATCCAATTTTGTTTCCGCTGTATTTAAATTATGAGTTCATATGGTTTTATGAATGTTTCTGGATTAAATTGAGTATCTAACATTTGGTATCAGAGCAATTTGAAAACAACTTTGTTTTGCTCTGTTTCACGAGAACTGAAATTTTGGGTTTTTTATTTTAATTGTTTTTTATGCATATGGAAATTATAAAGTGTTTCAATATTGATTTTTGAATGATTCTATAAAATTAAACTTGAAAAACAACGAAGAAAATAAATTCAATTTGCCGTGGATATTTATTTTCTTCATTAATTAACTTTTTATTTAAAATGATGTTTTTACTTCAAATTAATATCATGAATCACTCGGAAATCGAATTCTGAGAATTTTGATAAAAAGAACGCTGGATTTCATCGCCGGAATAGAAATATACGGCCGGGTATCCATTAAGGTCAAACCGGGTCAAGTTGACCTGCCTAGAGGTTGAAGATGAAGTTTATAAAAAAAAAAAATTAAAACACGCACTGCCTGAGGGACTCGAACACGAGTCTGGTGGGAAATTTCTAATAATCTCATCGAGTGGGCTACAACATATATTTGACTTATTTTGTATCAAACTTATATTTATATATATTCAGAGTTTGATTTTTAAACAAAAAAAATGCTTTAACTAGGAATTGATCCTAGAATTCAATGGTGGGAATAAATGAAACTTTCCACTAGGCTGTAACTATTTTTTCATTAAAAGTAGTATTTGACTTAATTTTAAACATGTATTTGTATTTTGATTTAAAAATATATATATAAATAAATTCCGAATATAATTTTAATTTATGTTTATCATATGTATAATATTTATTATACATGTTATATTTATTTAAATAATTTTTGGACACATTAAAATTTTATTTAAATACATTATGCTTAAATTATTTGTTTTGTGTATTTATATGTATAAATTTTGCAATTAATTATACATATAAAATTTAGTTAAATAATTTATGCATAATTAAATTAATTTTTTTAATGACTCTTATTGATTTAATTAGTGCTTATATTATTTAATTTTGCTTGTATAATTTATTGTCATATATGCAATTTAAGATAAATAATATTTGTACATTTGATATTAAATTAATATTGTTTATGGTTTTATGCAATAATTGAGCATAAGAATTTAAGTGATTCATATAGTTTGATTAATTAGGGAGTAGCTACAGCATCTTTAATTAATTAAAATTATAATAAAGTTTATTTAGAATCACATTTAGAAAATAAATATTAATTGTAATTAATCATATATGATATAATAAATCTTATCCCACAGGAATTTTTATTATATTTTTGTGTGATTAATTAGGATATAATATCAAATTATATTTTCTAATTTACCCACAAGGATTAGGAAAAGGAACATAATTTGATAGTTTTATCGTAAAGTTATGATGAATTTAATTGAATTAAAACTTTAGCCCACAGGCAAGTTTTATGTCACTAGATTCATATTATTCATGATTTACATTGGTAAATAATGACTATAGTTTAGGCCTCAAATTTTAATAAGCATATAATCTTTAATTGCAGCTTCTCAACCTGTAAATAAGCATATGTCGGAATCCTTCCTGGTGCATTATATCCTTAACACTCTCCCACACCAGTACGGGCCATTCAAAATCTCGTACAATACACATAAGGATAAATGATCAATCAATGAACTAATGACCATGTGTGTTCAAGAGGAAGGGAGGCTTGTTATGTAATTTGGTGAAAGTGCAATGTTGGCTACAACGTACCAGAAAGGAAAATCTCAATACAAGCATAAAGGAAAGGGAATAATTCCACCTCAGGCTGATATTAAGAAAGAATCCAAGTGTTTCTTTTGTAAAAGAAGGAACCGCATGAAGAAGGATTGTATCGAGATTCGAGAAATGGCTTGAGAATAAAGGTAATCGACCTCGTTTGTTTGTTATGAATCTAATATGGTTAATGTTAATATTAACACCTGGCGGATTGATTAGGATCTACGATCCATGTTGCAAACTCGCTACGAGGGTATGCAAAATCTAAGGAAGCCGGTGGAAAGTGAGCAATACATCTTATCCGTGTAACAAGATGGGTTCACGTGTGGAGGTTGTAGGGACGCGTAGTTTGATTTTAAGTAGTGGTTTTATTTTAAAATTAGAAAAGACCTTTTATGTTCCAAGTTTCTCTAGAAACTTGATTTCAATTTCAAGACTTGTACCTTATGGTTATTCCTTTCACTTTTCAGAAACATTTTTCAATTTATTTAATAAATCTAATTGTGTTGGGAATGGTATTTTTTGTCGATGGTCTTTCTTGCATTAATTCTGAGAAATAATGCCACTTCCGTACTGCTATTTGTTCAAGGCACTAAAAGGTGTATTATTGGCGATGACTCTTCTACGTTATGGCATAGGAGATTAGGACATATCTCCATAGAAAGAATTAAAAGATTAGTGAAAGATGGGGTACTTAATACTCTAGATTTTATTGATTTTGAGACATGTGTGGACTACATTAAGGGAAAGCATACTAACAAGACAAAGAAAGGTGCCAATAGGAGTTCAAACATATTAGAAATCATACATACTGATATATGTTGTCCAGACATGGACATTTAAGGTCAGAAATATTTTATCACCTTTATTGATGATTTTTCTCGATATATGTATCTCTATATGCTTCAAAATAAGAGCGAAGCATTGGATGCCTTCAAAAGCTTTAAGGTTGAAGTAGAGAAACAATATGGAAAGCAAATAAAGATCGTGAGATCAGATAGAGGTGGTGAATATTATGGTAGATACACGAGAATGAATGACGCGCTTTGGTCAGTTTGCTAAATTTCTTGAAGCGTGGGATAGTTGCCAATCTATATGCCTGGTTCACGGACGAGAATGGTGTAGCAAAAAGAAGAAACCGAACACTATTGGACATGGTGCGGAGTATGCTTAGCAAGCTCAATCTTCCTAAATCCTTGTGGATTGAAGCTTTAAATACGGTGTGTATATATTAAAGCAGGAGTTCCATTGACCCAGAAATTTTGTCTCAAGACACCATTTGAATTATAGAAAGGTTGGAAAGCAGAGTTTGCAACATATGCGGATTTGGGGATGCCACATCCCCGAGTGAGGATTTATAATCCACTGAGAAAAAGATGGACCCGAGGACCGTTAGTGGGTATTTCATTGGATATCTTAGAAACGGTCTAAAGGGTTATAGATTTTATTGTCCGTACCTGACACTAGATTTGTGGAATCAAGAAATGCAAAATTTCTTGAGAATTATGATTAGTGGGAGCGATAAATCCCAGGGCATTGGTTATGAGAAAGATCATTGGATGCTCGATGTACCAGCTTGAAGTAATGGACTAATCATTATTGTTAACAACAACGCCTCAGTCTGAATCGTGTTGAAGAACCCGATCTTAGAAGTACCCTGGTTGTTTATCTGATCCGATGAATGTTGAAGTTCAACAGATGCCTACAAGCGTTGATGAACAACTAGTTGAACAACATGATCCTGCTCGCCGGGAGAATTTTGATGCAACATTAAGAAGATCTACTTAGAGTAAGGAAATCAGCGATTCATAATGATTATGTTGTGTATCTCTGAGAATGTGACTATAATGTTGGGCCCGAAAATGATCTGAAAGCGTTTTCCACCAGGCAGCGTGAGTTACGAGGTTTTGAACTTGTAATGGTACAATGCCCGTGAAAGAAGAGATGGATTCTATGGCGTCTAGCAGTCTGGGATCTCGTCAAGTTGCGATGGTGTGAAAGCCATTGGATGTAAATGGGTCTTGAAACAAAGAGAAAGACTGTGAGAGCAACGTTGAAGACATAAGGCGAACTAGATTGCCAAAGGATTCAGCTGAAAGGGAAGGAATCGACTACTGTAGACATTTTCTCCTGTATCTAAGAAAGATTCACTTCGTGTGGTCATGGCATTGGTTGCCCGTTTTGATTTTGATTTGCAGCAAATGGATGTGAAAGCGGCTTTCCTTAATGGTAACCTAGAGGAAGAGGTTTATATGAAACAACTTTGAAGGATTCTTCTCTAATAATGGTGAGCATTTGGTTTGTAAGCTTAATAAATCCATATATGGATTAAAACAAACTTCCCGTCAATGGTATTTGAAATTCCATAATGTCATCACTTCGTTTGGTTTTGAAGAGAGCGTCGTGGATCAATGTATATACGAGAAGGTTAGTGGGAGTAAGATTTGTTTTTGGTGCTATATGTGGATGATATTTTGCTTCTGCGACCCGATGATAGGGGTTTCTTTCACGTGAGGTAAAACAATTCCTCTCTAAAAATTTTGATATGAAGGATATGGGTGAGGCATCTTATGTCATTGGCATTAAGATCCGTAGAGATAGACTTCCAGGTGTCTTGGGTTTATCTTAGGAAACCTATATCAATAAAGTTTTAAGAGATTTCGGATGAAGGATTGTTTACCAAGTGTTGCTCCCGTTGTGAAGGGTGATAAGTTCAATTTGGACGATGCCCGAGGAATGATTTTGAAAGAGAGCAGGATGAAAACCATTCCATATGCTTAATTTGGAAGCACGATGTATGCTGATGCACTGAGACCTAACATTGCATTTGTTGTTGGGATGCTAGGGAGATATCAGAGTAATCCAGGTGTTGACCATTGGAAAGATGCAAAGAAAGTGATGAGGTACCTACAAGGAACCAAGGATTATATGCTCATGTATAGGCGAGCAGATGAGCTAGGAAGTAATTGGCTACTACGATGCGAGACTTTCTTTGTTGTATTGATTCACGAAAATCAACATCTGGTTACATTTTCATGCTTGCTGGTGGAGCTGTCTTGGAGGAGTGCCAAACAGTCCTTGACTGCTACTTCCACTATGGAGGCCGAGTTCGTATCATGTTTTGAGGCCACATCGCATGGTGTATGGTTAAAGAGTTTCATTTTTGGGCTTAGAGTAGTTGACTCAATTTCTAGGCCATTAAGACTATACTGTGACAACTCAGCTGCTATATTTATGGCTAAGAACAAAAGTGGTAGTCGTAGTAAGCACATCGACATTAAGTACTTGGCCATAAGAGAACGTGTTAAGGAAAGAAAGTGGTCGTTGAGCACGTAAGCTTGAGTTGATGATTCTTTGATCCTTTGACTAAGGCGTACACAATGAAATTCAAGGATCATGTAGAGAAAATGGGAATTGGTTCCACTTTGTAAATGTATATATACAATTAATTAATGAAACTCTTATATATTGTGATATTTTCTCATATTCATGTGCACCTTAATTTATTTGAGAAAATATATATATTTTATTGGACCAAGAATAAATATAGGATTTATTCATTAAGTTTAGTTACCACATAAAGTATAGTACTTGAGAAACTAAATACATTGTAATACATGGAAGATAATACTCGCTCTTAGAGGATCTATCGCTATGATTCATGTGTTTTGTTACTCAAGAGAATTTCGATTAACGTTTGCACCAAGTGGGAGAATGTAAATCAAAGTGGTGCAACGTTAGTGAACCATGGTGACAGTTCGGTTTCATCGGAACCGTACGTCGGTTCCGAAATCAAACGAGGTTCTTGATGGAAGAACCTTAATAAAGTATCGGGTCCTCTCACTGTTAACATAATAACAATTCAGATTACACCATCAATACGCAGAGAATAAGTGTGAGAAACCAGTGAAAGCATCGAACAGAAAATGCATTGGAATTCCCGTGTAAGTACTGAAATTTGATCAATGGCAGGAGGTATGTTTTCAATCAAATTTTATTTCCGTTGCATTTAAATTATGAGTTCATATGGTTTTATGAATGTTTCTGGATTGAATTGAGTATCTAACACTTTGATGGAATCTTCTTTGATCCATCAATATATTCTTCAATTCTAAGAGTTGTGATGATGCATAACCATTGTTCCTTTCAAATCAAGTAGTTAGATCGATCTAGTTTGATTTGAAAACTCAGGTTAATCGGAAGAATGAATGCAAATTGCCTTCTTACGTAGGAGTCACATTACTTGTGACATTTTTTTTCTAGAATCTTGAGTAAACTGAGCCATTACTTTCGAATGAAGCTTTAGATCACAAAAAAGAATATTGAAAAAGAAGAAGGAAACAATGAAAGAAAGATTTAGAAAAACCTTGGAAGCTAGGCTCTGATACCATAGTGAACTTCACGATAACAAAGAAGAAGAGAAGGGAAATGATTATGAGTTGAAGAAAATGTATCTTCATTAAAACTAATAAAATAGTTACAGATTTCATATATAAAGTGAGTTTATTACAACCTAATCAATACATTAATGACATATGTACATTGTAACTAACTACCCAATTTGTTAGTGTGGTTTGTTTAGCACACTAGAGTTGGTAATCCTCATTGCAACTTTATAGTGATAATTTTATCTTCATTAATGAGTTTTATACTTTTTATTCTAATAAATTAATGAAATTCCTATGCTATTTTATCATTAAGTAAGGAAAAAAGATACAATATCTATCATGAAAAAAGAAGAGACTAAACTCTGCCAAACAGTTGTGCTAAACAAAAGTAGAAAGCCCAACGAGGGAAAACCAGAGTGGTATATCTGAGAGTTAGAAGGTGTGATTACAATGGCCGTGAACAAGCTTAAAGAAGATGTTTGACTTTCTTGTTTCCATAGGATTATTTTGATTGTGGTTGAGAGTATGGTGATCCTTTGCTGATTATCTTAATTGCAGAGAAATGATATATTTTATTAAGGATTAATGTATTAGGCTATGGAGGGCTTAATTTCAACGTTAGTCACATTGCTTTGTAATAGTTAATCTCGACTTGAATTTGTAAATTTTTATATTTTGACTAGACTCTCGTGGGCGGAAGCAATAAATAGCGGTATATGAATATATCAAAGTATTAAAATGAATACACAGAATTTACGTGGTTCGGTAATTCGCCTAGGTCCACGGGAGGCAACATATATTATTTGAATTGAGTAGGAAATATACAGAATACAGATACGGATTTCCTCACTAATAATATCTCTCAAGTGTTTCCCTAAACTCATAGAAAACTCTCAAACTCACAAGTATTTTCTCTCTTTGAGTTTGCTTATGCTTTCTCTGATTTTTTCTGATTTTTGCCCTTGTTTTTCAATGCATGAACTCTTCCCTATTTATAGATGAAGCAAGGCTCCCTTTCCCTATATTGTGCCATAATTTAAGCCTTAAATTAGGCCACCAATTTCCTTAAATTATGCCACTAATTTCCTTAAATCATGCCACAAATTAGACCATTAATTTCCCTAAATTATGCCACTAATTTGTTACTTTTAGAGCCAATATTCAACAATCTCCACCTTGGCGAAAAAGTTCATAACGCTACCTCCAAATGTGCCCTAGGTGCTCTAAGCTCGAGAGATGTTGATCAAGTTCAAGCAGTGTTGAAACTTGATCCCTGTAACCATCTTTGTAAGCATATCTGCAAGGTTATTTGTAGTTCCGACTTTCTGAAGTATAACATTCCCTTCATCAACGATTTCTCGAACAAAATGAAATCGAACATCGATGTGCTTGGTGCGACCATGATGAACTTGGTTCTTTGCCAAACAAATGGCACTCTGGCTGTCGCAGAAAACTTCCACGTTCTTGAAAAATACTCAATTATACGATACCTCAACTTAAATGCTTTGTAATAGTTAATCTCGACTTGAATTTGTAAATTTTTATATTTTGACTAGACATGTCCATGGGTTGGTTCGTGTCAGGTACTTGACATGTAAGTTTGCATGAATTGAATTTTTATGTACCAAATATATTCAGTTGGGGTCGGATAATATCTATGAAACAAAAATCATGATTTTTTTTTTTACATTTTTCAAATGAAAATAAAGTAGTAATTTTTTATAGAATTGAATTTTTTATCAAATTATATTTTGTGATTGAATATGTAACTTAAGATTAGTAAAGAATGAGTCATATTACTAGGACATTATAAGATCACATGTAATTAAAAATATTTATTGTATAAATATTTAAAAACGAAGTTAGTTAATAAAATTAAATTAATTCTCAAATTATTTTTTAAAACCTTTTAAACTTTTTAAAATCATTATTAACTTCATTAAAATTATGCAAAATATTAAGATCCTTTTAAATGTGTAATGAATAATGTGAAATTATGATTTTATATTTAAATTCATAACTGCGACATACTAGAATATAATGACATTTTTTCTTTTACATATAGCTTAATGGTAAATAATTTAAAAAAAATGCTAGTAAGTGTATGAATTGTAGAGTATCTTTAAATAAAAATGATGCAAATTGTTAAATGTTAGAATTGACTAATGCGATTAAGCACAAAAAATTATATAAATAGTGCTCTAAACCAACCTAAATTTTGAACCGAATTATTTATAATAAAATTTATAATACTTGTTTCATCTTTGTCCCAATCTGTGTGATACAGAATGGTTAATTAGTCTGTTTATAGCGAGACGAGACTAATTCCACATGGTACAAAATTGTCTGCTTTGGTCTATGATTGTAAGTTCAGTAGGCTTACGGCTCTGACTTGACAATTTAATAGGACCTCACGACTTTGCTTTTAAGAAGAAACCTTAAAACGTGTCATGTCATTTAGAGAGTTCTCATTCCTTATAAGCACATCACCACTTAGCTTCTTAAGCAATGTGAAACATGTGCAGGCATATTGCATTATATACCCTCACTTAGGAAGTCTTACATCCTAGTAAGAACACAAGTCTACATGGCCCAATAGGACCATGACTCTGATACCAACTAATACATGATGGTTAATTCGTTTACTAACAACAGGACGTGATCCATTCCACGTGGCACAAGATTATCTGCTTAGTCTATAATTGTAAGTTCACCGAGATCTCATGACTTTACTTTTAGGGTGAAACCTCAAAACTTATCATGTTATTTAAATAATTTTCACATTTTGTAAACACATCACCACTTAATTTTCTAAGTAACGTGGAATATGTGCAGGCATACTACATCATTATTTCATCACGGTTTGATCTAAACGAGTTAAGTCAAATTACCGTCTCTACTTTTGACTAATCAAATGTTGGAGTGTATACTATCTTAAATCATATTTTAATTTATCTTATTAATAATATCATAACATATAGTTTAAACTAATACCACTGCTTAAAGTTCTTAAAAATTTTAGAAGGTTTTTCTAAATGACAAATCATGATCTTAATAAGATCAAAATTAAGAATAATTTAATGCATATATATAAGATTCCGAGTCTGGAGGGAAAAATAAAAAGTTACGCAACATTTATAGAGTACAACTTAATTAAGGCAAGTAAATCATATAAACCAATTGCCTCTATTCTACATATGTATGTGTTACATCTATGAAATTTACTCAATTTTTAGATTTGTTTCAAATCAATAATTTTCAATCAGTACAAGTGCCATACATGCACGTAATGCATGTTATTCTTTGTTACAAGAAAAAATTAACTAAGATCAGTGATATTTGTTAATTTACGATATCTTCAAATTTATTTTGATTCAAAAAAGGTATACTCAAAATAATTAAAGTTTAACTACATAACTCTCTTTATATATATATATATATATTTATATTTTTAATCTAAAAAAGACATACAACATATGTTCTTTGAAAGAAGAAAAAAAAACATACGTTACAAAAAACATATTTTATATACTTTATATTTTTTTTCACAACGTAAGCTAAGTTATATATATTTTAAAAAAAATTAAAAATAAAATGTGAATAAATTAGTCATATATCAACTGGATTAATAAATAATTAATTAATTACTTTATTGTTTGCCCTACGAAATTCAAAAATTAAAAACAAAATGTTAACTTGCACGAATCATGGCATAGATTGTTGTTGAGTTGTAGGTTTGAGTTGAGACTTAAGATAATTTGCCCAACAAGGAAACTTTAATTATAACAGTAACTGAGTCACATGAAAATTTAATTAGAAGATTTTTTTCCCCCCCTAACTTTGGTAATAGGATCTGACGATCTATGATTGGCAGCCAATTTTTCAGTTTGTGAGACGGCTTTTCAATAAGATATTATTTAAGAACAACTGATATAATATTATCCTTTAATTTTATTGGTGTTTGTTTTAAAAAATAGTATATAGTTATTTATTTTAATAAAAATTATTGTATTTATTTTGTATTACATTATGTTGGAGCACCCATGTCCAATGTATAATTTTTGAATTTGGTAACATAGTCATATCTTTATATTTCACATGAAAAACAATCTGTCGTAATTTTGTCATTTAATTTTTTTTATAGGTTTTTCTTTCTTTTTTTTCTTCCTATTCTTTTTATTTTTATTCAGATGATTAATATTTTAAGTTATTTTGTTTGTATTATTAAGATATTTTGATCACGTAAATTTTATAAGAGATTCAAAAATCATTCAATTTTTAAATTATAATACTTTAATCACGTATTTTTGTAACTATGTGATTAAAATACCCCAATTTTAAAAACTAAATGTTTCTCGTAAAAGCTACTTAATAAAAGCATCCAAATGACATATTTTTAGTGACACCTAAGATATTTTTTCTTTTTACTCTTCTTTCTCAATTTTATATTCATTTTTTTAACATTTTTTTCTTTCCTTTTCTTCTTTTTCCTTTCTTATTTTTTTCCTCAACTCAATTCATTGTCACCAAAAAAAGTTGATTACAAATAAGAAGAAGAAGAAATTAAGTGACAAAATTGTTCCTAATTTTTTTGTCACGTTCAATGCACATGTAAAAATTCTCAAATGAAATGGATTATTATTTTAATTAAGCAATATAAAAACTATTTTATGAATTATGGTACTTAATTAAAACCCTTTAAGAATATGTATTAAATTAAGTACAGATAGACTAAGAAAGTTATCACTATAATACCAAATCCTAATTTCTCTTGTAAAATTGTTATATCCTTATGTATGACCCAATGATATTTTTATACTATTAACTTTTTATTTATATATTCTTTTATATCACAAGTTATTACTTTTTTTTATAAAAAACTATGTACTATTTTATCATACATAATCACAAAAAATTACATAATTATAAATTATTTATTTTTTATTTACAGGCGGATCATAATCATATTACATTGCAGATGGTATCATCGTATTACTCATTTTTTATTATCTAGTTGTTAATTGAAAAATAAATGACAAATCTTTTCAAGATTCAACATGAAACACTATATTAGAAAAACAAAATGAAAAAAAAATTCCTGATAAACTCGCATTAAAGACATGAAAAGACAAAAAAAAAAGTATACAATGGAGAAACTAGAATTATGACTAAGCATTAAAAAACCATCTAATCATATTTTCATAAATATCAGTAAATGATTAATTTATGGTTTAAAATAATAAATAATTAAATAATTAAATATTAAAAAATTACTAGTAAGAAAATGGGTTATAGTGTAGTTGGGAACTAAAAATAATCATTTAATTATGTATTGTTGTTATTTTTTGTAAAAATAAATAAATAATTTTAAAAATATCAAATTTACCCAAAATTTGACGTAAAATAATGAAATTTAATAACCTTTTTATAAGAATTAATAAATTTGTAATGTTTCATCGAATAACAAAAGGTCCAAAATATACTTTTGATATAAATAATAGATTTCTATTACACTTTATCCTTCTTGCTATCTATTGTAAAAGAAAAAGTGATATGATATACTATTATTTATAAATATAATTAAATCTATATAATTGTATTGAAAATTATCACATTAATTATGATTATAATTTATAATAATATACGTTAAGACATTATTCATAAGTCATGAAATATTACTAATGTATTACTATTAATTAATAAAATATCCCATATTTTATCAAAAAATAAAACTATTCATTAATTTATTCAAAAAAAATAACTAGTAAAATTCATAAGAATAACACCTCACTTGCCTATGGATTGATAAATAATTTATCATATATCTATTAGAAATTTAGCATTAAATTATTATATTTATTTTATTCATATTATTAAATTATTATTTTTTTTTATCTTATTTATCAACTCATAAAAAATTCTATTTATACAATTATGTTAGTCTGTATATAATGATGTTACAAGTCGCAATACAAATTGTTATTTTAAATATACATGTATAAGTTTTATATGATATATTAACTTTTTGCAAAGATATAAATTAATACATGTATGGAGAATTGTTTATGTATTAGGAATTCTAAAGAGATGTTAGAGAGAAGACAAATTCAGATACTTTATTAATCTCATTAATGAGTATTTATAGATACATAAATGGTAGATATTATCGTTATAATGGTAGGTGCTCTGTTCGATGTGTCAAAGCTGACCTATACATGATAAATTTACAAAGGATAAACAGGTTGCTATTTTAGGTCATTTCTACTTAGGCTATTGAAGAAGGATTGGATAACCATGTTCCAGGTCTTGTTCCTAAGGTCATAAGCATCGGGTCTTGTTCATCAAGTCTTATGCCATAGAGTTTACCCAATGTCCTCTAATCATAACTAGATTAATATCTTCCAAGGACCAAGTCACCATTACGAATTGTTAAATGATAACATTAAATTCACCATATAAGCGAGTCATCTCAGGTTGCTAGGCTTGTGTACCTGCTACTTATATAATACAAAATACTAACTTCCCTATTCCTTAAACTTTGAGAAGTTAAGGGAATATTCAAGAAGTAACTGTTAGACTTTCAAGACTAATCACCTTTTTCTTATCATAACTGTCTAGGTCCTTATAAGTAGTAAAATGTTTTTTTACCATTTATCATTTTGTCTTTTAACTTAACATAATTTTCTATTAAAGAATCTTAGCCCTCCATTCAAATTCTCAAGGCAAAATTCTATGGATCTAGACCGTTATAGTAAGATTTTGTTGGAAAATTAGTTTGATTTTGTTACGACATTTTCAAGTCGCTCTTCCACCGACCTACATATTTCAAGCCATTCTCAAGATAATTTCTCTTCCCCTCTCTTTGTTTTTTTAAATTTCTTCCATTGATAAATAAAAAAACATAGCTTATCCAACATCCTTCAAGGATATTCTTTTAAGTCATACCAAAAGTTATTTTCTAATAATAGGAACACCTTGAGATCCTTCCCGAAACTTTGTTGGATCACATCCAAGTCTTGATCAAGTTGAACAACCTCTAGATACCATGATAGGTCATGGTAAGGGAATTGGTAAAATTGGTAGTGCTTTAGTGAAACAAAGTGTTATGGCTCTTCCTATTTCCTCTGGATCGTGTCTAGCCTCCTCCTCATCCTCTCAAGGTCTTGTACCCTATCCTAAGAAGAAGAGTGACTCTAAGGGTGAGCCCACCTATAGAACCAAAGATAAACATTAGATTGAGAAAATGCCAAGGGATTTGGATGTTGATGATTTGGAACAAATACGAAGAGAATACAACATTCCACCCCGGGTAGGGATGATGCTTATTCCTTGCTACCTCTGTGATGCCGATGATCCTCCTGTGGGGTGATAGGTTATCCACTTAGCTACATTTAAAATCAGAGTGTATTGTCCTTTTCTAAGACCAGTATCTCACGTTCTTAACATAATTGACATCATTCTCGCTCAAGTCAACCTAAATGAATGACAAACTTTATTGTGCCTATAAATTGTTGTTGGAGAGCATATGGTGGACTTAAAAAATGAAGAAATTATATGTATCTATTTCCTTAAGAAGAACGACCTTAATAAAGGTAGGGTATACATATATTGTGTGGTAGGACACGAACTGCATTGAAGACTCCTTAATAGTACCTCGGGTTGGAAAGGTGAATATTTTTATATTACAGGGGATTTTTGGGGTGATATGGCTGAATTCCCAATCTGTAACTCGTGGAATCATAACTTCAATACAACCCAACCATATGTAAGTAAGATAATCAATAAGTTGGGTCATGATAATAAAGAGAAAATAAGAAGAATTGAGCTCCAAAATACAGGAAGAAAAACTATAAAGATATTTTCATAACTGATCGCTTTAGGAGATATGATATATGAAGGGACTATGATGATGAATATACATGTCGTTCCTCTATAGCGAGTTATAAAATTTTAACGATATGATCCATTAACTAACAAAGTATTCATTTTCATTTTTACAGGCATGGACTATTCAATTGTTGACTTTGAAGACCTAATTGATACCTCGAGTGTGCACGATCTATAACTCATATACCCAATAGTCATCTATACATTGCCTTTACAAACTAAACACTCAACTCAGTTGGATGATGAACCAGCTAAAGTTCCACCCCTTGACTATAACCGACATATCAAGCGTCCCTAGCTCATTATCTTTACCACCTCTCGATGCAACCTCTAAAAAGAGGAAAGTAAGTAAGAATCCTAGTCCTTAGATTCAAGCTATACATCTGGATGACTTGAAATTCGATGAATTCATTTTGAAGGACTTCATCATGTTGGATACCTCAGTTACTTACTTTGGTAAAGGTATCTTTGGGTGACTTGATTTGATAAGAGACCTTTTCAGTCACTTTGAGAGTGACACTAAATGAGCTAGGGTTAGATAAGCCGTAAGAGGGAAGAAGTGTCTAATGAAGAGATGATGCAAAATCGTTTAATAGAGATAAAGACGTTTCACTTTGAAATTTCACCTCCCCTTTAGATTTTGTTCTTATTTTGACTTGTGATTTTTAGGTTTTATCATTGGCTAGGAAAGGTGAGTTGTCACTCAGAGTGCACAAAAGTGAAGTGAAAGCTAGTCACTTGCACATAGTGAAGTACCAAAAGGCCGTAAAGGACAAAATTCTAAAGTTGAAATGCGACATGCTTGACAAGTCCAAGAAGCTAAGAAAAGCATACAATTATTGCTTCAAATAGGGTCAACGACTAGCCCATTTGGAGTAAAAGGCCAATTAGGCTTTAGCTATAGAGAGCTCCCTTAGAGATCAAATGATTTTGCTAAAAGAGAAAATGAGCTCATTGTCTAAATTGGTACGGACACTAAGAGTAAAGTACACCAAAGCTTATAGAAGTGGGGTGAGCTTTGTAATAAGCAACCTAAAGACACAGGTCGAGAAGTTGGACTTGATTGTTCCTTACTTCATATTGATGTGAGATTTTTAAAGTAGTAGGAGCAAAGCATATCCAGCCAGCACCCCATAACCATCACCTTCTATAGAGGAAACCAATCAAGGGGATCATGTTAAAGGATAGGTCGAGGTAGCCATCCCTTAGTTTTTTTTCTTGTAGGTTTCTCTTAGTATAGCCTTGTGCTTTTGTGATATAACCTTTAATACTTGAGTGATCGATAGTCTTATGATTTTAGGACTGTATTGTGATTTTGATATAATTGATGATTATTTTGTAAATGTGCTTTTTACATCTATGATGTGTTTTGGTGTGTATAACTAGTATTTATATTTATGGTTGAAGAATTATAAATTTATCCTATTTTCCCTTTAACTTTGTCTTGTAGTGATTCAATGCTCTATAAATCCATTCAATATTTCCTCTATTTATATGTTATGTTTTTCCATTTGATTTCCTTTCTTTGAAATTTATTTAACCATCCAACTTGATTTTGAGGCTATATTTTGGAATTTTGAGTCCAATAGTTAGATTTAGCTTATGCTTGTCTATTAAGCCAACCCATATTAGATAGAAACTAGGCCATATACTACATGGATTACTCACAAATTGATCTTGATGACCTAATAGAAATGGGGACATATTTTTCATACACCCCAAACACCTTTCCTCAAGATAATAAAAATCATCCCTTTTCACTGTCCATAAGTGATGTGGTGAATCAAGCACCTCAACTATCTACCTCGTTGATGAAAAAAACTATGAGGTCCCCCATTAAGCTTACTTCCTTAATGGATGTGGATAAATACGCAAATATAGACCGACTCTTCCCTACATCCATCATAGAAATGGGCATAATTGTGAGCTTGTACAACTAGCCCCTTGTTATGGAACACATTTAACTTGTTGTTGAGGTGACGAGTGTCTAACTAATGAGGTCTAGAATTTGGGGTGAAAAGCTCCTGTTGGTGGAACACGTTAGCTGGCATATTGATGTGATCCTTTGTCCTTAGGATTGGGGTGAAAATAGTAGATTGGAAGGCCTATTTTCCAATAGGATGGTTGAAAACCTCATTGCTTAGGATGACCTCTATCATCACTTTGGTGTTCCTGCTAATTGTTCCACCATATATGCAATTCGTAAGATAGGGGATGGAACTATATAGCACCTAATGGAAAGACGTGTTCTTGATGTAAGAAGTCTTATGCACCATTACGTGTATCTTATAATTCCTTTCACAATATTTTTTATACTATATAGGCTTTGTCTCTTGCAATTGATTCAGAACGAAAAATGAAGAATTTTTGGGAAACTTTCAAAGAGACTCGTTTTATACTATATAGTATATTTTTTATATTATATAGGCTGTGTGGACTTAAGGCTCATTTTGAAGCCATGGAACAAGAGTTGAAAGAGACTCACAATGAATTGACTAAAGCTCTTGGTCAAAGAGATAAATACAAAGAGGAAAGGGATGACCTTTATAAACTAGTTGAATATTAAAAATAGAGGCATTGAGAAATGTACTCGTAAGGCTCCTATTTCTAAAAGTACTGGCTTGCATCCTTATCCATGAAGTTTAAAATGTAATTGTTGGTACTTTTATTGATTTGTAGTCTATTTCATTTACCTAATGTAATTCAAATTTCAAACTTTTTTGCAATTGAATTGCTTTTCCTTAGTTTACATGTTCAAAGAGAAGGTCCACTTTTTTGAACATAATACCCTTTCTTAGGACGAGCATCATGCCTCTTAATCCACATTCCATGTGGGATGTATAATTGGCCTCCTCAGTACTTGGGGTTATCGCATTAATTTTTCATGAGATAGGAGACATACAAGGATGAAATTAAACCTAACCCTTGTATGCAATTCCTAAAGAGGGGGTTTACATTTGTGAACTCGAAACCCTTTCTTAGGATAAGTGTCACACTACTTATCTCCCGTCCAAAGTGGGGGTCTATTTGGCCACCTAAATTCGTACTTGGGAGTTATTACATTAATGTTTTGCAAGATAGGAGATATATAAGGGTGAAATTGAATCAAAACTCTGTATGCAATTCCCAAAAATGGGGTTCACATTTCTGAACTCAAGACCCTATCTTAGGATGGGTGTCACACCTTGTATACTGCATCCTAAATGGGATAGTCCATTTGGCCACCTCATTCAATACTTGGGGATTATCGTATTAATTTTTCATAAGACATAAGACATACAAGGGTAAAATTGAATAAAACCCATGTATGCGATTCCCAAAGAGGTGGTTAACATTTCCCTTTCTTAGGATGGGTATCATACATCTTATCCCGTATTCCAAGTGGGGGGTCCATTTGGCCACCTTACTTCGTACTTAGGGGTTATCATGTTATTGTTTTCGAGATTAATGCAAACACCTAAAATATGGATTCAAAATACATTTATTTATAATTCAACCTTGATTAACACTTTATACATACTATTTCTTTTGATGCTTTCCATTACAGCTTAATTCCTCTCTTCATCCTTGACTTTCTATCTGGTATAAACCCCTTGGAGTGATGCTATATATTTGATATGGATCTTCCCATGTTGTAGCAAAATTTTTGTAGATATTTTCTATGTTGTTTTTTAGTGCTTTCCATAGGACCCAATCCATATATTAAAGTTTTTGTATTTAATGGATTTGTTTATGATTTTGGACTATTCTTTTTTGTGACTCAATCTGTATAAAAACATTATATCTTTTCTCCTTAGCTAGTAAAAGGTCATCTCTTCTAAGATCACCTTTTTCCTCTTGTGTGATTTTAGATCGAAGGGTAAGTTCTTCTATCTCAAAGGGATCACCACTTCCATGCCATTTACAAAAGAGAATGGGCTTTCTCTTGTTGTCATTGTAGGGGTCATTTTTGTCGGCCAAAGAACGCTAGGTAATTCATCAACCCAATTGCCTTTAGCTCTCTTAAATCGCTTTTATAATATGTTGATAATAATTTTGTTTGGTGATTCTACTTGGCCATTGGCTTGTGGCCTATAAGCATTAGAATGTGACAATTTGACTCCATTTTTTCACAAAATGAACTTTATGAACTTGCGAATATCATTTTATAGGATCCTCGCAAGTGGTTCAGCTTCTATCCATTTCAAGAAATAATTGGTTGCTATAATTAAAATTTCCTTCGTCTTGGAGCAAGAGGTAATGAGCTTACTATATCCAGATCCCATTTTGGAATGGCCATGGACTGACTATAAATTTTAAAGCGTTGGCTAATTGATAAGAGATACTAACGTGTCTTTGGCACTTATCACCTTTTTGGCATGGCTGACACAATCCTTCTAGAAGGTAGGCTAATAATGATCTTGTTGTATGATTCTTTGAGAAAGGGTTCTACCTCCTGAATAGGAGCCACACTACCCTTCATGTAGTTCTCCCAAAATCGAATGTGCTTCTTGACTAGGTAAACATTTTAACCATGGTCCACCGTAGTTTTTCCTATAGAGTTGTCCTTGAATAATGATGTACTTTCTTGTTCTTTCTCTCTATCCTTCTTTCCAATTATACTAGGATCTGATAGACATGAAACGAGAATTACTCTCTTTAGTAATTCACTTACCTTAGATGCCGAATTGGCCAAGGAATCTGTATGTGCATTCCATCCTCTTGGTATTTGCTTGATCTCAAATGCTTCAAAAGTTAAAATCTTTTGTTTTACTTCTTAGAAGTACCTTTTCATCATTTCTTCCTTGACCTCAAACATATAATTGACTTGATTCACTATTAGTCGTGAATCACTATTGAGCAACACCTTTTTTCTTCTAAGGACTTTAATTGGCACAATGATAGTAGGAGTGCTTTATATTTCACAACATTGTTGATTGATTAAAAAGTGATACGAATACATTGCTCTATTAGTCCACTTATAGGAGTGAATATAACAATTCTGACCCCAAATCCCCTTAAGTTACTAGCCTCATCCATATGTACTTTCCATATAATCAACTAGAGCTTTTCCTTTGATTGTTGATAGTGGTTTATATAGTATTTCAAACTCGCTTAAATCAGTGGCTATTTGAGATAGGAGACCAAATTAGTTTGGCTTCCCCAAAATATTTTTTAATGGGTGAGATGTAAGAATTACCACCTTATTAGTCCCAAAATAGTGCCTGAGTTATCTTGAGGCCATTTTTATTATGAAAGCTACCTTATCAAATAAAAGATATCATTGTTATGCTTCCGTCAAGAAATGGCTCACGTAGTATATTGAGTGTTATTTTCCCTCTCTATCAACCATACGTACAATGATGGTTGTTTTGTCTATGAAAGTCATATACATATGTAAAATCTCGTCGATAATAGGATTTGTTAAAATGGATGTTTTTTCGAGGTACTCTTTGATGTATTGAAAAGCTAGTTTACATTCTTCACTCCAAAAGTATTCTTTATTTTTCTTCAGCAACTGAAAAAAGGTAAAAAAAATTTGTGAATTTGGAAATGAAATGACTAAACAACGTTATATTCCCCTTTAGTTGTTGGACCCTTTTAATGCATTTTGGTGACCTCATGTTCATAAGGGCTGTAATTTTATTAGGATTAGCATCTATTCCTCAAGAAGATATTAAATATCCAAGAATTTTTCTAACCAAAAACACACTTCTTTGAATTAAGTTGCATTTCATAACCACTAATTATAGCAAAGACTTATTTTAAGTTTGAGAGGTGATCTTTGGCGTGTTTCATTTTGACCATCATGCCATCCACATAGACTTCCATGTTACGGTCGATATGGTCTTTCAACATCTTATTTATCAACCTTTAATAAGTAAGTCTAGCATTTTTTAAACCCAAAGGCATTCTAGTGTAACAATATGTCCCTTTTTTAGTAATAGATGCCATTTTTCTTCATCTTTGGGGTGCATTTAGATCCGATGATATTCTGATTTTTCTTCCATAAAGCTTATTGTTTCGAGACCAACTCTGGCATCTACTAACTAATCAATGTTTGGCAAAGAAAAGCAATCTTTCAGAGTAGCTGTGTTAACGTCTGTGAAGTCAACACACATTCTGTGGTGTCCTTCTGCCTTGTTTTCTAAAACAATGTTGGACAACCATTTTGGGTAATCAACTTCACAAAACCAGTTCACACTTCTTAAAGAATTAAGCTTCTTCTAGATAATGTCACTTTTCTCTCGCGTAAATATCCTTTTTTATTGTTTTTGGTGTGGTTGACATTTAGTTCGTGAGAAATGATGGAAGGATCAATACCTAACATGTCTTCTGGTTTCCAAGCAAAAAGGTCAATATTACTCTTTAAAAACTCAATCAATGAAGCTCTTATTTAAATCATAAGCTTAGAAATTATTTTTAAAGGCTTGTCTTCCTTTGGATCTCCTACTAATATTATTTCATAGTCTTCTAGCGCTACTATTATAACTCAATTTTTTACTAATTGTGTAGTCTTTGGGTTTAAACGTCACCTACTCTTTGATTTCTATTTTGATTTAGAGGGTAATGCATTTTTCATTTTGGAATTATAGCAACTCATCGCCTTGTCTTGTTCTCCTCTTATTCTTTTATCCTATTGACTATGGGGTACTTAATGAGTTAATGGTAAGTGTAAGGGAAAACTCGTATTTTATGGATCCAATGTCCATCTAATATCACATTATAAGATGTGAAAGTGTTCAATACTATAATATTTATGAGTATGATAGCTCCTTTCTTGGAAATTGAGAGATGTATAGTCCATATAGACATGGTCACACTGCCATTGAAAGCCACCAATGGTATTTATTGTTGCGTAATTTCCTTGGGATCTATCTTCATGTCCAATAACAAGGACAAGTACAACAAGTTAAAAAAACTACTACTATCCACCAAAGTCCTATACACTCCATAATGAGCAATCTTAACCATGATAACTAAAGGATCGTCATAAGGTGGTATAACTTCCTTTCCTTCAAAAATGATGGGAAAACAAGTCCCTCTCATTTCAAATTGTAAACAAGTTTATGTGAATCTCTCTTCAGGCATATATCTCTCTCTTAAATTTTTAGAATGACCTAATATTGTTGGTCTACCATAAATAGTGTAAATTAAACACTCATCTCCTTATGTAGGTTGATTAGGCCAATTTTTTTCTCAGGGAAAAGGACTAAGATGGAAAAATTCTCTTCCATTAGGAAGGTTGTTCAACTCCTTGTTCTTTCCTATTTGACCTCTATTCCCATCAATTACATCCTTCAAATGTTTGTCAGATAGAAGATGTTCAATTTCCCACTTAAGATGTCTACAATGCTTTGTCCAATGACCATTGTATTTATGAAAAACACAATACTTGTTGGGGTCTCTGAATGGGGCCCTCATTGGTTGTGACCAATTTACTTGATTCATGTGTTCCATTTTTTGTACAACTTCAGTCGGTTATACACATAATGGTGAACATCTAAAAAGAGATAACACTCTCCCCTAAGTCCTTAGTCTTCCCCTAGGTGTTACCACTGGTTTGAAACGTGGAGGATTAAGGCGTCTATCCACATAAGGTTTTCTTTCTTCTTGTTTTTAATTGGGGTGGGGTTATTTGAAGTTTGATTTAATGAAATTTTTGTTGATTTCATCTCTTTCTCCACATTAACAAACTTTTGAGCCTCTTTATCGACCATATCCAAGGATATCGGAGTAGTTTTAGGCAGTTCAATGAATAGGCCAATATTTTTCTTTATTCTCTTACGAAAAGCCTCGATAACAATAGAGTCTAGGCATTGAGAGATTTTTTTTCATTTTGAAACTCCTCATGTAGATCTCAATGGTTTCATTATTCTCCTAGACAATTGAAAATAAGTTGTGCGACACCTTTTGGATTGGCTTACTATATGCATAGTTGGTGACAAAACAATTTACCAAATTATCAAACTCTTTACACTCTTAGGTGGTAATTTAATGAACCATAATTGTGCCAAAAGTGGCATCAAATAATTTACAATAAATGGCATCTTTCTTGTTTTTTAGGATGCTTACACTAGCCATTTCCATTTTGAAGTGAATAACATGTGCCACCAGATCTTTTTTTCCTTTATAAGTAGGACACTTTGGAGTAGAGAAATTTGGGAATGGTATCACTAGTTCGATATCATCGAAAAAAGATGATGCTAACAATTGGTCATACATGGTTTCAATATCACTCTAAGAAAATAACTTTTCTTGGCTTCTCAATCATTCATTCACCTTTGCTTCTATTTTCTCTTCCATCTATTTGAATTATGCATTCAAGTTACTATTGGGAGGTTCAGGTTGTGTATTGTGTCCCTTTGGAGTAGAGTTATCCAAGCCAAAAGGTCCCGATAATGACTAAGAAGTTTTTTTAACGTGGGTGGGTTATGTGTATAGGTTTTAAAGATGGAGTTGTAGCTACGTGTTTTTGTAAATTGTATTTGGTTAGTATTGATGGAGATATCTCAATGGTTCAAAGGAGGTATGTTTCAATCTTGTTGGTTGGCTTGGTCTTATTGGTAGGGTAGCTGTCTGGAATGAGCTTTTAGCTTACTCTAAGTAATCGTTTTTTATCAATCGTGTTCTGAGTTCCTTATTATTGCTCTGTGATTAGATGAAAGTTTGTTATAATTTTGCCACTTGTTGTTGGAGTCTTTCCAATTTAGCATATTTTTCGTGAAATGTTCTTTGGGAATTGTAACTAATAAACTAGATATGCAAGAAATATTTTTGGTCATTCTAGGCACACTCTTTCGGGCTACATGTTGTACAGAGTTTTACCTCATGTCATGATATGATGTGATTATTGGTGTTATATGTGATTAATGATCATTGAGGTCACTCAAGTATTGGTAGAATATGGCTATTTCTTAATTCGGGGTGGGAATAAGGACTGGCCATAATGTCATAAGTGAATTTTCCTATGACATTGGCTGATTCTCCTTAGATGTAAAATGTAAGGTCTCAGATGCTAACTATGGGCTATAAAGATTTAAGGCCTTACAGTAGGTGCAAATTGTTTGGGGAATTGCTTGTGTATTAGGCATTCTAGAGAGATTTTTGAGATAAGATAAATTCAAATCCTCTATTCATCTAATTAAATGGGATATACACACACATATATAAAAGGTAAGTGTCATCGTTACAATAGTTGGTTTTTTGTTCGAGGTGTTAGAATTGACATATACATGATAAATATACAAAGGATGAGCAAGTCACTATTCCAAGTCGTTTCTATTAAGCCCACGGAAGAAGGATTAGATAACCATGTCCCAAGTCTTGTTCATCAGGTTGCAAGCATAAGTTCTTATGCCACAAAGTCTACCCAATGTCCTCTAATAAAAAATGGATTGATTACTTCCAAGGACTAGGTTGCCATAAACGTGTTGTTAAATGACAACTTTACATTCACCATATGAGCGAGGTGCCTCAGAATGCTAGAATCGTGTATCTGTTACCTAGATAATATCACATAATACCAAAACTATACAGGGGTGCACCATTAGTACCTTATTTTAGTGAGGGGTATACTAGCGGTCTTTTATCGGAAAAAAATATATTTAAAAAATGTAAAATGGAATTGACACGGGGATCAGTAATGACAAAATATAAAGTTTACCTTTTTAAAAAAAATTATTTATTAATATTTTATATTAGTCAAACTTGTCTTTTTATAACCATTTTGGAATAAATTGTATATTTTTCAAAAGAAAATAACTACTAGTGTGTTTCATAAACAATATAGTATTTTTGTATATATTTCTAAAGGTAAGGTACCAATTTTTACCCAACCTCCTAAACATACCTGATATAAATTGTTGAAAAACCAACTCTCCTAAAAGTTTTTGGAATAAGGGTCAACAATACTTTTATTCTTACGAGTGTTAGTTCTATGCATCAATCAAACACTTGCAAATCAACTTTTGAGGTTAACGGGCCTTAAACATATGATCTCTAGGTCTAATACCATGTTAAAAGTTGATGGAAAATCAATCATCCCAAAAACTTAAGTTATTGAGAGAGTTGTTGTTCAAAATATATCACCGATGTATTGCTCTGTATAAATTATTATTCTAAATATATCATTGATATTTGACATTATTAGAAGGAAACTAATGGAATAATATAAATATTTTTTTTTTTATAAATTTGATGGTATAAATAAAACAAAAAATAATTTAATAGTATCAACAAAATAAACATAATAATTTGATTAGGTTTATATATATATATATATATATATATATATATATATATATATTAGTTAGAATTTTATTAAATGTATGATATTTTCAAATTAAAAAATCAAATTAAAGGTTTGGCTTGATTACCTTCAAAAAGGGAAAGGCATACAGGATGCTTACCCAATTTTACGTGTTGTGTGTTTCTTGTAATGTTCAAAAAAATCTCTCTGCTCTCAAAAGTCGAAACTACTCTCTTATAGAGTCAACTCAACTGCTTCAAAGAAATTTCTGAGTCTCGATCAGCTTACAAGCTTTAGTTTTTTTTTTCTTTTTTTAATTTTCTCATATTTTCCCCTAGTTTTCAAACAAAATATAAAAAAAAGGTGCGTTGCTTTCTAATTTCGGGTAAACCATATCTAACTACTTTTGTTAATCATCTCACTCCACAAGTACTGGGTCAGCTAGAACGCCCAAGGTAGCTGCTAGTTTTGCATTTATGGTGAAAAACAAAAACAAACAAAGAAAACAAAATAAAAATTAAAAATGACGATGGCTGTTAGGAGCTCTTTAGTTTATCTAGTTGATGTATAGTTTTTTCTTCTTCCAGAAGCTGATTATTACAACTAAAGTTATGTTGTACATGCAGAGATAATATTAGAATATTATTAAAAAAGCTACATCGATCGATCCTAGCTTCTAGAAAAATAAAGCTAACTAGCTAGTTACGTACATTTTTTTTTTCTATTTCTCTGTTGAGTTTATAATTAAAAAAAAAAACAGCAACATAAAAAAAATAATCAAATTTATCCTATCTACGTTGAAATTAACACATTTATCTCATAATTATGATAAATTTAATCTATCGAAGATAAATATATTTGACAAAATCAAAATATTAAACTGTTCATTTAAATGTTCTAAATTAAACAATATTTTGTATACATTTGTGGTAAACACTATAATTAAATTGAATCTTTGCCATATATTCACCCCCTTGTATCATCTAAGTTGGGCTTACTTCAAAACTATAAGAAAATAGCAAAATGGTATAATGTATTGAATTTTTTTTTTTAACTATAACATAAAGAAATGAAAACTTATAAATTATATATCAATTCTAATGATAAAATAAAACAATATTTACATTAATATAATTTTATGAACTTAAGCACTTATCATTTGATTCAACATATCTAAAAGTAATATCCTATTAAAATGATTTAAAAACTAGTAGCATCTAATATGATCTTGATATTTAATTTAATAATTAACCAACAACAAATATTAGATTTAAAACATTGAATATAAAATATGATCTACATTATATTAGACTCTGTTGGTCTCTAGGGTAATGTATATCTTACATATAATTTTCCACGTATATAATATATCAAACTTAAAAAAAAAGTTAGACAATTATGAACACACAATATGCACTTCCTACTGCCAAAATATATATCAAAAAATACATATAATGTACTTGAATTTCATAAGTTTGTGAACATTTACTGCATTAAATTCACCATTTGTATTACGGAAAAGCATGAAAGATGAAGTATCAAATGTGCAAGATAAAAGTCATGGCGGAAACCGCAGCCGGCCAACTCCAATCAAAGATAAATGTTGTATGGGTAAAATTATTTAAAAAATAATACATTTAAAATTTATATTAATTGATATATTTTTACTATTTAAAAAAAAATCAATTTATTATTTCACGTTAAATACCATTATTTAGATTTTGAATCACAGGCAACTTATAAAAATATATTTCTACTTCCATTATGAAAATCATATATGTACCTTAACTATATATTATCGATTATTATTTACAAATCTCTATATATGCTGGAATGTACACGAAATCATTTTTTTTTACTTAATTAATTATACACCCGTATAATTAACCACACACTTACACAAAAGTGTTATGTTAACATTTTTATTTTAATGGTTAAATTAAATAAAATCAGTAAAAAAAAAAAGTGTTATTTTAAGAACTAGGACAAACTTAAATTATATTATTGTAAAAAATTTAAGATACACATTATAAGTTTACATTTTCTTTTGTACGTGTGATTTAACTAACTAGTATTTATCACGTTTTAAGTTACATATTCAAATAACATAAAATATATTTTCTTTTATTTGCATTTTTTGAAAATTATTTGCATAATTTTCGTGTATTACTTTGATACCATTCATAGCTATCAACCCAACATCCACTCAATGACGAAAATAAAAAATAGAGAAAAATTCCCAACAACTTCCAAACCTTACTTTTTATATCACACTATATATTTATATCAATCCAACTCACTTGTATGCTATCATCATATCACAATGGAAACTTTCCCTTTTTTCCTTTCCTTAGTAGCTATTGCATCCTTATATCTCTTCTGGTTCAATCTCCTAAGTCGTAAACTCACCGGTCCAAAGGTATGGCCGGTAGTAGGAAGCCTTCCGGTTCTTATCATGAACCGCCAGCGACTACACGACTGGATGACAAGTAATCTCCGTTCAAACGGCTGTTCAGGTACATACCAAACATGCATTATTCCTTTTCCTTTCTTTGCTCGTAAACAAGGACTCTATACAGTTACTTGTCACCCAAAAAACATCGAACACATTCTCCGAACCCGGTTCGATAACTACCCAAAAGGACCCAATTGGCAAGCTGCTTTTCATGATCTTTTAGGACAAGGAATTTTCAACAGTGATGGTGAAACATGGCTTATTCAACGTAAAACGGCAGCGTTGGAGTTCACAACGAGGACATTGAGACAAGCCATGGCTCGTTGGGTAAACCGGACGATAAAAACTCGGTTATGGTGTATTTTAGATAAAGCTGCCAAAGAGAAAACAAATGTTGATTTGCAAGACTTGTTGCTTCGTTTAACTTTCGATAATATTTGTGGACTCACTTTTGGTAAAGACCCAAAAACACTTTCACTTGAATCACCAGAAAACTCTTTCGCTATTGCTTTTGATTCAGCCACTGAAGCCACCCTTCAAAGACTCCTCTACCCAAGTTTTATATGGAAATTGAAGAATATTTTCTGTATTGGAACAGAGAAAAAGCTGAAGAATTGTCTCGTAGTTGTCGAAAATTACATGAACGACGCCGTTTCAGCACGTAAAGAAAACCCTTCAGACGATTTGCTCTCACGTTTTTTGAGAAAACGAGATGCTGCTGGTAATCATTTTTCCACTCCAGTTCTTCAACGTATAGCTCTCAACTTTGTCCTAGCTGGACGTGACACGTCATCTGTGGCTCTTAGTTGGTTCTTCTGGCTTGTCATGAATAACCCACGAGTTGAAGAAAAAATCATTAAAGAGATATCGATGGTTTTGAAAGAGACACGTGGTGAAGATATTAAAGAATGGCTGGAGGAACCATTGAATTTCGATGAAGCTGATAAGTTAGTGTATCTCAAAGCAGCTTTGTCTGAAACGCTGCGTTTATATCCATCAGTGCCACAGGACTTCAAGTATGCTGTAAACGATGACGTTTTACCTGATGGTACGTTTGTTCCTGCGGGTTCGACGGTGACGTATTCGATATACTCAATGGGGAGAATGAAGACAATATGGGGAGAAGATTGCATGGAGTTTAAACCGGAGAGGTGGATTTCGGTCGAAGGAAACCGGTTCGAGTTGCCTAAAGATGGCTATAAGTTTGTGGCTTTTAATGCTGGACCCAGAACTTGCTTAGGCAAGGACTTGGCTTACCTGCAAATGAAGTCTGTGGCTTCAGCTATATTGCTGCGTTACCGGCTGTCTCTGGTACCCGGTCACCGGGTTGAGCAGAAGATGTCTTTGACACTGTTCATGAAGAATGGTCTAAGGGTTCATTTGCATCCTCGTCAGCTTGGAGATCATCAAGCGAAGGTTGCTTATGCCTAGAGGCGTATTTTGGTAATTAAAAGAAATGATGGTGTCTCTTTCCTCAACTGTGTATGAAATGCTTTTGGAAAGAAGAGGGGCTATATGGTCATTAATTGTGATACCTGTGCCGAGGGTATAGTTGTCTTTGTTATAGTAAGAGAATTTATATATATAAGTAAATTAATTGAATTTGTTTTTACTTCTTTTGTTTAGGTGGGAATATGATATGATAATTTGAGTAGAGTTGCTCATCTAAACTTGAATATTGCCATCTGTCTTTCATAGTAATATTGTCAATATTACGGATCATTTGTTACGGTTTTTCAAGTCATTATTAATAAAAATTAAATCTTTGTTTTCATTATACAAATAATAATTATACCATTTATCCCGATTACTAATTAATTTTCTTCTCGAAATATCCAAATATACATGTAATTTTTTAATATGTCTTGAAAAAATAAAAATTGATTCTTTTTATCTCCACATATTATGTAATTTTAACTTCGCGTACAATAATAGAAAGTTAACACGTGTGCTTTCCGTTCCGTTAATAACATCTCTAATTTTTATATTGTAACGGTAATTAAGTGTTATAACATTTTTAAAATTGATATATACTATATATGATCATAAGGGTTGCACAATAAATATTTTAAGTTATAGCAATTAAAATCTTTTAACACAATTACATTATCAAAATTCACAATTTAATAAATCAATATTTTATGTTTAATATAATGAGGAAGAAAATTCATGAAAAACATGACATATCATAAAGTTATTTGTAATGAATTTAGAGGCTAAAATTCTCTTATAATCAAATTTAGTATACTTTGTAACCACTCAGTTGGACCAACCCTGCTTCAACAAATAGGAAAATTGTTAGGTGACAAATTAACAAAAATTTAACCACTGAAAATCATTTGAAGCAAGGGAATAAAAAGTTAGGTCATATATAATTAAATTTATTCAAAAATAATACCTTAAAATGTATATAAAGTGTATATTTAGTTTACATACGATTCTACATATATTATATGTACGTGTTATATACTACTAATAAATTATTTTATGAATAATTCACTAAAAGATGTTATAGACTATAATCAAAATGGAACGAAAATATACTTTTGAGCATTTCAATCATCCACACGTTGAAATCATATAAAATTTGAAGTTGTTTCTATTGATTATATTTTTCGTATTTTTTGGATCATATTTTTAAAAGGAATTTTTTTAGTAATAATTAATACTATAATTATGTATTATTATCTATAAAATGTCAATTTAATTCATCATGTGAATTAAAATTATTACAAATTTATATAATAGGGTTATTTCCTTACCTAACATAGCAACAAAACAAATTAACTTTTTTTCTAAAGAATAAAAAAGATAAAAATAAACTTCTTTTTTTCACTAATTCATTTAAGTATATAAAAGATTTGATATTTTAGTGTCAATGGTTATTTTTACAAAAAAAAAAGAAGAGGATAAATATGAAACTCAATTTTTTTTTGTTTTTAATCATAATATATTTTATTTATTTCAAACTTATCATGGTTTGAAACGAAATAATAATAAGTTTTATAATTACACCACCAATTAAAATATACAACTTTTTAAAAATTAAATTATATTTAATTTGATTTAAACCTATATATAATTTAAAACATTAAAAGTGAAATTACTACCATATCACCATATAATTACATAAGACTAGTTAGCTTAATTATTTTTTAAAGTTTTATATCCTAAAGTTGAGAGGATGTAGATAATGTTAACGTTCTCCTCCAAAATTTAATAATGATTTAAATTCTAAAACATCATTTAAAATTATCATAAATATGTGATACATGTGTTGTAATAGAAATGGAGGAAAATTAAAACTAAGTCTTATGTATTATCTCTCTCCCAAGCAATAAAATTAAGGCATACAATTCTCCCAAAATCCTTCATCTCCGTAACGTTTTGTTCATTTCACAAATCACCCACAATGCTCACATTCTTTTGAAAACTTTGGTTTATTATTCACAATTTCTATATAATAAAAAAATATTACTGATTACTTTAATAAGCCAAAATTATCCTCATTTTACAAATGATGATTAAAAGTCCAATCATGGGTAAAATTGTCTTTTAATTAATCATAACCAAAATGGCACCAAAATTATAATAGTGAATTTATCTCATCAAGATATTAGTAAAGACAATTTATCTAATATTCATAAGTCATTAAAATAATTTTTTTTAATAATTGTAGATTTAATAACGAATGCAATAATATCTCCTTAATATTTATGCATTTGTCCAATAGAGGAAGCTCGATCATGAGGTGTTATTAACAACGTTAAATCTCAACGGTTAGATTTTCTTAATGAGAAAAGGCTAATGAGCAATGTGTCTTATTACAATGCTATATATTAGTAAAGAAAATTTATCTAATATTTATAATTCATTAAAAGAAAAAAAAATGATATAATAAATGTAGATTTAATAACCAATATACTTATAAATATATTTGTGGTGTACCGATATTAATAGTATTTGGTACACTTATATATTAACTAAATATACTACTTTAGTAATATTAGTTAAATTTTATAATTTTAAAATTTTATATTAAAGTATTTAATTTCCTTTTATTCGAGTTTGATCTATTACATTTGTGAACTAAAAAATAGACAAACAAATAATTTATTTTAAGAAAATAAATAACTTATTAAATTTGTTTGGTTCGTGCTGTATTAACTTATTAGTAAATAATAATAATAAATATTAATTTTATGGTTTATTTATTAAATTTACTAAATATGATAGCTAGAAACTGAATATGACAATTGGGGTTAACATTGATTCACTTTGTTATTTTTTTTATGAGTTATGAAACCTAGCTTTTACCGAGAAAAATATCAAGGAAAATTTTATTTACATTTTTTAATGTTTATTAAATATATATATTTTATATTTAAAAAATAAATTCTATGAATGATACACTTTTTAGAAGAATAATATTAATTTAAAATGTAATGGTACATAAATATATAGGATAATGTATATATATATATGATAGAATGAAAATGCAATTTATTAGTTAAACTTTACAACGTAAGATGAGCTTCTTATAGTTAATCATATCATAACATTATTAATAAAATGTAAGTTATTGTATTGTTATATACAATTAACATGGTAGTGTTAGATTTTAGATGTTAAATTACATTAAGGAAGTGAGATTTAAACTAATTGCGATGCCACATATTAACATGGTTATGCATAGTAAAATATGAAATGACTCTTACATAAATTGTAATAAAAACATTTTACTTACGAAAAATTATGCTTTATATTACAAAATAATGATATTTACAAATGTTGTGGTAGGTTTTGATTTACTCCTTAAAAATAGAATGACGATGAATACTAAAACTATGGGACCCTTTTATGTAAATAACCAATCAAATTTTAAGATGTTATCACAAATTTATTATGTATAATAGTGTTGTTTTCTTATTTATAACATTTTTTAAATAGATATTAATTTTTATTTGTTTATTAAATAAATGAAACATTATATTGTCAAATTTAAATTTGTGTCCATAATAATAGTACGAAAAATCATGCTATCACAAATCAATCATTTCTTATTTATAATATAGTAATAAAATAAGTCAAATTTTTATCCATTAATATAAAAGATAGATATGAACTATGACGCTTTAACTTTTTTTATTTTTATCATGGTGTATTGAATATGGTTTAAATTTGTTATAATTTTAAAGGAAATACTAATAAATCTTATTTAGAAGTTATTAGTTAGGACAAATTTTTCTCATTTACAAGTTATTAGTTAAGAAAAATTTTTCACATTGACAAGCTATTAGCTAAGATAATTTTTTTAAAAAATTGTATTTTATGTGCCACCCATAAATTAATGTCTAGTAATCTTAATTCTCGACATTAAAATATTAGAGGAATTAAAACCAAATCATATATATTACTTCCCGCCAAAAACAATTTACAAGCAATGAGTACCTCCCTTCCAAGCAATAAAAGTAAAGGCATACAATTCTCCAAATATCCATCACCTTCGTAACGTTTTGTTCGTATCACAAATCACCCACACAACTGTTTCTGAAAATTTTGTTTTATTGATTATCAGTTGGGAAGAAAGGTGTCTTTGAATTAAAATCACATACAAAATGGCGCCAAAATTATAAGAGTTAATTTATCATGACTACATATTAGTAAAGACAATTTATATGTCATTAAAAGCAAAAAAAAAATAATGATTTAAGAATTGTAGATTTAATAACAAGGCACTAATCTCTCCAATTATTTAATATTTATAATTATGGTCAAGAGAGGAAGCTCAGGAGTTACAACAATGTCATATACGTACCGTTAAATTTTTGAAATCACAAAATGCTATTAACACATTTGTCTTATTACATTGCTTAGTTTTTGCTTCCTCTTCAACGCATTATTCTGCGAGAAATATCTAAAATAGAAAATGATTTAAACCCACAAAATCAGTTTAACTTAAATCAGTCTCTTTCAATCTGTGCAATGGATAGAGGACAAAGTAGTAGTAGTAGTACTTTGTATCGATCTGTTGTATCTCCATTAACAGCCATAGATAAGTTTTTAAGCAGTCAGAGCCAATATTATCTATATGATCATGATCACCAACAACCTCAAAACAATGCAAACCAAAATCAAGAACTCATTTCTTCAAATGGGTTGTGTTGTTTTTCATCTATTTCTGTTGATTCAATTCGTGAGGAGAGAAGTCTTCAAGAGTCAAACTTTGATGATCAGCTTTTTCTTGATGAAGAGCATTTGAATTATTGTTTACAAGAGAGAAATCCTTTAACCTTTTTACAAGAAGAAGTTAAAAAAGATGGAGAGAGTATTATTAAAAGGAGACAAAAGAGAGCTAAGAAAGGCTCTTCTGCTAAATTGATCAAAGGACAGTGGACTGATGATGAAGACAGGTTCTTTATTTTTAATTTATTATTTTTTTTTTGTCAAATTTATTATTTTAAGATACTGATATGTTAGGGTTTGTATGCGTTTGTTTGGTTAATTAAAAAAAAAAGCAAACTGATAATGTTGGTGAAGCAACTGGGAGAAAGAAAATGGGCACAGATATCAGAGAAGATGGTTGGAAGAGCAGGCAAGCAGTGTAGAGAGAGATGGCATAATCATTTGCGTCCTGATATCAAGGTTGTCTTCTTTTCTCTTTTCGGTTTTGTAAATCTGAATTTATATTAATGTAGAAAAACATACATTTGGATTTTAGATTTTGTTAAGTGTTAATATTATCTTAAAAAATAAATGATTTTTTTTTAATTTTCAAAATAATTATAATACATGTTAAAGATATAAAATATATAAATATAAAATATTGTATACAAATATATCATTATTAATATTATAAATGTTCAATATTGTGTGATATATATTCTCAGAAAGATAGGTGGAGTGAAGAAGAGGAGAGGAAATTAGTGGAAGCACATGAAGAGGTCGGAAACAAATGGGCAGAGATAGCTACACGCATTCCTGGTAGAACAGAAAATACTATTAAAAACCATTGGAATGCCACTAAACGAAGACAAAATTCTAGAAGAAATAAGAAGAAACACATCACTACTACTACTACTAATCACAACCCAAAGTCAGCTCATTCCTCCTCTATACTTGAAAATTACATACGAACCAAACACATCAATCTCATCAACAATAACAGCACTTGTACCACTATCCCAACACAAACCAGCCTTAGCAACACAACTCCAACTAGCTCTACTCTCACTGATAAAGATCCATTTTCAAATGATCAATATTACAACTATATGACGTTCTTCATGGAACCTAATTATTATTCTGGAATATTATTATCAGATTCTTCATCATTGAGTTTTGATGATGAATTTCTTTTCATGCAAAACCACTTTGCTACTAGTAATCAAAGTACTCCTCCTCAATTGATTGATGATTCCATATTTTTATGTAATCAAGAACTAGCAGTTGATCACAATACCTTTGGCTCTTCCACAAATTTGAACCCAAACAAGTTTAACTTTCCAAGTACTTATGAGTATCAGAATTCTAATACTCATGTTTACTCTGATATTTACCTTTCTCATCTGTTAAATGTAGCAGACAGCAGTAGATCATCTGTAAGTGAGTATAGTAATTGTTCAGTGAGTGCAGATCAATTATCAGATGGAAAGAGAGAGATGGATTTGATAGAGATGGTTACCTCTAATTCCTTTTTGTTCCCTCAAAACTAGTAACACTTTGGAAAGTGTTTCCTATTGCGTTTCTTGGGGTTTTATTTATTTATTTATTTATTCCTACTACAGATGTAATGTGATGAACAAAATGGTGTGTGCTTTCTGTTTCTTTACTTTCTCAACGCCTTATTATATATATACATATATTGTTAAGAATATTATTTCTACTTGTACTTGAAGTAATTGAGAAGCTATAGTTAAGCTCCTTCTCTTCATTCTTCTTAATATTACTAGCACACAATTAATAGGAATTTAATTACATTTGATTTTTTAAAGACATGAACATGTAATTCAATTTTTTTTTAGAAAATAAAATTCATTAATTGCAATTAAAAAATAAAATAGAATTAAATTACATAATCAATTAAAATTGATAGACACACTACAACATGAGCACCCTTTTGGATTGTTCTTTTTTTTTTTTGAGAAAATAAAATTCATTAATTGCAATTAAAAAATAAAATAGAATTAAATTACTTAATCAATTAAAATTGATAGACACACTACAACATGAGCACCCTTTTGGATTGTTCTATTTTTTGAGAAAATAAAATTCATTAATTTCAATTAAAAAATAAAATAGAATTAAATTACTTAATCAATTAAAATTGATAGATACTACAACATGAGCACCCTTTTGGATTGTTCTATTTTTTGAGAAAATAAAATTCATTAATTGCAATTAAAAAATAAAATAGAATTAAATTGCATAATCAATTAAAATTGATAGACACACTACAACATGAGCACCCTTTTGGATTGTTCTATTGTTAGATCTAATTCTCTTTGCCCCATTTAATGATTTTTTGTTTGCTTCCATGGCTAAACCACTTCATCAATTTCATGTGAGACTCAAGAATATCATCATCTTTAATGATAAGTATAATATTTGATATTAGTTTTAAGATCTCATATTATGTTATATATACGTGACTATGTACAGGGAAAAGAATAGATCTAATAGTTTATCCTTGTTTGATTAGGATTTAGTTGTTGTAATGTTATAGATAATTATCTATTATAGATAGTTATCTTGTTAGAGAGTTACTTATTATAGAGATCCATTGTCGGTAGACATTTACTATTTGTATATATCTATCTTTTATTATTCGTTAAATTATCCTTTAAAATAGATAAAGATAACCTTTGGGTATTTATTTCTTTAAGATAACTACATGATAATTATTAAGCCCCAATCCCCTTAAGATAATTATACTATTTTTATACTTGTATGATGATTAGATATTTATTGGGTTTGTTCTATAATGATATTTGTTGATTCAAAAAACTCTTAAAATGTCACATAGGATGTATAAAATAACCCTTAACATCATCTCCTCAGACTTTTTTGTCCTTGGGTTAAAAGGTCTAATGGTAAATTATATTAATGCTTGTGTCAAATATTTCTTCTAATTTTGTCAAAGATTCTAAACTTACACTTGTGTGATTTTTTTACCCACCTATAGAGGAAACTTTACACCATGTCTGGCCATTCGATGCGTGCATGATTGCATTATGATGTCAATGACATCTTCATATTTCAAATCAAACTTCCTGTTAAAAAGTTATGTTCAATTCAAAAGTTTTACTAAGGAAGTCAAATATTCATTTATTTTTATTGCAAGTTCAAAATTCAACTAATGGGCATCATCCCTATGGCTAATAGCCTTTTGGGTGGCAAAATCTTGGTAAACAAATTTTCGACCAACTAAGTGTTGGCAAACGAAGTTATGGCCAAAAAAATCTTGGCAGATGAAGTTGTGGCTAATCGAGTTTTGGTAGACGAAGTCCTCGCCTACAAAGTTTTGGCCAAAAATGTCCTGGCCAACCAAGTCCTACCATCAAAGTTTTGGCCAATTAGGTAATAGCCACTGAAGTTCTAGTAAACCAAGTCTTGGCCACCAAAGTTTTGGCCAACCACATCCTAGCCAATGAATTTTTGGCCAACCAAGTCCTAGGTGGCAATGTCTTGGCTAGTGACATCCTAGCTAATGACATCTTTGGTGGTGACATTCTAGTTGGACCATTCCTAGCAGATGGCCATCTTACTGGTAATGTTCCAATCAAGAGGTCCAGATTGATTAATAGGTCAGGTCCTTCCAATCAATGCATTCCTTTTTGGCTATGTCTATGAAGACAATTCTAGAATCTTGATAGGATCCATCAATGACACAACTTCCTTCTTTCTAGAAGGATTTACATAAATGTAAGGGTCTTTCATATTGTTCTCGTACATACCCCTACTCATAGATAATTCTTCTCAAACTTTTTCTTAACTCATGTACTCTCATTTCATTTGGATGAAGTTACATGGAGATATAGAAGGCTGGAAACCTTTTGGAATTCCACGAGGTCATGATCACATCTTGATCATCTCATGTTCTAATAGGATTAATATCCAGGTATACTTTCATAAACTATACCCTTGGTTTATGCCTAGACTTTGTCCAAGATATCGGTAGGTAGTTAAACTTTAAACAAGATACCTGATGAAGAAGGATGCACTGAGATGCATGCCAATAGGTGCCTACTCTCTAAGAGAACACATATTGTGGCACATCCTAGAAAGGCAGTGACCAGGGCTCTGTGGCCTTAGCCTCGTATTACTTTATACAATTTATCTCTCACTTATATTTGTAATATTATTTTTGGACTCGACTGTCTCTCTATGTTTTTGAAAGCTGATGGATCTTTGAGTTGACATCCAAGTGTGGGTAGATGCACTGGTATTAAATGAATCATAGATCCCGAACATGAGGTGTGGGGAGAGGGAATGATTTCTTAACCATATCTTGACCTAGTCTGGCCTAAAGAGCATGTATGGAATCTCTTTCTAGTTAACCGTACCTTGAATAACTAGCCATACTCTTGGTCGACCATTTACTAACCAATAATTACAATTCTGGTTGGCCAATTCTTGGTTAATCACACACATGACAGACCATAATTCTAGTTGCCCACACTATTGGTTGATCATACCCTTGGTTGGCCACCCTCTTGGCTGGCCGGTAGCATTCTTGGATGGCCATCAAAGTTTTGGCCAACCATGTGTTGGCTTCGTTGGGAGATCAGTGGCTTTGAAGTTCAGGTAATGTTTAACTTGTACCCATGGCCTTACTTTTCTATTGGAGCCTTTTTATGTTGTTTGAAATTTTCTAAGTTGGGGGTAACTTGTTGATTAAAGTGTTGCTTAGTTAAGTCGGTCAGTCTATCAGCCCCCTACTTGGAATGCTTGAACTTGTTCAAGTGGTCCAAGAATGAGATAGTTCTCAACTTGGAAAATTTTTGGTTACCACTTTATTGGAGACTTATCATCTCTCTTATTGAAGCATTATAGGTCTAAGTATGGTGAAAAAATTAAATATGGTTTCTAAACCTAAGATATTATAGCTTGTGAGCCATGACTCTTTTTCAAGGTTTATGACGCACTTTAGGGTGACAAAAAACATGATAGGCCATTCTAAGTGTTAATTGTGGCCTATACTATATGGATAACATGTTGATCTTCTAAAAAATATTTGTGGTTTTCCTTTGAGAGTCCAGAGCTCACATGTTGGGATACCTTTTATTCACTACCTTGGTATAAATATATACCTTGGCTGGATACCGAGGCTTTTATTGCTCTCAATTTTGCTATGAGATAGTATGGGCATTGGGGGACCAGACTTATAAAGTAGGATGCATTTTTTGCATTAGTTTTAATCTAATGGTACTAAATAATTAGGGTGCGTTCTTCAGGGCTACCAAACACATTCATCTTCCTTTTATCTTCTGGCAGTTAGGACCTTAAGGCTTAGTACTCACCTATGGTGCACTAAAGGCTTTGGTCTCTCTAAGTTTAGAGGTAGCTCATGCCCATACATATGTTTGTTTCTTATTCACTGCCCATGGTAGGAGGTGGCACAACTTTCGATCCATGACCCTCTTTTCAAGGTCTAAAATCGATTAAGTGGATGTTAAACCAAGTTAAGCTATTCTCCATGTAAACTTGGACCCATGCGGAACTACCTATGATCATAATATATTCTTCAATGTTACTTATTCATGCCCAGCTTCTATAGTCTATTTTATGGTTTGAGCCCTAAGGTACAATACTCACCTACATTGTTGCCTCTTTTTCATTACCTAGATAGGGGTGTAAGTCACTGAGGGCTTTGGAATTTTTTGACCCAGGTAGTTCAAGCCTTCTATTCATATGATGATGGACTTTCTATCTAGTTGAATCGTCTAAGTGTGGTCATATATGGCCTAGGTACCTACAAACACAATTTTATAAGAAAAAGTGTTTATAAATCATTTTTTGTCCTTCTATTATAGAAGGGTGTTATTTTTGGCCTATGTAGATTTTTGTATGTAGCATTATATGCTACTTTCTATCCTTCTTAGACTACCATTACATTGGGAGCCTTAAGATAAGATGATATGTAAAGGCGAAAGCCCTAGCCATGTATATAAATGACTTTTTTGAACTTCTATTATGGGACCTTTTTGGCCCACGTTTACCTCTTAGGTGTATCTCTTTTGGGCATTGTGTGAATCTCCATAGCCTAGGAGGAATCGAAACTCTTTATAGACTTTTGTGCATTATGTGCACTTTAAGTACGTTTTAAGTTTACAATCAATAACATCTTTTAATTTGTTGCAAAAATGCATCTAATTTAATTTTGTTAATATTTATATTATTTTGATCATTTCGTTAATAGATTTGGAGTTTTAACTACCAGTTTTTTAACAAAAATGACCCAAAAAACATTAATGTTTAGCAAATTAAATGTTGAAGTATTTTTGCTATTAGGCACCAAAAGCCTTTTGTTTGATAACACAAGAACCTATCACAACAACTCAAGAGTTCAACAATTAAACTTTAGTTTCACAATTGAATCATTCATAAAGTGATATTCTCTTAGCTAACTAGATTATTTATTTATTCATGTAATTTTATTTCTCCTCCTTAGTTGCATTATGGAATGAAAAATGAAGAATTAGTGACTTTAGATTATCTGTATTTTTGTTTTGATATATTTTTGACCCTTAATTTCAACCGAGAAACATAAAAAAAAAATTATTTAATTAAGTTGTTGATACATATTTTGATTTAATTCATTAATTCATTATGATAGCTCAGATGTACTATTATTGTGTTAAAATTGACCAAAATATTTACTAATAACCTAAATGGAGGTATTCAATGTGTTATATTTTGAGAAATTGGTAGGATTTTTAGTACAAGTGGATGTAATGTTTGCCTCCTGTTAATAGAAATTGCATTTAGCTAGGCAACAACAACATAGTGAGAAAAAAGGATTTTTTTTACGCAACCAAAACCACAAAGGTAAGGCATGTTCTATGTTGGATGTTTGCCTTTTTTGTTACTTGTGTTTGGCAATCTGGCATAATAGAAATGAGTTATTGCATGGTAAGTCTGGTAGATCCTCCTTATGTTTGATGGAATGGATCAATATACTACTAATTGAGTTTCAAACTTTTAATACTAAACACAATAGGAATTTGTGCACTAATGAGGTGTTTAGGAATTCTATTGCTCAGGAAGTACCTCCTACGAATAGACTTAAGGCTAATATAGATGTTGAAGCGAAATGATGTCAAGGTGACTTAAGGGTTGTGTTAAGAGATGAGCTTGGGCAAGTGGTACTTTCTGGTGTTGCTTCTCATACACTCATTTTATTTGTTTTGACAGCATAATTGTAATCCTTCATCTTGCTATTAATTGCACTAAAAATAAAGGCTTTATGAATGTTCTCTTTGAGATTGATTCTTTATAGCCTATTTTCATGATTAACAAGGTAGGTGAATGCCTTACCTTTGATGGTGTCTTGCTAGAATCATTTTGGAGTAATATGAATCATATTAACTCACATGTTCAATTTCAAAAAAGGAATGCTAATACAATAGCTCATATTTGAGTTATCTATTGTTTGTTTTTGGGATTGACATGCTCTTCCGTATGTTTGAGATGTTATTTTTAATGATGTATCGAGGATTGATTCTGTAAAGATTGTGATATAATGAGAAAAAAAACATAAATGAAATTGACACATCAACCTTGCATTTTTTATGGAATCTTTTGGTGTTGTTGTTGTTGGTGTTGACTGAAATTCAATCTTCTTAGAGAACAAATTATAATTAGTCATGCATGTTTAATAACAATTTTTATTTATGATTTTTAAAAACTATTAACATTTAATAATAATTTTTATTAGATGATTTTTAAGGAGTGAAAAAACATATAAATTAGTTGATGATTGGTTTTGATTTTAAAAATAAAAAACTTATAGAATTAAAAAATTATATTTTTAGTGATTTTCTTCTAATATTTTTACATACAAAAATTATAAAGTTTAATTTACTCTATAGAAAATTTTTAAAAGAAAATGAAAAGAAATATATATGTAACTAAATTTTTTTAAACCTTTATAAATATACCAATGTTTTGTAAATAATTGTTTAAAAAATAAAAATAAAATTAAAACATATTTATCAAACATACAATTAAATTAAAAATAAATATAAATATAAAAAATAAGCACCCTCGGTTAGCCGCAATGCGACATGCCCTGTGATTCATACACTCTAAGCTCTCTTTGTTTTTAAATATTTACCTTGTTGAGTTGTAATGTGTGCTATAGTTATGAACCATATTTTTTCCTTGTTTAGTGCATTTGAGAAAGAAAATAATAATAATTCTTAATATTAGCGAAGGACTTTTTGAAATTGTGATACTCCTAAATACAACTTAGAGGATTTAGAACCATATTTTAAAAGAAGTGTGATTAATAAAAGTAAAAATTATAATAACAGTTTGTATTACTAAAGTAATAATTTGAGCAGACAATCAAAATTATTTACACAAACACTATTAATTAATGGAAATTTATAGGACAAAGGATAACATTGAGATTTCTATGCATAGGAATAATTGTATAAAATTTAATTTTTTTATCTAAATAAGAATTTAGAATCTAAATGAAAGATGAAAACGTTAACCCATATAATTTTTTTGAGATCTCTACTCTTAACTTTGACAAGAAGGTTTCATAGCATGAATAAAGCAAATAGCATAACAAAAGTACAAAATAACACATACTTAATTTAACATACTGATGAAACAACCAGTTGATAATAAACAACAATATGTAATAAATACATTAGTAATAGTGTGCTTCATAGGCTACTATCTAGAATAACAACAATTAAAAAAGAGCAAGCAACACAACATTTAAAATAGGCATACATTTTAAAAAGCTATAAATAATTTTCAATCACTTCAAAACTTTATATGTGGGAAGATATTTGATAAATGATGAATGTACTCTCATAGTAAACCAATTAAAAGAGTCTGACACCTGGTACACAATTAGGACAAATAGATATGACTCCTTAGAGACTCATACCAAACTTGCATGCATATAAAGCAAAAACAATAATTAAAAAGCGATACTCATGCTACAAGAAAAGGAAGGAAAGCATGCCACAACAAAAATCAAATTAGCTTTCTAATTATACTCTAAATATAATATGTTGGTAAATATACGATAGAAATTTAGATTATACAAATATAACAGTCGATCATACAACCACAGTCATATAATGAGGTAAATTCACATAGCAACCTTATTTACGTGATAACATCCTTGGGTTGCTTATAGTAACTACTTAGCAGCAACCAATTCTCTAAAAATAATAAATAGTTACAACTCGATAAAAGTATAAACGTAAATACCTCTATCAGTTGGGAGCATCTTGCCCTAACTACATATTATCGTCCTCGCTTGATGCCTTTGCAACAACGTGATTCGACACATGGATCTAGCTCTCTTCTAAAGCCAACACTGCACAAGTAGTGCAATCAGCTACCAACGATCAACAATGTGTACAATAATATGGGAGCCCTTTAAACTACAACCACTAGCAATCACTATCTTGGGTACTCATAAATATAGCTTTGCCCAATCTCAAGAACACATTAGTTCTCACATCTTACAAGTAAAATAGTCTTAAATACTCACAACTTAAGAACGCTATTTTACTCTCATAAGAAAGTGACATAAACACCAAAATACACTCAAGGTGATTTCTGGAATGAAAATAGATATTCACCTAAACCATAAACCTACTAGAAAACACTGCGTCAAGTACTTACCACTTAAGAACATGGTTTTTCTCACATAATCAAGAATCACTATTATTGAATAAACACTAAAGGTACTAGTACTAGTGACTCAAAATTAGAAAAAATGACGTTAATTTGATAGAGTATCATTATGATTTTTCACATAAAAGAAATAAGAAGAGATGAGGTATTTATAGAAAATTGTGGACTGTATAAGGGTATCTTGTTAAGGCCTAGCCGACCATCGGACAAGGGATCTGGCAAGGCACCTAAAGGTTCACCAAAAAATGTTATTTTTCATTTTAAAAATTACATAGTAGTTTTTTGTAAATACACAAAAAAAATGAAATAAGAATTACAATACTCAACCTAGCATACACATTACAAAAACTAACCTCGTGATATGTGCAAACATGCTCATAAACAAAGTTTACCTAACTATTTACATATATGTATTACTAATCATCAATAATCAACCTTACACAGAGAAAGACATATGTATTATATAAAATAAAAAATTTCATGTTTTATACACAAAAATGCTAACAAAGACTCAAAGGACTACATGACTTACAAACCTAGCTCAAAGTATACACAAAGCAAATTGCACAAGAAACACATGAATAGTTATGTTAGATTTATTATATGTGAAGACTTTTGATATTTTTTATGTAATCTTTTCATATTTCTATGTTAGATTATTATTTATGTAGTCTTTTTATTTTTTCATATATATTTATTAGGTCATTTCATTTTTCATGTATATTTATTATGTCCTTTCATTTTCCCATGTATATTTATTAGCTCCTTTCATTTCCTTATTAGGTCTTTTCATCTCTTTGTACTTGAGCCTATAAATAGTCTTTGTTATCTTGTATATTTATATCAATCTCAATACAATTCCCATTAAAACTTCATTTACTTTTTTCATTCAAGTTCTTATTCTCATAGGTATCAAAGCTATCTTGATCTTTAACTTGTAAAATCAAATCTCTTACAAAATCATTCAAACCCAATCATATTTTCACTCACACTATCATAGAGAAGATTGAAGTTTCTCAACCATTTCTAATTATCATAAATAGGTCAAACTATACACTTTGGGCTTAAACAATGACTAGTTTTCTTAAAGGACGTAAACTTTGAAGATACAAAACGGGAGATTATGTTGAACCTACCAAAGGTGATAGAGAAACCAAAGAAAAATTTGTTAAGAATCTTAATGAATGGGATAAAAAATCATCAAATTATCAATTGGTTTCACAGTACTTTAATTAGATCAATAAACCTCTAATTTGAGAATTTTAAAACTTCAAAATTGGTAAGGGAATACTTGACTCAACGCTATATTACTACAGATCTTGCTCATCAATATAAACTTTTAAGTGTTTTTCATCGTATTCCCGAAGAAACTAATCAGTCCATTGATGATTTATTTTCTCAAATGCACTTTATTTGGGATCAATTAATTGCTTTGGAACCTACTTGGATTTTTTCCATTAATGCTACCAAATTTTAACATTTTGAGATCATCAATTACTAATCCAATTTCTCATGACTCTTAATGATAAGTTTGAACCTATCCGAGCATCTATTCTTAATAAAACTCCACTTCCAACTCTAGAAGTTGTTGAACTCATGTCTAAAGAAACATGAATCAACACTCTCAAAACTCAACAAACTAATGTTGTTCTTGCAACACTAACCAATTCTTCTTTTCCAGCATATAAGGTATGCAAATATTTCCATAGGTCTCGTAATATTCTTTTGAATTGTCCAACTTGGCTGTGCAAATATTGTCACAAACCAGGCCATTACCTTGATGATTGTCCTATCAATCCAAACAAATGGCCCAATAATAAAAACAAAGGAATAATCTACTATTATCACCTCTAACAATAATTCGATCAATGAGGAGCCCTTATCAAATTCCTCCATCATATTAGTTTCAATCAATGATCTAAAATCAATCTTCAAACAGGTTCTTTCTAATTCATATTCCCTTGCATCTTCCACCATGTCAGTATGTGAAAATTCTTATTTTTTGAGCAAAAGATAACCATGTTAGTAATTTTAGGTAATATCTCATGGTTCTTTAAATCTACATGATGTAATAATATGACATCTAACATGTTTATCTTTTACTCAAAAAATAAAAAAAAATTCACATACCACACATTCATACTACTGATGGTTCACAAATGAAAGTTGTTCATATTAGCCAAGTTTCTGACTCAAAGTTATCAATATATGATGCATATTTGGTTTCTAAACTCACTTTGAATCTTCTTTTCATTAGCCAATTGTTTGAACTTGTCTTGCAATTATGTTTTCTACTTCTAGATGTTATGTAGAAGATCCTTAGTCGTAACAAACTCTTGGGATATGCCGTAAGATTGAACGTCTATTTGAGAATATCAATTTTCATATATCTTCAAAACTTATTTCCTCAAATGTAATGTTTTTCATATCATTAAATCCTTCTTTGAGTCTTTAGTATTCACGTTTAGGTTATGTTTCTTTTTGAAAGTTTATTTAGTTATGGATCTAAATATCTAGTCGATAGAAGTATACTAGATTAAAATTTTGTAAGCGATCAAACAACCAATCACATTTATGTATATTAACACAGAAAGAAAATTCAACACATGAGATTTTTAGGTGAAAACAACCTAGGCCGCACCAATGACTTAAGAGAAAAACTATTGGTCCACCGAACCACCTAATTATCAATTATAAAAAATAAATATCCAGTTATAAGGCTATTACTCAAACTACCTACCTAGGTAATTCTTCCAAATAATCTACTTACAAATCATTGCATCATATTCCTTAGAAAAAAATCATTTGGATCCAGACTAGCATTCCAAAAAACTCGAGTCCTACATGTTAATCGAGCCTGCACTAATGTTACTTGAAAACTTAGCATATAAATATGAGTTTAAGTATGTGTTATGTAGCAGATTCAATAATGAACAACACTAACTATTGATCTAAACAATATATTAAATAAAATGAAAACAACTAGCAACTCTAGAACAATCAATTAAAAGCACAATAATACAATTATTATTGTAGGCTTTTTTAATCTATCAAAAACAACCACAAATATTTGATAAATTAACTTAATGAAAAAGCCTACTTGAAAAATTTTAGCAAATTATGAGAGAGAATAAGCACAATTAAGTTCTTTTGTGATTAATTTTCATATTTATAGAATATTTTGAAGCACATTAGGTTAAAATAGAATTACTATATTTCCCATAAAATCAGTTAAACCACCTTCAAGAAATAAAGACAATATTGTAAAAATTCAATCCAAATAGTAATAAAAATAATTTTTAAAATCAAATAATTGATTGCTTGATCAATCTAACTAATTTTTTGATCAATCAAGTAAATCCCTCTATCAATCTAGTCATGTGTTAAAATTAATTTAATGAGGTTTTATTATTCGATCGATCCAGTCATTACTCGATCGATCAAGTGGTCTAATATGCAATCTAACCATACAAGAATAGAAATATATCTTATATGTGATCATTGAGTCTCGATAATTTCTTTGGCTTGAATATATTCTTCTAAGACACACCTAGAAACTAAGATTATAATTATATGTGTTGTTCATGAATTTCGCCTACACTAACAAAAACCTTATAATCTCCCTCTTTGATATATTTGTGTGAAAAAAGCTCTCTCTCATTACATAACACTCATTGGAAAATTAAATTTTTACATATTGGTACTATCCTATGATCCGATGAAACCATCTTCGCTTGAATCTTAAAAGCTCACGTTTACACTAAAAATCAAAAACATAAATACCCAAAAGACTCATTATTCATTAGTTTAGTGTATATAACAATATAAAAAGTGAAGAAATACTCGTAAGTGAGTAATCATTAAATAGAAATGAAAAATATTACTCCCCTTATATGTAATATAACCAAAGTACTCCTCTTAAAATAGCTCATCCCTTTTTGTAGATTTTTCAATTAAAAATTTAATTTTTCTCCCCTTTTATGTCATATGAATAAATAATATAATCATAAAAAAGACGACAGATTGAGCAAGCAAGAAGTGCATTTAATAATTGAAAAGATGAGTATACATTCTTAAAAGCTCAAAACAAAGAGCTAAAAACAATATATTTTCTAAAATTAAATAAACTCTCTAAAATTCTATGACTCCTCTAAATAAATTAGAATAAAAGAAAAATTATAAAAATTGATATATATATATATATATATATATATATGAATGGAGAAAAGTAGACTTAACTTAAGATGATTATAACAATACACACAAATAATGAATTTTTTTTTCAAAGTGTGATTATCCATTGACAACATAAATATAAGTAGACAAGACACATAAACATAATAATGCATATGATGACATATCACAATCATTAAAAGTAAAATATGTGTTGGAACTTCAATAAGATGCCAATTTCTTCATTTATGATCAGTTATAAAATATTCAAAAGAAAGAGTATTATTTATCATAAAACAAAATTACATTTGAATTCATACTTGCACAAGATAGAACTATAATCTATTTTTTTTTTGGTATTTTCTTCTTATAATAATTTCTTGTGAGGGATTGATTATTTATTTTCTTTTTGTATTACCAATTATGGCTCTTTCTTTTTGTGCATAGAAAATCTTTTGTATTTTTATTTTTTCTTTAATATTATTGTCATTATTTTTTAAGGAAATATGTGCAAGCCAATATACCTATTATAATGACTTTCACACTAGTTATGAGATAACCTTCTCTGCTCATTGTGGTAGCTTTCATACATTATAGTAGATAATCCCCTCAAAAATAGGTGTTTCTTTATAACAACATTTTATATAGTGAAAGACAGAATTCATCCATAATTTTCACAATTAAGGTTATCTCATGCCCTAAAATCTCACATAATTAATTATAAACTTCTAGCATGACATACTTATGTGTCCAATGAGTGTGTGAGTATGTTCATGTCAGCATTGATCACCATATATGAAAAACATGAAAATGCACAAGTCAAAATATCCATTTGTATAATGTATAGCCAATCAAAATAAATATGAATAGAGTATGTAATGATCATATCAATGTCTATTTCCCTTATTTTTTATTTTTATCTTTTTTAAACTAAGAAACATCATTAAAAATAAAAATAAAACAATCAAACTAAAGAAGTTCACTTAGGGTCAATTAAGGACTCAAATAAAAGTATCTAGGTGAAACAATAGACTACAACAGTCAGGTGACCAAAAAGATAAACTCATTCCTAACCCAAATTTTCTTGAATTTTGGTTTCTTTATATCTTTGGATTGAAAATAAATTGTCTTAATTGTCATAGGAATATTCTTAGACTTATTTTAGATTTTCCATTCATCTTACATAAAAATGAAGCATACATGATAGGATGATGGTAATTAGTCCTAGAATTGCTAGTGTTGAATTTCACTTTCCTCTTTGAGCTAACAATTTCATGCTTTGTAATAGAATTTTTGAACATGTTATTATAATTTTCATTCATCCTAGAAAATGATGCCACATGCATAGATGGATTACTACTATGTGAAGCATAGAAAGTATTATTAAATTTAGGAGCATTCATGGAAAATCTATACTTGAGCCTAATATGACCTTTCCTACCACAATGATGATAGTTAGGCATAAACTAAACATATTTTTTAATCACATGTGTAACTATTCTTTGATTATATTGAGTAGCATTAGGAGTAGGGTTAGAAGGCCTTACAAATGTGGTTTTTGATATTGAAGGAGTGGAGGTTTAATCCTTATAACCAATGTCATGTGTATCATATGAGGAGGATATGTTTGAAGGTTTAATAAATTCAGTTAATTTTGAGGTATATGGCGTAGTGCTTTCATCTACATATCCTAGCGTTATTTTGTCTCCAATTGACTTCCCATAATTAAGAACTTTGTTCAATCTTTCAGCTTCAATTGTGAGCCTTTTTATAACTTCCTTTGATTATTGTTCAAGTTTCTACACCAAATTTTGTTTTTCTTGTCTAAACCTGCAAGACTTGATTTAAGTCTTTAGAACCTTCAAACATATCAATATTATATTGCTAAAGTAGTGACGAGTTTACTTCAAAGGATTTTAGTTTTTTATTAAGTTAAGTTATTTCTACAAGCAACTTTTCTTTGTCTCTTTTGCATATTATGAACTCTCTGAACACATCATTAATATTTATGACATTAAAATCTTTAAGTAGAAATTCAGCGTCACTTTTCTCATTATCTAAATCAATGTCTAGCTTATTGGAGCATCCACAAGCATTTGTAGCAAATGCTTGAAATTTTATGCCATTTTTGGTTTAATTGGATTATTGTTGTTGCTTTTAGAGTATGTAAATGTGGTATTGAAAGATCTTTCAATATTGTTCTTCTTATTTGTATAATATGCTACAAAGTGACTAAAATCCATACATTCAAAACATTGAGGTCCAATGGGTTTAGGTTTCTTACCATTAGAAATCACAGGTTTGAGTTCCCTCAGCCTCTGATCCTTTTAACAACTTGATTGTCCTTTGTTTCAAGGATTCTTTTTATTAAGGATTTCGTTCAATCTTTTGGTTAAGAGTACCATTTCTTCATTGTCAATGTCATTGTCACTGTCTGCAATCATAATAGCTTTGAAAGTGATACCTTTTGTTCTTTTGAGGTTTTCGAAAGCTCATCTCAAAAATTTGAATTGAGCCAATGAGTTCCTATATTTTGATGGTGTTCACTTTTGCATGGAAGCGATCTAGTAATAAGCAGATAATTTTTCAAATTATCTTGAAATCATCAATTTTCTCTCCAAGATTGGCAGAAGTGTTAGTAACATCAAATAATCTAATATAAATTTAGAGAAAGTGTCATTTTCTTTCATATTAATATTCATAAATTGAGTACTAAGCATGTAATGTTTTATTCGTTTAACTTGTGTGGTACTCTTATGGGTAATCTCCAAAATATCATGAACATGCTTAGCAGTTTCAACATGAGAAATATGACAAAACTCATCAGCAGACACAATATTAAAAATAACATTGATACCATTTTGATTCTAGTTACTAAACATTTTATATTGATTGGTCCAATCGTTCCTAAGCTTAAGAGTGGCTACATTATCTTTGGTAACCATAGGTGGTTCCCAACCATAAAGCACAAAGTTTCATGCGCTTTCATATATAGATCATAGAAAGGCTCTCGTACGAGCCTTCCAATAAGGATAATTTGACTCATTAAAGAAAGGAGTAGAGGTTGTAGATGATCCTTCTCTCAAGTGATCCATAACAAGTTCCTAGGCACACTAAGTGTATTTAGTGACCGTTCCAATACCATATGAAAGTTCGTTTAGTTATGGATCTAAATATCGAGTCAATGAAAGTATGGTAAATTAAAATTTCATAAGCGACCAAACAATTAATCACGTGTACATAAAGTAACCCAAAAATAAAAATCAATACACAAGAGTTTTAAGTGGAAACTACTTAGCCCACACTAATGACCTAAGAGAAAAATCACTCGTCTACTTGACCACCTAACTATCAACTATGAAAAATAAGTCTATAGTTAGAAGGCTAAGACTCAAACTACCCATCCAAGTAATGCCCCCAAGTAATATGCTTACAAGCTTCTACATCATAGTCTTAACAAGAAAGGTGTTCAGATCCTAACCAGTGTTATGAAAAACTCAATTTCAATGAGTTAATCGAACCCACACTGTTGTTACCAAAAATATTAGCACATAAACACAAGTGCAAGTATGTTTCCTAAAGCATATTCAATAACGAACAACCCTAACTATTAATCTAAAAAATATATCATATAAGAAGAAAATAATTAACAACTCTTGAACAATCAATTAAAAGCACAATAACACAATTATTATTATAGGCTTGTTAATTCATCAAACACCCACAAATATTTGATAAATTAACTTAATGAAAAAGCCTATTTAAAAACTTTTAGTAAACCAAGAGAGAATAAAAGATGAAGAGAATAAACATAATTAAACTATTTTATGGTTGATTTCAAATGTGTTCTTATGTTTATATTTATAGAATATTTTGAAGAACATTTGGTTAAAATATAATTATTATATTGTCGATAAAATTAGATAAACCACTTTCAAGAAATAAGGATGATAATATGAAAAGTCAATCCAAATCATAATAGAAATAAGTTAAAATCAGATAAAATCGATCTAACCAAGTTCTTGATCAATCGAGTACATTGGTCTATCGATGGAATGTAGTCTCGATCGATCCAATCAATATTTAATTAATTTGATCGATTGATCTAGTTATGCATTAAAATTAATTTGATCAGGTTATATTGCTATATCAATCCAATCATTACTCGATTGATCGAGTGACCTAATTTCATATTGTCTTTACTACGTCTAATATGCAATCTAACGTGTACATGAACATAAATATATCTTATATGTGATTGTTGAGGCTCAATAGTTTCTTTGAATTGAAAATATTCTTCTAAAACATACTTAAAAACTAAGATTATAATTATATGTTGTGTTCATGAATATTGCAAACACTAATAAAAATCTAACACTTTTGGTAGATTGCAAACACTTGTTTCAAGTGGTCAGTTAGGTCATATCACTAAAGATTATGATAAATGTTTACCTTGTTAGTTAGGAAAAAAACATATTTATCTTTCAATAATAGTAATTCTATATCTTCTAAACCTTTTGCTCTAGTACATTCAAATATTTGGGGGCTTTCTCTAAATAATATCATGTATGGATCAAAATATATTTTTTAACTCAATTGATGATTATTCACATTATACTTGGATTTATCTTATGAAAAATATATCTAGGTTAACTCAAATTCACCTTAATATTTTTGCCATGGCATGGTAAAAACTCAATTTTCATTTTGTAACAAAGTTTTTTGTGCAAACAATGCTATGTAATATAAAAGTGAAGAGTTCTTAAATATTTTACATAAAAATGGCACCATTTCTCGTCATTCTTAACTAAGCATTTTTGAATAGAATGTTTGTACTAAAAGAAAACATAGACACATCTTAGAAACCATTCGTGCCTGGATCATTTTTGCATCATGTCCTAAAAGTTTTTGAGTGGAGGAAACACTCATTGATGTTTACATAATCAGCCATGTTCCCTCAATTGTTATTGGCAATCAAACTAATTTTAAACTTTTATTTGGTGTTTCTCCTAACTATAACTCACTAAAATTTTTGGATATGCTTGCTTTGTACTTCTTCAATCCCATGAAAGAAATTAGTTAGAGCTACATGCTTTTCTTTGTTTCTTTCTTAGGTATGGAATTGAACATAAAAGATATCGTTCTTGGGATCCGCACTCAAAACATTTTAGGGTTTCTTGCCATGTATTTTTTGGGAGCATAAAATGTTTTCTTCTTTATCCAAATTTCATCTTCCATATTTCACCATTACTTCATTCTTTATAGATACTTCCATGGAGTTATTTCCTAACAATGGTGATACAGGTTCCTTATATGAGCTCTCTAAAAATGTATCCCACAATCCAACGGTCCATACTAAGGTTCTTGCTCCTTCTGATAATTCTGATGGGTCTATCTTTAAACCTACCACTTTTTCTTCTAAGTCTCATACCTCTACATCCTCTAATGTATCTTCTTAAGATCAAATCTTTGTCGTTCTAATAGAGTAACTCAAATTCCAGTTCATCTTCGTGATTATCATTGTTATTCTACTACTCTTTCTTTGTATGAACCTAAAACTTAGAGAGAAGGTAGTTCTAACATTGCTTGATAGCAAGCAATGAAAGAAGAATTGTAAGCATTTGAGAAAATGCATACATGGGATCTAGTTGATCTTCTTCTTGATAAATTTGTTGTTGGAAGTAGATGAGTTTACCAAGTTAAGACTTATGCTTATGGTACTCTTGAATGTCGTCGAACACGTGTAGCTGCTCAAGACTTCTCATAAGAATATGGAATAGATTATGAAGAAATTTTTGCTCCTACAGTTCGCCTCACTTCTTTAATAAATCTTATTGCAATGTTGTCATTAAAAATGCATTTCTTAATGGAGATATCTAAGAAAAAGTGTACATGAAACCTCCTCCTAGATATGATCACCCACTAAGTAAAGTTTATGAACTTCAGAAAGCTTTGTATGGTATCAAACAAACTTCTCACGATTGGTTTGCCAAATTCAATCAAGATTCTATTCAATTTTGATTCACTTCAAGTCCATATGACTCTGTATTATTTGTTCGTAACACTACACATGAATGCATTCTTCTTTTATTATATGTTGATGACATGATCATAACTGGAGACAATCTTAATGATATTTTTAAATTCAAAGCTTATCTTTGTCAATATTTTGAGATGAAAAATCTTGATAAATTATATTATTTTCTTGGATAGAAAGTTTTACCTAATTCAGATAATTATTATCTTTCTCAAGAAAATATGCTTATAATCTTCTTAATTGTGTATGAATAACTAATAATAAGATTGTTTCTACTCTTCCTGAGCCTAGTTCCGGACCAAATTCATGTAATGATACTCAACTAAAGGATGTCTTTATTTACAATTAGTTAGGAGTCTTATTTATCTCACAATTCATTTCTGCTCTTAGTTTTACTCATTTTGTCGATGTTATTCACATCATCTGTTATATTAAAGGAATTTTATTTCTTGGACTTAATTTATCAACTCACTCAAAACCAGAGTGCGTGCATATTCAAATGCAAATTAAGGAGAACGTCTTACTGATAATTGTTTAACTATAAGCTTTTGTTTCTTCTTAGGAGATTTTTTAGTATCTTGGAAAAGTAAAAACAAACTGTTACTTCATGATCTAATATTGAGGTAGAATATACATCATTGTTGTTATTAATTACTTTTATTTCTCAATAAAATCTTTTTCTACATTCAAAATTTCTTTTTACGATAAACATGATTTGTACATAATTTTTACCAATTTATATACTTTTTCTTTAATTTGTTTCCTGTTAAGTAGACTGGGTGGCATCAAGAGAACTGAGAGGAAAACACGTGTCCTCGCAACCAGCGTTCCAAAGGAAATTAGCATAGGTAGCAGCATGATAGGCATTTTCTGGCTCAGCAGCAATGGCTTCTAAGAAGGTTTCCTCGGCTGCGCGCAAATCGTTTCTCACTTTCCACAAGAACGTCGCATACTTGTTGTATGCCTCTGCGTCCAGTGTCTCTACCCCTATTGCTCTCTTGAAGTACTTTTCCGCTCTGTTTTCACACAAGTCAAATTACATTTAACATTAGAGAATCAAATACAAAATTAATAATTTTTTATGCAAATGAAATTCAAAATTAATACAATTTTTTTTAAAAAAAAAAATCAAATACTAATACTTCACATAAAAAGAAATCAATATTATTGATTAAAAACATACTTCATGAACAATTATCTATTATTTTTAGAGTATATTTTACACCAATTACATTAATTTATCTCTCTTATATATTAAATATTTATGTTTTTTTAAAAAAATTATATTAATTTTAAATTTTATTAACTAAAAAAATACAAGTTAACTTATACTACAATTACAATAACAATAAGCAAATCACTGATAATCGCAGAGATATTTTTCTAAAGGGTATATATCACAAACTAAAAGGAGATATGAACCCAGTTAAAAGTTTTAATAACTGAAAACAAAGTAAATGCAATTAAACAAAAGCACTTAGTGAAGAAGATGAAGCTATACCTGTCATAATCGTGGGCAACAAGGTAAAGAAACTGAGCATAATTGGCTAAGAGGAGTCCATTGTTGGGCTCTTGAGACAAACAAGCTTGGTACAGAAGATCTGTTCTGAAGTAATCTTCGTAGTCATCTGGTTCAATCTTTGCATTCACAGGAGAAACAAATCTCTGGATGGTATCTTTGTCTAGAGCTGAAGCTTTCATTTTCGAAGCTTCTTCTTCAATCGAATTCCATATTGTATCCTCTTCTTCTCTAGATTCTTGCTCCGTTATCAATTCTCCATTTCCCGTCGTTCCCATGGAAGACATCTGGGAACCACCATCCGGTACAATTGTACGGTAAAGAACAGAATGATTGAACCTACCATCTCCGTCCGTTCCACTAGCCACCTGCCGGAAATTCCCACCACCGCCATTGTTGCCGCCAATTGAAGTCGCCTTACCAGTTGAGGATTTAATCGAAAACGTCTTAATTGTTGAAGAATCAAACTTCTGATTCTTCTGATCCTGAACTTCTACCACAGAAGCAATCTCTGTTGTGTTAGAATAAGACCCAGGTGGTGAGGAAGCAGCTAGAGCGGTGTTGTGGCCCATAGAGTATACTGTAAAATTAGCAAGGAGAATCATCACGTACACCATTAAAGTCGGTGTCTGAGAAAAGACTTGTTGAAATAGCCAAGAAAACGATGCGTGCATTTCCTTCTGAACCCGACTCAAAATTGCCTGTAAATCTTCGTGGTAGAGAATTTCTCTCATCTGTAATGCATAGCAATGAAGCTCACGAATTATGAACACCATTGAAGAGAATGCCTTCTTCACTGAACAATAAGCAGATTCCCGTGCTTCTCTAAACCCTTCTTGCCAATGCAACTTTCTCTTAATAATTCGAAGTGAGAGCGGAAGATCTACGCTGTTCGCTTTCCGTTCAATATTCGACAGACCAATCTCGTCATTACCTGGCCAATCCGGTGGCTCTGGACGTATTTCTGGACATGATGGCTTCAAGGCAAGCTTCGGATTTGGGAAATGATTCGGATTCTCCACAAAATTGACGCAGCTGTTAAATCCAGCAGTTTCCTCCCTATGATAATCTACAGATTCAGAAACGACCTCTGTCTCATCTCCCTCAACATCGTCGTCAGAAAGTTGGAATCTTAGAGCCAATTCTTGAATCTTCTTCGAGAACTCTTCATCGGAGAAGTTATCAGAGTTCGCGCTACAAGCCCTTTTGATGGAAGGAAATCTAGATTTGGGATACTCATAAGATCGGGACCTCGGTAGCCTGCTCGATGGTGTTCCTAACAAAAAAGATCGATCAAACCTCTGCACGTACCGGCACACCAGAGCTCCTCCATCGCCTGGGCTTCGAAGCTTTGGAGAAGAAGAGTACAATATTGCAGAGACCATGGTGTGAGAAGATGGAGAATGAGGAAGGATCGGTTGCGACCATTGCAAACAAGTCGTTGCCACTTTCCCTACCATTTTTCGAAGCTATTTGATTAAAAATAATATCTTTTAACAGAGATTGTTTGGAAGAAAAGAAAATAATGGTATCAAATTTTCCAAAAAGCTTGTTTCTATCAATTGTCAATTTCGCAAACTTTCTACTACGATTGGATCCGCGAAAAGTATTCGATTTTCTTCCTTTGAACTCACTCCGAACCTGAAAAGTAAATCACCTCCGTCAAAAGAAAATTTAATCAATTCGACGAAAATCCCTTTCCCAATCTCAGCACTTAACCTCCAAATTTCCCGGAAATCATAGTTAACCTCTAATTTATGAATTTCAACTCTTTATAGACACTTAATAAAAGTTGGTTTCACAGCCGGTCATTAATTTTACCCGGAAAATCGGAGGGAAAAATACATACCAAAACCACTCAAAAAACACACGAATGTGAACAGTTCCAAAACACTAAAAAACTTCGAATAAATTATTTACATAAACTTACTCTAACTTGTATGAATTCCGCTCAATTTTCCGGTTACTCGAGAATATCCGGCGAAGCCCTTGAAAGCGAAGCTGAAGATCGTAGCTTCACCTTATCAAGAATCGGAAGAGTCTCTTTGTCACTTATATATAATACATAAAAAGCTATCTCACTTCGAATAAATTAATTGTTTAAAAAACAGGAAGTCAAAAAACGAAAGATCATCTAAACAAATCTAAGATTACGCGGATTGATTTTGCTTTCAAAGAGGACAAACATCAGAAATCATTCCTAATTCATCTCCACATTATTGCGATCCAATTCAATTTAAATGGTTGGTATAATTACACACAATTGGTTAATTAATATATATTTTTTTATGATTTGCTAATTTTATAAAAAAAAATATATTAACAAAAATCCACCGAAATTTAAAATTAAAAAATATAATATGTTGGGAGAGGGTTACAAAAATATATAATTTTAATAAAAATACACAAAAATTTATTAAGTAATGTACATAAAATTTATAACTTTTTAAAAAATATATACATCCATCGTAAATTAACAATCGATCACTTTTTTTTATAAAATTACGAATTCATAAATTTAAATTATTTTATCCTATTTAAATTTCATTCCATGTTATTAAAATTATCTTTAATAAATTATATTTTTTTATAAATAATAAGGATCATAATTATTATAAATAATAAAATTTTATTTTTTATTTAAATTTATTTAAGAAAAATACATTATAAGATCATCTCATTGCTATAATAAACTACTACAAACTAAATGAGTCAATATATAATAAATTTATGGGTTACAGTCAGATATCTCATCTTAATTAATATTTTTAATTCATCGTACTAAATTTTAAAAATAAATAATAAGTTTGTAATAAATAGAAATAAAAAGAAAATAATCATTAAATAATTTTGCTCAATAAGTTAAAAAAAATAAAAATAAAAATAATTTATACATTTAATATTATATAATAGAATATAAATTTTAATTGAATGTAATAAAATTATTAAAAAAATTAAAAAATTTATAAATTATAATATATATATATATATATCAAATTAATTTATTATTCTATTTACACCTCATAAATTTTGAAAATTTGTATCTAATTTAATTCGATTATCCAATAAAAAAAATTACAACCGTTTGACTACGGACAGATTTTGCAAATAAATATTATGAACTAATATTTTGTACAACTTAGTTCGGCAACTAATCATATCGAGTGAGGCGGTGATAATTTGCGATTCTAGTAATGTTCGGGTCCACTGGTTGCAACTATATAAGCTCGGGTTAGTAGAATCAGTAAGGTAAATTGTATATACTTATATAAAATTTGTGAAAATTAAAACTTAATAAATCTAATCTAATCTAATGAAGGCAAAAAAAAAAAAACTAAGGAAGTTGATACAAGTTAAGGTACTTAAAGCTCCCAAATTATTAAAATTTAACATATAAATTTTAAATTATATTTTATGTTTATCATATCACTTAATTAATTATAAATTATAATTATTCATGTTAAAAACAACATGATTATTTAATGCTAACGTGTGTGTCTAGTGAGCACTTAACATTAATTCATATTGATGTTACAAATGAAAAAAAATAATAATAATTTTAATCGTTTAATTATTTAATTTTAAGAATGGAATGGAAAAATTTTAATGCATATATTATACATGATTTCATGTTACACAAAGAATTTCATTTGTTATGTGAAAGAAGGATTAGTGTTTTGCATTATCGTTGTATTTTGAAGAAATCTAATAGAATTTGCTAGAAGTGTGTTCATGGAATAGTGTCAATGCGAATTCCATTAAATATGAAACTAAAAAGTGGGTACGTAAGCACGGGCTTATATTTATGTAAATAATACAAGTAATTATATAATTATAAATATTGAGACGGTTGTATATTTATATAATAATTTGTAACTATGCAATTATGTCATAAAACTGAACTTGTATGTAAAATACGCTTTTGTTAATTGGATGCATAAAACAATTTGTTATATTATTATTATTATTATTATTATTATTATTATTATTATTATTATTGAGAAATAAATAAATAATTATGGTAGAATATTTTTAGACAAAATGATAAGCTATGTGACATGAATTGAAGAAATTAAAGAATTCTTATCCAGCAGATCATACGATAAACCACAAACTATAGTATAATTAATAAGATTGACATATAATTAATCATGATAGCATAATTATATCATTTGTTTTTTACGTTATATTTTAACATTCTCTAAAAATATATATTATTTATGTTATATAAAATACAACATGTATACATTAATTTTTTTTTTACGTTACATGTGAAAGAAAATATATAAAATGTATATAACATATTAAAAAATGAAATTTCATTTATGAAAAAATTATGATATGCAATAAGATTTAATTTTTTTATATCATATTGAAAAAAATAATGACTTTTAAAAATTGTAGTTAACCTTATGTTAACCTTATTATAATCCTAAAATAATTATTTTCTTGTCACTATAAATTATTTTTTAAATCATTTTTATTAAATCACTTCATTTTAAAAATTAAAATCATTTTTTAAAAATAATTGCATGGAAATATGCCCTCGATCCATGATTTCATCAAAGTCCTCAAAGTAATATATTGAATATGTTATGTAACATCGTAGAAATTGAATACCAAATTGAAACAAACATGGATGAAAATATTCTAATATTTTTTTTTATATATTTTCATCAAAATTATTGTAAAGTAAATATATTGGTATAGATAAGATATTTTTAAAATAGCTTCTACAATATTTATAAATTTTTATATATTTTTATAAAAATGTCAAAAAATATCAAAATTTCTTGATATTCTCTTAAATTTTTTTAGAGTTAAAAAAGTGGTAATAAACTCATGGGAAATTAATTTTAAAACAAGTTTTTTCCTAGTTGTATGTCATTTAATTCCTGCTTATTGTTTTGTGGGTGAATTGTTTCATAGTAAAATACAAGATAAGATTAGTGGTTGTGGGTGAATTGTTTCATAGTAAAATACAAGATAATATTAGTGTTTCAGATTAAAATACAAGATAAGATTAGTGAGATTGAAAAGGACAAGTCTAGATGAAATGATGATGACATTGGTAAATGACCATTCAAGTAATTTTAAAGGATGCTCTCGATCTATTAAATCTACATAATATTTTTACATGTTTAAATTGTACACTTAAAGTGATTTATTGGGATCTAATTAAAAGTGTAATATATTCAAGCTATTATTGCGTAACAAAATCATGCAATTAATATTTCGGATGTATAAAATAAATGATATTAATATTAAATTAAGTGTGTCCATAAATCAGTTCGAATCGAACTAAATTAAAAAATAAGATCAAACGGTTTTATAAATGAAACGATCTATTTTAATTTATATTAATTTTTAAATCTGTCGAATCAGATCGGATAGAATTAATAATATATTAAAATTTTTACATTAAAATCGGTTCAATCCATTCTGAATAATATAAACGATATAGTTTAATCCCGTTAATTTTTTTTTCTACAAAATCGGACCGATGTATAACCGTAATTCACACCACACATCTAACAAATTAACAGTACTCATTGTATGTCGCTATTTAATTTGGGATCATCTGTAAGTAATATTTAGCTTTTTAATTATTTTTACATTTGTTTCGATATACGTGGTTATTAGTTTAATGAATATTTATTTACCTTCTTGTTGTTGCTGTTCTTGCCTATTCTGTCTTTAGCGGGTTGGTATGGGGGCGGTATGGGGCATATATATATACTGTTCTGTAATAATTAAGAATAGATAGGTATGGAGCATATATTAATGGTCCTACCCTCCACTTATTAGTTTATTACTTTGTTGATATAAATGTTAGGGTATGGGGCATATATTAATGGTCCTACACTCCACATATTAGTTTATTACTTTGTCTATATAAATATTAGGTAATGAGGTTTCCTTAAATTGGATTATTTATCTCTAAATATTAATAGCAACTAGATTATGCTGATTATAGTATTATTGGTTGGCTAGGTTAAAAAGATACTTTAACTTTTATCTTTTTTGGGGAGTTTAAGATGGTAAGATATCTTTAACAAAACATTCTTAATATAAAAAATTAATAATAGGATAGCATATAAAAAGATTATCTTTCCCTTTAAAGGAAACAGAGATGAAAGGTTTTTGTAATCTGCATAGCATCTTCGATTTTCCTTAAGGTCCAAATTAATTTCGAAAACTGTTTCAATATATCTATTTGTCTTTAAATAATTACTCTATATTTCACTTGTTGATCATATAACAGAGTTGTGTTCTATATATCATATAATATACTTTGTCAATGCCATAAGGTCACTCTTTTCAAAAATTTAATATACTTATCTCGTAGTAATTTACTTGTGAATTCCAACTGGTGCCCTTGTGTGCATGTGGGCTCACTTCTGGCCTTAGTGATTATTCCATTTTAGTTGGTACTTGGTTTCAAAATATGTCTTAGGTTCATTAGGTTGTTTTTTGCAGATTGTTCGTATGAAGTTGAAATCTTCTTTTGGATTCCCACTTTTCATGATTTTAAATAAGATGTGTCAATAAAAATCCAACTTTTATTGTTTTCTCAAGTTAGATTTAACTTATTTTTTTACATATTGTTTATACATACAGAGCTCAAACTTTGACTTTTACTTTCTATGTTTTGGTTCTCATCTTTTATGTTTTCAGTATATTTACCATAAATACAAATCTTTGTTCTTCTTTATGTGATGATTGATATCAATAATGAGAAAGATAATCTCTGTTCTTTGTTGTTCAAGTTAGGATTGGTGGCCATAATTTAATTTTTTTGTTTTCTTCATTTTAAGAGACTTTAAATTTTTATGTGTTATTCTTAAATGGTTAGAGTAGATAACTTTTGTTTTCTTCAATTAGGCTTATGCTAATGTATTGTCTTCAGTGTAAGTGCTTATTGTTAAGCTCATGCCTTAGTTGGTTGTTTAGTAGACTTTATTCTGGACTAGTTTATTTAAAGAAAAAATTTAACGCTCGATAATATATATATTGTGACTTTTTTTAACCGGTATTATATATGTTAATTAGAAATTCAAACCTAACTCAACTCAATAAGATCTAATTGAAGAAATGGTTGCATATGTTTATAAATAATACTATTCTTGGTTGATGTGAGACATTCCTTAACACTCTCATTTCACATCGGTAAGAAGAGAGAGCGGAATATATCTAGAGTGTCGACGGAAGGTTCAGGGATACCCGAGAGTCAGGAAGCCTAGCTATAATACCAAGTTAGAAGCTCAAGTCTAATTCAACCTAATAAGATCTTATTGAGTTAAAAGTTGTCCATACTTATAAGTAGTACTACTGCCAAACTTTTGGCTGATGTAGAACTTTCCTTAACAATGTTTATTCTAAGCATATATAAATTATAAGAAAAAAATTGTTTACTTACATACGAGACACTATCATATTAACGTGTAAGAGAGTAGGTGATTTTTCTAGTAATGTTTTCATAGACAACCATTAAACGAAAACCGGAAGGTTTTCATTGTGAATGATATTAAAAATGATTGACTCTTACCTATACCAACGATAAAACATGATATAGTTATAAAAGCTATTAATTCATTTGTTGCTTGACCCACACATCTCGTCATATTAAGAAAATATTTAGTAAGAATCTATTATATATTTTTTTATTACTAATTATTTTAATAATATCTTATAAATTTATTAAATCCCTTAATATTGTTAATAAGTAGGATTTGAGTAGGAAAAAAAAATAAAAATTACCTATTATCGTAAGCTAACAAAAGGAAAGCTTAAAGGAAAAATCAATAGATAAAATAAAATCTAAAGAGTCTACCTTGGTATTGATAAGAAAATCAATCCCATTTTTATATGATCAAATCGTTGATTTTTCTATGCATATTAGATTTCTTATAAGTGCATGCTTATATGCAACTTCTATTAATGACGTTGAGGCTAAAGTTCCAATGGAATTGCTTATTAGTTTATCGGTTAAGTGTGTATAACAGTTTCATATCAAGGTGCATAAAAATTGGCTATTTAATTGTGGATAGGTTTAGTTTATTTGATTTTAATTATTTTTCAATTTATGAGTTCTAAATTACTTACCTGATTTTTTATGATTATTATTATGTTATTAAATTGTTTTAAAAATTTTCCATTGGCAATGCTAAGATGAGTTGATAAAAGAGTCATTTGTATAATGTGATTAGATTTATTGACCTAATTTGGTTGTATTTCATTAAGAAGAAGAGGACATGCACTTAAATTGTGAGAAAAGTGTTTAAAAGGATCAAAAATATTTAAGAGAAAGACAGGCGAATTATTCCATATAATAATGGAGGGTAAGTGAATTATTATAGCTTTTATGAAAAATTATGTAACCAAAGATATTTATCAAAATATATCTTATTCTAAATTGATATAGATATCATTGGATTTTAATTGTATATGAGTCATTCAAAAATACCATATATTATTTGGATTCAATGTGGGATGAAATTTCTTTGATATTAAAAATATTACAAATGACCAAGTTATATTGTTTTTTTTTTACTATCTTTATGTTTTTGAAAACATTAAGTTTTAATTTGCCTTCACAAATAACTTTTATTTATTTTTCTTTATTTAGTATATAAAGTACATATCATGTTAAATGGTTATCAAAATCGAAGGGCTCAAGGCTTGCCAATATGGTTTAGAATGGGAGTAGGTTATATATGCATGATTCACTAACCTCTATCATTTCGATCATTTTACATTTATCATATATATGTTGATTAGAAGTATTTACCCTAGTTATAGATCATTTCTATGTAATATCTTTTTATTTAGATGATATACATACATATTTTTCCCTTATACTTGGTATCATAGTATTAAGCTTATAAATAATTTTTTGTTCCAATATTGATTTCAATTTTTCTTTATCAAAATAAGTAACTAACAATAATTTAAAATGTATGTATATTATAGCTTAATCATGAAGGAAATTACAACGATAGTGAAATTGATAAAATACGAAATGAGTGGTCAAAAGTTCACAAATTAATTTTTACAACGATAACTAACTAGTTAAACCATTTATGCATTCTTAATTACTTTTTTATTAGATTAATTTAGATCGTAGAAAATTTGATTAGTATTTTTATTGGTAAACTTTAAGCATGTTTTTAATATTTTAAAATATTTTAATTATCTAATATGATTTATTATGATTTAATACATAAACTCTCATATATAATTAATTACACTCTTAGTTTTAATATAATATTGACTTTTAATATTATAATTGAAAATTTTATTGTAATTTATATTAAAAAGAAATATTTAAATTTATTGAATGAAGAAAAATTAATATAATATGGTTAATCGAGATGTATATGATTATATTTTTAGTGTAAATTGTGGTTAAGTATGAAGATTAAAGGCCACGATTTTAGTATAAATCGAAGCCAAATATGAAAATAAAATATCATAATTTTAGCACAATCGAGGTCAAATATGAAGATGAAATATTATTTTTTTCGTTTAACCAATATAAAATATGAAGATGTGGTCACAATTTAACATTATAACTGTGATCATAAATATATAATAGGTCACAATCTTTTATAAGTTTGTGATTAAATGATTGATTGAGACTAAATGATATATTTATAATCATAATTAAAAATTGAAATCATATGTAAGAGTTTATGATTTTTAATACTTTTTTTATAACCATAATCATAAATCTATGATAGTGGTTAAAAATTGAGATTATATATCAATGTTAATAGTAGTGATTATATGAGTCATCATATAAGAATAAATAATGAATCATCTCTATAAAAATATAAATAAGTGATAATTATCTCTTAATTGTTCTAAATAGACATGAATTACAATGATATAACAAGTTTATCTATATAAATAAATAATTGATACATATATTATTTTATCCCTATATATAATTACCATTATAAACATTCACACACTAAGAAAATCTTATATTAAAAATATTTTTTTATATCCGTTATAAAATGAGATTTAAATATTTTTTACCTTTTATCGTTATATATATTAATTTTTATAATTTTATTATTTACTTAAGTTTTGGAGGAGGAAAGACCACCCTCCTATGTTCTTGACAAGTTTCAGTTCTCACAAATTCATAGAGAAAATCGACCGTCACTTATGAATTACCAATTAGTCAACAAAACCTAAATGTCCCACTTCCAAATAAATCGGTGCTTTTGATAATTTGGGCATAAAAAAACGTGATGTTTTTAAGAAGTAAAAAAAGCTTTATTGATTTGTACGTTGTCAAATGCAAATCATAATCAATTGTTTAATAATTTATTCAAAGTGTTCCTCGTGCTTTGGATATCTGTCGGTTACTAAATTACTAGTAATGTCATAGCATGTACGGTGTATTATTCTAAAAGTCGTGTTTCAATTAATTTGTCTTGGCAAACAGCTTGACTTAGCTGTACGAAGTTTATTTGCGTGTATGCCTTTGATATTGTGTTTACAATTCTTTTGTCTTTACAAAGGTTGAAGACAAAATCGTTGAATGAACACAAATTATTAGGAATATACAAATAACTGCTCACATTATTTAAACATAGTGATTTGAGATAATGTATTTAATTGATTAATTTTTTGTGATAAAATTTTAAGTCTTTTGTGGTATTAGAATCAACCTTAAATTTTAATATTGTATATATTTACGTAACTCTTACAAGTATATAGACTCCATCGACATGAACACGAGCCTTGTTATGGTTCCATCTACTTCAACTTTAGGCTCATTGTGTGTAGGGATGGGCACGGAAATGGACGGAAATAAATTTGAATATAATCGTCTCCAAATTGAATTATAAAATCTGTTCTCAAAACTGTTCGAAAACAGTTGCAGTTTGGGGATAGTTTTTTACCCGTGATTAACAGTTCGAGACAGTTATTAAAAAAAACAAAAAAAAACCGTTTTTCAAAATCCTATTCAATTGAGCTCTTTTTAACAATGCAATCTAACTAAAACAAATGGTTGATATTGAACTTGATATCTAAATTTGTTATTTTGAGTTTATAATTAAAAATTTAACATTTAATAATATATATTTCTATGAATCTAAATAAGATTAAATACATATCAATAAAAAACACAAGATATAAATAAAATATTGAAAACTAAATAAATAAATTTAAGAAAACTTCAAGTACAATAAATCAAAACTTTTTTCTTTTAATTATTATCAAATGCAAGAGTATCATGCAAAAATCAAACATATAAAATCAATTTTATAAACTAAAATAATAAATTGATTAATCAATAATGTAAATTTTTTACCTCAACATCATCTTCTGCAATATTAATAGTGAAAGTGGATGAACCAAGAGATAACATATCCGAATAAATTAAAAAATATTTGAATTCATAATTAAATAATTAATATATAATACATAAAACAAGTGTTAATAAAATATAATATGTACAAGTATTAAATATATAGGCTTATACCTTGTTTATGAATATTAACATATAACCAATCTTGAATACACATCAAAGCTTCCAATGTGTTTTTTTAGTCTACTACGATGTTTGGTATACTTGAAGACCTACAAGGATCCAAATTTGAATCGCATAAGCTTAAAAGACAATACATAACCAAACTTAGAAGTGAGTAAGAATGAGCGCAAAAGCAAGGACAGGGAACAAACTAAGACTGACATGTTCCAATACAAAACTAGATGAAACGAAAAGGCTGCATGCCCCAACATATGCAGGAATCAAGACAAGGTAAGAGAACCCTCAAGGCTTACCACATCAGTATATCTGTCTTCTAGTTACAGATAACAGACATTAATCAACCATACAAATAAAACTATGATTTTCAATGCACCTCTAATTCACACAAACTGCAATAGAACATACCTTCCCCGCTCATTTTTTGTATAGATGATTCTTTACTTGAACCACAACAATTTCAAATAAAAGCATAAGAAAAACAAGCTAACAAGAAACAAGATGGACGCTTTGATGAAATTTTTCTCTCAGCATCCACAGTCGAACATATGGAAGCTGCATATTTATCCTGTAACTCCTTGGTCACATGTTTCCCTCCACATGTTGCAGCACTGGCATCATGTGATGATGCAGTTGAATCACCACCCAATTTAGAATCTTTTAGGCTAGTATGCTTTCCAGATTTTCGAATCTTAAGATACTTTTTTGACTTAAAAACTCCAGGATTTACAGGGTCAGCTGTCGCACACCAAATATATAGACTGAAGGCATATACAATCTGAAAAGAAAAATATGCTCAAGTTTCATTAAAAACGAAGGCATAACCAGTACAAATGAAACATAATGAACTGAGAGTCCTACAAGTACACATATTTCATCGGTCCAACTAACACTAGATCATTGCAACTAGTATCTTTTGTTGAAATACTGAACTTCTAATGTTCATTTCTAGAGTGAGCAAACAAAAACAACATACTCTTGGGAAATGGTCTTGGAATTTCAGGAATCAGAAGGCTGTGAGTGACCCTTTAATCTAAGTCTTGACTCTTGATTACCTCTTGATCCTATACTTGGTGACGATGGATTTTAAGGAAGATGATGAACAAGTTCCAAAAAGACCTTTTTGGATAGCGATCCTCGATCTCAATGAGAAAATTAACATTCACTACATAGTTTATTTGCTTTATGCCAGAGAACTCAGGTAAGTTTAAACTCAAATTATCGTACTCTATGATTTTGCCTACATATTCTTCTCAATTATCACACCTAAGTGACACCAAATATTTCTCATAGCCTATGATAAATCCATGATACATAATACATTGATCTTGCCTACGATATGTCACCCTAAATTGTGTAGATAGAAAGCGAAGCTAACAAACTGTTTATTGAAGAGCAACCCTGGTAAAGTTTGGCTGTATAAAGAAAGCGCAAACATCAATACCAAACACATGAAGGTACGAACAAACAGAGAATACACAGATCCCACTTGTAAATCCACCAAAAGCACATAACAAAATACATCTTAAAGGAAATTAAGGAGAAATGGCTTACAAGTGGAGTGTAGATTCCCATTACAATATACTGGAACATTTTCTTCCTAATGAAAGGAGCAAAGAACACATAGAAAGCAAAACCCAGAGCCAGAAATACAGTAATTGCCACCACCTTCAAATAAAATTAAGAAAGCAATTTTTTTTAAAGTTCAAAAACAATTTATTTTAGAGTTCAAAAACAATAGCGATAACCGAACGAGAAAATCAGAAGGCATACCTGAAGAGGATGGTAAGGAAGTTGCCAACCATGTTTTCTCAGGAACTGGCGACTAGCGAAGACCGAAGAAGACGCAACGACTGGAGACGACCGAAGAAGACGCAGCTACTGGTGACGATTGGTGAAGCCGCAGCGACTGGAGACGACTGAAGAAGATGCAGTGAATAGCGACTGGCGACTGCGGCTACGGCTGGTAACGAGGTGGCGCTATGAGAGAAGGCAAATATGCAGATGGAAGAAAAGTAGAAAATTGAGAGAAATTGAGGCGCGGAGAGAGCTAGGTTAGGATTTAGGAATCTGATAAATTAGGTTTATATATTAGATATTTAGGTTAAAAATAAATAAATCTTAATTAATATATAATTTATTTAAATATAAATTAGTTTTATCTGATAACAAAGTTACATGTAACACTTTCAATATATATATATATATATATATATATATAAATCGTAGAATTTAAGCGAGTAAATTGAGATTTGTTTCAACTTGAAATAAATAATTGCTATATATATTATGTAGAAATAGGCGATCAATAGTGACAGTGACGTGATATTTTTTTTATCAACGAATAATATTCGATGCTTAAGATATTTTTAACGATATAGCAAGATAAACACGTCTATAGCTGATTAATTTTTATTATATATTCTATCACGTATAACTTAATTTTTGTTATAAAATGCGATGATAATGAAATAATATTAATTGATATATCTTATTATTTTAAAATAAACTTAAATAAGATAAAAATATATATATAAAAACAATAAAAATATTATATATGATTATTTATAATGCAAATATTTAATAAAAAAATAAAAAAATATTATATTTAAAGTTAATCATATTAATACTACGACTTAAATAAAATGAGATGAAATAGTATATTATTATAGCAAGTTCACCAAAAATATTTACTAAATAAGACATAATATAATAACGTGAGAAAATTCATTTTGCATATCCATTTTCTCAATTGCTAATTTCTTTATTATATTCTTTCTTCTTATTTATATTAGGTGGTGTTGAATCTGATTTCAACACTCAGTGTGTTTACCACTAAGTTGTCAATCTTGATCTTAAAATAGATAACCAAACATTTAAAAAGAATGACATCAGGGATGTTTAATCCACTATAATGACTAAGTTAGTGCTTTGAGAGAGTTATACCTAAAATGATTGGAGAGATTAAAAAAGTGTACCTTATAACTACATGAAAAGGTATTTGTAGAGGTTGAACTGATACAAGCAAAATACTAGGAGATATGTTTTTATTCTTTAATATTTGATAATATATAATTTATTTATGAGGTATTATCTTATAGAGGAAATATTGTTTATATATGTCTTTGCTCAAATTCAAACATATTTACTAATTGTGTAGCCTAAAGCTAATTGTACCATTTTTGACCGGTCAAAGGTTATGTGGACCAATCAAAGGGTTCCACATACATGATGAAATTTCACCGACATTATCCCCTAGGTCTCTTGTGATGTCTCTCGCAAACGAGGTGGTCTAGCTACTTCAATTGTATATGGTAGCATAATTGCATCATGATAGGGATATCATAATTGTCTAGACAGTTGTTATCCTTGGTCTCTTTATACAGTTACCTTATTGAAAGTCTTAAGGTTTCCGAAAAATGTTTTCATGTATCAAACGGAGTCCCAATTAAAAAGTTACGACCAGTTAAATTTTTCAGTGGAAAAGTCTATATAGATCCTATGAATTTTAACTTTCACATCTTGATTGCTATTTGTATAGATCCTTAATTATCTCATTTGGTTTGAATCATTAAATCAATGGTGTAATGAATGTCTATGATTGAACTTAGGAATCTATATAGGTCAAGCCTCAATTAGTCTCATTCTCCCCAAGTTTATTCAATCAATTATTAGAGCATAATCTGGTAGGATCTGATTGGATGACCATAACCTCTAGATGAAAAATCTTAAAGTAGCTAGATTTTTTATTTTCTAGATGGAAGATCATATTAATACTCCAGTGAATGTCTGAAAAGAACGCTTGAAGAATATCGAGCGAAATTTCTTGGATAACTTCAACTGAACCAAAAGACCATAAATAACTTGGTGATTTTCCTCTACACTTTTTTGGCGTGACTCTCTTGTCTACCTAGTTTATGCTTGGATTTTGCATATTGTCAAAGAAGTTGTTTCGTTAATGAGGCTACTAAGAAGACTTAAGAAATTTAGGGATGCCCAAAAGAAGTCTAGCAATACTGTCAAGCTATTCTGAGTTGCGATAGATTATGGCTAGTAAGAGATGGATCTGACATATGAGAAGGTAAAAGTCTATGAGTTGACTATGAGCTACATAACTAGATAGAAATAGGCAGTATAAGAGTACATAAAATTTGACAATCAGGTGGCTGATAGATACCATTGTCTCTTGGGCAAGTGAATTTAAGTGTCCTATGAGAATTATTGGATTTATACATCTAAACTTAAACTAGCTCTACCTCAAAACTTGATGAGTCAAAGAGATTTGTTAGATAGGACATCCAACTAATTGAGGAGAAGCAAGGCATATAGTGCATAGAGTAGACTTCTGGACAATATGGTGAAATTGTCATCTTATATAGTGCCCAACATGACACTTAGGATTAAATTTTGTAGCTCAACTTTAGCTTAGTATTTTGGTAGACTATGATGTATTTGTAAATTTATGCTTTTATAGAACTTTTCCTTTTAGAGGTTTTTGTTGCTGTCAAGAAATATTCTACTTCAAGAGGGATTATTCTTCAAGACCAATCTTGGTGCTTTAGAAAATTTTCTTCAACTTTGCTTTTGCTTGGAAGCTCATTAGACTAGATAATACTTGTCTTTATTGTAGTGTTCTCTACGGCACTGCATCACTCTTCAATTTGATAATTTGTCTGCATACTAGAAATTTGGCAATGTTTGACACTCATCCAACATTTGCACATTAGTCAACTCTTTAAAGCTAGTGAGAGAGCCTTAGAAGAAATTAAGGCTCTAAAAAGCTAGATGTAAGGAAGCTTGTCTCATAAGTAGTCTCATAATGAGAATTTGGAAGCTAAAAACTAGAGATTGGCATCCCAACTTGACGTTGCCATTGAGAATCTCGTCAAAAAATATATTGACTCTAAGGACTTTACAAATGAAACTAGTATGGATTTGGTCCACGAGTTTTAGTTCGCTAAGAAAAGAATTAGAAAAATGTATCCAAGACTTGTTCTCCCACTTCGTCATTTGCCAGAATTCTTAAGAGCTACAACTAAGCATGACGAGTATGATGATGACTTAAATGTCAAAGAGGGTGAGGTTCCAACTGAGGTGGGGTTGCGAATACCACCGCAACCCAAGTTGACGTATGGGACTAAGGAAGTGAAACACATTACTGTGATGATCCCCAATAACGTCAAAGAGGTCAAGCTCCATTAACCTTAGGAATTTTTAGTTGGTTTTACATTAGACTTTACTCAGTAGTTTCTATTTTCTTTTCATGCTGAAATGTAGTCATTTAACATTTAGTTTATAGCTCTAGAAGACTTTATTATTTCATTAATTTATTTTTTCCTTTATCACTTCCTTGACACTTTTACACTAGAATTTCTTGTGATTTATTTTTTGATTTATTTATCGTTGAAGTGGTCGCATACTTTGCACTTTAAATTTAATTTCTTGACATAATTTTCCATTAAGCCAACACTTTATAAATTTCCATTGAGATAACACTTGCCAAATCATTTTGCGACCTTATATAACATTCTATTGAGGCCTTGTGCTAAGATGATTAGTTGGTGACTTAAGGTCACTCAGGAAATACTTAACATCTCTGAAACTATTCAGAGAACAAGGTGGAGATCCATAATTGGAGTATCCTTATTGGCCTAGGGTGCACATGGTATGGCATCAAGGTGCAAAACCAAATATGTTTCAAAAAGCACCCAATAATATGGACGGTGGAATAGATAGAACTAGGTGAAGGTGATGTGGGATGACATATAGGATATGAAAACTAGGGCAGCACCATCAATGATGACTAGACAACTGGTCAGGGACAGTACATTCTTGGCTTGGGTGGATGAGGGCTAATAGGTCAGGGCTTATAGATGTAGTGGAAAACGTTCTTTGTTCTATCAACATAGCTATATGCTTCCATGGTGACTTGGAATCTAGTCTTTGTGCTTACTTCTCCGCTTCCACGCCCTTAATTTCTAACTTCTTCTTTTTTTTATCAAAGATGCCAAAAATTCTCTAAGCATTGAGTGCTACTCCTCAGTTATTCTCAAATCTTGAATATTTGTTTCTTGAATTTTCAAGAAAATTTCTCATGTTGTTGGGTGATTGACTTCCAATGTTATACTTCCTAGAGACCTCTAGTCTCCCAACCCCCATTGCTTGGCATACTTTTTAAGTGTGACAAGCAATAAGAATAGTTTAGACTCCAACTTGTAACAAGTATGGTCCTCAACTTCATTCTTGGGAGTTGTATGGTCTGAACAAGCTCAACAAAAGTCCCGATATTCTAATAATGACATGGGAGTTCTAAGTATTTGGAGATAAGTTGTCAGGCATGAAAGAGGCAATAGCTTACTTCTCTCAACAACACACTTGCCAAAGTATTATAATGTCTTGGTCTCATTGTGGGTGCTAAAGTATGTTTTTCTCCCTTTGTTTTCCGCATAAAACTTAGTGGCAAAACACGCCTTAGTATTTTTAGACGCTATCATTGCTAGGTTCTAGGCATGCAATTGTATATTTTCATGGCTATACAGTTGACAACATTGAGTTCTATGTATGCTAGCATGTACTTTCTTGGTAATATTTCCATCGTTGTTAGGTTCTAGATATGCTGGCCTACACTTTCTAAGTAAGACTTGCTAGGGTGAATCATGCCTAATTTATGATAAGACTTAGTGAACTCTAGGTTTTAGGTAGATGATCTACTCTTTCCTGGTAGGATGGTCTATGGTGTAACATACTAACATGACTTAATTATTTTATGAAGAACACCACCGCATGGTTCTGAGGAAGGTGTCATTGTAAGTACTATGTGGTGAGCAGAATTGCTTGTGAGAATTTCTGTGAGAGAGAAAAAAAAGGGGAAAAGGGATTTAGGGTTACGAAGGGCTGCGAAAATGAGTTAGGTTTAGAAATTTTTCTTTATATACTGTTGTACGAATTGTAAAAAAAAAAAAAAGGAAAAACGGAAGAAAAAAAATTTTAGATTTCATGGCGGAATCTAGAGATTTAACTACCAATTTTATGTTGGAAGATTTTACGGCGAAAATGACGGAAGTTTTCACTAAAGCTCAGATCAGCTCACAACCTCTGTCGGCGAGCGTCGTAGCCTATTAGTATCAAGTTGGGAGGATCCAACTATGCCTTGTGGTCCCAGGTGGTGGAGATGTATATCTGCAGCAAAGACAAGCGGGATATATTAATGGGGATTTTCCTCGGCTTGTTGAAACCGACCCTCGCATTCGGGGAGATGGCGCACTTGAAAATGCCATTGTTAAAGGATGGTTGATCAATTCGATGGACCCTTCCTTGATTGCAAATTTTATTCGATTCCCAGACTGCGAAACCGGTTTGGGATTACAACTGCTACCACCCAGCCCATGATGGGACGGACACGTCTCGAGTGTATGATCTTCGTCGTCGAGTTACTCGTATGAAACGGCGGGTGGATCCATTGAAAAATACTACTGATGACCTTGAGGGTTGTGGCGAGAAATTGATTTCCGTCGTCCTAATCCAATGGAGTGTGCAAATGACATACAAAAATACAACTCCATCGTACGGGAAGATCGAGTGTATACCTTGTGATGGACGTGATAACCGACAAAACTCAGTGATGTGCTTCAAATCGGACCGTTCCACTGCGGTGGAGAACAAGCACATGGATTCGTCCGTCGGGAAGAGGTCGGGCAGTCCGTGATGATCGCGAGGTGTAGATATGACACCGGAGCGAGTTATGACTTTTAAAGGGGTCGAGGACACCATGTCGGATGCCACAGCGGGGAACCTCGCTGGCGGCGAAATCCTCGGGAAATCCACCATCTCTTGACATGAAATGTGGCCATTGCGGAAACTCGAACACACCCGTGAAAACGCTTCAAACTCCATGGGTATCGAGAATGGTGGAATGATCTTGAGCACGGAAAGAAACGGGACACAAGAGTGGCCCAGACTGACGTGTGGCTACCAATAATGCCTCACTATCCACACTTCCAGTGAATCTTCCCGAGGATCGGGTATTTCAAGTAAAGCATTTCACTATCTACTCGTAGTGATAAAGAGGATTGGATTACGGACTGCGGAGCTACGGATCACGTGACATTTGACCCAAACGATCTCTCCCAATACTGACCCGACGAGAGAGACGGAGCCGTGTTGCCAATGCAAATGGGGTCGACATCCGATTACGGGAGGCGCACGGTGACGCTTATCTCCACCATTATCATTATCTAATACTTTTGCTTGTACCATCTACTGTCAAGCCAGAGCTAATGTACGTAAGTCGAGTCACTTGAGACATAGCGTAGTATTGATGTATTCTACTTTTGCCTTACGAGGATATTCTACTTAAGGAGATCATTGGGCGTGGTACTAGGAGAGGAGGGCTATATTATGTGGATGACCTCGGTTCGGAAGAGCGATCACGTACAACATCTTGTTGGTAACAAGGAACGACAGATTTGGCTATGTCATCGAAGATTTGGGCATCCATCATTCGGGTATTTAAGGCACTCTTTCCACTAGTTTATTTTCAAATATCACACATTCGGATTTCAAATGTGATACTTGTATCCTGCAAAAAGTCATAGGGCGTCTTATCTATGAGCGTGAATAAAAGTATGACTCCTTTTTCTTTGGTACATTCGATGTTTGGGGACCTTCCCTAGGTTATTACGTCGGGTCATCGTTGGTTTGTTATTTTTGTTGATGATTGTACCAATGACATGGCTTTACCTATACCGAAACATAAAGATGAAGTATTTGCTACATTTCACATGTTTCACACCATGATTGATTCGGACGATTTTTGAAAACATTAAGATACTTAGGTCGATAATGGAGGAGTATGTTGTCAACAATTCAGGACATGCTTGGACAACCGTGGTATTCTCCATGAAACCTCGTGTTCATGAGCCCCACGGCAATGAATGGGATTGCGGAGAGGAAGAATAGGCATATTTTAGAAACGGCTCGGGCCACTAATCGGTGCACGTATGCCTAATAAATCTTTGGAGTGATCTTTGTTACTACGGTATGTGTATCTCTTGAATCGAATGTAAAGACACAATTTGGAATTTCCAATTAAAGGTCTTTATCTGATCATCTTCCTTACCTACTATTTTAATGCTTCCAGCAGAATTTTTAGATGTGTTGCTTTTGTCCACCTCCATAAAAATCAACGAACTAAGTTGGATCCATTAATGTCTTTGTCCGATGTGTATTCTTGGGGTATGGTGTACAAAATAAGGGAAGTACCGATGTTATGATCAATTACTAAAAGAAACTATATTACCAATGGATGTCAACTTTCCTCGAATCAGAATATTTTTCCATCGTCAGGTATCCAATTCCCTTTCTTCGGGAGGAGAGTTATGGTGAAGAACGAAATTGGCTTGATGTTGAAATATTAGACACAAGTCAAACATACTCGGATCGTGCCAATAATATGGAGGAGCTAATCGTATCTGAACCAGAGCTTGAACTTCCAGAAGCTGGCGAAGTAGTACTTGAATCTCCAGGAGATGAAGTGGTTGATGTACCACTCCGTTCTCACAGTACCCCAGTGATCCTCCTGTGAGAACAACTCACGAGGTAAGCTATCCTATCACACCTTTCTGACCTAATGCTATAGATACATCACATGTTGGTTATGTTTTACCTTTCGGACACTGATCGAGGTAAACCTCCAATCGATACTCCCCAGGAAAAGAAGAGCAGCAACCCAGTATCCAATAGCAAATTATGTATCTCTTTCAAAGGTTATCGGAACCTATCGGGGCATTTGCACAACACTTTCTCCTCGTGTCCCGATTCGAGTAGCATTGAAGAAGCCTTATCGATCCAAAATGGACTCGAAGCTATAAAGAGGAATTTGAAGGCCTTCTGAGAAGAATAACAATGGGTGTTAAGCGAGTTGCCTCGAGGGAGGAAGATGGTAGAGGTGCGAAGTGGATTTTCTCCCGTTAAGTATAAAGCGGATGGGTTAGTTGATCGTTACAAGGCGAGGCTTGTAGCAAAAGGATATACACAGAAACATGGGATAGATTATCAAGAAACCCTGCACGTGGCTAAACTAAAAGCGTGAGAGTTTTGTTATCTCTTGCGGCAAATTTAGATTGGCCGTTGCACCAACAGCGTGAAGAATGCCTTCGCCCCGTGGCGACCTTGAAGAAGAGATTTACATGGATATCCACGGGATATCTTTTGTTACATCGAGGAAAAAAGCGGGTAAATTACAACGATCATTGTATGGACTAAAACAATCACCTCGGCGTGGTTTGGTAGGTTGAGTTCGGATGAAGAAATATGGAGTTCCATGAAAGCAAGCTACGATCATACTCTTTTCCTAAAACATAGATTAGGGAAGATAACTTGTGCCTTATAGTCTATGTAGGCGACATGATCATTACGGGGGATGATAAAGAAGAAATCTCTAAGCTTGAGAACAAGCATCGAATGAGTTTGAAATGAAGAACTTAGGAGGGCTCAAATACTTCTTAGGTATTGAGGTAACAAGATCAAAACAAGGCATATGTCTTTCCCCGAGGAAATATACTCTGGACTACTAGCAGAGGCGGGACTCTTAGATTGTAAACTGTCGATATTCCAATGGTTCAAAATCATAAACTTCGGAGAATATGTGGACGAGTACCAGTAGGATAAACGAGAGATATCAACGGTTAGTAGGTAAACTCATATATTTATCTCATACTCGACCGATATTGCTTATCTTTGTGAGTGTCGTGAGTCGGTTCGTACCGCCCAGTGAAGACCATATGGATGCGGTCATGCGAATTCTTCGTTACTTAAAATCCTCTGGGAAAGGACCTATGTTTTCAAAGAATGGTCAATTGGAAGTCCTTGGATATACGATTCAGACTGGGCAGGGAATATGAAGGATAGGAAATCTACTGCTGGGTACTTTACTTTCGTGGGAGGCAATCTTGTCACATGGAGAAGCAAGAAGCAAAATCGAGTTGCCTTATCCAAGGTCAAGCCGAATTTCGAGGAATGGTCGAGGAATATGTGAGCTCCTTTGGTTGAAAAAACTTCTAACCGAGATTGGTGTTGCTCACTAACTCAAATGAACTTATTTTGTGATAACAAAGCAGCCATTGCCATATCTCACAATCCAGTTCAACATGGTGGCACGAAGCACGTTGAAGTGGATCTAACTTCATCAAACAGAATCTTGAAGAAAAGATTATTAAGCTTCCATTTGTTAAGTCAAGATCAATTGGTGATATACTCACAAAATAGTATGCAAGGAACTTCTACAACTCACTTGACAAGTTGGGCATAAGAGACATATATGCACCAACTTGAGGAGGTGTTGGTGTGTGCTAAAACAATGGCGGATACAAATGCTCAATGGAGTAAAACATGGAAGCAACAATATTATTAGTGGAGCCATAAAACCTGGATGTGCGGGTTTTATGGATATTGTTTAATTTTCGCTTTCCTTATATACATTATAAACTCTTGTAAAAAAACAGAACAGAAATATATGAAAATACATTACTTACCATAGTCATTGAGATTCAAAGTAAAGAATTTGACATTGGCTGCAAAAGTATACAAGTTTTCAGTTATTGATTATATTTTAATAAAATGGACAGGGTTGTTAAATTTCGAATCTATATAGTTATGCTTTATTGCTTATTGTAATGAAATATTAGTAAATTAAGTTTTATAATTTCTTTTGGGATAAATGTTTTTTTCCTGAGTAAATAAGCCTTATAATTTTTTATGGATAAATATATTTTTTTTTGTGTAAATCAAACCTTATGAATAAGTATTTTGCAAAATAATAAAAAACATAAATTCTATAAATGATATTAACAAAGAATTTTTAATTATGCAAGTATTTGAAAAAAAAATTAAAATTAAATAGCATGATTATTCTTCAAAATCATTACGTACGAGTTGTTATCAAATATATTAGTGATTATTTTTACAAAAGAATTAAAAATTAAAAAAATAATTATTTAATCAAACTTATAAATCATACATTAAAAAATTGGAATTATAAAGTTAAGAATTTTTTTAGTAATACTAAGAAATTTATGTTTTTAAACATTTATCAAAATTTATTCTTAGTAAATTCATAATAATTGATTTTCTCTTTAGAAAAGTTTCTATTTTTTAAGTTATTAAAAATCATAAAAATTAGAATAAAAAATTGATTAAAAATTATTTTTAATTATTTATAAACTACCCCAAATTTTGTAAATGATTTCTTAAAAGTTTAAAATAAAAAATTATTATAAAATATTTCAATTAAAATATTATTTTAAAAAATTCTGTTGTCAAAAATCAAAATCGTTAAGAAAAGTAATTACATTACTTTGGAGTTACTATATATTATAATTGCGTAACAGATTCTAAATTACTCAAATTTTAGTTATTTTTGTTAAATCTTAATTTTTTTTAAATTTAAATATATTAATTATTTTTATATATTTTTTTAATTAGGCTATTCCTTTCCATTATGATTAAATATCAATATTTTGAAATTAATGATAGGAGATTAAAAAAATATTCATCTAAAATTAATCATACTAATATTAGTTATTTAATCTAAAGTTAAAATAGTAATTTATTTGGTTTTAATAAAATTAATAGTTTTTATTTATTAAAAAAATGAAAAAGAATGAAAAAAAGAGAGATAAGCTTGGCCACGTGTGGTCAATTAAATAATTGTACATAAAGCCAGATAAACAAAAGAGAAACAAAGTAGGAAGAGAAGAAAAATAAAACTTAATCGATTTTTTGTACCATTCTTCCCACAAATCTTCACTTGTTTTTCACCGTTCGTAGTATTTAAGGTACCAAATTAAAGGAATTTTCATCCTCCTTATTTATTTGTAATTTTTCATAAATATTTCTTTAAAAATCATATTATAATATCATTTTTTTTGATATTTTTAATTCATTAACGAGTATAGATTTGATGTTTTTATCACTGTATTATTATTATAAATAGTTTATTTTGTATATTAATTATTTTAGAAAAAAACTCTAAATTTTAAAATACTAAAATTTTCAATTTCATAATAAATATGAATAATAATTAAATAGTTTATTTTTCTTATCCATCTTTGTGTAAATCCATATTTTTAGTGTTTATTACATTTTATTTGTCTTGTTTGAAAAGTATACTTATTTTAAAATTGTAAATTATCTAATTTTATAACATTGAAATTAATAAGAGGTTATACTTTCGCGAAAACTATTCATCATTCTTGAATCGTAGAGCTCATTTCATTCTATAAATGGATATATTTTACTCAAATTTTAAAAGTATTAATCTATTATGTTAATAATATTTAAGTTTATTAAGTTTTCATAAATTTAATTCTTTTTCATTAAAAAAATGAATATTTTGTGTTTAAAAAATATATAATTAACGTTTACATGAATTCATAAGTTCTATTCAATTTTATAATATAAATACAAATTTTGATAATAACATTGAAGTTTATATTTAATTCTTAAGAACAATATTTCAAAATATTATTATTAAGTTAGTTTAAAAAAATTATTTAGATTTATATCCTTATTAAAACAGTTTAAAACATTATATATGTTAATGAGTATGTTTATTTTTAAACCATCAAACAAGCAAGTACTCATATTTAAATATACAAATAATTAATGGGCCTATGTCTATGTGTAAATGACCAATACATATATAATTAAAAACAAATTTGTATGCATGTACAAAGAACTCTGTACACATATGATAAATTTTTCCCGCCCAAAGATTCAGTACTAATATAAGAAATAATTAATCAATTAATGGTCATTTGTTTGTGCATATATGATCAACACACATGTAATTAATATTTTTCCTGTCTACTTATGTATAGAGCTCTGTAAGTATGACTAGTTTTTCTTCAGGTGTGAGTTTGGTGTAGTTTTTATATTTCATATAATTTATTTCATGTAATCTATTCACAAATATTTTTTATTTACAAAATTATATTTATTTATATTTTTCTAAATTGCTAATATTGCTAATATAACTTGTGAGTATTTTCATGATATGACTTATATTAATTTTAAAGTTAAATAGATATATTCAATAATTATTATCTTCGTAAGTTTGAGACTATTTTTTATTATATAAATATTTTGTGGTTATTTTTAATTCTTTAGATTTTTAATAAAACTCGAAAGTATGATTATGTAAATAGTTGTTTTAGTTCTATAGTTGCGTTATTAAGGTTTTAATATACGTGTATAATAAATAAATTTTTACTAAAACTTGTTTACTCATCCGATATTTTTACTTATTTTATTTTCTTTTAGGTTTTTTTTCCCTTGGACAACACTATAGTTTTTGATTGAAGGGTTAAGTATTATATTTGAAGAAGACTTAAACCAGTTCACCGACATAACCTTGTTTAATTTATCATTATTTTAAATTTATTAGAATATTATTCTAATTTCTTGGTGATTTATCTATATTAAAACTTATTTTGTAATTTTTTAATAATTGTGGAATATTATTCTGCTTCTGTAACTGCTTATATAAGTGGTGGGTGTTGAATAAGGTGAATAAATAGATATCATGTTTATTTTATACAAGTTTGTTTAGAGTAAAAAATCAAGAGAGATCATGATAAATTTTTTCATAAATTCTAATATGTATTAGAACTTTCTTAATTATAAAAACACTTTTACGCAAATTTACACAAGATGTTTGAACTTCTTTTTACAAAAATGTACTAAATTTTTTATCAATTTTATACAAAAATACCTTAAAAAATTTCTATAAAAAGATACCCTAATTTTAGTACATTTTACTATCACATGAGCTAATCATCTTATGTGATAGCTAATTAAGTTTTGTATTTGTATGAACAAAATAAGTTTTATATTTTTAATTATCACCATTATAATCTATATATGTACTGTTTTTTTTATTTAGTAAAAAATAAACTTTAATGCCCATTAATGAAAAGAAGAAGAACAACAACAAGGAAAGATTAGATACATTCTTTAATACACTCTTATATTCTCAATTTTTTATTTACATGTGTTAAAAAAGTTAAAATAAATTTAAATTTTTTTAAGAAAATAATAAATATATAAGATAGCATAGCGTTATCATTGATAAATAAACGTCTAGTGTGAATTGTAATAAGAATCTTTCATTCGAAATATTCCAATACTATTCTAATTTAAAAAAGAATTTGCATGAGTCACATAGTTCATAAAATTAATAGGTTTCCTATAAAATATATATAACAAAAGCTGAACATATTTGCAACTTGCTTAAGCATTAATATCATACTATATAGGTATCTAAAACTTCCAATAAATACATTGCATCTTTTTTAATATAGAACGTTCCACTTATAAATATTTTATTCAGCGGTGTCTACAATTTCCAATCAGATTGTTATTTTTTTTTCTTTTTCTTTCTAAACATCTCAATATATTATATTATAAGATTGTTATTTAATAAAACTATAAAGTGATACACCGTATAATGATAATTATAATATTATTAATGGTTAAGAATACGAGTATAAGAAGTGATTTGTATAATAGATTAATTAAGATAAAAGAAAAAGTGTATTAATCAATACGAAAAAATGAGTTTGGTATGTTAGCGGTGGCTACTTTTTATTCAAATCGTATTTATATAAACCTATATTTTTAAAGCATTATAATAATAATTTTTTATTTATATAAATATATATATATAAATTAAAATTTTCATTACATAATGTAAGTTAAAGATAATTACATCATTCAAAACTTTGATATATTGATTAGTAGCGCTTTTATATAACAAAAGTTATACACATAGATCTATATTTTCGTAAAAATATATTAATAATACATAAATTTAATTTTAAATAATTAATGGTTTAAAATTGAAATTTGATTCAAAATTTTAACATAAAATTAGTAAACTCATCTTTAAAATAAACGAAGGTTAAAAAAGTCAACTAAAATAAGATAACATAACATAAAGAAAAGTAAAGAGAAGAGATAGAGTACAAAGAGAGACCGAAAAAATGAGGAGAAACAAGAAGAGATAGGTATACAAAGGGAGAAATAAGAGACTTAAAATTAATTGGGTTGGTTTTGACACTCGTATATATCCATTTTGGTAATTTTATATAAAATGTCCATTAAATATCATCTATATGATTTGCTTGTACTATTACTGTCATTTTATTAACAGTTCTGTTAAAAAAATAGATCAAAGTGTTCATAATATGATAAAAGGACATTAAAGTATACCTTTTAAGTTAAAAGGGTACTAAAGGGAATTCTACCACATCATTTATGTATTTTAAAATAAAATGAGATTATTATTGTAATATTTTAAAAATACAATGTAATACCATTAAATTATGGAATCCTCCAAAAAAAAAATTTGTTGTGTTGATCATTGATCACATATTACTAAGCTAAGATAAAGGGCAAAAATAACGAGGTTTTGGGTTGCTATAATATTTAGCAAAAACATATATATTGTTTTATATAATATTTTAATTAATTAATAAATTTATTAATTAATATAAATATTTAAAATATTTGTATTAAATAAAAAATTAGTTTAAACTATAAATAATTGATTATTTTATTTTATAAAATTTTATAATTTTTTTCATATTTTTTATAAAATTTTCATAGTTTTTTTTTTCCAAAGTTTTAATTGAAATGACAATGTTTTTGATATTTTCGTAAAAATTATATCTCGTTATCTTTATTGGCATCAACATTTCAAACCTTGACTACAATACATAATTGTGATATTATAATTATGTGTATTTTTATTAGAAAGTGGTATTTTAAAAATTCATTCTTTTATATCATAGTATAAATTTGACTTAACAATTAAAAAATACTTTTTATATGAATAAACAAATAACATAATCTAATAGTAAGTGTAAAGTAAAATTTTAAGTATTAGTATTATTATAATATATAATCTAGTGATAAGGGTAAAATATCATATATAAAATATCAAAAATTTAAGTAGCAATATTATCACAATATATAATATTAATTTATTATTACGTGCATTATTTATTAAAAAGTCGCACTCTAAAAATATATTAGTAAATGTAAAGTGTATTATACAAAAAAGAAAAAGTTCAAGTATTTATATTATTATAATGCATAATTTTGAGTTTATTTTTCGTTTATGAGTATATAAATAATATAGCTATAATACCATAATCACATCGTAAGTGTAAAGTATCCTAAAAAAAACAAAAAAATTGACTATTAGTATTATCACAATATAAAATCTTGATATTACTATTCATAACGAGTAGATAAATAACATAATTATAGTCACATAATTTATACAAAAAAAATTTTAAGTAGTAGTATTATTATAATACATAATTTTAATATTATTACATTATACATTTTTTATTATTAAAAAGTGATTTAAAAATCTATTGGTAAATGTAAAGCAGTGCATTTATTATCATAATGTATAATTTTAATGTTTTGAATAGATAAATAATATAGTCATAACTATATAATCAATGCTTGTAATCCTTACAATAGGATAGATGAACAAGATTTTGATGTCATTGTTTGTATGCAAGTAAATGATTTGAACTAGTGGAGGATAAGCCATATATGATGTATGTATGTAGAGATGAAGACAAGCCATTTGAAGAATAATTCACTACCCCTCTCACTTTATAAAGACCATTATCACTATTGCTATGCAAAATCACTTTCATCATCCTTAACCAAAAAAAGATCATAATGAAATTCATTTAACAATTTGGTATAGATTAGAGGGTCAATCTCTATGCTTATACTGAGGCAAAACTCATTCCATGTGACACACGATTGTTTATTTTGGTCTATAATTGTGAGTTTAACGAATCTATTGTTATGATTTGACAGTTTAATGAGACATCACGATTTTATTTCTAGAAAGAAACCTCAAAACACATTATGCTATTTAGAGAATGTTTATCACTTATAAACATATCATCACTTAACATCCTAAATAACGTAAAATATGTGCAAATACACTTATCATATCAACACAAAGTTTTTGTACAAAAAGGATATTTGAAGTAGCAAGAAGAGTGTGGCATAAAATATGAATAGACAAAAAACACCTAATTTGTATTTAGAAAACTTGAACCAATAGAAGTAATAGGAATCTTAGTTCCATTATCAACAATTATACCTTCAGACTCATTGTAGGGTACTATGTTGGGCGCATTATGAAGATGAGAAATAAGGAGATGGCTTGCACCTGAGTCTAATAAGCATGCATTTAAGTTAGAAGAGATACCACCAAAATCCTCATTTTAAGTTGAGTCTAACATGGCGCATTATGAAGATAGAAAATAAGGATATGGCTCGCACCTGAGTCTAATAAGCATGCATTTGAGTTAGAAGAGATACCACCAGAATCCTCATTTTAAGTTGAGTCTAACATGGCATTGGGAGCAAACTTGGAAGCATTCTTTCCTTGAATAACATCTCGTAGAAGAAAACAAGAAGCACCAATGTGACCATCTCTTTCACAAATTTAACAAATTGGCCTATCGAATGATGGTTTCTTGATGTTTATGAAGTTATCAGAACTACTATTTGGTTGAGAAGAGGCAGATTAACTTTGTTGCTTTAAGAAACTATGAAATTGTTGAGAAATTATGCAAATTCTCGATAAACCAGATTTATGATAAAATAAGAATAGAAAAATAACACACAAATTTGATAACGGAGCTCGGCCAATCTTGCTTACGTCTCTAGACCTACTGCAGATCTTTTTACTGAAATGCGAGAAATTATACAAGGTGTTTGAAACACTCACAAATCACAACCCACAACCCAATTGCAACCAAGAAAATTACTCTCAATTTTCTCTCACAAAAGTTTTTTTCTCAATTGGAATGAACACTTGATGATTAATTCATTACAATTACACATCTATTTATAAGAAAAGTTACTCTTTGAATTACTCTTTAAATTAATGATTCATTAAATTGCTCATTGAATTAAGCTCCTTGTTACTACATGTTTTGCTTCTTAATTTACTTCTTAAATTAAAGAGCTTTATAACAATCTCCAACATAAACTTCCATTTTTGAGGCTTAGTACCATTGGATTGTCTAGAGAAAGATTTGTTATTCCCAGAAAAATGTTTGCCGCCACTATATTTTTGAAAATGAGCCACATTTGCTTTCACCAAGATACGTTCAAACATCTACAATTGATTGGGCAAGACCCGCACAGTAGGTCTTATTAATTGAGTCATATTAAAGGTTTGTAACAAATGATAGGTATCTTGGTCCAAGACCATTAAGAATGTACATCACAAGTTCACGCTCAAGACAATTTCTCCACTAGCAATGAGATGATCTAAATTTGAGTTTATCTCCTTAGCATTTGAAGCTTACCACAAAGCTCTATGATTCTTGACTGAATCGAATTCGTAAAATTCTCTTCTAGAGCCGACCACTGACCCCTTGATGAAGTGTGACCCCAAGAATTAACAGCATTCATACCTACTTTTGACTAAAGAGTCATATATATTGAATCCAAATTGGGAAGGGAGGATTAGGAATTGGCTTTTCTTGATCAAGGAAAGGATGAGGTTGTGACAAATTTTCATTTACAAAACTTTCCAAGGATGAGTCATTATCACAGTCATCAATTGTTCTCTCCAAATCAAATAATTGTGATCATCATCAAGATGAATTGGCAAAGAAATGTTGTTTAGTGGAATTGTAGACATACCTTAAAAAAGTATTTCCAGAATTGTCAAACCACTACTCATCTGGTTTTGGCTCTATGCATGATGAAGGTACAACTGGTGAATTGTTAAGCACTTGAGGAATACTCACTGTAACTCCCAATGAATCAATTAAAACATACTTGAATGAAGCTTTAGCTGCCATATAAGTGAATGAAATACCTCTAATTGATATCAGAGAAGAATTACAGAAACAATTACAGTAGTGTATTAGTACATTGCTTTATATATATAGCAAGCTATGAGTAACTAAATATCAATGCAAGTCCAATGGACATTGCTCATGCGTAACAACCAATTAGTTATTAACAGAACATACTAACAACTTGCACATGCAGTGCAGCTATAGTTAATCCAATAATATAGAGGAATAAAATGCTCGTGAGGAAGTAATTGTTAAAAATGACATTTTTTAATTCTTTATTTACACATACAAAAATAATCTTAATTTTAATTTATAATAAGAAATATGTAATAGACTTAGCTCTTTTAAAAAAAATTAATGAATTAAATGAGTCATACTCAATAAGTTTAGTACTAAAATGCTCATTGAGTATCTCTCCTCCTTCTCTTACTCTCTTCTTTTCTTTTAGAATATTTAGCCATTTTTTTAGGTTTGCTTATTGTGGGTACAAGAATCTTTCATTATAAAAATTCACTTTCATAGATTTTTTTGTTGTTAGTTAATTTTTGCTTTGTTTGATAACGATTCTGAGTTATAATTTATGATTTATGATTAAATAATTGATTTTTTAATTTATAATTTTTTGTAAAAATAATCACCAATATGTTAGGTAATAATATTTAATTATTGATTTTCGAGAAAAAAAAAATCAAAAATCACTTATTATTTGATAATACTTTATATTGTTTTTTAAAATTTAAAAAATAAATACATTTTTTAGTTATTTTTTACAATTTTATATTTATAATCACTTTCTTCGAATATTTATAAATACAAAAGTTATAAGAATTTATTTATTTTCTAAAACAATATTATGACGTTTAACCATAACTAGTTGAATTTAGATTTTATAGATATACTAACAAAATAAATGCTAAAGATATACAAATTTTCTTTAACTTTTGCCCTCACAACTTTTACTTATGTCATGTAAATATTTTCAATAAAATAAATCACTTCTTTAATTGAAAAAATAATTATAACACATTATATAATATAAGAAATATAGGTATAAATAATAGGAGTAAATTTGTTTGTTGCTAAAATTTCTCTTTCTAACAATAGTTTTTAATACACCCTAACCTGTAGCTTTTTTGATTGACATATTTTATTTTTTAAAAAATAAATTTTGTTTTAAATGAAAAATATATTTTCGAAAAGTTCATTAATACATATCAAATAAAGAAGTCCATGCTTGCAACAAGATACAATTGATAAGATTAAGATATCCTTCTAATTTATTTATTCAATTATGTGATCATATATAAAAGGCCCACTTTAGCATTCTGCATCAATGAATGTACGAAAATAAAATAAACATATAACAATATATATATAATCCGCTAAAGCTTTTAGCTAAAACATGGGAAGATACGTTATAAATGATGAAAATATTGATAAAATAATATTCATAACACCATTTAAAATTTATTACATAAAATATAATTTATCGTATCAAATTTATATATTTTTTATATATAAAAAATTTAAATTGAAAATTATTTAAATTAAATTTCAATCAATTAAATACATTTAATATTAAATTTTGATTAAATAAATTTTATTTAATATTAATATAATTTTATTTTTGTTATAAATTTTAAGATTATTATCTTATATAATTTTTCAAAATACTTTTATTTATTCAAGTCAAACGATTATTTAAATTTGATTTGCGTTTGCTTCAATATTATTCAATTGATGTTCGCATTAACTATGCTACCTTCATTGATTGTCGATACTAAATCAACAAAGTTACGAGCTCAAATCACTAGCATGGATGAAATATTCCTAAGAGTGATGGAGATTTTGAGGAACCAAAAAATTGCTCCTTATCCAAGAGCTCTGAAGGTTGGTATCAAGGTCTTGTTTACATGGTGCTTTGTGAAGCAGACAAGAAATAAGACGGTTATTGTCTATGCGGTGAAGGTTCTCATTAATAGACTCCTCGACGATTTCAAAAGGTGTGAATATGTAGAATGAGCTTTGTCTACTATTGAACTACTCTGTCTCACTTTGGCAGGTTGTGCCTCATTTATTGTGCACACACTGACAATGTCTCTTTTGGTGAAGTTCCTATTAAAGATCTCTAATCGTGCTACCGAGTACGTAATTGGGGCTTTTTTGTTGTTGTGTTCTTCATCAGATGATAGCCGGAGCGACGCTATGGCTGCTGTGGTATTAACTTATTTGATTCTATTGATTTAGATCTATTGCATAAACAAAAGTAAAAGAAAGACTGAGCTCTTGTTGATTATGATGATTTTTCTTGCAACAATGTGGTTTTTAATGTAGGATCTGCCTCGAACATTCCCTGGTCATCTTACTCTTGATGTGGATGGTAAAAATTCATTACGGCATCTGGTTATAGCATATGCTCGACAAAATCCCTTCGTTGGGTATTGAAGGTCATTGGTCTTGATTCTCTTGAAACACGTTGTGTGGTCTAATTGGCTAAATTTTATAGCCTATTTCATGCTTCTCAACATTATAATTTGTTGGTTTTGATTTTGCATGTAGGCCATGAACCTCTTTACTGGATTGTTGTTACTTCTTATGCTCAAAGAGAATGTATTTTGTTAAGTACAAAATTTCATTAAATTAACTTGTGAAAAATTAATGGCTTTTTTCCTTAGTTAATGTCTTGTGTTTAAGGCATGATTTCATATCTTATAACATGATAGATCTATCAATTTTGTTACTTCTTATGCTCAAAGAGAATGCATTTTGGTAAATACAAAATTTCATTAAGTTGGTATAACTTGTGGAAAATTACTGATTTTTTTCCTTAGTTAATGTCTTGTGTTTAAGGCATGATTTCATATCTTATAGCATGATAGATCTATCAATTTTCTTCTATAAAATTCATTTATTCTAAGCAATTACAAGACTATTTGTGCTTTTTACTTGATATTTCAATTTTTATCATCATATATCTTGGCTATATTTGATTAAAAGTTTGTAAAATCAGGACTTTAATGGGAATTATTGATGACTATTTTGATGGCTATTACTCTGAAGAAATAATAGAGTCCTAGGTGAAATTTTTTGTTTTCTATTTTCTACTATGATTGTCTATATTTTTGTCTTTTTGCACTTTTCTCAAGGCATCATATGTAAGCACTAAAGAACCTATTGAGCTGTTGCATTTTTTATATAGATCAACTTATTTTTGAGAAGTTGGAATGGGATAGAATTCTTAAATTATGTATGTATATTTTGATACTTTGCTAGTGTTTTCTTTGAGAGGGATTTGAATTGTGATGGGAAGTTACTAATATTATCATAACCCTTAAGTGCAGCCAATCATCTAGTTATATTTTTTAGGTTAGTTGTGAAATTACATAACTATTTTGTGATCTAGGAAGTATAATTTTGATGGAAGTCGATTTGTAACTTTTTGACTAGTGTAGAAAAAATTAGTAGCTCATCTTTTAATGTTGGGTGTTGAAGGCTCGTGGGTGCTTGTTGTTGTGTATTGTTCATTAAGACATCTATTCTTCTCCTTCATAGCCAATGATAGTGATGGTTTCTTAAATAGTGCTTTTTTGACGTTGTTAGGCATTACGATGTATTGGTGATCTTATTGTTGGGCATCCCAAGAATCTCGATGCCCTTGCCAACAAAGTTCTTGGAGAAAGGCCATAAGAACCTGCTCTAAACTCAATATTCATGTTAATCTTGAAGACATCTAGTGTGTAGGAGTTTGTTACAACTGATTATGTTTTGAAGTGTTTTTGCGAGATCAATAGAGTTTTCCTTTATTTTGTGTGCTTCTTGATTGCGTACCTTTGAAATTAATTTGTTTACTATGTCTTATTTATTTCAAAAAGAGAAATGCTGATGGGCAAACCATGTTAGCATCCACGTTAATACCTCAACCTCATTCCATGACTTGTGTTTCCCGCATAGAGGATGTGCACATGTCATTTGGAAGGTTTGTTTATTGTACCCTGTTTTTGTTAAAATTTTAATTTTATATTTTAGTTATATTTTTATATTTTTATGCTCTTACTTTTTATTTATCCAATGTTTACTCTCACAAGTACTACTAAAAGCTTCTACCATGAGCATGGCTTGTTTTTAAATATGTTGCACCGATATATGAATATGTTTAAATCTTATTATCTACAAAGATGGAATGTAACCTATATATGTATAATTTTAACTCTACATTTGTTGTTTGTGAATTGGCATTGTATTAGTGAAATAAAAAACAATTGTTGCAATTTTTGTAGAATAATATATTTTGAGATTATATTTTCTTTGTTATAATGTTGTTTATAAATATGTTTTAAGACAAAAAATTTGTCACAAATAAATTTGGACAAAATATTATCACAATTTTGTCCCAAAACTATCACTTTTAAGCAACAAAAATTAGTCCCAAAAATGTTATTAAGAGAATCAATATGTTTTAGGAACAAACTTATTTCAAATTAAAACAAATTTATTTGTCTTATAAAATAATTTTCAAGAACAAAACTTTTATTTTTTAAGACAAATATTATATCCTTAAAATATTTTTGAGTAAGCTATCTATTGTTTTTAAGGACAACCTTATAGAATTCAGGGACAAAAATCTTTGTCCATAATTCTTTTTTTTTTGTTGATAAAATTGAATTTTGTTCCAGGAGACTTTCTGCTACCCCCATTTTGGAACAAAAAAAATTGACAAATTTTTTGTTCCTAATTCTCATTTGAGACAAAACCTTGGTTTTCAAGGACAAAAGTTTCTATCCTAAAAAACACATTTTCTTATAATGAATCAAAGAATAAGATATTATGATATGTTTTTGTTGATTTATAATACATGTTAGTGGTAAAGAATGATCCTGTAATCGTTATTTTATTAATATATTTATCATATTTATCATATTTTTTATATTTTGTTTTTATGTTTTTTAATCTTTAGTAATTAATAGATTTAATTTTAAGTTTATAAAAAAATAAGAACCTTATTTTACTAATTTTAATTAACTTACTAACATACTAACAATTAAGAGTATATATTATCATCAATTATCATGATATGATAATCCTTATTCTTAAAATCATTTATTATTTGTAGATGATTACGTATCAACATTATTTAATTATAAAAACCTATTTAAATTTATTTTTTATATTTTCTTGTACTTTAAAAATATAAATATTATTTTAATTTGATAAAATAGAAAATAAGAATATTGTTTTATAATTAAAAAATCAAACATATTAAGTCATCTATAATAGGGTTTAAATACACTCTCAGTTAATCATACATTTTTTTTCTATATAATATAATTTAAATTTACAACTAAACACGTAATGATTAGATATGTGTTATTGGAATGAGTATCATATTTACTAATGTTTAATGTATATTTGGATCAATTATAAATTTATAAGTAAGTCGTGATATATATCACTACTCATTTAAGAAATACTATCCAACATTATTTAAAAATTATATAATTAAGATTTTTTTATATTGTGTAATAAACATGTTAAACTTGTATTATCTTTTCGTGGAAAATAGATTCTCATTATTGTTTTTTGCCTCTAATAAAATAAAATATTCATTGTGTTCATCCTTTTGGATTGGAAAATGTAAAATATTTCAAGTTGTACCATGTAAGGGTGTTAATATGAATTAATCTAGTTTAAATTGATTAAATTTTAACTTAAATAAAAAATAATTCAAGTTAATATATACGAGTAAAATTCATATCAAATAAAAAGAAACTAGTTTAAACTTACTTAAATTAATATAAATTATTAATTACATGTTAACCAACATACTACTTTATATTATTATTTTTGGACAGTATAAAATTTTAACTCAATGATTTAAATGATATAATTCTATATCATATCATTATAAATTTAATTTTTAATTTAATCATATTTTATTTATTTAATAAACATGTTAGTTTAAATAAAAAAATTGCTTAAACCAAATAGTAATTTGACATGTAAGTTCATCACACTCACTCGGATTTCTTTATATATTTTAGGAGTATGAAAACAAAAAGAAAAATAATAAGAGTCAGAAATGTATCTGGTCGATAATATATGCATGGTTGAGTTTGAAATTATGAATCTATATTTTTAATAAGAGCACATACTTTTCAGTATTTCAACTGTACGTATTTAAAAAAAATCAAGTTTGGAGGGGCCTGGAATTCCAATTCACAAGGACTTGAATTTCGAAAGTGATCAGTAGATAGTAATGTTGGAATATTATGAATCAAAATTCTCAATAATCAAGAACATTTAAAAATAATTTTTCAAAAACACTCATAAACTCTCAAATTTTTGTTTCTGATTTCTTTTAACTTTATTATTACATTGCTAATGAGAGGTATTTATAGAAACAACAAATAAATCTAAGCCATACAATATAAACCTACCAAAACAATCTAAACCATACACCTATCTCCTTACTTAACCCATCGATTTTCTTCTTCCCAACAACCATGAGCTGTATCCTTATCAATCCAGATTATCATCTTAAAAGCTTCCATGAGCTGAACTTCAAATAGACTAGAATTTTTCAAAGTTTATTTTGATTTCTTTGGGGTTGTAAACAAGTTTACAAACCAACAAATAATGCCTTGTAAAACTCCTTATCTTTTCATCTCTTATATCCCATTCAATGCCTAGCTTCTTCCTTCTTACTTGCGTACACTAATTAACAATCTCAAAATGCCATTCATACTTGTATCTTCTTATATATTCTTATCTATTTTCATACTATATACTTGAGAATATACTTCATCTCTAATTTAAAGATTAACCCTTTTCTTTTGTGTTAAAAACTTCATTGAAGTAATTAATAATAAGAACTGAAATTGATAGGACGACCTTTCATTTACATAGTGATCCTAAAACATGATAAATTGGTCATTGGGATTGACATGGCATGGCTTAGCCTTAGTTATAAGAATGGTGACCATTTACAGAACACGAAAATTACAACCCAGCAGAAATTACTTTTAAATTGAATTAATTATTAATTTTTTTTAATACTTATATAAAGATATTAATTGTTTTTTATCATTTTAAATAAATATTTGATAAAAAAATAATTTATTTTTATTTAATATAAAAAAACTGAGTTAATTTAAATGAAAAAAAAACAAAAACACAAATAAATACGTCACTAGCTAATTAACAACCATACATAACATGAACGGTAGTACTTTTCCATGTTTGACCCCCTTTTAAGGGATTTTTCAATTTGACATTCTTATGATTTTGTACATATTTTTCACAATACTTTTTACTTTTAATATGCATTTAAAAGTAAAAAAATTATCATAAATTTAAAGATGAAATTTTTTAAAATAATAAATATTATACTATTTTTTAAATACATATTTTGTATTTAAACACAAATTATTAAGATGTTAAAATAAAATGCGAGGAGATAGAAAGGAAAACTGGTCACACTAATTTGTGGATATGTTGTAAAATACTTAAATAAATAATAATAATGATATTATCGTAATAATTTTTTAATAAATGATATTTTATGAGGTTTAAATGTTTAATTAAATTAAGGATAAATCTTATCCTCAAATCACTAGACAATTTTAAAGAGATTGAAGATAAAAATTAGGAAAATATAAATGTATAAAATCATCCTAAATCTCTCAAAATAAAACCATTACAAATAAACCATTAGTTTTTGAACGAAATGGATTTGAAGAAAGGAATTAAGAGAGATTTGTATATGCCATCACTATACAATTAATTATATTATTATTATTTAATAAAATTTATTATTAAAAATTTATAATTACAATAATATTATTACGTTTTTTTATGAGAAAATATCTAAGCTTGGGTTGATCCTTCACTGTTAATTTTAGTCTCTATCGCCGACTGTGTCAATGTCATTTGTGGAGGGCCAGACGATGTTTGAGCTTTAGGGAGGATTCCATTTCCAGACCACTGAATCCAAAGCACTTAGAAATCAGCCAATCCAAGTCCTTACAAATATTATGAATCACATAGTCATATACGAAAGAGGCAAAGCAATACATGGCCTTTTGGAAAGGCTGGGATCCTTATCTCTTGTTGCTTGCAATTTGTTGCGCATTCTAATTGGTTGTGATTTGTGAATCTTGTGTCGGGATTTAGATATTTAAACTTCATATATTATTGAGTTATATATGGCTAGCCATCAATGATATCTATGTCATTTCAATTTCGTATTCTTTACCACCTACTTTTTTTTATTTAATAATTATACGTCAATAGATCTAATCTAACCCCAAACCTACCAGAGCTACAAACTTTGCTATCAGGTATGATATAAATTTTACTGAACATGTGTATTTATTTATTTATTTTTTTGTAATTTGAACATTGTATTAGGTATGATATAAGAAGTTCGTTATGAATACAATAAAAAATAAAAAATAAAAAATAAAAAATAAAAAATAATCTTATGGATTCTTTGTCTAATATTCTAAAAAATAATAAAATAATTTGATGAATGCTTATCATGAAAATTCAATAAGACCCAAATCATTAAAAAAAATAAAAAATAAACTTAAAAACAATTTTTTTATGAATTTAAAAAATAAATGTTATCAAGAACACAAGATTGAGTGGAAAAAACATGACAGAATAAAAGAAAAAGTATTAAGAGAATGATGTTGGACAACATCGAAGTCGTTACAATTGGGTTCACACATGTTATCATACACTACTCAACTTATGGAATGAAAATTCATTTTATTATTTTTTAAGTTTGTAATGCTCCTTCTTGAACCTTCTAACATCTTTCTTTTTCTATTATGAAAAGACACCATGTGCTTCCCTCTTGGTTTGTTACTAGCTACGTATGGGTTAAGCTATAAAAGCCACCCACATATGATAATAGAATATAAGAAATGCATTTATATTTTTATCAGCTTCCTTGTCTCCTTCAACAATTTGTTCTTAATGTTAATCTATTACTTCATGCTCAAGATTTCATGGTATAAGGGCCACTACTTTGTGTGTGATAGTCTATTTGATGAAATGAATGCAGATGAAAATGAATTCATGGCTACGACTAGACTTCATCTATATCAAAAATACTAGTAAAGACTCAATTTAGTTATATAAATTATCCTTTCCTATAAATCCTAGTTTCAATATAAAATTAAATGACACAATTTACTTAATATGAAGAGTGCAATTAAAACATGTTGTGATTGTTTATGGATTGTAAAGTTTATTAAACAGATTTTTCCTCCTAAACTCATTAAAAACAAAACTATTACTCTTAATAAGAATTTTGATGCCATACATTCTAAAGAAATCATAGAAGAAAATGTACATTATGTGATATGGAATAGGAAGGATACTGCTACGAAGAATTGGATTTATTTATCTTTAATACCAAGGTACCTCAAGCATCTTATTGGACAAGTGAATACTAGAATGCATTGAAGAAAGGATTCTATGATGACTCAAGTGCTAAATTGATGCAACTACGATGACATCTGTAAACTATGAGCAAAGGTACACAAACTATGGAAAGTTATATTAGTACATCTCAAGATCTGATTAATCATCTTCTCATCATCAGAGATAATATCAACATTAAATAGCAAGTGCTTTATGTAATAAGAGGGCTTAATCATAACTACTCCTCTCTAGTCATAACAATAAGTTATAAAAGGAGAGAAATTAGACTAGATGAGTTGTTATCTATGATGAGAACTCATAAGAATCAATCGGAAAGAATGAACATGCCACATGCTTATTTGATTCAAGTCAATTTAGCTAAATCACAAATGACAATGTGTGGACAACAACCACCTCAACCGCATACTTTTGGACCTCACCCTTATACGCACCCTTAGTCGCCTAACAAACTAATTCATATCCACAATTCCTACCACAACATGTACCTCCATCACAATTTACAATCAATCAACACAATCTTCTACTAACACTTCTACTTATTCTCATCCACAATACAAAAACCAATAATCCTCACCAGAGTTTTTTAGGCCATCCATTAGTCCAAGAAGAAATAATGATAATTTTGGAAAAAAGCCCCAGTGCCAAATTTTCAAGAAATTTTATCATATAACTGCTAAATGTTATTTTTGCTACTTGCTAACAAACAATTCTAAATTTGGTGTTTATGGTGCTCAATTTTCTACTAGACTTCCAGGACAATATGCACCACCTAGAAAACCATAGGCACATCTCTCTGAGGTACAGTATGATTACTCATGTATGTCACAAGATACTTCTCCTTTATAAAAAACCACAATAGTTTCTCTTTCCTATGCCTTCTCTACCACATATGATAACACCTCCCTATAATCAGCTTTTACAACCACCTACCATGCCATACCAATACTCTACTTAACTTTTTCCATATGGAAACACACAACCTCAACATGTTCTTTCTGAATCACAAGTATTTCCTTATTCAAATTTCCCCTAACACCCACAACAATGTTTGTGCATGCTTTACCTTAACCAAACACTTATCAATCAAATACATCACAAGCATCACTACTACAATATGTACCTATAGCCTCGGTTATTAACTGTGATCATAGATCTATAACCACGGTTATAAGAACTGAGGCCTAAGTGAGAAAGATCATAGATAACGACTTATGGCCTCGGTTTTCATCAAAACCGTGGCCATAGTTACCCCTTATGACCTCGATTTTTTAATAACCAAGGCCATAGGTAACAACTTATGGCCACGATTTTGATGAAAACAGAGGACATAAGTTGTTACCTATGACTTCAGTTTTCTAATAACCGAGGCCACATGGAGTAACTATGGCAGAATGTGAAAAGAATGAATATTTTTGTTAATATTTAAATATTTTGCATTCTATTCCAAATTAGAATTCAAGTTAAATATAAAAATATTTTTCATTCATATCATCTTTTATATTACTATAAATTAAATACAATTTAAAATAATAAATAATTCTTATAAATTAAAACATAGAGATATATGATCTCATATACACCTACTTAACGACATTAAACTTATTTTTGCATGCAAAATGTATGGGTATGAATCTTAATTACTTTGAGATATAAACGACACATAAATAAATTTATATTACTTATTTTTTCAATTGAAACTATTAATGTATATATATTAACATATTAATGTATATCTGTTAATATATATCTAGTTTACTTTAGTCATATCTAGTTTACTTGTAATTCTTATATAAAGACACCATGTATATATTCTTTAATGCATAAAATACAATACAATCATTAAGTATTTCTAACATAGTATCAGAGTCACTACTCTTACCTTTCTCTTAGCAGTCTTGTATTTTATGGTGTTACTCCACCCTTATCACTTTCGTTGTCACAATAGCCACTACAGTCACTCACCATTGAACCTCCAACATCTTTCAGTCATTATCCTTAGGTTCTGGGCCTAAAATCGCCATCATTAAGGAGTCTTGTACCACATAGACCACTGCAATCATCATCTTTTTCGTGCATCTTGCTGCGATAACATTTTTACAGGTACTATAGTGATTGGCTTGCCCCGATTTACACAACAGTGGAAGTCTCGCAACCATTTGAATCTGCACGTGCCCTCATGATCCTCTAAGAGGAACCATACCTCTTTCTCAAGCACCTCCACAAAAAACCAAGTGTCATTGTGCATCTTGCTCTGACAACCTTGTTGTAGATATCACTGTGATCAGCTCAACCAAATCTACGCAATAGTGGAAGTCTCGTAAGCATGGGAGGCTGCACACGCCCTTATGCACTACCAAAAAAATTGCTAGTCAGATTCATGTGCCTCACACGTCGCACTCTGGTCCTATGATGTCATCAGTGACACATCCACTAGGGCTGACGTCATCATCGCCTTCTGCTAATGCCACCCCACCTTTGACCAATACGTTGCAGTTGTTGACCGTTGACTTTTGTTAACCGTGTACCATTGACCTTCCTATTGATCGTTTACTTTTCTCTAGAGTTGACTTTTGCAAATCAAATTCTCTCTACTTAGTTTTTCGCATATACCTCATTTTTGTAGTCTGTTTTTGCATATTGTGTTTCTAAATGGATAAAAATGATGTTTTCCTTACTCGCCCCATCAATACTGTATTGGAGTGGATCAAGAATTATTTATCCTGGTCTCAAGCTATACACAATTTTCTTAAGGGTCGTATGTTCTGGAATTACTATACTGGTGCAATTACCATTCCTATCAAAGGAGAAATTGAAGAAGATTCTACCTACCTTGGTCACATGATTGAATGGGATAGTCACAACCACATGACCCTCACATGGATTCGGAATACTTCTATTCTCTCCATCTTCAATCTATTGGGAAACTTTGATGATGCAAATCAACATGGGATGTGTTGGCCAAAAGGTACTCCATTACTCATGGATATATGAAATATCAATTAGTAGTTGAATTGCATTAACTTCGACAAGAACTAAGACAATCCATCAATGACTACTATGATCAACTTCGCTTTCTTTGGGACCAAATTGACTTTTGTGATCCAATTTGGGCATAATCAAAGGATGCTTAGCAATATGTTATAATTAGAGATGAGTTTCGTATCTATGAGTTCTTGATGTCACTTCATAAGGACTTTGAGTCCATCCTTGGTTAGTTTCTCAATCGCAGTCCTTCTTCCTCTCTTGATACTGATGTAAATGGGTTGGTTAGAGAAGAAGCTCAGGTTGCAACCCTACAAGCCTAGAATAAGTTCAATGTTTTGGCTATTACTCTTTCTACTTCTACTCCTACCATTGAGCAACCTCAGTAGTCAGGTGATTCCTCTTGCTCTAGCAATCGTCACAGGCAGACTAACAAGAAGTTCTACAATTATTGCAAGCGTCATGGCTACATCATTGAGACCTGTTACCATCGCAACAAATTTACTACTGATGTTGCTAATATTGAGCCTACTTTGCTGATGCCTTTCATTTCAACTGAGTCCCAGTCTTTTGGATCCACCATCAACCTCTCCCTCACTGAACTATAGAAGATCATAACTCAAGCTGTTCAAATGGCTGGTAATGCATCTCTTTCCACTACTCTATCAGTTTTGCCCAGTAAGTCTCAAACTTGGCTTTTTTATTCTGCCTATTATAATCACATGACACCTCACTCATTTTTATTCTCTAAACTTGACCTTGTACCACATCCTCTTAATATTCATATAGATGATGGTTCCACCATGCATGGGAATAGTCTAGGTTTTGTTTCAACCTCTAACCTCTCTGTTCCTAGGGTCTTCCATGTACTTGACCTATCCTATAATTTATGCTCTGTGGAATAATTAGCTGAACTAGGATATCGCCTTCATCTTCCACCTATTGCTCTTATCTTTGTTGTTGCTATAGCTACTGTAGTTTCTTCCTTACCTTCTCTCGCACTTTGGCATTCTTGTCTTGGTTATGCCCCATCCACTTGGGTACAACAGTTAGCTTCTAAAGGTCTATTGGGTTCTGTGTCCAAAGACAATTAATAAAACAACCCGCTTTACCTTTCAATAATAGTGAGTCTATCTCTAATAATATTTTTGAATTAATTCATTCTGATGTTTGGGGACATTCTCATGTTAGTAGTATTGGTGGATCTCGTTATTTTCTTGTTTTTATTGATGATTATTCTCGTTATAGTTGGATATTTCCTATGAAATCTCGTTCTAAAATCTTATCAATATACAATAACTTTGCAAAAATGGTTGAAACATAATTCTCTAAACATATCAAAACTTTTTAATCTGATAATGCTCTTGAATATACTCAATATGCTTTTCAAGCTCTGTTACATTCCTATGACATTGTACATCGCCTAACCTGTCCAGGCACTTCTCAACAAAATGGTCGAGCTGAAAGAAAACTTCGTCAATTCTCGACACTATCTGTACTCTTCTTCTTTCTACCAAAGTTCTTTCCCCATTTTGGGGTGAAGCCGCTCTTCATTTTTTTCATGCCATTAATCATATTCCAAGTGCTGTCATTCATAATCACACTCCATATGAGTGCCTTTTTGGGTCATCCCCTGACTATCATTACCTTCGCTCATTTGGATCTGCCTGTTTCGTTCTTCTTCAGCCTTATGAGCACAATAAACTTGAGCCTCGATCTAGACTTTATTGTTTTCTTGGTTATGGTGAAACTCAAAAAAGGTATCGATGCTATGATCCTATCTTGCATCGTCTTTGTGTTTCTCGTAATGTTATCTTTTGGGAACACCGCTTATTTGTTGAACTCTCTCACTTTCGCTCTTCCTTAACTAACTCAAATGTTATAGAAATATTTCTAGATGAGTCTCCTATTCCTTCTACAAATACTTTTGAACCTCCTTTAGATTTCTCTATTCAATCTTCAGATATTTTTGATGATTCTCCTAGACAAGTTGTAGAAGAACAGGCTGATGATGAGCTACCCCATCTTGAGCATAGGTCTCATGCTCCTACTCCACCTGAAGATCCTCCACAAGACATTCCACCTCGCCATTCAACCTGGGTAAGATCCATTCCTGCACATTTACTTTACTATCTTGTTACACTACCCTTGCTACACTTCATGAGCCTCACACCTATCTTGAGGCATCTACTCACCCTTTATGGCATATTGCAATGAAAGAAGAAATTGATGCATTAACCATAAACCATACTTAGAATCTGGTTCCTCTCCCTCCTGGTCAGTCTGTGGTTGGTTGTAAATGGATCTATAAGATCAAGACTCACTCTAATGGGTCCATCGAGTGCTACAAGACTCATCTTGTTGCAAAAGGTTTTACATAAGAATATAGGATTGATTATGAAGAGACTTTTGCTCCAGTTGCCCATAACTCCTCTATTCATGCCCTCTTAGCTGTTGTCGCTGCTAGTAAATGGGATCTTTTTTAGATGGATGTTAAAAATGCATTCCTTAATGGGGATCTGCATGAAGAAGTCTATATGCAACCTCCTCCTGGTCTTTCTGTTGAAACAAACAAGGTTTGTCGCTTTCGAAGTGCATTCTATGGCCTTAAACAAGCTCCACGAGCGTGGTTCTCCAAGTTTAGCTCCACCATCCTTCGCTTGGGTTACACTTCCAATCCTTATGATTCTGCCTTATTTCTTCATCGCAATGATAAATGCACCATTTTGTTTCTCCTATATGTGGATGATATGATCATAACTGGTGATAACCTCAATGGCATTCAAGAACTCAAGTATTTTCTTAGTTAGCAGTTTGAGATGAAAGACCTTGGACATCTCAGCTATTTCCTAGGTCATGAGATCACTCGTTCCACATATGGTCTTTATATTACTCAAGCCAAGTATGCATCTGACCTTTTATCTCAAGCTGGACTCATTGACAGTAAGACTGTTGACACTCAAATTGAACTTAATGCGCATCTGACACCCTCAAGAGGGAAACCATTGTCTAATCCTTCTTTTTACAGACGATTGGTTGGTAGCCTGGTTTATCTTACAGTTACTCGTCCAGACATTTCTTATGTTGTTCATCAGGTGAACCAGTATCTCTCTACTTCATGATTAACTCATTATGCTGTTGTTCTGTGCATTCTACGATACTTGAAGGGCACTCTGTTCCATGGCCTTTTCTACTCAACTCAGTCTCCTTTTGTACTTCATGCATTCTATGATGCTGATTGGGTAGGAGATCCCACTGATCGCAGGTCCACAACAGGTTATTACTTTCTCCTTAGTTCTTCTTTGATTTCTTGGCGAAGTAAGAAACAAACTTTCATGGCCCGCTCTAGTATTGAAGCAGAAAATCGTGCTCTTATTGATACCACATCTGAGCTTCTTTAGCTACAATGGCTTCTTAAGGATTTGAGTGTGTCCACATCCTTTACTACTCCCCTTTATTGTGATAATCAAAGTGTAATTCATATTGTCACAATGATGTCTTCTATGAACGGACTAAACACATCGAGATTGATTGTTACTTTATTCGTTCTCATCTTGTCCATAGTACTCTCAAGTTTTTCCCCGTCTCCTCCAACGATCAACTTGTAGATATCTTCGCTAAGGTAGTTCCTAAGTAATGCACTCGTAATTTGGTTGACAACCTCAAGTTAATCTCACATACACCTTGAGTTTAAGAGAGTCTATTAATGTATATCTATTAACAGATTATTGTATATATGTTAATGTGTATCATATTTATTAATATATATCTAATTTACTTATAATTTATATATAAAAACATTATGTATATTAATTAATATATAGAATACAATAAAATAATTAAGTATTTTTAAGAGAAAGAAATTTAGTATTCTTATTCCTAGTACAATTTGAAAAGTAAATGGATTTGTATTTCAACGAGCGACGACGCCCTGTATCGGAATAACGATTCCTATATATAATTAGGCCTCTCTTTCTTTCTCCATAGTCTATACACTGTACACATTTTGAAGCCACAGTCTTTTTCAGCACCGAATAGACTCAGGAATGGAAAGCCTATGGCGAAAAGTGACTGGTCAAGACCCAAGTCCCGAGGACTATAACGGAATCGAGTTCTGGTCAAACCCAGATCGCGCCGGTTGGTTAACCAAACAAGGCAAGTACCTCAAGACTTGGCGTCGTCGTTGGTTCGTTCTCAAACAAAGCAAACTTCTCTGGTTCAAAGACTCCCACGTGACTCCATTCTCTAGTCCACGAGGTGTGATCTCCATTGACAAGTGCCTCATTGTCAAAGGTGCAGAGGACGAACTTCAGAAATTTTGTGCCTTTGAACTCAGAATCACTGGTCAAGATGCGATGTACTTCATCACCGATAGTTTGAAAGAAAAGGAGGTTTGGATCAATTCAATTGGTCGCTCTCTTGTTCAACACTCTTGTTCGCTTGCTGATGATGAGGTCCTGGATTATAATACCTATGTTGATTTTAAGAAATCGTAGTCTTTAGTGTTAAGTTTGTTAATTAATACATACTTTACGTCCTCATTGAGGAACTTTTTCTATTTGTGTTCTCAAGTTGTCTATTACTTACTTCAATGATACATGAAACTATTCTCTAGATGCAGAAAAACACAATTTTAAAAAATTCAAAATCAACTTAAAAAGAATAATACTTACTACAAAAGTAGTCCACAAGTCAAGAGATTCATGAAGATGAAACAACTATGCAGTTATTATGTGTTCACAAATCATCCAACATAATTTGTGGAAATTGATTTTGATGTGACTTAGGAAGATGAACAATCAACTATTGGATTTTTAGTCTTTGATCCTCATGGAAGAATAATCAAAGCTTAGGTCCATACCATAATCTTTTTCACGTGGAGTTAGATAAGAGTTAGTTAAGAATAAGGTTTAACAATGGAGCAAGACTCTTATTTTTCATCTATTTAAATTCAATTTGAATATATTTTGAAGCTTTTTAGTCTAAACATGAAATGAAATGATGTAATTAAATATTCAAACCAATATAAATATGCATTATTTGATTTGTTTGGATATCCTGTTATCAGATTTAACTTAAAATTTATTTATAAATTATTATTATATAAAACACAATATATACAATGTTTTAATTTAAATTATTATATTTTTTAATAAAATTTATTATTCATAATTACAACTAATAGAATTATAAGAATAAAAAGTAATATTGAAAACTTATTAAATTATTATGGAGATTTAAAATTTATATGTTATTGTTTAAATTAAAAACAATAATTTAATATTTTAGTATGTATAATATTTAAATATAACATGTTATAAAATAAATATTTATTTATTTATTTATAATTTTAATAGTAATTCGATAGGAAAATAATTTATAAAATATGTTAATTTGTATTTTTTAATCAAAATCTAATTTAATTATAAAATCAGTAAATTCAATCAAAATCCAAAATATTGAATCCGATTTTTTAATTTATCAACCGGAGCAAAGTGCAATATGAAAGCAAACAGATCCTACAAATCTTGTACGATGACAAATTCTATAAATTTCTATGAGATGGTTAACAAGAGAAATCAATCTGGTTGACTACAAATTAGTTGCGAAGAAATTAGGTGTGAAATCACTTCTTCTCAGATGCTTCCATTCCAGTTGCTTAAAAATTTAGGAAGAAAAATAACCTAGAGTTGTATGAGAATGTCAATAATATATTTTATTTAAAAATCTAGAGAAGAAAAATAAAAAAAAATAATGCCAAGATAATATAAAATAATAATTTATTGCTTTAAAAACAATTCCTTCATGTGCACACAAGTCCATCAGTAGGGCAAAGTTATATATGGCTAGCCATCAATGATATCTATGTCATTTCAATTTCGTATTCTTAATCACCTACTTTTTTTATATTTAACAATTATACGTCAATAGATCTAATCTAACCCCAAACCTACCAGAGCTACAAACTTTGCTATCAGGTATGATATAAATTTTATTGATCATGTGTATTTTTTTTTATATATAATTTGAACATTGTATTAGGTATGATATAAGAAGTTCGTTATGAATACAATAAAAAATAAAAATAAAAATCTTATGGATTCTTTGTCTAAGATTCTAAAAAATAATAAAATAATTTGATGAATTATATATCATGAAAATTCAATAATACCCAAATCATTAAAAATAAAAATAAAAAATAAACTTAAAAACAACTTTTTTATGAATTTAAAAAATAAATGTTATAAAGAACACAAGATTGAGTGAAAAAGAACTGTGACAGAATAAAAGAAAAAATATTAAGAGAATGATGTTGGATAACATCCCAAGTTATTACAATTGTGTTCACACGTGTTATCATACACTACTCAACTTATGGAATGGAAGTTTGTTATTTAGTTTATAATTTTTTAAGTTTGTAATGCTCCTTCTTGAACCTTCTGGCATCTTTCTTTTTCTGTTATGGAAAGACACCATGTTCTTCCCTATTTGGTTTGTTACTAGCTACATGTGGGGTTAAGCTATAAAAGCCACCCACATGTTATAATAGAAAATAAGAAATGCATTTATATCTATATCAACTTCCGCCTCATTTAACGATTTGTCCTTAATATTAATCCATTACTTCATGCTCAAGATTTCATGGTATAAGGGCTACTACTTTGTGTATGATAGTATTGGATATTAGTACTTAATTCAAGGAATAGAACAATGAGCTTACTTCAAAGAATAAAACAATGAACTTAATTCAAAAAATCCTTAATTCAATGAGTAAAATCATCTTCATTTATAATTTTTAATTTTTAACTAAATTAGTATTTAAAAACGATTGTATTTATAACTTATGATTAAATAATTAGTTTTGTGATTTATGATTATTTTGTGAAAATAATCATCAATATGTTTTATAACAATTTTTATTCGATGATTTTTTAAAAAATAAATAAAAAATCACTCACAAGTTGTCTAGTAATAATTTTTATTTTTTTAATTAAAAAAATAAAGAATTTTTTTTGTTATTATTTACAAATTTTATTTTTTTAATAATTTTCTTCAAATATTTATAAATACAAAAGTCCTAATATTTAATTTACTCTTTAAAAAAATATTTGGTAAAAATAAAAAAAATCAAAAAATTAGAACATTAATTCAAAAATCTTCTTTTTAAAGATTTTTGAATTACAACATTTTTTTTGCATGATTCTTTAAAAAAAAATAAAACTCAAAATCATAAAATTGTTAAAAAACATACTTGATTAAAAAATAACTTTAAAAAATTCAAAACTACATAATCAAAATTGTTATCAAATAAGCTTTATAATTGATTTTATGATCTTTGATTTATTTTGTAAAAATAATCATTGATATGTTTGATAACAATTTTTATTTAGTGATTTTTAAGAAAAAATTCAAAAATCACTTGGAAATTCTTTGGTAATTTTTTTTTGTTTCTATTTTTTATTTCAAAAAATTTAAAAATAGAATTTTTTTGTTATTATTTATAAATTTTAAGTTTTTAATAATTTCATTGCAATATTTATATATGTAAAAGTGATAAGGTTTCATTTATTCTATAAAAAAAAGTGGATGAAAATAAAAAATATATATAATTTTAATTAGAAAAAATATATGAATCAACTCATATTTTGATAGTAATTCTTTAAAAATATGAAAATCAAAAATATTATCAATTATATCTGATTAAAAAATTACTTTAAAAAATTATAAATTATAAATTAAAATTATTATCTAATAAAAACTAAATTAAATGTGAAGAAATTAGGTGTGAAATCACTTCTTCTCATATGCTTCCATTCCAGTTGCTTAAAAATTTAGGAAGAAAAATAACCTAGAGTTGTATGAGAACGTCAATAATATATTTTATTTAAAAATCTAGAGAAGAAAAATAAAAAAAAAATAATGCCAAGATAATATAAAATAATAATTTATTGCTTTAAAAACAATTCCTTCATGTGCACACAAGTCCAACAGTAGGGCAAATTTTTTTCTTCCAATGTATCAATCCCAAAAAGCTCGGTCTGCAAAACTTTTTAAAAAGACGAAAAAGAAAAATCTAAAATAGGATTTAGTTAAGATAAAATTTACACCTTTTCAAAAATAACGCTACAGATAACTAATTTATTTTTAAAAATAAAATTATTTATAATACTCTATTTAATAACAAAATAATTAGTGATATAATGATAAGATTTATATTTCTCTATTTTAAATCAAAATTTTAAATCACATTAAAATATCATTTATATCTAAAAAAAACTAAAATAATCATTATTAGAAAATTAAATGATTTTTAACGTCGTTATTAAAAATAAATAGAGTAAGCGTTTATTTAAAAAAAATTAAGTTTGTGTGCACAGGTAACTAAAATCAAATGCTCTTCACTCTTAAAGCGATCATCCTAATATAATATGGAAATAAATCTATATAATTGATTTTATAGTATATTATAAGTGATATTTTAGATTAATAAAAAAAATTCTTTCAAAAAACTGCCCATTAAAAGATGAAAAAAGAAAGTAATATAATTAACGAATAACATAATAGTAATAATAATAATAATAATAATAATAATAATAATAATAATAATAATAATAATAATAATAATAATAATAATGAGTAATGCTACATTAAGTATTGCAATTGGGACTTCACATGGAACAGTCCAATTTCTATAGCGATTTGAGATCCCTAAAATTTTGTTATATTCCTCAATACACACCCACAGAGAAGAAAGGTCAAAGAGCTATCATTTCTTAGGCAAACAAAAGCACAATTGAAGCATTTATGTGTTAGAGAGAAGAAGAGACATGCTAATGAAGAAGGTAGAGTTAGTTTTCATCCGTGCACCATAAGTTGGTCATCTGGGTTCAACTATTGAATTGGCAAAACACCTAATTGAACTCAAGAACACTCAAGAACAATTTTCCAGAAACACTAAGAAATTATTAAATTTTCGTTTCTGATTTATTTAGTTTGATTATTACATTGCTAATGAGAGGTATTTATAAAAATAACAAATAAATCTAAGCCATACAATATAAACCTACCAAAACAATCTAAACCATACACCTATCTCCTTACCTAACCCATTGATTTTCTTCTTCCCACCAACCATGAGCTGTATCCTTATCAATTCAGATCATCTTAGAAGCTTCCATGAGCTGGACTTCAAATGGGCTAGAATTTTTCAAAGTTTATTTTGATTTATTTGGGCTTGTAAACAAGTTTACAAACCAACACTCCCCCTTAAACTTGTTTTATAATGCCGAGCAAATTTCTCAATCTGACAAAGTCTTCTTGCTGAAATGGCGAGCGAAGATGTCAATTTGATCTTCAGGATTTTTACATACTCAAAGTTGTACATCCTTTCTTACGATGCACTCCCGATGTAATGATATCGAAAGTATCTACGTAGTTTGCTTGATCATGGAAACAGGATTTTTGGCTAAGGCAATGGTTGACTTGTCGCGACACATATTTTGGTTGGCTCTTCTTCAGGTCATACTTAACTCTTTAACAAGTTTCTCAACCAAATTGCATGGCAACACACGAGGTACCGCTACATATTCTACTTCATACGCCTAGACAATGTGACACCGGTCAGCTTTTTCGACATCCATGTAAAAGCAAAGATTCTCATGAAAAACAACCGAAGTGCTTTTTCGATCGTCTATATCTCCACCAAAATCGCTATCACTATATCCAACAAGCTTGTAATCATTAGAAGCCGAATAGAACAAGCTAAAATTAATTGTACCTTTGTAGGATTCTTTTTGCGGCGGTGATTGCTTGCTTTCTCCATATAATACTAATCAATCCAATCCAGATACGATGATCGTCGCTCAGACACGTGAGATAACGCAGACTTCCAACTAAACTTTTGAAAAATGTTGGATCCATATTTTCACCATCTTCATGCTTGGATAGTTTGATTCCACATTCCAATCGTGTGTTGATCGGGTTACAATCGTTCATCTTGAACTTCTTTAGTATCTCCTTTGCATAGCTTTCTTGAGAGATGAAAATGCCTTCTTCTTTTTGCTTTATTTCAATTCCAAGGTAGTATGCCATTAACCCGATATCCTGCCTATTTCGAACTCCCGTCATCACCTTCTTAAAATCTTCAACTAGCTTCTGATTACTTCCAGTGAAATGAGATCATCTACGTATAGACAAATGATTAGAATATCGCCATCTTCAATCTTGATGTAGAGTGAATATTCATAGGGACACTTGGTGAATTTGTTCTCTAGAAAGTACTTGTCGATTCGGTTATTCCATGCTCTTGGTGCTTGCTTTAACCCATAAAGAGCTTTCTTCAACTTCAATACCTTGTCTTTGTGACCTTTTGCTTCATAGCCTGATGGTTGCTTAATGTAGACTTATTCTTTAAGGACTCCGTTTAGAAAAGTAGATTTTACATCTATTTGATGTATCTTCCACTTATTTTGAGCTGCCAAAGAAATGATTAGTCTTATAGTTTCTAATCGAGAAACAGGAGAAAATACCTCATCATAGTCAATTCCAGCCTTTTGACTATATCCTTTTGCTACTAGCCTCGCCTTGTGCCTTTCAATCTCTCCTTTAGCATTCCTCTTTGTTTTGTACACCCATTTGACACCGATTTCCTTATGCCCTTTGGGAAGTGAAACAGGTTCCCATGTGTCATTCTTCTCAATTGCATTGATTTCTTCATCCATCGCATCTCTCCACTTCTTCTCTTGTACAACTTCTTGAAAACTCACTGGTTCACAATCAACAAAGAGACAAAATAATATAAGATTATCTTGTCGTTCTGTTACCTCATAAAGATCTTGGAGATTTCGTGTACGTGTCACGGCTCTTTCACTTCTTCTCAAAGATGATGACGAATCTTCATGAATGGTTGGTATTGGTGAAGTAGGTGGAGTCATTGGCTCTTGTTGAATTTCTACAGATTTCTCCCTCATTGTTTACTCATCTTCTTTAAACTGCGGAAAGAAATTGAAGTTATCTGCATGAGAGTTAAAATCCCATTCTCTTTCTTCGTCGAGTACCACATCTCGACTTATCACAATCTTCTTATTGTGTGGGTTGTACAACTTATAGCCCCTTGAATTAGCATCATAACCGATGAAGATAAAATTCTCGCTTTTATCATCAAGCTTCATTCTTCTCTCATCCGGTACATGAACATGGGCTATACTTCCAAAGACTCTTAGGTGGGAAATACCAGGCTTTCTTCCACTCCATGCCTCATGTCTTTCCCCCATACACTTCTGCTGAGATCGTTTGACAAGTAAACCGCACATGCTACTACTTCGCCCCAAAACTCTTTAGGTAGTTTCTGTTTTCGAAAGCATGCTTCGTGCCATATTGAGAATTGTTAGGTTCTTTCTTTCGCCTACACCATTCTCGTCGTGGGTCTCTGCACCGTTAAAGATCTATGAATTCCATTTCCGCTTCGTAACTCTTGAAACTCCTTGGATGTAAATTCTCCATCTCGTCCGATCTCATGGCTTTGATTTTTCTACCACTTTCTCTCTCCACTCGTAGCTTTGAACCTCTTGAATACTTCAAAAACTTCTCGATTTCTGCTTCAAGAAATATACCTAAGTTTTTCTTGAAAAATCATCAATAAAAAAGAAGAAAATAGTTACCGGCACAAGAGAACTAGGCTTGATCGGTCCGCACACATTAGTATGGATTAGCCTGCGTGGCTTCGTTCTCGAGTCTGACTCATTTGGAAAGCTTTTTCTGAATTGCTTCCCGAGTAGACACCCTTCACAAAATTGATCAGGATGGTTAATGCAAGGTAGTCCCTTCACCATCTCCTTCTTAGACAACAGCTCCAATCCTCCAAAATTGAGATGTCCAAATCGAAGATGACATAGCCACGATGCATCTTTATAGCAGGCTTTCAGACACTTTGCAATGTCATTTTGTATATTGATCAAGAACATTCTATTCTTTGACATCGGCACGTTAGCAATGAGGTTATTCTTATCATATTTTATAGAAAGATTATAATCCTTCATATAAATATCATAGCCTTTCTCTAACAGTTGTCCTAAACTTAAGATGTTACTTTTCATATTTGAACATAGTAAACATTGGAAATAAATTGATGTTTTCCATCTTTCAATCGAATAAGAATGTTACCTCTTCCTTTCACTGCTACGTTTGAATCATCTCCAAATGAGACATTTCCACCTATTGACTCATCTAGTTCCACGAACATGTCTTTCCTTCCACACACATGGTTGCTTGCACCACTGTCAAGATACCAGGCATTTGGTTGACTATTATCACCCTCCTTCCATGCTAGAAAAAGAGTTTCTTTCTCATCGGTCTTCTCCTCTATGTAGTTGATTTTCTCATCTACTCTATTATTGGAAGCTCTACATTCTGAAGCATAATGTCCAAATTTCTGACAAATATAGCATTGAACTTGAGATTTGCCATACCTTGAGTTCGTATTACCTCTTCCATGACTTTGTGTTGAGCTTTCTGCTCTCTTAAAGTTGTTGGAGTTGTTGTTGTAATTCCAACCTCGTCCATGGCCTCTACCTTTACCTCGGCCACGTTGGTTTCTGTTATGGCCTTGGCTTTCTTTCTTATCCTTGAATTGCATCTTGAAGAGTTGCTCAGTGATCCCTTGCTTCTTCTTATGTTTTTCTTCATATGCTTGTAATGACCCATTGAGTTCATCAATGGTCATCTCTTCCAAATCTTTTGTTTCCTCAATCGTCACGACGATGTGTTCAAATTTGGAATCTAATGAACGAAGTATCTTCTCCATTATTCTAACATCTCCCAACATCTCACCATTTCTTTTTAATTGATTAGAAACAACTGCGACTCTCAAGAAATAGTTGGAAATAGATTCAGAAGCTTTCATATGTAGAGATTCAAACTCACCTCTTAGTGTTTGGAGACGAACCTTCTTCACTTTCCCGGCTCCTTTGAAAGAAATTTGAAGCTTATTCCACGCTGCTTTGGAAGATGTTGTATCTGAAATCTTCTCAAACCCATCATCATTAAGGCTTCATATATAAGAAAAGGGGCTTTCTTGTCTCTTTTTCTCAAATCCTTCAAAGATTCTTTTTGAACTTGTGTTAAAGTAACTTCATCATCTGGCTCACTTAATCCTTTCTCTACGACTTCCCACACATCATGTGCACCCAAAAGAGCCTTCATCTTGATACTCCAATTATCATAGTTGTCATGGTTGAGTGTCGGGACTTGAAACGATGACATACCTCCATTTGACATAACTCTCAATATAGTGAGAATTTGTAAATTTGTACCCCGACGTACGCATGGATTCGTAACGCCAAAAACCTTAGGAGGAATTCCGGGGAAAAATATGATTTTTTTGGTCAACGGTCAAAGTCAACTCTCAAAGTTAACTTTTTTGGTCAAATGGCTTGACGGCTCGGTCAAACGGCTTGACGGCTCGATCAAACGGCTTGACGGCTCGGTCAACTCAGCTCCAACTCGGCTGACTCAGTGAGTTAACTCACTTTCTGGTAGAAACTTCCGGAGGATCGTGGTGGCGCGTTAGAACTCCGATTAGGATGATTCTTGTAGTGTCGGATTTGTCTCGTCGACAGCTTCAATTTGATATACAATAGTGTATATTTATATTTCCAATTACAACTCTGATACCACTTTGTTGGAAAATTATGAATCAAAACTCTCAAAACTCAAGAACACTTAAGAACACTCAAGAACAATTTTCCAGAAACACTCAGAAATTATTGAATTTTCGTTTCTGATTTATTTAGCTTGATTATTACATTTCTAATGAGAAGTATTTATATAAACAACAAATAAATCTAAGCCATACAATATAAACCTACCAAAACAATCTAAACCATACACTTATCTCCTTACCTAATCTATTGATTTTTTTCTTCCCACCAACCATGAGCTGTATCCTTATCAATCCAGATCATCTTAGAAGCTTCCATGAGCTGGACTTCAAATGGGAAGCTTTGAGGCAGATGGTAGTTACTCTGCTTATATCAAGACTACCAAGAGATTTAGAGAAACCAATGGTATTATGGTAAATACATTTTCAGAGTTAGAACCGTTTGCTCTTAGCTCATTCTTAGATGGGAAAACTCCTCCTGTCTACCCAATTGGACCATTGATCAACTTCAATGGTAACACAGAATTGATCAACAAAGATCAGCATGACAAGATCATGAGTTGGCTTGATGAGCAGTCACAATCATCTGTGGTGTTGTTATGCTTTGGAAGCATGGGAAGCTTTGAGGCATCCCAAGTGAAGGAAATAGCACTTGGACTTGAGCATAGTGAGCAGAGGTTCTTGTGGTCTTTGAGCTTGACAAAGGGTAATGATCCGAATTCGAATTTGAATCCGAATGATGATTTTCCAGAAGGGTTCTTGGAAAGGACTAAAGGGAAGGGAATGGTGTGTGAATGGGTGCCTCAAGTGGAGGTTCTAGCTCATGAAGCAATTGGAGGGTTTGTGTCTCATTGTGGGTGGAATTCTATTTTGGAGAGCTTGTGGCATGGTGTGCCTGTTGTAACTTGGCCTATGTATGCTGAACAACAACTTAATGCTTTTAGAATGGTTAAGGAGTTGGGACTAGCTGAAGAGGTGAGTTTGGATTATAGAAAAGGGTGTGATATGCTTGTGAAGGAGGATGAGATAGAGAGAGTTGTCATGAATGGTAATACTGAGGTCAGGAAAAGGGTTAAAGAGATGGGAGAGATAGCTAGAAAGGCTGTAACGGATGATGGTTCTTCTTTCATTGTCATTGGAAGATTGATTGAAGATATAACTAAGAATCATATTAATTAATAAAGACCAGTGTCTTTCGTGATGTATGATATTTTGAAGATATCTATTGACCTCTTGTTCAACCTATTTCTTTTGGATTCTGTAATTTGATTATGTTTTCATTATGTATTTATTCCATTACTGTTTATTCTACTTGTTGTTTTAGGGATGAGAATTGATATTCAATTTGGGTGGGAATAGGTTAATGACATGGTTTGGCTTGTTGGGTTTGTAACGAAGAATGCACCCTGTAGAGTTCTTGCCGATGGTGATCAAAGTAAACTTGATGAAGCACGGCAAATAGCTGAAAGTGTAGTAACTGATAAAATGGTGCAAGCTGATGATCAAGGAAGGTTGCACTACTACAAAAATAGGCATTAAAGTCGGTTCACTAAACCGACTTAAAATGTAAAGTCGGTTTAGCGCGTGAACCGACTTTACCTGTACATTTTATGATTTTTATTTTATTTTTATTCTCATTTTTCGTATTATTCAGTATATATATAACATTAAAAAACTAAAATATAAATAATAATACAAATAATTAAAAATTTAAATATATTTAATTATTCAATAATTAAATTTATTACAAAAACAAATAATATATATATAATACATATAGTTAACTTAAATTACAAATAAAATAATATCGTCAAATTGTAATTGGATGCGATTGAATAAGCTTGGTTAGCTTAGAATCTTGATTGGCCTTCACAAACATTATGACAAGAAAACTAGACAAAAAAATAACAATTCATATTCCCCTACATACATGAGCACGTAAAAACTCCATCAAACAAGCAGTCTAAACTTCAGACATACAAATGAAGAAATTAAATCATTATAAATATTACAATCAAAAAGATATTATCATGTACAGAGACATTCGACGAACTTATATTAGCACTTTATTAATCATTTATCTATAAATATGAAGTTATCTGGAATCTCTACTAGTATTTTTTAATGTTATAATGAACTCTAAATATGAAATCAAGTGTAACTCCGATTCTTGGCTTGTGTGAGTGTTGGTGCCCTTAAACATATGGAATATGTTCATGGGCACCAAAACTCATACAAACCAAGAAACAAATCGGAGTTACGTACACCTGATTTGTCCATTTAGAGCTCATTATAGCATTAAAAATACTATTAGAGATTCCAGATAAATTCATATTTATAAACAAATGATTAATAAAGTGCTAATATGAGTTCGTAAGGAAAGTAGGAAAGAGAGATGAGATGTAGTTTGGTCCAAAATTAGGTCCATAAAATAATGCATTCCCCTAAATACATGAGCATATAATCATCCATTAAACAAGTGATTTCAGACGAAGGAATAGATAGAGAAATTAAATCATTAAAAAATTTACTGTTATGTTGTCAAATGCTATTCAAGATCATCAGAATCTTTTCTTGATTCTTCTTGTGATGATATAATTTGAACCATGTGTTCTGCCTATTCCTCTCATAAATCATTAAAAATTTACTGGTCGTAGCCCGTCTTATTCCAACCAAAGAACTACATGTATTTAAAATTAAAATAAGAATATACTTTCATTTATTTACAAAAACAAACTCAAATATGTTAAAAACTTTTATGTATATGAGTGAAAGATATTACCACATCATCAATTGGAATTTTGATATTTGTGATGATTTCGCTCATAAACTCCATGACATAATAACCACACATGACTCCATTATTTTGTTGTTGAACCTACAAAAACAAGTGTACATGTGATTTCCTATTCTAACATCTTTATTATTCAATTGTAAAATTATTAATATTGACTTGTACATACTATAACTTTTGTCCATATAAGCTTATGAATTCAAACTTGTTCCATAACTTCCATGCCCTATCAAGGCTTAAAACGGTTAGTTTTTATTAAATATTACAAAAAATAATAGAAGAAACTAATATGTAACTATAACTCTTACATTTCAACAACTACTTTTGTATCTTTACTCAGTTCTATGGAAGCTAAGTCACAGTACCAAGCATGATTATTGAACAGATCAATGATTACCAACATCCAATGATCTTGGCATTGTTGAAACCTTAATGACTAAGGGATTATCAACTTTTGATTTCTGTTAAGCGTTAATGCTCTATCACATAATTGTTTAGCTTGATCCTAACATCTTTCTCTTGATATTGATTGACATATGAAGAATCATAGAACATTGCTAAATGTCATGAGTGATTATGTTGAATTCGATAATAGCACGCCCTATATAAAAGATATATATATATATATATAATTAGATAATATAAATATAATTATATATGTTCTACATATATAAAAGAAAAATAAATAGATTGATGACTCATCTTATCCACACTTGAATTATACTTAAATAGATCATTTGATATTCAAATATTTGCAATAAGCACTCGATCGATATATAAGTTTGGCCGAGGTCTACACCAGAAATTTCTATAGGAAGTGGCACAGTCCATCCAGCATTTATGCTAGATGCCCTTCCAACAATAGTCATCAAAGTGCCAAGATTTTTGCTAAAGTTTAACGCATATTTATGACTATACTTTTTCCAAAGCTTCTTCTTGAATGACTTGGTACGCGATGATTGGCCACTAGACATAGATATAGCACGAGATACTGGCTTCGTATCTCTTAAATGTGTTACATTTAAGAGTTCTGGTATAATAGAATAAAAAAAAGTATTATATATTTGACCATTAGTAACAATATAAGCTATAATAAAATAATAGTAGTAAACAAGTGTTATTTTTTAAATTAAAAAATAGTACCACGTCAAAATTTAGAACAACTTGAATCGACGGCCAAGCCACATACTGTCCAACAGCCTCTTTGATTGTGGTAGCATCAGAAGGCACATGTAGTGGACAATCATGAAACAATGATTAATTAATTACTATTCGTCAATGATTAGGCAAATATTGATTATGAATCATCCGATCATCGCTCAATTGTTGTACCATTCCAATAGAAACATAGTCCATTGACAAAGGATGTTTCAACAAACATTTCATATTCTGTAAAATATTTAAGTGTTATATATAAAAAATAAAACATATAATATAAGAATTTAAAAATAATACATTATATACACCATAAATTAAAATCTTACCACATATGATTCATCAAATAGAAGAGGACTCTCATGTGGGGTAGCTATTGGATGTACATTCTTACCAATATGTTCATCTTGGCTTGATTTATGGTAAGAATGTGTAGATTGCATTGGAGAAAATGAACCACTACTTGATTGCATATGCATTCCTGGCATATAATGAGGACTAATAGGATTGCTATATCCACAATGCTTGGATGTAGTTTGACGCTGATAAGATTGTGTGGATGGCATGCCTGGCGTGGATGGTGGTATACTTGGCATGGATTGTGGCATGCCTGGCGTGGAAAGGTGGTATGCACTGGCATGGATGGTTGCATGTAGCCAATATGGCATGCACTGGTTGTAGCATGATGCCATGGCTGACAGTTGTTATGATTGATGTTCTTTTAGAGTGGCAATCTCACTCATCACGGAGGCCTTAAAGGAGTTGAATTCTTCAATTTTAGTATATTTCTCCTTACTTACTGTTTGAGGCTTATGTTTTGGAATTTTAAAATACTCCATAGAACCATCATATTGGCTACCTCCCCCTAACACGACCAGGATGCTCGCGTCCGAATGCATGATATAAAGCATCTCTCCCAAGCTCTTCAATTATTTCACCCCAGAATATATTTTCTTGAACAACTCTCTACAAATAATAAAGCACACAAACATATCATTCATTATTACATCAATTATTAAATATCATTAAGACTTTTTATCAACCGAAATTACTAACCAACTTATTTAATTGTTATTCTCCTCGCTGAGTCATCGGTCTTGAATTCTTCGTTTTGGGAGTCTTTATTTCTTTGTACAATTCAGTTCGGGGAATAGGTCTACCCAATTCAGCTTCCTACATAAATTATGAAAATTTTATTAACAATGACATGAAATTAAATTGAGGAAAATAAATATAAAAATATTTATACATTAAGACAAATTAATAATACCATTCTATATCTAATTTCGGGATTTGAAGACCTCCTAGTACGGCTAGGAAGAATATTATGCATTTGTACATTCTGATGATCTTCCCTAATAATTTGAAATTCATTTGAACGTCTATAATCCACAACTTGAGGTGTAATCTAGGGGTGTCCTTTAGGGATTTTGTAGATCTCATTCTCATCAAGTGTTTCCAAATATTGAAACACATAATTTCTTGCCAATCTGAAAGTCTTGTATTCCTTCCACGCCTTATTTACAATCTTATAACACTTGTCCTTCCAACTGCCATCAACTTTGTAACGATTCTGTAAAGACACAGTACAAAAGATTAGATATAATACACCTAATATATATAATCCATCAAACCCACAACAATTCAGATATTATTTCTACATAAAATAAGTCAAACATAATGACAAGCAAAATAAAAAACATATCTAAGTCAAAAATTTATACAACATATATATAAAACAAATTGAATAATAAGTTGCAAAATTCTACTTAATAAAATATAATTATTTATAATATATAAATAAATTTATCCACGCACAGTAAATATATATAATCTATCAAACCCACAACATTTTAGATATTATTTTCACATAAAATAAGTCAAACATAATAAAAAACAAAATAAAAAACATACTTAAATCAAAAATTTATATAGCAAATATGTATAAATTTATTTTAATATTTCATTCAAAAAATAATAGATCTGAAAGATAATGAGAAGAGAAATATAACTTACAAAACGACGTTCCAAATGGTGGTCGAAGGTGGCCAAAAATTTAGAAAGAAGGTGGAGCACGCGATGTAAATTTTGAGAGAAAATAGAGGAGAGAGAGGAAAAAAATGGATTCTGCGTAAAAAATGACCCGAATTTGGATATATTAGGTGGATAGCGTTGGTTCTTCACATAAACCGACGCTATCTACGTGAGTAGCGTCGGTTCGCCACATCAACCAACGCTACCCACACGGATAGCATTGGTTCTTCACGTGAACCGACGCTATCCACGCAATTTAAAATTATTATTTTTTGTCAATATATTATTATTTTATTTAGACAATGTATATACATAGAAATACAAAAAACAAATTACTTTAGAATAATATTTAATTAAAATATATACACAATTAAATAAAGATATATTGTAGGTACATATATAAATTTAAATATCCAAACAAATAAACAAAATTATATAATTTTTAAAACTAATTGTTTAAAAAAGGGAAAAATGATATTATTTTTATCAAACTTAAATTTTAAAGAGTCAAATAAAATAATAATTAATTTTAATTGTATTTAATTTAAAAAATAGGACGTAGCGTCGGTTGGCGTGTGACAGCGCTACCACGCGTGGATAGCGTCAATTCTGGCCGACCAGGCTTTAAATTCATTATAAATCAGTTTTTTTCAAAAACGGACTTTACATAGCGACTTAAATACCCCATATTGTAGTAGTGTTGATAGATCAGCAATGTGTGCAACCTTGTGCACGTGATATGCTAGTCCATGTTGCTCATGTGAATGATGTGCCAACATAAGTTAGCCGTGTTGGCGTGTGTTGTGGTGTATGCTGCAGCAGTGGCAGACACCAATGTTTAGTGGAGCAAGGAATGATAGATAATAATGTTAGTAGATAGTAAAGTATGGGTGTCTGGCATGACCTATGTGTCTGTTTGCTGTAGGAGTTAAGTTTTGTTTTCGTTTTGTCTTAGTATACATAGATGAATACTCTTGTACAAAAAAGTTATTAAATATATATGATAATTATCAGAGAAACACAATATTTGTCATGGCATCAACGTAAAGTTATTGTTGTCCTAATGAAATAAAATAGCTACATGTTACGCTGGAAATAAGCCGATTTATGTTCTTACTTGACACTGGTTTGATCTGGTATGCTACGCTCATTTATGTTCCTCTTTGAACTGGTTTGATCAGGTGTAAGGATGCTTAACAGATTGTGTTAATTTGTGGGTATTTGGTTGGGATCTGGGGTATTGTTTTAGCTGCTTTGAAGTTGAGTCATCAAAAACCTTATCCAAGTATAAATGCTTTGAGAGAATCTTCACTGTCAAAGGATCAGAAGAATACCTCATTGCCATTATATTTGCTAACTCCTTCTGTATCCAACCTCCATAGCAAATCTCCAAAACCCAACAAAGGTAGCACTTCCTCCTGAAAGATAAACCCTAGCAAACTTTCCAAGTTTTGAAGTCACAGCCCATCCATCACTTCCAGCAAATAAAGCCCTTACATTGAAATCCTTAATAGCTTTAGACTTGCATAGCAGTAATTCGTTTGTTTCTTGTGGCGTCAATTTCTCCTTCTTCGACATCAGAACTTGTTCGAGCTCAAAAAAAGTTGCACTACTTTGATCAGCCTTGTGCTTGGGATCTAAAGTACGAGTGACCTCCTCAGCTCCAAAAGTAGCTTGGTAGAACATCACAACATCGCAAACTTTCAGCAACTGTGGCTTCACAGCAGCTGAAAATGATGACTGGCTCAGACACGTGGACATTTGCTCCATTTTCGGTTGATCTGAGAGAAGAGAAAATGAAGCTCTAGAGAAGAGAGCCTGCAAAGCTGGAAGGGAAAAAACATGGAATGCAATAGAAGAAGCTGTGCGAATAGAGAAAAGAAATTAAGGTTACCACCATTCTGAATATTCTATATATATGTGGCGAGTGTAAAAAAAAGGGAAAAAAGTACATTATTGATAGATTTCATGGCAGAATCTGGCGATTTAACCACCAATTTTATATTGAACGATTTGACTACAAAAATGATTGAGGTTCCCAATTAGAAGCCCCAATGCCTTCTGACAACTCTCAGATTAAGCGAGCGTCGACTACTCCTATTAGTATCAAGTTGGGAGGATCCAACTATGCCTTGTGGTCCTAAGTGGTGGAGATATATATCTATGACAAGGACAAATTTGGATATCTTAATGGGGATTTTCCTCAACCTGCTGAAACTGACCCCTCATTCAGGAGATGGCACACTGAAAATACCATTGTCAAAGGATGGTTGATCAATTTTATGGACCCCTCCTTGATTGCAAATTTTATCTTATTCCCAACTACAAAATAGGTTTGGGATTCTACTACTACAACCTACTTTGATAGGACAGACATGTCTCAAGTGTATGATCTCCACCGTTAAGTTACTCGTATGAAGCAGGTAGGTAGATCCATTAAAAAATACTACAATAACCTTCAAGGGTTGTGGCGAGAAATTGACTTTCGTCGTCCTAACCCAATGGACTGTGCGATTGACATACAAAAATACAACTCCATTGTACAGGAAGATCGAGTGTATACCTTCCTAGATGGACTTGATGACCGACTAGATAAAACTCGAAGTGATGTGCTTCAAATCAAACCATTCCCTACGGTGGAATAGGCTTATGGATTCGTCCATAGGGAAAAGGTCAGGCAAACAGTGATGATCACACTCCCAGAGCATTTATGGATTTCAAAGGGATCAAGGGACACCATAATCCAATGCCACTAAAACCAAGAGCTCTTTCTTTGGGTAGTAAGAAATCCACGGGAAATCCACCCTCTATTGATATAAAATGTGCCCATTGCTGAAAAACCAAACACACCCGTGAAAACTACTTCAAACTACATGGGTATCCAGAGTGGTGGAATGATCTTCAAGCATGGAAGAAATGGGAAACCACTGGGAGAGCCGCTGTGGCTACCAATAATGGATCACTATCCCTTATTCCTCAGGCCGAATCTTCCCAGGATCCAGGTATTTCATATAAAGCATTTCACATCTCTACTCGTAGTGATAATGAGGATTGGATTCTCGATTTTGGAGCTACAAATCATATGACATTTGACCTAAAAGATCTTTCCAATACAACTCAGCCGAGATAGAGCCGTGTTACCAATGCTAATGGGGTCACTTATCCAGTTACAGGGGATGGAACAATGACTTTATCTCCTTCATTATCAATATCTAATACATTACTTGTACCCTTTCTTTCAAATAGATTAATGTTTGTAAGTCAAGTTACTTCAGATCTTAACTGTGTAGTATTGATGTATTCTACCTTTTGTCTCCTTCAAGATACTCTCACCAAGGAGATCATTGGGCATGGTACTAAGAGAGGAGGCTTATATTATGTGGATGACCTCAGTTCAGGAAGATCCAATCACATTCAACACACGGTTAGTAACAAGGAGAGACAAATTTGGTTATGTCATCGTCGATTTGGGCATCCATCATTTGGGTGTTTAAAGCACCTACTCCCTAGTTTATTTTCAAATGTCACACTCTTGGATTTCAAATGTGATACTTGTATCTTAGCAAAAATTCATAGGGTGTCTTATCCTACGAGCATGCATAAAATTATGACTCCTTTTGCTTTAGTACATTCTAATGGTTGGGGACCTTCCCCGGTCACTACGCCATCGGGTCATCATTGGTTTGTAATTTTTGTTGATGATTGTACATGAATGACATGGATTTACCTTCTCAAACATAAAGATAAAGTATTTTCTATGTTTCACTTGTTTCACACAATGATTTAGACACGATTTTCTGAAAAAATTAAGATCCTTAAGTCTGATAATGGATGGGAGTATGTTAATCAACAATTTCGGACATACTTGGACAACCATGGTATTCTCTATGAAATCTCGTGTTCACAAACCCCACAATAGAATGAGACTACGGAAAGGAAGAATAGGCATATTTTAGAAACTGCTCGGGCCTTACTAATCAGTACACATATGCCTAGTAGATACTGGAGTGATACTGTTACTACATTTGTGTATCTACTGAACCGTATGCCCATAAAAACCTTACAATTTCAGACTTCATTAAAGGTGTTATCTGATCATGTTCCCTTGCCTACTATTTTGATGCTTCCGCCTTGAATTTTTGGATGTGTTGCTTTTGTCCACCTCCATAAAAATCAATGAACTAAGTTGGATCCATGTGGTGTCTGATGTATATTCTTGGGGTATGGCGTTATAAAAAAGGGATACCGATGTTACGATCCTATTACTAAAAGAACCTACATTACCATGGATATCACTTTCTTAGAATCTAAATGGTTTTTCTTATCGTCAGTATCCAGTTACCCTCTTCAAGGGGAGAGTTATGGTGAAGAATGGAATTCGCTTGATGTTGAAGTATTAGACATTAGTAACAATCTAACATACTCAGATAATGCCAACAATATGGATGAGCCAGTACCTAGACCCGAACTTGAACTTCTAAGAACTGAATCTGAACTAGTGACTGAATCTCCAAAAGATGCAGTGGTTAATGCACCCCTCCACTCTCTAGTACACAATAATCCTCCTGCTGATAATACTCTTGAGGTAAGCTATCTTATCGCACCTTTACAAACTAATGCTATAGATACACATGTTGGTTATATTCTACCTTTCAGACACGATCGAGGAAAACCTTTGAATCGATACTCTCCAGACAGAGAAGAACGACAATCCAAGTATCCAATAGTCAATTATATATCTACTCAAGGGTTATCAGAACCTATAAGGGAGTTTACACAAATACTCTCCTCATGTCAAATTCCAAGTAGCGTTGAAGAATCCCTATCTGATCCAAACTAGGCTCAAGCTATAAAAGAAGAATTTGAGGCATTGTAGAAGAATAACACATAAGTGTTAAGTATGCTGCCTCAAGGGAGGAAGATGGTAGGATACAAGTGGATCTTCTCCATTAAGTATCAAGCAAATGGGTCAGTTGATCGATACAAGGCAAGGCTATTAGCAAAAGGGTATACACAAAAACATGGTATAGATCATTAGGAAACCTTCTCACCTGTGGCTAAACTAAAAACTGTTAGAGTTTTGTTATCTCTTGTAGTAAATTTAGATTGGCCATTGCACCGCCTCGACGTGAAAAATGCTTTCCTTCATGGTGACCTTGAATAGGATATTTACATGGATATCCCACGGGGATATATTGTTACATCAAGAAAAGAAACTGCATGTAGACTACAACAAGCATTGTATGGACTAAAAAAATCACCTCGAGCATGGTTTGGCAGGTTGAGTTCAGCAATGAGGAAATATGGGTTTCAACAAAGCAACTCTGATCACACTCTTTTCCTAAAACATCGATTAGGAAAAATAACAGCTCTTATAGTCTATGTAGATGACATGATCATTACAGGGGATGATAAATAAGAAATCTCTAGGCTTTAAGAACAATTGTCAAATGAGTTTGAAATGAAGAACTTGGGAAGGCTCAAATACTTCTTAGGTATTGAGGTAACAAGATCAAAACAAGGTATATGTCTTTCCCAAAGGAAATATACTCTAGACCTACTGGTAGAGGCATGATTACTAGATTATAAACTTGTCGATATTCCGCTGGTCCAAAATCATAAACTTGGAGAATATGTGGACCAAGTACCAGTAGATAAATAGAGATATCAATGATTAGTGGGCAAACTCATATATTTATCTCATACTCGACCTGATATTGCTTATATTTTGAGTGTTGTGAGTCAGGTCATGCACTGCCCAAGTGAAGACCATATGGATGTTGTCATGCGAATACTTTGTTATTTAAAATCCTTCCCTGGGAAAGGACTTATCTTTTCAAAGAATGGTCAATTGGAAGTCGTTGGATATACATATTCAGACTGGGTAGGGAATATCAAGGATAGGAAATCTACTACTGGGTATTTTACTTTTGTAGGGGGCAATCTTGTTACATGGAGGAGCAAGAAGCAAAAGGTAGTTGCCTTATCTAACGCTGAAGCTAAATTTTGAGGAATAATCAAGGGAATATGTGAGCTCCTTTGGTTGAAAAAATTTCTAACTGAGATTGGTGTTGCTCCTAACTCTGAAATGAACTTATTTTTTGATAACAAAGCAGCCATTTCCATCTCCCACAATCCAGTTCAACATGCTCGTACGAAGCACGTTGAAGTGGATCGAAACTTCATCAAACAGAATCTTGAAGAAAATATTATTCAGCTTCCATTTGTTAAATCAGAAGATCAATTGGCTGATATACTCACAAAATGTGTGTCTGTAAAGAACTTCTACAACTCACTTGACAAGTTGGGCATAAGAGACATATATGCACCAACTTGAGGGGGAGTGTTGGCGTGTGTTGTGGTGTATTCTACAGCAGTGGTAGACACCAATGTTTAGTTGAGCAAGGAATGGCAAGCAATAATGTTAGTGGAGCAGTAAAGTATGGGTGTGCAGCAGCTTCCATGTGTACAGCTGGTGCTAGGGTTAGGTTTTGCTTTCGTTTTTCTTAGTATACATAGATGAATACTCTTGTACATAAATAGAACAGAATGGATATAAAATATATATGATAATTATCAGATAAACACAATATTTGTCAAGCCATGTGCAAGCATGCAAGCATCAAACGTATGTAGATGTAGTGAAGTGGATGATAGTGCAACACTTGAATTTACACTAGTATGCAGGAGATAATTTGCATAAATCTGTTATTCAGTTTGTTACATTGAGAAGTGTGTAGAAGACTAGTGTAGTAATCACATGTATCTCAACACTTGTTAGTTATGTTGTAGCCCATACGTTTAGTCTTGTATAAATAGTAATGCTTGTAAGAAATAATCATCAATCAAGAATTCAGTTTTCTTCTCCTCTTCTTATTTCTGCTTTCCTTTTCATCTTGTCATTTGTCATGGTATTAGATCCATTGAAGTTGTGCTAGCTTCTTTAGCTTACATCTGTAACAATGAATGTATCAGAGGTGATTCATGATCAAAACAAAAACTTGATACAACCATAACAACTATTAGCCAAACATCATGCGAAATCTTCTCTTTTCACAACATTTTGGTAACAATCAAGCTCTATAACTCTAATTTCACTATATGGAGACATTAGATTCTAATAATTTTATGTAACCTAGAACTAGATCATTTCATTCTTCAAGATCCTCCTAAGATCTATATAATAGAGTTGAAAATCCACAATTCAAGCATAGGAAGAGACAAGAAAATATGCTTGGGTGTTGGATGATGAATTGCATGACATATGAGTTAATGAAACAAGTAGTTGGTTTTGATATATCTCGAGAGACTCGATGCATGCTTAAGAAATTTTTGCATCAAAGTCTAGAGCTGGAATGATCTAACTCAAAGAAGAACTATAGAATTTCAAGAAGAATGAATTGAAAGTAAATAAATATGTTCTAAAGATCAAGGTCATATTGTTAGGAAATTTGGATCAAATAATATATAATCACAAATCTCTTCTCTCAAGATCCTCCTTAACAGAACATCAAAGAATAGAGAAATAGACACTACTACATAAATAGGCATTAAAATTGATTTTTAACCGACTTTAAATTTAGAGACTTAAAATGTAAAGTCGGTTCACGGCCTGAACCGACTTTACGTGTAGAGTCGGTTCATGCCGTGAACCAACTTTACACTTTTTTTTTTACTTTTTCGTATTATTCAGTATATATATATATATATATATAACATAAAAAAACTAAAATATAAATAATAATACAAATAATTAAAATTTTAAATATATGTAATTACTTGATAATTAAATTTATTACAAAAACAAATAATGCATAAATAATACATATAGTTGACTTAAATTACAAATAAAATAATGTCATCAAAGTATAATTAGTATGCGATCGAGTAAGCTTGGTTGGCTTAGAATCTTGATTGGCCTTCACAAGCATTATGACAAAAAAAACAGTTGATTTATATAACAAATATTCTCCTACATACATGAGCACGTAAAACATCCATCAAAAAAGTAGTCTAAACTTCAGACGTACAAATGAAGAAATTAAATCATTATAAATATTACCATCAAAAAGAGATTACCACGTACAACGACATTCAACGAACTCATATTAGCATTATTAATCATTTGTATATATATGAAGTTATCTGGAATCTCTACTACGATTTTTTAATGCTATATATAATGAACTCTAAATATGAAATCAATTGTAACTTCGATTTCTTACTTGGCTTGTGTGAGTTTTGGTGCCCTTAAACATATGGAACACGTTCATGGGCACCAAAACTCATACAAACCAAGAAACAAATCGGACCTACGTACACCTGATTTGTACATTTAGAGCTCATTATATCCATAAAAATACTAGCAGAGATTCTAGATAAATTCATATTTATAAACAAATGATTAATAAAGTGTTAATATGAGTTCGTCAAATGCAAGTAGGAAAAAGAGATGAGATGTAGTTTGGGCCAAAAATAGGTCCATAAAACAATGCATTCCCCTAAATACATGAGCATATATATGATTAATCATCATCAAACAAGTGATTTCAGACACAGGAATAGATAGAGAAGGCCAAATCATTAAAAAATTTACTTTTATGTTGTCATATGCTATTCAAGATCATCAAAATCTTCTCCTGATTCTTCTTGTGATGATATAATTTGAACCATGTGTTCTGCCCATTCCTCTCGTAAATCATCAAAAATTTGCTGGTCGTAACCCGTCTTGTTCCAACCAAAGAATTACATGTATTCAAAATCAAAATAAGAATATGATTTCATTTATTTACAAAAACAAACTCAAATATGTTAAAAACTTGTATGTATATATGGGTAAAATATATTACCACATCATCTATTGAAATTTTGATATTTGTGATGATTTCGCTCATAAACTTCATGACATAATAACCACGCATGACTCCATTATTTTGTTGTGGAACTTACAAAAAAAAGTGCATGTATACATGAATTTTCATATTCGAACATCCTTATTATTTAATTGTAAAATTAATAAAATTATTAATATTGAATTGTACATACCATAACTTTTGTCCATATAAGCTTATGAGATTTTTTAAGGAAAATGCCCCTAAACTTGTTCCACAACTTCCATGCCTTATCAAGGTATAAAACGATTAGTTTTTATTAAATATTACAAAAAATAATAGAAAAAACTAATATGCAACTATATATAACTCTTACATTTCAACAACTGCTTTTGTATCTTTACTCAGTTCTATGGAAGCTGAGTCACAGTACCAAGCATGATTATTGAATATATCAATCATTACCAACATCCAATGATCTTGGCCTTGTTCAAACCTTAATGGTCAAGGGATTATCAACTTTTGATTTCTGCTAAGCGTTAATGCTCTATCACATAATTGTTTAGCTCTGATGCTAAAATCCTTCTCTTAATATTGATTGACATATGAAGAATCATAGAACATTGCTAAATGTGATGAATGATTATGTCGAAGTCGATAATAGCAAGCCCTATATAAAAGATATATATATATATATATATATATATATATATATATATAATTAGATAATATAAATATAATTATATATGTTCTACATAAATAAAAGAAACCTAACTAGATTGAGGACTCACCTTGTCCACAATTGAATTATACTTAAATTGATCATTTGATATTCAAATATTTGCAACAAGCACTCAATCGATATATAAGTTTGACCGAGGTCTACACTATAAATTTCAATAGGAAGTGGCACAGTCCATCCATCATTTATGCTAGATGCCCTCCCAACAATAGTCATCAAAGTGCCAAGATTTCTACTGAACTGTAACGCATAAGTATGACTATACTTTTTCCAAGGCTTCTTCTTGAATGACTTGGTGCACGATAATTGGCCACTAGTCATAGATTTAGCACGAGATACTTGCTTGGTATCTCTTAAATGTGCCGCATTTAAGAGTTCTGGTATAATAGACTACCAAAAAAGTATCATATATGTATTTTTAGTAACAATATAAGATCACATTAAATAATAGTAGTAAATAAGTGTTATTTTTTAAGTTAAAAAATAGTACCATGTCAAAATTTAGAACAACTTGAATTAACGGCCAAGCCACATACTGTCCAACAGCCTCTTTGATTGTGGTAGCATCAGAAGGCACAGGTAGTGGACAATCATGAAACAATGATTAATCAATTACTATTCGTCAATGATTAGGCAAATATTGATTATGAATCATCCGATCATCGCTCAATTGTTGTACCATTCCAATAGAAACATAGTCCATTGACAAAGGATGTTTCAACAAACATTTCATATTCTGTAAAATATTTAAGTGTTATATATAAAAAATAAAACATATAATATAAGAATTTAAAAATAATACATTATATACACCAGAAATTAAAATCTTACCACATATGATTCATCAAATAGAAGAGGACTCTCATGTGGGGTAGCTATTGGATGTACATTCTTACCAATATGTTCATCTTGGCTTGATTTATGGTAAGAATGTGTAGATTGCATTGGAGAAAATGAACCACTATTTGATTGCATATGCATTCCTGGCATATAATGAGGACCAATAGGATGGCTATATCCCATACTGGATATAGTTTGAGCACAATGAGATTGTGTGGATGGCATGCCTGGCATGGATGGTGACATTCTTGGCATGGATTGTGGTATGCCTGGCATGGAAGGTGGTATGCCTGGCATGGATGGTTGCATGCTTGGCCAATATGTCATGCCCTGGTTGTAGCATGATGCCATGGCTGACAGTTGTTGTGATTGATGTTCTTTTAGAGTGGTAATCTCACTAATCATGAAGGCCTTAAAGAAGTTGAATTCTTCTTCAATTTTAGTGTATTTCTCCTTACTTACTGTCTGAGGCTTATGTTTTGGACTTTTAAAATACTCCATAGAACCATCATATTGGCTACCTCCCCTAACACGACCAGGATGCTCGCGTCCAAATGCATGATATAAAGCATCTCTCCTAGGCTCTTCGATTATTTCACCGCTGAATATTTTTTCTTGAATAGCTCTCTACAAATAATAAAGCATACAAACATATCATTCATTATTACATCAATTATTAAATATCAGTCAAACTTTTTATCAACCGAAATTACTAACCAACTTATTTAATTGTTCTTCTCCTCGTTGACTCATTGGTCTTGCATTCTTCGTTTTGGGAGTCTTTGTTTCTATGTACAATTCAGTTCGGGGAATAGGTCTACCCAATTCAGCTTCCTACATAAATTATGAAAATTTTATTAACAATGACATGAAATTAAATTGAGGAAAATAAATATAAAAATATTTATACATTAAGACAAATTAATAATACCATTCTATATCTAATTTCGGGATTTGAAGACCTCCTAGTACGGTTAGGAAGAATGTTATGCATTTGGACATTCTGGTGATCTTCTCTAATAATTTGAAATTCTTCTGAACGTCTATAATCCACAAAGTCTTTCCAAACTTGAGGTGTAATCCAGGGGTGTTCTTCAGGGATTTTGTAGATCACATTCTCATCAAGTGTTTCCAAATATGGAAACACATAATTTTTCGCCAATCTAGAAGTCTTGTATTCCTTCCATGCCTTATTTGCAATCTTATAACACTTGCCCTGCCAACTGTCATTGACTTTGTAACGATTCTGTAAAAACATAGTACGAAAGAATAGATATAATACACCTAATATAATATATATATTGATTATAAAATATAGAGACTTACATAAATGGTTATCCATATTTTGAACTTTTTTGCATCAACAACCTCAGACCAATGATGGCAATTCAATACCCTCAGGAAACATATCGCCTAGTAGATTTAGTAATTCTGTGAACCCCTTGTCAGAAAAACCATGTTTTTCCTTGACATTGTACAAATGAACCAATCCTGACATTTTAGTGTATTTTTTGCATTTTGAATACAACGGTTTTTCGGCATCTTCTATAAGTTTATTAAAGGTTTCGGGATCATCCTCGCATAATTCATCTTCAACACCACGAAACATATTTTCTGTCTTTACATTATGATATGATGTATGTAATCCACTCACATTCTTATTATACTTTTCCCCATGAGTATTATCAATACTTTCTCCATAATAATACCAACATTTATTGCTCAATAGAATACCATTACGGATAAGGTGATACTTAACCTAATCAAATTCATGAAATCGCTCATTTTTACATTTAACACATGGCCATCGAATCATACTACTTCCAGTATTACTAGCTCTACAAGCAAATTCCATGAAACATTCAACTCCAGAAATATAGTCTTGCTCAATTCTACACTTTGACATCTGATGAGTAGAATCGGGATTGCCAAAAACTTTGATGCCATCCCCGGCAACGGCGCCAAAAACTTGATGAGCGAAAACCGGCATTGCCGATCCTGCCAATACTTTGGTTTTATATTTATAAAACTCTCGCAAGTGCACGAATCATTTCGTAGAAAATGATAAGTATACTCCCAAGGTCGATCTAAGGAAGGAATGTATGTGGTTTTTAATTTATTATTCAAACTTTTAAAAACGAAATTAAATCCTAAACATCTTGTCACGATATTTTGGGTTTTGTGTTTTTAATCTACTAACATAAAAATAAACATAGATTCAATAAATATTTATGCAAATTTTATCATTTATAATAGTGGAGTATTTATGGTTATAATAACTAAGTTAATTATGCTTGCTCATATTATTTAGTTTATTAAAGATATGAATTGATATCACCGTTGGTGGGGTTAGATATTTTTTGTTAACTAAACAAATCAATTAACACCTATGGATGGGGTTGATAACTAATTTGGTTAATTAAATTAATTCCTTTTTCTAAGAGATTGAAAATGAACCATTTAAATGACACCTTTGGTGGGGTTAGACAGTTTAAACTTTATTCAAGGTGTCCAAATTAAACCTAAGAATTTAGTTATCCGAGTACTAACTTTCAAGTTTTAAAACCACTCGAAAACATGTTGTCAATACATTTTCAGATAATAATTCTTATAAAAACTTTTGAAATAGAGCTTCACTCTAACTACCGGGCGATTGTACCAACAAATAAAAGAGCACTACTCTAAATTAGACCGGATAACTAAACCTTAAAATCTAATTTTCAGATTTAAGTTTGTAATGAAGAATAATAAATTTCTCTCTAACATTCTTAATATAAAATCTTGAATAAAAATAAAATCAATTCATTTTAGAGATTTTTACCTATTTAATATTTCGCAAGCATAACAACGTCATTATTATATCATTTTTACAACAACAAAGACAGTTAAATTTAATCACAGACAAATTAAATATAACATGTAAGAAATAAGCATAAAAAATAACTGCAAAGAAAATAAAATCCTTACAGTACTTCGATGCTATTCCTGTAGTTGGAAAATCTCCAAACGGAATTTGCACTCCCATTTATTGAATCAAAAAGCTAATAAATTACAAAAACATAACTAGTTCTTCCCAAAGAGGGAAGAACTCTAAAACTAAGAGAAACTAGCTAAAACATAAGAAAAACTAAAAAACCTAAAAACTAAGAAATTGAGAGAAAGAAAGAAGAGAGAAGTGTGTTTTGAGATGTGTTTTGAAGTGAAGAGAAGGGGGGTATTTATAGGTGAGGATGGAGAGAAAAAGTGGGTGAAAAAATGTTAAAAAATGGTGAAAACGCATAGTGTAATTATGGAGGTCATTGATGACGCCAGCATGACATCATGGGGGTGGCTGCACGTGAAAAATGGGGCGAAATGGCATCAAGACGCGAGGGGCGCGCACAGCGCGCGTAGAAGGTGCAACAAGGCGCAAGATCTGCTATTGGCCGCGTGGCCACTGCGTCTTGCACCGCGCGCGCGTGGTGCTTCCGGCGCGATTTTCTCTTTTTTGACATTTTTGACCTTTTCGACCCATTTTGTCCAATTTTTCCATATTTGTTGACCTTTCCCCATTTATTTATTAATATATTTGTGATGTATTGCTTCCAGTATTCCTTTTTGAGTCTTTAAGTGACGTTTTTAAGCGAAAATACCTGAAAAACAATAAAAATACTCGTGATTTCGCAAAAGACAAATTTATATAAATATATGATAAAACATATAAATATATATATTTTTAATCAATTAATATGCATAAAATCATGGTAATTTTAGTGCTTTTTGAGCACTCATCAACATCCAAGATTTGTCCATTTTCTATTAATGACATTAATTAAACATATTACTTAATTTTGTATTATTATATATAAATTTCCTAATTATTAGAATATATATCAAAACATACATAATGCAAAACAGTTATCATTTTAATCATTTTACAAAACCATTTATATACAAATTAAAAAATAAGCAATATGTTTCATGAATATATATATATATATATATATATATATATATATATATATATATAAACCAATCACGCGGTTCATTCTAATTTCTAAGCATGTTCCTATATCCTAATTAAAAATTAATATTAATTATACGTATAAATAAATTTATCCACGCAAACCCACACAACATTTCATATATTATTGAATACATACAATTAATAAGTCAAATATTATTATTACAAGGAAACAAAAAAACATAACTAAATCAAAAATTTATACAAAATATAAAACAAATTGATCGAATAATAAGCTAGCTGCATTCTGCATAAACTAAGTCAAACATATTTTTTAGGTGTTGTCCGTTTTTGGCTATCCATACATTTTCACAAAGAAACTGCCCAATATTGGGCATGTTGCAAATATTTAGTTGACGAGATCTTAGGTTTTTAAAAGGTAATAAAAATTCACAATTTGAGAGGCTGTTCCTAATTAACGAATTACAATTACACGCTGATAAAATTAGCACAGATTGAGATTGATTTTGGCTAAGCAATAACAGAAAATACCCATAAACAGATTTTAATATTTTGCTAAAAAAAAGAAGAACTGACAGATAATGTGAGAAGAGAAATATAACTTACAAACCGACGTTCAAATGGTGGTCGGAGGTGGCCGGAAATGTAGAACGAAGGTGGCACACGGTTAAGATTTTGGGAGAAAATGGTTCTGAGTGAGGAAAGGAGAGAGGAAGAAAACTGGAATCTGCGTACAAAATGAGCTGAGAGGGAATATATTAGGTGGATAGCGTTGGTTATCCACGTCAACCGACGCTACGTTACGTGGGTAGCGTCGGTTATCCACGTCAACCGACGCTACATCACGTGGATAGCGTTGGTTATCCACGTCAACCGAAGCAATGTCACGTGGATAGCATCGGTTGATGTGGATAACCAACTTTAAATTCATTATAAGTCAGTTTTTTCCAAAAACTGACTTTACATAGCGACTTATATACCCCTTTTTGTAGTAGTGAGAAAATACACAACATAAGAATAAACTCCAAATTGGAGAAAAACCACTTTTGTTATCAAAAGAAAACCATAGAAAAATTCACTATATGGAAAATTGTTACAACCGCACTCTCAATAATTTTTTCACACACTCAAAAGAAAAAAGCAATTACAAGCCCAAGAGAATTTTCCCACAAAATTATTTCACTCAAAAACTTCTCATACAAGTTTTTCCCTGTTTTTGAGATGATTAACAATAAAGAAATGAAGTCATATTTATAGCTTTCAAGTTCCCATTTCATATGTCAAACATTTCTTCATTCACCAAAATTAGGCTACCTAATTTTTCCATTCTTCATTCAAACAAGATTAGACACTTCCATCTTTGACAATATGGGAAGCTACATTCCATGAATTTATTGCTAAATTAGGCACCTCTTATTTTAACTAACAAACGCAATATTATTTTTAATCAATCACAACAATCTTTACCTTGATTAAAAATAAACATAGTTACTATTACAACATTGTCTACTCTAACAGTCATAATTCTCTGTACCGAGAATTATCATACTCTACCATAAAGAGTACACCCACTTAGAATTAATCACCAATTCTAAGAATTTCATATCGGCTCATGTCGAAAAACTTGCTGAAATTTATGGTGCAACTCTCACATTTGGTTTTTCCGAGAGTTTCTCAACCATCGACATTCTTTCCACCATACACCTTACATCTATACCAAGCCAATTCATGTGTGCAAACTTGTGGACCCACTAGCAGTAACACATCTTTTATGGAAATATTTGGAGACGAGCGGCATGCCATGAGGATGTACATGCTCTTTTCAAAGAGCATCACCATAATCTTCCAAAACAGACATATTGTTAGCGTCACCGTCCATATTTGAGCTTCTTGTCGAATCAGCTCCACCCTTCGAACAATTTATTTTAAGGTGCCCAAATTGTCCACACTTCCAACACACTATCTTATTTTTCTTTCGACTGTGAGCTATCAATGCTGAGTTTTCAGGCAAAACATTATTTCCACCACTCAGCTTTTTTTCTTCAAAAAACAACTTGCTGGTAACTTCTGAAAAATTATTTTCTCTTTTCCACGAATCAAGATAGATTTCATGTGTTCATAAGAAGATAGAGGAGACTAGATGAGCCTTAAAGCTATATCTTCATCATCAAGTTTAACACCAATGGTTTCCAATTCAGAGACAATACCATTGAGAACACTGATATGGTCAAACATAATAGTTCATTCATTCATATGCAAAGTATGAAATTATTCCTTCAGATATACCTGATTTGAGACGCATTTTGCCTAATATAATTCTTCAAGCTTTTCTCAGAGTTCTTTGGCAATAGATATTTCATACACATTTGTAAGAATATTTTTGGCCAAACAAAGCCGAATTGCACTTGCAACTCTTAGATCAAGATCTTCCCAATCTCTATCACTTATGTCGATTTTACTAGACTCAGTACCAGTAACAGGGGATGGTTTCCTCTTTAACGCCTTGTGTAACCTGTATTGGATTAACAAATCTTTGTCTTGTACTTACCACAAGCCAAAATTGATTCTCCCATCAAATTTCTCAATATCAATCTTAACTCCTAACATTTTTGCTTCTTTCTTTGAAATTGGCTTTGATACCAGTTGTTAAGAAATTTGGATCAAATGGTATAATCACAAATTTCTCCCCCAAGATCTTCCTTAGCAAAATATCAAAGAATAGAGAAATAGAAAATACACAATGTAAGAATTATAATGAAAACTCCAAATTGGAGAAAAACTACTTTCATTGTCAAAAGACAACCAGAGAAAAATCCACTATGTGAAAAATTGTTACAATCACACTCTCAATAATTTTCTCACACACCCAAAAGACAAAAACAATTACAAGCTCAAAATAATTTTCCCACAAAATTCTCTCATTCAAAAACTTCTCGTACAAGTTTTTCTCTATTTTTGGGATGATTAACAATGAAGAAATGAAGCCATATTTATAGCTTTCAAGTTCTCATTTCATAAGTCAAACATTTCTTTATCCATCAAAATTAAGCTACCTAATTTTCTCATTCTTCATTCACCAAAATTAAGTTACCTAATTTTCTCATTCTCCATTCAAATAAGATTAAGTATCTTAATCTTTGACAATATGAGAAGCCAACTTTCATGAATTTACTTTTAAATTGAACACCTTTTATTTTAATTAATAAATCTAATATTATTTTTAATCAAACACAACGCATATTTGATTAATTAGAATCTACTAGCTTTTAGTTGTGAGAACAGCACATATTTGATGAATTAGAATCTACTAGCTTTTAGTTGTGATAATTGGGAAGCCCATTTTGTACGAAGGAGGGAGGAGGGAGGATTATTAGGAATGTCAATTGTACCATTAGGTTGGGTACCCGTGGAGATAAGCCGAACAATTTCGATTTCAAATTTTACGATCGGGTTTTTTTTGGGGTAACCTCGTATTAAAAATTTCAGTTTCAAATTGGATGCGGGTAAGGGTTCACCCAAATCCTAATTTTATTAATATTTAAAAAAATTAATATGTAAAAGATATATACCTGCAAATTTGTAAACTAGTTGTTATATATTAAATAGCTATATCTTAATTTATTTGTTGTACAATTTGACCATTATAATTAAATTTATTTTAAGGAAAAATAATTTAAAAAATAGAAGCCAAAAAGTCAGACTAGTCAGTTATATAATTCTCAGGTGAGTAAAATTAATTAATCCAATTGGTATTTTTTATTATCATAAATGATAAATATTAATTAATAATTTAAATAAATGATAATTGAATTAAAAAAATAAAAGTCAAACAGTTAATTACCTTACTTACCTCTCTCCCTTACAACCACTACTCTAAAAACATATAACTTTTGAGTTTTAACTATTGAGATTGTTTTATTGTACTAGTTTGGCCATTATCATATTCTATTAGCTTCAAGTATTATAAATAGGTTTCTTATAGTTTGAAATACTTCCTTCCAGTCTAGCTGAAACAACAAACATCTTCATCCCATGTTTCCTTTGCTACCAGTTGTCACTGTTAAAATATAATATAACATATTATTACAATATATATCTTTGGTTTCATAAATTTAATCTCAATTTTTTTAAAACCGATGACATGACCTATGGTCTTGATTATTTAAAAACTGAGATTATAGACATATTCTATTAATTTTTCTCTCTTTTACATTAAATATTAAATTTTTTATCAATTTTTTTCTTTTTCACTCTTTTTTTTCTTTTTTCCTATCTTTTTTTCCTTTTTCCACCTTATTTTTCCTTATTTCCCTTTCTCTTCTCTTTTTCCTCTTTTTCCCTTTCACTTCTCTTTTTATTTTCCTAGCCACACATGTACCCTCTCTTTTTTGTTTCCTTCATCCCTTCCAAATGCCTCATTTTCCTCTCTTTTTTGTTTCCCTTATCGCTTCCAGTTGCCTTATTTTCCCTCCAACACACTATGCAATTTTGTTTCCCTTTCATCCTCTCCAACTGCCTGATATTTTTCCTTCCAGCATAAGAGCGAACACAACAGAATTAGGGTGGCTCTACAAGTGCGAGTTGTGAGTGTGAGAAGAATGATAGAGATTTGAGAGAGTGAGAGAAAGCACGCTGCAATTTGTAAAAATCTTAGAGTATGGGTGAAGAAAGATGGACGATTACATGAGGAAAATGATGGACCTTAAAACCCTTGTCACTTGAAACCCTTGATAAGAAAGGCATCCTTGTCAAGATCCGGGTATAATTATGGATGAATAGCACATGCCTAGTACTGTTACTTCTTTTTGGCTTCCTATTCTTCCTAAGAGTGTTTTTGATTTCCTCTGCGATGATAACTCTAGAATTCGGGTACTATATCTTTATTCAATTTATATTCACCACAATAATAATAATACTAGTAATGCTCATCATCTGTTTGTATTTATGTCTCAATGAAAATATATTTTCTTTGCAAATCTATTACTCAGTTACTCATGATATTATACATATTACAATGGGATATCCTTTGCAAATCTATTACTCATTTACTCATGAAATTTTATATTGGTACATACATGTTTTTTTGAGTGTAGTGTTGTATTTTGAAATGTTTCTTCTAATTTGCTAACCTAATAGTTTTGTGTTTTTCCATAAATTAATTTTGCAAGAAAACTTATAAATAGTGGTTATCTAATTGTTGTTGAGTCTTTTCGTATAGATAAGTGAAGATGAGGATGGTTGAAGTTAGGTTTGCAATATCTTTTGTTTTTTAATTGAGTCACATATCTTTATCTTGAGGATGCCCCTCTCTTGAATGTTTGCAGTTTCTGTGTTTGTAGTTCCAGGTTTTGGTTACTATCGAATGTTTAAATTATTTATATTTTAAATTCAATTAATCATCTTATGGAATTAGGGTAAATTGTACTATGTTATTTATTGTTGAAGCCGTAAAAAATGCCCTTTTATATAATAGTTTGTAAAATATAATACAATTCTTATGACTGATTAATGATGGAACTAAGATTTTATCTCATGTTCACTTGAATGTTTACTTACATGTAACTTAGATTTTCCTTCACATAGCTAAAGTTGTAGCAAATTCCTTTTAGTAAAGTATGTTTCCCTTTTAATTTGTTTTGTATTTGCTTATGTATAATTAATTATGTCCTAAATTTAATTTGTTTTGGTGCTGGTGTTGGTGTTGGTGTTGGTGCTTGATGCTTGGTCTGGTGCTTAAAATGTTTCTTTTATTTTTTTGACACTATTTTTTGTCAAGGTATGCAAGTATCAAAACCCTTTAGGTTTGGGAACCTGATGCAAATTATTGAGTACTTAGGTAATATATAAGATTTTTTCTTTTATCATTCTATTCAATATTGTCTAAAAGATTCTGAAAATGATATTTGTCTTTTCTGTTCATAAATCTGTAATTTGATATGTAAGCGTTTTATTATTTTATGGGATTTGTTCCCAACAATTCAAAAGATGTGGTCAAATTAAAATATCAAGGAACAAATGCAATTAATAGAGTTAGGATTATGGTTTTTCAGTAGTTTGTTGGTGTTGGTGCCTGGTGCTCGAAAAATTATCTCACAGATAAATTTCTATCGTTACTTTCTACATGTATTTCTTTAATATATAAGCATTTGGCTACAACAATGGCAAGGTTGTATTTTTAACCATATATGTTTATTTTAATGATCATATTAATAAACGTATGTTCAATGTGGTTAGGCTTTCTTTGTGTGATCAAACGTTGTTGGCTTAGTTATGTTTTTTTTAGTTTTGTAGGTATTTGAAGACTCAATCTCTTTATGCAACTTCTTTTTCAATAAGCTAATTGAGGTTCTTGACATGTAATATTCAACAACACCATCTAACTATAGCAATTAACAATTCTCAATGCAAAGTATGATGGCATTATTGTTGTTTAGATAAATTTATAATCTTCAAATATTAGAAGAGTATTACCTCTAAGTATATTGTAGGTGCAATACAATCATCTGTTGGTAAGAATGTTTTCTATGTTGAGCTATTATTTATCATTCTTGTTTTCTTTGGTTTCATGTAATTAAGTTTGGCAAGTGGAACAATATATCTTTTATTTGATGTGAATGAGGAGGATTATTTTGTAACAATTCTAGTGGGATCTTATATTTAGTCTTTTGTTTTTGAGATCATCATCTCATTCCTATTAATGTTTGTTATTTCTGGTGTGGCTACCTATAACATAGCGATATGTATAAACTTATTTGGTCTTCATGTATAGTAGGGAACATTTTGTGGGTTGGCTGAATCTAATTTTGTTCTGTTTTAACCAGTGCACCAACACCAGTACACCAGCACCAACGCAACACCCCAGCACCAACACCAACACCAATGTAGCACCCTAGCATCAGCGCACTAACACTAGCCCACCACCCCAACGCCCAACGCACCAGTACCAGTACCAGCCCACCACCCCAACGTACTAGCACCAGCACCAACACCAGTGCAATAGTGCCTATGATATTTGCCTTTTCTTTACACTTCTATTGAAGTCGTTGTGTACTTGATTATGTTGATTTGAAGTACACTAATAAATATTTGTAATAGTAAAAAGTCAGTTTGTAATAGTAAGATTTTATTATGTTTTAGTGTATAATAAACTCTCAAATATAATTAGACTTTTAATTTTAATATAATATGATTTTTAATATTGTAATTTATATTGACTTTTAATATTGTAATTAGTAATTATATTTTAATTTTAATTTATGACCATAGATTATGTATATGACCTCAGTTTTATAAAACTAAGGTCATAGATATGTTCTATGACCTCGGTTATTTTAAAACCGAGGTCATAGGTTATATATATGACCTCAGTTAAAAAACCGAAGTCATAGGTAATAGTCTATAATTTTTTTCACTTAGGTATCTGTTCTTATAAATGTAATCATAGATCTACTATCATGATTATAAATTGAGATCATATGTATTTATTATAATAGTGGCGATTCACTCATCTCTCTTTCTAATTTTTTTGAGAATTTTTTTCCTTATTATACTGTGCATATTTTTATCATGATTGCATTATGATATTATTTACATAATCATCTCCCTTCCTATGTATATGTTTTTAGTTATCATCAATTTATTGCTAATTTCCATTGTTTTATTATCAGCCCAATGCTTCTAAAATCCTAAATTGAATTACCCCAATACTTCTCAAATCCTAAATTGAATTACCCCAATACTTCTCAAATCCTAAATTGAATTACCATATATATATATATATATATATCAATCAATTTAAATATTTAAAAAAAAATTGGACAGATAAATTAAAGGAAAAATCGATATACCGATTCAATAATTTAATTTTTCTCTTTCTTAATAATATTACAATGGTAAAAACAAAAACTCTTTACTTTTTTAGTTCTTTTCTAACCCTGCCAACAATTGGGGTTTATTTTAATGTTTGATTGATCTTCGTAATTAATTTTATAATATTTTGTAATTGTGATGTTTGAGTTTTTGTAATACTTTTAGGTTAAATACCCACACACAGTTAATTGTGTTTAATCAAAATGAAAAGCTTTTATATTTTTATTCATAAACTCGAAAAAAGTAAAAGAAGAAGAAGAAGAAGAAGAGAAGAACACCAATTTGTCATGATTTTGTAATAATTTATTTTTCACTAAGCATGAAATCAAAATTAACTCTTTATTCTAAGGTTTTCAAAATTTTGAAAGTTCTCCTAAAATCATATTTTAGAAATTGTATAATTAATGAAATTGAAGATAACTGTAAAATAGGTCCATTTAGGTTTTAAATTTTTAGTATATTGTCACTCATTGATATATACATGTGGAACAAAGATAGGAGGCATAAGTGTAGAAGTAGGAACATATCATAAATTAGAACATGAATATAATAATACTCAATGATTTTTTATGTTTTTTTTTATTATAAAGACTCAATGTTTCTTAATCATACATCGATCGCTTAATTTCATTTAGTATACACTACTTTTTGGATGATGAATTACTTGTATTAGATTATGAAAATGACTTCAGCATGTTAAGTTAATTGCTAGCACACCAAGTGCGACTGCGGCAACTATAATCCCTACAGTTGAAACAAGAGTTGAAAGAAAAGGAATTCATATAAATTTAGAAAAAGACGAAACATTTAATCAAAATGATGAAGTTATTTAAATATATTTTATTTAGATATTTATGATTTGGATTTCTAATGTCATGTTAAATGATTGAATGTAAATATATATATATATATATATATATATATATATATATATATATATATATATATATATATATATCATTTTGATTTTATTAATTTAGGCATATTATCTAATTGAATTAATATATTTTGAATAATTTTAATTAAAAAAATTATGTGTAATTTAAGTTTGAAAATAATACTCGTATAGTTCGTATAGTTTAATTAGATGATATTTAATATTTAATATATCTAAATTATCGTAATTTAATTTAAATAGTATTTTACAGCAAGATTGCAATAATTTTAAAAGTCATTTACTACTAATAACCATCAGCCTTGAACTGAATTAAACCCATTTCCTGCATACCACTGATCCCTTGCCTCCTAGAACCTCCTTACCCCGCCTAGACATTTTCAGGAAGAGGTGCTAGCTTGTGCATGGGTGAAAGAAAATAATTGGATGAAAAAAGCAAATTCATTAAGTTGATCCTATCATATTTTGTTACTTAAATTGAGAAGAAAAAAAAAAAAAACTTCCCCAGTTTTCAATGGCTAATGAGCCTTCTAGTGTAGAATTCAACTGGTGATAAATGTTACCTATGAATCACAACAAATTACTAGAATATTCAAATAAAATATCATAATCTACGTATGAGAAAAGTGACTTGTATATGGGCAGTTATGTGCACAAAAATACATTGAGTTGTGGTATCTCCCGTCTCCACCTTCAATTCTCATATTAATATAAATAACATTGATTTCACTTTTATTTCTCTGTAAAAAAAAACTATGATTTTAGGTTATAAAAATTATATATACTTCCTATTTTTGAATAAAAAAAATTCCTTTTACACTATATTCAAAAAAATATGTGCATCACATTAAGGGTTAAAAATAAAATAAAATAATAAAAAATAACACATTTAATACTTGTAATAATAAAAATGATATTTTAATAATATTGAATGTGTTTAAATAATATTAGTTAAATTTAAAAATCGTTCTATATGAAATGATAAATTAAACGTTTTTTAATAGTAAAAATGTATGAATATAAATAATTGTTACTTTTATGGTTATTTTAAGATTCTATTTTTTTTTTCCAAAATGAAACTTAATTTATAAAGGGATTATATTATGACATTTAACCTAAATTTAAACTCTTCATTTTTGAGACATTATTTTTTTTCTCATAAACTTATACACAAATTTAAATTTATTAGTAAATTTCCTTAAAAATTATCACATTTATAATATTATTGATATAACTTAATGGCAATATTGTTAATCATGATTAATTTAATTATAATTAGTTAATTTTATTTTAATTTTTGTAAATGAAATTGGTTTTTTAAAATTTTGTATCAAATAACTAATAAGGAAACATATTGATCATAAACACTTATGTTATTTTTACTTCTTCATGGTTATCAAATATTTGGATGCATGATAAATTGTTATTTTTGACTTAAACTTAAGAATATGATATATTTTCATTAATATCGTATTAATTTAAACATAACTTAAATAATAATAGATGAATAATTTAAATTATATATTCATATGTTTAATTGAAAAAAAAATTAACAAATCTAAGATAGTAGAAACCTTTTTTTTCCATGACAAATGAAAAGTTCATAAAATATAAAGTATTTTACTTTAAAAAGAAAATTTTAAGCCTAACATTTTATTATTTTTTTTTTTTGTAAAATAGTGTATAATCTATATATATTTTCTTTGAATGTAACATCTAGAATAAATCTATATATAAAAATGTTTAAAGTGTGGTGTAATAATTAATAGATTGAATGTTTAATTTATTAAATTTTTGTTACTTGACAAGTCTTCAAAAATTAATGTGATTAATTTAGTACTCTAAGTTTTTCGTTTTTTCCAATATATTAAATTAATCAAATTAATATTTGAAAAATAACCTACTTCGTTCACATAAATTTGCAAGCGGTTTTACAATCAAATCAATTATACAGTGACTCGTAGTATGATTGTTTTTAACAATTAAAAAAAAATGATTTATTTTTATAAAAAAATTCTTTCAATGATATAAGTGAATTGGATACAAACGTATTGAGGTATAGTTGAATACTCTCTCAATGCATTATTTGTTGATAACGTGAAACTCTTGACACCTTTTAACATTTTGTTTTTAATAAAGATAATCACAACACACAAAGAGAATGCATGGAACATATGCTTCTGGTTTGGAATACTCTTGAACAACATATTTTGAATACACGTTTATGTGTTAACTAGTTTTGAACATCTTATTTTGAACATGTATTAAGGATTGATTGAGGTGATGATGGCTTGGGTAGGGGATGGTTTTATATAAAAAAATTAAGAAGAAGGGTTAAAAAAAGCGTTTAAGATCAGTGTTGTAGAAGAAAGATCTATTCTCCGTATAGTAGAGAAAAAAAGTTTTATTTTGAGTAACTTAAATTTTAAGTTAAAAGTTTAATTTATTCGTTAAAAAAATAAAATAAAAAAAACTCTTTGATTTAGTTTGATTTCCCTCTACATATATATTTTGATCTTAGAATGTGCATTCGAAAACCTGAATTTATACGAAATAATTGTTAAGTTTTGAACTTTTTAAGATTTACGAATTTGTATCATATGTAATATTTTTATCATGAAAATAATTATAAATTGTAAAAAAATAAAATTATGAGAAAATATGCACTTAAAAAGTTAGATCGTATTTCAATCTTTTAAATATTTTATTTAAAATAATTTATTAATTTTTATTTTATATATAAATATTTTTTTATTAATTTTAATAAAATTTATAGATAATTTATTAAAAAAAGTTATATTTTGATATAATTTAGTTTTATAAATTAAATATATTAATAACTTTAATAAACTTATTTTTATATTTATGTACATTTTAATCATTTTAATTAAATTTAAGTGATTTTAATTCTTTCTTTTTTAATTTATTTTAACTTTTTTATATATTTTTTGCCTTTGACTTATTTCAATTCAATTTAATTTTTTGAACAAAAAATATCTAAACAATAAATTAACAAAAAAATAATTAAATCATCCAAAATATCATATTATCCATTCATTATGTAGAAAAAAAAATATAATTTTTTTTGTAATGTTTGAAGATTGGTAAGTCATTACTTTCATTTCATAACAAAAACTAATTTTATAATGTAAAATGATTTGACGCATTTTTATTTTATTGATTTAATTATTTTTATATGTTTTGTATTTATGAATAAAAAAAATTAAAAGAAATATATTTATAAATAAGTCTTTTAACATTAAAATTTCAAATTTTTAAATAAATTTTGTATGTGATTAAATTATACTTTTTGTTAACTCTAATTTATAACTTTTATATTTAATATTGTGTACATTAAAATATATACTATCTAAATAATTAAATAATTAAATAGAGTGATTATATAATTTTTATATTTATTTTAAAAATAATATTTAAATTTTATATTTATTTTTTTAATATTTTAATTTTATATTTATTTTTTTAATATTTTAATTTTTTGTTATTAAAAATTGATAATAAATAATTATTTTTATATTTTTATTTCATTCTTTGTTTTATAACTTATTCAATTAAAATATTTTTAATTTAATATAATTAAAAAATAAAAAATATATATCATATTTTAATAATAATAAAATTAAATTATTATAAAAAATTGTTAAATAAACAAAATAATAATAATAAGAGTGAAAGTAGGGATAAGTGGAATCGATGAAGGGAAAAAAAAAACAGATTTTAAGTATAGAGATTTAGAATATTTTTGTGTAATAAATAAAGGAAGAAAAAGAATCTACTTGAGTAAGGCTGAAGGCATATACCAAAACAACTCACCAAACTTCATAAATAGCTTTATCTTCTTTTTCTTCTACCGTATCTGTTTTGCTCTTGGCTTTTGATCTTTGGCTTTTGATCTTTGGCTCATCTATCGGTCATCGGAGATGGGTCTTTGGCGATTATATCTCACCTCTATTTGCTTCCTTTTCTTGTTGGTCTCTTGCCAGTCCCTTGAAGCTAAAAAAAATCACTTAATCGAAGGTCCCATAAAAACCATCGTCGTCATTGTTATGGAAAACCGCTCCTTTGACCACATTTTTGGCTGGCTTAAATCAACCCGCCCCGAAATTGACGGCTTAACTGGCAAAGAATCGAACCGGATTTCGGTCTCGGACCCGGACTCTCCAAAAGTCTTTGTCTCCAATGATGCTATCTTCATCGATTCCGACCCCGGTCACTCGTTCCAAGCAATTCGGGAACAGATATTCGGGTCTAACAAAACCAACTCCGTCCCGCCACTGATGAATGGTTTCGTTCAACAAGCACAGACTATGGTCCAAGGCATGTCGAAAACCGTCATGAGCGGGTTCAAGCCCGAGTTTTTACCGATTTACACTGAGTTAGCGAAAGAGTTCGCCGTGTTTGACAAATGGTTCGCGTCAGTGCCCGCGTCAACTCAGCCCAACCGGTTCTACGTTCACTCGGCTACTTCTCATGGTGCCACAAGCAACGTTCGAAAAGATCTAATTCATGGCTTTCCACAGAGAACCATTTTCGACTCTCTTGACGAAAATGGCCTTACCTTTGGAATTTATTACCAAAATATCCCTGCTACTCTCTTCTTCAAGAGTCTAAGAAAGTTGAAGCATGTGATCAAATTCCATAGCTATGAATTGAAGTTCAAGCATCATGCTAAGTTGGGTAAGCTTCCAAACTACGTCGTTGTGGAGCAACGTTACTTTGACGTAAAGGAGTTTCCGGCGAACGATGATCATCCATCGCATGATGTAGCACGTGGACAGAGGTTCGTGAAGGAGGTGTATGAGACTCTGAGGGCGAGTCCACAGTGGAAAGAAATGGCTTTATTGATAACTTATGATGAACATGGCGGCTTTTATGATCATGTGCCTACACCTGTTTCTGGGGTGCCTAGTCCCGATGGGATTACTGGTCCTGACCCGTTTTACTTTCAGTTTGACCGGTTGGGAGTTCGGGTTCCGACGATACTTGTCTCGCCGTGGATTGATAAGGGTACAGGTGAGTATTTCTCCGGGGTTTGATTTTTTGATTTTTTTGTGTTTTTTGATATATACTTATCTAGTTATCTGGGTCAGTAGAGTAGTAAAATGGGCAATTATTTCATTTGCTAGATGAAATATCAACAATTATATGTTTGCTAGATATTTCAAATGTAGTATTTGCAGTTCTATTTTGTTCTTGAAGTAAAAACTACATAAGTTTGTAGTTATACTACTACATTTATAATATACAAAAAACGTATATTATATTTGTAATTATTGATATTTCATCTACCAAATGAAATAATTTCTGTAGTAAAATAGTTGCTTAGCAATCTACTGAATTATGTTCTGATTTTGGTCTTCCTTTAGCTGCTTGTAGTTAGTTTAGTCCCATATTTGGATTTTGGAGTGCAATTAGGGCATGAGAATACTTCTCTCCCAAAGAGGAGAACGAGTTCTGTTCTTTTTACTGTTTCCCATATATGACCTCAATTAAACCAATTCTATGACAAGTTTGTTTGCAGCATTTTCAGGCGAAAGCTTGTTTGTTTTTCCATTTTTTTTTAATTTTCACCAATTTGGAGCGTCGAATATCACACCATAGTCATTTCGGTCCGTTAGACATGGATACTTGATAGAAATGTGAAGTCCATGTAACATAGCTTGTGACTTCCATTACAACCATATTTCTTTACTACCATATAAACCCTTTATTGTATTAACTGGATGCTATCTGATCAAGATTCAGCAGTTTGTTTCATATATAGGTTTCAGTAGTTTGTCAGCTTATCTTCTTTTATTGAAGCCTTTTCTGCCTTTAATTCTTTTAATAGTTTCAGCTTTTGTTCTGTGTATTGACTCGTTTTTACTTGATGCAGTAATTCATGAACCAATTGGACCAACACCATATTCCCAATTTGAACATTCTTCCATTCCAGCTACTGTGAAGAAGCTTTTCAACCTAAAATCAAATTTCTTGACTAAAAGGGATGCATGGGCTGGTACTTTCGAGAATTACTTTTACCTCCGTGACACTCCGCGTGATGATTGTCCAGGTTTGTCCAGTCGTATGACAGTTAAAAAGGATTCTACTTTCTTCTTCTTTCTAGAATTTTTACTACTATTGGACATGTTTTAGGGGCAGTTTACACTTTACACCATTTTTGCTTTAGACGCCTGCATGATTAGTGATTACTTATGAATGTTGGGTTTGTTTTCTGATAAAGAGATAATGCCTGCCATCAAATACTCATATTAGTTGAAATCACTTGAGTAGTCATGAACAGAGAAACGCATGTAAAAATCAATTGGTCGAAAACTTTCGAGAGCACTGATTTATTTTTATTTTGCTGGCAATTTTATTCTAAATATGATATCTGCTTTCAGAAACTCTTCCTGAGGTGAAGAGACAACTGAGACCATGGGGACCCAAAGAAGATGCAAGGCTCTCTGAATTTCAGGTTGAGATGATTCAACTTGCATCTCAGCTCAATGGTGACTATGTTCTCAACACTTACCCTAATATTGGCAAAAGCATGCCTGTTGGTGAAGCCAACAAGTATGCCGAGGATGCAGTAAAAAGGTTCTTAGAGGCAGGCAGGACAGCTCTTAAAGCAGGAGCTAATGAGTCCGCAATTGTTACAATGAGACCTTCACTCACCAGCAGGAAGTCAAGCTGCATATGATAGTAACTACATTCAAACCTACTGAGATTTAGTAAGTCAGCCACGATATACACAACTATTATAACGTAGTGCCCTTGTAAATATTGTAACTACATACATATGTAGAGCGATTAAATGCTGCCAATCATTTTATGAATCTATATACTAAAGGTGTCAACTTGATTCTGATATTAAGTAATTTATGGTTGCCCAGAATCGGTTATTATTATCATGAGACACATCTGTTTAATGATCTTATTGGTATGTTTCACCTTATGGTTCTGTTTGTACATAAGTTACTTTATTTTTTTTTATATATATATAAATACACATTGTGGGTTGGTAATTCAAATAAGGAGCTTCCAGAAAGAAATCTAAGTAATTCAAGTAAGGGAACTTCCAGAAAGCTTTGGTATTTAGTGATAAGACTCTTCATCTTATTTTAAATCTATTAATCTTAATCTTCTATATATAAAAGCGATGATGTCATTTTAGTCGTTCTCTCAGCTTTTCTTTTTTAACTTTTGGTTGCTTTCTTTTTAAGTAAATATATATTTTATTTATCTATACAAATAAATATTAAAATATTTTAAAATAAATACACTTTTATTTATACAAACAAATAAATATTAAAATATTTTTAAAATAAATATTCTTATTTATACTTACAAATAAATATTAAAATGTCTTTAAAATAAATGTATTTTTTTTTACTTTTAAAAAAATATTTTATATATATATATATATATATATAAATAAATATCAAAATATCTTGAAATAAATGTATTTTTTATAATTATAAATAAAAAAACAAAAATAAATAATGACATTACATTGATTGTTATTAGGTTTCACTATTCTAATATTTTTTATACTTTTTTTCTTTTTGTTGATTTTTTTAAAAAGATATTTTAAAAAATAAATATACTTTTTATTTATATACAATTAAATATCAATTTTTTTTAAATAAATACATTTTTATTTATACATATAAATAAATATCAAAATGTTTTTAAAATAAATAAAATTTTTATTTATATACATAAACAATATCAAAATATCCTTAAAATAAATAATTTTTTTATAATTATAAATAAAAAGACATAAATAACTAATTAACAGTATACTAATTATTTTTTCACTTCTACTATTTTTTTTACACAAATAAATATGCTTTTTATTTATAACACTAATAAATGTCAAAATATCTTTAAAATAAATACATTTTTACAATAGTTGTTTTGTTAGTTTATTATGGACCATTTTGATTACTTTTTACTTTTTAAATTTTTATCTATTTTTCGTATACTAACAAATATCAAAATATAATTATATCTTTTTTTTTATTAAAAAATATACTTATCTCATTCATTTTTTATTTTTTTACTATCCACTAGTTATTTTTTGTGTTTTTATTATATATTAATAAATATCAAAATATCCTACTTATTAAATTTAAATATTTGTATTTAAATACATTTTTTAAATAAAATATTATAAAATAATATTAATTATTGTACGATAATTAATATTGTTATATAATTAATAAATTTAAATAACATAACATTATTTATATTTTAGAAGTAATATTAGTATTTTAAATCAATCATCATACAAAGATAAAAAATATATATTACTTAATAAATTATTTATAAATAACATGTTAGTTTGAATTTTTTTAAAATAAATAATTTTATCATAGTAATTATATTTTATATACTTCCTCGTATATAGCACGGTTACAAAACTAATGCATATAAAAAATAAGAGTAAGCTCCCTTTTGTTTCAGTTTTTGTCTTCATTTTTTTTATAATTATAATGTCCAATTTTTATAATATAAATAATATAATAATGATATTAAATTATATATTGTCATAATATTAAAATTTACACATATTTTTATGTTTTTAAGAATGGCACTTATTTGATTATAAAATTATGAAAATTTTCTTTTTAATCTATATGAAAAGTTGGAGTTGCGTACTTTTGTTGATGGTAGTCATGCATTACTTTTTTCTTCTTCCTTTTTTTTTCTATTAAACTATCAAAAGTGAGAGTTAATTCACTTTTGTTGCTCATCGTCGTAATATATTACTTTTTTTTTTCTTTTTTTAATTATAATGTCAATTTTATACTGTAATATAAAAAAAATTAATTAAGAATGTATATAATAATCATATTAAAATAATATATTATGATAATATAAAAAATTTAACTTATATTTTTAAAGATGACACTTACTATTTACCAATTATCTATAAAATTAAGACGGTTTTCTTTTTGATTTATATAAAAAGTGAGAGATGCTCACTTTTGTTATCCTTCGCCGTTAAGTATCACTTTTTTTTAATTATAATATTAAATTTATATTATAATAAAAAAGTAAATTTTTAAAACATAAATATATACGATAATAATATCAATTATATAATGTGATAAAATCAAAATTTGAACTTGTAGTTTTAAAGATAGATATATATTTTATATTAAGGATGAGCAACTTATCGAAACTATCTGTTTTTGGCTAATCTAAATTTGATTTGATTTGAATGGATTTAAAAATTTTTAATTCGAATTGAATCCAATAAGATAAAATTGATATTAAAATTTATTAATAAATTATTATCATATATAAAACAAATAAATCATAACATACATAAATTTAAATTTTAAATTGATATTTTTGTAACAAATATCATTATTTATTATTACAATTAAAAAAAATCAAAAGAATAACAAGTATGTTTATATAATTATTAAATTATTATAAATATATATATTTTAAAGCTAAAATAATAATATAATATAATTATGATATACATAATATTTAAAAATAACATATTATAAAATAAAATATATATTTATTTATAATTTAATAACTATTTTCTTAGTTATTATCTATACACAAATATGATAATTCAACACAAATATAATCTGATTATAAGAATTGATAGACTCAACCTATTAATTAAATGTGTAATCAGGAATAACATGAATCACCACCCAATAGAAGTGTAACAACTTTCATGTGATTAAAATTGAAATTTTTATACTTCGAAACAATTACACTTAGGTTAATTGAAATTTTTAACCCAAATAAGGGGTGAAAATACCAACCTATGAAATCTTTTCGTGAGCTCTATTTCAACTGGATTAAGTAGACTTCATAATGTGAATTAATCAGATACCACAACGATATTACAATAAAAAATTCTTAATCCAACACACCACAAAAAGGCCATTAGATTATAAAGAATAGCTTGTGGTAAACACATTAATGACGGTGTACATCATATGCTCTTATCCAAACTAACGATATGCATATACATGAAAAACATAACAGTATGTAAATTAGGCAAACATATCAGAAAAGTTATAAAAGATAAAGAATAGCTGTATGTTGTTTATGAAAACCATTCGGTAGTAAATAATCCATTAAACAGAATAAATAGTATACAACTCGATAAACAATATAAAAGTAAATATCTCTATTAGTCGGGACACTTAACCTAACTGCTTATACTATCTTTGCTTGTTGTCAACATCGCACCTAATTCAAGTGGATCCAAGCTTATCCCCGATGCTCCATCACCATGTGAAATGATCGACTACTGATGGAAAAAAACTCCTAACATGCATACAAATTGTGACCCCACAACACCCAGTTGTACATGACACACGAATAAATAGGTTCCTCATTTATGCACCACGTTGCAACCTTGCAATACCCAACTAACACACCACACACTACCATATATATTTCTCACCTATGGGAATTGTTGCATCCTTACAACTATTGACCAACACATAGCATACCACTACATAAGCTCCTCACCTATAGGAATTGTTATATCTTTGCAATTATCAACCAACACACGACACCACACCATAAAGGCTCATCTCTTATGAAAACTATTGCACTCTTGCAACTATCACCTGATATATGACAACTCAACACTAAGAGTAACTTCTCAAATTGATGTGGCTCTTCACTAGCCAATCATATATTTTATCTCTCATTAAAATTTTACTTAATCTCACATTTTTTACACTTATTCCAATGTTTAAGAAATATAAGAGAGAATTTGCTCTAATGTTCTGCATCACATAAATGTTATACTATTTCTCGAACATTCAGAAGGAGAACAGATCACAAACGGACTAGGGAAGTCAAGTGTCAAATGGGCAGAGCTTATCCTAATTATGAAAAAAAACAAGTCAAATAGGAGAATTTATAGAAAAATTCTAAGGCTCTCGCACTATTGTTGCCCTTTCGTCGACCACTTGCCACCCAAAGTTGACGAGGGGGCGACGAACACCCCGACGAGGTAATAGAAAACCAACAACTACAATATCGATGATCGAATGACTCAACACAACAAAGCAAACAAAGTCCCCAATCAAACGCCACGACAACTAACACTCAACAACGCAAATTATATGCAAACTTAGAAAGTGAGTATATATAACAAGAAAATACAAAAAGTGTATCCTAAATGATACGGAGTCACCATTAAACAATTTTACAAAAGATAGATAAAAATATCAAATAAAATACAAATATTATATTTTGCATAGAGATTGCTTACATCAAAAGAATAAGACTTATATAAACGATCAAATATAATATATAATAAAATCACCAAATACAATAATTCATACGAGATATGATATATTTATTATATGAAATTTTTTGTATTTATTGATATATAAAAAAACTTAAGCTAAAAAGTTATTAAAAAAATTAAAACTTATAGTTAAAAATGAATAAGGAAGGATATTTGTGCATCACATGATTAAAAAATAACTACAAAATATATAAAAAGCCAGTGTTGCAAGTGTGAAATCAATATATTTGTTATAAGTGATATAAGTTGTTTCAATGTATTAATATTAATGTCACACTTATATATATATATATAATATTTGATATAAGTGATATACGTTGGTAGAGTATATTGATGTTACACTTATATATATATATAGTATTAAATAAGATGTTTTTGTTTGAATGTTATTTTTAAAAGTATTATGAAAAAATATTTTTTTAAGAGAAATTTAATTTTTCTAAAATATCATTATACTAATATTGATACTCTTTATGATAGTGGATAAAGATTAATACGGTGGATAAGAAGCAATAGAGTTCTCTTCAAATCATAATTTTATTTCTGAATAGAATTTGGTTAGTTTTTGCTTTACTTATTTAAAAAAAAAAAAACTCAAATTCCATTTAAAGCACAAATCGTTGAGATTCTATGATTCTCACATGCCATTAAATATTAAAAAGTTTAATTTAGAAAATATCCCATAAACCACGAACCAGAAGAAAAGGAATCGTATTCAGCCCCTCAACCCAACATTCTTTCTTGAAGTCAGAAGGGCCTAATCTAGTCCAAATCAACCCCTTCTGATTATTGTTTTCCTTTTCGTTCCCTGTGTTTCTTCGATTTAGGGTTTCTGTACAGCACAATCTATCAATTTCAGAAACCCTAATTCCCAAGAAAATTATTTATCACAAATCCCTTCGTATTTTTTCGTTGGAAACTTATATTCACTTTCTCTGGCCAACAATGAAACCCACGACGAAGAATAAGAACAAGAGGAGGTCACAGGCTCGGAAGCGAGCTGTTTCGAAAGAGAACGATCAAGAGCAGAAGGTGATCCAGACGCTAACTGAGGCTTTCTCTTCTGCTTCTATAGACGATGTCGTTTCTGCATATCGAGAAGCCAATGGTGATCCTGACAAAGCTGCCGAGTTCTTAAGTCAAAGCTTCTTTGACTTCACGGATGATCCGTCAACGAGTTCGATGTCGAGTGGAGATTCGGTTTCGGTTTCGGGATCGGGATCGTCGGAGGGGTTTGTGGAGACGATTTGTGTTGAAAATATGGTAAATGAAAAGGTTTGCAGAGAGAGGAAGCATAAGAAGGTTGTTGCAGTTACAGGCACTGTTTCTTCGATAATAGGGAAGGAGTATGTGAGATCGAACCCCAGGAGGGATTCAATGGCGATGGGTAAGTTAAAGGTTTATCAAAAGGGGTTTGGAGCTGAGGAGATTGAGGAGGCGGAGCAGTTTCTCTACTCAATGCTTGGAAAGGAGTCTGAGCTTAGCTTGACCATTGTTAAAGATGTATTATGTGAGTTTATGCTCTTTTATTTATTTATATACGTTTCTGAATGTCTAAAGGCGAATGCTTCAGAGACAAAAAGAGCAAGAGGGGGGTATGGGGTGGACAAGCTAGGTCGAGACACGAGATGTTTGGGTTCTTTTGTTTGCAATTGCATGTATATATGAAAGTCCTTTTTGTTTCTATAGCTTTCCGAAGTTTCGATTTCTCCGATATTTAAGCAGTAAGATGTATGCTTGTAGAATGAAAAGTTAATCGAGGACGACGTATTTGTCAATCTGTCTTTTGTGTTAAGTGACACTTTAAACGATGTTTGGATTTTAGTAAAAATTTAATTGGTGAATTCAGTTTATGGAACAGGTTCAATACATCTTAGAAATTACTTGGAAATTTTTATATGTGCAACCCTAATTTTTTTTACCCAACAAAAAAGATAAGAAAGTAAATGCAGGATATTATATTTTAACTTTCATTATTTAGGCCTTGCTTTTGTTCACTTGGACTTCTATTTTTAAATTTTCTTTAAAGTTTGCATGTGTTTGTGTATTCATGCTTGCACATAGGAGGCATCAGAATCAAGTCTACTTTTGCAATTAGTAAAAGCAATTAGTTAGATTGCTGGCGTGTTGCATGATCCAGTAGATTTATTTTTGCAGGTCAATGTGGATTTGATGTTGAAAAGGTAATGAGCTCGCGAGTTTGATGCTTGGCCAACTACTTCCTGTGCACTTCCATAATAACTTATATCAATTTATTTAATTTTTCTTTCTCAAATTTCCCTCCATATTCTTTCTGTTTACATCAAGAGTTGATTTTTTGGTTTTTCAGTCGGAACTAGGGAAACCAAAAGACATTTATCTTGAGGGGCATGAGGCACATGCACACTTTTTCTTTTTTCTTATTTTGTTTTTCCATAGATACTCTTATAATTTTTTATTCTTTTTATTTTTATGAATACACTTGCAGGAATCTGTTAACATGTATTGCCACTGACTCCATAAATATTGGCAATAATGCTTTTGTTTCATTGTTGATTTTTATTGTTACCGCAGCAGAACTATAGCCAATGACCCATCATTGCCAATTAACTTAAAAAGCTTGAAAAAATAAGTGGTCTAAATTTTGTGTGATAGAATTGTGGTAGATGAGTAAAAATTTGGATTGAGTACTCTAGGAGTTACTTTGCTTGTGTCAAGTGGACTCTTTAGTCATTTTGTTTTCACAATGGATACTTAGATCACTCTCTCGGTAAAAATAAAACATGTTAAAAATGGGACATATTAGTCACTTTTTGAATAGTACAATATTATTTTATTAATAAAAATTTCTAACAAAATAATAAAGTATATTTAATGGGTGAAAAATTGTCATTTTAAAGTTTTTTCTCCTTTATACCCTTCTCTCTTATTTTGGTTAAGTGTTGGAGCCATTTTTCAGCAATAAAGTTAAAAATATCAACATTTTGGAGCTACATTTTTTACATTTTTCATAGATTTTTTTGTCAATCTTCTCTATTTTCTCTATAGCAGAAAAAGAAAATGAGCTATAATATACTCACTCCAAATTGTTAAGAGTGTTAGATTATAGATGATTGACAAAAAAATCTATGAAAATTGTAGAGAATGTAATTGAAAAATGCTAATGTTTTTAGCTTTAGAGCTAAAAAAATAGCTTCAAAACTGAACCAGAAAAAAGGGAAGGGTATAAAAGAGGAAAAAATTTAAAATAACAATTTTACCTTTATTAATTATACTTTATTATTCTGTCAGAATTTTTTTATTAATAAAATAATATTATATCATTCAAAAAGTGACTTAAGTGTCCTTTGTGAAAGCAAAGTGACTAAAGTGTCCACTTGAAACCACCCTCCTAAAAAATTAGCATTCTTGCTCTTTCTCTTTAGATGTCTTTTTAACGAGAAAAAAAGGTACTTGTATGGTTATATCATGTTTTGTTATTGTAACTTATAAAATAATAAATAATTATTTTTTCTTAATACTAGAGAGAGAGAGAGAGAGGGGGGGGGGGAGGGGAGAGAGAGAGAGAATTATGTACTATTATATAAGATATTGAATTTCATTAGTATATGGGATTGTCTGTACTGTAGTAAAGTATTCCCGCCTTCTATGACATATGGTAAAGACGTGGCATTTCTTTAGAAGTTCTTTGGTTTGAATCCCTGTCTCGTAATATATTTTTTAAAAAATAAAAAATTGTATGGCATTCCTGTAATATATTTTTTAAAAAATAAAAAATTGTATCATTCCCATTTTACTGTGGAGAGTAATCTAAGGTAGTAGAACACATTGTTTATAATTGATGGATTTTTAATAGAAAATAGATGGTGCAATGAGATATGTCGGTTAATGCATTTAAATTTCTAATAGTGTTATCATTATGAGTTATGGTTTTACATTTTTTATCAAGTGCAGCTCAGTTTGGATGATCTCCATAATAGTTATGTATTCACATTACAATGCTAACAAGGAGTTGCATGCATCTAGGATCTACATTACACTGTTTTCTCATTAAGTATGTGAAAATCTCTACCTTTCATTTTTGCTTTAGTTTTATTATTTGAGATTTTCCAGGCTTTGGATGTATTGCTTGATTTGTCATCCTCCACTCAAGGAAAGTTCAAGAATGGTTCTCATGATAGTTTGGACCATAAAGAAGAGTCCATTTATCCTATTGAACATTGCGACACTGTGAGTACAATGATTTTTTATCTGTTAATTATGCATCATATTTCTTCCTAGCTCTGTTTATGGCTAGAGTTGGCCCCCTTTTTTCTACATGTGAGATTTGTGCATATCTGGTATCAAGAATTTTCACTTTTTTAGTTTGTAATTTGTATCCTGGTGTTGTGCTTCTTACGTGCTATCACTGTCATTAGCTTTTTACTACATTTCAAGAAGTGTGTATAGATGATTGCTTGGTATCTATGAATATTTGTAGTATTATGACTTCGTTAAGACATTTCCTTTCTAATTCCACGCTCGATTGCTCGTGATTTATTTTAGAAAACAGTAAAACCATGTTCTGTTTTTTCTTAATTCTGTTTAGGAATTGATCACATAAAGGATTTTGTGGAAGCACTATGTTGATTCTTGTTTCTTATTTAAACTTATTTTTGGATTATTTTTATTCTTATAAACATCATGATTTTGCTCTTGTCCGTTAACATGTACAGTAAATCTTGCTCGTGTGGAACTTTTTGACAGGTTACAGATAGGTCATCTGATTGTCTTTCTCATTCATCCCAATGTGAGCTACAGGATAGCATCTGGTCTATGGGCTGTACCTGCAGGTAACTTTTTATGTCTACTTGTTTAGCATTATTTGTCCCTCCCACCCTTTTTGGCCCCCAAACCTACCTTCTTACCTACGAAAAATATTCCCAATCATGTTGCACAGATCCTTGTGGTACAAGTTGTCTTACAGTGCATGTCTGTTGTCATCTTAGGTCTTTGTTAAGGCTTTATTAGGAACCTAGGAGGTGATGTGATAAGATTTTTTCTGGTTTACAAAATTCCCAACTGAGTTCTTTATGCCATTTCCATTATCCTGACAATGAATATGAGTCATAAGACATATGCTGGCATATTAATATGCTACTGTTCTGTCCCTTTCCTACCTACCTACCTACCTACCCAAAGGAGAAACAAGGGAAAAAGAGAAACGAACCAAATATTTCAGGAAGGCTTAAGAATTTTAGTAGAAACATTACTTGTAGTGCAAGTAATGTTATAGTAACAGTAAGTTGGAACCTTTTTATTTGATTATCCTGCTTGAGAGTATTAGTCATTTGTCAATTCTTGGGCCTTTTTAGAGACATGAGTTGATAAATTTGATACTTTGTGCCATTATGAAGCACAGTAAAATGTGTTGTTTTGTAATTCTTTACTTGATAAATATGCTATTGTAGAGATCTCTTGTAGAGTCTTATAATAAGATCGAGTTTCATCTAGTTTAGTTCAGTATAAATTTATTGTAATCTTCTACCATACAAGACAATCCTTCAACCTTAGTTATTTTCTCCCAATAGGAATTATGCCAAGGTTCTTGCTAGTTCTGAAGTGAATTGTCCTCCTAGTCAAACAACTCATTCAGATCTTTCCCATAAGGTGTTGGAATCTTTGTTTAACATCTCCAAGACATCTGAATATGAATCAAGTACCATGAATTGGAGGAATGTTGCAAAGAAGTTGCAGCTACTGGTACCCCACTTGGATGATTCTCCCTCTAACAATGCAGAACAGAAGCAGGAAATTTATGGTATTGAAGATTTATCATTTATGCTTCTTTTGAGTTAATGCCTTTTTGCCCTCCATTGGATTTGAATTTCATAATCTCAGCTCTTACGATCCTTTCTCCCCCCCTTTCTCCTTTTTTGCCATAATGTAGTGTCTTTTATTTTTATACAAGCTACTTTATGATGGTTTTATAAAGAATAAAGACTACACTATTCTTATGAATTAGCAGCTTTTTGGGATAGCAACTTATGATTTTGTTTCTTGTACTCATAGCTGAAGGAGATGAGTACGCTGTTTTCAGACAAAATGCAAAGGAACACTGGAATTCAATGAGATCCTACTATCAGAAGGTAAGACTAACTATATTTTTAGTTGGTGGATGATTTTTGTAGTTGACTCATTAGCACTATTTTTGCAGGCTGCAACAGCATATGCAAAGGGATCACGGGAATATGCTTCTTATCTTTCTGAACAGGTTGGTTATTATTTAAGAACTTGTTTTAGTTTCAGTCTCCTTCAATGTCTATGTTTTCATTCTCTCACTTTTTGTTGAACGCTGAGAATCTGCCTGTTGTATATGAAACTTTTTTTTCTTCCATCTGATAGGATTGTGGTTCATGTTAAGTGGTTAGTAGATAGATAATAATTATATTATGATACAAAGTATTATTTATGTGATAGATTTGAATCTCTCTCAAGAAAGTTATGTGTCTCTCACTTATTGATAGTTCTTATATGGGCTACTAGGCTAGAACTTTTTATGTTGAATTGTTGCTTAATCTGTCCAGGACAGTAATATATCTGTATTTCTAGCATCGTCTTAATTTCATCTCATTCCTTTTACTTTTCCTTGTGTCCTTGAAACAAAAAGGTTTTCATTTTGTAGCCAACATTTGTGACTTACACTACTACATGCCAGTTTATCTCAATACTAGTTTATGTAAAGCTAGTGATGAACCTGATGTCAGATTTTTGTTTTTTAGGGTAGGAGACAAACAAAATTGGCACAGAATGCTGATGAAAGGGCCAGCAAGAATATATTCAAAGCTAGGTTGGTACATTAATAAAAAGAAAATTCAGTTAACTATACCTTTATCTTTTGATGATCAACTAGGCAATTGCTATTATCTACAGAAATAGGAGCATAGAAAATGTAATAACAATTGATTTGCATGGGCAACATGTAAAACAAGCAATGAGCCTCCTGAAAATGCATCTTCTGTTTGCAGCATATGCCCAGAGTAAGATGCCTTGACCTCTCTCTCTCTCTTATTTCCTGTCCCCTTTCTGTTTTCCCTCTGATGAGATTGCCTTTTCTTTAGTTATTCAACCTTCAGACCCAACTTTATGACTTCTGGTGAAGTGGGTTAGAACTGGCAGAAGTTTAAGAAAGATGAAGAATAAAGCATTTTATGTACCAGCCAATTTTATTGTGTAATTTTTGTATCACAATCGTATATTAATTACTATTATCTATATGGATCAGCTGTTCAGCTTCTCAGGATTATCACAGGATGTGGGTCACATGGTGTAGGCAAGTCAAAACTAAAACAATCGGTATGATTTTTATCTGTTTTGTCATTATGGATGGTGAGAATAGGAGATAGAAGTGAGACTTTGACTTTTTAAGAAGGTTTGGTTAGTTTAGGTTGTGTTTCCAAATTTAATCAGTACAGTGTATTTGGTTGTGGCAGAGGTTTGGTTTTTATATAACTTGTGGCTCTAGCATTTGCATTTGCAGAGGCAGGTTAGTCTAGGTTGTGTTTCCATCTGTCAGTTGATAAACTCAAAACTGGCAACTTGTCTGTTCAGTAAACGTGAGAAGAGAAATTTTATTTTAATTTTTAAATTATTTTTCTATCCTTGCTTCCCATGATTTCCTTAAAATTAGAATGTTGACCATTAAGGAATGAATTGGTGCTTCATAAAACTAGTGAATGCATGTCCCCCCAATTTTTCCCTTGGATAAACTTGTTTGTTTACAATCATGTAGGTTATTAATTTATTGAAAAAAGAAGGAATAGGGTGGAGTGAAGAGAACCAAGGAACATTGCTCGTCAAGCTATCTGGACAAGAAGAATTTAGCTTTCTGGATTCTTTGAGTGATACTGAAGATGTGCTTTAGCAAATTAGCTTGCTGGTGAGTTCAATGAGAGCAATATGGCCTGGATAGAAGGAAGTCAAATTTGACCGAAATTTGTTAATAGCATTGCTTGTATTATATGTATTCAACTATTCTTGATAGGTAGTTGACATGTTGGGTATAATCTCATGTCACTTAGTTTTCTTGGGCCAGATCTCACATGTTAGCCTCTCTCTATCCACGCATAGGTGGAATACCTGAATAGACTAATCCTTAATAAGCCAATGACTCAACCAACAAACTGTGGAGTTTGTGACTTTCTAATTTGAGTAAATTATGACACATTCTACCTTGATATTGGCATATTATTTATGTAATTTATTTGATCTTCTCACTTAAACTATTATTTTTATTCAATTATGTGGAAAATGGCGTTGAAATTTTTGTCTTTGTATTATTCTTTGTACAATTAAAAGCTGGGATTGTAGACTTTTTTTTGGCAAGCTCAATATAACATTGAGATTATAACTATAAAAAAAATTTATACATTCGTGTACTTTACTTCCATAGGTATATTTAATCCAAAACAAAAATGGTTACAGAAGAAAATATTATGTAATATTTTATCTTTTTTTCTCTGTTAATTCTAATATAATACACCATTATAAATAGGAATAAAAAATTAGACAAATGTCTATTAATCTAGGAATATAAGAGTTGATATCAAGAATTAAATTATAACTTATAGTTTGTTTTACACTACCTGTACAATATTCTTTGAACGTTTACACTTTCTTTCAAATTGAGAAATAGATATTAATAATTTTTAACTTGTAACTCAATTCTTCGAAGATTGTTCGAGATAACATTTTGGTAAGGATATCTGCAATTTGGTGATTAGTAGATATATATAGTAGGTTTACAATTTTTCTATCTAACTTTTCTTTAATGAAATGACAATTAATTTTTACATGTTTGGTTCGGTCACGATGAATTGGAATTTTTGTAATTCTTATTGCACCTTGATTGTCATAATGCATGTTGATAGTTTCAAGACTTGTGAAGTCAAGTTCATTGAGTAGTCTTCTTAACCACATTCCTTCACAAATCTCATGAGACATAGCTCTAAATTCAGCTTCTGCACTGCTGCGAGTGATTACTAATTGTTTCTTACTTTGCCAAGTTACAAGATTTCTCCATACGAACGTACAATATCCAGTGGTAGATCTGCGATCCAATATAGAGCCTGCCCAGTTAGCATTTGCAAAGACTTCAATTTTTCTGGTGGGATTCTTACTGAAGTATAATCCTTTTCCTGGTGTCATCTTGAGATACTTGAGTATACGATAGATCGCTTCCATGTGTTCTTTAGTGGGACTGCTCATAAATTGACTTACAACACTTACTAAAAAACCAATATCTGGTCTAGTGTGGGATAGGTAAATGAGTTTTTCCACTAATCTTTGATAACGACCTTTGTTCACAGGTGTACTATTTTCTGTACATATTTCCTTTGAGATATATATATATGCCCTTTTTTGTTCGTGCTACTTCTATTCCTAGGAAATGTTTGAGATTGTCTAGATTTTTGATCTCAAATTCCTTGGCAAGGAATTGTTTGAGTTTATTCATCTTAATTGTAGAATTACCTGTTAGAACAATATTATCTACGTACACAATTAGGATAACTATTCTGTTATTGGAGAAGTGTTTGACGAATAGTGTGTGATCTGATTGGCATTGATTGTACTCATATCTCTTCAGAACTTTAGAGAACCTATCAAACCAGGCACGTGGAGACTGTTTCAATCCATATAAGGATTTCTTAACTTTGCAGACTCTATTGGTTGGAACAGGAGATTCAATTCCAGTAGGAATGGCCATATAGACTTCTTCTTTGAGATCACTATTAAGGAATGCATTCTTGACATCTAATTGATAGAGAGGCCAATCCAAGTTAGATGTTAGGGAGAGAAGAACACAAATAGTGTTGAGCTTTGCTACAGGTGCAAAAGTCTCTTGATAGTCAATCCCATATTTCTGAGTGAATCCTCTAGCCATAAGGCGAGCTTTGAGTCTTTCTATACTGTTGTCTGCTTTGTGTTTGATTGTAAAGATCCATTTACACCCAACAACTTGTTTGCCCGATGGTAATTCTATGATCTCCTAAGTCTTATTTTTCTCTAAGACATTAAGTTCTTCACGAATAGTTATCTTCCATTCAGGTACCTGAAATGGTTCATGAATGGAATTTGGAATCTGTATCTGATCAAGGTTGCTGATAAATTTCTTATAACTTGGTGAAAGATTTTTATACGAAACAAAGTTGTAAATGAGGTGATTTGTGCAAGATCTTACACCTTTCCTTATAGCAATTGGAAAATTCAAATCATTAGGAGGTAACTCAATAATAGGAGGTTTAGTGATGTTACCTTGTGAATTATCAGAGTGGCCTGTATTCGGGTTGGATTCCTGGACTGGCTCAAGATATGCTCGGTTCTCCGCTCTTTCTTGAGTTGTTTTCCTCCTAGAATAGACAAGAAGATCATTGTTTGGGACATGAAAGTTTGGATATGTTAGTAGAGAAGTTGAGGATTCATTGGGATTATTAAGAGTATTTATTTGAGACACTGATTCACTCTCTTGAATTTGTGGGATAGGATTTGTGGGAGATTGAGTGGTTATGCTATTCCAAAGTTGGTGTTCATTGCGTATGTTCTCCCCTTAAATGGCAGGTTTGGAATAGTACAAATATTGTTCAAAGAATATGACATCCATTGTATTATAGAATTGTTTTTTGATAGGATAGAAGCATTTGTATCCTTTCTGGTACGATGAATACCCTAGGAATATGCATTTGATGGCTCGGGGATCAAGTTTACCTCTATGATATACATGAACATAAGCAGAACATCCAAATTTTTTAAAGGAAATATGGGACACTATTTTGGTGTGTGGGTATGACTCAAGTAGAGTATTGATAGGTGTTTTAAACATGAGGACACAAGAGGGCATCCTATTGATAAAATAGGTAGCTGTAAGAACAACTTCCCCCCAGAAATATTAAGAGACATGATTTGTGAACATGAGGGATCTAGCTACCTCGAGAAGATGCATATTCTTCCTTTCAGCCACCCCATTTTGTTGAGGTGTGTCAACACAAGAGCTTAGATGGATAATCCCTTGACTTAATAGATAATTAGTAAGGGTGGAAGCGAAGTATTCTTTAGCATTGTCAAATTTCAATACTTGGATTTTTGTTTGAAATTAGGTTTGAATCATGGTATTGAAATTTTTAAAAATTTAATCTGCTTCAGATTTTTCTTTCATTAGAAATAACCAAGTGATTCAAGTATGATCATTTACAAATGAAATGAACCAACGTGTCCTTGTGATGGTTTTGGTCGAGAAGGTCCCCAAATATCAATGTTAATTAATGAGAAAGGATGTGATTTTTTATCTGGAAGATGAGGATATGGAGTTTTAACATGTTTTGAAAATTGACATACTTCACATTGAAAATCCTTTGAATTTTTATTTCTAAAGAACAAAGAGAATTTTTTTTGTAAATACAGGAAATTATGATTACCTAAGCGATAGTGATTCAACATGATTTCACCGTTATTATTGGAATTAAGATTTAGCAAAGCTTTATTCTGATAAGAAAATTCAGATACAGCTTGGAGGGCTTGTATTGTTGGAGGGTCTTTACTTCGTAAGAGATAGAGTCCCGAGCATTCTTTAGCACTGTCAATCATATTTCTCGAACCTAAGTTATGAAATTCACATAAGTTATAAACAAATTTAGCCATACAATTTTTATCACGAGTGAGTTTAGTAATTGATACAAGATTACAATCAAGTGTGGGAACAAGAAGGACAAAATCTAGAATAAAGGAGTTTGAAATTTTGGCTAAACCAATTCCTGTTACTTTGGATACTGAACCATTGGAAATTCTAACAATGTGTCTGTTTTGGTAGGTTTTAAGATTCATGAGAAAAGAAGCATCACCTTTTATGTGGTCTGAAGCACCTGAATCAACAATCCATGGTCTCATAACCTGTTTCACACTAAGAGCGTTGAAGGTGTTACCTGATTGAGATATAGTGGCAGATGATGTGGGCAAGGACTGTCCAAATAATTTCTGGAGGAGATCAATCTATTCCTTGCTAAATAGAGCAGATTTAGGGGACATAGTTCCATGAGATTTGGATAGAGTTTTTCCATAACTTTCTTTGTTGATGTGCTGTGCGGAGGGTGGTTTCCAATCAACTGGCTTTCCATGAATTTTCCAGCAGGTTTCCTTAGTGTGACCAGGTCTATGACAATGATCACACCAAGATCTTCCTCTACGAGGAAAGTTTTATGTAGTATGAAAGTGCTGATGTCCTCAAATAGCAAGTGCATATCCTTCTCCAGTGACTGAAATGGTAGAATGAGGACCCATCATCGCCTTTTTCCGACTCTCTTCTTGACAAACTTCAAAAAAGGCTTCACGAATTCCTGGCAAGGGTTTGGTTCCTAGAATTCTACCGTGTACATTATCAAGATCTTTATGGAGCCCCAGTAAAAATTTGAAAACTCGCTTCTTGTCAATAATCTATTTGTACAAGATGTTGTCTGCTGGACATGTTCATTCGTGAACCTTAAAGAGGTCTAATTGCTACCAACATCGAGTGAGAGAGTTAAAGTATTGGATAACTGATAAATCTCCTTGACAAAGATCATGGAGGATGCTTTCGATCTCAAATAGTTTAGACATATTATCATAACTGGAATAAGTGTCTGTAGCGCATCCCATATTTCTTTGGCAGTTTTGTAGAGAAGAAAGTTCTCTCCAATCTCGTTTGTCATAGATTTTTTCAACCAAGACATCACCATATTGTTTTCAGATTTCCATGTTCTGTATTGTGGATCATCTTTGTTCGGGGCTACTACATCTCCAGTGAGGTAGTCATCTTTCATCTTTCCGTATATAAACATCATGATGGATTGAGATCACTGAAGGTAATTGTGCCCATTTAATTTGTGACTAGTGATGGGCAGAAAATTATTTTCTATGGAACCAGTAATTACAGGTTTTCCTGTGGCCATTGGTGTTATTTTAATTGGGGTTTAAATGTGGGATAATTGGGCTTACCAATGTGAGTTATACGGGTTGAAATTTGTTATTGGGCTAGCTGGGCTAAAATTTGTTATTGGGTTGGGTTGGGCTGGGCTGGATTGAAATTTGTTATTGTGTCAGGTTGGGCTGGACTGGGTTGGGTTGGGATGGGTCGGATTGTGCTTGGGATGGGCCGAGTTAGGTTAGATTACAAATGCAATGCATATTGGAAACATAATGCAAATATAGGAACATATTGCATGACTGGAATTGCGGGACTTACTGACTAAACCAGATGGTGATGATGATGAACCAGATGATGGGCGACGACGATGGACCAGATGATCAACGACGATGATGAACCAAATAGTTGGCGACGACGATGAACCAGATGGTTGATGGTGCCTGAGTTTTGCGTGATTTGATGACTAATGTCTCGTGATTTTGGGTGGTCGACAACGATGATAGATTTGGTAGTTACGAGAGCTGTGGAAAATGGCTCACGATTAATGGGAAATGGCTCACGATGATGACTAGTTTGAGCAGAGATGGATGGCGATGAGTGATAGTCTACTGTTTCTTAGATGAACAATGACTTCTGCTGAAATAGAGAACCACCAGGATTGACGTCGGAGAACAACACATGAAATGGTTCAATTTGTTACCACCGTTTGAGACGAGAGGTAGAAGAATAGTGCTCGAAGAATTTGAATTTCAGGAAAAATTCCTCAGACAGAGTTGGTGAAAAAATGTTTTGGATTTAAGAAATGCCTTGATACCATGAAGAAAATATTTTGAGTGATGATGAAGAAAATATGAAGTAATATTCTATCTCTTTTTCTCTATTAATTCTGATAAATCTACGACACTATAAATAGAAATAAGAAATTAGACAAATGTTCTAATAATCTAAGAATATAATAACTGGTATCAACAACTAAATTACAGCTTATTTTACACTAATTTATAGCATGTACAACACTAATACAACCTAATATTCTCAGAAAGTCTACATTTATATAGATATATAAATCGGTTACATATGATTAAATGTTTCAATCAGTCCTATTTTATTCTTTTTCATTTTCCTTCGGTTGCATATGATTGAATGTTTCAATCTCAATCTTATTTTATTATTTTTCATTTTCCTTCGATTACATATGATTGAATGTTTCAATATGAGTCTTATTTTATTCTTTTTCATTTTCCTCCCCCTCTCCCTCTTCATTTTTCTCTCACTTTCAAGAACATAAATTTTATTTATAATTAGAAACTATTACGGTGAAGCAGGTATTGGAGTAAAACTTTCAATATTGTATTAAAGGTTCCTTTAAGGCTTGATATTTCTCCAAAAATAGAAGTTCAAAATCATGTTAAATTTGAGTAAGAGTGATCTAACTTGATTAATAAAGTTTTCAACCTAGCAAGAGATAACAAAATCAAAGCTTTTATAACATGTTGTCATCCTCTTTCAGTCTTGTAATTATTTTAAATAGTCACTTGTAAAGGAAGAAGTAAAGCACATGATTCCCCTACTTCATCAAAATGGCCCAAATGAAATTAATCACAGCTGTGGTAATTTTTGAGACAATGACAATAGTATTAAAATTAATTTTAATAGCTACAATGGAGGTTTTTTTTTTCCAAATGGATGGAGCGTGTAGAGAGTAATCAATATTAGTACGTTGATTTGTTAGGATAAATAAACTAGAATTAATAACATTTTTGAATTCAAGGAATCTTGATTTTAATTTGAGAATAATCATTTTAAGATTTGAGAGTTTTGTATTGAACAACATAACATCACACAGATTTTTAAATCTGTTTAAAATAAATACAAACAACAATGATAAAATCAGAATAAGATAACATCACACAGATTTGTAACTTTAAAAAGCTCCATCAAAATAGAAAATATTTGTGAAATTTAGATTTGTAGAATAAGTCCAATTAGTCCAGAGGAAAATGATAAACAAACAGGAAAATAATAGATATTGAGTAATTTTAGACTCAGTATGATAGAAAGGGGAATCGACGTCATTCAAGTAAATGCTTGAGAAGAGATATTACATATGATAGGTAGACAATCAAAAAGAAGTCTCTAACAATTGTTTTTAGTTATTTCATGAATTTATAACTGCCATAGCTTCTTCCAAATAAGATAATATATAAATGGTGATAGCTTTGAAATTAAACTTCTATAAGTAGCTTTATTATTAAAAAGAATTTTGAAATTACGAACCTAAAACTAAGAATCAAAAGTATCTCTATGCGTGAACGAAGTCTTCTAAGAAAAGAGCACATATCAGGCCCAAAGAATGTTGAAAATTCTAACTATTAGGATTTTAGGATTGAGGTTTAGGGTTTTTGGTTTTATGATTTAAGTTTTAAGGTTTTAGGATTTTAGATTTAGTGTTATATTTAGAGTTGAGGTAAAATTAAAAATAAAAAATTGAGATGATAATGAAATAAATCATGATTCTTAAAAGAGAGTTAAATAAATTAATATTCATCTTTTATATGTTAAGAAATACATTTTTAAATAAATTAAATAATTTGTATCGAAAATGTACTTTATTGCAAGTTTTTGTCAACAAATATAATTTCAAATAATAGAGTTCTTAATTACAATTTATAAAAATCGAAAATATAATTTAAATTGAATTTGGGCTTAATTTTAATTATTAAAAGTTTAAAAATTTAATTTAAAATTACAAACGGCTTAACTGTAATTAAATAAAGTTCAAAATGTAATTTGAAATATATTTGTGGGTCAAAATACAATTAAATGAAGTTTAATATTCGTGCAGAAGAGAAGAATCCACGCGTCATCATCCACGCGTACAACGTGGTCCGTCCGATCAAAGCATAAACGGTTACCATTGGCGCGTGTTGATCACGACTGACCAAAGCAAATGGATGCAGGGAGTTCTCTATCACGCTGCTCGGTGCCCGAGTGGGGCCCACTTACCGCGTAGGCCGGCGCACAGGGTGGGACCCACCTGTCTAACCCCGTCCAGACTCTGTCCCCCACATTCGCACGCCATTTTCCCGTGCGCCGTTTCTGCGTGCAGCCGGTTTGTTCACCCAATGAAATGCTGCCACCCGTTTCTATTAATTCTTTAGCCAATCATAGATTGACACGTGGCATGCACATTAAATTTAAAACAAAGCAGCACGGCACCCTCTGTTTCTGTCGTGCACACGTAAAAAAAATATAATATTCCATTTCGTACGCGTGTACGTGGAATTTAAGAAAAATGTCTGGTTTTATTTTCGATGAGAATTATTTACGCGTGTTTAAAAAATGTATTATTTTGGATGTATTTTTTAGCTATAAATAGGAGATAAGATGATAGAGTTTAAAAAGTTTTTTGGAGAGTTTTTTGCAGTTTAGAATTTTTGTGGTATTAGGGGTTGGACGGTGGAACACGCAGAAGCCATTTTTGGCTTCTGTTGTGTTCCATGTGTGCCAAATATATGTTCTAAGTGATGTTTTAATTTTCCTTCTTCTTCATCTTATTTTTCTTTATTTGCTGTAATTGTTTTTTATTTTATGAAGTAATTTAATTTTTCTAGGGTTGCATTTTATCTAAATTTATGAAGCTTTAATTTTAATTATTTTTGATAGATTTATAAGACGTTTGATTTTTTCATTCTATTTTTTGCTTAATGCTTTTTGATTATTTACGAATCTTATCAAAACGATCCGTGGCACATAAATAAACTTGAGAAAGGCATTTGTGTGTGTATTGCTCGTAAATAGAATGACATGTATGATGAAAGATATGAATATACCCTAATTGTATGTATGGCCTATTGAAAACTTAGAACTTAATGAATCTTATTAACTTTAATTCTCATAGAGATATAGTAAATTAATTTAACGAGATGTGTTTATACGGAGCTCGGAAGAGATGTATGAATAAAAATAGAAGTTTTCGGTTGACAAATTAAATGTACTAAAAAATATAAATCGAAAGAAAATAATATGATTAGAGTGGAATAATTTGGTGAAAAATTGCAATCTTAGATTTCTTTTATTTTCTTATTAAACCTTTTTCTTAACTTTTTCTAAATCAACGATTGTTTTGGATAAAATTAGAGAGAAATAATTTTAGTACTCAATAAACTATAGTAACAAATCTCCGTGGGAACGATACTTTACTTACAAATCTTTATTACTTGTAACCGTGTATACTTGCACGATTTTATGTTCTACAAAACAGACAACAATAGACAATCAGAAAGAAGTCTCTAACAATTGTTTTTAGTTATTTCATGAATTTATAACTGCCATAGCTTCTTCCAAATAAGATAATATATAAATGGTGATAGCTTTGAAATTAAACTTCTATAAGTAGCTTTATTATTAAAAAGAATTTTGAAATTACGAACCTAAAACTAAGAATCAAAAGTATCTCTATGGGTGAATGAAGTCTTCTAAGAAAAGAGCACATATGAGGCCCAAATATGATAAGAATGTTGAAAATTCTAACTATTAGGATTTTAGGATTGAGGTTTAGGGTTTTTGGTTTGTGATTTAGGTTTTAGGATTTTATATTTAGGATTATATTTGGAGTTGAGGTAAAATTAAAAAGAAAAATTGAGATGAGAATGAAATAAATCATGATTCTTAAAAGAGACTTAAAAAGGGAGAAGGAATTGTGATTCTTTCTCTTTTAAGAATCGATTCCATTCTTGACTCATTTTTCAACCTAACTAAACAAATAAATGGAAGTAATCAATTATGATTCATTTCCATTCCCTCCAACCAACACAACATTATAGAAGTAAGACATTTGAAATTTAGAGACCAAGAAATATTTGTTCCACTTAGTTGGATATAAAATTCATTTTGAGCATGATAAATGAAGATATCTAAAATTAGGATAATTTTAATAGAGGATTAAAATATGACGGTGATATTGTCAAAGTAAATTGTTATTATAACAAGAATATTTTATTAATGATATTAGAAGTAAAATGAATATTTCATTTACTTTTCTTATGATAATAATAAAAATTGTTATGAAAATATTATAGCCCTTAAAATATTAGGAATGGCAACTGTACTAATCTTATACTTAATTAAAAAAATATCAATTAAGTCCTATCTTTACTTTTAGTAATTCATTAGTTTTAATGTTTTAAAAAATTGAACAAACAAAACCTTATTTATAAACTATTTAAGGTCATATCACTTGCATATGACTATTTTTAAGTGACATATGGTGTTATTTTACCTACCAATTCACTTAAAAAAAAGTGAATTATTTGTAACATTTTTTTGGTGTTAAAAGCTTTAACTTCACATGTTCTTATTTTGTTTGTATTTATTTTATTATGTTCATTAGTTTTATAGTTGTTCTTATAATACAAAATATTTTCAGCATAAGAAAAATAAAATAAATATAAAAAAAATAAGAAAAATGGAAAACAAATGAATAAAAAATGATGGGGTTGACGTTTTCAATAGAATGGTGGGAATAATTTTATCTTTTTTTTCACCAAGAAAATGGTAGATAAAGTGATATAATATGTAATTTAAAAATAGTGATGTGCATGCTATATGGTTTTAAATGGCCATAAATATATATTTTTCAGTATAATTTTATAAAAAATAAGTATAGATATTCAATATAGTTTTTACAATAACTGTAAAGACCCATGTTATTTTTCTCAAAATTATTGTTATTCTTCTTTTACATGTGATGGACTTATAATCCAATATGATAGGTGTAACATGTGTTATCAAAAATAAGTAATAAAGATCTTAATTATAATTTTTGCAATTAGCCATGTTATTTTTCTCATAATTAATATCTTCTTCTTTTAAAAGGTAAGGTGTTAAATAATTATAAAAACATATACTAATATAAGCTAGTTATATTATTACATACAAATTGATGCATGTATCAAATTGTATTTAAAAATATCTTTATTTTTATTTTTATTATTTTTTTATTTTTTAAACCTTATACAGATTGATAAAAATAAATAATCTTTGTTGATAAAACATGTACTACACGATTACATGGACAAGAAACACATGATGATATAGTAGCACCAATGGTCGGACGAGAATAAAGATAGCATAGAATATCGATATCAATTTGTAATACGAAGAAAATCCATCGATTTAAAAATCTAAAAAAAAAAATCTTATTTAATTCACTAGTTATTTTTTCTTCTAAGGCCCTTCACCTTATTTCCTTTTATTAATTAATTCAATATCGAGCAGAATTAAGTTTTCAATTTTATAGGTTTATACGGGTTGTTTTGATTCTTAAAATACAAAAAACTTAAGTGTTGTATCTGTTTATGTTTTAAAAAAACCCACGTGTTATATATATATATTTTATTAAGAATAATTAAAATTTTAACTGTTAATTTAATAACAATTAATTTCTTTTATTTATCGTATAAATATAACATTATATATTAAGCCTAAAATTAATCTTATGACTATCTCTTAAAAATTCAAAAAAAATTAACATGATATTAGAGCAAACTTGATCTTGCTCCAAATTAATCCCACAAATAAGAACTATACAAATTCAAGAAATCCAACAAAAAATCCAAAAATCCAAAAAATGTCATAACATATTGAGAGATTTATATGTGTGTTGCTAAACGGTAAAAATTATCATCTTTGGGCACGCCAAGTGACTTTTGGTCTAATTGGTAGAGACAAATTCGAGCATGTCACTGGTGAGAAATCAAAACCAAAAGCCAAAGATCCAACACAACCAATAGCTGAAGAAAGAAAGGAAATTTCAAAATGAAGAAAGAGTGACAATCTAGTAATAAGTTGGTTACTAGCAACCATGGAACTCCACATCTATAATCTTATGACATATCTAGATACAACTTAAGATATGTGGGTTAAAGTCAAGAATATGTTTGGAAAAAAGAAAAATTACTCTCTCATTTATCAACTTCAGTAAGAACTTCAATAATTACAACAACAAAATCAATCTGTCATTGAACTATTTAACCAAATCCAAAAAAAGAAGGATGAAATTAGAGTGTACCGATCTCTTACAGCCGATCTTGATGAAATCAAAAGAAGGGAGGAGCAGAATGGAATTTTCACCTTTCTCGCCAAGCTCGATTCAAGCTATAAGGGGGTACGATCACAAATTCTTTTTATGGGTGAGCTGCCATCTATTGATAGGTTGTAAGGATGGTTGAAAGATAAGAGACAAGAAGAATCGTGATGGGTACTCAGCTACCTGACAACCACGAAGCCAAAGCGTTCATCGCCAGACCTAACCCTAGGCCAAAAAGTTGGGGAGACCAAGTAATCACTCGCTGCAATTACTTTAAGAAGGAAGGACACAAGCACGAGGAGTACTAGTATCTCAACCCTCATCTGGCCGAAGGGAAGGCTAGGCGGTGGCTTCATCAAAGGGGGAGATCGATAACAAAATCGCGTAGAGAGTAGAAAGAAAACGGGCTACTCTGCGCAAATGAAAAAAGGGATATGAGTGTAAATAAAGCTGAGAAAGAAATAAAGGCAGAAAAAGAAATAAAGAGTGAGGTGGATATGGATCAGATAAGGCAAGTGTATACTCAATTATTTGTGATGTTTCAAGGAAAAACTCAAAAAACTTTTGGTATGATTTTCAAACCTTACTTAAAATTCTTGAAATTTCAAATGCATTCTTGATTCAGGTTCAATTGATCACAGAATTGGAAATAAAAACTTACTCAATAATTATAAAAAAATTGAGACTAAACAATTTGTAATTGTTGCAAATGGTGGAAAAATGAAAATTTTAGGAAATGGTTCAATTAGTCCCTTTTCAAGAAAAATTTCAAATGTTTTGCATGTGGAGAATTGTACATCTAACATGTTATCTATTAGTAAAATCACACGAGACTTAAATTGTGAAATTACATTTACATCCAAAAATGTGATTTTTTATGAATTGATAACGAAGAATATCATCGGTGAAAGTTTTCTAAAAAATGGGCTTTATATTCTAAGTGAAGAAAAATGAAACTTCAATATTAAAAAAGAAGAAGAATTAGGCACTTTTTGATATTAGAGAATTGGACATCCTTCCGATAAGATTTTGAAATGTATTTTTCATTTTAAACAACTAGATTGTAGTAGTTGTGAAATTTGTAAATTAAGAAAGCACACAAGGTTACCATTTAGTTTATATAATTGTAAAAGCAAAAAACCTTTTGAGTTAATACATTCTAATGTTTTGGACCCACTCCAATTGAGTCATTTAATGGTTATAAATACTTTGTTATATTTATAGATGATCTTTCAAGAACTACATGGTTATACTTCTCAATTTCAAGAATTTTATAATTTTGTAGAAAATCAATCTGACGTAAAGATTAAAATTTTAGAAGTGATAATAGAACGAAATTTATAAATCAAAATTTCAAAAAAAAATTCAAACAAAAAGGAATTTTTACATCAAACAACTTGTATTTACACACCCTAACAAAATGGTGTGTTGGAAAGAAAAAAATCAACATTTACTTAAAGTAAACTTTTGTTTCAAAACAATGTTCCAATAATTTTTTGGTCGGATGACGTTCTCACCGTAATATATTTAATTAATAGATTGTCAAGTGTTAATTTGAATTTTAAAAGCCCACTAGAAATTCTCTACCAAGAAAAATTCAACATATGTCATTTAAAGGTATTTGGATGAACTACTATGTGCCAAAAATAAACAAGTTAGATTATACATCAACCAAAACTATTTTCTTGGAGTATTCATCTAAAAAAAGGGTTATAAATGCTATGATTCGGTTAACAAAAATATTACATTTTAAGAGATGTGACATTCCAAGAAAATGAGTCATATTACAAAACACTAGAAAAGGAGACTAATAACCAAGAGAAACCAAATGAATTTACATTTATATTTTTTTACTTCGAAAAAGGAAATACGATAGTAGAAAATGAGAATGAAGATGAAGAAACTTCTTAAAGTGAGAGGGGAAGATGGTACTACGGAAATAATATCATTGAGAAGGTATAATCGAACTTTACAATCTACAACTAGATAACGGGATTTTGTAACATATAAGGTAAAATATTCTATCCAAAATTATTTGTCTTATGAAAATGTTACACCCCAATATAAGACTTATTTGACCTCGATTCCAAAGAAAATGAGCAAAATAATTATGATGAAGTAATAGGCCAACTGGTATGGTACAAAGCAATGGAAGAAGAATTTAGAGCACTCAAAAAAAATGAAACATGGTTAGTCATATAACTACCCGAAGGAAAGAAACCCGTAGGATGCAAATGGGTCTATAAGATTAAGTTTAATAGTGAAAGTACTATTGAAATGTACAAAGCACGATTAGTGCCAAAATGTTATACTCAAACCTACGATATAGATTATCAAGAAAAATTTGCACTTGTGGCCAAAATGAATATCGTTAGGATTTTATTTTTTATATTGGTAAACCAAAATTGGATCTTACATCAAATGAATGTCAAGAATGTCTTTCTCCAAGGAACGCTTGAAGAAGAAGTATATATGACACTTTCACCCGATCATAAAAAAGAAAACAATTCTAACCTAGTGTGTAGGTTAAAAAAATCCATTTATGCACTAAAGTAGTCTCCACGAGTATGGTATGGAAAACTAAACTCTTATTTAATTTTTTGTGATTTTAAAATTAGTAACGTCGATTACTCATTATTTTCCAAAAACTATGATACCTTCACAACCATAATTCTAGTATATGTAGATGACATAATAATTACCAGAAATAATTTGGAAGAAATTAAAAAAGTGAAAATGCAATTAAAGGAGAATTTTGTTATAAAAAACTTAAGTTTACTAAAATATTTTCTAGGAATAGAAATATCACATTCACCCAAGGGACTCTTTATTTCACAAAGAAGATATACATTTGACCTATTGAAAAAAAATGGTTTTTCAATAGTAAATTAGAGAGTAAATCGACATCTACACTAATAGATAGTAAATACAAATTAAATATTGAGGATGATGAACTTTTAGAAGACATAAACCAATTTCAAAGACTTGTAGGGAAATTAATTTATTTAATAGTAACCCGACCAAACATTTCTTTTTTGGTAATCCAAATTAGGAAATTTATGCATGCATCTAGAACACCACATTTAGAGGCTATACATAGAATTTTAAAATATTTGAAAGGGACACCCAGTAAAAGAATTCTCATGAAACGTAATAATTCTAAGGAAGTGTGTAGTACTCCGATGCAGATTGGGTTGGTAGCTTTGATAGAAAATTAACCACCGATTTTTGCACGTTTGTAGGAGAAAATTTAGTCACATGAAAAAGTAAGAAACAAAATGTTATGGCACGATCAAGTTCCGAAGGAGAATATCAAGCCATGGCATCAACCTCAAGCGAGCTAAATTGGATCAAATAACTTCTTTTGGATATCGGACTTAAAATTCAAGAACCAATGAAAATGTTTTGCTATAACCAAGTAACACGACATATAGCATCGAATCCGATGTTTCACGAGAGAACAAAACCCATCGAAGTGGATTGTCACTTCATTCGAGAAAAAATTCAAGCAAAGGAAATTGAAACTCCATTTGTAAAAAGTGAAAAAAAATTGACAAACATCTTCACCAAAGGTTTAGATCCGAAATTATTTGAAGAATATTGAAGCAAGTTAGGGTTAACCGATATCTAATGACTATTTTCTTCTTTTTACTGTATAAATATAACATTAGATATTAACCTTAAAATTAATCTTATGACTATCTCTTAAAAATTCAGAGAAAATCAACACATGTATATATATACATTGCTTGTTATTTAATTTTGGAAGATTATATTTGAATTTTATGTATACTCCATGCTATTTATATAGTTATTAAAAATTTATAATTTACCTTTGATTTATTTTATTGTTTTTTCTTTTGCGTAAATTGTAACTTTAACAATTATTTTCCAGTCCATCAAGAAAACGGTATAAGATCATAATTAAAATAAATTTAAATTTAAGAGGTTCCACTCACATATTTAACGTATTTTTGATATTTCATATTTCACTTGAATACTTGAACTTTCAAACCAAAATACATAGGCTTGTCTAGCTCTAACCAAACCGTAGCCATACTTAAAAAAGTATTAATGAAAATAATATTGAGATATAATTTTTACGAAAATATTAAATATATTGTTATTATCAACGAAAATTTTGAAAAACATTACGAAAACTATATAAATTTTATAAATATATAGAAATTTTTTAATAAAGCTTTATAAAACATTAAACAATCAATTATTTATATTTTAAACTAATTTTTTTTATTTAATACATGTATTTTTAAATACTTAAATATTTATATTAATCTTAAGTTGATCAATTAATTAAAATATTGTATAATAATATATATATATATATATATATATATATTCTTTTTTGCTAAAAATGTAGAATAAATAATTAAAATATTTAAAATAATTAATTAGACTATCTAATTGTAACTATTATAAATATATAAATCTCGACAGTATGAAAATAAATTTTATTGATTATTTATTTTTAAAAGTGCTCATATGTATAGCAAATATGCTACAAACAAGAACAAAAAAAGAATATATTATCTACTACAAAAGTGAGAAAAAATTGAATTGAAATGATTACTTAAAAAGAAAAAAAGATTTGATGCAATGTGCCTATATATGTCTCTCATTGCCTAAGAAGCTAAGTGATAATATTCTTATAATGTGTGAATACTCTCTAAATGACATGACATATTTTGGGATTTTTTCCTAAAAGCAAAACCGACTGAACTGTCAAGTCATGGTTTGACTGAACTATCAAGTCATGGTTTGACTGAACTATCAAGTCATGGCCGTGAGTCCGCTGAACTTGCAGTTATGGACCAAAGTAGACAATTCTGTATCACGTGAAGTAGGTCTTGTCTCGCTGTAAGTGGGGGGATTAGCCGTCCTGTATCAATTGGTATCAGAGACATGATACTATTGGTACATATGGGCTTACATTCTTACGAGGACGTAAGACTCACTAAGTGAGGATATATGATGCAGTGTGTCTACATATATCTCATATTGTTAAGGAAGTTAAGTGGTGATGTGTTTATAAGGGGTGACTATTCTTTAAATGACATGGCGTAAGGTTCAGTTGAATTGTCAAATCATGACTGTGGATTCATCAAACTTGCAATTATATGTGGACAATCTCGTGCCACATAGAATAAATCATGTCCCATTGTAAGCGTACTGATCAACTATTATGTATCAAAAATAAATCAAAAATTGATATTATTGACAAAATATCATTGTCAAAAAATATCATCAATATATATTTTTTATCAAAATATCGTAGATAATGTAAATATTATCACAAAATTATCGACAAAATGTTGACAAATATCGATAAAATATCATTTCATAATATTTTTTTATTTTTTACCTATAAATTTATTTATTTATAATTTTTTTTATCTTCGATCGAAAAGTTGATTATTTAGGATAATATTTTATACTTATTTTCACACACACATGTATATGTGTAGTTATAGTTTCGGTCAATTTTTTTATAAAAAATCAATTATATATATATATTTTTATTAAATAAATATTTTATTTCTAACTTTCTCTCCTAGAAAGGTTGGAAGTCTTACAAGGAACTTCTCTTTCTAGAAAGGTTGGTTAGAGTCTTCCCTAAGTAAAACTTTATTAAGGAAAGTTGTTTTATACCATTGAAAGTCACTTAGTTTTTTAAACCGAAGGTTCTAAAAAATATTGACATTTTTATCTTTTAAATATAAGGAGTCACCCATAAAATGCAGTAAAAATAAGTGTTGATACTGCATCTTGTTAAGGATACTATCTTATTGAGGTTCTTTGTAATGATCGAGAATGTGTTCACCATCCTTTCTAGTTTGTATAACACTTAAGATATCCAATTGTTGTTTGCTTGGTAAGATATAGAAATCCCACCATCCTTTTATTTGGTTGAGTAGCCAGCTATAAGAAGTTCATTAACTATTTTATCTGATGATCTAACTATAAGAAGTTCATTAACTATTTTATCATGATCTAGCTATAAGAAGTTCATTAACTATTTTATCTGATGATCTTGACTGAGTTTTATATGCATTTGACACCATGGTCATTTGTTGTAATAAGTTTAAGATTTGATATTTAGTCATACCATCTATGTTCCATTCGTAAACGGAAGAGGTATTGTATTTTGGTTGAATAATTTGGTTTTGTTGGATTCCTATGTTTGGATTTATAGGTATTATCACTACTACAAAATGTGATATTTAAGTCGATATGTAAAGTCAATTTTTGGATAAAATTGACTTATAATGAATTTAAAGTCAGCTTGGTGAAAAACCGACGTTACATGTTACGTCGATTAACGTGTAGAACCAACACTACGTCTTACTTGTATTTTTTATTTTAAAAATGCAGTTTAAAATTGAAATTATATAGTACAATTTTATTTTTTATTTTTTTGGTCAATTATTATTTTATTTGAACTCTTTAAAATTGAATTTGGATATATATAATTTTTTTTAGTCAATTGGTTTTTTAAATTATATAATTTTGTGTATTTGTTTGGATACTTAATTTTATGTACGTACGTGAAATATGTATAACAATACAAAAAAGTTTTCAAAAAATATAAAAGGTTTATAGTTAAAATCAAATAAAATAATTGACCAAAAAAATAAAAAAAATTATACTATTTAATTTCAATTTTAAACGTAATTTTAAAATAAAAAAAATATACGTAGGATGTAATGTCGGTTCTCCACGTCAACCGACACTATATCTTACATGTATTTTTTTATTTTAAAATTATAGTTTAAAATTGAATTTAAATAGTACAATTTTTTTATTTTTTTATTTTTTTGATCAATTTTTTTATTTGATTTTTTATTTTTCTATTGTGCAAATATTTTCAAAAAATGTTTTATTCTAAAATCCTAAGCTTTCTCAATTACACCTTAGCTCTGATATCAATTATTAGCACCAAAGATCTAGTTAGTACCAAAGATATCAATAGAGAAGAAATAAACAAAGAACAATGATAATAAGGCGATTAAACTAAACATATAATATTATAAAGATTAATAATTTTTTATAAGAATAAAATACAAACAAGATTTTAACTAGTTAACAAACTAAAAAAAGGTTTTAAAACTACCAAAAGAAAATGAAAAAAAAATAAAACTTACAAATATTGGATGATGCTACAAGAATTTACAAGGATATATAGTGTTTTTAAGAGAAAGGAAGCTAAGATGGGTTTCTTCATAGAGAGAAGTGTTATTAAGCATAAGCTAGGTTTTGCCTCTAAACTGAGAAGAGCTTCCATTTTATAAATAAAGTTTTACTGTTGGGAGATGCATATATTGTTGGTGAACAATACCTTATTTGTCACTTTTTACTGGTGGAGATGCTTGCACTATTGGTGAATTTTCATACTTTTGCTACAGTGCTAAGCTTTTTACATTTTTCATAGTGCATGGGCCTTTTGCATTTTACATCCACATTTATACGTGTATTTTACAAATTTACATTATATGGGCTTTTAGTCTTACAACATAATAATAAGGCTCATGGGCCATTATACATGGGTTTTGGATTTATAGTACTGGAAGGAAAATCCCCAAGCAATTTTCTTCGTTATCATCTTCGAGAGGCTTGGAGTCTTCAAAAGTGGAAACATTGGACGATTAATTGAAAGATTATTTTTTATCTTTTAGTAACTATTGCATGATATCTAAATACTCTTCTATTTTTGGTGCAATGAGTAATGAATTTGCATGAAGATTGTTTTGAAAAGGTTATAACTTTCCTAGATTTTGATGTAAGGATTTTGAGTAAGGATCCAAAAAGGTTCTACCAATGAGTAAAACAAGAAGGCATTTTAGTGGGCCCAATGGTTTTGGAATTAAAATAAAATAACCATGAATGACTATATTTCTAGTTTTGGATAAGAAAGGTGTTAAAACCAGGCCTGTTCATAATCCCACTAATTAAAGGTTTTGCAATGATATTGAGTGGTTTTAAGAATGATATGAAAGGTTTTAAGTTTGGATAAATCATTGTCCTATTCTAATGGAGACAACACTTTAAGGATTTTGCAGGTAGAGTAGGATGGATTTGCCTTATCAATTCTGTGGAAAAAATGTTTAACTTTGGCACATCCAATATGTTCCAAAATACTCTAATAGTATTTTGGGGTTTTGGTTAGGTCCCATGGTTTATCGACCCAGTTTTTGCTAAACATTTTTTGTAGAGAACTGTAAGGACTCTGATCATGAAATCCTTGATCTATTTTTATAATTGTATAAGAATCTTGTTTTAAAAGATACTCAGATGATTTTTTAAAAGGTTTTTGAAAGCCTAACTATCTTTTCTCCTTTTAAAGATTATATTGGAAAAATATGATCCTTCTTTTTTCAGGGATTATATTAGAAGAAAATATTCTCCCTATTTCAATTTTGGCAATAATAATTTTAGAAGAAGGTTCTTTCTTTTTGAGTTTAGTGATTTTACCTGTGGAGGCAGAGGTTTTTGACTGTTTTGGTACTCCAATATTCTGGAGGGATTTTTGGAGGGTTTTTAGAAGTTTTGGGGATTTCGTAAGGGACATCACCCATGCTTGGATTTGTTGGGTTTTAAGGTTGGACTGAGAGTCCTTTTGGGCTTTCTCTTCCTATTCTACGGCTTCAGCCTAGGTGATAATAGTTTTTGAGGAAGAAAAGGGTTTTATAGATGGTTTTTCTTCTTCTTTAACTCTCATTCAAGACATGGTTGGTTTTATCTGTTTTGCAAGAATTTTTTGGTTATGAAGTTAGGTAATGAATTTGCATCTCCTTTAATGAATTTAATATCAAAATTGATGATACTTAAAATAGTTTTCCATATGGAAAAAATCTGTTTTGAAGCAATGTTTTGAACATCTTTTTGCAAATTTTTTTTTTCGGATTTATAATCAATCCTTAATGAAAATCTTTGGTTTAATAAAGTGAATTGAAATTTTGTAATATATAATATAATAGATCAAATTTATTTTTTAATAGTGGAATAATTTTTCTAGCAATCATTCTAATGACTAGAGGTATATTGAACTACTAGCTCTTTCCCCTTAGTTTGTTTTAAGATACCATTATAACTAATGTTGCTAGCATCGATTTCTACTATCTTAGATAGGTTTGGGTCTGTTAAGTATATGTAGAGTATATCTAATACTTGGGTTTTAATTTTTTGAACTATTTTGGTGTGTTCTTCTATCCAAGGATCAATGTTTCTCTTAAGCCTATTATGAAGAGATTTTGCTAGACGGTTTATATTTGGACAGAAATCTAGAACATAATTTATATCAATGTTTTGGTTCAATCTATATTTGTCAAAAACTTGATTTCATATCAAACTTTGAAAAGATGAATGTAGAATGCAACTTTTGTAGAAGATCTTTTTTATTTAGAATAGGGTACTGAATTCGTTTTATGGTTTTATTTAAAGGTTTATAGTTTATCACCAGATGAGGTGTTTCTCTTTCTATTTCAAATGTTTGGTTGACATAGAAAGCTGCACAACTCGAAGGTGATCTGGATTTTGTGATTAACCTTTTAGACTTAAGATCTTGGATCTTTTGTTTGAAAAATTGTTCTAATTTAACATTCATTTGAATTGGTCGAGCTTTTGTAAGAATATCTTTTTCTTGAAAGTTTTGTTCATAAGGCAAATCTATCGTATGATTCTTCCTGTCCTAGAAAGCATTTGATAAATCTGAGCAAACTTCTTTTTCAAAAAGATTTTGATATTCAATTCTTCATTTTGTTTTATAAGACCTGTTTGTAATTCTTTTTCAACTCTATGAAATTAAATTTCTTGTTCTTAGTGTAAAACATAATTTTTTTTCTTTTATCATAACGTTTATTTCATTATTATAAATGGAATTAACTTTTATGATGTTAAGACTTCTTGTTTTAGGTTTCTTTAGAAATGAAAATTCTAAATTTCCGTTTTGAGTTTTAGAATAGATTTTATCATACTTAACATTAAAAGGAGTAATTAAGTTTATAAAGGGTGTTCCTAATATCACTGAACGATGAATATCAGAAACAAGAACAAATTGTGTTTCTAATAGGAAGTTTTGATTTAAAATGCTAGCTTTAACCTTTGCAGTGATACTTTTATAATGTATTTTTGAGTGGTTATTTTTTTTAATACGAAGAGAAAATCTTATTGTACTTTCTCTATGTTTTCAAGCCTTTATGCATCAAGCTCTTCTTTGTCAGAATCATTTTCACTTGTTTCGATAGCTATTTGTGAGGTTAGAAGCTGGATGATTTTAGAATCTTCTTATTGCTTTTCTTTAAGCTGTTTTATTTCCAATTTAATGGTTTTAATTTTAACTTGAAGGTCTTGGATAGATTCTTGTAATTTTTTATGTTGTTTTTTTATCAAGTATTTTGGTTAGGTCGTAAAGACTCGTACTTGTAGAAAGAAGTTTTGAGGGTTTATCTTTTTGTTCGTCGTCTAAAGAATTAGTTAGACAATCAAGATATTATTTTTGAAGATTAAAATCATTAATATAGTTAGCAATGTCTAAGATGAAACGTGAAACGTTATTTGGTAAGCATGTTAATGGATTTTGATTTATTAGAATTAGAATCGTAACTAACTCATCAATACAAGAATTTTGATCATTCGAAGGTTCTTCAAACCAACCTCAGACTCGGAAGATGTTTCAACGAGGGAACATAGATTTTTTGCAAAGTTTCTTTGTCAAGTCCTAAAGTATAAAAAAATATTTTTTTATACGTTAAAAGTGAAACAATTTCACTTATTTGATCATTTAAAAATTAAAATATTTTTATAAATAATTTTAGCTTATTAATAATAAGTAAAAACCATCATTTTTAAAGTCTTATATTTATTTTTAATCCCTCTAAAATATATATTTTTGAAACATATGTACAATACATAAATAATAATTAAAATTAAAACCTCCGCTAAAAGAATTATACAATCTAATTAAATCTAATAAAAAATAACAAAAATAAAACCAAATCATAACCGCCTTATTATTCGGTAGTCCAAACCAATGGGCTTGTCAAGTGTCAATATCACCCCCGTTTATCTTTCTGAATATGTTTTTAGATACTCCTATAATACTTAAAAATTGATATTCTTTAGTATATACAAATGCATACCTCTATGTTTCAGCGATCTTGAAGTTGAATCGCAGTGTATTTAATCGGCTATGGACGAAGCCGTCACGAAATCAAGCAAAAGGATAGTCGGCAACAAGCGATGCTTGAACGGAGCTGAGAAAGACGCCAAAGGCGAGAACGATGAGGAAAAACAAGTGGAAGATAGAGAAAAAGGAGATGAGGAAGAGCAATGTGATGTTGAGGTTTGGGAGACGCTGAGCAAGAGCTTTAAGCAAGTGCAATCGCTACTGGATCAAAATCGTGTTTTGATCCAACAGGTTAATGAGAATCATCAGTCGAAGACTCGAGAAAATATGACAAAGAACGTTGCTCTGATTCGCCAGATCAACGGTAATATTTCCAAGGTCTTGAATATTTACTCTGATTTATCTTTTAATTTTTCGAATATCGTTCATCGGCGTCGAGAGATCATGGAGGCAAAAAAAGGGTGACGAGAAAGTGGAAAAGGAAAAGAAATGAATCGGAAGATTCAGTGCACGGAATTGATGTAATTACGAATCACTTTTTAGCTTTTTATTTTGTCGTTGACTTAGCTTCCGTTGAGCTAGCTTAAGAGTAAATTGAATAAGTTTGGCGTAGGTGTTTTTTTCTTATGTGTCAGTGAGCATTTTGGTACATATTTGAGAAACTGCAGGTGTCTGTTTCTGTTCTAGAATTTGTACGTGTTGTTGTGCTGATGTTGTAGTGTTTCATAACAAAAACTCTGCTTAATTTGGTACATATTATGTTTTCTTTGTTGAAAGGATGACCGCTGCGGAATTGCTTATCTTCATTATCATCCGCCGCCGCAGATGTGATGAGACATTTATCTAAGGTGTGCTTTGCTTGTTTATTTTGTTGGTTTTTGAAATTTTTGTTTTTCGAGTTGAATTTTGGTTAATTACTTCCCTGAGGTACTGTTTTATCACTTATAATCATAAAAATATAAAGGGAGCTGTTGCAATCATTTGTGTTATGGAAAAACTGTTGCCTTGAAATGTGGTTATTTAATGGAAAACGCCGATGAATTTACCAAGAGATTCTTTAGACGTTTAAATTTTTTGACATGCTTGAAAATTAAGCCACTGTTGCATTTCCATTTCTTGTGCATGGTTTGATCCCATTCTTATTTATGCCGGAATATGTTTGTGTAAAATGTTAGGATGAATAGAGAAGAAAGGTTATATTTTGAGGCACTTTACAATTTGCAACAATTTGCAAAGCACTTGCACTGTTCTTTTTGAATGAATACATTATGTAATACAAACTCACTTAGTATGTTTTATTAAAATGGAAAAAGTGAAAGGAAATAGATAAATTTATGGTTTTTCAAAGAAACCATGAACTCCCAAGTTTTTTGAGGGATTAGAGTCTCCCAATTGGTATTCCAAAAATATATTTCATTCTCGTTACTTTTATTGATAACCAACGTAGTTTAAATACTAAAAATTTAACAACTAATAATATATTTGTTCTTAAAATATCTCCTAAGTATAATCTTAAATAATCATTTAACATAAAACTAAATAATATAAAAGATAATAATTATAATTATGAGATAATTTTCACCTAAATCTAAACTTGAAATTCAAATATAAAATAATAATTTTGATAATGGTTACTCTTTATCGATGTTAACTCGACAGTAGCCATTTTCTCTAAAATGCAACTTTCCAATAGTGATGTTCGACTCTGATATCAAATGATACAAACTCATTTCTTATTTTTTATTAAAATGACAAAAGTTAATGGAAAATGATAAATTTATGGTTTTTCGAGGAAACTATGGCCTTCAAAGTTTGTAGTCTTTGAGAAATTAGAACCTCCCAATTAATATTCTAAAAGTATATTTTATTCTCATTATTTTTATAGATAATCAACATGGTTTAAATACTAAAAAGTTAACAACTAATAATATATTTTCTCCTAAAATATCTCTTAAATATAAGCTTAAATAATCATTTAGTATAAAACTAAATAATATAAAAGATAATAATTATGAGATATTTTTTACCTCAATCTAAACTTGAAATTCAAATATAAAATACTATTTTTGATATTGTAACAGTCAACCTGGATTAGCATTCATGGGCCTATGAAGATGTGATTCCCTGATCTGTTTCTTGCTTTTGTTTACTTCCATATTTTCTTCCATTATGAAGAAATAGCGTGTAGGATATATGAACCAATTCACTTATTTTGGTCATTTATTTTTAATTTTGGAGAACCCTATCTTCCTCGACAAATTTTGGAAGTCTGCCACTTCTTGTAAGAACTGATACCATGGGTATGAATAAGTTCATACTAAGGAGGTGCAATAATTACTAGAGTCTAGGGCTTTGCTTCTCATGTCAATGTGCTTGTGCAAAACATGTCAAACATTAAGAGGTGGGTGGGGCAAAATTTTCTCAATCCTGTAAAGGTATTATTAGTCAAAAATCTTGTCAGATTTGAAATATCACTCATTATGTCCTGTTAGGCCTATATTACCAAAAGTTCAACAGTAGACATTGGTTGTGGAGAAATTAGAAGATGAACTGGTGGCCTTTTGTAACTAGTTCTGTTAGAACACTGGTTTATGATATTGAAAACTTTTTCTGTTCTTGTTGATAGGGTCAAGAAGCAGCAACTCTGCAAAGTAGATGTTGTAACCAAAAAATGGTAAAAATTGATTATTATTTTTTTGTCCCTAGGAATATAACTTGATCAATGGAAGGATTTTTCCTTCTTAAAGTTATGATTCCGTCCTAGCTGTCAGAGTGAGTTTCAATTTCCATATTCCTCCTTTACCACTCTTGGTCAAGTGGGCTCAGGCTTTGTGACAGAGCATGTTTCATCCTTATGATGACAATCGACACTCTAGTCAGTATTTTGTGTGGGGGAATAGTGGAGCTTTTTGTTTGTCTTATTGTTAATATCTCAATGAACCTTGCTATATTGCTTTTGGCATCCGGTAAGGTTAAGCTAGTCATGCTTATAATACTGAAAAGCAAGTATCAGCAATAATTGTAGCTTATATTTGCTGGCATGTGACCATAGTGCTGATAAATTAAGTTTCTGATAGATTGATACTTTCGATGTCTGAAGTTCATGAAACTGATGATTAAAAATTTAAGGGTGCTATTATCAGATTAGCATCCGTAATTGGGAAACTGTTCAAAGAGGGTTTTTTATTGAGATGTAAAATGAAAGGTATGCAACCTTATGATATCTTTCCTTGTAAAAAGATGAGCATGAGGGTGCCTGAGGAATTTCTTTAGATAAATGAGATTTTACTGAACTGGTTTTTTTGGGTTACCAAATATTTCAGAAGAAGCTGCTTTGTGTAGAAAATAAAGCTTGTTCCAATATAGAGGCCTTTAGCCTCTATGCAGACTCAATGCTTTATACGTAAAATATATAAATCTGAATTTTTTTCCCATGTTTGTGTTTCTCTAATTTTTCTGTTTCTGTTTCTTTGGTGTTTTCTGAAATTTGGTTTATGTTGAATCTCTTCTCTCTCGTCTCTTGATTTTGTTGCATGACTTATGTAAGTTAGCGCATTGCAATCTACAAAACTGAAGTATTATGCATGTGTATGCTTCAACGGAGAAATTTCAATCGACCTTTTGTAGGCTTTCTCTAGTCAACTCCTAAGTCCTAAATGCCATTGCACCGCCCAGATCATGCATCAATTCAGCTCATCCGTGGAGAGCTAATTGAGGATGACAAAGTGAAGTATACCTTCTCTCTTTCTTTCATTTTTTTCCTCCTTCCCCAAATGCTTATTGTTTTTTAGAAATTCTTGAATATGAATTTTTTTTGGTCAAGGAAATTCTTGAATGTGAATTTTTTTGGTCATGGAAATTCTTGAATGTGAATTTTGTTGGTCTAGGAAATTCTTGAATATGATTGAGTACTTGTTTTATTTGCGTGTTTCAACCTGTAGAGCATCTTGCCCTGGTTTGCATGTGCATATTATTGTGTTTAAACTATGTCTTTTTTTTTCAAGTTAGTAGTGAAGCTGCATATCTGCAGCGGCTGCTGAACTGATTTTGAATGGAAAATTTTATTCAGAATGAACAAGCAACCAAGTTGAAAAGTGTTGAAGATATTGATGTTTGATTTCCTGCTATAAGTTTCTTCCTTTTGCTGTTTCGGATTTTATGCCATGTATATTTATATAGATTTCTTAGGGCATTATTATACCTTCATTTATATGTGACCTAAGCAACTAAAAATTCTAGTTCAGAAATACTTGATTAGAAGAAGGGGATTTTAGTTTTGTGTTGATGTCAAATTTTTATATCCATATTTAATATCTAAATAAGGGATAGGATCAGCAACCTTATAATTTTACTTAATTTTTTACCCCGTTATATTTCAACGGTTGGGATTTATAAGGATTTATAAGGTATAGGGAGAAATTTATTATTTTTAAATATCAACCATTTTAATATGATGGTGTACATATTTATTTAAATAATCATAAATATTTTAACTTATTTATTCATTTTTTCTCATCAAATATAATAAATTATCTATTCATTATTTCCATCATTTCTCTTAATCTAGAAAAAAATTGACTCATGGCGAGTGGTAGTCGTAAAGCAACGGACACAAGTTTACAAATTTTAACACGCGTCTTGGGAGGAGCATGGGGAGTTGAAAACAAGCATTTTTGAGCATCATAACTTGTAAAATGCGTGGCAACAAAAAAGAAGTCATCGGAATACCTTGGTTAGGGAACAAATGATGCTATTTGGAATCTACATGCATGGTCATGTTAGTAGAAAATTTTAGTAAATATGCATTAGAATTAAAAAAAATGGGTTGAAAAAAGATTGAGCAAAATTAACTCCACGTTTGGATGAGTTGGTGGAAAAACCATTGATAAGACGGTACTTTTTAGGTGTTTTTGGCTCAGGTGGAGCACGAGTTAAGTGGAGAAAGAGAGGTTGGCTGGACGATGTTAGTGGTGTGATGGTTATGTGAACTTAGGAGATGACATAACACTTTTTATTTGAGCGGGTTGGAAAATTGTTTTTGACATTTGTTCGATTTGGTTATTTAATTTTATCTTTTGTCTCTTCAATATCTTTATTAACTTAATTCCATGCACCTTACACTCCCAACTCCCAAGATTGGTTATTAGAGACTTTACCTATATGTATGTTTACCCTAGTTAGAACCTCTGCATGGGTTGATTCCAGTTAGATTTCCGATGATGTCCCACTCAAATTTGTATATCTCGAAGTTCAAAAATATAGGTCATAGTTTTTCAATTGTACATAGGTTTAACTTGAGAAAACTAATATCGATCTAAAAGACTAGAATAGAAGTTTGTAATGGGGGGCACATTATAACAATAGATCTATTGTTTAAAAAGACCCCAATGAATTGGAACAAAGCAATTGTTGGCTACAAGGGCATATGATTTTGCTATAGGGTCAAAGATATAAAAGGGATATTATGTAGTCATTATATTTAGTTGTGATTTTCGAACAAATGATTCGGATATCACATTTATAAAAATGTGCTCATTGAAAAAAAAAATTACAAGCTTTATTAGCACATTTCAGAGATGTATAACAAGGAAAATTGTGGGTAACTTAACAATAGGATAGTCATGATGACAAGAGAAAAAATAATTCTTAAATTGGGCACTATAATAATCATAATTGTTAAAAGTTAATAGAATTTATAAAGTATGGTCCGTAAGAATGTCCATTTGGAATAGTTTTTTCTTTCTTTTTGGGGTAATAGGTTATGGCTAAAATAAAATAAAAAATGCAAATTTTACTAAAACATCTAACAAATATAACTAAGCAAGCACAACTCAAAATGGAGGAGTTTAGAAAACAAACCAAAATGGATGTGGCAAACTCAAAAATGAGGGAATCGAGTTGAGCAGGCAAAAATGAATGGATTAGATTTTATGTTGAAGTGTGTACATGTTTGAACCGGGTCAAGTGTAGGGTGGAGAACTAAACTACCTGAAGGATGAAGTTGGGAAGAGTCCAATTCGTTTTGACAAACAACGGTCTTGGTTGATAGTGAAAACTCGTGGCAATGCGAGGCAGATGGTAGCAACAAAGAATGGCGTGATGCTACAAGTGCTGTGGAATTTTTTGAGTACCCTATGAAAATATGGGTTGAATTCCAGTGAGTTTCTAGTAGCTTTGGATGACTGGTGGTTTAGTAGGAAAGGTATTGGGTGGGCTTGGTGACGACTAATGGGTTGTGAGCTTGTGGCAGTGGTGGTGGAATGAGATCATAACGCGATTTTGGGATGTGAAACGGAAACATGAACTGGAGTGAGAATGGAAAAAGAATAGAAAAAATAGAAAAAGGTAAGAAATTAAGGTTAAGAAATGAAGAATTGAGAAAGTAGGGAGGGAGAGATAGAATTGAAAATTAAATACCTAATATAAGATAAATATATATCTAAAATTTTGAATTTTATCATGTTTATATCCATATTTAATATTTAAATAATCATAAGTATCTTAATTAATTTATTTATTGTTATCATAAAATATCCTAAATTATCCATTCATTATTCCATCACTATCGTTATAAATTTAATTAATAACATGGTTTAAGTTGTTAATTTAAACTCCATGTAACTCTCACAATAGAAAGCATTGAACCAATCATGATCAATTTTGACATACATGGACTGATATCCTAAGCCTAATTTATATATATTATTAAAAAGTTTTATTTTAATATCATAATTTAAGTATTGTTAACCTTTTAGTGATTTGAATAATATTTACTCTTTTTTAATAAAAGCAAGCTGACTACAAGTACTCTATAAATGAAAATTTTGACATTGCATTTGTCAAAAAAAAAAAGGAAAAAAATAATATATATATATATATATATATATATATATATAAATATAAATATATATTATGAAGAAAGATAATTGGGCTACAATTTTGAAATATCTAACCTACTAGCAATTCTTTATATTTTCCAACAGGATTACCAATTTTTTTTTTTTGGTCCCTAATAGAATTTTTCATTAGATCGCAGCAAGTACATCAAAGAGAGTAGAATGAAACAATATAATACCTCTAATCCCTTAACCCCAAATGATACGAATAAAAACATAGCAGCAATCCCACTCATGAAGGATTGCTCTCCCAGGCTAGACGCAAGTTATTCTCACCATAGCAACTGAAAACTAAGCACAAAAATCCTATGGTGCATAACCTATCCATCAAGCTCTAAGAGTTACTAAACTAGAAAATAACTGAAATGGTATAATTATTGAAAACGTGCAATTTAATAACTTAATGATTAATTTAAGTTAAATTAGTACAATTAATATTGAAACTCCAAAAAAATAAAAAAATAAAATCCAAAATAATATGATCCGGTTACTTGCATGAATTATTTGTGAGAAAAAGTGTGAAATGGTTAGGTTGTTTTTGGAGAAAAATAGATTTTTTTAAAATATCTCGATAATGCCCCATCAAAAAAGATCAAAGTATGACATTGAGTTATTTTTTGAAACTTTTATTAAATTGTTGTCCTTATATTACTTGACCAAAAAATACTGTACCATTTTTAAAGTTACAAAACCTGTTCTGCATCATACCCGTTACTAATCTTTTTTTAGCAGGTCCACCATCATCGACCAAGAAAGAAAAAGAACACCATCAAGCTAACATTCTCAAACTATACATGGGTTAAATAGGAAAGGAAAAAGAGGGGGGGAAGAAATCAAATGAAGCAAGGAGAACAAGGTAACACAAAGCCCAAGTGAGTGTCTACGGAATCATAATCTTCAGACACATCATCGTTGGGTTCCTCCATTGCTACAACTGAGTAAACACCACGAGAAATAGAGTCCACTGCCGAAAACTAAGGGGACAGTTTTGCTCCACAGAATTTACACTCGGGGGAGGAATTATTGTTGAAGAGAGGGGGGAAGTTTAAAAAAGAGAGGTTGGAAGGGTTGGTAAGGGTGTTGAAAGGTGAAGATTGGCACTAGAAATAGGCGAAGCAATGAAAGTTTCGGCAATTGTGGCCGTAATGTGATAAAACCCTAGGAGCTTCTCTCACTAAAAACCCATGTAATCCAGTTCAATTTCTTTTGTTTGCTCAATCAATATTAACTAACTAATCACCTCTCAGTTCCCCTGACCACTTTGACCTAAAGAATTATATACAATAATCAACCTATTCTAAGAATTTTTTTTCTTTAAATATTCCTATAGAACTGAGAAATGGATACTATTAAAGAGATCCAGACCCATAATTCCAATCCATCCGTGCATTGTCAACTTCACCATCTCCTTCTCTTACATGAATTTTGCATTTGTTCTTATCTCTCTAAAGAGTACATACTCCCCTAGTAGTACCAAATTATTATTATTTTTTTCCTATTTGTAGATATATATTATTGATTGGTAGTTCTTTAAGATAGTTTCCAATTCTACTTTAATTCGGTCGATGATGTGAGCTGAACTGCCTATTCTATATTTCTATCGTAACTCAGGAACTTACTGCAATATCCGTAAGGAGGAATTGTCTACAGCTAAAGAGAATTTGATCAGCAGCCACTTAGCTCATAAGACTATAGGAGGAACATGATCTAAAAGTTACAAAAACGAGAAACGTCTTGTAAACCAAACATGATTATTACTGACAGAAGAAAGTCTGGAAAAAAGATCTAAGTGATGATCTAGAGAGGAAGCTCTCCACTGTCTGCAATCACAACTTTAGTCTTTGGTGAACCGCTCTGCGTTCCTTCAGCTTCAATCTTGTAAACAACATCCATTCCGGAGACTACCTTTCCAAACACAACATGTCTGCCATCCAACCTAGATAAAATGAAAGCCAAAGGGGTTAATAATTTCACACCCACATAAGGAGGTTCAGCAAACTTTGTATTTAGAGTAGAGATTTTGTCAATACTTGAATGCTAAGGGGGCAATTTAACCAGATAATCTAAAAAAAAACTTGTGCAGCTAGTGGGACAATGCAATTGTAAAGTCCCAAGGGATGAAAATGTTACATTATGGTAATTGGATGCGATAAAAAGTCGATGGCTAGATTTTTGGTTTATGTTTAGGGAAGTCTGAAATGCATATGCGCTTACCAGCTAGTTGTCACAGTCGTAATGAAGAATTGCGAACCATTGGTGTCTGGACCAGCATTTGCCATTGACAAAAGCCCTACACAAAAAAAGAAGCTCAATACCAATTTATATAGTGAAAGCAAATTTGAACTCTTTAATCACGGTAGCAGGAAAATAGGGGAATGTGCTAAGGAGCATTATTTAATCTTACCTGGCCCAGTATGCTTCAACTTAAAGTTCTCATCAGCAAACTTATCTCCATAGATTGATTCTCCACCCATGCCGTTGCCATGTGTGAAATCACCTCCCTGAATCATGAAACTAGGAATAACCCTGTGAAATGCACTACCCTTGAAGTGAAGTGGCTTTCCACTCTTTCCAGTACCCTTTTCTCCTGATTAAAGATGAAAAGAAAGAAAACAGTAGTAAACCTATGCATAAAACCAACTTGCAAGAAAATACCAAAAAAGGGTTCAAAAGGACACACTCTATGCTGGGGAAAAAAAGATAGAGTTGAACATTAGTCACCTGTGCACAGTGCTCGAAAGTTTTCTGCAAATGAAAATGGGAATTCAATTAAGTATGCATGTAATAGACGATAGATGGCTTTAAATAATCTATTGGGTTAACAACTCTATTGGTCCCTAATCTTTAGCTCAAAATACCCTTTGGTCCCTAATATTTTCTTTATACATTTAGTCCCAACCTTTTAAAATTTAACAGTTTCAGTCCAATTCAACAGTTTTTGTCAAAAAATTAGAGACCAAATTTTATTTTCATGAAAGGTTAGGGACCATATTATGTTACGGAAAAAGGATAACAATGGTCTACTAATTTTGACGAAACGGCATAAAATTTATTAATTTTTGGGTGGGATACTAGAAGTCCAATAGCTATTTAAAGGGTACTAGATGCCCAAAATTTCTAAATTGTCAAAAAGAGATCATGGGAGTTAACATATGTTATTTTAATAAGGACAATATTGTTTTTTTTATTTTACTACCACTTGAAAATAATAAAATAAGAGAATATTAAATGTTATGCAATAATTAATTAAAAAAATGAATCCTTAATTTCATCACATTCCCTCGTACTCTCTTTGTTTGGTTTTTGTTATTGATTTGAAGACATGTGTGTGACATAATATCGAAACTGAGATGGTTTGTGATGCAGAAGTTGAGATAGTGACGAGAAAATGAGGATGAAATTAAGGATTCATTTTTTTAATTAATTATTGTAGAACATTTTATATTCTTAGTGATATAACTAAAAAAAGATAATATTGTTCTAGTTGCCTTGTTAATAGTTATTGAACTTTTAGTAACCTAACCAAAAATTAGTGGATTTTTGTGACTTTTTGTCAAAGTTAGTGGACCATTGCTATCCTTCATCCTTCTGTTAAATTGGACTGAAATTGTTAGATTTTAATAAGTTGTGATTAAAATATATGAAAAAATGTTAGGGATCAAAGTTTATTCTGAGATAAAGGTTAGGACCAAATGAGTTGTATACCCATAATATATATATATACACAAGCGATCATCTATGAAACAAATAAACAGATACATACCTGCGGTCTTCGGAACCGTATTTCCATAAAGACCGATGACAATACGACCTGAAACAGAGCAATTATACAGTGTATCAGATTCAACCACCAATATTTTCTACTAGTGAGACCCAGAGCACATAAATACTATTATTTGTCGAAAACCCCAATTCACAAGCAATAGAATTTCTAACAGCGAGTTTTCAACAAATGGGCATATTTATTTAACAATTTATTAAGATTTAGAAGCATTACCAGCAGGTTTTTCATTGATCTCAACATCGAAGTAAACTCTGTGGGTCACTTCCTTTAAATCATCCGACTTCTTTGCCTAAAAGAAAAAATCTCAATTTATCAATTACTAATTTTGATATTTCTCTAATTTTTCATCTTTCATTAACATGGATCATGGTATATAAACCTAATTATTTTTGAAGAAAACAAAGGTAGATATAAACAAGAAGACTTTCCGGGAGAATTACTGACCTGAGTGATAGCTAAGGTTGCCAGGAGAAACATGAAACACAGTAGAGACGGCATCGTTGTCTTGGTCATCTTTTCTTCTTCACTGTCTCACCACTTTCACGCTCACTCTCTAGATCTAGTGCTGAAGCTGTAGCTGCAAGAGACCGTTTTATAGTAGTCTAGTTGAGCCATCCATTCACCAGTAGGTTCTTGACACGTGGAGTTTTATGCTATGGTTGGACTCTATTGGTCGATCGACGAAGTGTCCTATGATTACGTCAAAAAATGACTTGTTTTAAGTAACTACTAAAGCAAAAACTCGCATGTCATAAATCATCCTCTTATTATAATAACTTCGCTGCTGCTAAACCGAATTTTATCTAATTAAACGGATTTATAAATCAATACTTCAGTTTATATTAATTAAACTGTATTAAAACGATTTTATAAATCAATTCATATAATTCAATTTATATTAATTAAATTTTTTTGATTTGATTATATTAATTTTTAAATCGATCAAATCAGATCGTATCGATTTAATAATATATTAAATTTTATATATTATTTTTCAAAAATCTTTGATTAAATTTATCATATTTTAATCTAAATTATATCATTAGTTATATTATATTTATGTATTATTAACTGAATCAAACAATTCGATTTAATATTTTTAATAACTAAACAATCTAATCCGATCCGATTTGAGTAATATAAACGGTCTAATCTAATTATTATTTTTTACCTAAAATCAAAACGAATTAGACCATGAATACTCCTATTCAATACCTTAATTTTACATTTAAAATGTATTACTAATATGAGTGACTCACGTAAAGTTAGCTACCTTGATTTTTATTTTTATGAATTAGTGCTTCATTAAAATATAATATTAAGGGGATAAAAAAAATCTTAATGCAAAGATTAGTAGGTTACAAAGCCAAAATCATTAAACTTATAAAATTATAACTATTAATTATTTTCTTAAATAAAATATTTCATGGCTTCCCCACGGCAAAATCCAAAAACCCATCATTTATAGAGTTACTTAAATCAACTACCTCTCCCCCTCTTTTCCTCCCAATCTATTACTTATCGGTAGCCTATATTGAACCATCCAGCATGGACTTGTTGTAAATCAGAGTGGTGCAACGTTAAGTGAATTGTGGTGACGGTTTGGTTTCGTCGGAATTGTACGTTGGTTTTGAAATCGAACGAGGTTCTTGATGGAAGAACTTTAATAAAGTATCGGGTCCTCTCACTATTAACTGTATAACAATTCAGATACACTATCAATACGTAGTAAATAAATGTGAGAAACTAGTGAGAGCATCAAATTGAAAATCCATTGGAATTCCCGTATAAGTGCTGAAATTTGATCAATGGCAGGAGGTATGTTTTCATTCCAATTTTGTTTCTGCTGCATTTAAATTATGAGTTCATATGGTTTTCTAAACGTTTGTAGATTGAATTGAGATTCTAACATTTGGTATCAAAGCCATTTGAAAACAACTCTCTTTTGCTCTGTTTCACGAGAACTGAAATTTTGGGTTTTTTATATTGATTGTTTTTGATGCATATGGAAATTATAAAGTGTTTCAATATTGATTTTTGAGTGATTCTGTAAAATTAAACTTGAAAAACAATGAAGAAAATAAATTCAATTTACCGTGGGTATTTATTTGCTTCATTAATTAACTTTTTATTTAAAATGATGTTTTTACTTCAAATTAAGATCATAAATCACTCGGAAATCGAATTCTGAGAATTTTGATAAAAAAGAACGCCGGACTTCATCGCCGGAATAGAAATATACGACAGGGTATCCGTTAACATCAAACCGAGGTTAAAGATGAAGTTAAAAAAAATTGCTTCATCTGGGAATCAAACCCAAACTAAACAACGATTTTGTAATGTTCTGTCCATTTGACCACTAAGCCAATTTTGTTATTGTATGTAACATAATATTTTTATATAGAATCAGAAGTTAGTTTTATTAAAAAATCAAACATTTGAAATGTCTGGGACTTGAACCTTAGTCTCAAGACAGAGAATTCAAGAACCAAATCACCAGACTACAATACGTTGGGAGTTGTATAATGTACAATATTTTATATATATTAGGTAATTTTTTTTATTAAAACAAAATAAATAAATATATATATATATAATAATTTTGAATATAATGTGATTAATTATTTAACTTAAGTTTTTCATGTGTATAATAATTATTATACATGTTATATTTATTTAAATAATTTTTGGGCACATTAAAATTTTATTTAAATACATTATGCTTAAATTATTTGTTTTGGTTATTTATGTGTATAAATTTTGTAATTAATTATACATATAAAATTGAATTAAATAATTTATGCTTAATAAAATTAATTGTTAATGGCTCTTATGGATTTAATTGGTGCTTATATTATTTATTTTTGCTTGTATAATTTATTGTCATATATGCAATTTAAGATAAATAATATTTACATATTTGAAATTAAATTAATATTACTTATGGTTTTATGCAATAATTGAGCATAAAAATTTAATTAATATTTAAGTGATTCATATAGTTTAATTAATTAGGGAGTAGCCACAACATCTTTAATTAATTAAAATTATAATAAAATTTATTTAGGATCACATTTAGAAAATAAATATTAACTGTAATTAATCATATGTGATATAATAGATCTTATCCCACAGGAATTTTTATTATATTTTGTGTGATTAATTAGGATATAATATCAAATTATATTTTCTAATTTACCCACAAGGATTAGAAAAAAGAACATAATTTGATAGTTTTATCGTAAAGCTATGATGAATCTAACTGAATTAAAACTTTAGCCCACATGCAAGTTTTATGTCACTAGATTCATATTATTCATGATTTACATTGGTAAAGAATGACTATATTTTAGGTCTCAAATTTTAATAAGCATATAATTTAAATTGCAGCTTCTCAACCTGTAAATTTCTCTGATATCCGTTGTGATATTCCCAATCTGAAAGGGGATAATTATAAAATATGGAAGGAAAGAATTCTCCTTCAATTAGGATGGATGGATATTGATTATACTATTAGGAAAAAGAACCACCTAAAATTACTCAAACCGGTACTCTAGAGAATATCATGCTTTATGAACAATGGGAACGATCTAATCGCCTTAGCATGATGTTCATTAAGACTAAAATCTCTACTAGTATTCGTGGTTCCGTTGATCAGTATACCAATGTTCAAGACTTGCTAAAGGCCATTGATGATCAATTCGTCACTTCAAATAAGGCTTTAACAAGCACCCTTATTATGAAGTTCTCTTCTTTGAGACTCACCAGTGTGAAAGATGTGCGCGAGCACATTATGCAAATGAGGGACATTGCGGCTCAACTTAAGCATCTCGAAGTTGAGATGTCGGAATCCTTCCTGGTGCACTATATCCTTAACAGTCTCCCACATCAGTACGGGCCATTCAAAATCTCATACAATACACATAAGGATAAATGGTCAATCAATAAACTAATGACCATGTGTGTTCAAGAGGAAGGGAGGCTTGTTATGGAATTTAGTGAAAGTGTAATGTTGGCTACAACGTACCAAAAAGGAAAATCTCAATACAAGCATAAAGGAAAGGGGATAATTCCACCTCAGGCTGATATTAAGAAAGAATCGAAGTGTTTCTTTTGTAAAAAGAAGGGACACATGAAGAAGGATTGTATCAAATTCCAGAAATGGCTTGAGAATAAAGGTAATCCAACCTCGTTTGTTTGTTATGAATCTAATATGGTTAATGTTAATATTAACACCTGGTGGATTGATTCTGGATCTACAATCCATGTTGCAAACTCCTTACAGGGTATGCAAAATCTAAGGAAGCCAGTGGGAAGTGAGCAATACATCTTATCTGGTAACAAGATGGGCTCACATGTGGAGGCTGTAGGGACATGCAGTTTGATTTTAAGTAGTTGTTTTATTTTAGAATTAGAAAAGACCTTCTATGTTCCAAGTTTCTCTAGAAACTTGATTTCAATTTCAAGACTTGTACTTTTTGGTTATTCCTTTCATTTTTTAGAAACATCTTTCAGTTTATTTAATAAATCTGATTGTGTTGGGAATGATATTTTGTCTTATGGTCTTTATTGCATTAATTTACGAAATAATTCCACTCATAACGCTATGCATGTTCAAGCTGGCACTAAAAGGTGTATTATTGACAATGACTCTTCTACGTTATGGCATAGAAGATTAGGACATATCTCCATAGAAAGAATTAAAAGATTAGTGAAAGATGTGGTACTTAGTACTCTAGATTTTACTGATTTTGAGACATATGTGGACTGCATTAAGGGAAAACAGACTAATAAGTCAAAGAAAGGTGCCAATAGGAGTTCAAACATATTAGAAATCATACATATAGATATATGTTGTCCAGACAAGGACATTCAAGGTCAGAAATATTTTATCACCTTTATTTATAATTTTTCTCGATATATGTATCTCTACATGCTTTATAATAAAAGCGAAGCATTAGATGCCTTCAAGAGCTTTAAGGTTGAAGTAGAGAAACAATGTGGAAAACAAATAAAGATTGTGAGATCAGATAGAGGTGGTGAATATTATGGTAGATACATTGAGAATGGACAAGCACATGGTCTGTTTGCTAAGTTTCTTCAAGAACATGGGATAGTTGCCTAATACACTATGCCTGGTTCACCAGACCAGAATGCTGTAGCAAAAAGAAGAAACCGAACACTATTGGACATGGTGCGGAGTATGCTTAGCAACTCCAATCTTCCTAAATCCTTGTGGATTGAAGCTTTAAAGACGACTGTGTATATATTAAACCGAGTTCCAACCAAGGCTATCTCAAAGACACCATTTGAATTATAGAAAGGTTGGAAACCGAGTTTGCAACATATGTGCGTTTGGGGATGCCCATCTAAAGTGAGGATTTATAATCCACAAGAGAAAAAGCTAGACCCAAGGACCATTAGTGGGTATTTCATTGGATATGCCGAACGATCTAAAGGTTATAGATTTTACTATCCATCTCACAACACTAGGTTTGTGGAATCAAGAAATGCAAAATTTCTTGAGAATTACTTGATTAGTGGGAGCGATCGATCCCAGGGCATTGGTTCTGAGAAAGATCATTCAGATGCTCAATATTTCACTTCAAGTAATGTACTGATCGTTATTGTTAACAACACGCCTCGAGTACAAACGCGTGTTGAAGGACCAGTCTTGGAGGTACCACAAGCTGTTGATCCTGATCCAGTAGATGTTGAAGTTCAACAGATGCCTATAACTGTTGAACAACCAGTTGAACAACATGATCTTGCTCCTCAGGAGAATGTTGATGCAACATTAAGAAGATCTACTTCGGTAAGGAAATCAGCGATTCCTAATGATTATGTTATGTATCTACAAGAATGCGACTATAATGTTGGAGCCAAAAATGATCCTGAGACATTTTCACAGGCCATGATTTTTGAGGTTTCGAACTTATGGTACAATGCCATGAAAGAAGAGATGGATTCTATGGCGTCTAACCGAGTTTGGAATCTCGTCAAGTTGCCTGATGGTGTGAAAGCCATTGGATGTAAATGGGTCTTCAAAACAAAGAAAGACTCACAAGGCAACATTGAGAGACATAAGGCAAGACTTGTTGCCAAAGGATTCACTCAAAGGGAAGGAATCGACTACACAGAGACATTTTCTCATGTATCTAAAAAGATTCACTTCGTGTGGTCATGGCATTGGTTGCCCATTTTGATTTTGATTTGCAACAAATGGATGTGAAAACGACTTTCCTTAATGGTAACCTAGAGGAAGAGATTTATATGAAACAACCTGAAGGATTCTTCTCTAGTAATGGTGAACATTTGGTTTGTAAGCTTAATAAATCCATATATGGATTAAAACAAGCTTCCCGTCAATGGTATTTGAAATTCCATAACGTCATCACTTCATTTGGTTTTGAAGAGAACGTCATGGATCAATGTATATACCAGAAGATTAGTGGGAGTAAGATTTGTTTTTTGGTGCTATATGTGGATGATATTTTGCTTGCAGCCAATGATAGGGGTTTGCTACATGAGGTAAAACAATTCCTCTCTAAAAATTTTGATATGAAGGATATGGGTGAGGCATCTTATGTCATTGGCATTAAGATCTATAGAGATAGACTTCGAGGTGTCTTGGGTTTATCTCAGGAAACCTATATCAATAAAGTTTTAGAGAGATTTCGGATGAAGGATTGTTCATCAAGTATTGCTCCCATTGTGAAGGGTGATAAGTTTAATTTGGACCAATGCCCAAAGAATGATTTTGAAAGAGAACAGAAGAAAAACATTCCATATGCTTTAGCTGTTGAAAGCCTGATGTATGCTCATGTCTGCACCAGACCTGACATTGCATTTGTTGTTGGGATGCTAGGGAGATATCAGAGTAATCCAGGTGTTGACCATTGGAAAGCTGCAAAGAAAGTGATGAGGTACCTACAAGGAACCAAGGATTATATGCTCATGTATAGACGAATCGATGAACTGGAAGTAATTGGCTACTCCGATGCGGACTTTGCTGGCTGTATTGATTCACGAAAATCAACATCTGGTTACATTTTCATGCTTGCCGGTGGAGCTGTGTCTTGGAGGAGTGCGAAACAGTCCTTGACTGCTACTTCCACTATGGAGGCCGAGTTCGTATCATGTTTTGAGGCCACATCGCATGGTGTATGGTTGAAGAGTTTCATTTCTGGGCTTAGAGTAGTTGACTCTATTTCTAGGCCATTAAGATTGTACTGTGACAACTCAGCTACTGTATTTATGGTTAAGAATAACAAAAGTGGTAGTCGTAGTAAGCACATCGACATTGAATACTTAGCCATAAGAGAACGTGTTAAGGAAAAGAAAGTGGTCATTGAGCACGTAAGCACTGAGTTGATAATTGCTGATCCTTTGACTAAAAGCATGCCACCAATGAAATTCAAGGATCATGTAGAGAAAATGGGAATTGGTTCCACTTTGTAAATGTATATATTTAATTAATTAATGAAACTCTTATATATTGTGATATTTTCTCATATTCATGTGTACCTTAATTTATTTGAGAAAATTTATATTGGACCAAGAATAAATATAGGATTTATTCATTAAGTTTAGTTACCACATAAAGTATAGTACTTGAGAAACTAAATACATTGTAATACATGGAAGATAATACTTGCTCTTAGAGGACCTATCGCTATGATTCATGTATTTTGTTACTCAAGAGAATTTCACTTAACGTTTGCACTAAGTGGGAGAATGTAAATCAGAGTGGTGCAACGTTAAGTGAACCGTGGTGACAGTTTGGTTCGGAAATCGAACGAGGTTCTTGATGGAAGAACCTTAATAAAGTATCAGGTCCTCTCACTATTAACTGTATAACAATTTAGATACACCATCAATACACAGTAAATAAGTGTGAGAAACCAGTGAGAGCATCAAATTGAAAATCCATTGGAATTCCCGTGTAAGTGCTGAAATTTGATCAATGGCAGGAGATATGTTTTCAATCCAATTTTGTTTCCGCTGCATTTAAATTATGAGTTCATATGGTTTTCTGAATGTTTCTGGATTGAATTGAGATTCTAACACTTGTAGCTAACTCACCGAGCACTTAGGTATCTTTTACATGATTGGATGTGACTGTACCACCATGGGTGTTCAGCAAATGAAATTAAAGCAATACAACATAAGGGTAAAAGGCAAAAGTAACTTCTTAATTTTTTTTTGAACACAACGCGTAAAAATAAAATAAATTCAATAAATTAAAATAATGATATCGAAAATTTAATGTGATTTATTCTATAATTTGAACAATGTTCATAGGATAAATTCTGAAAATTATTTCTTATACTAATAAAATTAATAGGTACAAAATGAGTCAATACAAAAAATTAAGATAAACCTAAAATAATGACACAAAAGTGTTTCCCAAACTCACTATTTTGTCATTCTCATTTTAGAAAAATATCCCAAATATTTTTCTAAAATATTCTCTCTCACTCTTTCACACAACATTATATTTCATCAAAAAAAGTTGTTTCTTTGGTTTTGCTTTTCTTTGCTTTGCTTCTATTCTTTGGTGTGTCTTTCTAAAGCAAAAACATTGTCTATCTTTTATGTGACCAGAAATTGGGCACGTAGTTAACAAAATTATAGCCACAATTTTTTTTTTATTTGGTGAATTTTTCACATGTGGTTGCACCTAAAATGTTTATTTTCTTCCTCTTTCATATGGGCAGGACCTATAAATCTCTCATTCCCGACTATATGGAGGGCTCTACCAATCCAATAGTTAAACAAAAATATTTAAAATTCTATCTTGGAATAATTTTCATCAACATGTTTGATCTATTTTCCTCTGTATGGATCTTCTCAAGTTGTAGTAGCTTCTTCTCCATTACATCCCTAATTCAGTGATATCTCACATCGATATATTTTGATCTCGAATTAAATGAGGCATTCTTTCCAAATTGGATAGCCTTCTGACTATCACAAAATAACTGGTAATTGTCTTGCTGCAACCCAAGTTCTTTCAAGAACTTTTTCATCCATAGCAACTTTTTACATGCTTCGGTTGCTGCTATAAACTTTGCTTCTGTAGTGGACAATGCAACACATTTTTGTAACTTTGACTATCATGATAGAGATCCCTATACAAATGTAATCATGTAACATGAAGTGGATTTTTTGGAATCCACATCACTAGCCATATTTGCATCTATGTATCCAACTAACACAAGTTTGTCATTTCCAAAGTATAGGCACATTTTGGAAGAATCTCAAAGATACTTGAAAATACATTTCACTACAACCCAATGTTCCTTTGTAGGATTTGAAAAGAATCTACTCACAACTCCAACTACATGAGCGACATCTGGCCGTGTACAAACCATGGCACACATCAGACTTCCAACTGCTAAAGCATATAGAACATTTTCCCTCTCTTCTTTCTTTTTGTCTATAGAAGGGCTCTGCTTAGAACTTAGCTTAAAGTTATTAGCAATAGAACAACTAATCACTTTAGCCTTGTCCATATGAAATCTCTGAAGTACTTTCTCAATGTACTTTTCCTGAGGCAATCATAATTTCTTCACACTTATGTCTCTAATAATATTCATACCAAGAATCTGCTTTGTTGATCCCAATTCTTTCATGGCAAAAGACTTACTCAACTACTTTTTCAAGTTATTGATTCTAGAAATAATTTGGTCAACAATCAACATATCATCCATATAGAGAAAAAAAATAATTAAACCATCATCAGAGAATTTCTACACAAAAACATAATGATTTGAAGTAGTCTTTTTGTAGCCTTACTCCCCCATAATAGACTCAAACTTCTTGTACCATTGTTTCAATGTCTGTTTTAAGCCGTAGAGTCTTTTCTTCAATTTGCAAACATAATCCTCTTTTCCTTTTTGCTTGAAACCCTCTGACTGCTCTATGTATATCTCTTCTTTCAAGTCACCATGTAGGAAGGCATTTTGTACATCGATTTGCTCAACCCCTAGGTCAAGACTTGCTGCTAACCCCAACATAGTACAGATGGATTTCATTTTTAGAATTGATGAGAAAATATCTTCAAAGTCAACTCCTTTTCTTTGGTTTAATCCCATAAGAACCCGTTTGGCTTTGTATCATAGACTGGAGCTACGTTATCCATGTTTCACCTTGAATACCCATTTATTTTTCAAAGCTCTTTTTCTTTTCGACAGCTTCATCAACTCAAAAGTTTTCTTCTCATGCAAGGACTTCATCTCATCTTGCATGGCTTCAATCCATTTTTGTTTGGATTCATCATCTATGGCTTCTTCATAACTCTCAGGTTCTCTCCCATCAGTGAAAGTTATTTACTCATATGAAGGATATGTGGTAGATGGTTGTCCCAATCTAACACTTATTCTCAGTGGAACATGAGAAGTCATAGGTGTTGGTGCTAGATAATGAATATAATCATCTCCTTCATTTTCAAAACCAACTTCTATGAGAGCATCATCTTCATCAGGTAGATAAGCCTGGTCTTCATCTCTAACTTGTCTTGGCACTGATGTTGGAGGAATTAATTCCAAATCTGATGAGTCACCATTAGAATTAGGAAAATCCTTCTTCATTTTGACAATATCTTCAATGGTCTCATCTTTAACAAATATAGCATTACGACTCCTAACAAGTCTCTTTGCAATCGGATCATAAAATCTATAGCCAAATTGATCTTGACCATAGCTAATAAAAATATATTGTCTTGTCTTAACATTAAGTTTGGATCTCTCGTCCTTGGAGATATAAACAAATACTTTGTAGCCAAACACCCATATATGATCATAGGAACTTGAGAGGAATATAAGGTGAAAGATTCAACACATGTGTAACTGTGAGTATGCCTTCACCCTAGAAAGCTTTAGGCAACTTTGCATGTGAGAATAGGTATCCGACTCTCTTCATCAAAGTTTTGTTCATCCTTTTAGCTAAGCATTAAAAGATCCTGTGTATTCTCCACCATTGTCTGTCTGAATACACTTCAGCTTCTTTCTAGTCTGTCTCTCAACTAAGGCATGAAAATATTTGAAGAGATCTAGCACCCGATCCTTTATCTTCAGAAGATATACTCATGTCTTCCTTGAATGATCATTAATGAAAGTCACAAAGTATTGAGCACCACCAAGTGACTTTGGCATTGGTCCACACAAATAGAAATGAATCAGATCTAAAATATTATTCATTCTTGAAAGAGGGAAACTCTTGAAAGCAACTCTATTTGCTTTCTTGCTAAAAAAATCAATACATTTCTCCAAATATACTTCATCCATTTTGGGAAATATCTTCTTCTTGGCTAGACTTGTCATACCTTTTTACCCATATGACTGAGTCTGTTATGCCATAATTCAGATAAAATATCTCTCTCCATGGCATTTAATGTGTCAGTGGAAAGCTTTGTTTGCATTATATATAGAGTTGTATGCTTCTCACTTCTAGCCAATGAGTCTTTTGTAAGTTTCCATTTGTCATAAATGAAGGAGCCATAATATCCTTCATTTGCAAGTTTACGTATAGAGATCAAATTCATGAACATATTTGGAATATGCTTGACATCCTTCAGAAATAATTTGGTTCCATTCTCTGTTTTCAAGAAAACATTTCCTCTGCCAATAACCTTTAACATGCCTTCATTTTCCATTCTAACAACACCAAGACTTCCAGGTGTGTATGATGAGAAAAATTCTCTATGTGATGTAGCATGAATTGTAGCACCACTATCAATCACCTAGCTAGTCTCGTGTGATGCAAGATTGAAAAAATCTTCATCATAAACGATATTAAACTCATCTATGGTATTTGTTTACTCATCATCACTATTGTCATCTTTCTTCACTGCTTTGCCTTTGTTCATTTCCTATTCCTTCTTGAACACCCAGAAAAATTTCTTGATGTGACCCTTCCTCTATAGTGATGGCATTTAACATTGGCATACTTGTTTAATTTTCCTCTACTCTTACCTCTAGGTTTTTGTTCTTTGTATTGTCTCTTTCCTCTAGACTTTGTAATAAGGGCTTATGCTTTTGAATCTCTATGCCTATTATGTTTTTCATATGATAGTAGAGCTTCTATAACAACTTCAAACTCCATCTTGTCTTTTGCATAAGTCAGAGTTGTTGTGAGATGATTATATGATGAGGGTAGTAATGCCAACAACATCACAACTTTCTCTTCATCGTCAAAACTCACATTGAATCTTGCTAAGTGAGAAAGCTTGCTATTGAAATCGCTAATGTGCTGCATCATGCTCACATTATCTTCCTTCCTTATCTGATATAGCTTATTCCACAAATAAAATTTATTAGCAAGGTTCTTTGACATGTATACGTTTTTTAGAGTATCCTATGTTTCTTTTGCAGTCTTGCAATTTTTTGATTCAATATTTTGCAAGACTTTATGTGAGATTTAGACGGATTATAATGGGATCAATCTCATCTATCTCCTCCCCCTGTTCCTCGATGATGATTATTGCCTTCTTTTCTTTCCCTAGCAACGCCTTATGGACCTTCTCCTGAAAGAGAATATCTTTCATCCTCCTTTGCCATAAAGAAAAATTATTATTGCCATGAAATTTCTCAATATCTATCTTTTGGCTTGACATTTTTTTTCACTATGTTTCTTTTTCTGTAAATAAATAAGCCATTGATCTAATAAAATCTTTTACGATGTGATATATTAGTCTATGTTGCAACCATATAGCATACTAAGAATTTTACTAAATAAACTCTAACACCAGTTGTTGAGGCACAACGTATAAAAATAAAATAAATTCAAGAAAGTAAAATAATGATATCGGTAATTTAATATAGTTGACCCTTTTAATTTGAGTTATGTCTACATGACAAACTCCAAATTTATTTCTTGTACTAATAAAATTAATGGGTACAAAGTGAGAGACAATACAATAAAATAAGATAAACCCAAAATAGTAATACACTTTCCCAAACTTATTATTTTGTCATTCCCCTTTTAGGAAAATATTCTAAATATTTTTTTAAAATATTATCTCCCATTTTCTCACGTAACATTATTTTTTATCAAAGAAAATTATTCATTTGACTTTGTTTTGATTCGCTTCTTTGGTATGTCTCTTTAAAACAAAAACATCGTTTATTTATAGACAAAATTGCTTATCTTTTATGTGGTCAGAAATTGGACACGTAACTGACCAAATTTTAACCAAAAATGATATTTTTTTTATTTAATGAATTTGTCAAATGTAATTATACCTAAAAAATTATTTGTATATCCTTTATGTTGCAATAGCTCTCGAATATATAATTTTGTCAAAACTTTTGAGGGTGAGTTTTTAATGGCTATTGTAATTATAAATGGTTTAATTGTTTGGTTGCTTATGATGTTTACGAGTATTAAACCCGAAAGTGTTTAATATTGATATTGGTATATGCTATATTGATTTTCAAATTTGCGGAAAATACTATGCATGCCAATTGTTTGTGTGAAGTCCTAAGTGAAGGTGCAATAGCCTTTCTTTTGAAAACAATTGTTCGTGGTTTAATTTGTTGGAAAATTAGCAATGGTATTTGTGGGTAACCTTTACCATCCTGCTGTTGCATGATTAACTTACTATTTGTAGTGGAAGTAATAATTGCTTCTTTCCTTTAAGGCATAAATATTTCTATATAGCTTGCTTTAAGTAACAAGATTTGATGGCCATAATTTGCTTTTGTCTCTTGAAATTAAGCACTGCAGTTTGCTTTTGAAATACCCCTAACCTTGAAAACCAAATCCACTTTGTGGCCATTGTTTAACCTTGAACACCAAATCTAATTTGTGGCTATTGTTTAAATTTAATCGACGAACACTTTTATTACAAGTGGTATTGGTAAGATATCAAAAGGTATTTATAATTGGGAAGACAAGGAAGCCAACATTGGGCATGGTAGCCCCAAAGCTGGACTTTTTGGGACATGCCAAGGTACTCAGCCCTCCGTACAACTCATTGGAGGAAACTAGTTTTCGAGCTGCATCTAACCAAGGCACCATAACAGTTGGATTCTTGTAAATGAAGAAACTCAAAAGCAATGCAAGATAATTATTGAAAATATGGTTACTTATGAGTTCAAAGTTGATCTTCAATCATTAAACAGGGAATATTTCTTTATTTTCCAGCTTTTTACATTGAAACATATATTATTTTGGTGAAATCAATTCATTGCACTTTTATTAACGGTGTTACTTTGTTTATTGAATTAATAATTAGGAGGAAAAAAATAGTAGAGCCCTCACTCAGTTATCTAATGAAGTTAGAATCTTTTGATTGGTTATGGTTGTCTCTTCAGAGCATATTGTTGAACAAAATATGGATTTGGCTCATATTCTGGTGTTTCTAATATCTTGCTTTTGCTATTGTTGGCTTGAATAACATCAATTTTATATTTTATGGGTCTGCCTCAGTCTCTGCTTTACCCACTTTTTGTTAATAACATTTGCATGGCCATTCTCCTTAAGATGGAATAAAGTTGTTATCAAAATATGTCGTGGTCATGGCTAAATAATGAATACATGAATGCAATTAATTTGATACATGTTTTAGTCCACGTCGAGTAGCTTCTATTATGTTGTTTATGTTATATTTAGGTTATCGTTTGGCATGAAATGCTACTCAAATGTTTGCATTTAGAAAATGTATCTCATTATTCTTTATCCTTAGAAGCTGTACCTCGCTACACGTTGCCTTAAGAAGACAAAGGGGAGTTTTCTTTTCTCATTGGACTATCTGTTAATAATTATGCATCTGTTATGATTAATTCATGTGTGCTCATGGATTTAGCTGGACCTTGAGAAAATTGACACTTTGATTTCAAGAAAACATGCCTTTAAAGTTTACTTGTTCAAATATTCATTTGAAAAATTATTACATATACTTAGTCTTCATCCTTATTTAGTAGGATTCTATTGGTAATCTAATCGGTGAATTGGAGTTTCTCGACCTTGCGGGTTGTCTTATTATTTCATGTGTCCAATTACTCCTTATCTATCCCAATTGGTGAATTTTTGAACTCATCCCTTCCTTGAACATCCTTCTAATTTTTCATGACTTTAAGGAGCCATAGGTTGTCTGCTTAATTAAATCACTCAATGCCTAATAAAAAAATGGAGTTTTTTCTGGTGCTCCATACTATTATCTCAATGTATAAAATGACTATTAAAGTGACTATTAAAGGTGCATCAGAGCATTTACTATATGAATTATTATATATCATCACATCTTTAGTGATTGGTCATTTGAAGTGCTATTTAGAAAGAAATTCGACTATCATTCTAAACAATTATAGAATTTTCTTACAAAATATTAATTATGACGTTTTAGTCATGCGAGTCATATGCTTCAAAAGTTTTGTTGAAAAGTTTAAATAAAAATAGGAGTTGATTATCTCGGTAAAAAACTATATAGAGAGCTCAGAATAAAGTACGAGCTGATCACCTTAATCAAGAATCAAGTAAAACACTCGATGTAAAATATATGAGTTAATCACCTCAATTAGAAATCAAGTAGAATGTTCGAGATAAAATTACAAGCTAATCACTTTGGTTAAGAATCATGTAAAGTGTTTGATGTAAAAATATAAGTTGATCACCTAGGTTAGGTACCAAGTAGAGTGCTCGGAAAAAAATTATAAGTTGATCACCTTGATCAAGAATCAGGTAGAACGCTTGATGTAATACGAGCTGATCACCTTGGTTAGGAACTAAGTAGAAAGAAAAAATTATAAGTTGTTCATTTTGGTCAAGAACTAGGTAGAGTACTTGAGGTAAAAATACGAGTTGATCAACTTGATCAAAAACCAGATAGAGTGCTCAAGATAAAATTACGAGTTAATCATCTCGATCAAGATCCAAGTAAAATGCTTGATGTAAAAATACGAGCTGAACACCTCGGTCAGACTCTAGTTAGAGTGCTTAGGATAAAATTACGAGCTGATCACCTCAGTCAAGAACCAAGTAGAATGCTCGCTATAAAAATACAAGTGGTTCACCTTGGTAAAAAACTAGGCAGAGCGTTCGAGACAAAATTACGAGTTGATCACCTCGGTCAAGAACCAAATAGAGCATTTGGTGAAAAAATACGAACTAATCATCTCAATTAGAAGCCATGCACAGTTCTCTAAACAAAACTATGAGTCGATCACCTCGATTAGGAACCAGGTAAAACGTTCAGGACAAAATTACGAATTGATCACCTAAGTAAAGAACTAGATAGAACACTCGGGATAAAAATACGAGCTGACTATCTCGATAAATAATAGGTATAACACTCGGGATAAAACTTCTAGAAAGCCCTTGTTTAAGAGTGAGGTATCCTTATCTTGGATTTTTGTGACATACATTATTATATGGATTGGATTGAACTTTAGCTAAATGCATCATTTGTGATATAGCAAGTATATGTTAACTTATATATTGATTTTTTTCATTCATTTTAGGTATGCTTCTCATTGGTAAACTAAAAAGTTTTAGTATTGTCTGTAAGCAAAAAATTATCGACCTAAATGAAAAATAAACAAACTAAAAGGATCGAAAACAAGTAAAGCAATGATCTTACCTCTAGCCATTGAAATTGTTCTTCAAGCTCCAAAACAATTAAAACTATTTTTCTCTCTGTGTTAGGAACTTCTAAGCTCTTAACAACACTCAAATTAGATGGTGTATTGCATTGGAATTGTGTGTTGAGCTTAGGGACCATAACACTTTTTTTATAGTCGTGCTTCCCATCAAAGCATCAGCACTATTGCCAAGTTTAAGTCATAACTGATGAGTTATGGCTCTTCAATGGCAGAAATGTTTGGACCACACTTGAGTGATATGTTAAACAAAAATGAATTGAAAATTGAAGAACAGACGGATCAGTTACATTCTCCCACTTGGTCCAAATGTTCAACTTAATCACATCAATTATCTTTCTTACGAAATAAACACATGAATCATGGTGATAGGTCCTCTAAGAATGAGTATTATCTTTCATATATTACAATGTATTTAGTTTATCAAGTATTACATTTATGTGGTAACAAAACTTAATGAATAAATCCTATATTTATTCTTGGTCTTATACAAAGATATTTTCTCAAATAAATTAAGGTGTATATGAATATGAAAAAATATCACAATATATAAGAGTTTTAGTAATAAATTATATATATACCTTTACAAAATGGACCCAAGTCCCATTTTCTCTACAAGATCTTTAAATTTCAGTGGTGGCATGCCCTTAGTGAGAGGATCAGTAATCAACTTAGTGCTAACGTGCTCAATGACCACTTTCTTTTCCTTAACACATTCTCTTATGGCCAAGTATTTGATGTCGATGTGTCTACTATGACTACCAATCTTTTTAATTCTTTGCCATAAACACAGCAATTGAGTTGTCACGATACAATCTCAATGACCTAGAAATAGAGTCAACTACTCTAAGCCTAGAAATGAAAATCTTCAACCATACACCATATGATGTAGCCTCAAAACATGACACGAAGTTGGCCTCCATAATTGAAGTAGCAGTGAAGGAATACTTCGCACTCCTCCAAGACATGGCTCCACAGGTAAACATGAAAATGTAACCAGATGTTGATTTACGTGAATCAATATAGCTAGCAAAGTCTGCATCGGATTAGCCAATTACTTCCAAATCTTCAGTTCGTCTATGCATGAGCATATATTCCTTGGTCCCTTGAAGATACCTCATTACTTTCTTTGTAACTCTCTAATGGTCCAAACTTGGATTACTCTGATATCGTCCCATCACTCCAACAACAAATGCAATGTCAGGCCTTGTGCAAACCTAAGTATACATCAGGCTTTTGATAACAGAAGCATATGCAATGTTCTTCATTTGTTCTCTTTCAAAATCATTATTTCGGCATTGGTCGAAATTGAACTTATCGCCCTTCACAATGGGAGCAACACTTGGTGAACAATCTTTTATTCGAAATCTCTCTAAAACTTTATTGATATAGGTTTCTTGGGATAAACCCAAGATGCCTTGAATTCTATCTCTATGGATCTTAATGCCAATGACATAAGATGTCTCACCCATATCTTTCATATCAAAATTTTTAGAGATAAATTGTTTTACCGCATGTAGCAAAACCTTATCATTAGTTGCAAGCAAAATATCATCCACGTATAAAATCAGGAAATATATCTTACTCTCACTAATCTTCTGGTATATACATTGATCCATGGCATTTTCAATAAATCTGAATGAAGAAATTACTCCATGGAATTGAAAATACTATTGGAAGGATGCTTGCTTTTGTTTGTATATGGACTTATTAAGATTACAAACCAAATACTCACCATCACTAGAGAGAAATCCTTCAGGTTGTTTCATATAAACCTCTTCTTCTAGATCTCCATTGAGAAATGTTGTTTTCACATCTATTTGTTGCATCTTAAGGTCAAAATGGGCTACTAATGCCAATATAATGGGCAAGGAATCTTTCTTAGATACAAGGGAGAAAGTCTATGTATAATCAACTCCTTCTTTCTGAATGAATACCTTAGTAACTAATATGGCCTTGTATCTCTCAATGTTGCCCAACGAGTCTTTCTTTGTCTTAAAGACCCATTTACATCCAATGGCTTTTACATCATTAGGAAACTCAACAATGTTTCAAACTTCACTACTCTTCATGGAACTTATCTCATCCTTTATAGCATGGTACCACAGTTCAGACTCTTTGAACCTCATGGCTTGTGAAAAGGATTCGGGATCATTCTTAGCTCTAATGTTATAGTCAAATTCTTGTAGATACATAACATAATCACTAAAAATTATTGATCTTTTAGTTCTAATAGATATTTTTAATGTCGCACCATAGTCTTCTTAGGAAGTATGAGGTTCAACTTGTTGTTCAGAAGTTTCAGGAATCTCTTGAATAGTTAGGTCTATTGGAATGTTATCAACAACTTATGGAATTTCAATGTTTGGTTGTTCAACACCAACTTGTACTTGAGGAGTGTTATGAACGACAATCAATCAATCTCCTCAAGTGGAAGGTTAAGACTCTAAATGATTAGTATCAGAAACTATATTCCTAATTTGATTGCTTCTACTAATCAGGTCATACTCAAGAAACTTTGCATTTCTTGATTCCACAAACTTAGTGTTGTGAAATGGACAATAAAATCTATAACCCGTTTGACATATCCAACGAAATACCCACTAATATACATTGGGTCTAGCTTCTTCTCTTATGGATTATAAATGCTTACTTCAGATGGGCATCCCCAAATGCGCAAATGTCGCAAACTAAGTTTCCAACCTTTTCATAATTCAACTTGGTTGGAACTTGGTTTAATATATACACAATTGTATTTAAAGCTTTAGTCCATAAGGATTTAGGAAGATTGGATTAGCTAAGCATACTCTGTATGTGTCCAATAATGTTTGGTTTCTCTTATCTGTTATACCATTATGGTCTAGTGAACCAAGCATAGTGTATTGGGCAACTATCTCATGCTCTTGAAAAAACTTAGCTAATGAAATTGGCGCTTGTCCATTCTCAATATATCTACCATAATATTCACCAACTCTATCTGATCTCATGAGCTTTATTTGCTTTCTGCATTGTTTTTCTACTTCATCCTTAAAGATCTTGAAGGCATCTAATGTTTCGTTTTTATTATGAAGCATGTAGAGATACATATATCAAGAAAAATCATCAATAAATGTGATAATATATTTCTGACATTGTATGTCAATGTATGGACAACATATATTAGTATGTATGATTTGTAATATGCCTAAACTCTTATTGGCACCTTTATTTGACTTGTTAGTCTGCTTTCCCTTAATGCAGTTCACACAAATTAGTAAAATCTAGAGTACTAAGTACTCCATCTTTCACTAATCTTTTAATTATTTCTATGAAAATATGTCATAATCTCATATGCCATAATGTAGAAGAGTCCTTATCAATAATATACCTTTTAGTACCAACTTAAACATGCATATCATTATAAGTGGTATTATTTCATAAATTAATGCAGTAAATACCATCAGACAAAATATCATTCCCAACATAGTCTAATTTATTAAATAAACTAAAAGATGTTTCTGAAAAGTGAAAAAAATAACCAGAAGGTACAAGTCTTGAAATCGAAATCAAGTTTCTAGAGAAACTTAGAACATAAAAAGTCTTTTCTAATTCTATAACAAAATCACTACTTAAAATCAAATTGCATGTTCTTACAACTTCCACATGTGAGCCTATCTTATTGTCGGATAAGATGTATTGCTTACTTTCCACTGGCTTCCTTAGGTTTCACATACCTTGTAAGTAGGTTGCAATATGGATTGTAGATCTAGAATCAATCCACCATGTGTTAATATTAACATGAACCATAGTAGATTCATAATAAACAAATAAGGTTGGATTACCTTTACCCTCAAGCCATTTCTAGAATTTGATACATTCCTTCTTCAAGTGTCCCTTCTTTTTACAGAAGAAGAATTTGGCTTCTTTCTTAATGTCAGCTTAAGGTTGAATTATCCCTTTATCTTTCTGTTTGTTTTGAGATTTGTCTTTCCCACTGGTGATTCTTAAGAAATAAAACTTCATAATAAGGGTATTTGTCAAAGCCTTATTTGAAGTGACGAACTGAGCATTAATGGCATTTAGCAAGTCTCAAACATTATTATGATGATCAACAGAATCACGAATAGTAGTAGAGATCTTAGTGTTAATGAACATCACGCTAAGGTAATTAGATTGCTCTCATTGTTCATAAAGCGTGATATTCATTGAAGTGTTGGTTTTAGTGATTTTAGGTGGTTCGTTTTTTCTAATAATATAGTCAATATCCATCCACCCTAGATGAAGGAGAATTCTTTTCTTCCATACTTTATAATTATCCCCTTTCAATTCGGGAATATCACAACAAATATCAGAGAAATTCACAGGTTGAAAAACTGCGATTAAAGATTATATCCTTATTAAAATTTGAGACCTAAATAAAAGTTATTTTTTACCAATGTAAATCATGAAAAATATGAATCTAGTGACATAAAACTTGCATGTGGGATACAGTTTTATTTCAATTAGATTCATCTTAAATTTACGATAAAACTATCAAATTATGTTCATTTCCCTAATCCCTATGGATAAATTAGAAAATATAATTTGATATTCTATCCTAATTAATCATACAAAAATATAATAAAAATTCTTGTGGGATAAGATTTATTATCTTGCATATGGTTAATCACAATTAATATTTATTTTCTAAATGTAATCCTAAATAAATCTTATTATAGTTTTAGTTAAGTAAAGATGTTATAGCTACTCTCTAATTATTTAAATTATATGAATCACATAAACATTAACTAAATTCTTATGCTCAATTATTGCATAAAACTATAATTAGTAATATTAATTTAATTCTAAATGTACAAATATTATCCAACTTAAGATTGCATGTATAAAGAAACGACAATAAATTATACTAGTACAATAAATAATATAAGCATAAATTAAATTTATAAAGAGCCATTAACAATTAATTTCATTATGCATAAATTATTTAACCAAATTTCATATGTATAACTAATTATAAAATTTATACATACAAATGCAAAAAATAATAATTTAAGCATAATGTATTTAAATATAAATAAATTTTAATGTGCCAAAAATTATTTAAACAAATATCACATATATAATAAATATTCTACGTATAACAAACCCAATTTAAATAAATTAATCACATTAAAATTATATTTTTAATTCAGTATCAAAATTAACAAAAAATAATAATAATCTAAATATATAATAATAAGAAGCTATGTATATAAAATAACACAAAAATCGTTGTAGTCCAATGGTCAGAACACTTGACTCTTATACAGGAGACCCGAGTTTGATTCTCGAAAATGGCAAAAAAAATTCTTCTTGAAACAACAAGTTATTTCCTTCATCTTCAACCTTTAGCTGGGTCACGCGACCCGAACGAAGCACGAAAGTTTCTCATAATTTTAGGGACAAAAACTGACGTTCTTTTTATCAAAATTCTCATAATTGAATTTTCAAGGAATTTATGGTCTCAGTTTGAATAAAAAATGTTATTTTAAATAAAAAGTTAATTGCATCATTCCAATGAATGCGAACAACAAATTAGAGTGATGTTCTTCATGGTTTTTCACATTTTAATTCACAAAATAATTGGAACAATACTGAAATAATTTATAATTGTCATTTGTATCAAAACCAAGACAAATAAAAAAACCCAATTCCAAGGAGCCACATTGAAACAGAACAAATAATTTTGATTTTGAAAACTTATTAATAGCATAAAAATTTATCATTCTAATTGAAGTATCAAATAATTTTGATTTTGAAAACTTCATATATATATATATATATATATTGAAAAATCGTGAGAAGCAAGTATGTCACAGCCATTTTTTGTATCTTGCAAATAGGCTTACCAAACCTCCTATAGGTTGGGATTTTTTAGAATGTTCGGTAGGTCAATCAATATTTTTTTAAAAAAATATTCAATAGGTCTTACCGAAGTACCTATAAGTGAGAGATCAATAAATTTACCAAAATTTTATACAAATTCATTTTTATTTAAATTAATAAAATATATCAATTAAATTATGAAATATCTCCGAACTTTTTATTATATTAAACATGCATGTAAAAATTTAAATATACCGTTACACATTGCTTTTCAAACATAAGTGCAAGTACATATACGAGATATTTTCAACTCAAGTATAAATGTTTGAGTTTTCATATTTTATTTGCTAGGTTTACTAAACAAAATCTAATATAATAATTACAATATTTTCTTTGATAGATTAATTTTCTTTTATCTTTTTTTTAGTAAGAATCTATTTTATAATAAAATCTTATGTTTTAATAGTAAAATCCATAAAACCAATACTTCAAAATTATGTTAAGTTTCTATCATATGAATATACTTTACAAATAAATTTATAAAAATATCATTAAATTATTGTATTTGTTTCGTTCATACCATCAAATTATTTTTTATCTTGTTATACTATCCAATTATTATATTTATATCATTTTATTAATTTTCGTACAATGGAGTCACACGTCAATAGTAGATTTAAAATAATTTAGATAATTAAGTTGTAGATTTTGAAAAATTCGAATACTTAAGTAAAAACTTCGAATAACTCAAATAATGAGTGATATATTTTAAATAATAATTTATTTCAAATATATAACTTAACTATTTGAGTTATTTCAAATTCATTACTTAAATATCGTCTGTGAACATTAAACGAAGATGAAAGAAATAATATAAATAAAACAAATACAATAAATTATTGATATAAACGAGATAAAAAATACAATAATTTGATAATATAAATAAAACAAATATAATATTTTAATGATATTTTTATAAGTTTAATTTTTTATAATAAAACCTATAAAACAATAGTTCGGTTACATTGTATTGTTTTGTTAATCTAATAGATACTTCAATTAGAATGATAAATTTTTATGCTATTAATAAGTATTTTTTAAAATCTATATTTGATTAATTTTATATTTTAATTATGATTACGACGAGCATTAGTTAACTTATTATAGGAATAATATATGTATTGGGTCTAAAGTACAGCATATATATAAAGCAATAAATGTTGTATTGTATGAGAATACAAATTATGCTTTCTACTCTTTCCCTTGCATTTCACTCTCCTATTTTCAGCTATATCTTCATCTTCATCTTGCATTTTTCAAATTTCACTAAGCTTCCAAACTGAATCAGAAAGGGAAACTCAAAAAATCACCAAATCTTACTTACTGGTAAAAGAAGATGTGGCACCACACCGAAAATCGTAGATGGGTGAAATGACACCACAAATTGGCTGAAACGACACTAAAAGTCAGATGAAATGCAGCAAGAATGGAAAGCACCGAGAAAGAAAGGGAAGGTGAATGGTCCTAAAAAAAAATACGACAAATAGAAAAGGAAACGACGAGGAAATAATTTTTTTTTTTGGCATTTATATTATATTATTTAATATACATTCCGAAAACTAAGCATAAACTTTCCCCTCAATTGTTTTTTACTGCGCCACATGCAAAAAAATAAATATTATCAAAATTGTTCGATATAATTCCTGACAAATATAGTACACGACTATTAGAGGGGAAAAAATCCTAACAAATAAATCATCAAGAATAAAAGATAAAGATTATTTCTTTTAATATTTAATTTTCATCCCTTCACCATTTCAATATGAGTTAATATTATTGGTTATATTTTGTCCAAATTTTAAAAGATTTTATCTATTTTTATAAATTTTTATAAATTTATTTTGTTATCGTATTGAACTATTATGATTGTTTGTTAACGAATAAGTAATAATTTTTTTCTTTCATTACATATTTTCTTTTAAATTAATAAGCTAAATTTATCAACAAGTTTAAGTAAACTTGAAATGTGTTTTAAATTTTAGTTCCTGTTATTCTTAATTATCATGGATCTTTCTTAATAAAACATTTTTTCTAATTATTATTTTATTATCTAAAAATTTTATCTTTATTATTATATCTATTTTTTTTTTCTCTAAAATGAATTTGTATTAATATTTGAATTACTCGTAAATGAATATATCTAATATTTTTTATCTTTTAAAGAAATATTTGATAGTTTATTTACTATAATTTCTTTATTAATTAATGATATATTATATATTATATATTATTATTACATCTCTAATATTAATCCTCGTTTATTTATTAAATAATATTTCTTTAAATTCATCTTTTACTTTATGATTTAATTTTACTTTTTAAATTTTTACTAATTAATATTTTTGTAAAAAATATTATGAGATATCTCCTATTTTTAGTTCTATTATTCCTTCATTTCTCAGTTACTTAACAATGTAAATGATGTTTCTTTAAATTTATATTTTTTTTTAAATTTAATTTTACTTTTTAATTTTTTTTAATAATTATTATTTTTGTTAAAAATATTATAAAATATTTTCTATTTTTAGTTATATTATTCTTTGATTTCTTATTATTTCTTTGTTTTCTATTATTTTTTTTATTTTGATTATATTTAACTTTTATTATATTTGAAAGGTATTTTTAATTTTTTTAAAATCTTAGAAGTGTTTTTAAAAATAACTTAAAATTTAAAAATATTTTTTATGTTATTTTATAAAAAATAATAAAATTAATTTTATTTAAATATTTTGCAGATGAATACCAGGTAAAAATTTGAATATATGATTTCAAAAGTAAAATACTGTATTTAATCATTTAAAAAAAAAACAAGAGCTGAAGAAGTATGCTTATTTTCTTATCTAATCGTTCCGACTTCGTTGGATGTGTGCCAAACATTCTCTGAAAGTTGAAAACAAGAATTTGAACCAAGAAGGAACACCCACGTTACACTACGATATTATTAGTGGGACCAGCCTTTGAAGAACAAACTAAAAGGTTGACACTGTTTGAAAATGGAGACATAAAAAAAAGAGAGCAAAACACTGAGCAGCTAAAAAGGCAAAACCCATCATCTAGACCTCCATAGTCAATAAGCCATCACCGCCACCGCTGCAGTTGCAAATGTACTTTTTCATGAAATCGACGACGAAGAAAACAGCTCGATCGCCCTCTTATCTTTTTCCTTGTGTCATAGTATTTTCTGTTATCTCCCTTACAATTCTCATCCTTTTCAAGGTTCGAGTTTTAGCCTCTCTTACTTTTTCCTATTTTGATTTATGCTTTTCAATGAAATTTGTTGTAATTCTTTTTGGAATTTGATTGAACAGGTGGATGATGTAGCTGAACAGACTAAAACACTTGCAGGTCACAACCTAGAACCCACTCCTTGGCATCTATTCCAGCCCAAGAACTTCGCTGAAGAAACCCGGCACTCTAGAACATACAAAATTATACAATGTTCTTACCTTTCTTGTGGTTCCAAAATTTCGAATATTGGTTTTAGGCAACGACTCAAATCTCACTCCTTGACAACAAGTAAGAATTGCCCTGATTTTTTCCGATGGATTCACTACGATCTGAAACCGTGGTCTCTTACTCGAATTTCAAAAACCCATTTGGAGGAAGCTAAGAAATCAGCTGCCTTTAGGATCGTTATTATTGGGGGCAGATTGTATGTTGATTTGTACTATGCTTGTGTTCAGAGCCGAGCTATGTTTACTATTTGGGGTTTATTGCAACTTCTTAGGAGGTATCCTGGGATGGTACCTGATGTTGATATGATGTTTGATTGTATGGACAAACCCAGTATCAGCAGGACAGAGCATAAGTCCATGCCAGTGCCTCTGTTTCGTTATTGTACCACTAAGGGTCACTATGACATCCCATTTCCTGATTGGTCGTTTTGGGGTTGGTAAGTACACTTCTCAAAATTTTCTTTCCTTTTCTGGTACTTATATACTTGAGTATGGTTGATTCAATAGTGCATCATCTTGTGCTGATAAATACTATTTACGTTTAATACATTGATCATGTAATTGTTTAAGCATATGTATAACATTTTGTCAGTATATGTTAAGGTTTTTGTCAGTTTATGTTATGGTTTTGATTGCTGAAAAAAGGTATATTTTAAGCAGTTCAGGTCTTCTAAAATATGTCACCTTTTCTGTCGTTTTGTCATTCCTTTCATTTTGAATGAGTACGAGAGAATGCCCATTGAGACCTTAATTGTCTGCATTTAGCAATGGTATTTACCAACCTTACTCTGCTGTTATCTTTGTTAATTATTTTGATTGAGTCAGTGCCTTAGTGATACCATGAGAATTTTTTCTTGTTAGTGTCTGATATAATTCGATTATCGCTAACTCTTTGAGTTATAATATTCTTTTACAGGCCTGAAATAAATATAAATCCATGGGATGTTGAGTTTAAAGACATTAAACGTGGTTCTAAAAAGAAAAGTTGGTCAAAAAAAGGGCCTGTTGCATACTGGAAAGGGAATCCAGATGTTAGCTCTCCTATACGCACTGCCCTATTAAATTGTAATGACACTAAGACTTGGGGAGCCAAGATTTTGCGTCAGGTAACATTACCACATGGATCTCTTATAATTTGTAACAGTGGAAGCGAACGTGGTATCTGAAGAATAATTATTTAATTTTTTGCCTTCTCCTAATTACAGAATTGGGTAGAAGAAGCAAAAACTGGTTACGGAAACTCCAAACTCTCCGATCAGTGTGATTATCAGTATGTCAAATTCTGCACCTTGTCTTCTGTGATAAGATAACATACTAACATTATACTATTGGGAGTTGTCCGAGAAATTTCAAAATTTGAGTGGCTTGGTGGAAAAAAAATCAATATATTATTGTGAGAAGATATTTTCAGAGTTGTTAAGTCTATTGTTTGCTTCTTATCGTACAAAAATAAGTCTTGGTGGATTTTCTTTTGCCTTTTTACTCCAAATTCACACTCTGCCTTTGTGCTATTGCTGTGTCAAAAAAGTACATAGATCTGTGTCCAACTGTGCCTTTGCATCCATGTATTATGTCCTTCATGAATCCATGTTACTTTGATTGAGTTTTATTATCGTATTTTTCCCCTTTCTGTGGCAATTTCAGTTCTGAGTGAACCATGGTTTGTGCTTCTTGTTTGAATTCTTTGCTTGCATAAGAAGACATGAGATACCCACGCAACTAACTTCTGATTTTATTTGAATGCACCAACGTTTCTTTCTTGGTTACTAAGATGGAAAATTGTGTGATGATGGTGTGATTAGAAATTGCAACTGGGCATTGAGTACAATGCTTCTCCCACGTCTTTCAAACTTATCCTGCATTTCTGCTTTTGCAGATACAAAATCTATGCCGAAGGTTACGCATGGTCTGTGAGCCTAAAATATATTCTATCATGTGGTTCTGAGACATTGATCATATCCCCAAAATATGAAGATTTTTTCAGCCGGGGTCTCATTCCAAATGAAACTTATTGGCCCATCTCATCTAATCATTTATGCCCTTCTATAAAGGCTGCTGTTGACTGGGGAAATGCTCACCCACTGAAGGTATAGTCTACTGTATTTTTTACATTTTACATTATAATATCAGCATTCTGCTCAATTTTACAAGATCTGGTGCCGCTTCAAAATTCTATTGATTCTAAATGTTTTGGATGGTTACCTGATCCTTTTCACAATCAATCTGGCAATTGAGTGTGTTTACAGTTTGAAAATTATTTAAATCATAGTTAATATCTGCAGTCATGGTTCCGTTTAACTTCTTGTTGACGACACCTGGTACCCCATGTCCTGATATCGGACTTAATATCGACTAACGCCAGATCTACTAACAAACACAACAATGAGAAATGGAACATGCATATTGTAACAAACGATGGCCATATAAACACATGACTAGACCTTCATTATCACTGCCACTTTCTTGTGTAGAAAATAAGCTCAAGTGGCCTAATAAATTACGAAAGAAAAAAGAAATTAAATCAGAAAAGAGCAAGTGATTTAAGGCTTCTACAGAAGCTGACACCAGTTCTCAGAGGCATATATATGCATCAGTGGCATGAAATGTTTGCGAATGGGAAGCAAGAGTCGAAAAAGAATAACGAATAGTTTTTTTAAACAACTCAATTAAGTGCTTTTTTTTAGCTTTATCCTCTTAAGAACTGGTTATCTTTTTTATTGCTATGGTTGTAACTTGTAAGTCGTAACCAAAGTTTTTTTTTTTTTTTTGGCTCAACAGGCTTTTGCAATAGGTAAGCGGGCACAAGATTTCATGGAAAGCTTGGATATGGACGGTGTCTATGATTACATGTTTCATCTTATAAATGAATACTCGAAGCTACAAGACTTTAAACCTGTTCAACCACTTGATGCATTAGAGGTGTGCCCAGACTCACTGTTGTGTCTCGCAAATCCGAAAGAGAAAGAACTCCTTGAAAAATCAACTGCATTCCCTTCTTCAAAGCAGCCATGCTCTATTCTGCCTGCGGATGGTCATCTCATCAAAGATTGGTTGAAAGCAAAGGAAACATAAAACTACGAAAATAGACTATGAGAACTAGAATCCTTTCATAACTTAGAATGGATACTTGTGGGTTCATTTTGTATAGCTACGATATAGATGAGTTAATAGCTGGCTTTTTTATTTTCCTTTGCTGCTTGTATCTCTTGCGTAGTTGAGGATTTACGATGAAAGTCTTGGATTTAATGTTTGTTATTATTTACCTCACATTTATTTCACGATTCAATGAAGTTTTAAACCCAACAAAAATGAGATAACAGGGGGAAAAAAGATATTCAAAGAACACGAGGATTTAAGTAAATCGGTCTCTAAAACTATAAGCTCAACCACTGAGAAAGTGGAAAAATATATCCACTATGTAAAAATCAAAGTACAACAATGACAATAGCATATAAAGATGATGAAATTTAGCACAACCAGAGGATTAGATAACCTTAACACATTGTGGTTGCACACACACTATGAAAATAGTGAAGAGTCACATAGTAGAGAAGGAGGTGAAGAGCCAAACAACTCAAGATAAACAAAATGAGAGACTGTAGCCATCACAAACTCTAATGGGTTGTTTATACTTTCTTGTGAAATGTCCAAAATGCCCCTCAATCCAACTAGCCTTAAAACTTCGATGGGCCTAGATGAATTAGCACAAAAAACCTTACAGCACAAGTCCAAGATGGCAAAACATAATAAGACACATATTAATAACATTACAACTAAGTATAGATCATGCATATGCTACATTAATTTTTACATAAATAAAAGGGTTAAATATGTTTTATGTCCAAAATCTATAAGGTAAATTTCAAAAACATTGAAAACATTTAAATTATTACAATTATGTCCAAAACGTATGAATTACGAAAAAAATGCTTAAAAGTTAACTAATGCTAATTTTTTTAATAGAATTAAGGCACGTGCTTTACACATACATTTTTTTGAGAAAAAAATGGTAATTCCAAATCTAAGCAATATATATATATATATTATTTTTCATCTTTTCCATCCCATTCTTTCATCTCTTCTCGCCCTAACCGTATTTTGCTCTATTTTCTCAAAAACCAAATACGATTGTAAAACTAAAAAAAGAGCTTCTAATCGTCTCCTTCCTTCCTCTTCTCCAAAGTTTACCTATGTAAGGCCCGACATTAATGGAAAGAACAATATAGCCCATGGAAGATTACTACTATCATTTTATGTTATGAATTTAAGGTTGAGTCGAAAACAACACCCGTAGATTCTCGATTCCCAACAACAAATCATTCTAGATATTGTTTCACTCGATACATAGAATTTAATAGGTACTTAACCTACACTTTATTTTTCTTTAAATTTAATTTAGAGAAAAATAGCTATTTTTTAATCACATTTGAGTATATTTATGTAGGTGCTTTGCGGCTAAAAGGGAAGGGGAAAGAATGAGATGGTTAGCATTTTCTTTGTTTGGTTTTACAATCATGTCTAGTTGTTGAGAAAATAGAAAAAAAAAATATTGTCAAGGAAAGAAGAGAGAAAGTAAAGGTGATGGATAAGATGAACAATAGTCTATTTTTTTATATCTTAGACTTAAAATTATTATTTTGTTCTTAAGAAAATGCATTTAAAATGCATATTTCTCACTTCTATTAGAGAAATTAACGTCAATTAATTTTTGGGCATTTTTTTGTACCTCATATATTTTGGACATTATTGTAACGATATAGACTTTTTAGATATTTTTGAAAATTATTCCTTAAGTTTTGGGTATAAAACATATTTTAAGTGCTCTCAATATCATAGTTACACAATTTTAATAATCTTTAACTTGACACTATGGTTTAGTGGATATATATACATTAACCCCTTCCAACCTAATACCTAAACATGGAAAACTCTGCCAATGAGCATATCAAAAGGATTGTACTATGTGAAGACTTTATCAATAATAACTAGATTTTGTTAATTATATCTCAATGTAACTTAACATCAACGTGCTTTGACCTATAATGAAATATAGGATGTTTAGATAAGTGAATAGCAATTGATTGTTATAAAAAGCTTTCTTTTATTACTTTAGTATAATTAATTAATTCTAGAGCCACTACAAATTATATATTAGCTTTTCAAGATATCACATTGTCAATTACAGAGAAAATATAACTAGACAATGATCTTCTATTGTCTTCATCCCCGTAAAATTAGGGTTAAGTTTTGCATAGTAGAAATATTTCAAGGATTAGTCTTAAAAAATAAACCAATATCAATTGATCCTTTAATGTACCTCATAATATATTTGATTGCTAACCAGTGAACCTTATTAGGGTTAGTCATATACCTACTTAGTATATGGAATAAGATATATATCAATTTTGGTATAGATCATCGCATACATCAAAGATTCAACACCATTAAAATATGAAACTCTACTCATATACTCTTTGTCTTTAATGTGAACCTAAATGGACACTAACTATTTTTGCATTATGTAATGAAAGTCTTTTCAAAAAAGATTTTTGTGATAGAAATAATACCAATGGTTTTAAATATTTCATTTCAAACTCATTACTAAGTTTTATATTTTATTTTTGAACGTTCTATTCCAGATTTACATTTACAAGTAATAACAGATGAGTAAGTTTTGAAAAAAATTAAATTTAAAGTACACACAATTATCAAAATCACATATTTCAAACCCTGAATTAATCATAAAATTATCAAATCTTTTATACCATTGTCTATAGGTTTGTTTTAGGTCATACAAGGATTTGTTACGGCATCAAACAAAATTTTCATTATCTTTTTAATGAATCATTTAGGTTGTTTCGTATAAATTTTCTCATCTAATATATCACATAAAAAGATAGTTTTAACATCCATTTGTTCAATAAATAAGTTAATATGAACAACTAATGACAACAAAACTCTAATTGAAGTGAACTTTAACTATAGGGAAGAAAATTTCATTAAAGTTAAGTCATTTTGTTTGTGCAAATCCTCATGCTACTAATCTAGCCATAAATATGACAGATTTAACACCTTTAATTCCTTCTTTTCTTTTATAATAAAATTTTAAAAAAAGTTTAACATTTTTATTTTATTTAAATATTATAAATTATAAAAATTAGAAAATAAATAAATTTACATAAATTTTAAATATGTGTATGTGCACGCGCACTTATTTTAATAATTAAGAAAATAAAATTGAAGTATAACAATGAATAAATTTTTTATTTATTTATCCCTAGTCACATGTAGTAAATTGATTTTTTTCCTTTCTATGAATGGTTTAGGACCCAATTTTAATTAAATTTAATGATATATCACTTAACATAAAAATAACATAATACTTTCATTTTTAACATTTATAATAAAATTACTAATAAAATTAAAAAATTGAACTAATTTATGAAATTATAAAAATTGATATTAAATTCTAAAAAAATAATGTTTATGGATTATTTACTTGAATTAAATTATAATTAACTTATTTTTTTAATATATTATCTAATTATTATACACATATATTATATTTTTTGAATGAAAAAAAGTTATTTTTTCAATTATTTTAAGTACACTAAGAAGTAAATTCTTAATTCCTTTTATAAGATATTAAAAATATTTTAATTTTGTTTGAATTTAAGAATTTAGTTAGTTAATTTTCTCTTCAACAAAATCAACAATGAGAGAAAATTTTGTTCAATGTAAAAAAATAAAAATATTTTTAAAAAATTAATGATGAGAGAAGAATAGTTATGAGTTATGAAAGAAACTAAAAAAATTAATTAATTTTTTTAGATTATTTTTTATTTATTTTATATAAATTTTTTATTTATATTTTTATGTATTTCTTTACTTAATGTAAGTTTTTAGTATTAAACACAATAAACATATTAAATAGAAAAATATATTTTTACTTTAATATTATTTTTGAAGGCTATTTGAGTGATTTAAAAAAAGAAAAAAATATGTGAGAGACAATTGATAAAACAATTAATATTGTTATTAATGAGATTATTTGTGATAATATATCAAATATCAGTATTATTAGATATTATTTTTTAAATGTTAAGAAGTATTTTTTAAAATGTTTAATTGTATTGCTATATAGTCACATGTTATGTCCACTTTTTCTTTGAAAAGTCAATTCCCTTCTAGCTCTTTAGTTATGTCATCATCTATCTAGGTTTTAGATTATGGAGTTTCACATCATGTCTCCTGATTTAAAATCATTTATTTCTTTATGTCCTACATCTTTTGTGTCTATTATGACTGTTGATGGTACTCCTCTACCATTAGAAGGAGTTAGTTTTGTTGACACACCTCATTTGTCACTTTCTAATGTTTACCACATTCCTAAGCTTACATTGAATCTTATTTCTGTTAGTTAGTTGTGTGATTCTGGTTATTTAGTGTCATTTTCTTCTACCTCTTTTTATGTGTAGGATTCGTAGTCTCCGAAGTTGATTGGGACAGGTCGTAGGTAGGGGGATTATATGTTTTGGATGAGTTGAGATTACCAGTATTTATAGCTCCTAGTGTTGACTTGTCTTTATTTTGTTTGTCTCCTTCATCCTCTAGTTTTTATTTATGGAATTCTTGTCTTGGTCATGTATCATCTTCCTATTTAAGATTCTTAGCTTATACAGGTGCCTTAGGAAATTTGCAAACACATGATATTTTTGATTGTAGTGGTTATAAACTTGCAAAATTTTCTGCTTTGCCTTTTCATCGAAGTACTTCTTATTCTATTGCACCATTTCATTTAATCCACTGTGATGTGTGGAGACCTTCTCTTATTGCTACAAAATTGGGGTCTTGATATTATGTTTCTTTTTGTCAAGTGCACCACTATTGGTTGTTTTTGTTGGATTTATCTTATGAAACATCGTTCTAACTTCTTTGAAATTTATAGTAACTTTCGAACTCTTGGAAAAACTCAACATTCTACAGTTATTAAGTGTTTTAGATGTGATTTAGGTGGTGAATATACTTCCAATAAATTCTGTGATCTACTTACTTTAGATGGAACTATTTTCCCAACTTCTTGTAGAGATACTCTTGAGCAAAATGGTGTGTCTGGAAGAAAACATAAGCATATTGTTGAAACTACTAACTCTATTTTTTTGTCATCTTCAATTCCTAGTGAGTTTTGGGGTGAAGCAGTTCTTAATGCAGTTAATCTCATCAATAAGATCCCTTTTGTCTCATACTTTAGGTTTGTCACCTTTTGAAAAATTATATGGGTATACTACTGATTATTCTTCCTTGAGATTCTTTGGTTCTACTTGCTCTGTCCTTCTTCCTCATGTAGAGCATATTAAATTATCATCCAGCTCTACCATTTTTATGTTTCTTGGTTATGATGAAGGGAAAAAAAGATATCATTGTTTTTGGCCTAGTGTCACAAAAACTATATTGTTCTCGTCATGTTGTGTTTCTTAAGAACATACTTTTATTTTCTATTCCTGCTATTACTCACAACTTGACCAAGTCTAATCTCATTCATATTGATCCTTTCTCCAACCATACAAATAGTTTATCCCTATATGTCCCTTCCACTATAGACTTTGACTCATCTATTACCCCTCTAGTCCCTTTTCCTTTTCATCATTCTCATAGGGTTCACATTGTTAGTTCTAGAAATACTGGTACCTTATAGTCTAGAGCTCTTGATAATCCTACTTCTCATGCAGTTGCCCAAGCTCCTCTTGAGATTGTGGATTCTACTTCTCATTGTCCTCAGCGTACTCGTAAGTCAACTAACCTTCATATTTTTACTCTTGTTATTTCAGTTCATTTTCTTCCCTTTTAGCATCTATTCATTTTCTCTCTGAGTCCTTATCCTATAAAGAGGTAATTCTTGACCCTCTTTGGCAACATACTATGACTAAGGAACTTTCTACTTTGCAAAAAATTGGTACTTGGGATTTGGTACCTTTACCTTCTAGTAAAAGTACAATTAATTCTCGTTGGGTATATAAAAGCAAGACCAAGTCTGATGGGTCTGTTGAGCGTTATAAAGCTAGATTGGTAGCAAATGGGTTCTCTCAGTAGTATGGTATGGATTATGATGAGACTTTTGCTCATGTTGAAAAAATGACTATTGTTTGTACTCTTATTGTAGTTGCATTTTTTTGTTGGTGGCACATATCTCATATGGATATTAAGAATGCTTTCTTGAATGGTGATTTATATGAAGAAGTTTACATGATTTCTCCGCCTGGTGTTTCTCATAAGTATGGTGAAGTTTGTAAGCTTAAGAAAGCTCTATATAGTCTCAAATAGGCATCTCGAGCTTGGTTTGAGAAGTTTTCTAATCTTATCACTTCTCTTGGGTTTTCCTCCAATAATCATGATAAAGCTCTTTTTGTCAAGTGCACCACTTCTGGTCGTATTTTTCTTTCTCTATATGTTGATGATATGATTATTACTAGTGATGATGTTGATGGAATTGTAGTATTAAAGTTAGAATTAGCTCATCGGTTTGAAATGAAAGATTTGGGCTCTTTATGGTACTTTCTAGGTATTGAAGTTGTCTTCTCTCCAAAAGGCTATCTTTTCTCTCAATCTAAGTAAACTACTGATATTCTTGAGCGTGCTTGTCTTACTGATACCAGAACTATTGATACTCCTTGTGAATGTTCAGTATTCTCCTTCAGATGGTAATCCTTTGTCAGATCCTACCTTATATCGCACTATTGTTGGTAGTTTGGTATACCCTAATATCACTCGTTCAGATATTGCATATGATTTTCATATTGTTAGTTAGTTTATTACTTATCCCACTACCGTTTATTAGGTAATTGTTATTGGAACTGTGTGCATATTCTGATGTTGATCATGGTTGTGATTCCACAAGTTGCAAGTCTGTTACTAGTTCCTGTATCTTTTTGGGGGATTCTCTTATTTCGTGGAAAAGTAAGAAATAAATAGTTGTCTCTCAATCTTCTACTGAAGTAGAGTATTGTGCTATGACATCTACTACAAAAGATATTGTTTGGTTACATTGGTTACTTTTCGATATGAGGGTTTTCCTTTCTTCTCCCACTCCTATGTATTTTGATAACAAAAGTTCTAGTCATATTGTTCGCAACTCAGTCTTTCATAAATGAACTAGGCACATCAAAATTGATTGTCATTTTATTTGTTATCACCTCAAGAATGGCACTATTATGTTTCCTTTTGTTTCTTCATCCTTACAGTTTACCGACTTTTTTACTAAGTCACATTCTATTTCACATTTTCATTTCTAGTTACCAAACTCTCGATGCTTCTTGTAGTTGCATCATGAATTTGAGGGGAGTATTAGAATAATTATTATAAGGGTATTTTAGTTTTTTACTCTTTTTGTTTATATTTCCTTTACTTTATTTTTCATATTGCATTTTTGTATCTCTCTCCTTTTGCAATAAAACTTATCCCTTCTCTCTTCTTCTTTGTTCTTCTTCTTCTTTGCATTTCTTTATTCTTTCTCTTTGTATATGAGTAATTCACAAAAATATCTTTATCTTTCATAACATTTTAGTAGCACTAAAACTGGATAATCAGATCCTGAAAATTTTGAGGTGCATAGATTTAGAATCTTATGTGTTTGATGAAGAATGAAAAGAAGTTCTTAGCGATGGATCCTTGAATCTAACTTTTAAGCATTGGAGGAAGAAAGATGCAATGCTAGGCTACTGGCTGATGAATTACATGACAGATGAAATGCTGAAGAAAATCTATGGATTTGACACCTCTTGAGAAGCATGGATAAAACTTAAAATATCTTTTGCATCTAAATCCAGAGTAAGAGTTATCCAAGTTAAAGAGGAGTTGTAAGGACTAAAGACCTTATTAACCCAAAGCCCATTTTATCTCATTAGAAACCCTTGCATTTTCTTCTTATATATATATATTAGTTTCCTATATTGAGTAGCCGCTAGATAAGAAAAAAGAGAGAGCTAAAAATAGAGAGTTATAGCCAATAGTGAAGCTGAAAATAAAGAACTTCATCCACAACTCTCGTTAGAAAACACTCCCACCTTCGTCACCATTTTTAAGCCACTTTTTAGCATTGGGAAATAAAATCTATTTACATTATTTGTCTACTATAAAAGAAGAAAATAGTTTGCAGAAGTTGCCACTAGAAGAAAAGCAGATGTTGGTACCATCAGTGGATTTTATGGTAATATATGATTTAATAGCAAGTTTTTCTAATTTATCATGCTATATATTACTAATAAATTAGATGGAGTTATTTTCTGGATATATTTTAGATATTAGTATATTTTGTGAAGCTCTTTGAATATTGGTGTTTGTATCTCCATTTTATTATTATTGATTTTTTCTCAGTGTGTCATCGTCAGTGGAGTAGACTTTTTACATTAAAAAGTTAAATCACTTAAATCTTGTGTACCATTTATTTTCTCATTATTTATTATTTTTTTATTACCCATTATTATTTATTTGTGCATCCAAATTGGACCTAAATTTCGTTTCCACAAGTGCTAATTCATAGCAAAGTAGTATCAGAGCTTTGAGTTATTCTGTTATTTATTGGAACTGATCAAGTTTTCTCTTTTGGATTTATTTTGAGCTTTTCGTTATCTGATTTGTTTCATATTTTCTGGGTTGTGCTTCTGTTTATTTATTATTGGGTTTTATTGTCATGGCGGCAAAATACAAAATTGAGAAATTCAATGGTAGGAATGATTTCAGTTTATGGAGAATGAAAATGCGGGCCGTATTAGTTAAAAAATGGCTCATTAAGACACTTGAAGGCAATGATAAATTGTCAGAAAAATTAACCGATGAATAAAAAGATGCATTGATGGAAAATGCTCTTAGTTCAATTCAGTTATCCTTGTCTGATGAGATACTATGCAATGTTGGTGATGAGGAATCTCTCGCTGGGTTACGACTTAAATTGGAAATTTTGTATATGACCAAGTCTTTGACAAGTCAGTTATATTTGAAGCAGCATTTGTATACATTCAGAATGTCAAAAGGTACACCTTTACACGATCACCTTGATGAATTTACTAAAATTATTCGTGATATAAAAAATGGTGGTGTTAAGATTGATGATGATGATCAAGTCTTAGTTCTATTATGTTCTTTACCTCATACATTTGAACATTTTTTTGATACCATGCTATATGGGCAAGACACCATTTCTTTGGAGGATGTCAAAGCAGCTTTGAATTCTAGATAGTTGAAGAAAAATGTGTCTACAAGCAACAATGATAACAATAGTGATTTATTTGTCAGAGGTAGAAATCAAGAAAAAGGCACAATCAATAATAGAGGCAAGTCTAATTCCAAATCTATAAAAAGAAAAGATAAATGCAACTATTGCCGTCAGGAAGGGCACTGGAAAGTACATTGTCCAAAATTCAAAGGTAAAGAAGAATCTACTACAACGTCTTCTGTTACTAATGATGTTGCTGGTGTTGTAGATAATTTTGGTTCTGATGGTGAAAATGTTCTATCAGTATCTATTTGTTCTCCTGGAGATTTTTGGATTCTTGATTCGAGTTACACTTATCATATGTGCCCCAGTAGAGATTGGCTTGCTTCTTATCAGTCTATTGATGGGGTGTTATCTTGATAGGAAACAATATGTCCTACATGGTTGTTGGTATTGGTACTATCCGAATTAAGATGCATGATGATATTGTTAGGATTTTAAAAGATGTTCGCCATGTTCTAGATTTGAAAATGAACTTGATATCTTTGGGTACTCTTGATTCACAAGGCTACAAATATGTAGCTGAAGGTGGATTTTTAAGATTTAGTAAGGGTGTTCTTGTTGTTATTAAAAGGCAATTGTCATGTGGTCTCTATATGCTTCAGGGTAGCACTGTTATTGCGAGTGTTTCAGTTTCATCCTCATCAGATCAAGATTCAGATACTACTTGATTATGGAATATGCGACTTTGGCATATGAGTGAGGCAGGGATGTCTATTTTGAGCAAGCGGTATTTTCTTGGTGGTCAGAAAACTAGGAAGCTTGATTTTTGTGAGCACTATGTCTATGGAAAGCATCGTAGAGTCAAGTTCAGTACAACCATCCATAAAACGAAAGGTACTATTGATTATATTCATTTAGATCTTTTGGGTCTTTCTCGTGTTATGTCTAAGGGTGGTTCCTGGTATACGTTGACTTTTATTGATGACTTCTCTCATCATGTTTGGGTGTATTTTCTGAAGAATAAAAATGATGTATTCTCAAAATTTGTAAAATTCAAGGCTTGTATAGAAAATCAAATAGGTAAGAAAATCAAGCATTTGAGAACTGATAATGGTTTGGAATTTTGTGAAAGTTAGTTTAATGAGTCGTGTGAAAGAAATGGCATAGTGAGACATTGTACTGTGCATCATACACCATAGTAAAATGAAGTAGCAGCACGCATGAATATGACTCTCTTAGAAAGAGCTCGTTGTATGCTCTTTCAAGCTGACTTGAATAAATCCTTTTGGGCTGAAGCTTGTAACCATGCCTGTTATTTGGCGAATCGGTCTCCATTAACTGCAATTGAGTTAAAGACTCTGTTTGAGGTATTCTTTAGTACTCCTGCTAATTATTCTAATTTGAAAGTTTTTGGCTGTCTTGCTTATGCTCATGTTAATGATGGTAAACTTGAGCCTAGAGTGTTGAAATGCATATTTTTGTGGTATCTTTCTGGGATGATGGGTTATAGATTATGGTGTGTTGAACCCAAGTCACCTAAATTTTTTATTAGTAGAGATGTTACGTTTGATGAGTTTTTCATGTTGGAAAAGAAAAAAATGAGTCTATTGTTATAGATAAAGACCACGGTGTTAGTGAGCAAGTGGAGCTCCTAGTCAAGTGCAAGAGGGCACTTCAGATCAACCATATGTGGATGAGATAGATGATTCTACTCATGATGTAACATAAAAGCAACATGGGCAACCATATAGTATCGCTAAGTGTAAGGAATAAGATAGATTCAACGCCCTCAGAGGTACGTAGATGTAAACTTAGTTTCTTTTGCATTGTCTGTGGCATAGTTTATTGAGGTGCATAAAACTTCTAGTTATCATAAAGTTGTCGCTTGTAATGAGTCTATTCAGTGGTTGGTTGCTATGAATGAAGAGATTGAATCACTTCATAAGAATCATAATTAGGAATTGGTAAAACCGCCTTAGTTTCTTTTGCATTGTCTGTGGCATAGTTTATTGAGGTGCATAAAACTTCTAGTTATCATAAAGTTGTCGCTTGTAATGAGTCTATTCAGTGGTTGGTTGCCATGAATGAAGAGATTGAATTACTTCATAAGAATCATAATTAGGAATTGGTAAAAACGCCTAAGGGCCAGAAGATTGTTGGAAACAAATACGTCTTCAAGATAAAGGAAGGTATGCCTGAGGTTGAAGCAGCTAGGTTCAAGGCACGTGTTGTTGAAAAGGGTTATTATCATAAGAAAGGTATTGACTTCAACGAAGTATTTTCACCTGTTGTGAAACATAGATCTATTTGTGTATTGCTTGCTATGGTTGCATTGTTTGACATGGAATTAGAATAGCTTGATGTCAAGATAACCTTCTTACATGGTGAGCTTGAGGAACAAATATATATGCATCAACCAAAGGGTTTTTTTTGTTCTAGGTAAGGAATATCATTTTTGTTTATTGAAAAATTCTTTATATGGGTTGAAGCAATCCCCTAGATAATGGTATAAACGGTTTGATTATTTTATGATTGATCATGGTTACTCTATGAGTGATTATGATAGTTGTGTTTATCATAAAAGATCCCATAATGGTTCATTTGTCTATTTATTGATTTATATTGATGACATACTTATTGCTTTTAAGAATAAGTTTGAGATTTAGAAATTAAAGTCTCAACTTAGTGGTGAGTTTGAGATGAAATATTTGGGTGCAACGAAGAAAATTTTGGGCATGAAAATTTACAGGGATAGACAAGCGAGCAAGCTTTATTTGACTCAGAAAAGTTATATTGAAAAAGTTCTTGAACGCTTTGGTATGAAATAGTCTAAACCTGTGAGTACGCCGTTAGTTGCGCATTTAAGGTTTTCTTTGGATTTTTCACCATAGTTAGAAGAAGAAGAGCGGTACATGTCTTAGGTTCCATATGCTAGTGTCATTGGTAGTTTGATATATGCTATGGTTTGTACTCATCCAAACATTTCACATGTAGTTAGTATTGTTAGTAGATATATGGGTAATCCTGGTAAGGGTTATTAGCAAGTAGTGAAATGGATACTTTGGTATTTGAGAGGTACATCTAATTTTGGTTTGGTATATGATGGAAGTTCTAATACCAATTGCAGTGTTATTAGTTATTTGGACTCCGATTATGCTAGTGATTTGGATAGAGAAGATCTATGACATGCTATGTCTTCACTCTTTCTCATTGTGCCATTAGTTAGAAGACTACTTTATAGTCTACAGTTGCTTTGTCTATGACAGAGGCAGAATATATGACAGCAGTAGAAGTAGTGAAATAAGCCATTTGGCTTAGAGGTTTTGTTTGTGATTTGGGTTTAAAACAGGATACTTTTGTTGTATTTTGTGATAGGCAGAGTGTGATACACTTGACTAAGAATACTATGTATCATGAAAGAACCAAACACCTTGATGTTATTTATCACTTCGTTCGTGACATTATCTCTCAGGGTGCTATTGTTGTCAATAAGATAGTCACTACAGAGAATCCAGTCGATATGTTAACCAAACCAATTTCATTTAACAAGTTTAAGCATTGTTTGGACTTGATAGATGTTTACAGTAGATGATCACCCTTCGGGGTTTTGGATGACGATTATTTGGTAATCTAAGGAATTTCATATTTGAAGAACTTGTTTTCTGTTTTGAGCCAAGGTGGAGATTTGTTAAATAAATATGACCCAAAATGTCATCAAAAACCCTTGCATTTTCTTCTTATATATATATTAGTTTCTTGCGTTGAGAAGTCGCTGGATAAGAAAAAAAGAGAGTTGAAAACAGAGAGTTGTAACCAATAGTGAAGTTGAAAATAGAGAACTTAATCCAAAAAACACTTCCACCTTCGTCGCCAGTTTTAAGTCTCTTTTTAGCATTGGGTAATAAATCCTACTTACATTATTTGTCTGCTGTAAAAGTAGAAGCTGGTGCCATTGGTTGAGTTTATGGTAATATCTCATTTAATAACAAGTTTGTCTAATTTATTGATAAGAGCTAAATTATTGTATTTTTGTTATGATTTAAATGTTGATATTTGTGTGAAAATTGTGTTTATTTGATTATTTAATCCACAAATGTCATTTCACGGTTATTTCGTGTTTAAAGTGCAATTTCAGGTAAAATCATGATTTTGGAGAAGTTAGGGACAAAGTACAATGATTGGGATTGAATGAAAATAAAAAGAGAACAAAATTTCAAAATTTGGAATTTCGTCGCCGGCGAGAGTACTCTCGCCACCGGCGAAAACCTTACGGAGAAAATGTTGAAAATCATGCAGGAAGCACGGATTTTGTCCAAGTGAATCTCGTCACCGGCCAAAGTATCTCGCCGCCGGCTAAAATCCTGGCGAAAATCTTCCCGAGAGCACAAATTTTGGTAAACTCATCTCGCCACCAGCCAAATAATTATCGCCGCCGGCCACATTAAGTTGGCTGCCGGCCAAAGTATCTAGCCACTGGCCACATTATTTTGGCCGCCGGCCAAAATCCGAAAACCTAAAATTTAATTTTCCAGAAATCTCGCCGCGGCGAGAATAATGTCGCCGTCGGCGAGTTTCGTCCGAAAACACATTTTCTATGTTGTTTTGTTCCAAAATTACCCCCAAACCCTAGATCTATATATACATTATGATGGAAAAAGAGGGGGACGGCAGAGAGAGCAGAATTGAGTTATTTTTGCAGGAGAAAAGGAAATTTTGGAGAGAAAGGTTGGAGAAGCTTGAAGGATCATCACCATTGTTGCTACCAAGTCTTCCTCTTCAAGATTTTTTCATTTCTTCTCCTTAGCTTTTATTTTATGCATTTTATTCAGATTGTTTGTTCATGGATTCAATTGAGAATATGTTTGTTCTTATTTTCGTTATGAACTAATTCGTTTTTGCTAAGGCTATGATGTAGTTGAATCATGAAAATCTGATTTCTTGTGTTATCGTTATATGAATTCGTTGTTTTCAAGTTGAATATTTATTTCCATGCTTAATGCTTTTAAATTTCTGATCAAGATTTAAATGATTTGTTGCATTATATTAAGACCGAGAGGAGATGTGTAATGAACGCTTCTTGTGATAAATACCGTATGTTGAATGCGAGTTTGACACCTAATGCATGATGTATGTGGTTATTCTAGAAATTTCATAAATCGTAATGTGCTTGTTTGTGATTAAATCTTCATAGAAATATAATCGATTTTCATAGATAAGTAATTCTAATATAACTCGAGAGAGAGTATTAGGTAAATTTGGGTTTTTCAACCATCACTTTTAACTTGGATTCTCATATAACATAACTTGAAATCGGATTGAATTGATTTAGCGAAATCAAATGCCTTAGCGTTTTTAATCATTTGTGAACAACATTAAATTTTGTTATTTGCATTAGTTTTAAGTTAATTTACTTCTTAAACAAATTCAAAAATTCGATTTTCAAATAAAATTAGGATAGTCAATTTCGGTACTTAGTGATGCCATTCCTTGTGGGTTCGATATCCGTACTTTTGTACACTTTATTACTTGAACGATTCGTACACTTGCGAAAATACGCATCATTTATCTTGCTATATATTACAAATAAATTAGAGTGAGTTATTTTCTAAATATATTTTGGATATTGGTATATTTTGTGAAGCTCTCTAAATATTGGTGTTTGTATCTCTCCATTTGATTATTATTGAATTTTCCTTGGTGTGTCATCGCAAATGAAGTAGACTTTTCACATTGAAAAATTGAACCACTTAAATCATTGTGTTTAATTTATTTTCTCATTGCTTATTATTTTACTGTTACCCATTATTATTTATTTGTGCAACTAAATTGGACCTAAACTTCACTTCTACAATTGTTAATTCATAACACTTCTCATTGATGAATTGCAATCAGTAGGATATGGTGTCAATGAAGAAGAAAACTCATAAGTGTTCTAGTGGCTTGGATTAAAATTATGACAGTAATTTCTCCACTCTTACTGATAGGATGATGATTAAGAAAGTAACAAATGATGATGTTGCTACATTACTCAGGAGTCACTAATATAGACTGAAAGACGAAGATCTACAATGATCTCGCCTCTGCCTTCCATAAATATGAGTGTTAAGGATGGAAGTGGATCTATATCGAATGATCATAAGGTGCTTGACAATAAGTCTAGCTAAGTCTCAAATAGTGAAGTGCTTGAGCAATCATCAGCATCTCAACATCAAGGTGGACATCAACATCAGTTTTATGATTGAAATTCCTTTTATTCTCTAGATGGAAGAGGATGAGATAGAGGCAATGGTCATAGAAGAGGAAATGATAGATTTTAATGTCAATTATGTGAAAAATTAGGACACATTGTATCAGCTTGCTGGTACAGTTTTGATAAAAATTATGTACCTAATTTTCAAAATGCTCAAATACCAAGGCAAACTACTGTACCACCTCAACAATCGACCATACAGTCCACACAACCACTATTGTGTTAATCATCATTAGTGGTATATTAGTTGTATGCAACTAATATACTTTATCAACTGTATATTAGTTGTATGCAACTAATATATCTTTCTGAAAAGTATTTTTACACAAAGCAGATTCCTATTTCTTGTATTTATACTTGTATTATCACTCATTGAATTGTATTGTAAATATATTTCAGTATATTCAATTTGGTATCAAAGCAGGAAAGAAAGAAAAAAATAAAAAAATTTACCATTTCTCGAGCACCAACAGTCTATGCATCAGCCGTCTGCCTGTCCAGCCCGTGCACTAGCCGTCTACGCCTTCCTCGCACCAACTCCCGTGCCGTCTGGGCATCAACTCCCGCACTACTCTATGTTCTTTTGTGAGTAATATTTACTCTCGCAATGTCTTTTTTTTCTTCAGTTTTTCAGCTTTCAGGTTTTAACATTCATTTAGTTATGCCCTAAGTCCAAGCCCATCAGCCTATCCTAAGTCCAAGCCCATCAGCTCATCAACCCACTTACTCATCAGGCCACTTACCCATTAACTCATCAGCCCACTTACTCATTAGCCATTTACCAGCCTAATCCACAGTCCAGTCCGGCCAAAAAAAAATCCAAAATTTTTATTCCGCTGCACAATATTTTTATTTCAATGGAAGATTCAAGAAAAAAATAGGTTTCCAGAATTAATGAAGTTCCAAAATTTGAAGTCTCTATTAAGAGTTCATAAATTGGTTCTTTCGGGGGGTACTGATGAGCGAAAACCGGCATCACCGATTCTCGCAAATACTTTGGTTTTATATTTGTAAAACTCTCGCAAGTGCACGAATCATTTCGTAGAAAATGATAAGTATACTCCCAAGGTCGATCTAAGGAAGGAATGTATGTGGTTCTTAATTTATTATTCAAACTTTTAAAAACGAAATTAAATCCTAAACATCCTGTCACGATATTTTGGGGTTTTGTGTTTTTAATCTAATAACAGAAAATTAAACATAGATTCAATAAACATTCATGCAAATTTTATCTTTTATAAATAAGTGGAGTATTTATGGATATAATAACTAAGTTAATTACGCTTGCTCGTATTATCTAGGTTATTAAAGATATAAATTGATATTTATTGATTCTCCCTTTTTGTATGAATACCACCTTTGGTGGGGTTAGATATTCTTTGTTAACTAAACAAATGAATTAACGAGTATGGGTGAGGTTGATAGCTAATTTGGTTAATTAAATTAATTTATTTTTGTAAGAGATTGAAAATGGACCAGTTAAGTGCCAGCTTTGGTGGGGTTAGTCAGTTTAAACTTTATTCAAGGTGTCCAAATTAAACCCGAGAATTTAGTTATCCGAGTACTAACTTTCAAGTTTTAAAACCACTTCGAAAACATGTTGTCAATACATTTTCACATAATAATTCTTATAAAAACTTTTGAAATAGAGATTCACTCTAACTACCGAGGCGATTGTACCAACAAATAAAAGAGCACTACTCTAAATTAGACCAGGATAACTAAACCTTAAAGTCTAATCTTGATTTAAGTTTGTAATGAAAAATAATATATTTCTCTCTAACATCCTTAATATAAAATCTTGAATAAAAAATAAAATCAATTCATTTTAGAAATTTTCACCTATTTAATATTTCGCAAGCATAACAACGTTATTATTATATCATGATTATAAATGCTAGCACGATTAAATTTAATCACAGAGACAAATTAAATATAACATGTAAGAATAAAGCATGAAAATAATCAGAAAGAAAATAAAATCCTTACAGTAATCCGACGCTATTACGTTGCTAGAAAACCTCCAAGCGAATTTGCACTTCCATTTATTGAATCAAAAATCTAAATTATTACAAAAACATTACAAGTTCCTCTCCAAAAAGAGAAGAACTCTAAACCTAAGAAGAATTGAACTAAAAACTAAGAGAAAAACTAAGAAAAGCTTAGAAACTAAGAAAGAAACTAAGAAAAACTCAAAAACTAAGAAATGAGAGAAAGAAAGAAGAGAGAAGTGTGGTTTTAAGGTGTTTGAAGGTGTATGGAAGGGGGGTATTTATAGGGGAGGATGGAGAGAAAAAATGAGTAAAAAATGTTAAAAAAATATAAAAAAAATTAAAAACGTGTAATTAGACATGTTTGAGGTCATCAATGACGTCGACATGACGTCATTTTCTGCACGTGAAAAATGGGCAAAACGCGTTGGGCGCGCAGGCTGACGTAGCAGCCTGCGCGCGCGTGAAAAGATAACCGCGTGGATCTTTCGCCTTGCATGAACGATAACTCGCGCGCGCGTCTTTGCTGTCATGAACGGTAACCTCGCGCGCGATCTTTGCCTGCGCATGAAACCGATAACCGCGCTTGATCTTCTTGCATGAAACACTCGCGCCATGGGGCGGGGCGGAGTCTTCGGCTATTGCGAAGCGGCCATGGCGGGCTGGCAGCGTGGCGTTTTCTACGCTTTGACATTTTGACCTTTTCGACCCATTTTGTCCGGGCTTTTTCCATATTTGTTGACCTTTCCCCATTTATTTAATTATATTTTTGTGATGTATTGCTTCAAGTATTCTTCTTTGAGTCTTTAAATTGCGCTTTTAAGCCAAAATACCTGAAAAACAATAAAAATACCCGTGATTCCGAAAAAGACAAATTATATAAATATATGATAAAACATATAAATATATATATTCTTAATCAATTAATGAGCATAAAATCATGGTAATTTTAGTGCTTTTTGAGCACTCATCAGGTACTAAACTTAATGGTACCAATTTTTGAACATGGAAAAAAGTTGTCTATTTATCTTCGTGGGATGCACAAGATGGGACATGTATCTGGATCAATCAGGGCTCCTAGTCAAGATGGTGTAGAAGCCTATACTAGGTGGGAAGATGATTATGGTTTTGTAATTTCAATTATATTTAGAGCCATCACTGATGAAATATTACAAATGGTGGAGGAATGTGAAACTGCTGAGGCCATATGGAATACCTTAAATGATCTTTATACAAATGAGTCTGAATTTATTCAAGTTTATGAACTCATGTGTAAAGCTACTGGTATGCAATAAAATGGGTAACCAGTATCTATTTTTTTTACCAAGCTGAAGAATGTATGGGCTGAAATTGACCGGAAACGCCCGTGTAAAATTAAAAATCAAGAAGACCTTTTATGGTACCAGAAGGAGAAGGAGCTTGAACGAGTACATGCATTTTTAAGAGGCCTTAATACAAAACATACTAGTGCTAAAGGTGAATTTCTTCGAATGTCAGACCCTCCGAGCTTGACTATAGCCTTTACATACATCCGTAAAGACGAATCTCAGTAAGAAAGTCTTCATCAGGCACAAGTTCAAGTATCAATCCTAGCCATTCAAGCCAAATCAAAGGCATCTTTCCTCCAACAGCAAAATTCAATTCCACTTCATCAGTAGGGACCTCCATCAGGATTTACCAATCGCCCTCGTTCTCATTGCTCTTATTGCAATGAACGGGGGCATCTTTGTGAGACTTGTTGGAAATTGTATCCACATTTGCAATCAAAAGCAGACTACTATGGAGCAAAACAACAACATCATCATTCTAAAGAAAAAGCAGTTGCAGTGAAAATTGTCCAAGAACCAGACTACTATGGATAGGATCATCCTATGGAATGTGGAGGTATCCCTACAGCTTCAATAGCTGGTCGTGGTAAGATTGGTATGTCCTTAAATGTTTCTCACTCTATTGGGTCTAATACTTGGATTATTGATTCTGGTGCATATGATCATATGACTTATGATAAATCTTATTTTAATGAGTTATCTTCCCCACCAGTATCTTATGTTACGAATGCTAACGGTAAGGCCTTTTTCCTATCTTAGGAAAGGGGTTAGTTCATATCACTCCATCTTTACAGCTCCATAATTTTTTATATGTACCTGACTTATCTCATTACTTAATATTTGTCCCACAATTGAATATTGAGTTTAAATGTTTTGTAACCTTTTATCCTATGTATGCGATTTTTCAGGATCTTCTTACCAGGGAAATAATTGGTTGAGGGTATCTGAGGGACAAATTGTTCCATTTAGATCAGAACTACACAAGGGAGAAACCATGAGCACGGGCACGCACTGCATTGACTTCTAGTTCCGATAAGCTAAGTGAAATTTGGTTGTGGCATCGCCGCTTGGGCATCCGTCTTTTAGTCTTATGAAAAAAATCCATGCCCACTTTATTTATTGGTGTTAGTGAGACTTTTTTACATTGTGAGACTTTTGTTTTGGCCAAGAGCCATCGTATTACTTATTCTCCTAGTATTTCTAATAAAAGTACTATTCCTTTTGAATTAATTAATTCTGATGTTTGGGGACCATCTAAAGAGCCCACTATATCGAGTATGAGATATTTTATTTCTTTTATCAATGACTATACAAGGTTATCATGGATTTCTCTTCTTAGAACAAAAGATGAAGTCTTTTCAATTTTTCAAACTTTTCATACCTTCGTTCAAACAGAATACAATGACATCATTCGGATCCTCCGCTCTGACAATGGGGGGAATATGTTAATCATGTTTTTCAATATTTTTTCAAAACACATGGCATTATTCACCAAACTACTTGTCCGCAAACATCTGAACAAAATGGAGTTTTTGAAAGAAAAAAATTGTCATTTATTTGATATGGCTCGTGCACTCATATTTAGTGCTTATATGCCAAAATATCTTTGGGGTGAAGCTGTACAAGCTTCTGCCCATCTCATCAATCGTCTCCCGCCTAGTATCCTTAACGGAAAAATCTCATTTCAGATTCTTGTATCTTACGTCTCCTTATCATCCTTCCATAATCTTCCTGCCCGTGTATTTGGTTGTGTTGCTTTTGTGCATGTTCCTAAAAATCAAAGGTCTAAATTAGATGCCTGGGCAATTAAATGTGTTTGTTGGTTATGGAAGTTATCAAAAAGGGTACATGTGCTTCCATCCACCGACCAGAAATTATTATGCCACTATAGATGTTACCTTCTTTGAGGACATGAGTTATTTTTCCTCACCTGATGCTGCTCGTCAGGGAAAAAATACATATTTCGAAGAACTGTATCATGGTGAAGGGGAGGCATTAGAAGAATCACCAACTAATATTTCAATGAGACCAGATGAGATTCCTAATCCATTGAATCTAGTCATTACAGAAGCAGATGCTCCAAGTATTCAAGCACCAAATTCGCTTACCACAAATGAAGTTGAAGACACAATTGTTCCCTCAGGCATTACTCCTACCCCTGATCAATAACTCCCTGGTACTGAAGGTCACTCATCTAAGGTATGTACACCCACTCATACTAATAGCATTGAGTCTAATGTTAGACAGTATGTGTTACCAAATAGGTCTACTCGAGATCAACCAGCCAAAAGGTATAAACCAAATATTCATGCAAAATCAAAATACCCAGTATCCAATTAAATGTCTACCAAAAGATTATCTAAGTCATATAAATAATTTGTGAATCAAATATATGGTGTATCAGTACCTAACAAAGTGCAGGATACATTGTGAGATCCAATATGGAGAAAGGCAATGGCTGAAGAGATGGAGGCGTTACAGAAGAACGATACTTGGCAACTTGTGTCACCACCACAAGGAAAAAAGTCAATTGGTTGTCGATGGGTGTTTACTGTAAAACATAATGGTGATGAATCTATAAATCGGTATAAAGCTCATCTTGTAGCAAAAGGGTTTACTCAAACGTATGGTGTAGACTACTATGAGACTTTTGCTCCTGTTGCCAAAATGAACATTATTCGGGTTTTGCTCTCACTTGCTGCTAACCTAAACTGGTCACTTCAGCAATTTGATGTCAAGAATGCGTTTCTTCATAGAGAATTAGCCAAGGAGGTGTACATGAGTCTTCCACCTAGGTATGTAGTTGATTCTCCTGGTAATTTTGTATGCAAATTGAGGAAGTCTTTGTATGGTCACAAGCAATCCCCTCGAGCCTGGTTTGGAATGTTTTCACAGTTCATGCAGAAGGTTGGTTACAAACAGAGTAATTCAGACCACACTCTATTTCTCAAACATCAACGAGGGAAGGTAATAAGCCTAATCATTTATGTTATTGATATGGTAATCACTGGTGATGATACTGTTGAGATGGATAAATTACAAAGACAGCTAGCCTCTGAATTCGAGATGAAGGACTTAGGTGAACTAAAGTACTTCTTAGGAATTGAGGTAGCTAGAGGAAGAGAAGGAATATATTTGTGTCAGAGGAAGTACATTATTGATCTACTAACAGAGACATGTATGTTGGATTGCAAACCTATTGATACTCCTATTGAGTAAAACCATTGTTTAGCAGAGTATCCAGATCAGATACCAACTGATCGAGCTCGCTATCAGAGATTGGTTGGGCGTTTGATTTACTTGGCTCATACTAGACCAGATGTTGCATATGCAGTAAGTGTGGTGAGTCAGTTCATGCATAATCCAAGTGAGAACTACATGAATGTTGTTTTGAGAATTTTAAGGTATTTGAAATTGGCTCTAGGAAGAAGAGTAATGTTCTCTAAACACAACAATCCTCTTGAAGTTTGTGGCTTTACAGATGCAGATTGGGCAGGAAGTATTACAAATAGAAAGTCAACATCGGGTTATTTCACCTTTGTGGGAGGAAATTTGGTTACATGGAAAAGTAAGAAGTAGAAAGTGGTGGCGCGATCTAGTGCTGAGGCCGAGTATAGATGTATGACTTATGAGGTTTGTGAATTACTGTGGATAAGAACTTTGTTATTTGATTTGGGTTTCGAGCTCAAAAATACTATGCAGTTGTATTGCGACAATCGGGTAACCATTGATATATCACAAAATCCAGTACAATATGATCACACTAATCATGTAGAGGTTGATTGTCACTTTATAAAAGAGAAGCTAGATGCCAAACTTATTATTTTTCTTTTTGTTCCCACTGAAAAACAACTTACAAATATGCTTACCAAAGGAGTTTCCAAAAAGATATTATACAGTTCATTAAGCAAGTTGGGTATGATCGATATCTATGCGCCAACTTGAGGAGAAGTGTTAATCATCATTAGTGGTATATTAGTTGTATGCAACTAATACATATTTATGAAAAGTACTTTTACACAAAGCATTTTCTCATATCTTATATTTATACTTGTATTATCACTCATTGAATTGTATTGTAAATATATTTCAGTATATTCAATTTATTGCCTCCGTATTTTATGCAAGCCATGGTAGCAGCTCCACATTTGTATTCACAGAATATAATACATCCTCACGTGAATTCGTCAATCCTCTTTGCTCTCAGAATTTCAACACTCAGCCAATAGTGTTTCCTTATTATTCATTCTTTCAGCCTATGTCAATGTCTCCCCATACTGCTGAAATATCTTAGAATTCAACATCACCCGAACAACAGGTTACACAAGAACCTCACTGGTATCCTAATTCGGGAGCCAGCCATCACGTGAAAGCTGATCCTAATAATTTGGCAGTTTCACAGCCTCGTGGAAGTAATGAGAAATTCGTTGTAGGTAATGGCCGTAATGACATAACAATAAATGATATTGGATTTAATCAGTTTAATGTTGCTAATAGAACACTGTTTATGAAAAACATTCTACATGTGCCTCATATTGCAATGAATTTGCTAAGTGTGTCAAAATTTGCAAATGACAATCAAGTGTATTTTGAGTTTCACCCATCCTCTTGTTGTTTCAAGTACCTAACGACGGGAAATACTCTACTCAAGGGCCCTTGCATAATGGATTATACAAATTTGATATGGATCTTTCAAAGTCCACTAAGCATCAATTAATACGGCTACATCCAAAATCCGAATTATCAAATACAATTGTCTCACATACAGCTTTTTCTATTTCAATTTCTTCTTTATCTCTTTGGCATCAAAGACGGTCATGTTTAAATGGCTGTAGTGAAATATGCTTTATCATATTGTCATATACCTTTTCACGAGAATAAAAATGATACTCGTAATATATGCGGTGCTTGTCGACTAGTAAGAGTCACAAGTTGCCTTTTCCATGTAAAAATATAAGTGTCTTTTTAGTTTGAAATTAAAATAAAATTATATCATTTATATTTGAAGTATATTTTTTTTCGAAGATATTATGGTAAAATATTGAGTGAGTTAATTATCTTTTATGTCTACAAGATGAATTATAAAAATATCTAAAATATTTAAATAGTTATAATTATGTCGATAAAAATATGCATATGAAATGTACGTAATATAATTCTGTTAAAAATTTAACATCTTTATCGATTAAATATGTTTTTATCGTTACACATAATATTATTATAGATATAATTATAATTATTTATATATTTTTTACGTTTTTATAACTCATTTTATACATTGCAAATATAAAACATACCTAATCCTTTAATATCAATTTTTAATTTCTGTTTAAGATGAAAAAAAAAGGCACAAGCATAAAGATGATTTAATTCTCTCTCTCTCTCTTTCTTCCTTCTTTCTTTTAAAAAGTAAGATGTGCTCACTTTTATCTTTATTCCAAGATCTGCAACTTTAAGAAATATTCAAACACTTGTAACCCACCTGTTATATTCTGTAACCCGAATGTATTAATTTTATTTAGAAGAATAATTCAATTATATATAAAAAAAATTAAAATTGTCATTTTTTTTATGTGAAACTATTGTAATCAATATGACAAACATGATAATACGATATTTCTCAGCATAAACTACAAAATCACTTCATAATAAGTCAAGTTATATATCTAGTATTTTGATAGTACTTTTGAGTTACCCTTTAATATTTTTCAATCCACTTGAATTTTTACTCGTCTAATTCACTTAGGTCCACTTTATTTGCTTAAATCTGTCACCAGCACGTAAATTTTCAAGGCTAGGAAAAATTGACATAATATAATATTTTTTTACTTTTTTGGATCAATTTTATCAAATTAAAATTCTTTATTAGAAAATTCATAACTTCGTATCCATAAATACTAAAATATTCTTATAATATAATTTAGTAAAATAAAAATAAGATTAAATCTTACAATATTTCGTATAATTATTGCTCGTAACTCAACAGAATTCCGACGACTTATTAGATGTAACATTTTACATACATCATAGTTTTAGTAACTCATAAGATATAATATGTTATATTTATATGTATCTTTCTAGATAATATGTTACATCTATCTTTATTTTCATATATATCATGTTACATTTATTTTACTTTTGTATATAATATCTTATATGCACATCTAATGGGGTTATAAAAAGTGCCGCCAAATCACTGATACAACCTATCACAATGGCTACTAGAGCACTAATATAATTATTTGTCTATATCTAACAAGGTGGTCAAAAATAATTAAGTAGGATTTTACGTTAATATCATTTTATTAAAATTATAAAACTAGAATTTTTTTATTTTTTATTAGCTATACGAGTTTTAGAATCTAATTAAAAAAAAATTAATCAGTTTATAAAAATAAAATAAAAAGTTATTTAAGGCAAAAAGTGCCATTTGGGAATTACCAAAAAAATCTTATCTCCCAACACACAGGACAGGCCCTCACATGAACTCACGTGCACAATTTTCCATACATGAACTCTGAAACTGATTTATGAAAGTCCAACAAAAAAATATCTTTATTAAAAAAGAGTAAGTCAGGCATCTATAAATTCTTCTAAATTATTATATATCTTTATTTCGATGTAAAACTTTTGTTAATTTGCTTTTTACCTTTACGTATACGACTTCCAGAATTGTCTAATAAAAATTAAATAAATTATGATATAATAAAGTAGCATGCGGATTATTCAAAACTGAAGTTTGAAAGGCATTTTGGCAGAGAAATTAAGTAGAGACTAACATAGTTTTATTTTTCTTTTTATTCTTAATAGAATTCTTTGTTGCACATATAACGCGTGTTTGTTATTTTTTGCACTTGTATGAGGGGAGGGGAGGGGAGTCTTTGTATATTTATGATCTTCAGATCTTGATCATATTCTCTTGGTTGCATTATAAGATTCTTAATTAAGGTGAGTAAAACCTAGGTGTACCGTGTACTTGGTCATTAACTAAATTTTCCAGATTTGATATTTTAGTTTCTTTTGTACAAATTAACTAACTAATCTTAGCTGTCTATAAATATTACTAGAGATTTAGAGAAGCAAAAGTAGCTTTATGAGTTTATATTCATATTTGATAAACAACTGAGTGAGAGGTATATGGAAAGAAGCAACATGTTGTGCGGGTGCTTTTCTCGGAGACATGTGGCTGCAGATGCCGAGTCAGTAGTACCTTTAGATGTGAAAGAGGTTTTCAAGAACTACTCAGATGGTGGAAGTGAAACTGATCAAATCAATGCCCAACAATTCCTGAGGTTCTTGGTGGATGTTCAGTCCGAGAGCCAAAAGGACGCCGAGTGGATACTGGAACAGGTGTTTCATGAAGGTCACCACATTGACAAGCTGCTCAATAGGCAGTCTCAGCTTACTCTTTATCACTTTCGTCATTACTTGTTCTCTCCATATTTCAATCCTCCTATTGCAAACGAGGTTTGTTTTAACTCTCTCTTTTTCTCTCTCTCTCTCTCTCTCTCTAAAATGTCTAATTATACAAAGTAAATAATAACATTTCACAACTGATGTGATTGAGAATGACGAGACAAATTAGTTGGTTTACCAGTTTTATCCATGAATTCTACTATTTACTTTGTAAATCAATAGATTCTGTCACTTCATTTAAATTATATCTTAATTTTGTGGTGTAAACCTACCCATTATTGTTGTTATATATAACATACAAATCAAACATTTATAATTCAACAGTTAAGACCACTGGAACTTGAATACAAGATCTTTAGTTCTGATATTAAGTTAGAAGTTTTCAGAAAATTAATTCTTTAAAAGTTTAAGTTATTAAGAGAACGATCAACGTTATTTTTATACATATATCAAATCTCAAGAAAAAATATACCGGTCGTGTTGTGATACATCACACCATTTTTTTGTTTGTTGGTTTACTGTTTTTTCATTCCTATTACAATAATACTCTTGATTCTGTGCTACATGACTGCAGTATAGCTAGTTTTTACAATGAGGTCAAACACCTTTTTTTCTTCAAATTAAGTTGTGAAACCATGCATCTTCTTAAAGTCAATACCATATTTTTCCGAGTCTCAAATGTACTTGGCAAAGCGTATATCTTTTTCTTTTAATTCAATTATATCTTCTTATGACACAAAAAAAAAATACTTGGTAAAGCATATAAATAACTAGTCACCATCCTTGCAGGTTCACCAAGACATGAAAGCTCCACTGTCCCATTACTTCATATACACCGGTCATAATTCATACCTAACTGGAAATCAACTCAGCAGTGAGTCCAGTGATGTTCCAATTATAAAAGCCCTGAAGCTAGGTGTTAGAGCTGTGGAGCTTGATATCTGGCCCAATTCTACTAAAGATGATGTACATGTTCTTCATGGATGGTATACTGTTCTTCTTTTTCCTTCTAAATTTGTTAGGCGTTATACGTAATTATATATCTTAAATATAATTATTCATTTTTGCTTCACATAATGAAAATTAATATAAATTAAATTTATTACAAATAATATTCATAATGGTTAAATATATTTAATTTTATTAATGTTTAATAATAAATCAAATACAACAATATCGAAAAAATAAATTTTCTTTATTATTAACTAAACAATTCTTAAACCACGTACCATCCAAACAGTGGCTTAATATGTACTATTTTAGCAGACCGGATTTGACACTTGTTTTATGTTGATGTGTGTTGTGGTGCATGCTGCAACAATAACATATACTAATATTTAATAGAGTAAGAAATGACAGACAATAATACTAGTAGAGCTATAAAATATGGGTGTGCAGCAGCTTCCATGTGTATAGCTGCTGCTAAGGTTAGGCTTTTGTTTTTATTTTTCTTAGTATACATAGACTAATACTCTTGTACAGAAACAGAACAAAATATACATGAATATATTAATAATTACATGATTTCACAATATTTTTCATGGTATCAGAGCAAGTTATTGTTGACTAATGGAATAAGATAACTACCTGTTACGCTGATTTCTGTTGTCCTACCATTTGATTTCTGATTTCTGGGGTGCCTGTTTTGGTTTACACTTACCCTTTGATTTTTGATTTCTAGTGTGGCTGTTCTAGTTTACACTTTCCTCGACACTGATTCAATCTGGGGTGGTCGTTCTGGTTTACTCGTTGAAATCGTACCATTCTAATTGGTTGGGTCCAATGCTGGTTGCTTACTGGTATGGTCGGTTCCACCATAGTTTTTTTTTCGAAAAAGAAACAGAACATAGCGATAAACGGTGCTGAGATCGCATTCTTTGTATCTGCGTTTGGGGTCACAGATTACTCGTTGGTTGTGGAGCTGTCACAGTCTCTCTACGCCGCCGTGGGCAACCGCACTATTCTATTGCCTCGATGAAACTTGAAATGCAGCGACATATAACGTCGTCTCCTCAGCAACATTTTTTTTGTGTTTGGTCTCTGTGCGTGTGGCTGGTTGGAGCCGTACTGATCTACCTGCTCGTTGGAGCCATCACAGTTTCCCTGCGTTCCAGGGTCTATCTGCTCGTTGGGCCGTCGCAGTCTCTCTACGTACCAGTCCAGCCACCATCGTGGGCAGCCGTATTGTTCTTCTGGCTCGGAGAAACTTGGAACGAGAAGGAAAGCGCCGCTCCACAGGAAGGCTGCGCGAATAGGAAAAAAAATGAATTAGGGTTACATAATATTCTATATATATATTGGCTGGTGTACGAAGTAGTAAAAAAAAGGAAAAGAGGAAAGAAATTTTTTTTGATAGATTTCATGGCAGAATCTAGAGATTTAACCACTAATTTCATATTAAACGATTTGACTACAAAAATAACTGAAGTTCTAACTAGAGCTCAAATCACCTCACAACCTCCACTAATTGAAGCGTCGACTACTTCCATTAGTATCAAGTTGGGTGGATCTAATCATGCCTTGTAGTCCCAGGTGGTGGAGATGCATATCTCTCGCAATGACAAACTGGGATATATTAGTGGGGATTTTCCTCAACCTGTTGAAACCGACCCCTCATTCAAGAGATGGCGCACTGAAAATACCATTGTCAAGGGATGGTGGATCAATTCGATAGACCCCTCCTTGATTGAAAATTTTATCTGATTCCCAACTGCAAAACACGTTTGGGATTCTACTGCTACAATCTACTTTGATGGGACAGACACGTCTCAAGTGTATGATCTCTGCCGTCGAGTTACTCGTATGAAGCAGGTTGGTGGATCCATTAAAAACTACTACAATGACCTTCAAGGGTTGTGGCGAGAAATTGATTTTCATCGTCCTAACCCAATGGACTATGCGACTCACATACAAAAATACAACTACATTGTACAGGAAGATCGAGTGTATACCTTCCTCGATGGACTTGATGACCGACAAGATAAAACTCGAAGTGATGTGCTTCAAATCAAACCATTCCCTACGGTGGAACAGGCCTATGGATTAGTCCGTAGGGAAAAGGTCAGACAAACAATGATGATCACAGGTGAAGATACGACTCCCGGAGCAGTTATGGCTTTCAAAGGAATCAAGAGACACCATAATCCGATGCTACCAAAACTAGGAACTCTTTCTTTGGGTAGCAAGAAATCCAAACACACCCGTGAAAACTACATGGGTATCCAGATTGGTGGAATGATCTTTAAGCATGGAAGAAACGGAAACCACTGGAAGAGCTGTTGTGGCTACTAATAATGGATCATTATCCCTTATTCCGCAGGCTGAATCTTCCCAGGATCCAAGTACTTCAAGTAAAACATTTCACATCTCTACTTGTAGTGATAATGAGGATTGGATTCTCGATTCTAGAGCTATAGATCATATGACCTTTGACCTAAAAGATCTCTCCAATACAACCCAGCCAAGATGAAACCGTGTTGCCAATGCCAATGGGGTCACTTATCCAGTTATAGAAGCTAGAACAGTGACTTTATCTCCTTCATTATCATTATTTAATACCTTATTTGTACCATCTCTTTCAAACAGACTAATGTCTGTAAGTCAAGTTACTTCAGATCTTAACTTTGTAGTATTGATGTATTCTACCTTTTGTCTCCTTCGGGATATTCCCACCAAGGAGATCATTAGGCGTGGTACTAAGAGAGAAGGCTTATATTACGTGGATGACCTCAGTTCAAGAAGAGACAATCACATGCAACACACAGTTAGTAACAAGGAACGACAAATTTGGTTATGTCATTGTCGATTTGGGCATCCACCATTTGGGTATTTAAAGCACCTACTCCCTAATTTATTTTCAAATGTCACACACTCGGATTTCAAATGTGATACTTGTATCTTAACAAAAAGTCATAGGGCGTCTTATCCTATGAGCATGCATAAAAGTATGACTCCTTTTGCTTTAGTACATTCTGATGTTTGGGGACATTCCTCGGTCACTACGTCATCGGGTCATCGTTGGTTTATAATTTTTGTTGATAATTGTACACGAATGACATGGATTTACCTTCTCAAACATAAAGATGAAGCATTTTCTATATTTCACTTGTTTCACACCATGATTCAGACACAATTTTCTGAAAAAATTAAGATCCTTAGGTTTGATAATTGAGGGGAGTATGTTAATCAATAATTTCGGACATACTTGGACAACCATGGTATTCTCCATGAAACCTCATGTTCACAAACCCCACAACAGAATGAGACTGTGGTGAGGAAGAATAGGCATATTTTAGAAACTGCCCGGACCTTACTAATCGGTGCATATATGCCTAATAGATACTGGAGTGTTGCTATTACTACAACTGTGTATCTATTGAACCATATGTCCACAAAAACCTTACAATTTCAGACTCCATTAAAGGTGCTATATGATCATGTTCCCTTGCCTACTATTTTGATGTTTCCGCCCCAAATTTTTGGATGTGTTGCTTTTGTCGACCTCCATAAAAATCAACGAACTAAGTTGGATCCATGTGCTGTCCGATGTGTATTTTTGGGGTATGGCATACAAAAAAAGGGATATCAATGCTACAATCCTATTACTAAAAGAACCTACATTACCATGGATGTCACCTTCCTAGAATCTGAATGGTTTTTCCCATCATCAGTATCCAATTACCCTCTTTAGGGGGAGAGTTATGGTGAAGAATGAAATTGGCTTGATGTTAAAGTGTTAGACATTAGTAACAATCCGATATACTCAGATAATGCCAACAATATGGATGAGCAGTACCTAGACCCAAACTTGAACTTCTAAGAACTGAATCTGAACTAGTGACTGAATCTCCAGAAGATGTAGTGGTTGATGCACCCTTCCACTCTCTAGTACCCAATGATCCTCCTGTTGAGAATACTCCTGAGGTAAGCTATCCTATCATACCTTTACAAACTAATGCTATAGATATACATGTTTGTTATGTTCTACCTTTCAGACACAATCAAGGCCAACCTTCGAATCGATACTCTCCAGACATGGAAGAACGACAATCCAAGTATCCAATAGCCAATTATGTATCTACTCAAGGGTTATCAAAACCTATAAAGGCGTTTGCACAAACACTCTCCTCATGTCGAATTCCAAGTATCATTGAAGAAGCCCTATCTGATCTAAACTGGGCTCAAGCTATAAAAGAAGAATTTGAGGCATTGTAGAGGTGTTAAGCGAGCTGCCTCAAGGGAGGAAGATGGTAGGATGTAAATGGATTTTCTCCATTAAGTATAAAGCAGATGGGTCAGTTGATCGATACAAGGCGAGACTAGTAGCAAAAGGGTATACACATAAGCATGGTATAGATTATTAGGAAACCTTCTCACCTGTTGCTAAACTAAAAACTGTTAGAGTTTTGTTATCTCTTGCAGCAAATTTAGATTGGCCATTGCACCAACTTGACGTGAAGAATGCCTTCCTTCATGGTGACCTTGAAGAATAGATTTACATGGATATCCCACCAAGATATATTGTTACATAAGGAAAAGAAACTGCATGTAGATTACAACGAGAATTGTATGGACTAAAACAATCACCTCGAGCATGGTTTGACAGGTTGAGTTCAGCAATGAGGAAATATGGGTTTCAACAAAGCAACTTTGACCACTCTTTTCCTAAAACATCGATTGGGAAAAATAACAGCCTTTATAGTCTATGTAGACGACATGATCATTACAGGGGATGATAAAGAAGAAATCTCTAGGCTTCAAGAACAAATGTCAAATGAGTTTGAAATGAAGAACTTGGGAGGGCTCAAATACTTCTTAGGCATTGAGGTAACAAGATCAAAACAAGGTATATATCTTTCCCAAAGGAAATATACTCTAGACCTACTGCTAGAGGCAGGATTACTAGATTGTAAACTTGTTGATATTTTGATGGTCCAAAATCATAAACTTGGAGAATATAAGGACCAAGTACCAGCAGATAAACAGAGATATCAACAGTTAGTGGGTAAACTCATATTTATCTCATACTCGACCTAATATTGCTTATGATATGAGTGTCGTGAGTCAATTCATGCACTCTCCAAGTGAAGACCATATGGATGTCGTCATGTGAATACTTCGTTATTTAAAATCCTCCCCTAGGAAAGGACTTATGTTTTCAAAGAATGGTCAATTAGAAGTCGTTGGATATACAGATTCAGACTGGGCAGGGAATATCAAGGATAGGAAATATACTGTTGGGTACTTTACTTTTGTGAGGGGAAATCTTGTTACATGGATGAGCAAGAAGCAAAAGGTAGTTGCCTTATCTAGCGCTGAAATTGAATTTCGAGGAATGGTCAAGGGAATATATGAGCTCCTTTGGTTGAATTTTTTTTAACAAAGATTAGTGTTGCTCCTAACTTTGAAATGAACTTATTTTGTGATAACAAAACAGCCATTTCCATCTCCCACAATCTAGTTCAACATAATCGCACGAAGCACGTTGAAGTGGATCAGAACTTCATCAAACAGAATCTTGAAGAAAAGATTATTCAGCTTCCATTTGTTAAATCAGAAGATCAATTAACTGATATACTCACAAAACCTGTGACCATAAAGAATTTCTATAACTCACTTGACAAGTTGGGCATAAGAGACATATATGCACCAACTTGAGGGGGAGTGTTGGTGTGTATTGTGGTACATGCTGCTACAGTGGTAGACACCAATGTTTAGTGGAGCAAGAAATAACAGACAATAATGTTAATGGAGTCATAAAATATGGATGTGCACAGCTACTGCTAGGGTTAGGTTTTTGTTTTTGTTTTTGTTTTCTTTAATATACATATACTAATATTCTTGTACAGAAACAAAATAAAAAATACATGAATATATTGATAATTATTAAATTTCACAATATTTATCATTTTATTGTTTTGATAACGTAGAAATTCTTGCATGAAAAATGGTTAATTAATTGTGTTGATATTCTTTAGTTGTTGGTTTATATGTGCAGGACCCTGACTACTCCTGTGGAACTAATTAAATGCTTAAAATCCATAAAGGCGCATGCTTTTTCAACTTCTCCATACCCTGTCATCATCACCCTTGAAGATCACCTTACCCCACATCTCCAAACTAAAGTAGCAAAGGTCATTGGTTGTTTGTCATTTCATTACGTAAAGAAAATGTCTTTATTCCTCTTTGGTATATTTCATTTACGAAGAAGTATTTTTTCGTATTTTAATTTTAACCAAATTATATTTTATAACACAATTTATCAAATGTAATAGCACAATTACACTATTTTTATAGAAAATTTCTTAAAAATCTATATGTAAAGTAATGAATTTGTCGTGTATCACTTGTTGTTTACTTCGAAATTAAGATAACATAAATTTATTATCTTATAAAATAAGTTTTCGTAATATTTTTTTTATAAATATAACGGATTTGTAATTTCCTACCTAATAGAAAATTGAAGTGTACTTTTCGTTAAAGATAATATATTTGAAATATTCTTTTTTCAATCATAATGTTAATTTATTCGCATTATATTAGTTTCTCTTTAGATGGTAGATGAAACATTTGGAGAAATGTTATTTTGCCCTGAATCTGAATGCTTAAAGGAGTTCCCCTCACCAGAAGAATTGAAATATCGTGTTGTTATATCGACCAAACCTCCAAATGAGTATGTCAAGATTAAAAGTAGAAATGAAGTAAGAAATAACTCAAGGAAGCAAAAAGATTCTGATGAAGATGAAGAGAGAGTGGAGCTATCAGAGCCTGCAAATCATGAACAAAAAGATTACTGTATGGTAAGTGAAAAAATCAATTCTATGTGATAAAAGTGCTTCTGGTGTTTTGACTATAGAGTTGCAAAAGCCTCAAGTTTTGATCATAAGAATTATCAATGATGTTTTGATGTAATGATTTGCAGAGTGATAGTGATACAAGTGAACAAACTGAATACAAGCGTCTAATTGCAATTCATGCTGAAAAACTAAAAGGTTCTATAAAAAAAGTACTAAAAATTGAGAATGATATGGTTAGACGATTGAGTTTAAGTGAACAAGCACTTGAAAAAGCTACCATATCTCATGGAACAAATGTTGTCAGGTACTTTGTAATTTTTCAAGTCATAGGAACAAGATTGCCTGATATGATCATAAGTATACTTATTGTATTATTTCTGTGTCCATGTCTACTAGATATGACATTAGAGATGAACATGAGTACTCGACACTCTAAATAGAGTCAAAATGAGTCCATATAACATAAGATTATTTCATCTTGATAGATTCACACAGAAGAATTTATTAAGGATATATCCTAAAGGTACTCGGTTTGACTCCTCAAACTACAATCCTATGGTTGGCTGGATGCATGGTGCTCAAATGGTAGCATTTAACATGCAGGTAGTGCAATGATCTTCTTTTAACATTGTGTTAACATCTAGAGAATTGACTTCTATTTCAGCTTTTAGTGGTAAATAAAATTGCTGTGATTGAATGGCAGGGCTATGGTAAATATCTTTGGCAGCTCCATGGGATGTTTAGGTCAAATGGGGGTTGTGGTTATGTAAAGAAGCCTGATTTCTTGATGAAATTGGGTCCAAACGAAGACGTTTTTGATCCTAAAGCGAAGCTTCCTGTCAAAAAGACATTAAAAGTAAGTACTTCACAGTTAGTATTTTAACAAAACTGTCATTGTAAGGAAACAATAACATATGTAAGACTGAAATTGGTGGGTTGAACAGGTGAAAGTGTATAGGGGAGATGGATGGGATTTGGATTTCAAAAAAAGTGCTTTTGACTTACATTCCCCACCAGACTCGTACATAAAGGTAATTTATATTTCTTCTTTTAGCTATCGTTTGAGACCATACATGTGTGAGATGATATGAATTATGTGCAGATAGGCATAGCGGGAGTACCAGCAGATAAAACTAAAAAGAAGAAAACAAAGACAAAAGAGAATACTTGGACTCCTACATGGGATGAGGAATTCACGTTTCCATTGACAGTTCCAGAGCTGGCTTTGCTTAGAATACAAGTACATGAACATCGTGACATGAAGGACGATTTTCGTGCACAAACTTGCTTGCTGGTTTCGGAGTTGAAACGGGGCATTCGGGCAGTACCACTCTTTAATCATAAAGGTGTTAAATACGAGTCCATGAGGCTTCTTATGCGATTTGAATTCGTTTAATTATATATAAGCATATGCTTTTTAGTCTCACTATAGCAGAAGCACTTTGCTTTGTCAGGTGTTTCAAATTTTTTATCCATACATGTATAAGTAGAAAACTGAAACCTCATTTAGGTTGTTTTATTGGAGGACTTGAGTGTATTTATAAAGATTAAAACATAAATATAGAATAAAAATGGTCTCAATTAGCAGAGTGTTGCTTACATTGCGATATAGCCCAAGAAACATTCAAATGTCTAAAATTTGTCAAGTAGCCCCAAAATAAGGTTAAGATATGTCCAAGATTTTATCAAACCATGAACTATAATAGATTGTTTGTACTTGATTAACTTAAAAACTATTTGAAAAAATCTTCAATTTAAAAATTAAATTGAATATTCCTTTCATTATTAATATCGTAATTTTCTCGTATGATATCTAATTGATATAATTTAAAATTATTTAAAAAAATTAGTTCATGTTTAATAATGATTTTTATTTATGATTTATAATTTTTGATTAAAAAATTGATTTTATAATTTTTAAGTCTTTTGAAAAAATAATCATTAATGTATTTGATAATAATTTCTACTTGTTGATTTAAAAAAATCAAAAATCACTTTAAATAGTTTTGTAACCATTTTTTATTTTTTGATTATATCTTTTCAAAAGACATTAAAAAACTAAAAAAAAATTGTTATTATTTATAAATTTAAACTTTTTAATCATTTTTTTCTAATATTTTTTCTTATAAAAGTCATCAAACTTGATTTACTCTTTAGAAAAAACGTGTTTGGTGAAAATTAAAAAACTTAGAAATCAAAAATTTGATTAAAACAAAGATTTATAAATCATCTTATATTTTAATAGTGATTTCTTAAAAATATGAAAATAAAAATAAAAAATTGTTATCAAACATACCTAATTATAAAATAATTTGAAAAAAAATCATAAATCAAAAATGAAAATCGTTACCAGACATACCCTAAACATACACGTTACTTAACCTACTAAAATTTAAATAGAAATATGATTTTACCGATTTGCAAGTTTATTAGGCCAAAAAAGTTTAGCAATATGTACCACAAAATCTGGACAAAGTTGTATTATCTTTTAAAATCTTTTTATTTTTAAATTTTTTGTAATTTAGATTATAAATATATGTTATCTATGTAATCAATTTTGTTATTAAATAATATTTAAAATAGTTATGACTTTTCATAGAGAGAGTACGCGATTGAAAGACCTACTTCTAAATAAAACCTTTATGTTGGGAGATATTAAAGGAGAACCTCACTTAGCTTCTCTGATCTTGTATTATTTAATTCATCTGTCAACTTATCATGTCCAAAGCAGAAATAATATCAAAATCCTTTGTTTTGAAGGTAATCCATTGAACGAAAAAGATTCAATCCACTTATTGGTCCTCTTCTTAGCTCTTGATTCCCGCTTTAAGCTTCATTGAAGATTTTCTAACCCGTAGCTTACAACATCTTATGAGAATGGCATGTAGCTTGATACAATCTAAGTTCTGTTGTTTACTTGCGTATGAAGAAAAGGGCATGCAGATGAATTTTGTTCTAATAAGAACTATAATTTACCAAAACTTAAGAAACTTTATGGAATTTAATAACTTGTCAAGACTTGAGAAAACTTATGGCATTTTTAATCCCACTATAATACCTTTGGTTCTTGCCTTTTTTATAACTAATGGGTCAAGGTTTTTGTTACAATTTAAAATTTATTTTTCTTGGAATAGATCACCATATATTATCGTTGGATTTTTAAATCTGTTCTTGAGCTTCTCAAATACAGATTGTATGTTGATTTCAAGATGTGTAATATAGGTTGGCATCACATTGATTATAGAAAAGAGTATTATAATGTATAGATTTTGCATCAACACATGTTCTCACTTTCCTGCAACATGTACGTAATTTTGTCCAATTTATTAGGACTATTGCATGAACTTATCTTTTGTTGATTTTATGTACCATATAAATCAAACATTTATAATATAATAATTAAAATTGTTAGATCTTGAACACAAAAACTCTAATTCTAATATCACGTTAAAACTCTAATATCATGTTAAAAATTTATTAGATAATTATTATAAAATCTTAAACTATGTTATACTTTTATATATTTATCCTAATTCACTTTTAATCGTATGTTTTTTAGTAATTAAAAACAAATAGCGGCAACTCTCTCAAAATAAAGTAACTTTGTACAGCATTAACCCCTATTTTTCCTATATTTCATAACAAACAAATAGAAATAGTCATCATATTCTCGTAAAAAAATGGAGATTCTCCCCAATCTTATAATCTTATAGGTTATAATAACAAGTGTTAGAGATTATTGTTATAAAGCTCCTTAATTTAAGGAGCAAAACATGGAACAAAACATGGAACAAAACAAGGAGTAAAATATGGAGCAAAACATGGAACAAAACAAGGAGTAAAACATGGAGCTTAATTCAATGAGCAATTCAAGGAACCATTAATTTAAGGAGTAATTCAAGGAGTGAATTTTCCTATAAATAGATGTGTAATTGTAATGAATTAACCATCCAAAGTTTTCATTCCAATTGAGAGAAAAGCTTAGAGAGCAAAGCTTTTATGAGAGAAAATTGAGAGTAATTTTCTTGAGTGTAATTGGGTTGTGGGTTGTGAGCGTTGTAAACACCTTGTGTAATTTCTACTCTTTTGATCAAAGGATCTGTGGTCAGGAGGCGTAAGCAAGATTGGCCGAACTCAGATTTATCAAATTTGTGTGTTATTTTATATTCTTGCTTTCTCATAAGTTTGGCTTATCGGGAATTTGCGTTATTTCAACAAGCTGGTATCGGAGAAAGCTATTGGTAGTGATTTTTGTTAATTTTAAGAAATAATCGAAAGCATCCGAGGAGGAAGTCGGATTTTAGTGGGAGCAATGGCAGCAGATGAAGGAAGGGTGAAACTCGAGAAATTTGATGGCACGGTTCGGGTTTTGGAAAAATGCGGATAGAGGATTATACGTATCAAAGAAATCTATATCAGCCTCTCAGGAAGAAGCCGGAGGCTATGAAGGAAGAGGTGGAATCTTACAGACGAATGGCTCGGAGTTATTCGATTGACGTTATCCCGCGTAATGTTGCTTTCAACATAACAAAGGAAAAGACACCACGGCGGGTCTTGTGGCGGCTCTGCTCCCAATATGTATGAGAAGCCATTGGCCTCGAACAAAGTGCAACGATGAGGCGCTTGTTCAATTTACGGATGATGGAGAGGGCGCGTCGGTAGCTCGACATCTCGAAATGAACTCGACACGGTTACAAGCCAGGTTGAGTTCGGAAATTGAAATTGGTCGATGAAGAAGTACGGCGTGTACTTTTAGTGCAGGAAAATTTGGAATGCTCTTTTGTCACGGTACCGTGTGAGTAGCTCGTCGAGAAGACAATAAGTTGTGATGATGTTCGTGATTTGGTTCTCGGTGAAGAGATCCGGACGTAGAGAGACGGTGAATCGTCGACCTCTTGAGTTTGCATCTGAGTCGAGAGGAAGAAATTCAACCAAAGGAAATGGACGTGGTAGAGCGGCTACAGGGTAGATCGAAAAGACGGGAGGTCCAAATCCGGGAATCCTAATAATTCACATGCTTCGAAGACTATCGAGTGTTGAAATTGTGGAAGAAGGCAGACCTTTGCAAAATCGGTGCAAGAATGCAGAAGGACAAAGCAAGTGAAGGCATAGGCAAATGTTACTTCCACCTCGGGAGGAGATGATGCTTTGATATGCTCTTTGGAGAGCGAGGAAGAATCTTGGGTGTTAGACTACTGGAGCATCGTTTCATGCTACTTCCAAAAAGAATTCTTCGAGAAATATGTCCCTAGGAAACCTTGGAAAGGTATATCTTGGTGATGATCAACCATGTGCTATTATTGGCAAAGGTGTAGTGAAGATTAAGTTGAGCAGTTTGTTTGGGGCCGAAGGATGTCGGGGCATATTCCCGATCTCGAAGGAACTTAATCTCGGTGGGGCGGTTGGCCGGTGAAAGGCTACCTTACGATCTTCCATGGTGATGATTGGAAGATTTCAAAGGGTATAATGACAGGTTACTCGAGGCAAGAAAAGTGGCACTCTTTACATGACGGAGAGCACGTTGTTCGGTACTGATTCTGACGAGCAATGAAACACCAAATACGTGGCACCGAGAAACTAGGCCGTATGGTGAGAAGGGGATGAAGATTATGCCTTCGAGAAAACTTCCCGGTCTGATCTACACGGAGATAGGCACGTGTAGATTGCATACTTGGAAAGAAAAAGAGAGTCGGCTTTCGAGACAAGTTGCGAGAATCCCAAAGAAGGAGGCTAGAGCTTATTCACTGCGATGTTTGGGGACCATGACCGTCTCTATCGGTGGGAAACACTACTTCGTGACTTTCATCGATGATCACTCTCGGAAGGTATGGGTTTACTTTCTAAAGCATAAGTCTGAAGTATTTGAGGCTTTCGAGGAAGATGGAAAGCTATGGTGGAAAATGAGACGGGTTTAAAGATCAAAAAAGCTCGAGAACCGATAATGGTGGTGAATATGAAGACACCGGATTCAAAAATTTCTGCTATGAGCACGGGATTAGAATGGAAAGAAGCGTATGCCGGTACGCCTCAACACAATGGTGTAGGCGGCGTATGAGCCAGAACGTTGAGGAAAGAGCCGAAGCATTCGTATACGGTCAGTGTCTCTGAAGCAGTGCAGGCGAAGCGGATCAACACGGCGGCTTACTTGATCAGCAACTGTCTGTTCCATTGGAGCATAGAATACCGGAGGAGGTATGGAGCGGAAAAGAGGTGAAACTATCACATCTAAAAGTTTTCGATTGTGTAGCATTTGTGCATATCGGTGATCAGCGAGGAATAGCTTGATCCCCAATCCAAGAAATGCACACGTTCATTGGCTATGGAGAGGATGAGTTTGGTACGCATTTGGGATGACGAAAAGAAGAAAGTTATCCGTAGCAGATGTGATTTTCAACGAAAGGGTGATGTATAAGGACATGCGTAAAATGAGCGCCAATGACTCGGAAGCGAGGAATGAGTCGGTATTTGCGGTCTGAGATGATGTCCCCGGATACTTCCGCAACGGAACCAATTGTAACAAGTCCTCGGTAGAGGAACTTGTTGGACAAAGCAAGACACATCATTCCGACACACCACAACCTCTTTACTCCGGCTCCTTGTTGAGAAGGTCTTCTCGACCTCGTATGGCCTTATAACGGGAGATACATGAACTATATGTTCTTGATCGATGGAGGGAGCACTGAATGCTATGATGAAGCTTGTCGGACTCGAGATTCAACAAGTGAGAGCTGTATGAGAAAGAAGAAATGAAATCTCATCTCCAACCAGACATGGGAACTAGGCCCGAGTTACCTATGGGAAAGAAGGCAACTTCACATGACAAATGGGTGTCTTAGGGTGAAAGAGGGCGTGATGGTTCCAAGAGATACAAAGCCCCTAGTTGTCAAAGGGTTTCAACGGAAGGAAGGAGTTGACTGCCCGACATTTTTGCTCCGTTGTGAAGCTCGATACTATCGATCCCGGTATTGAGCATTGTAGCCATCGAAGATCTTCATCTTGAAGCAGGTTGGATGTGAAGGCGCATTCTTCATGGAGATTTAGATGAAGAAATATACATGTACCGACGAAGGTTTCTCGAGGAAAGGGGAAGAAGAGCATGGTGTGCGAGACTTAAGAAGAGTTTGTATGGCTGAAACAAGCCAGAGACAATGGTACAAAAATTTGGCAGAGCCTTCGTACCTGAGGAAGGTTTCGAGAAGTGCAATCTTGATCATTGTTGCTACTTGAGAGATATAGGTCGGTTATATCATTTTACTACTTTATGTTGATGATATGTTAGTAGCGAGGTTCGGATATGGATGATATTAAAAGGTTAGGCAAACGAATTGTCAAAGGAATTTGACATGAAAGACTTGAGTCCAAAGAAGATTCTTGGAATGCAAATCACGAGAAATAAGAAGAAAGGATCCTTGCAATTATCTCGTGCGAGTACATCAATCGTGTTTTGCAAAGATTCAACACGGGCGATGCCGAACGGTTAGACACCTGGCCGGTCATTTTCGCCTATCCGAGGATCGGTCCCGCCCAGACGAGGAAGAGAGAGAATTCATGGCTAAGGTTCCTTATGCCTCGGCCATTGGAAGTTTGATGTACTGTGATAGTGCATGCAAAGACCCGGACATTGGCCGTGCGAGTGGGAGTTGTTAGCGGTTATGTCAAATCCGGGAAAACTCATTGGGAAGCGATCAGTGGATTTTGAGGTATGCGAGGGCACCATGAGAAAAGTGTTTGTACTTTAGTAAAGGAGAGTTAAAAGTACAAGGATACGTAGATCACGGACTTTGGAGGTGAAGTTGATCGCGAAGACCAGCGCCTGTTATATATTTCTTGTTGGAACTACA